>OZ007589.1:434774016-436232766 GCA_963931845.1 Maratus michaelseni | reverse complement strand
ATTAACAACATAATACAAATTAAAATAACTTTTATTAGGTTGTTTTACATGTTTTGACTCACTCCGAGTCATTTTCAAAAACAAATGAGAATATGCTATAATTGCACTGGCTTTGAAGTTATTAGTTAAATTAGTTCAGTTTTCCTGTACTTTTTCAAAAATTATGCACGTTATCTTTTATTTTTACTTGGTTGTTTATTTTCATATCTGTAACAATGGAGTAACTCAAGCCACAGTTTCGGTAAGTTAAAAGGCTAATAAAAGTTACTTTAATTTGTATTATGTTGTTAATTTACACCTTTTACCATTTAAAAGAAATATATTATTACAAGGTGTTATAATTTATTATATTATTATAACGTTAATGGATGTTTTACATCTAATATATTTATTAGATTGTCCATTAAAAACACCAAAAGGCATTTGCAAATGATACATATCAATTATGTAAGCAAATAAAGTTTTGAAATTTCTTATAAGCGATAAAGCTGAATGCCAGAAGTTAATAACCAGGAAATCTCACAAAGCTTTTGCTACTTACAGCAGACTTTTTGATTACTTTATTGTTTAAGCACGCAGTATGATTACATATATGATAAATCTGTGTTTTATTCATATAATATTATTTATTTATTTATTTATTAATGAAGTGTTTAATATTCGTTATGGAATGTTATCTGGATAACAATGTGAACCCTTTATACTGTTTCAAGTGTAATCGGGTTTATCTTCGGTATTCGAGCTACACGCAACGTAGATAGATTTTGTAAAATCTATGCTTGACATATATTTTAAAAATCATAAAAAAATTAGTAAATTGAGGTACAGTTTTTAAAGAAAAAATAATAATTTTTTTAAACTATTTGACGGTGTAAAAAAATAAATTGTGTGATGTATAAAAGTTAATTTATTTCCCATAATATCAAAATTGGAAGTTTAAATCTTTACCACCCTTCATACAACTTCAGCGTTACTCATATGCGTGTTTCTGCTTTATAATATAGATTTAGAACACACGCACGCACACACACACACACAATAAAAGAATGTTGAGAAAGTAAACTCGTTTTTCATCCCGATTTCCTAATTAAAACCATTTCAAGCAATTGGAATCGTCCATTTTACTAAGGGTACCAACTTTAGTCGAAACTACTACAATATGAAGGCGATTTCCAGAAAGTCATTTTACTCTTATGTAGTAACTGAAGATTCGATTACTATTCGAATATTATTTTTCACGTCTCACTGGTAATTTGACAATTTATAAGCTGTTTTCTCCCTTTTCAATAAAATCATTTTGCCTCTTTTTAGTAACTATAGATTCGATTACTAGTTGATTTGTACTTTTCGCGTCTCACTGGTAATTTGGCAATTTATAAGCTATTTTTTTTTTCAAACAAACTTTTTTGTAGAACAACAAAAACTTCTTTACATGCATATGTTTTATAAATCTGCCCTTATGCATTATTTATTCATTCTTATTTTATAAAAAATGCATTATATTAAATATATATATATATATATATATATATATATATATATCATACGATTTAACATATTGAAAAACCACAGAATATCATGAAACGTTGAGATAAGTTTAGAGTAAAGTGGAGCTTTTCACAGAACATCCTATTATTATTATTTTTAATTTTTAACGTATTCAAAAAATACTAAAGAATGCCAAATTTATTTTAATGTACCAATTTTACTTTTACTCGATTTAATCCAATTCCAATATAGCTGGTAAACGCATATATTTAGGTAAGTATAGGTAAAAGCATAAAACTGTTCTTACCAGTCATGAATATGCCAATTTAAACTCCCCTGAAGAGCGAATCACCTGTGCACCGCGCGTCCGATCCGATAAAAAAATTGTCTCTATACGCGCAATGGACATGTGCGACATTTGCAATTAATAAATTCATTTAGTTACATAAAATATTTAAGAAAATATGAAATATGATTATTTTATGTCACTTTAACTAATTGCAAAACAAAAAGAAGTTGGTTGGGCATGACATATTTTAGGGGCATTCCTAATTATATAAATACGTAAAACCAACAGTCATCTGGTCCGTCCATCTGTCCGCATATAACAGCGCAAAAACTACCAAACCGAATGGTTTGAAATTTAATATATATTGCCGTTGTAGAATTTTGTCTAGGAGTCATTTCAAATGTTATGAAAATCTAATCAAAACTTAAAAAGATATTAATAAAAGTTTTCTTTATTCTCATAATACCATCGTTTTGTAATCTATATAATAGAAGCGAAAGTCACGTGACTGAGGAAAACAAATACTGGAAAACCACATCTTTTTTCATATGCCAGGCGGCCATTTTTATTCAAAATAATTTTCGGAATAAAATTGAATAAAAGTTAAATTTTTATAAAGATCGTTGAAAAAAAAATGTTTGTTTGAGAGATGAGTTGCATTAAAAAATGTACAGATTCTGAGATAACTTCAGTGGAAATTAAGTTTGCAGCAGAATATCTTAATCCATTAGAGTAAATAAACACAAGAGATTCTTTCATTCTGAGTCATAAAAAGATTAATTCATGGACGTAATCATTCGCAAAGCAAGATATCCATGGTGAGTTTTACAATACTGTTTGGTGTAGAAAAAAAAATCGCATTTGTAAAAGTGTCATATGTAAAAAGAAAAAAAAAAGCATTCTAATTTTGCTCATAGCAGACGATATAATTCGTTTCAATGAAATAATAAGGATAAATTTTTTCTTACATTCTGAAACTAGTTATAAAACAAACGCAAATCATATGTGACGTTTAACGTGCAATTTCCAACTTGTTTTAATTACTGCGGTTAATGTGTTAACAATGTATAAAACAATGTATAAATGTACAATGCATAAAAAAATCTTTTCGATCAACGCAATACGCACGCGATTCGCAATTAATAAATGTATTTAGATACAAAAAACAGGTAAGAAATCATGAAATATGATTATTTTATGTCACTATGAATGTATTGAATCAATTTAATTATATGAATGCCACTTACTTCTTTGATTAAAATTACAAATATCAAATGATTTCAAAGTAATTTTATGATTTAACACATCATTTTAAATATTGAGGTAATCCTTATACTTTCAATTTGTTAACACAATATCATTATCCAAATTTTCATTATGAATGCATTCCACATCATTTTTTAATTTTATGTAAATTCGAAGAAAATGATATATCTTCAAGAGTTAATAAAAAAAATCTCAAGAATAGTGAATAAATTGTTTTAAATTATGTTTAAAGCAAATTTATCTCAGGAAGCGTTTCAGCATAATAAAAAGTAAGCTCTCTCATTTGTTTCGGAAATGAGCAAAATAATATTATTTTATTCTGAAATAAATTATGCCAAGATTGCAATTCTTGACTCATTTAAGGAAAGCAAGCATAAGGAAAACGTGTAGAGAATAAAATATATGCAATTTATATTTTACCTCTAAAGTAATTTTACATTTTTTAATAAATGTATTTATAAACATACGCAATTTCATTTTCATATATATTTCTAATTTCTTCTTTTAAATAGCAATTCACTAAATATTAAAAGTACATTGTGATTTTTAAGTAAAAAGAACTGGGCAAATAAAATAATAACATTAATATTTTTTTCTATTTTCATTGAATCCTTATACGTGTATAACATTATTTTCTGTAAGGAAATAATTCAAATGTTCTGAACAATCCAGTATGTACATATGATAATTTAAAATCTGGAATAACAAATTATCATTTAAATTAGTATCTGTTTAAAGTATTGTAATTTCAAGTTGAATTAATTCATTTCTGTATCACATGAACAATTCATTAAATATTAATAATTGCATTATTATTAATTTGTGTTCAGGAAATAAAATGGTGGTGTAAGCCAATTCTTTTAAATTTTTATTTAAATTTTATAGCAACATCATACCATTTGATAACATTTGACAAAAGACCCTGTATAAATTTTAGAATTGAAAAAGTTTATTCTATTCATCTAAAAGAAGAGGAGGAAATAAGTTGCAATTGCAGACGCTCAAAATGTGCCTAATCACATAAGCCTTTTCTAATTCAATTACAGCTACAGAAATTTACTGTAATTTTACTTTAACAGGAAATCCGCGATTGCCACTAACACTTTCATTCCTGTACACTGTTAAAAATTTGCAACAGACTGTCTGGGAATTTAATTATTTTTGTAAATAATGGTTACTTGACCATATTATGAAGCGTTCTGATTGGTCAGGATCTGTTAAAATTACAGTTAAGCAAGAGTTATCTATAAAAGCGGTTGAATGATTGCAGTGTTTGTTGCAAGATTTTTTACAGTGTACACTGTTAAAAATTTGCAACAGACTGTCTGAGAATTCAATTATTTTTGTAAATAATGGTTACTTGACCATATTATGAAGCGTTCTGTTTGGTCAGGATCTGTTAAAATTACAGTTAAGCAAGCGTTATCTATAAAAGCGGTTGAATGATTGGAGTGTTTGTTGCAAGATTTTTTTACAGTGTACACTGTTAAAAATTTGCAGAAAACTGTCCAGTCATTCGAAAATTTTTATGAATAATGGTTACTTACACACAATTTTAATCGACCCTGACAGTAATATGATCAATAATATGGTCATAATACTTTCAAAATAAGGTCGAGTAACTGTTACTTGCAAAAAAAGGTCGAATTACTGAACAGTTTGCTGCAGGTTTTCAACAATGGAGGAAAAAGAAACATCGCGTCTTATCATAAAAAAGAACAAACAACAAACACTAGCAGCTGAAATAGCACATTAGTCGCTCAAACAGCAAACCAGCCGCTCGAACAATAAGCTCTGAACACGCGGGAGACGCTAATCAGAAAACAAAACAAAACTGACGCTAGTCGACAACATTTAAAACTATATTTGTCGACCCTGACCGTAATATGATCGATAATATGGTCATAATACCTTCAAAATAAGGTCAAGTAACTTTTACTTGCAAAAAAGGTCGAATGACTGAACAGTTTGCTGCAGATTTTCAACAATGGAGGAAAAAGAAACATCGCGTCTGACCATAAAGCTGACACAAACAACAAACACTAGCAGCTGAAATAGCACATTAGTCGCTCAAACAAGAAGCTCTGAACACCAAAATAACTAGTAAACGCTCGGGAGACGATAATCAGAAGAAAATAAAATTGACGCTTAATTACCATTCAGTCGACAATATTTAAAACTATATTTGTACATGTTGATATCTCTATAAAAGCGTTTTTGCGCTGATATATTCATTCTAAAGTAGTATACCTTTGGCGGATATTAAATTAATTTTGATACAAAAATATGCCCCGTTCATAAAAGTAACCAACTTTATATGATAGCCTACTTTACAACTTAGTCTGTTTGCAATTGACATTGTTTTATGGAATCATGTAATTATATTCGTATGACAGTATCTATCGATTATCACGTTTAAAACTGCCAATTGCACATTTTTATATCTAATATGGAAAAGGATGTAGAATTAGGTATTCAAATGGTTGCAGACAAGATGCTTTTGTAAATTGTTGTTACATGCTTTCCTTTAACTTATATTTCTGAATGTATGTGGCAGTCAAATCTTTTTAATCATTTTTCACCCACTTCCTGTTGACATAGAGCTTTATAAATTTGGAATATATATGTATTCTAGATGGCAATACATAAATTGACATTGTTTTTTTTTTTAAATTCGATCTCTAAGGACGGGGGGGCAACGTTGGTCCAAAACTTGTATTTTCCCCATAGAAATAACATTACGATTGTTTAATTTTAATTGAAAAAATAGCTCCATTGTTCCAAATTCATCCGTTTTAGCCACATTGTTTCTCGCATCATTATAACGTCAGCATTGAGCAACTCAGACGTTTGTGTTTTATAAGTTGAACTTTTGTGAATTTTAATTAAAGCATGTTAAGGAAAAAAAATTACATTTAATTCATTTTATCTATTTTTCATTTATTCAAAATTTTGTGTAGGATTCTTTCAGCGAATAGTATGTTTTTATTATTATTAGGTTATTTATTCAATGGTTTATGTGTAATAGATATAGGTGTTTAATTGTATTCAATATTGACAACAAAGAAATTTTTTATAGAATTGGAGAAGATAAATTTTTATTCTAAGTGTGATTTAAAGCTACCCTAATATCAGTTTCATTATTAGTTCAATAATATTTTTCAAATGCGAAATATTGTCAAAAAGATGTTAAAGTTTAATTCGAATGGGAAGAATAATACCCTTTAAAAAAAGTACTTTTTATATTCGTACACATATTATATATATATATATATATTATATATATATATATATATATAGGTAGATAGATAGACAAACAGATAGTAGGGTGTGTACAAAAATAATATATACATCTATTTCCTATTCGTTATAGAGTGGAAAAGGTCCATGATATTGATTTTAAAAAATAGATTTTTGAATTTTTATAATATCTTTCGATCGCGCATACCACCTAATATTATCTAAACTGGACGAATTTCATGAATGTTTTGTATTAGATAGAAAAGTAATTCCAGTAATATATTCAAATGCTATAGCATGGAATAGTTGCATATGTCATTGATAAATAACAAGAAAAAAATATTTTTTTTAATCAATTAACATCTTCCGATCCCGACTATGCCATAATTTCATGTAAAGGCGTAAAATCCCATCACATTTAAATATCCTTCAAGTGTTAACAGTTATTTGTGTGTTATTTTTCTAGATATGAATTGAAAATATTTTTAGGTATATGTGTGCATTAATTGCTGAGCATTCAATTTGATTTTTAAATAAAACAATTAAAAAACAGAGCTCCTCATTAAAAAATTCAATAAATATGCATTTTTTTTCTGCGGACAGAGGATATTTTGTTTTAACAGAGGAGAATGAAGATAGACAAATATCCTATAAACGAAGCTGTGGGGCGAAGAACCGGCTATAGGTGGCAGAAGATGCGTCTGGTAATGTTAAGGTTCTTTATTCAAATCCGTCAGAGGAAACATATGTCAGAAACACGTGTTACTCTGTTATCACCCACGTCTTTGAATGCAATTGATTATGGTTGGTGATATCTATTCTTAATACAGCTGCATGTGAATATACAGTGTCTATGTTTTTAATGTGCATATTAGTTTTTAAAATGAATAAATTAAATAATTTTACATTTTAATTGATTTAAATATGCACTGTGGAGGCGATGCGGGTAAGCATACCTGTAACATGAACTTAGCCCTACAATGTCGCCGACAGATAAATGTCGTTGCGTGTGAAAGTTATGTTGACGAATATTTAGACTAATGGAGGTTAATCAATTCTTTATTAACCTAACAAACATAAGTTTAAGAAATTTATAAAATAAAATTAACGTGCTTTTTGCACTGCTAAAGACACACATGAGACTATAATGTCCAGCTTACCTAGAAAGCTCTGTCATACTCTCCTGACCTCCTTCCTGACAATAAATCCCAGTTTAAATACAAGAGCATTCGACTGTTGCCATTGTGAAAAGAACTAATGAGTCCAGTCCTGTTTCAGAGATCTTGCATCTTATCAACATGTCCAATTCTGTCACAGAAAATTCGCATCGGAAAACAGAACCATCGAAGTGGGTGTCGAGAAGTAGAGTACTTCCATATCTCAGTTCCAGTACGTCTCGCTGGTGAAAATTGTCCACTGTCGAAACAGCTAGAGTGGATCCATGAATGGGTTGCTCGAATCTAGGGTAGTTAGACTCTAGAGTTTGTCCACAGCAGCAACAGCTAGAGAACCCTGCACGGATGAGTTGCCACAGCACCAAGTGTTCCACAGATCAGGACTCCCCTGATAATATCCTTGCGTGTCTGTGGTTCTACAAGCAGGATCTTGCTGTTGATCACTTGATGGTGCTGGATTTTCGTAGGGTGTATATTATCATGGACCTGGTCTAGCCCTGTTGGCCTAAGGGGATGTACAACAATACATTTTAATATTTTTAAATCTTAATTAAGTGTATACATATAAACTAATTTTTATGTTAATAATATACTATTTATTTTCTGTTATGTCGAATAATAATAATTACTAGTAATTTTTTAAGAACATTCCATGTTCAGTGATCCTGACCAGAGAAAATTCACTCTGCTCTAAAAGTACCAACGAGTTTTAAATTGCTGATATAGGAATTGAAGCAGTAAGAAATGTACGGCTGAGTCAGTGTCACATCCTCTCTTGTCATCGAATTTTCAATGATCGGGTGTCGTCCGGTTGTTGTTTCTAAGCAAATGTTTCGTGATGGTAAACCAGGTTACATTGAGCAATTTAGTAATATATTTATTTACGTTTAAGATATTAGACAGCTTGATATTAGATAGCCTGTAAAATACATCTTATTGTTTAAGAGAGACGTAAGTAAAGACACTGTGGATTTGTGAGGACGAACAATACTTGAGAGTTTTCAAAACTGTTTCCTCTTTACCACGTCAATGAGATAAAGCGATGATCAGAAAAGACAGCTATGCCACACTCCTGATTAACTTTTTTCGTGTCAGAGTAAACGGTCAGGGTTTCGTGTCAGGTTTCCATCGCAACGGCTCAAACCTATACTGCCACCGGCTGAACATGAATATTTCAAATGCCATATGGCGTTTATCCAAGAACAAGAAATCTGAAGAACACATTCAAAAATATTTCGTAAATCCATATGGACAGAGAAAAGAATAATAGCAGATCAGAATATTCAAATACAATGATGGAGTGAAGATGGCCACGCATTTGGACTTCAGGCCGAATTTTTCATAGCCATTGGATTAAGAATTATAGTACATACGAATATTTGGTCGGATGGCGGATTGGTAAATGTTCAATTGGTAGAATAGAAGATATTGTCTGCGACCAAGAACCGCTGTTTCCAGGTATGCCACTGGCTGTAATGGATTGATTTCATACATATTACGGGTCAATTTTAAAAGAAAGTCTTTATACCTTTCACAGCTATTTCTAAATCTTGTAAAGAAATGCCCAGTGTTCATGAACTCAGGTGCATTTAACATTTGCATACGCTGTCATCATACATAAATTACAGAAATTCTGTCAAAAGTGTTGTGGACATTGTTCCAAAAGAATTGTCACTTTTAGCAACTTATGTTGCTTTTAGTAAAGTGTGTCGTTTAGATAATATTCTCATTGAATAGGCTTTCACAACGTACAGGCTTGACTAAATTACAAGAAATGTGGCAATTTTTCATAGATTAACATTTCACCATTATCTGATGTAAAAAAACTATAGAATAAACACATGAAAATGAATTTTCAACAACTGTTATTTCAAACTTAGTTTTATATTATTAAACAGTAAAGATGATTTTTTTTTTTAATATTATGTTTTAATTTTATGACACCCACTATTCCGACACTCCCTCCTGAAGAATGATAGTTTATTTTACCTAAATAAACTATATACGGATATAAAAAATATACAGTTATTTGATATTACATATTCATATAAAAAATGGTTAAAGAAGATAACGAATAACATATTTTAAATTATGGATACTATTTTTGAGAAATTAAAAACGAACTATTTTTTTGTTTTGAAGATTTGCAGTTCCTGGGAAGATAAATTTTTATCCATATATTTTTTTTTAGTTTAAAAAATATTTTTCAACCGAATCAAACAATTTGTATTTGAATTTGATAGAAAAAATTAATGCTACTGAATATGCGATGATTTTAATTTAAAGGCTTTGGTGAAAATAAATATATATTCAAGAAAATATGACATCGATATCTTATATTTTATGTGTAATTTAATATTTTTCTTAACTTGCATTAAAGTTATTGTCTCAAATATGTTGTTAAAATAAAAAACTTTAAACTATTAGTGGTCAACTTTTTAATGCAGTATTTCACACGTCATGTAAATCTTTAAATTGGGTCTTGCATTGTGTTAGCAAATAAAATAAAGTATGTTCTTTATTAAAATATGATTATTCACAGGAGAAACATTTTAATCCGTAATATATTTTAGTAATAAGAAATTTTTATCAAGTTTAACTAGAATAATAAGAAAATAATATATACAAGCAAAACATTACTTCAATTTTGCGAGAATTTGATAATGAATTTTCCTTACTATAAATAATTATATGCATATGCGATCCATAAACTGTTTAAAAAACAATTAGACAATATCAATAAATGTTAGAAATGGGATATGTATAAGTTAAATACGTTAAGTTAAATCATATCTACTTTTGTTTTACTGAGAAATGTCCATTTTCATAAATGAAAAAAAAAAAAAAAGATTAAATCTCTAGATGCAGTTCCTCAAATTTTTGTTATACATGCATCATTTTATTCTTTAAATTTCAAATGACTAAAAAATTGCTCGAACCAGCAATTTATGGTAAAAAGAGAAAACAATATGGAAGATGTATATGTCTATTAATTCTGTTGTATAATATAAACATTTTTGAAACATATTAAAAATTCTTATATAGGTTATTGCCATAACAATACTACGCAAAATACTGCTTTTTGTTAGATTTCAATAAATAAAATATTTATTAGATTTTATTAAAATATTGTGTTTGTGATTGTGATTGACTTGAAACATTTAATTGTTTTAACCGAAAAACAATTACATTGTTTTTAATAAAATCTAAAAAAACAGACACAAAAGTATTATTAAATGTATAATTGTAATTATATAATTGACAGGCACAATGCTATTTTCCTATTTATTGCTAAAAATGGATATACAAGAGTGGAAATATTGCGTATATTTTATCATCATAATATAATTCAGTTCGCACAAAAGTTAAATTTTCCTGTATGAAATTTAGCAAGAACGAAACATCATGCGTCAAGCATAGATTATGTAACACTTTCCAACATTTACAATTTTTTTTTACAAATCTTTATCGTTTAATAAGGTAAAAGATGATAGCTAAGTAAACAATTCGGAAAACACATAACATATTTAATAAACCATTTTCAGGAATTACCAACAATATTTGGAAAAATATCCGAATATTTTGTATATCTCTGTATATAATCTGTAGATTTGTATATATACTACATAGAATGATAATTCTTAGTTCAGTTAGGAAATGCGTAGCACAGTTTAAAATTCCCTTTCTGGAATTTCCTCCAATAAACGGAAATGTACTCGATAACTTTTGTGCTGCCCTGGATATATTTTATAGAATTTATACATACCAAGTTAATAAGCAAAAAGCTAGTTACAATTAAAAACGTCTTCAGCAACTGAAAAAGAACTTGCAGCAATATTGTTAACAGACGACAGTACATAATTCTTTTGTATGTCTCTGTAAATCAACGATGAATGCTATAGACACAGTATTCTGTAGTAAGCCTCTTGTAATGCACTTTATATCAATTTCAATGTGATTGGAATCAGTGGCGGCTCGTGGGTTATTGAAATGGGGGTTCACAGTCACAATGAAGAATTACGAAAATGAAATATGTAGATACGACGTAACATACAGGTTAAAATACCTTTGTATTGACGCAAGTTAAAAAAAAATTAACAAAATAATTTAAGAAATAAAGACGTAATCATTGGAGAAAATTTTGTATTATTTGACTTTCTACAAAAGAAAGTACAGTTAGGGGAAAAACAAGAGAATACTCCATTTATATTATTCGCCTAATTGTTGCAGATAAAACAAATAATCTTTTATTGGGAAAAATATCTTCTTTCAATTACGTTTAAAAATATATACGTAGAGAGTCGTCTTTATATTGTAATTATAACAAACTTTCAAATTTTCAATACATAAAACCCAATTTTTACATATTTGGAATCCTCGAAAATCTTTATATTAGATATATCAAACGGATTTTTCTAATCCTTCGATGTACTAGATTAGTAACTATACCGATGTAAAATTTCGAGCTTCTATTGCTAAATTCATTTTTAATAGCTGGAAAACAAACTAAAATACGTTTGAGAACATTCCAAGCATAACGAAACATTTTGACAACTAAGAATAAGAGACATCCTTTAAGAAGAATACACAGAAAAAAGAATTCAAAAATATTAATTCACTTATAAAATATTTTGAAAATAAGAATGCATTCTATTCCCAAAGGTTTGACATTAGCTAGGGACTTTGAGATCTGACTGACCAACCCCCTTTAAATAATATTAAATAATGTAATTTCAATTTTTCTTTCCATCGACAGCGTTGAAAAATGCAATTTTTTTAGTACTGAAACACTAATTTTAGTTTGTGTCATCTTAACAGTATACAACTAATTCTTAAACAGAATAATATCTATAAAAAGCACAATGAATAAACAGATTTATAATTAGTTTAAAATAAACTATCCGAGCATTGAAAACAAAGGGAAAAATTTAACAAACGGGAAAGAAACTGACAAAAAAGCAACCTCCCGCACATTATAGGTTGTGCGAACGGCAGTATAGGAGTGATGCGTTCCCATCACATACATCTGTCGGCTTACGCCCGCATAAAGTTGTACTATTCCAGTGACGTTTTGTCTTTGTCATGTATAAGAGGATGTGGGCGGGAGGGGGGGAAGAAGTTTATTCTGCAAATGGGAAAAAATAGGTATGTGTTCTTTAATTATATTATTTTACTTGCTAATATATATTATTTCTTTGGGGGTTCACTTGCTCATGTACACCAATATACGAGCCGCCACTGTTTGGAATTGTGAAACATCATTAAAATAAACTGAAAACTCATTTTTCTCCATAGACCGTAATGTAACAGAATTGTTTTCAGTAAAGAATTTGGAAAAAAACATAACCCATTAAACAACCCAGTTTCAGGAATTGCCAACAATATTCGGAAACATATCCAAATTTTTTGTACAGCCCTGTATATGACAAATAGACTTGTATATGTACAATATAAAGTGCTAAAATTTAGTTCAGTTAGGAAACGCATAGCACAATTTAAAATTCTCCTTCTGGAATTTCCGTCAATGAACGAAACTGTCCTCGAGATATTTTGTACTGTTCTGTATATTATCTATAGAATTTATACACACCAAGTAACAGGAAAAAAATAGGTAAATTTAAAAACGCATACCGCAACTGAAAACGCAGTTCCAGCAATTATTGTTAACATACATTATTGTAACCGAATTCTTTCTTGTGCCCTGTAAATGAACGATGAATGTCCTGCACACAGTATTCTATTACAAGCCTCATGTACTGGAACCCAGTAATATATCAATTTCAATATGATTGAAATAGTGAAGTATTATTAAAATAAATTGCAAACTGTTTTTCACCATAGACCGTACTGTAACGGAATTTTTTGGAGTGTCCTTGTAAAGGAACTGTAAGTGCTATACACATCATATTCTATATTAAGTCTGTTGCAGTGCACCTCAGTGATATACATATATCAATTTCAATATGTTTGGAATTGTGTAACATCACTAAAATAAACCGAAAATGATTTTCTCTATAGACTGCAATGTAACGGAAAATTCTTTTGAGTGTCCCTCTAAAAAAAAAAAAAAAATGCAACACACTTTATTTTCAATACCGAACATACCATAGTAAACTTCAATAACATATATCAATTGCATGACAATTCGAACATATTTACGCGAGATAGAGCACGGACAGACAGACAGACAGACAAACCGAATTCATGAAAACATCTTTATTGGAAAGTGTTAAAAATGGAAATGCAAGCTTGGAGGTATTTCTTATCTTTTATCAACATATTATAATTTAGTTCACACAAAAGTTAAATTTTCCTGTATGAAATTAATAAATAAAATAATAAAGCTTGAATTATACCAGTGTTGTGTTTGTCCAAAATCAATCATATTGCCCAAATTGTAATTTTTTTTTATCTGCATCACAAGTAATGGAATATCTTGTCTTAAGTACAAAGTAACAGTGAATGGAAAACAAAGCTATTTGTTTCTATTCAAACCTGGGGTGAAAATATTGATTTCAAATAATATTATGTCAGTGCTTTATTTGTCCGAAATCAATGTTATTGCATATACTGTAATGTTTTCGTTTCCAGCTACATCATAAGTGATTCAATATTCCGTCTTAAGTATAACTAACAGTAAATGGAAAACAAAGCTATTTGTTTCATCTCCTACCTGTGGAGAAAGTATTGATTTCAAATATTTTTATTTCAGAGGCATGCTTCTGCATTAAAAATAGTTTTATGCCGTTATTCTAAATGAGTGAAATTTTTCGATCGGATGCACCAGAAAGAAAACATACAGTGCAGTAATAAATAGCCGGGTAGAGATATATAGAAACTGCAATAATGAGGTTTTGCAAGTTCTAATAAGGAGGGTGTTTTTTTTTTTTTTTTTTTTTTGGGGGGGGGGGGGACAATTTTATACAAGACATTTTATAAAATATATTATATTTTCGTTGAAGCTTGTAATTTTGTTAAAATAATTTTTTCGATTAGTAATAAATGTACAAGTTCCAAATTTATAATTTTATGTAGCGTATATACTTAGTGCTTGAAAACAAAAACAAATTCATAAACTTTCAGGCAAACGTTTTAAATGCCACTTCACTGTTAAAAAAATCGCATCCATGCCCATAATTTTGTGCAGCCCGTAATTTTACGAGGCAAAGTAATACAGCATTATAGATAATCATCACAGAATAGCTTTTCTGGCGGGTTAAAAAATCTGTTACGGTCGTGGTTAAGTGACCTTATTTCTCGAAACACAACTAAAATTCAGGGTTATAACCTAGCGGAGGAAAAAGTATGGGGTCGTACGGTATTTTTGCTAACGGATGGGCTAGAACTGTAAGAATACATGGATTGCCCTTAATATTCTAAGTATCTAAGGCAGCGGTTCCCAACCTTTTTCCTCTTACGTACCCCTTGCTTAAACTTTTAATTTATACGTACCCTTCTCATTTAATCCGGTCCCAAATATTTTTGTTTTCGTTCGTTAGTAATGTTCTTATGCCAGTTACCGATGTTAGATGATCTTTAAAATTCCAGTTTTCGATCACTTATCCACTTTGAACCACAACACGGTGTCAACATTAAAGTCTCCCAAAACTCTAAATATTACCTAAAGATATCAAGTTAACCACTCACAAAGAAGGAATGAAGCTACCCCCATTTATATACATTAATGAGTTTATACTAATGCTGCCTTGTTAAAATCTTAAATGATGTCCAGTTTTCAAGAGGGTTCAATTAAATCACAATACGATTCATGTTTTATCGACAAATTTCAAGAATGAAAAGAATATTAAACAGAAAGGAGGAGCAGGGAGTTACATGCAAGATATTATTAGGTATTGGCGGATATTATGGCAACGAATATTCAACCAATTAATGAGTTTTGGCATTTTCCTCATTTTATGTAAATAGCCTATTTTACTTTTACAGAAATCTCTCATTGTAAAAGAAAAGTTTCCAGTTTTGTTTATCTCTTTCCATTATAACTTTTTTTTGTTTTTTTTTTCCGCCATTACCAATGTAATTTTCACGCACCCCCAACTAGACTGCCACGTACCCCAACTAGACTGTCACGTACCCCAGGTGGGGAACCGATGATCTAAGGAATAAGGCTGCTTATTTAGTGAATCACACCGTTTTTCATCAAATAAGGTCATCAAATAATAGAAAATTGAAGGTAAAACGCTCATAAATTTACAGTTTTTTCTGAGAGTGTTCATAATATTGCTGCATGAATTTTCGTAAATGATTTTATGCCTTTTCTATGGCTATTTATATTTCAAAATGGAATTTTCAGAAGCAGTTCCTATTTTATTACTAATAACTCAAAGCATTATTACCTTAAAAAAATCAAATAACCTTATTAAATAATGTAACAAAAAAGTAACCTATATGGTTAATAGTAGAAAAAGGACACTAAATATATATTTTTTATATATGCCATTGGACACTTTTTTCGTCTATAATATACTTCACAACTTATCAGAGTAAAATAAATAAAAATTAAATAACAAGTAAATGATATTACTGCGTTACTACAGTGAAACTACTTAAAACGGTATACAGTGCTGGAAAAAAAAATGTTTAAGACCACATGCTAATTTTGTTGTTTAGAATAAAATTCTGAAAAGTGTTATATATCTTGACTCTATACACCTATAATATGGGGAACTAATAATTCAATTGTAAATGTACAAAAAAGTATTTTTATCTACAATTGTTAAAATATTTTAATATTAACAAATGGAAATAAGCTTCTTTTTAATCTAGCATAATGGAATGACGCCATGACTGTAGTATTTTAAGCCGGACTCATCTGTGATCATTTTATAGGTGATTAGGCGCTAGATTTGAAGTTTTGGAATATGAAACTGCTGTTGTGAGAAAAGGGTAAAATCAAGGTTTTCTCGGATTGTGTGAAAATCAAATTGTCATAATAATAAAATAATTTAAAGCTGCTGTGCACATTATTCTTTATGATTGAATGAATTGTGGAAGAAATAAAAGAAGCGAAAGGTTATTAAAACTTGCTACTGGAGAAAAATGTTGTCAGGGAATCAGGGTTTTTTCGGATTGCGGGCTGAGTGAAAGACAAATTATCATAACAACAAATAATTTAAAACTGTTCTACAGAATATTATTTACGATCGAATCAGTTATGGAAGACATAAAAGAAGCGAACGGCCATGATTACTCTCAACTTGATGTAAACCGAACGTTAATAGGGTTTTCTTTTAACCTTGCCGTAAATACGGGTTAGAATCCCATAGAAAGTCCCCCACGGAGGGCAAAACCCTCTGGGAACTATATCCATTGAGTAGATAATCAGCCTTCATAAATTAACCAACCATCCAACCAACCAACTGAACATTATTAGAACGGCAGTTCAAGATTGTGTCTATTATTGTACTATAAAGTCTGCTCTAGAACTCTTAGTAATGGCCAGAACTGTTAGAAATGTGTTCAAAAGTGCCGAATACTTTAAATATACGAAATTCAAACCCAAGCCTAAACTACAAAAGCATCAGATTTATGCAAGACTAAAATTTGCATCGTCCACTGACTTGAAATTCAGTCTATGGCAAAATTTAATTTTTACTAATTAAACAAAATTGTATTTTGATAGACCAGATGGTTTAAGATATTGGTGGCATGATTTACGAACTGAGTCATATCTGCTTTCAAGACGGGTTCAAGGGGATGGCTTAATGTGTATTCGGAAAGGCTTTAATGCAAAATGAAAAACAAGTTTGGTTTTCACCAAGACAAAGATGAGCATCATTAACTATTAATATATTATTGGTATCAATTTTGCTCAATTTAAAGATGAATGTATGCATCAGAAGTCGGAGTACCTTCAAGATAACGCTTGTATTCACAAGTCTGTGTCAACATCACAATGGTTATCTACAAACAACATTAAAACTTTGGACCTTCCAGCTAAAAGACCTGACTTAAATATCATAGAAAACCTGTTGGGGAATCTTGGTTCTTCAAGTGTATGCTAACAGAAAGCAGTTTGATTCAATTGTTCAATTGAAAGCAACTGTTTTCTAGACATGCAAAAAATACTCATATCCACACTCAAAGACCTATTCAAATCCTTCCAAAACGTCTTGTGGATGTTATCTGTGTTAAGGGGAAGCAAACAAAGCACTGAAAGGTATTGTACAAATCTTTACATCAGTATTTTAAATGTTAAATATATTGGTGATGAACATTTCCCCACTAAGTTTTGTTTTACAGAAATTATTTTTTGCTTGTTTTTTAAAATATATTACTATAATTTAAAACAAAGAACAAAATTTGTTTAACTTTATGTTGATATTATAATTTTATAATGATATTAGCTTTTCTTTAAAATAAGAGATTTACTGTTTTTGTTGGTGATCCTAAACTTTTTTCCAGCGCTGTATATTCCAAAAAATTTTTTAAACCCATAATATATAGTACACTTTATAAAAATCTATATATGTTTGCCTTATGGGAAAAAAAACCTTTTCTCTTGTTATAATGTTTTATTTCAAATTATGTTCTGAACGAAATTCGTTAGAGAGGCAATTAATTATGAATTTGTTGCTTTACTGATAAAAATAGCTAATTATAATTAATGAGACTTATTTCATACATAATGTGAGTCGTTTAATTCCTCATTATTTGAAGCAAATAGTATTAGCAATTAGCTTGTTAAAAATATACAATTATATAAAAACTCGAAACACTGAGAATATTTATTCTAACATAAAAATTGTTCTCATACGATGTGTTACCGACACCAATGCCAACTCGATAAAAGCCAATTTTTAAAATATAACTTGGGGGCTGTAGTAATTGGTGTAATATTTTTCAAGAGACTGGTACGTTATGAAAACAAACTGTACGTTAATGTTAATATGGTATTAATGTTAATATGTATATATCAACTGGTTTGTCTCAAAACGCGTGTTGGCTATTAATATCCCCAAAGCATCATTTTTCTTATTATTATTTGTTAGTATTAACAATTTATAAGGTTTGTTAAAATATTAGCGTCTGTTTTATATTATTACATTATTTTTTAAATTCATTTTGCTGAAACTATTAAATGTGTCGTCTAGTTGCAAAACCAGCCATCTCCAAAAAATGAAATTGTTGGGAAAAATCTGATTTTTTGCCACACTTAGCTAAAATAAGATTAGAACCAAAACTCTTTAGTTTTATATTCATTAGGACAGTATATTTGAAAACACGAAATATGGTGGCAGGGGCACATGAAAGGGGGGGTTGTTCAACCCCTTGGGGACGAGCGACACGTATACATGACGCATAAGATGCTCAGAATCCTCGATTATTCCCACCAGTTATTTTTTATTGTAAGCTTTGCCTTATGTAATCCTAGCATTTCTGCGATTTAATAAGGCGAAAATTTCTGTTTTGATAAACCGGTGGTAAAAGATTAAAAATTCTGTAAAGGACGGTCATCGTGAAGTCTTTGTTTTGGATTTGGCCACCTTTGCAACTTACTTTGGAGTTTGCCGGTTTTGCAACAAACCAGAAATTAATTTTTGTTAAATTTAATGTGACATTGGGTTTTTAGGGGTAGCAAATACACAATAGATGAGCTTAAGCCGAAAGATGGGCCTCCCCGCCCGGTTTGACCTTGACCTTATTAAAATAAATTTTATTTAACAAAAAGAACTTCAGGAAAGTTATTTACGTAATCTGATTTTTACACAGTTACTGACTGTTAAAACTAACAGACTAACAGTTTAAACTAACTGACTAGCTGTTAAAACTGACTTAAATGTCACTAAACAAATGATTTGAATGACCGGATATTATTATAAATAAAATTATTAAATTTTCAAAAATGATACTATGTTCATACAATTTAAAACTTTAGTGGCCTTATCGTTTTCAACAGTCTCACAACTTTTTTCATGATGGTCCATCCATGCGTCTTCTTCAGCCCTCTCTTCTCCTTCATCATCTCTGCTTTCTGCTTCTTGAGTAGCTGATGCCAAGATAAAATTTGAAAAAAAAAAAAAAAAAAAAAAAAATAACCCGCGTCGCAGGGTCACTTTTTCTCCTCTTTGATTGATTTGTAGATACTTCTGCCACAAACTTTTCCATAGTCAGAGAAAACACGAAACTAAACTGTTAGAAACTCTGTATGCACCAAGGAGGAGCAGTCACCGGCGGAGAACACACGATAACGTTAACCGATTCGCTGCCAACCACGATTATACTCGTGGTTGTCAACATTCAAAATAAAAGTGTACGATAAAAAAACCCTGCATAGCCACCACTATTTTAATATGTTAACAAATACTTTATTTAATGACAAAAACTTTGCTATTAAAGTTGCCAAATATTATCTTTCAGAACTATTTATGGTGGGAAACGAATTTCAGTAAAAATATCGAAGACTCCGCCCACATAGTTTTGTCAGTGAATGGGTTAATCTAATCAACAAGTGAGAGGTTATTGTGGGGAGAAGCAGAAGCGCCATCTAGCGGGTATGGAGATGGCCGCTTTTGAACCTCACTGGTAGATGGATTTGGCCAGTTTTGCAGCACATCATGATTTTCAAACGCATATAACACAAGGATTTGACCAGCTTAGGCTTGTTTATTGTTTCCAGATGGTAGAAATGTTTACTTAGAGCTTAAATAGCTGAAAAAAACACTTTTTCCAATTTTAAGGAGTTGGCCGGTTTTGCAACTAGACGACACAAATATTCTATAACAATTTGGTAATTTATAGTGCAGAAAAAATGAAATTTATGATATATTTACAGTAAATATAATAAAAAAAATTGAGACAGTAAATTAAAGAGACATATTGTAAGTTACTCCGTGCTATTTATAATATCCTAAGTAGAATTTTTTTATTATATGTTAAATACATGTTTTAAAATTGATAGAATTTCCAAGTACCAGTAAAAATTTATAAATTAAATTTATGTATATATGTATGTCAGAAAAACAAACAATGTCTAAATGTGAACTCAACTCTATGGAGTACAAATATTCACAAGATAAGATAATGTGAGATGATATTGTTAGAAGAGTGATATTCGTCTCGAGTGAAACAGTGTTAAATTTAGTTTTTACAAAAGGTTTAAATGACAAAGGAACCACTTTTGGTGCTGCTCGCACCTAGCATCATGACCTGTTACATTTTGTAGCGCTATACATAAAAGTTAGAGAACCGATAAGATTACTCTGTTAAAATCTTATTTTATATATATATATATATTTATAATTTTAGTTTTTATTATTGAATTTTTAACTGTTTATGTCACGCCAAAAGCAAGTTAAATTACCAAATATGGTGCTACGAATCCAAAACTTGTCTTAACTCTGCCAGGGTTGCCGGGAAAAATTATATGGTAACAAATAAAGCCAATTTTTTCCCTCCAAAAATGCATTTATAATGTTGTATGTTTTTCTAAATAAAATTTGTAGGTTATTGAATGAATTTTTAATGTTTTTTAGATGTTTTATTTTTATTATTAACAGATTTGTATCTTAAAGTACTAAGGTAATAGTCCGATAATTGGTTTCAAATACTGCGTTTTGAGAAAATTATGCTGCTGTAAAAAAAAAAAAAAAAAAAAAAAAAAAAAAAAAAAAAAAAATATATATATATATATATATATATGATTTTAACAGAAATTTTTTATCGATTCTCAAATCTCGTAATATAGGGCTTTAAAATGCACAAGGTCTCTATGCTAGGTGCGAGCTGCATCAAAAGTGATTCCCTTGTGAGTTGGTTGGTTGTATTTCATGAGAATGAACAAAGCTACTTTTCCGTTACATTAACATTGTTTGCATTTGGCAATATTTAAATCGTGATAACTGACTATTCATCTACATATTGTATAATTTTCTATAATGCATGTTTTTAAATGTTTGTTACCGTCTGCAAAATAAGTGTAATTATTGTTATATTATGGTTAACCCGTCAACACACGCGCTGGGATAAAATCTACCCCAGCTTACAACTATTACTTAAAAATGTGTGAAAATAGTTCTTGATCATTCTGAGCTTTATAGTACCTTTCAAGCTGAATGATATCAAGATGTGGCCAAAAAGAATTTACCTCCGGTTGTGTATTTTCCATTCTTTTGTTATAAAAATGTCACTTTTGAGGAAATTTACCCCACGCGTGTTATAACGTAACCCATAATGATACGAAAATGTCAATGCAAACGTTTATGCAAAAAATATAGAGTGCAAATAATAATATAATTTTTCTTTTAAGCTTTAACAACTCTTGCACACACAGTTTCTATATATCAGTTTTATACTTTTTTTGTATTTTCATGGCTGAATTTAGATTGTAAAAGCTTTGTATGTAATAATATGCAGAAAAAAAATTTTAGTGCGAGATTTTATGTTTTTTTTTTTTTTTTTTTTTTTTTTTTTTTTTTTTGCTTTAAATATAAAAGAACTTTTTATTTTAAGTTACATTAGGTCCTTTAATGATTTACAGTTTATTTCAAAATATAAATTCTTGTTTATAATCTAACCGGGGGGAAATTGACACAAGAAAACCCATTGGGGTAAAATTTATCCCGCGCGTGTAGTAACGTAATGGAAAGGGGCGCGTGTGCTGACGGGTTAAGTTGTTTCCTTATCTACGGTCCAAGACAAAATACGATACAATACAAAACAAGAAAACAAAACAAACTACATTAGCACAGAATCACACATTACAACTAACTGCTTAAATTGAAAACAAAAGAACACAACAAATTACAGCAAAAATGAATAAAAACAATAAACAATAAATAAATAAATAAATAAATAAATAAATAAATAAATAAAACATCTGTGTCAGGTGGCATGGCTTGAGACATGCACTGCTCGGCTAAACTAGTTTCACGCATGCAACAGAAGTACGCTGATAAGTACAGAATGAAAATGAATGAAAAAGATATAACGAAAGGAAGCAAACTATAGCCAGACTACACCATCACGTTCTCAAATTTCATCACAGCAAACAACCCACTACACCGACCCTTCCACAATTATCACTTTAACAAAACAACTCTCGTATTGATTATACCTTTCAATTCGCCCCTCTAACCTTTAATTTTTATAAATTTGTTTGTAAGATCGGTCAAAAACTGAACCGGATAACCTTGTGTAAACGCCATATAATAAAATTCAGCGATATTCCTGTCAATATTTATATATATTTCTGAAGAAATATGAATTAAATATTTCTATATCATCGTTTCCAGAAATACATAATTACAGTTAATAAAAAGTATACTATAAGAATTTTAAAAGTTACAAAATAATCAGACACATGAAAAATATTAAAGGAAATTACTTTTGAAACTCTCAACCGAAAACAAAAATGGCAGAAAAAATGAAAAGAAGTTAATTCGAATTATTTTTTTCAGAGCTGTCGTTAAATTACACGTACTGCAGTACTAACAAGAGTTCCCTATAGAAAATCTCTGACTTTGATAAATTAACTAGCGGAAGTAAGGCGACAACATTTTGAGAAATAGCAGCTGTTATTGCCGGGAAAAATCCGAGTTTTACTTATTGTTCATATCTTTAAGCAATTATGATAGAACACGCAAGTTCGTAAGTAAAGGGTAAACTATAATTAACTAGACTTTTTTATAAAGATTTTGGCAGAAAGATTTTTTGTTGCTTTTAAATTTATCATCATGCATGAGATGTTATTACTGTTGCCATTATGTCGTAAAACATGTTAGGAACATTTTTCTTAATGGACATATGACAACATATTACTCGTTAGAAAAAAAAAAGTAAATTACTTTTGACTGCTATGTTTATAAGTTTTAGATTAGATAACTAAGATTAACTTAAGATTCAAAAAATGTTTCAAAACGCTTGTTTTGTTATTATTATGCTTACACAATTTTAAAATATACAGTGAAAGAAATTGATATACATTATAAATAATATTTTAATGTAAATGTCGGCTTCTCATGTCAATTGTAATAGAAATTAAATTAAAGTAAGATACAATTATTATTCATGTTATCATAATATATAAGGACATATTTTGTTATTTATATATTCTTTGTTAAAATAGCCTTATACGAATTTTATAATTTTGAAAGTTAAAATCTATTTTAAAAGATTTATTTTTTTCTCTAATTAATAATTACATTATAGCAAAACACTCTGAGTATCATTGTTTTTCAGATTATGTATTGTTCTAAATAGACGGGCTTATTCAGAAAAATATCAGCCAATAAAATTTCCTCTACGGAGGTGGAGTGATTTTTAAATAGGGATATTTTATGTTAATTATTTAAAATCACATATTTTACCATACAGAGTATAAATCATGAAAATTTTAAATCGTTAAAATATGTTGTAATGAATTCGTTCCTACCCTGTTATGCCCATATTGGCTTGTAGGTCACTCTAAAATATTAGAAAGTTAGTTCCATGTGTAAAGTGATATATGTGTAACTAGATATCTAGAATAACTAGAACAACTAGATAAATTTTTTTTTCTTAATTTATAATTGTTTTATAGCAGAACAGTATAAATTTTCTTTTCAGATCGTGTATTGTTCTAAATAGACGGGCATATTCAGAAATATATCAGCTGTTACAATTTCCTATACGTGGGTGGAATGGTAAGAAATAGAATGTTAATTATTTAAAATCATATATTTTACCATAAAGAATATAAAGCCTGAAAAACATTTAAGTTTTTAAAATATCCTGTAATGAATTCGCTTCTATACTGTTGTGTCCATATTGGCTGGTAGGTTACACTAAAATAAGAAAATGTTCGCTCCATATGTAAAGTGATATATTGTGTAACTAGATAACTATAATAACTAGAACAACTAGATACAAATATTTATATTTTTTTTCTAATTTCTAATTGTATTATAGCAAAACAGTATGAGTATTTTTTTTTCAGATTGTGTATTGTTCTAAATAGACGGGCATATTCAGAAAGATATCAGCTCTTATAAATTCCTCTACGTGTGTGGGATGATAAGAAATTGAATGTTATTTATTTAAAATCACACATTTTACCATATGGAATACAAAGCCTGAAAAACATTTAAGTTTTTAAAATATCCTGTAATGAATTCGTTTCTATACTGTTGTATCCATATTGGCTGGTACGTTACTCTAAAATATGAAAAATTTACTTCCATATGCAAAGAGATGTATTGCGTTTAATCTTTCGCTTGGTATAGATCACATAAGTAATATTACAACTGAAAACAGCATTTTACAAAGTAGGTTTGAATGATGCAGATGTTTAAATATTGCATTGCATACTATTTTCAGGTTTTATATAATTTAAAAAAAATCTAGAAATTTTCCGTAATTTAATTTGGTGAATTACACAATTTTTTTCATTATTTTTTGACAGATCTAAGACATAACAGAAACAAATTTTCAATGCTAATCATTGCACTAATTCTTGAAATGGCAGAATGCATTTTTGCACCAAAGACGCTTGCTAATGATGTTCTATATTTCTATCAGATATCTATTATCTATAATGGCAGTCAATATATTTATTTTCATTCAATCCTTTAAAATCCCATCACAAATTACATATTACAAACTCTCATTCCCTTTTACATGCCTATTTTTAGAAAAAAAAATATATATCACTGATATATTTACAAAAATTTAATGTTAAATATGAGTTAAAGGGATGTTCTTTACAGCGTGAAAATGTTGAAATGTATTAGAGGCCTGCATCCGCTCGGGTTGACGTAATTTTTTTCGGGTCATGCTGAGTTTAAAGAATGGGGATATTTTGGTGGGTTTTGAGTAAAATTGTAAATATTTCCGAAATAAACGGAATTGTTTTTTTCTAATTTTAAACAACAAATTTTTAATCGAAGATATTCTGTCCATGTAAGGTAACAGAATATTTTACGGATCAAGACGTTTGCTGTTCGATTATTATTTGTTACAAAATTGTTTGGTAAAATTTTTCGATTAAAATAAATATCAGCAATAATACTTTTTTTAGGTATATTTTAAATTAAAAATGGGACGTTCTAATTTAATCGAGGATCAACATTAATAATCTTTAGATATGTAAATTAAAAATTCAAATATTTGGACAAAATAAATAGAACTAATTTTAAATTTTTTCTTCTAATTAAAAAATACAGATTTTGAAAAGTTAATTTTAAATTCCTAACATCGGGTTCGGTGCGATTTTTGACTATTTCGAGTCGTGTACGGGTTGACCCAACTTTTAATTAAAAGGTCCTGAATACTTTTTTAAAAGAAAAGTACTGTATATTTGAATGTTAATGAGTATATATGTTCTTTTTATACAAAAAAAGGATACAATTTATATTTGAGATATAATTATAAATTACTTTTCTATAATTGTATTAAAATATCGATTAAGTTTCTGTCATTTCGTGCATGGTTTTGAACATTTCAGAATCGGGTCTGTTTCGGGTTGAACCGTGTTGGGTTAAGTTCGTTATGCGGGTTGACTATTTTTTCTTTGTTTCGGGTCGGAGTTTCTTTTGACGTTATATCTAATTTTTAATTTTGGGTCGGGTTTTATCCGACACGTACAGGACTCTAAAATGTATCATGGAATTCGAATACAAAGGCTGTTATAAATTTGAAAGTATGGCTATTATAAATTTGAAAGTATGGCTGTTACATTGTGTTTTATCAATTCTTACATGAAAATTGAATAAAAAAATGGCATGAAATAAAATTCTTTTTTCATACGGATTCTCAACATTTTGGTTTTAAAATAATATCTGATAATTTAGAAAAAAAAATGTTTTCAATGATTTCCTACTATGCGTATTCGATTGGTAACAGAACAAAAAAGTAAAAGAAGAATGTATTTTATTTATAAATTTTTAATACTCCCATTAATCAATAATAAAAAAAAAATAAGAATTTTATTTCCAAAATTATCATGTTTTGGCTTTAAAAAAAAATATCATATAAAAAAGTAAAGAATTGCCAAAAATATTTTTCGATTTATGTAAGGATAATATACATTTAACACTGATTGTTTCATTATTCAGGAAGCTGTATATAACCGACTACTTAATGCAAATTAAAAAACATTTATATTTTCAATTTAAATTAATTTACTTTTTTTAAAAATTTAGTTAATATTTAATTAATAATAAAAATATTAATTTTGTGTAGTAATAATTAATAAGTTAAATTTTAGTGAGTTATACATTTTTTTAAACATTTTTAGATATGTGCACTATATTTAGTATGTTTTAAAACAATATAATATCAGCATAAAATAGGCAGAATAACCAATTTTTGTGATTGAATACGATAATATAAAATATTACACATAAAAAGCTGTTAAACGTTTCTGAAAAGTCTATTGAATTCAATGTTTATTATGAAATCCTTTTTCACGTGAGAAGCAAGAAAATGCTATCTGAAACTGATAAGTTATGTTAAAATCTAGCAACTGTTTTGGTTCTGTAAAAATTAAAATGATTTTGTGTTTCAATTTACAATAACATGCTGTATTTTCAATTTACAATAATATGCTGTATTTTCTTCAAAATCTAGAATCGGTATGTTTGCGTACAAAAACTGAGACGCGTATCATAATTTAGGAAAGCCTCTAATGATTCACTAATACTTGTTGTACATTCTGTTGTTTCAAATTTTAAGATTTGCCATAGATCTTTTACACAAAACCCTTTTTTACAGCACCAAAATACATGTACGAATAATGATAAATATATATAAAAGTATGTGCATTTGATTCCAATCGTTTTAAAGAAAGAATATGGAATTTATAAACATTATTGAACATTTTTCCGACCATAACTTTTCCTTAACACCTTGGGAACGAGCGACACGTATACGTGACGCATAAGATGCTCAGGATCCTCGATTATTCCCACCAGTTATTTTTTATTGTAAGCTTTGACTCATTTAATCATAGCATTTCTGCGATTCACATAGGTGAAATTTTCTGTATTGAAAAATCACTGGTAAAAGATTAAAAATTCTGAAAAGGATGCTCGTCGCGAAGGGGTTAAAGTATTGTGTGAACGGAAAAAAAAGTTTAACAGATAAAATAATGTTTTTGTTTTAAATATCATAAAAGAATATCCTCAAGTTAAAAAACAAAATGTTTATTTCATCTACAACCCTTTTAAATCGAAAATATTATACACATCAAAGATTTAACAAGCATGTGAAAATATATTGTTATTGCAAAATATATTAACAACAGGTTTTAATTTCGTTGGGATCTAAATATTTTATTAAATCCGTAAAAGATATTGTAAAAAAAAAAAAAAAAAAAAAAAAGAACAATGAAATGACATATTTATATAATATAAACATTTGTTATGTACTAATAAATATTTGCTAAATCAGTTTTTTACACTTTTAAATATACCAGTTTCAAGAATAATAATAATTAAAAAAACATTGAATTAAATAAATAGCTTACGAATATGTTACGAAGTTAAAATAAGTTAAGTTAAACTGAATTAATGACTTGTTAATAAATAGTTAAACTAAGATAATAATTAATTAAAATATGGTAAACAAATTCAAACTAACATAAAGTTAGTTAAACACTAGTTAAACTAAGTTAAGCTTAAACTAAGTTAAATTTAAATTAGGTTAAAAATTTAAAATAAATTAAGAAGTTAAAAAAATAAATTAAGTTAAACTAAATTGAGAATTTAAATATTTATATAAGTACATATTTTAAAATTTTAAATTACTTTTATCTTAACTTACATCGAACTTAGTGTTCGTAATAAATCATAAATTGTGATTTCCAAATTTTAAAGTATCATTTCTAAATGTATAAATTATTCTTCCAATTTTAAAAATAACTTTCTACTCTACCACAAGAATCCTAACTCATTTTAATTAAAATAACACATCTAATGCTTCGCATACCTAATTTATTGTAGTTAAAATGAAAATTTCAATATTTTCAATATAATCAACACTGATACCTCGTAATTTTATATTTTTGAAAGTATACTTTATATTAAATATATATATATATATATATATACTATGAAATATTTTTTTAATACTGTGTATAACATAAAGAAATAATATTGATATCAGTGTAATGTTTAAATTCGTACATTTGAGGGAAATGTAGCAAGTTGTATTTAATAAAATAGAAAGTTTTAATTACAATTGTGGAAATAGTATTGTGCTTCAAATTGAAGTCATAAAGCCTTGTAAAATTTGATATATCAGAAAAAAATATATGAATCACAGAAATCTTATTATTATTATTATTATTACTAGGGAATCGAACCCGGGCTTCCCGGGTTACAGAACGCAGGCAAAAACCATTTTTTCCTCTAAATCTAATAGATTTTTCATATTTTTATTTGTCAAAGTTGCTGCATTTAGTGATTTTTTTTTTACTGGTTTCTTTGCTTTTCTTGTGCGTGAAGCGCTCATACATGCGGTATCTATCGAGGGTTTTTTTTTTTTTTTTTTTTTTTTTTTTTTTTTTTTTTGTACTAAGCGTTCATAAATGCGATATAGTGATCGCGACATTAACGAATTTCAAGGGTTTTGTTTATTTTTATATTTTTTTGGTATTATTAATACCAAAATAATACCAAGTATAATTAATACCGCTGCATCCAGTGATACTTCTTTGTTAATTTATTTTTCATCATCTTATACATGCGATATAGTGATCGCGATATTAACAAATTTCATGTATATTCGTTTTTTCCAACTTCGCAATGACCGTTAACATTATTTGTAATACTGATGAAACATGAATTAAAACGTTGTTTCTTACTGCTCATATTAACTTTTAATATGCATTTTTATTAAATTTGTGAAATAATTTTTGTTATATTTTATTCATAAAAATGCAGTATCTAAAACAATATCTTCTGTTTATATTATCTGTTAAAATATCCGATGTTTGTTTATGGTGTAAACAAATAATTTTCTTTTAAATTTTTAAATTATTACAAAGCTTCCTTTTCTCTAAAATCGTCTGAACTAATCAAATTTTGTATCCGGTATAACGCTACTCTCATATAAAGGCACCCTATTCTTGTGACGTTTTTATTTCAAAATTCATTAATTTTACTACCTGTAACTATTTAAAAATTTATAATGGCAGCATTCTTCCATTTGTTTATTGGGCGTTTTAAAATTCATGCTTAAAAATTATTTTATAAGCCATAATATATCAGGCAATTAAGATATATTTTTCAAACAAATTGCATTTGAAAGTAATTTTTTTCCTCTATAACGGTGTAAAAATTGAAAATGTGCTATGTTTAGAAATTAAATAAATTGCAATAGCAAAAATCACAAAACCGAAATTTCATCGTCAGCTGTTGCCATTCGCAAAATGACGTATGCGTTACGCACGGACATGTTTGGCCTTTATAATATAGATTATTATCTTATTTATTTTTTAGGTAGCTTTCAATACAAAAAAGTATAAAGCTACCTATTGCAGCCGTTCGGAGGAAAGCAGTTCCGGAAAATTTCGATATATTTTCACCGATCATGACCCCCAGACCCCAAAACCACCCTCCGGTCAAATGTTGATTTATATATATAGATATATCCATATATATATATATATATATATATATATATATCTGACCTATGTCATACGATAACGCCCGTATTTATGAATCGATTTTGATGAAACTAACTGTGCGTATTAAGGTCACTAATGTCTCGACCGAGTTCGTTGGCCAGCTTGGTCCGCCATTTTGTTTCAAGATGGCGGCCATTTAAAATTTTAAAACTAAAATAAATATACAAAAAAATAATAATTCAAATTTATTTTTTAATTACGTGTTAGGCCTTGATACAAGGATTCCAGAGCATTTTTTGGTTTACCTCTATCTTAAAAAATGGCTGAGATAGAGCAGTTTGAAATTCTAGGGTGGCTGCAATTTGAAACAAAACAGCACATTAACGCAATTACTCGCAAATTATTTTCTTTCATTGTTTTGTAATAATTTTCCCAATCATACGCATAAAACTATATATTCACATCCATTAGCGCCAAATTCTCGCCAAAATTGGCGACATTTGGCGACCAAAATAAGTCGTTCATAAATGAAGCCAATTTGGCTATTGCTCAATAATTTGGCGAATTTCTTATTCAAATTCAGTATTAACGAATCTTTTGTGAACGTTTCTTTGCATTTTAGCTTGCTGTTTTCGTGTAACATTAGTTAAAATTTTAAAACGAAGATATAGGAAAGCTACCTTTTCCTCCCGGTACAGGCCGGAAGGACTTTTTTAATTCTAACGTCACACATCGGAATTCATGAACTTGTATTTCAGAGAGTAGAATTGTAACAATTACTTCAAATTTAATATGGTAAATCGAGGATAATCAATTTTTCTAATTTAACTTTTAAATTTACTGCTTGTTTATAAACATATGGAAACGGACATAACTATTGCAGTATCCTATTTTAAGTATATTGTATGTGTAATATAAATTTAAATTTATTCTTCAGAAGTAATACAAATAGCTTTTGAGAGAAGATTGAATTTAATTATTGTTACTATTTTCTTTAAGTTATTTTAATTTAAATTATTAATAGAATGGTTGTGATTTACTGTTTTAAAATATTGGGTTGAAGCTTATGAGAAAAATGTCGCAACGTGCGAAAAATAAACTATGCTACGATTATGCAATAAATTGAAATATAAATTTGATAAATAGAAACAATATTTTTGATAGACATTTAAGTGATGTATTAGAAAGACACATAATGTGCAACTGTAATAAAAATATGCCACATGCATTTTTTTAAAATAAATCGTTACTTTCTGAAACTTTATTTGGTAAATATCCTAATAAAAAGCAAATCACAACCAATATATGTGTGCCTATTTTAAGTTGAAAGGCATATTTTAATAATAGTAAATGGTATAAGCAAAATTATATTGCTACTTATTTTGACCGATTTAATATTTCGTTTTTACACGATATATGCTATAAATGTTTTGTATCAGAAATATTCAAAACGTTTTCAAAGATATTTATAACATCATATTTTTTTTCTACAAGATAGTAAAATGTTTGAAAAATCTTTAGACATTAAAAAAGTTTTTATTACAATGCAATAGATTTTTAAGCCTTTGTTGACTTAAAATATCGGTGAACAAAATCAGTTTCAATCTCCCATGAAAATTAATTTAAAGGAATATAGCATGTAAATTGTATTTTTTTTGTCAGATATTTTAGGCCTAGTATAGTTACGTACTTGGAAATACAAGTTATTTATAAAGATGTTAAAAGACATATCAACATGCATGTCGATAGAAGAAAAAAAGTATTTTCCTCACCATTGTCGTAAAATTCACGACACAAGACTAGATAAAAGTTTAAATATTTTATTAGAATCCTGACGGTGAAAAAAAGTTGCTGAAAAAAGTGAAATTTTTTTATGATATTATAAGAAGTAGATTTTTCTTATACTTTTATATTAAAATAAATAAATAATTAGAATATATATTTTTTTCGACTTTTTTCAAATGTGTATTCTCTCAGACAGTTTGCGAGTTTTATTTGCTGGGCAGTTTAAAACAAAATCATATGCTATTTTCCACCAATTCATAAAACAATGAAACACATTAAAATTTATGACGAATGAAGCTACTTATCCTATTTTGTCGTCAAGATAACGTACATTTTTTTTATCACAGAATATTGTTTATGTAACTGTAAATTATGTTATTCCTCAAAAATGGATATTATTTTCTTTAGCTTCAGTATCTTTGATTTATGAATTCAGGTAGGATAAAAGTCTATATATCATAGAGATTAATTCTGACATATATTTTTATTCTGTGAGCATAAAAATTCATTTTAATAGCCACAGATAGTTTATTTTAAAGTTGACAGGTGCATAGTTATAAAACTTTTAATCCAACTATTTTATACATGACGCAAAGGCAGAAAACGGATTAAGCTCAATCTATTCTCTAATTGACATATACATTGTACACATATACTGTGTGATTTTAGAGATAATAAAAATAGTTCTTTTTTATATGAACGTATTTTGACATAATTAATTTGTAAATATTATGGCGTAGCTTTATTGTGCTAGTGGTTTTATTGAAGTTTTTTCTTCCCACAGAAAATTAAATTAAAGGCACATGTTAAGTTATATGTGATAGTATTCTGTATTTTGTCTTGAACGTAAAATTTAATCGGTTCCAATTTCCCACGAGAATTCATTTACAGACATATAACATGTAAATTGCATTTATACTGACAGATATTTTATGCATAGCAGTTACGTTCTTAGAAATGCAAGTTATTTATAAAAATGTTAAGAGACATATCAACATGCATGTCAGTAGAAGAAAAAAATGAATTTCGTCACCATTGTCGCAAAATTCACGACAGAACACTGGATAAAAGTTTAAATATTTTATTAGAGTCCTGACGGTGAAAAAAGTGAAATTTTGTTATGATATTATAACAAGTAGATTTTTCTTATACTTTTATATTAAAAACAAACTAAATTAGAATATATATTTTTTTCGACTTTTTCTTAAAATGTGTATTCTATCAGACAGTTTGCGATTTTTATGTGCTAGGCAGTTGATTAAAACAAAATCATATGATATTTTACCCAATTCATAAAACAATGAAACACATTAAAATTTATGACGAATGAAGTTATTTATCCTATTTTGCTGTCAAGATAACGTACATTATTTTTGTCACAGAATACTGTTCATGTAACTGTAAATTATGTTATTCCTCAAAAATGGATATTATTTCCTTTGGCTTCATTATCTTTGATTTATGAATTCGGGTAGGATAAAAGTCAGTCTATATATCACAGAGATTAATTCTGACATATATTTTTATTCTGTGAGCATAAAAATTCATTTTAACAGTATCGGATCATTTATTTAAAAGTTGACAGGTGCATAGTTATCAAATATTTAATCCAACTCTTTTATACATGACACAACACAAAAAAAGGATTAAGCTCAATATATTCTCTAATTGACAAATAATTGTATATTTTACATTGTACACAAATACTGTGTGATTTTAGCGGTACGTACATTATTTTGGTAACATAATACTGTTCAGGTAACTGTAAATTATATTCTTCTTCAAAAATGGATATTATTATTTTTTTGGCTTCATTATCCTTGATTTATGAATTCAGGAAGGATAAAAGTCAAAGTGTATATATCATAGAGATTAATTCTGACATATATTTTTATTCTGTGTGCATAAAACTTCATTTTAACAGCCACAGATCATTTATTTAAAAGTTGACAGGTGCATAGTTATCAAATATTTAATCTAACTAGTTTACACATGACACAAAGACAGGAAACGGATTAAGCTCAATCTATTTTCCAATTGACATATACATTGTACACAAATACTGTGTGATTTTAGGGGTAATGAAAATAGTTCTTTTTTATATGAACGGGCTCTGACATAATAAATTTGTAAATATTATGGTGTAGCTGTAATGTGCAAGTGGTTATATTCATGTTTTTGTGTCCTCAGAAAATTAAATTAAAGGTGCATGTTAAGTTATATGTGATAGTATTCGATATTTTATCTTGAACGTAAAATCTAATCCACCATTTACTACTTTTATAAAACATATATAATATGATTTTTTGGACTAAACATGTATTTAAATTTAGAAAATAAAAACTTCATAATAATAAAAATTAAATTGTGTTAAATATTAAATATTGTGTCCACTATTTAGTTTGTAATCAATTACTAATTAAGCAGAATCCATAAATAAATAAAGTTAATTTGGTTAATTTTCATCCAAAATTAAAAAAAAAAAAAATCAGTCATTTTCCTTGTTCAATTTTATTTTTTTCTTTTATTCTTTTCACACTTTCATGAATAGTTTCAATCAACTTCTAAAGAATTGCAATTGAATACGTAGTTTTAATTAAGCATTTTACTTTAAAATTGCTGATTTAAAGTTAAGTCTTTATTATTATTCAAACTACTTCCAGGAATTATATATAGGCATTATAACATTTTCCATTACTTTTTCTGCCATACAAATATCCCTAAAAAACACATTAATTAACCATATTTAAAATAAATAAATAAATAACAGTTTATATTCCTATATTACTTTAAAACATATACAAGTAATGTTCCTTTTTCTCCTATGCATTTTTTTGCATAAAATAAGTACAATCCTTAACGAAGCCTTTCTTTCAATTATAACAATTAATTATGCCCATTCATAAAAAACATTGCTTGAAATAAATGTTGACATAATAATATATTTCGTCATTTTAAAATAAGATTAAATCATAACGTATAAAACAAACAAAATATTTTTTATTAATGTGAATTTTTATTGCAAAAAATCGATGTTCTGCTTTAAGATAAGCAATTTTTATTTAGTTATGTAAAGGACAGAGGGGGAGAAATGCAATTTTAAAGAAAACTTTAGCAAACTGATATTAAATAAATGTGATTTAAGTATAAATAAAAGTAATTTAGATACATATCCACATTATTTGCATTCTAGATCCCAAAACATAATAAAATTTAATAATATAACTGTATAGTTTAATATTTATTTTTGCTTCTTTATAGAAACATTTATCATCAAATTCTTGAAGAGAAACTTAACTCTAAGAAAGATAAGAAGATGATTGCCTCATCAAATTGAAAAATGCGATGATTTAGAGGATTTTTGCATCAATACTTTTAATGTGTTCTCGAGGAAATGTTCAGGTATTATATTATTTGGTTAATAGAACAATACACTCCAACAAAGTCGGTATATACGCATTTCGTATTTTTTTTACGGAACCTAGGCAACGCTGGACGGATCAGCTAATAGCCTAATAAAAGTGCATAAGAATACAAACGAAATGTCTAACACTATACCAATAGTAGTTTGTCATTAACCTATTCAGAACGTTTGGGAAGTATAATTCCCATATAGGCTGCATATGTTGACTATTTCTTTATTACCACAGTATTTTAGTCGTAAACTTTGTTTTACTAATCGTAGATTTTTTAGAAAATATCCTTCGAAAATAATGAAAATATTGAAAGTTTAAATGTCGTTTATAGACACCCGTCTTGAAGTGGTTAAAGTCATACGCTTACTTTCCCTTTTCATCTAATAGCCAAATATCTAAATACGCCTAAATTTTTAACTTTTATCTACATCGAAGCATGTGTAAATGTATTCTTTTCCGGAATCAACATCTTAAATTGTAATTAGGGCGAAAATTATATGTTGTTTCATATTTGAGGGAGTTAGAATGACAGTAGAGTATATCAATATTTAGTAATTTGATAAATGAAGAGTTTTGGGAAACTTATCGTATTGCCGTGCATTAAGTGGTCCAACTTATTTTGCCCTTTAGCTACTCCCTACGTGAACTATTATTATTTTACTGTCACACTGAATATAAATTAATATACGTTTCATAGCAACTATTGTTATCTAGATTTTTTAAATTTTGACTTACTCTTAAATTCTAAAATTTTGATTTATATTAAATAGTAAGCTATTAAAAATTTAGAAAATTGTATTTGCCGTAATCACCTTTTCTTTTTTTCTATAACTTTTGATGCTTCCCTCAATTACATTTTTTTTTTTTATGTTAATCGAAAATATTAGAAAAAATGCAATAAAATATTATTCGTTATTGTTGGATATTTTTATGTCATAATGGCCACTAATTTATCTCTTTTTTTAATCTTTTAATATCCAGAGAATTATATTTTTCGCACGCACCACACGAATAATAAAGAGAAATCTTCGTCAATATACACTTAAATAGACACGGAGCTGAAGGTTATATTATGAATCGTACTCTGTAATTGTCCCAGCGCTCGATAACAATACAATGAGAATTATTTCATTTAATTTTAATGTAATTTAATAAGTAAATGATTAATTACACTTTATTTTAAATTTTCAAAAGAAGATCGTAGTTTTTGCTTTAGATATTTTTGTTTCTTTTACAACGAGTACTTTTTTTCAGCATTATACCTTAAAACAATTTCAATAACAATAACCTTTTATGAAAGGAAAGAAACAGTTGTTTTAAAGAACCATCAGAAAAATTCCTTTCAGAAACGAATGTTTCCCAAATAAATACAAGAAAAATACTACTAAAATTTAAATCCCTGGTTAAACTTTGTATGAAAATTCAATAACGAAAAATGCTCTTTCTGATATTTGTAAGAGAAGCATCTGTAATTTTTTTTTTTAAATTTCCTTTTTTGTATTTTCTTTAAAAATAGAAAATGTTCTTTTCTTTGAAACATATTTAAAATTAAGCATTTAAAAAATTATATTTTTAAGCTTAGAATGCTTTTAAAACATTTTAAAAATGCAAATGAAATTTTAACCACGAAAACTTTTATCTTTGTGAAATGAAATATTTGAAGCATATAACAAAATAAACGAGATAGTAAATAAAAGATTATTTTAGGGGAATAATTTTTAAAGTTTCCTATATTTAAACTCAATTTTTTAAAACTTTTCTTGGTGTTGTAAAAATGGAATTTTGTATTTGATTTTTCACTCACTTTTTGATATACTATAATTATAAAATTAGATGCACAGACATGTTTCGAATGGCAATACAGCATTTTATTATATTTAAAAAATAATAATAAATTAATAGAAGAATTTTAAAGCATTTTCCTTTAGTGTGCCGAAGGTGATAAATCAACAAATGATCTTTATGGCTACAGCTGTTTACGATTTGAACAGTGGAGTTAATTATGTGCCAAACCCTTATCACCAAAATAGACCAGCTGAGCATAAAATTGCAAAAACACCAATACGTAGAACATAAAAATAAAGAGTACAATATATTTTTCATATACGCTTTCACTATTTAATAGTTCAATATTAATCAAATTATAACCATACGTAGGAAAAACAATTTAGAATTTCTGAATAGATAGTTTAAATTTGCTTTTTTTTTTCTTTCTGATTGCCATATCTTGAACTAGTCGAATATGTCAATCCCAAAACTTTCTTCTATCACATACAGGTTTCGCATGCACTAAAAACAACCAGCGTCAATTTATACCAAGGTCTAACTGAATCTAAAGTTTTATTAAATTCCGTGCATTACTTGTTGAGATATGACTATTGCTGAAATCATGTAAATCCTGAAAAAAGCAGCATAGCAGTGCCACCTGTTGGGAGATTTAGACAAAACCTAATCAACAACAACTTATGTCAACCTCTAACTGAGTCTGAAGTTTGATGAAAATCCGTGCATTAGTTCTTGAGATATCGTTATCGTGCTAATAATGAAACAAGAACAAAAAATTATGCGTCAAACTCTTTCCAACGCTTCCAATATAATTTTACAAATCATTACCGTTTAATAAGCTGAAAGATAACATCTAAGTAAACAATTCGGAAAACGCATAACATATTTAAAAACGTATCCAGGGATTTCCAACATATACAATATTTGGAAAAATATCCGAATACTTTTATTCATCCCTGTATAGGATCTATAGATTTGTATATATACTACATAGGATGCAAAATTTTAGTTTAGTTAGGATACGCGTAGCACAGTTTAAAATTCTCCTTCTGGAGTTTCTGTCAATAAACGGAAATGTATTCGCGAACCTTTGTGCTGCCCTGTATAGGATCTACAGAATTTATACACACCGAGTAATAGACAAAAAGTGAGTTAAATTTTAAATCGCGTTCAGAAACTTAAAACGCACTTCCAGGAATTATTGTTAACAGACAGTAGAGAATTCTTTTGTGTGTCCCTGTAAATGAACGATGACTGCTATACACGCAATATTCTGTAGTAAGCCTCTTGTAATGCACCTTAGTGATATATTTAAATTTCAATGCGTTTAAAATAGAGAAACATTATTTAATTAAACTGCAAACGATTTTTCTCCATAGACGTAATGCAACGGAATTCTTTTGACTGTCCCTGTAAAGTAACTATAAGTACTATGCACATCATATTCCATAGTAAGCTTCTTGTAATGCACCTTAGTCATATATAACAATTACAATGTGTTTGAAATCGTGTAACATCATTAAAATACACCGCAAATTATTTTTCCCCGTAGACCGTGATGTAACGGAATTATTTTGAGTGTCCTTGTAAAAAAATTATAAGTTTTACACACTTCAGTTGACATAGGGAACATGCTATAGATAACGACTATAACATATAAAAATTGCAGGGTAATCCGATCATATTTACGGGAGTTAGAGCACGGACAGACGGCAGACGGCCATACGGCCAGACAAACCGAAGTCATAAACACATTTCAACTAGGTTAGAAAGTGTTAAAAAGTAGAATAGCAGCGCCACTTGTTGAGCTATTGACACCAAAACGTAAGCAGCATCTATTTATGTCGAAGTGTAACAGAATATGAAGTTTTATGAAATTTAGTGCATTCGTTCTTGAGATATAGCTATAGTAAAAATCATGAGAAAAGTGGTATAGCAGCGTCACCTGTTGGGATATCTACACCGAAACGTAATCAGCGTCTATTTGTGTCAAGGTCTAACGAAATCTGAGGTTTCATGAAAATGAGTGCATTAGTTCTTGAGATAGAGCTATTGCGAAAATCGTGAAAAATGCAATAGCAGCGCCACCTCTTGGGCGATTTTCTCCAAAAACTAATCAGCACCAATTTATATCAGGGACTAACTGAATATAAAGTTTTATTAAAGTTCGGGCATTAGTTCTTGAGATAGAGCGCCCACAAAATTTTTGTCACATACAGGCAGACAGACAGACATTTTCTAAAAACAGTCAAATCATGTTTAGGACTTTTTAAAACGTATAAATCCGTCGAAAACCGGAAGTCGAAAACTTTCATGAACCCATTACTTTCGTCTTGTAAAAATGAAAGAAAGTAACAAGAAACTGCAAAAGTTTTGATTAAAAAAAAATACATATATATATATATATACACTTTATGCTTTCTATCAAGCATAAATCAAACATAAATCAATTTTTAGGATAAACATTGAATCTTTATATAAGAGTGTTTTTTAAAGAAACTATTATTAATTTTATTTTAGTTTTATATTTTACTTACCCATCATACGTAATACAGGGTAAGTATTTTGATCATTTTAAAAATCGAAAAAAAAATTGACCGATTTACACGTTTCGGACACTGGGGATTCCGAAAAACATATTTTTAGAAAAAAAAATCTTTCGCCCGTCTGTCTGTGTGTCTGTATGTCTGTAAACGCTCTACCTCTCAAACAAATTGGGATAGAGACTTGAAACTCGGTATGTACTTAGTATGTAATAATGAGAAGAAGTCTATTGCATTTCAGTAACGTCGATTATCCGGAACTATTTTTTCGACTCTCGAAATATTCGTTCCGCTAAACGGCATATAAAAATGTTCGAAATTGTTTATTTTAAGGAGTGAATATAAAAGAATATAAAAGACATAAACTTTGAATAAAGAATGAAATCAATCATATAATTAGTTGCCGAGATATTCCATTCAAATTTCAGTTTAAATATATATTTTAATTGGAAATGATACGCTTAATCCGACGCAGTAAACTGCTAATTTGATTATCATTTTTGGAGTTATAAGGATGTTTCTTTTACGCAATTCAGTAATAGAGCATTTAAAGCGAGGCTAACGAAAGAGACAGGCTACTGCGGTGCATTCCACTTATCTTTTTTAGAGACCGCTAGAGTGACGTGATGCTCTTTTCGTACACCTGCATTGGTGATTTCAAGCATCACGTGACTCCAGTGGTCTGTAAAAAAAGATACGCGTAAAGCACCGCAGTAGCTTTTATTTTTCGTTAGCCTCGATTTAAAGTTTATGACGACATCAAGACACGATTATATTCGAATTGCCATGCATTTTTATAAATAGTTTACACATGTTTTATTTTCGTATTTTATATTATGCATATACGTGACAGGTAAGTATTACTGAAACCCCCAACGAATAGTTTGTATTAGATATTGGTTTATTCGTTTCTATTTTTCCTGAAATTGTGAATTGTTATTATAGCATCTCTAACTTCTTTGTTATGGAATTACAGAGAAAGGAGAATAAAATGTCAGTTTTTGAAAGAATGCATGAAGTATATATATTTTTTTTTGTCAATGGAGTACATTTTCATACATTTTCGTTGTACCTTGTTTATCATTGAAGTATATGATTATTTATATAAACATGTTATACATGATATTAAAGATATGTGTAGATAAATACTTAAAAGAAAGCATTTACCTTCCTGCAAAATCCACAAAACTGTCAACCCAAATTATCGTGTTTCATTCTAAAAATATGAGCGTTTTTATATTACACGTGTTATATGTAAATCTGTATTAAATGTATCATTTGTTACATATGTGTGTTATGTTATATTACATACAGAATCTCTTTGTAAATAAGTAGCCATTTCATATATGGTACAAGCAGGGAAAACAAAACGGTCAATTTACCAGTGCTAACTAGTAACTCCTATGAACACAAAATATTTTATTTTCACAACACTAGTAGGAAACGTTTTAAGGCCAATTCAGCAACATGTTCAAAATATTTTTGATAACATTTAACTATCATTCTATTATAGAATACATTTAAACTAGCATGTTGTACCCATCACAAAACTTTGTACAATATTGATCAAATCAATTAAATGATTTAAAATGTACAAGGAAATACAGTGATATAGCAAATGTGTTTTGTAATATACAAGATTAGTCTAAATGATTCATCGGGTTTCAAAAGACTGTCTATATTATAAAGGACAAACGTGTCCGTGCGTAATGCTGACGTCATTTTGCGAATGGCAACAGTTGACGATGAAATTTCGGTTTTGCTATTTTTACTATTGCAATTTTTTTAATTTCTAAACATCTCACATTTTTAATTTTTACACCGTTATATAGAAAAAAATCTACTTTGAAATGCAATTTGTTTGAAAACTGTATCTTAATTGGCTCATTTATTATGACTTTAAATAAAAAAATGGTATTTTTGACTTTTTTCGTGTTTAATGGTTGCCATTGGTAATTTTTGTCCCACTTGGCGACCGCATATTATCATTGATTAAAGAATTGAAATTACTGTGATTAGTTAGAAATTAACACAGACACCTTGAAAAGTAAAATAAAAAAAAATTACTGATTTTATATAAAATACAAAATAATAATAATAATAAACGTTTTGATGAGCGATAATTTTAAAAATCAGAATAATTTAATATAAAAATTAAAGGAATGTTTGTGATACATAAAAATATTTTTCAATTGTGACCCAAAACAATATTTGGCTATCTGTCGTTTGCGCCAGGATTATCACGTTCAAAAATCAATTTACGATGAAGTTTCGCTTGCTGTTTTAAATGAAATTTCTAAGGTTTATTTTGTTGACGTGCCAGGACTGGCAAAACATTTTTTACTTAATACAGTTTTAAAAATGATGAGATCATATAATATGGTTGCGTTAGCTGTTGTATCTTCTTGGATCGCAGCTTTGTTATTAGATCAAGGTAGAATAGCACATTCAAAATTCAAAATACCGCTAAATTTGAACGAAACATCTGCGTGTGCCATTAGTAAGCAATCTGACCTTACTGAATTTGTAAGAGAAACGAAGTTAATAGTCTGGGATGAAGCACCCTTGATGAGTAAATTAGTATTTGAATGTGTAGACCGTACGCTTAAATACATGAAAAAACACTGATTCGCTATTTGTTGGAATAGTAGTTGCATTTGTTGGCGACTTTAGACAAATTTTACCTTGATTCAAACATATAGAATAAAATTATTTTATTAAATGTTGATGCTAATCTTACGTAATCAGGTCCATGTCAAGAGAGAGTTACATATAAATAATGTTATCAAGAATAGGGTTTAAGGATAATAATAATATATATTATAAACCAACACATGTCGGATTATTGCTGAAGTCATTTTTATGGTAGCAATGAACCGACTAATATATTTGGCTTTCACTGCATCTTTTTAAACTTCTAAATATTGCACAATTTCAATTTCTACACCGTCAGAAAAAAAAAAGCAAATCTTTTGAAAACTGTATTTAAATTTACTGATTTTTTATGATTTTTGGAATAATTTTCAAGCATGAATTAATTAATCTAGCTCTATCATGTGCGCCGATTGCGAAAGATTAATCCGTTTGCTATTAAAAAATACAGATAGTTTCGAATTTATTCCCGGCTAATATTACAGAACGAAATTAAAACTTCATCAAAATATAAATATAAATAATAATATAATATTAATAAAATGCAAATTTAACAGACATGTTCTCGAACTACGCGCTTAAGCAGTTGGAAATTTCATTTTAAAAAACCTGCAGTAAGTAGCGAAATCTTGGGCGATACCTTTGCTCGTTAACTCCTGGCATGCGGCTAATACAAAAGTATTGCTTTATTAAATTTCGAAATTTTATTTGAATATATTATTCATATTTTTCTTATAAAAATTCTTTTCTACGTTGTTAACGAATCAGTTTAAAAAATATATATTAAATATGAAAAATCTATTGGAATTAGAAAAAAATGGTTTTCGCCTATGTTCTGTAACCCGGGAAGCCAAGGTTCGATTCTCTAGTTTATTTAAAAGTATACGACGTACAAAGACGAATGATACATGAAAAGATGCATACGCTCACCAAATTTCTGGTACATACTACAAATGTTCACTGTGGGAGCCCTTAGTCACCCTATACACATCCCAATGGTAATAAAGTTCCTTCTGTACGTTCATTTGCATGTTTCTGTCAATGTCCCTCACGGCAACAGTGAGGCGTATCTCTAATGATTGCAGCATTGTTGGCATTGGGGGTACATAAACATTGTCCTTCGCATAACGCCACAGTAATAAATCACATGGAGGGATATCTGGCGACCGGGGCGGCCATGGAAAAAGAGGAACATCACCCAGACCAGCGCGCCTTATCCTGCCATATTGCATGCACCCGAGCCCTGAGGGGAGCTTTTAAACTTAATGAATGTATGTATATTATCATGTATCACCCGTCTTTGTTCATTATATACCTCTCAATACACAGTGTTTTGAAACCCGATGAATCATTTAAGCTAATCCTGTATAAACGCATAATATAATTATAAAATCATGGACAATGAAGAATTTTAATCCAGGAAAAAAAATGTATTTGAGTGCATTTAAACTGGATATACAGGCTGATTGAAAAAGTATCATTGCTATAGTACAGCGGTTCCCAACCTGGGGTACGCCTCGAGCCTTTTGAGAATACTTAGAAATAATATTGGTAATAGTAGAAATCACAACAATGACTTTACTGAAAACCCATAAAAAAAGTGTGATTATTTTGGATTACAAAGTTAGTCTCATGTGTAACTAAAATATTTTACTCTCAAAATGGGGAAAATTGCCTAGTAATTTATTGATAATTCAATGTCACTAGCTCAGCTCATCTCTAATAATTTAGCATGATTAATTATGTTGTCCTTCATTTTCGCAAACAATGTTATTGATAATTAAACTATAGGGGAACAAGAGATGGATGGGACATTATCAATATTTCAGGCAATAAACATTTTTTTTAGTTGCTTCCTATCCTCATAGATGACACTATCATAGCTATCATAGAGTGTGCTCCAGAACCAAAAGTAATACCACATGACTGTTTTCTGTTTTCTTCAAGGTGGTTGCATTTCATGAAAACTCTGCTTAAAAGTAATTTTTTTTTTTTTGTATTTGAAGTTGTTTACATAATTTATGCATTATAAACAATTAAGATATGTTATAGTTATTTATTTGAACACTCAATATTGGTAATTAAAATGAATGAATATGACAAAATTATTGACAAAATAATTTCTGAGACAAAATGGCTGACAATTGAATACATTCATCATGGGGATGATTGGGACATTTCAAATGGGAATGAATGGGACTGCTTCATTCATTCCTAGAGGATACTGAAAATATTTATTATTAACTAAATAGTATTATATAAGTTCATAAATTAATAATTTATGTTAATTATTCTTTTAACATTTCCTCTTCATTGTAGCCACCGTCGTTTTCCGCCATTGGATGTTTCTGTTTTTGGGCCTTTAAAAGCAAAATTGAGATCAGTCCAAGATGATTTGTCACTCAATCATCTTGGAGTGCATTTTACAATTTATAATCTCTCAGCTTTTGCCAAGGAGGCATTTTTTCAGCTTCTAGTACTAGCAACATAAACATAACCAGTGGTTTTAGGAAAACTGCCATTTTCCTTTTTAACAGCAATACATTCACTGAAACTGGTTTTATACCAGCTTATGCGGCTTACAGACCACATTTAGAACATTTTAGACATACCACATTTATTTTGTTACTAATATTTAACTTTGTAATTCATTAAAATTCAGTTAAAATATACAAAATAAATTACAGTTTTTAATGCATAATTAACTGTGTTTTCTCTTCTTAGATCACTAACACTGATATATAACGACCATATAACACTATATATTACAAATATAATTACATATAAGTTTATAACTATAAATTTTAATTTGGTATCGTTGAATACAGAGAGGAAAAATATTTGTGTCCCATCCAGCCCTGCTGTGGGGATGATTGGGACAGAGAGGAACTTTTTTCTTTATTTCATAATATATTTCTGTGTAATAATAACCTTGAGTAAATATTGTGCATAAGATGTAGACAAACACCTAATGTATGAAATGCGATATATAATATTAATAATTACTTAAATAAAATAATTAAATAAATATTTTTGTGAAAATGTTCCATTCTTCCCTTATCTTTCCTAATTGTATTTCAAATTCATTTAACGATTTGTTATTTCAATAAGCCAACAATACATGAGTTTTTGAAAAAGAAAAAATGATTGCACTTTGGACTGGTTCTTCTCTACAATCGTATTTGAAAAAAGGAATATCAATGGCTTTTGGGTAGCAGTAAAAAAAGAGTTTTATAATCTCCATGACAAAGCAATAAAATATTTTTTGCCTTTCACAAATACAGAACTTTTTGAAAGAACATTTTCGTCTTGATCATATATTATGAACAAATACCGTAGTAAAGCTTCATGTTGCTCCTGACTTGAGATTATATCCTTCTTCGTTTAAACCTGATTTTTAAAAACTCAGCTCCATGAAACAAACTCAAGGATTCGATTGCGAATATTAAAAGTCATGTTTGACTATTTGTATACACTCTAAAAACGACATTTTCAAAACTGAGCAAAAATTACTGAAATCGGAGTATATCGCACAGTCAAAGTGGCTCCGAATCAAAATTACTCAGGTTTGAAACATGTTATACTCATTTCAGAAAACATGCACACACTCAAGAATAAAACATCATGTGCTCATATTTGAGAGTGTCCATGCTTCAAAGATGAGTTTGAACTGACTTCTATTTGCTCATTTTTGAGTATGCCCATGTTTCAAAAATGCGTATGAATTGACCTCTATGTGCTTAGTTTTAAGTATGTCCATGGTTCAATATTCTGAGTATTTCTGGTATTTCAAAATTGAAAGCATTGGGTTGTCATATTTGAAATTAAAAGTTTCATAACAAAATGAAAACATCGATTTACTCAGATTTTTATCCATTTTTTTAGTGTATCATGATCCAAAATTGATATAAACTTTTATCGTAAAGTAGTTAAAAGTTCTTTTACTACTATATTAAATTATTTTGATGTTAAGCTAATGTTATAGACAGTAAAAAATAAATTATAAATGTAATATAAAGATAAAAGATTAGAAATCTCACTGTACTTTGAGATAATTGATTATTTAGCTAAGATAATCTATCTATATATATATATTTGTCTTACGTGGCGCGGAAATAGGGCTGAATTTCTAGCTTACTGTTGGCAACAACCGTAGTTTCCAGAGCTCAGACCAATAAAAAGACTAGATTGTGTTAGATAGATCAGCTCCGCCTCCAATATGGCGGACAGTGACAGAGCAGTGAAAATCAAGCTAGCAAATATTAAAAATAAAATAACATGTACGTAATCCAAAGCGTCTGAGATAATTCCTCACTTTAATTATAAGTAATATTGCTAATTTCAAATGAATTCTCAACTCTTATTTAGAATTTATTTATGAATTTCACTTACGTGAAAAATCGAAGAGAAGTAAAAATATCAACTGTCTAGGTTGCAGCTGCTGCCATCTGTTGTAGAAATCTATAAACAGTAAGAATAGTAAAATGTCGAACGAAATTTAAACAATCATTGATGATACACTATCTTCCTATTACGTAGTGTTTTTTAATGAATAAGCCGTGCTGTACAATATTATAGGTGTAATAAGTCTTAAACAAATTATGTTTCCAAGATCATTTATTCATAGTATTTAAATGATTTATATGCTCATTAGTAGCTCCAACTAAATGCATTTTTAGTTGTTCTTTCAACGGAGTTCAATTACTTTTTTACATTAAAAAAATTGTCAATTTCATATGTTCAAATGATTTATGGTAGTACTTATTCCGGCTAGAATTACTGCAAAAATAAAAAGGGGCGAGCGAGCGGGGATAACGTAGCGGTCTCAATGTATTGCTTGGCAAATCGCGGGGGGGGGGGGGGGGGTTGGCGAGCGTTAGCGATTAGGGGGCTGAGCACCCTAGTTACATATTTAAAAGGAAAACAAACAACAACAAAAAATAATCATGTTTGCGTGAGAAAACGTTTTATGAGAAAAGGGTATTCTACAAAATGAAAAGCCTAAGCAAGGAGTAAGTGAAATGGAAAAAGATTGGGAACCGTTGCTCTAGCTTACCACTCGATTAGAATAGGGAGGGTGTCAATTAAACAGTGATAAGCCACTGCCGTATCTACGAAGTGTATAAAATGCTAAACAATGCTCAGGTTTTTTTTTATAAGTTTCAAATTATATTTTCGCGTTTAGAATTAAAACTGATTAATATATCACATTAGTTTTAAATAATAATAACACATAAGTGACTATAAGTAACTTAATTAATTAAAGTAATTAACTTAATAAAACTTAATTACTTTTTACGAATAATAATTACTTATAATAAAATTAAAGAATAACATATTTATTCCCCGATTAAAATGCTTGGCACATTTATTATCATATTGCCTATGTGCATCACGCACATTGCACATTACATCGGCGGCACCCTGGTTTGGAGACAAGTGTCTATTACTGAGTTTTTTACCAATGCTATTCGCGAAAGGATTCAGTTTCCAGTTTTCAGAGAAATTTGGTCGGAGGGTTATGTGAGACAGACTTTTTTATTACGGGACCATATTATTTAAATAAGAAAATTTTAGAGCTAGATTTGTTTGGATTATCATCAAGTTTCTTTGGAAGACGTAGTTTATGTTATATTTCTAAATTATGTGCTGTTATAAATTATATAACTAATAAAACTATACTTGTTATAATTTTTTCTCTCTTAATTCATAAAAGAAACATTTTTCTTTTTGAAAATCAATGACGAGGGAGGGGGACTTATAAATATATATATATATATATATATATATATATATTCTTTTTCACTGGTGACTAGAATTCTCTGTTGGCTAACAGATTTTTTCAAATTTGCAAATTCCTGCATGTAAACATTTCAGTTTTCAAACATATCGTTGAATTTTGGCACCCCATCTTAAATGTCTCCAACCAAAATTCAATGACAATGTATTCCCATGTTCAGATGGATAAGTATGAAGTTTCGTTGAGTTCTGTGTATCGAATCTGGTGATATAAGCATCGCATATTTCGAAGAAATCATCGAATTTCGGCACACTTTCTTAGATAACATCAAACAAAATTCAATGACAATGTATTCCCATATTCAGATTGATAAGTATGAAGTTTCGTTGAATTCTGTGTATTGAATCTGGTGATATAAGCATCGCATATTTCGAAGAAATTATCGAATTTCGGCATACTTTCTTAGATAACATCGAACAAAATTCAATGACAATGTATTCCCATATTCAGATTGATAAGTATGAAGTTTCGTTGAATTCTGTGTATTGAATCTGGTGATATAAGCATCGCATATTTCAAAGAAATCATCGAATTTCAGGACACTTTCTTAGATAACAGCAAACAAAATTCAATGACAATGTATTCCCATATTCATATTGATAAGTATGAAGTTTCGTTGTATTCTGTGTATTGAATATGGTGATATAAGCATCGCATATTTCGAAGAAATCCTCGAATTTCGGCACAATTTCTTAGATAACAGCAAACAAAATTCAATCATAAACAATTCTTTCCATGATGATTCTGAATTTGACGTTTCGTTGAATTCTGCGTGCATAAACTGGAGATATAAGCATCACATAAATCAAACAAATCATTGATTTGCGGCACCATCCTCTCGGAGGATTTTGGCCAGGCGTTAATTAGCACCTGTTCAAGTAGGTGTAGAACTTCATATGAAATACAATTGAATTTTACGCAGTAAATCGTGAGTTAAGTTTGTGTCGCATACAGACAGACAGATTCACTGGGAGACATTTTCTAAATTAGTTACATCGCATTCAGGACCTTATAAAACGTATAAATTTACATACACACACACACACACACACACACATGTATATATATATATATATATATATATATATATATATACATATATTCAGAGGTATGTTTGAGCAAATATTTTTTATTTACATGCGTACTTACACGTATGCAGATATTTATAAATATGTATATTTAGAATGTTTCTAATTTTTCTTAATATGTACAATTTTAAGAATAATCAAAATATCTGTACATTTGCAAATCATTTTGGCAATTAAATCTAGTTTCGTAGAAATTCGCTTTATTGTACAAAATGTTTCATAGTTTCAATATATTTAATTGGTAATTATAAGTCTATCTGTTTTAAATATATGGATTAATTTACACTTCATGTCCAATTAGAAATGCTTTTAAATACTGTTATTATTATAACCATAAATTTCAAGTTATTTTATTTTTATAAAGTTCACTAAAGAAACACAAAACAATTTCCACATGAGAAAGTTTTTGTGGTTCCTTTCTTTTCTGAATGGAAATTGAAAAACTTTTCAAAGTTTCAAGATGCATTTATTCAAAACTCTGCAAAAGTTTTGGAACTGCTATACAAAAGTCTTTGTTCTTTATAGGTACGGGGATATAACATCTTTGACAAAAATATACATTTTTGTTAGAAATAAAATGATTTAAGAAGGAAAATGTATATCAAGTATGAAGTTATTAAGTATGAAGACATTAAGTATGAAAGTAGACGCTTTTCAAACTAATCATATACATACCAGGATTTTATTTTCATGTAAATTCTAAAAAAGTTCATGTCTCTATTGTTGTGTGTTTGATATTTTTTTTTATTAGAAGTAGCTTTTTTATACTAATATAGAACATATCTATATGTGTATGTATGTATCCATAACACACACATATAAATACAACTTCTTAACACATAGAGACACACACGCGTGTGTATATAACTATATCCATATTTTTCTTTTGTAATAGAAATAAAACAAAAAATAGTTTATCTCTCTGTCTCTGTGTGTGTCTGTCTGTTGTTGAGGGCTAGAAAAAAAATATTGCTCATAGAAGTCTAAAAATTTGGATGATGATAGTCCAAGGAAGGTTCTAATGCCCTCGAGCCTCGGATTTTTCATTTTTTAATAATTAATTATGCTAATTAAAAACTCATCGAAAACGCGTTCTTTTTTCTGAAAATAAACAAACGCGCCCGCAAATGCTTATTTCGGTGGTTTCCGAAGCCGACAAGTAGAAAACAAACAAATTGGGAGATTGGCTGATTTAACTTGTGATTTCTCTGAACGCGCTATGGTCAGTACATTCAATATACGGGAAAACGGTTGACATATTCTTAAATTTTGTGCACTTAGATGACGTTTTAAATGACGAAATCCATTTGAAAAAATAATAATATTAACACTTTCATACAATATATTGAAAAAGGTTCGTTTTCGATTTTATTTTTCTACCTCCCACCTCAATTTCAGAGATACCAATAAAAAATACCCTTTTAAAGCTAATACTTTATTTTCTTTGACGATGTAATTAATTTTTAAAAAAATACGAATATTAACCCCTTCGAAAAAAATCGCGTCTGTAGGTGACTTCGAGCATCCTTGCAGATATTATTTTATTATACGCTAAGAGCAAGTACACGTCCGTATTTAGACACAACCTTTTTAAGCCTTCTTAGTACACCGGATTTACAACGCTATAAAAATTTAGAAATGTTTGGACAGGAACAATAATTTAAAAAAATAAATAAATCTGCAAAACTTTCGATCAGCAGGCTAAAAAACGAGAGGTTTTCATACGACTTCAGCTCATTTTTTTCAGGTCTATAAGCATATTTTTTCATGAAATTTTACTAGGGCCTATTTATAATATATAACGAATTCAAAGATTTCGGACGATAAGATTTTTTTTTCTTTTTAATGTTAAAGAACTCGAAGCGAAAACAAAACAAAACAAAGCGACAAGAAATCATTTATGTCTTTTTTTTCTACAAGATATCATTATATATATATATATATATATATATATATATATTTCTATTCTTAAATCATTTGATAATAGTTAATTTTTAAAAAAAAAAGAAGAAGAAGAAGAGCTCTACCAAGCACTGTCACTATTAAACATAATTATTTTAATGCCGATTTTTCAATTTTTAAAACATAAAAATCTTAAAGATGGAAGAGGGGGGAGCGGGTATTTTGAACGGGCTACACACGAAAATTAATAACAGTTATTATATAATTGCTTAAAAAATTGAGTTTGAGTACTTAACCCTTTCGGGACCGGCGGCTTTTACACAAATTTTATTTGGTTGGCACCACTTTTTTTATAAAAGCTACCTTTACTTAAACTATCACAAAAATGTTCTAATTACAGAAAGCAAATATTACTATTATTTTTTTCTGGTGCCTAAAACAAATTCTGTATGCTCTTTTTGAGGGTGCATATATGCACCCATGGTCCCAAATGGGTTAAATGTAATATATCTAAATAATATAAATTTAATATTGATGCGGGGTTCGGTATGTTTGAATAGATTTTTATTTTAAAATTAAAATCATACAAAATCGAGGGTGTACGCTTCCGAATCCAGTGCCACCCATCCCCAGCAGTAGGATAATTTATAAAGTTTTTCGTTAAAATATATAAAATTATTTAAAACTGATTTTAGGTATATTTAAGGTTATTAACACGAGCACGAGCAACGCCGGGCTGGTCTGCTAATCTATACTAATAAAAGAAAGTTCCGCTTTGTTTATGTGTTTGTCTATTGGTTATTGCTAGCGAAATAAATTGCACATAAAAGTCTGATAATTTTGGTGAGGATAGTCCAAGGAGGTTCTGATACACCTGAGACTCAGATTTTTTATTTTCTGTTAATTAGTTTAGATAATAATTAAAACCAATCGAAAAAACATTATTTTTTCACAAATCGGAAAACACGCACGTGAATGCTCAGTTCGAAGCTTTCTGAAGTGGCCGGCCGAGAAAAAGAAAAGTGCGAGAGAGCCTTATTTTTTCATTGTCATTTTTCTTAATTCACTACGGCTAAACCGTACACAATAAGGAAAAACGGATCACATATTCTTACATTTCGTACCTTTATGTTTTAAATAACTCAGTCCGTTCGAAAAATATATACATTAATCTTTACAGAAAAAATAATTTTGAAACCTCGAATTCATGTTTTTCTCCGTTTTACGATCCTTGCGTCCGCAGAACGGACCCAAAAGGAGAAAAACCGATTACACCATATAAACGACGGTACAATTTCTTCAAAACGTTTCTTTCGTTTTTTAACATATTAATATTAACCCTTTGAAAAAAATCATTTTCCATACGCTGCGCCTTTTCGCTATTTTCGCGATTTCCGTAATCTTTAAAAATGTGTTTCAGCGCTGTATTTTCATATATATATATATATTATATACAGTATATTTTCATATACTGTATACAAGATGTTCATCTAAAGTTTTAAAAATTATAAACAATATTTATGATTGAATGATTTTGAAAGTAAAATTTTGAAATTTTGAAATATAATAACGCAAAATTCATTATTTTGAGATATATAGCTTGTTTAGCACTTATATTTCATAATTTGTTTTATGATGTTTTTTTAAGACTGTTTCATATATTTTGCATTTATGTGTCTGTTTTCATAGATATGAAAATCTTAAATTCAAGAGAAGAAGTTGTAGGATATTCAGTTGCGATGTCACCCCTTCTTTACAGAATATATTACACTGGCAATACGGACACTATAGCATAAATTGTATTACAAAAATATAAACATTGTAAATCGGAAATAAATTAATTCGATGTGTCGTGTTTTAACACGTTCACTGCCGGGTTAAATTCACTGGAGTTTAATTTTTTTAGAAAGTTGGAATTCATACCAGAAAATAATAACAGCATTATTTACTTTATTTAATTACAGACATTTCGTGATTACATAAAATAAAAATTCTTCTTTCGAAATTTCCGGGGCAAATCCAAAGTTTTAGATTGACAAATCACGAGTATATTCGTGGTAGGCAGCGAATGGATTAATAAAGCAGAAATCGAAAATAAAAAAATGGAATTTATGTAAAAAACATACAGTCATCTCTATTTACAAATACAACCATAATATTTTTATTAAAAATTACAAATATTAACTGTTTTCCATGTAAATTAATTTTTAATTAATATGTATCTATAAAATTTTAAAATACCCTGCATTCGCATTTTTAAAATTATTAGAAAAAATTCATTATTTTAAATTTTATGAATAATGCTTATTTTACTTCACTTTTTTTTATTGTCACTACTTCTTTTACTTTTTTATTATAAGTAAATGCAATGACAATTATTCTTATTTAGGAGAACATCAGAAGCTTAATTACAAATATTAGCTCAATTTCTCTGAATGGTGTTCAACACAGATTTTCTCAGAAGCGTTTTAAAGAAAAACCTTTCAGTTTTCAGAAATCGAACAAAGTAATTTAGCTTATAATAATGAAATTAATTATACCAATATTTAAAGTTCTTTATTATCTAAGGAAAAGCAAGCATAACAAAAGTGTGTAACAACTAACAGTATCAATATTGTATTTACGAAAACGAGAATAACGTCAGATTTCAAATATTTTTTTAAGTTTCTTGGCTTTAAGAATATTTAACTAAATATTTTTAATTAGATTTTGACATTAACCAAGCAAGTTAATTTATAGTACATGGAATTTTCTATTTTCATGAAAATGTTTTACAATGATGAGATTATTTACTGGAAGTTGATAATTTCAATGTTCCCATGAGATTGTTATTGCCGTATCTTTAACAAAGTTGTCAGTAATTTTTTCTTTTTGTAAATTATTCGTCCGTATAAACACATACATTCTCATTTTCAAATATAGATAATAGCTCAAGCAATTATATAATAGCGTTATGACAATTTCCCTTTAAAAAACAAATCATTCTAATTATGTTACTTTAAATAAGAAATAATTACACTGTTGTGATAATATCCATAGATAGGAAATATTAGGACTTTCAGTTGCACACAAACTGAATCAGGTACTAAATAAAGATCTAAAAATTGTAAATAATTGCTCACAAATTATCGTTTGTTTTTTATAGTGTTGTGTAGAATTGCTTAGAAGAAAAATAATGTCCGTGTAATTATTTGGTTTATTTATGCAATTATTTAAAGGATAATAACTAATTTTTATCGATGTTAAGTGAGCCTTTCTTAAAGATTTTGATTTAATAGATTCTCAATAAAAAATGAAAAAAAAAACTTAAAATTATAAATTTATATGAGTAAAGTAATTTTTAATAAGGGTAATTTATAATCAGAAAGATATTTAATGAAAGGAGTATTATCGTAAAAGGTTTGGGAAAATCGAAGTAACAATGGTATCACATATGAAGAAGAAACAATTCTTTTGGAACGCATGCAGAAACTCACAACACTATTATTATAAGCTGGAAAAATATCCAGAAAAGTATCAAAGAATGTTCAGGTCGATAGAAAAACATTGGCGTGTGGTGACGGTATTGCTATATGACAAATGCCTTCAGGGAGGACTTTTATAGAGGAAAATACCAGAATACCATTCTTGTACAAGAAAAACACTAAAAATTCTATACAATCAACACGTCCAAACCGTTCTTCCACCGAATCCCCCGGAATCGTCTCATAACCGTCGTTCATAGTAACCAAAAAGTTTAAAGCATTACTTCTCATTTATTACTTATTTGTAATCACAAATCATTAAAATAATAAAAAAATTCTAAAAACCGCCGTATTTATGTTTCTTAATAAGGGTTTTGACCAGCAAGAAAGCACTAACACTATTGAAGAAATTCGCAAATATGTACTAATATAAAACACATATATAAATAATAATACATATATAAAATACAGACAGTTATATACATACATATATAAAATATATACAAATATATACATACATATTTAATGTATTTTAATTACCCTGTTTGTGAGTAAAGTTATTTTCGGTCATTCAGACAGATATTTGGTAATATATGTGTATATCATATCACAATTGTATATAAATATATGTATCGATATTCCCGTTTAACTTAAAAAAATATTTATTCCTTAATTAGTTATCAAGTAACGACTAGTAAACAATCTGTTTTATAATCAGTCAGTACAATAGTGAAATAAAACTGCTTAATACACTTGAATCTCTACATTTCAGTTAGTTCTAAATTATATTCGCAAATCATTCAGGTAATTAAAACTTTCTGAATATCTCCGTACATGTATTTTTAAACAAAGTTCTTAAAACAAGAAATACATAAATATTTTTGAAGAAATTCCCTAATATGCACGTTTATACGGAATGCAGAATAATTATAAATATTACTATAGAAATGTCATCTAACAAACAGTGCTTCAGAAAATATGTGCTTAAAATAATTAAATGCTTAAAAATAAACATGTCTTTACAAATTTCAAAATTAGTAGCTTTTATTCAAAACCATTTTTATATCATTTTTATACCTTTTAAAGTAGACTAATGAATATTTATTATTGCTAAGATATTATTTATTTTTCTGTTGATAACAGAAAAGGCGCAACATTCTTTAATTGCGTGACTCAGGACAACAAAAGAAACAGTCTAGTACAAAGAAAACTGTTCATTAACTTTTTTCGAAACGCATAGAATAGCGCAGATACGTGTGTTAGAAGCAACCATTAAAAACACATTTCGCTAAAAGTACAGTATATTTTATTGCATATATTTAATCTGTAGATTATAAACTGAGAAATAAAACTTAAATGTATCTTTTAACTTTATGTTAAAGTATTGTTTGATAAATTAATAAAAACGAAATCCATGAAAATAATGACATTCTCATGCGCTGAAATAACATACGAATCGTTTATTATTTTCTTTTAAAGTTAAAAGCTCCAAATTTTCTGCTCTAATTGGAAAAATTTTAGTATTGCGAATCCTTTTGACGGGTTATATACACTTTCAGTATATTTATTGTTTTAAATTTAAAGTATACTAGGATTACATTTAATTTTAAATGATGGGTCCAAGATTTTGCTATGATACTATTTATTTTTATCTTAATATCTGAAGAGGCGCCACATTCTGTAATTGCGTGACTTAGAACAACAAAGGAAATATATATTACAAATGAAACATTTCATTTACTTTTAAAATATGCATAAAATAGCGCAAGTACACTAGATTAATTTTAACACAATTATTTCAAATTGGTAAAGAAATCATACTAGTTGTAATTTAACAACTGGACGAAAATTGATTTGGACTGGACAATTTTAAATATTTGTGTTAAAATTAATCTAGTGTAATCACGTATCCAGCGCTTACTGGAGTTCCATTACCTGCGATCTATTCTGTTGAGCCGATTAAAATATCAGACCAGATGCTATGGTCAATAAGGTTAACTGGATGAATTATGCCCTCCAGATTCGACCGGTATAGCTCAGTTGGTAAAGCGTGGCGGCTTCTGCCAAGAGATCCCAGGTTCGAATCCTATCCCGGACATTTTTCGTCCAGTTGGAAAATTACAACTCATATGAATTCTTTACCAATTTGAAATAACTGTGTTAAAATTAATCTAGTGTAATCACGTATCCAGCGTTTACCGGAGTTTCATTACCAGCGATCTATTCTGTAGAGCTGATTAAAATATCAGACCAGATGCTATGATCAATAAGGTTAACTGGATGAATTATGCCCTCCAGATTCGACCGGGATAGCTCAGTTTGTAGATCGCGGCGGCTTCCGCCAACAGATCCCAGTTTCGAATCCAGGCCCGGACATTTTTCGTCTAGTTGGAAATTTACAACTCGTATAGGGCAGGTATGTCTGAAATACCCACTTAAACAAATTTCACTAAAAGCATGTTAGATTTTATTGCATATGTTTAATCTGTGCGTTATGTACGGAAAAGCAAAAGTAATTTTTAACTTCATGTCAGAATACTGTTTGTTAAGTCAATTAAAACGAAATCAATGAAAAATTATGGTATTCTAATGCGCTCAAATTAATTACAAATCACTAATTTTTTGTGTTAAAGATAAAAGCTCAACATGTTTTGCTCTAATCAGAAATATTTTAGTATTGCGAATCCTTTTTACTAATTACATATGTATACTTATGTTTTAAAGTATACTAGACTTACGTTTAATTGTAAAATATTTTTATTTAACCCACTCGCTGCCAACCACGAGTATATTTCTGTTTTTGCAATCTAAAATTGCGAATTCGTACCAGAAATTTTGACAGAAGATTTTTTATTTTATGTAATTACGAAATGTATGCAATTAAATAAAGTAAATATTGTTATTAGTATTTTCTGGTATGAATTCGAACTTTATAAATAAAATAAAATTCTGGTAATTTTATTCCGGCAGTGAACCTGTTATATTGCTAATTTTAATACGATACAAACTGTGATATCAACAGCCACCCAAAGCAGCTCATGCTATAATTCTTAGGAGGACGGTCTTTACAGTACAAGTTAAAAATTGCAATTTTAGAGAAAAGTGAAAAAAAATGTGGACGCCTGTTTTCGGTTTAATTCCTTACAGGCTGTTTAGGTTAATATCAGTATATTTAACCATGAAATGTGTTTTGATAGTGTAAAATCGTAATTATTAGTGCATAGTTTTGTGCATTGAGTACTGTATTATAGATAATATTGAACATTTATTTCTTGTACTGTTATGATTACTAGATAAAACAGCTCGTTACCTTCCATCTTGACTTTTACTCTTTTAAGCGCCCGTAGGTATCATATGTTCACTGTGAATTATGCAAATATACAGATTTTGACAAAAACGGACCTGTATTATTAAGACGCTACCCACTTTTCCCCTTGCATATGACTGCATCAGTCTAAGTGCAAAACTATTGGTACCGAGATTTTCTCCTTTCTCATTTTTCACCCTCGCGCCCCTGTAAATTACAGCATCAAAATGCTAGTTCTCAACTCATGGGACGATCCGAAACAGCTCCCTGAACTGTCATAAATATTGACATCGTCCTATTGTGACTGTAACGGTAGAACTGTAGTTTGGCTGTATGCAAGCTAAGACAATAGCAGAAATAAACATTTAATTTTACTGTCCTGGGGGACACCAATTAAAATAATAAATAAATATAACATATTAATTTATAAAAGAGAGATTTACATATCATGAAGTGCTTAATAAGAGCTTTAATATGAACTATCAATCATGAGTTTGCGATGAATAGTTCAGAGATATGAATTTTTAAAATTTTTATTTCTGCGCTTTTGCGCTGCTCATCATAAAACATGCGCGAGATGAATCATTGTGATATCATGTCAGCAGAAGTAAATTTCAAATGTCTTCCAATTTCGCAGTGGGTACCGGCAGAGGATAATCATAAAGATGCGTTAACTTATTTCTTACCAGTTTGAACATTGATGAGTCATTAGATCCGGCCTTTTCTTTCTAAATTTTCACTAAAATATTGAAGCCAAAATTGTAAGCAAGGCGGTAGTAAAATCGCCGTTTGTAGCCTTTGATGAACTCAGAAACTTTGTCGTCTTTAATTGTGGTGTATAGGAACTGTCGATTCCGTCAGCAAAGCCGCAATTTTTAAAAAATATTATTTATGGAAATATCCGTTTTATAAGAGAAAGTCCAAACGCAAGGTTAAATTCACGATTAAATGATCACGATAATAAGTCTCAATGATGGGCTCATTAAAACAGCAAATTAATGTTTAATCGAAGAAGTAAGTGATTTCGACGAGGGATTTATTATGGCTATAGTTCCTTGATAAGGTTGTGAAAGATGTAAATTGTTTTACACTTTATGGGGTTTTTTAATTTGTCACCCGATTATCGGCCATCCTTTGGTAGGGAACGACACTTGAAGTTGAACCAATTTCATCAATAACAGTACCAACACATTTCCCCCAAAATTCCATACCATAACGTATGTGTGTCATGACACGTAGTTTTTGCCGGTGGTTCCTTTCTTCTTTGCCTGTATCTTCTCGTTTTGTTTCCGCAGGATTTCTGTAGTATTCCGAAAATTGACTATTTATAACTTCACGCATTGAGATCGCGATATATACCCGAAACATGTTGCGCAATACAAGTGACGGGCAAACTAAATCGATTGAATCATTCTAGGGCGTATCGAAAAAATCCAAATTTTTTAGATCTTTTAGCGGTAGTGCGGAAAAGTTGTGAACTCCCTTTATTAAAAAGTGTGTGGAATCTTAAAAATGTGGGTTAATATCTTCTGTCGCCTCAGTGGGCCAAAAGTTCCAAAAATTGGACTAAAAATGATTAAAATACAAAAATTAATAAATAATCACAGATTTCGCTCATCGGTTTGGGGTAGTGGTTGCATTTTACTGTTTTGTAACAACAACAACCATAGAAAATTGTAGAATTATAGGTTAATATCTTCTGTCGCCTCATCGGCATCGAATTTTTTTAATTTTGATGCAGTTTGGTAGTTTTCTGCTTTACTGTTTACTGCTTGCACAATGCACAATCGAGACAGACTGGGTTTGTCGGTCTGCCAAAATAATCGAACACCCTTATTTTCACCCCGAGAAACAACAACAACAGCCATAAAAATTTTTAGAATTATACGTTAATATCTTCTGCCGCCTCATCGACACCAAATTTGGGAACATGAAGGCAAAATTTCAAATAAATACACGTCACACTTACATCATTTTAATGCGAACACAAACTTTATTTTACCTTTCAAACATACAAATGACAAAAGCATTACTGGTTTGTAATCATTTTTGGTCTCAAATTTTGACATGTGTTTTCTAGATTCTAGTGTCGCTCTAATAAATCTATCCCTGTTTTGCATCCCAACTGTTTTTCCGAAGGCTGCTGTGACTAGTTTCACAATCCGCTCTACCGCTTGTGTGTGTGAAGCAAATTTAATAAAGTCCCAGCAATACATTGGCATACTGCCCTGTATCATTTTCAGAAATTCTTGAGAAATGATCTCTGTGAGAACAGGAGGTGATATCACATAACAAGCTCACCAATCAATGGGATCTACATAGTCTGTAGCTCCAAAGTTAACAACAGGAATAACAAATTTGCGAACACAATTTCCGTCTGGGCTAATTTCTCTTGCCTTGATAATCCACCTATCTGCATCTGCAAGGGTCCTAGTACGGCACCTATCATCAGATAACATGGCCAAAAGCATGTTTACTTGAGCCGCAAAGTAAGCGTTGCAAGAAATAACTGGGTCGATTATGTCAATACTTTTTTGGCAATTACCGAGATGAGCTGCTGAAATGCCACGGGTGTCTAGCACCATCCTTTATGGAATGACGAATCTTAATTCGGAACCATGAGAATGCGTAGACTCTTTGAATCAATACAACCAATGATAGCAACTCATTTGATGGGTCTGATGTTGATATATATAACCTGAGTATTCTATTGGAAGTTGTTAGCCAGCGGGACAAATTCAACGTTCCCGGTTTCCGGCTAGCTAGATCTGAGCAACAAACGCCAGAACTAATGGCGGTACAAATGTCTAATAAGTATTTCTGATCTGAATTGAGGGTGGTAGGGTCAATGTCTGACAACTTGCATTCAATACTATTAAAAACAACAATTGAAAGCCTTTCGCATCCTTTAAGTTTTCGTCCAATGACTCCGGTGTAAGATGTGGAGTCAGATGACTTGACGTCTATGGACTCAAACAGGTGTCGTAATGGCAACTCATTGAAATAAAGTAAGCAGATAATCCATTGGACTAGTCTCTGAAGTTTCAATTCAAGTCTGCGAATTACGCCATTAGACATTCCTGTATTCACTACAGTGCCGTCACACCCGAGAACAATAAGGTTGCTAAAATCATCCAATAAAGCACTTGTTACGTATTAGTAAATGCTATTAGATATATCAAGACTAGATCCGCTTTCAAGTGTAACATGTTCCATATACGTAGAACCAGGCTCCGATACAATACAGCAATGCACTTCTACAATTGTTCTTTAGAACTGCTTGTCCTCGAGTGTTTCTGCTGTTAAGGCTTTGTCATGTCGTCCATCAAATTAAAGGCCAGATAGAGTGGAACGATTTTCATTTGATTTTGAGACCAATTTTATATAAATTCTCAATTTTTCCCTCCATATTTTATTTTTGCCTGTGACGAGGCTGGCATCTGATTCCGATATTAAACCCAAATCTTGCATAACACGCAATGCAATAGCAGCCGTGGCTCTTTTGGAGACACCATACCTTTCACTGACATGAACAGTGTTGTCCAGTTTTAAATGCATTTGAACACTCCTTGTGGGTTCCCACATTGCCTTCACTATTTTGGTAGACCGCCAAACCCAGTCTGTCTCGATTGTGTATTGTGCAAGCAGTAAACAGTTATGCAGAAAACTACCAAAATGCGTCAAAATTTCAAAAATTCGATGCCGATGAGGCGACAGAAGATATTAATCTATAATTCTACAACTTTGTATGGTTGTTGTTGTTACAAAATTGTAAGTTGTAAGCATTATCTGAAACCGATGAGCGAAATCTGTGATTATTTATTAATTTTTTATTTTTAATCATTTATAGTCCAATTTTTATAACTTTAGGCCCACTGAGGCGACAGAAGATATCAACCCACAGTTTTAAGATTTCACACGTTTTTTAATAAAGGCAGTTCACAACTTTTCCGCACTACCGCAAAAAGATCTAAGAAATTTGGATTTTTTCGATACGCCCTATCATTCATGCCTCATAAAAAAGAAGTGGGGTGGGGTGAGTGTCGTCCGAATAGAACGGAGTTGTTGTCGAGTTCTGTGCAGGCATCCGAAATTTGTTTTAGTCTTAAAAGAGAGAAACGGTGCTTTTAGTTCTACTTTTATATGATTTGAAATGTCAAAGTCAACAAAAAATCTTATCGACCAATTCAGATGTGCCTGACAAACCAAGATATTTAAAAAAAGAATGTCCAGTGTTGAGTTCGTTCTCGGAATCACAAACTTTTTCAGTCTTAGAAGATAGGAAAACTATTTTCAGGCCTACTTTTAAATGTTTATAAATGGCAAATTCAACATAATATCTTATAGCTAAATTAAAAACTGCTGACTAATTAATAAATTGTAAAAAAAAAAGAAAAAAAAAGCAATGGTTGAAATATCCATGTTGCAGCAACGCTTCACATGCTCTACAAAGCTTTGAGGGGATTTAATTATTGTAGGTAAATAGTGCATTATAAAGATATTTCTAAAAACAATCTGATGCTTTTATATGTGCTGGATAGAAGCGTCAAAAATCTCATCTCATGTAATAAATTCATGTTTACATTTATAATTGTAATTAATTGAATTGGTAATGTTAGGAATAATACATAGAGTGAGTGCATTAGTAATTGATAAGACACCAGGAATTGACCAGTGCGACATAAAATGTAGAAACCAAAATAATAATTTAAGGATATTTTAATTTGAGTTTATAACACGGATGTGTTAATTTCGGTTGATATAATAAAGAAAATTAAAAATCCGTGCATTGGTTTTTGTTTTACCCAATTCTGTGTCTCAGTAGTCAATTACTGGTGCATTCATTTTACATATTTTTTTTAAAATAATTCCAAATAGCTTTCAGAGTCATACATTTTAAATATTGATAGTACGTATTGCGTTACTGAAATTATACTAAAGGAAATTACAAAACAGATTTATTTATTTTACATTAAACATTTTTACATCTGATATTCCATGAAGCCATACTATTTAGATGTTTATTTATATTTCAAAACATCAGAATGAAAGGAAAATATTTTTTTTATTCCTCATAAAAGGGACATCTCCAGGATTACCTCTAACGTCATATTTAAGGTGGTAGCGACTTTGCCAATAAATTTCACTTTTTTCTGAAATTTGTTACTTTTAAACACTGCACAAATTTATATTAGACACTATTGAATAAAAAAAAAATGTGTACTTGTAAATGAAATGTGTTTCAAAACAGCAAATCATTTCATACATTTTTTATATATCTTAAAATAATTTCCAAGCATGAATATAGTTAAATCTGCGTGCAGATCAATTACCAAAAACTGACTCGCTTGCAATTAAAATAATGAAAATAAATCACTATTTGTTTGTTTCTATGTAATATTTTATAACCGAATTATCAAACAAAATTAAAACTTTAAAAAAAAAAAAAAACATGAAATACCAAATATGTAATCAGAAACACGCTTAAACACAGATAAAATCCTAATCACACAGGTTGCTATGAATAATGGCATGTTTTGCGATTGACTGCTGGCATACGGCCAATGTGTTCCAAAAATATTGTTTGGTGTAGTTGAATGCAGAATCTAAGAAAAAAATATAGTAAATATAAATAATCTATAGTACTTTTCAATTCAAAACGATCTTTAGTTGTGTTCTATACACGGGGAAAGAGAAGGCATGTAACGATTTCTTTTCGGGTAATTTTACTTTTTATACCTCAAGATCACTTGATACAGCATACGTAATGTTTTCCTTAAATATAAATTATAATACAATAAGATTCCTCATATATTTATTGGTATTGAACAATTTATAAAGCAATGTTCAAATTTCATTTTTTTTACTCTCAAATTCAAAATATATATTAATTTTGTATATAGAGAGTATCATCGACATGTATAATACTTTCAGATAAATATAACTGAGTATAAAATCTTTATCATAAAAACCCAGACTATGAGAGCTACTATATTTTACTTTTTATTAACAGTTTTCCAAGCATTTTTACACATAGAGATAATATAGCTAATTTATCGAGAAAATGTAATTAAAATTTCAATTCTTTAAATGAAATGTACACATGTTTGAAATTATATACTAATTATTTCTTATATTTTTCTGAACTATTATATTTTCGTTGTGAACAGAAACGAAGATAGTTTTCCTTTTCCTAATTTTAATACTCATCGAATTATATTATAATATTCAATGAATTTTTTATGGTATACAATGAAAAAAACTATAATCTAACATAAGATAATACCATCTACATTACTTTATGTTTTCGTTTTACATAATTATATATAAAACTCGATTATTTGTAAGATTTACTGGTACGAGGTCTTTTATTGGACAAAAGCGGCAGGGATATAAGTTAAAACTTTACTTGATGATAACTTTAGCTTGACAACTTTTCATGGTCAAATCAGCTGCTTTAAGAAATTTCATTAAATTAGTTTTATAACATGTTTTCATAGCTGTAGCAGTTCCTTGATTTTTTATTTGACATTTATGTGAAGGCATAATTTCTTCGCATGCTACGATGCATATTAAAAAAGAATCAAGATTTCAGAAATTATCCAGTTGTTTATTTTGTATCATAAAATTGCTCATTCGCTAATAATATTAGTTTAAATCATTTGAATGCAATTACCTTTTTTTTTTGTATATCTTCCAAAAATTAAATTAATAAAAATAAAATTATATGAATTTTATATACGCTTAGTCATTTATCATTTACATATGCAGAAAAAAGACAAACGTTTTAACGGAAAAAATTAATTAAGAATTTTTGTTATGTATTGAAATTATAAAATACGCTTTAATAAAAAAAATACTAATGTAAAATGTCCAAGAAAAGGGAAGACCGAGCTATGCTCGGTCAAAATTAGCTTTGAGTTCAGCTCGATATATTTTTGTCTCTGTATTATTATTATGTTGTCTTTAGTTTTATAAAAATAGCTTGACCCATAATGACCCATAGTCAAAATTACACACTAATCAAATTTTCTCGAACATGTGACCAAGCCCAATTGTCTTCTGGTGCCCGAAACCCGTAGGATATAAAATGTATCAAAATAGTCTGAGTCGTTTTTTAAATAAAATTAGTTTGACCCACAGTCACCCACTAATCGTATTTTCTCGAGCATGTGACCTAGCCCAATGATTTTCTCGTGCCACAAAACTGTAGGATAAAAAATTTAGTTCAAGCAGTCTGAGCCGTTTTTAAGAATAAAATAGCTTGACCCATAATGACCCACTAATCGAATTTTCTTGAACATCTGACCTAGCCCAACAGTCTTCTCGTGCCCGTAAACCATAGGGTGCAAAATTTAGTCTAAAGAGTCTGAGCCCTTTTTAGATAAAATTAGCTTGACCCACACTGACCCAAAAATGACCCACTAATCGAATTTTCTCAAACATGTGACCTAGCCCTGTGATTTTTCTCATTCCCGAAACTCGTAGGATACAAAATTTAATAAAAATCGTTAAAGCCGTTTTATAGATAAAATTAGTTTGACCCGTGTTAACCTAAAAATGACCCACTAATCGAAAGTCCTCGAACATGTGACCCAGACCAATAGTCTTCTCGGGCCCAAAAATAGTAGGATACAAAAGTTAGTCAAATTCGTTTGAACCGTTTTTTAGATGCAATTAGCTTGACCCTGACTCAAAATGGCCCACTAATTGAATTTCCACGAACATATGATCTTTCCCAATGGTTTTCTGGTACCTCAAAACGGTAGGATACAAAATTTCGTCAAACTCGTTAGAGCCTTTGTTAAAACAAAATCTGCATATATATGTATACACATTCAAGATTTGCTCGTATTAGAATATATGATATACAATACAACTGTAAAGTCGTTTTGATGGGAAAAGTCATAACATAGAAACAAACAAAAAAAAACCATATTTCATTATTCATATAATCAATCTGACGATGTAGTAATTGATTATTTACAAATCTCCACATAGTAAAAAATTATAATATTTTCTGAAATTCAATTATTTTTAATTTAAATTTGCTAACGGCTAAAAGAAACCATAATAAATAAATAAATAAGTTTCTGTATATTTTCAGTAATGCCTTTCGTGTAAATTATATGGTTCTACATATGTAATTTGCATTTTTTTCACAGATTTACAAAATAGAATTACCAATATAAATAAATGGACAACATTCATTTTCTATTTATTTCCCAAAAGGCAATTAAAATAATTTTCTTTTTGTTTAAAAATGCTTAGATTTGAATTTACTGTTGTTTCTGTCTAAAATATAAATGCTTGTAAATGTTTTAGTATTTCGTTTATTTTATTATAGTTTAGAGAGAAAATTATATTAAATGGCTTATTTATTATAATTTAAAAATAAATATATATCTTTTTATACAAATGCTGAAAAATGAGCCGATTTTTTGTTACTTTGTGAAGAAAACAGTATAAATAAATAAGATTAAATGTTCATCGAAAATATATATGCAAAACAAATACTGATAAACATTGAAAATTTTAAATTTTTTTAAAGTAATTTGATTTAAATTGTTTTTACTGACTTCAGCATTTTTACTTCAATTTCAAATAAATTGAATGAATTATTTTTTTAATATATGATTTGATCTAAAATTTAACATCATCTTGGAATTTTTGACATTATTTGACATCTCTTACAAATAAAATATTTTTTGTAGGACGGTATGAGAATGGAGTTTTTTTATATAGTGCATATGGAATGTAAAGGGATTCCTTTATAAAAGTAAAATTTATTCTACAAAATTCGTATAATGTTTTTAATTGTAATCTTTTGAAATTAATGGAATTATAATTTAATTATCATAAAATTGTTTCCTACCTTTCTAAAAAAAATTAAAAGTTTAATTTCCTACATATCTAAAGCAGGTAAATCATTAAGGGGATTTTAAACTCTTTTTTTATGTAACCACGTACAAACAATTTTTAAACTTTTTTAGAAGACTTCCATTTGAATATCAAGTGGCTTGTGTTTAAAATGAAATCCTTATTTTTAAAATTAAAGCTGGATAAATGATATTTCTTAAATACTACTAAAAGCTATATAATTTGGAAATTGCCAAACAGCTTGATTTGTATAATCTATAAAAATATCTTTTTGGTTTTGTTTTTTCTATTAGACAAAACAATTATGATATACATGCATTGGATTATTTAAAATATTACCTAAAACCACTATTTAAAAAAAAAAAAATCCTAGTTTGATTTGTTTCCACAATAACAGGCATGAGAGACATACTTGAAGGTAAATAATGCATTTCGTATTTAATTATGATGTCGAAACATGATACACAGGGCGTCAAAATAGTCTCCGTACAACTTCAAAAATTTATTACAAAAAAAATTGTCCTACAGCAAAAATAATTACAACAGTACATAGAGTAACTTAAAAAGTTTTTGTTCTAGTACCTTAGTATACTTGTACATGAGATCCTTTTGTTGCACGAAGTATATCAATTCGATATTCCAATTCCATCCACGTGCGTTTCAGCATGCTAACATCAACAGTAGTTACTACTGTTTGATGAAATCTGAACAAAAGTTAATAGTCTCATGGAATTGAAACAAAAGATCCAAACAGCAGAAGCTACTGTTGATGTTAGCATGAAAAACGTTCGTGGATTGAATTGGAATATCGTCTTGATATTATTCGTGCTACGAAAGTATCTCAAGTTGAAGTTTACTAAGGCAGTAGAAAAAAACTTTTTAAGTTACTCTATGCACTGTTGTACTTATTTTTTCTGTAGGCCTATTATTATTTTTTTAAATAAATTTTTGAAGTTGTACGGAGACTTTTGGGACACCGTGTTTTTCATTGCATTTTCTGAAATTTGGCACAGAAATGGTTTTACCCATACAATTGTAAACTGAATATTACCAACCCAATAGAAACAGAATATATAATATCAAATTAATATTCAAATACTCTTTGAGTATGATTTATGTTTGAAATCTCGGCATCTTCATGAAAGAAGTTTAATTTAAAATTATTTGTATTCGTTAGCTTATTTTATTAATGCAGCACAATGTCAGTTGGCACAGAGCCAATTTCAATCTGCTCTAGATCGAATTTTATAATTATACGAACAATAGTTCTTAAAATAGAAATAGAAAGTATATGATTTTGCTATTGTTGCTCACATTGTATTCTGAAAATAGAATTTAAAAAAAAATATTTTTTTTTTATATGTAGATATTTAAAAAATATTTTACTGACCTAAAAATGCTGCTTTAAAATATGTGGTATGCCCATAAAGATTGTAGCCTTTTATTGTAGTGACGTTGTACCTAATCAATTTGGACAAATATGTTTCAAATTGTGGCAAACTGTTATGTGTCCTCAGTTGAGGGCTGGTGTTTTGAGCTATCGTGCGCATGATGTATACCTGCGGATCTGTACAAATATAAACTTCGCCCAATTTCATCGTCCGGAAAGCGTGCAGCATAGAGAGACGTTCTTGAAAATAAAAAAGTTCTTATCTAATACAAACTTAAGCAACATGTGGCAAATAAAACTGTTGACCTGCGGAAAAGATTTCAGTGAAGGGTTCTCAAACATTTTCCGTTAAGTCGCAAAATCTCCAGATGTAAATATAAAATGATAGGCACTTTAAAATATCACAAAAAGGTCAACAATTTACCAGTTACAACTTGGAAAAGTGAATCCGTAAACAACCAAGGAGTTTCTACACTGATCTAATCAACCCACTTATTACACGTAAGGATCTTAACATCAATATCAATAACAATTATGTGTTGTCATGCTTATGTTACACATTTTCTGTAATTCAGATAATGCATAATAAAATACTCTTTAAATATAACCATAGTCATATTTATTTGGGCACACTTTATTTTATCTAAAATCTTATTTTGATTTCATCATCATAGCTTCGGCGGAATGTGTATTTCATGAATATATATGCTGCATGTATGTTTCTTCTATTAGACACACGTACACTTGCGTACTTGTATGAAACTTCATATTTAAATGTGACACAATGATCAGACGTTCAAATACGCTCAAATGCTGTTTGTAGATAAACATGCAGTTTGTATTAAGTTTCTAAGGGAGGCGGTTCACTTTTCTTACCCTTCTATACTTTTTGAGTTAAAGAAAATAATTGCTTTTCTAAACATGTAGAAAATACTCAAATTTATTTCGACAACATTTTCAAACTTTAGCCGTTTATATTGGTGTAACAAATTGCTCGAAACTTTTCGATATGTTTTACGTATTTCTTGCATAAAACAAATGTTTCTCTGTTCGTGAAATGATGATATGAATATGTTCAAGAAACATTTACAAAATACAATTATTTTTTGAAGAAGGTTTCTTCGTTTTTGGAAAAATAGTTTCTTCTTCAATTTTCTCAGTATCCTTTGAGAATAGGATGTTTTCGAAACATATTCGAGAGAAAATACCACCAGAATTTAAATCAATGTATAAAGTCCCACAGGGAATTCAATATATATATTTAAAAAAAATCTGATGTTTCTTATATTTATTATGTATTCTTATATGAATTTGTTAAGTTTTATCTCTTCTTTCCTTTCTAAAATACGTCTACATGTTTGCAATTAAAATATTTTTTATTACTTCATTTAAAATGAACTTTTAAGTGAACTATTAAATTAACATTATACTTAAATACTAGATTTTACGGACAAAAATTGACGATATACGAATAAAACTTAAAAGTGCCTCAACAAAAGAAATATATTAAAAAAACATTAAAACGTCAGACTATTTTTAATTTAGTAACTAAAGTTAGATAAGTTAGAAAATTTGTTAGCAGTAGTATATACAAATAAACAATTACCCTTTTATAAGCTTCCCGGTGTTACCGGCTGTATATTCACTCTCTTTATATGGATACAGGTAACATAACAATTCCAGAGAATTCAGTTTCAACATTGAAAAAACAGCAACTTGAAGTTTTTTGTTTTTATTTTTAATTTTCCAAGAAAAATAGTTAAACTTTTATTAGTTTTCTCAAATACAAACAGTTAACTGCATTACAACATACCAATAGCAAAACATTTTTTATAAAAATACCTTTTCTATTTTCTGTTTATTTTCACAGAAAATAATCACCTCCCTTTTTTTTTTTGATAGATCATTTATAAAAGAAATCATATAAAAAACTATAGATTATTTTTATTTATCTAATATATAATTATAAGTAAAATCGTTTAATTTAAAATTTAAAATACAAAATCATTAAATAAACAAATGGTGGAAATTGCACATTTTACTCAATAATAATGAAGAGATCACCTTGTTTTTAAGTAAAATTATTTTCGGTCATTCAAACAGATATTTGGTAATACATGTGTACATCATATCACAATTATGTATAAATATCTGTACCGATATTCTAGATAATATTAAAACTATTATTTATTCCGCAATTAGTTATCAACTAATGGCTTGTAAACAATCTATTTTATAATTAGTCAGTACAATAATGAAATAAAACTGCTTACTAAACCTGAATCTCTACATTTCAATTAGTTATAAATTATATTCTCAAATCATTCAAGTAATTAAAACTTTCTGAATATCACCGCGCACGTATTTTTAAACAAAGATTCTTTAATCAAGAAATACATAAACATTTTTGATTAAATTCTCTAATATGCACGTTTATACGGAAGGCAGAATAATTATAAATATTACTATAGAAATTTCATTTAACAAACAGTGCTTAAGAAAATATGCGCTTAAAATAATTAAATGCTTAAAAATAAATATGTCTTTACAAATTTCAAAATTAGTAGCTTTTATTCAAAACCATTTTTATATCATTTTTATACCATTTAAAGTAGACTAATGAATATTTATTATTGCTAAGATATTATTTATTTTTCTGTTGATAACAGAAAAGGCGCAACATTCTTTAATTGCGTGACTCACAACAACAAAAGAAACTGTCTAGTACAGAGAAAACTGCTCATTAACTTTTTTGGAAATGCATAGAATAGCGCAGGTACGAGTGTTAGAAACAACCATTAAAAACATATTTCGCAAAAAGTACACTAGATTTTATGGCATATATTTAATCTGTAAATTATAAACTGAGAAATAAAGAGTTAAATGTATCTTTTAACTTTTAGTTAAAGTATTTTTTGTTACGTAAATTTAAACAAAATCAATGAAAAATTATGGTTTTCTCATGCGCTGAAATTAAATATGAATAGTTAATTGTTTTCTTTTAAAGTTAAAAGGTCCACATTTTATGCTCTAATTGGAAATATTTTAGTATTACGAATCCGTTTGACAGGTTATATACACTTTCAATATATTTATTGTTTTAAATTTAAAGTATACTAGGATCACGTATAATTTTAAATGATGAATCCTAGCTTTTGCTGTGCTACTGTTTATTTTTATCTTAAGAGCCTACATCAGTCATGCGAAAATACGCTCTAACTAATGTTAAGTCTATGGGAAGGTTCTTGCGCGATTTCTCGCTTGCATTTTAATAGTTTTAAATGATTTTTTTTTTTTGCATAGGATAGCTGAGGTCGATCTCTAACGTTTTTAGGATTTACTTTTTTGATTTTGGTTACAGTTTTTTTTTATAAGCGAAGATTTTCAATTTTGGAGCCGGTTGGAACCGGTTCTGAAAGTGAAAGTACCCTTATATAAAAAATTTGGAACCAAAATAGAAAAAGTAAAAACTAACAACGTTAGAGGTCGACGTCAGCTATCCTATGCAAAAAAAGGCATTTAAAATATTAAAATGCGATCGAGAAATCGCGCTAGAACATTCCCATAGACTTAACATTAGCTTGAGTGTTTCTTCGCGTGACTAGTGTAGGCTCTTAATATCTGAAAAGGCGCAACATTCTGTATTTACGTGACTTAGGACAAAAAAGAAAATATATATTGCAAAGGAAACATTTCATTTACTTTTAAAAAATATATAAAATAGCGCAAGTAAATCTCGAAGAAATAACCACTTAAAAGAAACTTCGCTAAAAGCATATTTGATTTTATTGCATATGTTTAATCTGTGCATTATGTACGGAAAAAACAAAGGTAATTTTTAGCTTCATGTCAAAGTATTGTTTGTTAAGTAAATTAAAACGAAATCGATGAAAATGATGAAATTCTCATGCGCTGAAATTACATACCAATCGTTTATTGTTTTCTTTTACAGTTAAAACCTCCACATTTTCTGCTCTAATTAGAAATTTTTTAACATTGTGAATCCTTTTGACGGGTAGTATACACTTTCAATATACTGAATGTTTTAAATTTAAAGTATACTAGGATACGTTTAATTTTAAATGCTGAGTTCTAGATTTTGCTATGATACTATTTATTTTTATCTTCATATCTGAAAAGGCGCAACATTCTGTAATTGCGTGAGTTAGAACAACAAAGAAAATATATATTACAAATGAAACATTTCATTTACTTTTAAAAAATGCATAAAATAGCGTAAGTACGTCTGTTTGAAATACCCACTTAAACAAATTTCGCTAAAAGCATGTTAGATTCTACTGCATATTTTTAATCTGTGTATTATGTACGGAAAAACAAATGTAATTTTTAACTTCATGTCAGAGTACTGTTTGTTAAGTAAATTAAAACAAAATCAATAAAAAATTATGATATTCTAATGCGCTCAAATTAATTACAAATCGCAATATATTTTGTGTGTTAAAGTTAAAAGATCCACATTTTTTGCTCTAATCTGAAATAATTTAGTATTGCGAATTTTATTTACTAATTACATACGTATAATTTAAATATATTTTATGTTTTAAAGTATACTAGAATTACGTTGAATTGTAAAGTATTTTTATTTAACCCACTCACTGCCAACCACGAGTATACTCCTGGTTTTTCAATCTAAAATTACGAATTCGTACCAGAAATTTCGAAAGAAGTTTTTATTTTATGTAATTACAAAATGTCTGTAATTAAATAAAGTAAATATTGTTACTAGTATTTTCTGGTATGAATTCGAACTTTCTAAATAAAATTAAATTCTGGTAATTTTATTTTGGCAGTGAACGTGTTAATATTGATAATTTCAATTCGATACAAAAAGTGATATCAACAGCGACCCAAAGCAGCTCATGCTATTATTCTTAGGAGGGGGGACTTTACAGTACAAGTCAAAAATTGCAATTTTAGAGAAAATTAAAAAAACTGTGTACGCCTGTTTTCGGTTTAATTCTGTACAGGCTGTTTAGATTAATATCAGTATATTTAACCATGAAATGTGTTTTGATAGTGTAAAATGGTAATTATTACAGTTATAGTTTTGTGCATTGAGTACTGTATTATAGATAATAGTGAACATTTAATTCCTGTACTGTTATGATTACTAGCTAAAACCGTTACATTCCATCTTGACTTATACTCTTTTAAGCGCCCATAGATATATTTTCACTGTGAATTATGCAAATATACAGATTTTGACAAAAACGGACGTGTATTATTAAGACGTTAAATACTTTTCCTCATGGATATGACTGAATCAGTCTAAGTGCAAAACTATTGGTACTGAGATTTTCTCCTTTCTCATTTTTCATCCTCGCGCCCCTGTAAATTATAACATCAACATCAAAAGGCTAGTTCTCGACTCATGGGACGAACCTAAACTGCTACCTGAACTGTCATAAATATTGACATCGTCCTTTTGTGCCTGTAACGTTAGAAATGTAGTCTGGCTGTATGCAAGATTAGATAATAGCAGAAATAAACATTTATTTTAACTTTACTGTCCTAGGAGACACCTACTAAAATAATAAATAAATATGACATATTAATTTATAAAAGAGAAATTTACCTATCATGAAGTGCTTAAAAAGAGCTTTAATATGAACTATCACTCATGAATTTGCGATGAATAGTTCAATGATATGAATTTTTGAAATTTTAATTTCTGCCCTTTTGCGCTGCTCATCGTAAAATATGCGCGAGATGTATGATTGTAATATCATGTCAGCAGAAGTAAATTTCAAATGTCTTCCAATTTCGCAGTGGGAACCGGCAGAAGATAATCATACAGATGCGTTAACTTATTTCTTACCAGGTTGAACTTTGCTGAGTCATTAGATCTGGCCTTTTCTTTCTAAATTTTCTCTAAAATATTGACGCCAAAATTGTAAGCAATGCGGAAGTAAAATCGCCGTTTGTAGCCTTTGATGAACTCAATAACATTGTCGTCTTTAATTGTGGTGTTTTGTAACTGACTTTTTGTGGCATCTTTTGAAGAACGGTGTAGTTTAACACAAAGTGTTTCGTGGTTTGCACTACCAAGATTGGACTTTTGAATAAAGTTCTCTTAATGAATCTTGTAGTAAATCTTGGCAAGCCGAAATTCTTTGTTAATAAGTCCAAAATCCCGCTTACAAGGAAGGTAGGAATATCCAGGTGTCATAAGAACAAGTGGTATTTCGTCGAATTTATTCTGGCGGATTAAAGAAAAGTTGGTCAAATTCAATTTCTTATTCTGTCCAAGTCAGTTCTTGCTAAAAATATCACTTTTTTAACGCGATCATCAATGATTGAAAGGAAGTGACTAATGAAGCCTTGACTAAAACATTTTAGATATATCTGTTTCAATGTTAGGAATACTGAAGTTGTATATGTACAATATGCGTTTATACAACTGGATACCACCACTAAACAATTTATAGATGGGAATTGCTTGCTGAAGATAAAATGCATTGGTGAGATCACTTATCGACATCGTTTTTCTTTCGATTTCGTCGGCAAAGCCGCAATTTCTTTTAAATATTATTTATTGAAATATCCTTTTTATAACAGAAAAGACCAAACGTAAGGTTAAATTTGCGATTAAATTATCACGATAATAAGTCTCAATGATGGGCTCATTAAAATATTCCAAATCTATTGAAAACAGCAAATTAATGTTTAATCGAAGAAATAAGTACTTTCGACGAGAGATTTTTTTTATGAATATAGTTCCTTGATAAGGTTGTGAAAGATATAAATTGTTTTACACTTTATGAAGTTTTTTAATTTGCCACCCGATTATCGGCCCTCCTTTGGTAGGGAACGACACTTGAAGTTGAACCAGTTTTATCAAAAGCAGTACCAACACATTTTTCCCCCAAAATTGCATGCCATAACGTTTGTGTGTCATGACACGTATTTTTTGGCGGTGTTTCCTTCCTTCTGTGCCTGTATCTTCTCGTTTTGTTTCCCCAGGCTTTCTGTAGTATTCCGAAAATTGGCTATTTAAAAATTCACGCAATGAGATCGCGATATAACCCCGAAACATCTTGCGCAATACACGTGACGGGCAAACTAAATGGATTGAATCATTCATGTCTCATGAAAAAGAAGTGAGTGGGGTGGACGTAGTGTGAATAGAACTGAGCGGTGTTGTCGAGTTCACTGTACACATTCGAAATTTATTTTAGTCTTAAAAGAGAGAAATGGTGCTTTTAGTTCTACTGTTATATGATTTGAAATATCAAAGTCAACAAAAAATCTTATCGACCAATTCACAAGTGCCTGACAAACCAAGATAGTAAAAAAAAAGGATGTCCAGTGTTGAGTTCGTTCTTGGAATCACAAACTTTTTTAGTCTTAGAAGATAGGAAAACTATTTTCAGGCCTACTTTTAAATGTTTATAAATGGCAAATTCAACGTAATATCTTATAGCTAAATTAAAAACTGCTGACAAATTAATAAATTGTAAAAAAAAAGAAAAAAGTCAATGGTTGAAATATCCATGTTGCAGCAACGCTTCGCATGTTCTACAAAGCTTTGAGGGGATTTAATTATTGTAGGTAAATAGTGCATTATAAAGATATTTCTAAAAACAATCTGATGCTTTTATATGTGCTGGAAAGAAGCGTCAAAAATCTCATCTCATGTAACAAATTCATGTTTACATTTATAATTGTAATTAATTGAATTGGTAATGTTAGGAATAATACATAGAGTGAGTGCATTAGTAATTGATAAGATACCAGGAATTGACCAGTGCGACATAAAAATGTAGAAACCAAAAAAATAATTTAAGGATATTTTAATTTGAGTTGGTAACACGAATGTGTTCATTTCGGTTGATATAATAAAGAAAATTAAAAATCTGTGCATTGGTTTTTGTTTTACCCAATTCTGTGTCTCAGTAGTCAATTACTGGTGCATTCATTTTCCATATTTTTTTTAAATAATTCCAAATAGCTTTCAGAGTCATACATTTTAAATATTGATAGTACGTGTTGCGTTACTGAAATTATACTAAAGGAAATTACAAAACAGATTTATTTATTTTACATTAAACATTTTTACATCTGATATTCCATGAAGCCATACTATTTAGACGTTTATTTATATTTCAAAACATCAGAATGAAAGGAAAATATTTTTTTTATTCCTCATAAAAGGGAATAACACATACACTCACAGAGAGCGAACACAGAGAATTCGAAAAAAAATTGAAAACGTGATTTGTGATTGTGTTTGCATTTGAAGTTTTCAATATTTGAACAAAAGTGAAACATAGTCCACAATATACGTCAACTGCAAAACAACAAATATGGATATGAATGAAACCCTCGGCCACAACAATGGTACTAAAATTACATTTTATGCATTTGAAACATTTTAACAAGTAAATATTTACATTCTCATTTCGATTGCTTTGTTAAAAATGTTTTCCAATACATATTTTAAAATATATCTTTTCATAAAAAAGGTGATTCCAAAAGTATTTTTTTCCTCGAATGTTTACGTTAAATTATCAAAAAATATTGTTTCGTGTATTATACTTTTTTTATTATTATTGAAAAATATATTTTTTCCAAAATATTTGTTTTTTTTTTCTGTGTTTGAAGTATTTAAGTTAAATATAACTGAAAACTTCTTCGCATTTTTTGAGGAACATAAAATTGTCATTCGTGTTTTAACTAACAATTTTATATTCTTTCTTACATGTATAATCTTCCTTTTATTTTCGTAAAACAGTCCTTTTAAGAATTACTTTTACGAATAGTGTGCTTTTTTGTAAATATTTTAAATAATTTTTAAAAGGCATTTTACTAACAAGCTACATATGCCAAATTGAAAAAGATGAATACATGGAACAAACTTGAATGTACTAATTTTAAACTTTTCACATTAAAATAAAAAACTTTTACAAAACATATAAAAATAAACAATCAATTTATCATGTAACTATGGTATAAAAGTAATGCACCATTTTACACGTTAACTTATTTTATAAGCATTTTGTATACAGAATTTAATCCTAGTGGTATGTATTATATATTATTTTAAAGCGTATTTTAACTACTTTCTTTACAAAATTACTGTTTTAATTTTTTAGGTTATTAATTGACTTCAGAAAATGTAATGTCAAAACAGGATTTTCGAGTTTATACTCGGTTGCCGTGCAGCATAAACCATGCAAAATATTAATGAAGTTTGAAACACAGTTCAGCGTTTATTTAAAAAATTTCAGCGATGAGATTTCGACTTTCAGGTCAAGGGTAGTCATTTGCGTCCTTTTGTTGTTGATGATGATCAACTGGAGGCAAAAGTCGAAGTTGATACAACGAAAACTTCTCTAGAAATTGCGAATGCACTTGCTTTGGTTAGATCAACTGAAATCAATAGTCGAAGTTGGTCCAACAAAAACAACCCGAAATATAGCGAATAATCTTGTCTTGGTTGGATAAACTGAAGATAATAGTCAAATTTGATCCAACGAAAACAACACGAGAAATTGAGAATGAACTTGTTTTGGTTGGATCAACTTCGACTATTGCCTTCAGTTGATCATCGCCAACAAGACAAGAACGTTCGCGACCACCCTTGTCTTGAACATCTAATTCTCCTCGACCAAAATTCTTAAACCAATGCTGAACTATGCTTACGCTCATGCTTGACTCGCCCCAAACTTCAATAATGTTTCGCATTTGTGCTGCACTGTGGCCAAGTTTAAACTCGTAAAAATAAATTTGACGATAATCTTGCTTTGATATCCAAGCTTCGGAAACCATTTAATAGCCTAAACATTATTACAAGTAATTTGGAAATAAAGTGCATAAATAAAGCATTAAAATGGCAAAAATACATACCACTAGGATTAAATTATGCATTAAACTGCCTGTAAAATATGTTGTATTGTAAAATCACGCATTAATTCTGGATCAACTCGATATATTAGAAATAAAAAAATCTCCAGGATTAGTTCTAATATCATATTTAAGGTGGAAGCGACTTGGCCAATTAATCTCACTTTTTTTAAATTTTGTTTCTTCTAAACATTGCAGAAATTTATTTAATCACTGCCGAATAAAAAAAGTGTGCTTTTAAATGCAATTTGTTTCAATTATATTTAAATCTTTGTGCAGATCAATTACCAAAAACTAACCCGTTTGTACTTAAAATAATGCAAATAAAGCCGTATTTGTTTGTTTCTATCTAATATTTTATAACCGACTTGTCAAACGAACTTAAAACTTCAGAAAAAATAAATAAATGAAACACGAATTTAACAAATATGTAATCGAACTACACGTTTCAACACAGATAAAATCTTAATCACGCAGGTTGCTATGAATAATGACATGTTTTCCGATTGAGTGCTATTGTATATGCGGCTATTGTATTCCAGAAATGCTGTGTGGTGTGTTTGAATGCAGAATCTAAGAAAAATATAGTAAATGTAAATAATCTATAGTATATACTGGTTAAGTTTTCAGCAGAACTGAAATTACGCTGTAAATTAATGAAATACAAAGCATGTGAATTATCACTTTACTAAACAGCGTACAATCAATCGAGTGAAAAAATGTCCATACTGGGGTTAGATCCCGGATCTCTTGGTGTATAGCGCACCAATTGCTTTAGCAATTAAGACATCCGGAAGACATCCGGTCTAGCATTCTGTCACTCTTATACATGAGACAAATTAAACCCAATATCGGTGAATATTTATATACTAATTAATTTTTCACCGGTACTGGGTTTAATTTGTCTCATGTATGTCAAAGGAGTTGTGCTCATAATTGACATTTCATCTTGTGCTGCGAGGTTGTAGCCTAGCATATAAGAGTGAGAGAATGCTAGACCGGATGGCTTAATTGGTAAAGCACTTATGCCATAGGATCCGGGTCGAACCCCGGTCTGGACATTTTTCAAATCTATTGGTTGTACGCTGTTTTTTAAAGTTGTTTTTCACATCCTTTGTATTTAATCTATAGTAGTTTTCAATTGAAAACGATTTTTAGCTGTGTTCTATACACGGGCAAAAAGAAGGCATGTAACGTTTTATTTTCGGGTGCTTTTTACGTTTTATACCTCAAGATCACTTGATACAACATATTACGTAAATCAATTTGTTTTTTAAATATAAAAGACTTATTATACCATAAGATTACTCATATTTTTGTAGATATTGCACAGTTTATCAAAATATGTTAATATTTCATTTTTTTACGCTGAAATTCAAAATATAGATTAATTTTGTATATAGATACTATGATCGACATGTACATTACTTTCAGATAAATATAATGGAGTATAAAATCTTTATAAATAAACACAGATTATGAGAAGTATTATATTTTACTTTTTACTACCAGTTTTTCCAAACATTTTTCCATATAGAGATAATATAGCTGTTTTGTCGAGAAAATGTAATTAAAATGTCAATTCTTTAAATGAAAAGTACAAATGTTTGAAATTGTATACTAATTATTGTTTAACTTTTTCTGAATTATTATTTTTTCCTTGTGAACAGAAACCAAGATCGTTTTCGTTTTCCTAATTTTAATACTCATCGAATTATATTATAATATTCAACGAATTTTTTATGGTATATAATGAACAAAATTATAATCTAACATAACATAATACCGTCTACTTTATTTTATGTTTTCGAACAGTTGCCGAACAGTTGGTGTAGGTTAAGGGGCTTCCGAGTTGCAGACAACTTTACACCCAGTCCATTAGTGAGTAGAGTGTCTAGTATAAATTCAGCCGTTGGGAAAAGTTAAGATGTAATATTAACTACACGATAAAAGAACAATCACAATGAAAAGGATAGAGGTAAAGTTAAGAAAAGAGATGATAACAAATTTGGAATAAAAAGTACAGCGAAGGAGATTAAGGATAAAGTCTAAATAATTGGAAGAAAGTGAAATGGTATAGCTGTATTTATAACTAACTACTAGTAAGGAAGTTGAAAAAGTAAAAAATAGGGTTCGGAACATGTTCGTGAAACAACACATAAATTTCAGGTGGTGAAAAGACCGGCAAAGCATAAACAAAAAAGGCACTCAAAATAGTACTTTTTCAATTCCTACTATCATCTCACACTCTCTATATATTTATATATCTTGTTCAAATTTTCAAGTCGTTAATAAACTACTTTTTATTCATCCACTCAAATTCAAATACATTTTTTTAAACTTGTAATGGATGACACTTGATGTTAATACAGTTTTTTCAAATATTAATTCATTAATTTAATTAAATTAATTAATTTTAATTTTATAATTCATTATAGTTCGCATGCTACGATGCATATTTAAAAAGAATCAGATTTAAGAAAAGATTAAGAAAAGATTTCAGAAATTAGTCATTTGTTTATTGTGTATCATAAAATTGCTCACATGTTAATAATATTAGTTAAAATCATCTGATTGCATTTACCTTAATTTTATTTGTACATCTTCCAAAAATAAAATTAATAGAAATAAAATTATAGGAATTTTATATTCGCTTAGTCATTTATCATTTACATATGCATAAAAAATACACGTTTTAATGAAAAATTTAAATCAGAAATTTGTTATGTATTGAAATGATAAAATACTGTTTTATAGACTACTCGGATGCGCCAATCTCAAAACTTTCTTCTATCTCACACAGGTTTTGCATACACTAAAGAAAATCAGCATCAATTTATATCAAGGTCTAACTGAATCTAAGTTTTATTAAATTCCGTGCATTAGTTTTTAAAACATGACTATTGCTAAAATCGAGTAAAAACGTGCAAAATGTAGTATGGCAGCGCCACCTGTTGGAATATTTAGACCAAAACCTAGTCAACAACAACTTCTATCAACGTCTAACTGAATCTGAAGTTGGATGAATATCCGTGCATTTGTTCTCGAGATATATTTATCGTGATAATAATAAAAAAGTAGCATAGCAGCGCCACCTATTGGGCTATTTACACCAAAGCGTAAGCAGCATTTATTTCTGTCAAGGTCTAACAGAATATAAAGTTTGATGAAATTCCGAGCATTAGTTCTTGAGATATAGCTATAGTAAAAATCATGAAAAAAGTGGTATAGCAGCTCGTCCAGTGATGATAGATACACCAAAACGTAATCAGCGTCTATTTATGTGAAGCTCTAACTGAATCTGAAGTTTGATGAGAATAAGTGCAATAGTTCTTGAAATAGAGCTATTGAGGAAATCCCCAAAAATGCAGCATAGTCACGCCCCCTATTGGGCAATTTTCACCAAAAATTTATCAACCTCAATTTATATCAGGGACTAACTGAATATAAAGTTTTATTAAATTTCGTGTATTAGTTGTTGAGGTAGAGCGCCCACAAAATGTTTGTCACATACAGACAGACAGACATAGGCACAGAGTCACATACAGACATTTTCAAAAACAGTCAAATCGTGTTCAGGACCTTCTAAAAGCGTATAAATCCGTCGAAAACCGGAAGTCAATTTTTTTTATGAATCCAATACTTTCTTCTTGTAAAGATAGAAGAAAGTAAAAATACTAATGTAAAATGACCATATACAATACAACTATAAAGTCGTTTTGATGGGAAAAGTGATAACCTAGCAAAAGAAAAAAAACACACAAAAGAAACCAAGATTTCATTAATCATATAATCAACCCGTATTAATGGTATTAATTGATTGTATTAAATGTATTAATTGATTAATTAAAATCTGCATAGAGTAGAAAATTATAATATTTTCTGAAATTCCTTTATATTTAATTCAAATTTGCTAATGGCTAAAAGAAACCATAAAAAATAGATAAACAAGTCTCTATATATTTTAAGTAATGCCATTCATGTAAATTACATGATTCTACATATATACTTCACGTTTTTTTCACATATATACAAAATGGAATTACCAGTTTAAATAAATGGACATCTTTCAATTCCTATTTATTTCCCAAAAGGCACTGTTTCCGTTAAAATAACTTTTTGTTTAAAAATGCTTAGATTTGAATTTACTATTGTTTTTGTCTAAATTGTAAATGTATCAGTGTTTCCTTTATTTTATTATAGTTTAGAGATAAAAAAAATATTAAGTGGCTTATTTATTATAGTTTAAAAAAAAGTATACATATTTTTATACAAATGCAGAAAAATGAGCCGATTTTTTGTTACTTTTTGAAGAAAACAATATAAATAAATATGATTAAATGTTCATCGAAAATATATATGCACAACATAAATACTGATAAACATTGAAAATTTCAAAATTTTGTAAAGTAAGTTGATTTAAATTATTTTTACTGACTTCAGCATTTTTACTTCAATTTCAAATACATTGAATGAATTATTTTTAATATATGATTTGATGTAAAATGTAACATCGTCATGGAATTTCTGTCATTATTTGTTATCTCTTACAAATAAAATATTTATTGTAGGACGGTATGAGAATGGAGTTTTTTATATAGTTCATATGAAATGTAAAAGGATTTCTTTATAAAATGAAAATTTATTCTTCAAAAGTCGTATAATGATTTTAATTGTAATCTTTTGAAATTAATGGAACTATAATTTAATTATCATAAAATTGTTTCCTACCTTTCTTTGAAAAAAAAAATTAAAAGTTTAATTTCCTACGTATCTAAAGCAGGTAAACCATTAAGGGGATTTTAAACTCTTTTTTATATAACCACGTACAAACAATTTTTAAACTTTTTTAGAAGACTTCCGTTAAAATATCAAGTGGCTTGTGTTTAAAATTAAATCCTTATTTTTAAATTAAAGTTGTATAAATAATATTTCTTAAATACTACTAAAATCTATATAATTTGGAAATTGCCAAACAGCTTGATTTGTATAATCTATAAAAATACCTTTTTGTTTTTTTTTCTATTAGACGAAACAATTATGATATACATGCACTGAATTCGTTAAAATATTACCTAAAACTACAATAAAAAAAACCCTAGTTTGATTTGTTTACACAATACCAGACATGAGAGACATACTTGAAGGTAAATAATGTATTTCGTATTTAATTATGATGTCGAAACATGATATATTTCATTGCATTTTCTGAAATTTGCCACAGAAATGGTTTTACCCATAAAATTGTAAACTGAATATTACCAACCCAATAGAAACAGAATATATAATATCAAATTAATATTCAAATACTCTATGAGTATGATTTATGTTTGCTATTATGACATCTTTATGAAAGAAGTTTAATTTGAAATTATTTGTATTCTTTAGCTTTTTTTTATTAATTTAGCACAATCAGTTGGAGCAAATTTCAATCTGCTGTAGATCGAATTTTATAATTACACGAACAATAGTTCTTAAAAAAGAAATAAAAAGTATATAATTTTGTTATTGTTGCTCACATTGTATTCTGAAAATAGAATTTAAAAAAAAATATTTTTTTATAAGTACATATTTAAAAAATATCTTACTGACCTAAAAATGATGCTTTAAAATATGTGGTGTGACCATATAGAATGTAGCCCTTTATTTTAGTGACGCTGTACCTAATTTATTTGGATAAGTATGTTTTAAATTGTGGTGAACTGTTTTGTGTCCTCAGTTGAGGGCTGGTCTTTTGAGCTATCATGAGTATGATGTATACCTCCAGATCACCGGAAATAGAAACTGCGTCCAATTTCGTCGTCCGGAAAGCGCGGAGCTTAGAGGGAGGATCTTGAAAATGAAAATTTCTGATCTAATACAACTTTAAGTAACATGTGGCAAAGAAAACTGTTGACATGTGGAAAAGATTTCGGTGGAGAGTTCTCAAACATTTTTCCGTACAGCCGCAAAATCTCCAGATGTGATTATAAAATCATCGACACATTACAAAATCACAAAAAAGTCAACGATTTACCTATCACAACTTGGAAAATTGGATCTGTAAACAACCAAGGAATTTCTACACTGATCTAATCTACCCCCTTATTACACGTAAGGATATGTACCTCAATATCAATAACAATTATGCGTTCTCATGTTCATGTTACACATTTTCTTTAATTCAGAAAATGTATAATATTCTTTAAATATAACCATAGTAATATTCATTTGGGCACATTTTATATTATCTAAAATCTCATTTTGATTTCATCATCATAGCTTCCGCTGCATGTGTATTGCATGAATATATATGCTGCACGTATGTTTCTTCGATTAGACAAATGTAGACATGCGTACTTGTATGAATCTTCATATTTAAAGGTAACACAATGGTCAGACGTTGAAACATGCTCAAATGTTGTTTGTATATAAACATGTAGTTTACATTAAGTTTCTAAGGGAGATGGTTCACCTTTCTTACCTTTCTATACATTTTGAGTAAAATAAAAGAAATGATTTTCTAAACATGTAGAAAATATTCAAATTTATTTTGACAACATTTTCAAACTTTACCCGTTCATATTGGTGTAACAAATTGTTCGAAACTTTTCGCTATGTTTTACGTATTTCTTACATAAGACACATGTTTCTCTGTTCGTAATATGATGATATGAATATGTTAAAGAAACATTTACAAAATACAATTATTTTTGAAGACAGTTTCTTCGTTTTTGGAAAAATAGTTCCTTCTTCAATTTACTTTTATCAACATCCTTTGAGAATAGGATGTTTTCGAAACATATGCGAGAGAAAATACCACCAAATTTTAAATCAATGAATAAAGTTCCACAAGGAATTTAATACACACACACACACACACACACATATATATATATATATATATCTGATGTTTCTTATATTTATTATGTTTTGTTATATGTATTTGTTAAGGTATATTTTCTTTTCTTTCTGAAATACGTCTACATGTTTGCATTTAAAATATCTTTTATTACTTCATTTAAAATAAGCTTTTAAGGGAACTATTAAATTAACATTATATTTAAATACTAGATATTTAGGGGTAAAAATTGACGGTATATGAGTATAACTTAAAAGTTCCACAAAAAAGAATTCAAAATACCATTAAAACGTCAGACTTTTTTCTACCGAAATTTTTTTAACATTAGTAAATACAAACAATCAATTTTTCTTTTATAAGTTTCACAGTGTTACCGGCTGTATATTAAATCTCTTTACATGAATACAGATAACATAACATTTAACTGCATTACAACAAATAACACAACACTTTTTATACTGGTGTCCAGAAATTAAGGGGCAGTAACCAATTTCAGACGTTTCGTCGAATATCTTACTGAAACTCTCGAGGAAATTCCCGGAATACTCTTGAAGTTTGAGGATGTAAAGAACATATTTTAATTTCATGTTTTTCAGTGAAGAATTTGTTTCGGGGGCAATTAGAAGGGCGCCAATAATAATTTTAATAATAAACTACTATTTTCGATCACCCAAGTGACAGGAAATGCTAAAAATGATCTGTCACTGTAGCAAATGAGTATGTAGCTCCTATTCAACAATTGTGTGCATTTGTGTAAGCATAGGACGTATATTCCTGAAGATGTTAACGTTTCTGTGAAAAAATCATTTTTTTATTAGCATGCAGGGTTTTCAGTGAAATTTAACACCGCTTTCCAAAAACTTTACAAAAAATCGTAGAAATAGTATACTGTGATTAAAATATTTATATATTCAATATTTGATGAGATATAGGTATTTTTATGAAATACATTTTAACTGCACATGCGTGAACTACAGCAAATATTTTTTTGTCATAATTTGATAGACAATACTATAGGGCAACGCATATTAAAATACCAGTGGAAAATCGTCATAACTCAGAAAGTTACAACAATAATAGAAAAATTGAGGAGAACATCCCATAGTATTATATGGGTTTTCATACATAAATAATAAGTATTTTTATATATGATACAGTTATATGTATAATGATAATTCTTATATACTATTTTATGCTGCTAATTCACAAAACAAAATACGTTTGAATACAAAATACATGTTAAAACTTTAATTTCCTAGTGTTATTTTTTTTATTAAATAATACTCAAAATACTCAAAAATTTTCTTGCCACATATTTTTCAGAATCCTTTGCTTCCTGAAAAACCTAACTATTGAAATGCATTTATTAAAAATTCTGGAAATGTTTAAAGAAAGTTTTCTAAAATATTTGTTCTTTAGAAATACTGTACATATTGAATAACTTTGTAGAAAATATACATTTTTTCCATTGCTAATATAGGATGATGAGAGGAGATAAGACGCATCTTAAATGTAAGACACGATACAATGTTCATGGGAAAAAAACTTCTTTTGTCTTTTCCAAAGAAGTATTTCAGAAATTGCATTGCATCTGCTTTACCTTGTACATTTTTAAAAAAGGTTATGAAATATATATTTTCAAATTTTGTAATGTATTCACATTTTACTCAAAGTTTGTGACTTCAGTTGCAGAAACAAAATATCTTCTTGATATATATATATATATTGTTAAGATTGCTCTTTATTATTGAATGTTGGGTATATAGATAAAATAGTATTTAAAGAAATTTCTCTCAATCCCGTATAATGCTTTTACCATTATTTTATCATAATGAACATTTTAGGTAATATAAAATTTAAAAAAAAATTAGTCTTAACGTTACATCATTTAAAATCATCATTTAAAAAATGTTCATGAGCAACACCTTTCATTTAAAAATGCATATTCATTCGTAAATTGAAACATTTTACAACTATTTTTTGAAAAGTGTGTCTGTTTACATGATTTCTCATTCCGCCTATCACGATATAAACGTGAAGGTGAATTATTGATTAAGATTTGAGATGAGAATTTAACCTTTTAAAAGGCTGACACGTAATTTCTAGTTTGAAGAATATTTTTATGTCAGAATTATTTTTTAATAATTATCTAAGATTAAAATGTATGAAATGTATCAAACAGAGAAACATTATTTAAATAAAATAAGTTTTATAGTAATTTGCATAAAAATGGAAAAAAGCCCTCACAGAAATTTCTCTCAATCCTGTATAATGCTTTTACCATTATTTTATCATAATGGACATTTTAGGTAATCAAAATTTAAAAAAATTAGTCTTAAAGTTACATAATTTAAAATCATCATTTAAAATCATCATTTAAAAAATGTTCATGAACAACACCTTCACAACACCTACACCAACTCCTCCAACTACAACAACACCTCAACAACTACAGAGTGCGTTATGCACAAGAAATGATATTGGCGCGAACTTTTTTAATATGGAATTGAAATCCATTCTAGCTTTGTTATAACATTGTATTTGCAGTAACAAGAGTTAAGGAATCGGGGTAAATATTTGGCCCATTTAATTAGCGCTATTTTCTGTTTGTATATATATATATATATATATATATATATATATATTGTCCAGCAATCATATAATATGTGTAGTTTAAACTAAACAGAAGACATAAAAGGACAAAGGGCAAGACTGGAAATCATCTTGTTTAGTTAAATTTTCATTATTTAGTGCTCTTTTCTATGCCAAAATGTAAAAAGAATTATTTTGTTAAATGCAGAAGTTGAAGCAGTACTAGTATTTCAAAAGCTGTAATAGTTAAATTGGATTTAGATATAATTTATACACATTATTTAAAAACAGCTATCTTTCGTAGTTGGTAAAGCACTTGCGACATCGTTAAATATGACATTTTTTATTCGTCTGGAATACACAGGGTGTTCGCACATTTTTTAGATGATTTTCATTGAAATTTACAGAAATATTTTTCGTGAATTATTTGTGTTTTAAATGTTCAGTTTGGTAACCCTTATTCGGAACTACATCTCTACGCCGTATATCCCATGACAGTAATGTCTTTTGTAATTTTTGAAAAGATATTTTAATCCACTCCTCTTCAACAGTTTTCCAAAGACCATGCAGTGTTGTTGGTGACGTTTGGATAACGTGTTCTTTTAAAATTCCAAGAGCGTAAAAATCCATCGGAAGATTTAGGAGGTATATCTGTGAATGGTATCGCCCCAATACAAGTTTCTCTTTACGTTTTTTTTCAGGAAATTATTGTGGATTGTGATGAGTGACTACTTGCTTTATCTTGATGCAGTTCAAGAGATTGATGTCACAGGGGTAAAGAGGTGGTGTTTCATGTTTGAATATTGAGAGGTTTCTCTTTCCACTTTTTTCAGAAAATTATTGTGAATTGTGATGTGTGACTACTTGCTTTATCATGATGCAGTTCAACAGATTGATGGCATAGGGGGTAAAGAGGTGGTGTTTTATGTTTGACAATTAGGAGTATAATATGTAGTATAATATGTAAGTAGTATAGTACAGTATGTATTATAATATGTATGTAGTATAGTACAGTATGTACTATAATATGTATGTAGTATAGTAGAGTATGTAGTATAATATTTATGTAGTATAGTACAGTATGTAGTATAATATGTATGTAGTATAGAACAGTATGTCGTATAATATGTATGTAATATGTAGTATAATATGTAGTATAGTACAGTATGTATGGTTGATCTTCACATTTTTTCCACTCTTCTTTATTTTTAATTTGTCATTATATGCAAAGCCATCAAATATCATAAATAATTTGCTAAAACTTTCTTTGGATACATTGAACATTTTTTAAAGATTTATTTCTCCTCTTTCATGATAGTAAATTGATCTATTTTATTACAATCGTTTAAATAAACCAAAACTACATCTAACAACATTTTTTCCATTTTTCTATTTTTCTCCGGATAAATGCTGTTCATGAAGCATTCTGCATCGTATTCTATATTCGGCGATATCTCGTGGAGAAAGACGATGAACATTGTCTTTTTTGGCCTTTTTAAAATTCAAATCAGTGTTATTGATTTGTTAAGAATTGACACTGAGCATTTTAACGATTTAGAAATAGTTTTTTGGCTTGGAGGATTTTATTTTACCATAAAATACCTTACCTTTGCAATAGTCGATGAATTCCTTTTACTTACTCATCATACGTACCCATCGAAGAATAAATCTCCTCAGAAAGTGCAGACATGTATCCTTCCATCCATCGGGTTTTTAGAAGAGTCATTTTGCATGTAATCAAAAAATTTCTGTTGTCATACGAAAATGTTTACTGTAAAAAAAAAAAACCTATTAGCTGTAAAAAATAATTTCTCTATGCCGAACTTTTTTAATTCCAAAACAAATTCGCCTAAAACATACGCGAACAGCCTATGTAAACAGTGTGAGATCAAATTGATATTTCGTTCAATATAAGATTATTGTACTACAAACTATCTATTGAAACAATTTCCCTTAAAAATACACCTAATGAATTGTTATTACAAATGTTGCATTTTTTCGTTCTGTTTAATATAATAAGAATTTTAATACAACAATATTGTGTGTGTTAATTAAATAAGAGCATTAAAAATGTGCAGTTACATTTATTGCCGTTATATAAAAATATAATAAATATTACACTATGTTTTTATTTCATATTGTTTTATTTCCTCATATATATTAATAACTGCATATTAATGCACTATGCCTTATAGTTAAAAAGTTTTTTTTTTCTGACTGAGAAATAAACAGCACTCTTTGAACGTACGCACTCAATTAAATTATCGCAGATCCAGCTTATGACCGAATTTTAATTAAATAAACTAATAAAAGAGGAAATTTTCGTGCTTCATTTATTTTAATGAGATAGAAAGAAGATTGTGTATTTTAAAAAGATAATCATATAACTTCTCGGAAGATATATCTAAATTTGCCAAACTGCTATTAAGCGCAAATGCTCTCCCGAGACTCAAAACTTTTCAATGAATACATATATCACATTCTTTTAAACTGTGCAAAGTGATTTCATAGAAAACCGAAATAAAGTATTTTAAATAGTGCAATATTTGAAAAAAAGAAACTAAAGATTGTGAAATATTTAAAATATATAATATTTAAAGTTTTATAGGTCAAATATTCTCAAATATTTTTTTTTTGTAAATAAACACATTGAAACCACAGTTAAGAAAACACTGTTAATAAAGCGTATTCTCATAAGATTAAAATTTGCGATAAATGTTATATCATAAAATTAGTAGAATAAAGATTATATCTCCCACTACGAAAGATACAGCCGTATTCTAACATGTCGCCTTACGTATGTTAAAGTTGAAGTAGGTACAAGTCATAATGAATTTAAAATCCCTAAGTGAAATTACACACTTTATACTTGATAGTTTACAATTAAAAGTTACTTTTTGTGTTACCTTTGTTTAAGCTTATGCTACAAAAATAAACCAATGGTCGGTGGAGAGAAGTCTAAATATGTGCGGTTTGGTGTCGTTTACTGAAATGTTACTATGGACACAGGCAAAAATAAATCTGTTTCGTTATGTGAGAAGCAAAAAATGTGTTGGCCAGTCAGTATCTTCTGTTTTTTTTATCGTTGGTGGTAAACACGACGGATTTTAAAATTTGTTGACCAGATTTTTACCAAAGATCTAGCGCAAAATCATCAAGAGGTTTCTCGATATGGCGTCAAGCAAACATTTTGCAATAACTCTTGGCCAAAAGAGTGTTTTGAAACTCTATATGCCAAACGGGAAGTATCTTTTTAATTTAATTTAGCTTTGGAATCAGAAAGAATATTTCGCATTTAAGCTGTGAAGGTAATTATCTGAGGCGTTTTAAGCCATATTTTGTGTTTCTTAATTTATTTTCTTTCACTATGTGATTCATTCGTTATAACGATTATTCTTTTTTTAAAAGACACTAAGGAGCTTTGGCACCTACGAGCTACGCTTGGCAACCCACGTTTTGACATCACAAACTGTAAAAATATGCTAATTTGATCAACTCTAAAACGATTACGGAAGACTTATACGGATTTGAATTATAATTAAACGACCAGTGGCGATCTGTTGTAATCAGGTTTCAATTCATTTTCCTTTCACTAGGGGATTTTAAAGCCGAATCAACTGCTGTCGAAACAGCTAACAGCTGTTTTTGTGATTGATTAAATAAAATCAATTAAACATTTGAAAATCAACTTGCGTAAAATGACTAAGTAAACAATATCGCTGCATCGGTGAATTTTATAATGATGCTATAAGACAATTTGGTACTTACTTCTCCATTATCCCGTTAACTACTTTCTACAAAAGGTAAAAATACTGTCGCCAATATGTAAGATTTAACGCCAAAAGAGCATGACCATGACGTCACAGTGGTGGTTACTTTTTAAAATATAGACGGATACATTTCCATTTTACATATATTGTTATTTCTGGAAGGATTTAGAGGAGCTTTTAGCGGTGATTGTCATTATTATTATCCCGAGAGAAGATTTAAAAGCGGTTCAATAGTTCTAAAGTATTCGTTATTATAGAGCATTTCCCGCTCATTTAAACTACATTTTCATCAATCACTCTTTTAAGTTTTGGAATTTTGAAACAGTTCTGCACAAAAATTAACGTCTTAAAAGTAAAAAACCATGTCAAATTTAAGCCTTTTTATCTTCATAATTCCAAACAAATCCAAATTTAGAATGTTTTCGTCTGATTCCATCTAAGGTAAAGCCAGGAGAGATGGCGCAGTCGGAGAGATTGCGCACATAGAGGTTCAGGAGGAAGGAGTAAAGTGAGAGCGCAGTGACTCCAGGTAGTTGTACAACAACATTAGTGAAGTGTCTACTTGAAAGTGCACGTTGATTGCTTTGAGCGTCTAAGAAAAAGCATTGCTATTTTGTTGTGTTTTCCCAAAGTAAGTGCTTGAATTTTCATAGCTATTCATCAGAGTTTCTATACAAAACTTAAACGATTTCTCATAAGCTACTAATGTAGACTAACAATGTGAACATCAACGGTTTGTTTCAGTAGCGACCATGTTTAAATGAAAGGCTGCGCAATCTCGCCTACCAAAATTGGAGAGTTTGCGCATCTGCTACTTAGGAGAGATGGCGCAATGTTCCCATTAGTTTCCATGGTAGGAGAGATTACGCAATTTATTGGTAAATTTGCATAAAAAATGAAAAATGAAAATGGACTAATTATAAGTTAAACGTGTTATTAAGTTACATAATTTTATTTTGTAATCTTATCTGGACTTGCTTTTTCCAATTCTTTAATTTTTTTTCCTTTAATTAAATTTTTTTTAATCGTTTTTAAAATTATTTTCCTTTTCTGATTCTTTAAGCATTAGGTTGAAATATTCACTCCCAATACAATAAAATTTGTTCACAAAAACCGTACAGCAATATCATATAAGTGTAATTATTATTGTTAACAATTTAATTGTAGTTATTATTAGTAACAATCTCTCCTACCCATGTGCGCAATCACGCCAACCCTGTAAGGAGTGATTGCGCAAAATAACTTTCTTGGTTTTATTACAACTGTTCTATTAAATTGCAACAGAACAACAAAATAGCAATGGAAATGCATAAAAAACAAATGAAGTAAAAAATATTCATGGATAGTTTAGCAAAAAATTAATAGTTAGATTTTTTATTGCTATTCTTTTGAATTGTGCGCAGACTATCCTAGCTTTATTTCTTAAAAACACTATTAGCGAGTATTTACAACATTTACGTCGTAAAAGTAACACCTATGTCAATTTTGCAAATTTCTATCCCTAACAGATACATATAAATTGTAATTTAGAATGTTTTTAGAACGTTTTCTTCGCATTTAACACTTTTAAATTTCGATTTTTTTAGAAACAGTTCTTAGTAAGTATACAAGTAACCACAACGCCAAATTTTAAGATATAGTCCCATCATAACACATAAAAGGCAATTTTAGAAAGTTTTTTCTCCTGCACACTCTAAAACTTCAAATTTTGTTTTAATATGTTCTGTGGAACCATATATGTCTGAAAGGTATACGGTTCTGTAGAATTTCAAACTTCTATCAGTAACATGTACATAGAAAAGGTAAATTAGAACGTTTTTAAAACATTTTCCGATTGTTTAACCTAATTAAATTTCGATTATTTAGAAACCATTCTTCATTAAATCTTTAAAAAATCTACAATGCCAAATTTGAAGTTTCTAGCCCCTTCAGTATCATAGTAATTGCAATTTTCTAACATTTTTGCTCCTGAACGCTCTTGGGAGCTCTAGTACCGGAATAAATTCAGCTTATGTTGGAGCAGAGACTATCACCATCATTTTGCCACCATTTTTAAAAAATCAGTTTGGTACTTCCCGAGATTACACCCTACAAACACACAAACATACAAAATTCTCTTTTATATATTATTAGTATAGATGCAGCAAAATGTTATTCCATAATTGTACTTAACACACTCTTCTTTTTTTAATCCTAAATCTCACCATTTATTCTAAACACACACGGTTTAATTTTATATAACTTTTCACGTCTGTCTCAGAAATGATGGTTTTATTGTTACGGCAAGATCTAAGTTTTATTCTTAAGAAATAGTTTGGTTATTTTCTATTTATTGCTATCGAAAAAAAAAAACACTTCTATCAAAGTGGAGTAATAACACATAATTAAAGATGGTTCTTAGCTCACTGTTACATTTCATGTTATCTTTGAATAAGATGTATTGCTTGTGTATTTTGCGTGACAATGATTTCGTATGAAAATCTACAATTATTTTACTGTAATTGCAGAGCATGTGACAAAATAAAATGGAAAAGAGATATTTTGGTAAAACTACTGCACTGAGTACATATTATATGAATGCGTAGAATACCACTTATCACATTTTATTTGAAATTATAATGTAGTTTCAGAGTATTTCTGTAGTTTTGCTTATAAGATAATAAATGATGCAAACTAGACAAACCAGTTCAACCCTTTAATGTATATGAATTTATTAAACATAGGTTTTCTGGAGATTTTTATTCTACATCTACAGCTTATGGTGGAGCAGAGACTGTCACCACTGTCACCATGACTGCCGCCTTTACTTTTGAAATTAAATTTGGCAGTTCTAGAGGTTACCCCCTACTAACACAAACCAGCGTTTTTTTTTATATAATATTAGTATATAGAGAGCAAAATGTTATTTCATAATTTTTCTTATCATAATCTTCTTTTTAAATCCTAAACCTGACCACTTTTTTGCTAACAAACACAGTTTAATTTTATATAATATTTTACGCCTGTGCTAAAAATGCTAATTACTTTGTAGGTTCCAAATTCTAAGTTTTACCCTCTTGAAATTGTCTGACCATTGTCTATTGGCTTGCTAAACAACCACTTTTGTCAGAGTGGAGTTATAGCACATTATTAATGATGGTTCTTAATTCACTTTTAGATTTGTTGTTATATTTGTATTTGACTGCTTGTGTATTTGAGGGACGATGACTTTTCTTTTTGTATAAAAAATTATTCAATAATTTCCTTGAATGCAGAGCATTTAACAAAAGAAAATGTAAAATAGATATTTTGTTAAAACTAGTTCTTCTAGTATAGATTACATGAATGAGTAGGTTGTAACATAACATGGTATGTTTCAAATTTGCAGGTAGTTTCAGAGTATTTGCGTAGATTTCCTAATCAGTTAATGAATGATGCAAACAGTACAGAACACTTTAGGTTAAAATGCATATGATTTTTTAACATAGGTTTATGGTGATTTTTATTCTTCATCTAGGGCTTATGTTGGAGCAGAGACTTTAACCTTGATTTTGAAATCAAAGTTGGTAGTTCCAGAAATCACAACAAGCACACAAACAAATGTTTCGTTTTTTTATAATATTAGTGTAGATAGAGCAAAATATTATTTCATAATTATTCTTAGCATAGCCTTCCTTTTTTAATCCTAAATATGACAAATTTTGTTTTAAACGAACACAGTTTTATTTTATATAACACTCAAGTCTTTGTTAGAAATGCTAGTCTTATTGTTACGGCAAATTCTAAGATTTATTCTTAAGAAATAGTCTGGTAATTTTCTATTTATGTCTTGCGAAACAACCACTTCTATCAAAGTGGAGTAATAACACATTATTAATGATGGTTCTTATCTCACTGCTAGATTTTTTGCTATCTTTGTATTTGATGGACTTCTTGGGTACTTGCGTGAAGTTCATTTCTTGATTTAGTATGAAAATATATTCAATTATTTTACTTTAAATACAGAGGATCGGACAAAAGAAAATGTAAAATAGATGTCTTTCTAAAATTTGTATATTGAGTACAGTTTTTATAAATGCGTAGATTGTAATTTATCATGATGTATTTTAAATTTTCATTTAATTATAGGGTACATGTTAGATCTTGATCATAATATAAAAAGTGATGCAAACTAGACAAATAAATTTATCTTAATACGTATATGTTTTATTATAGTTCACCGGTAATTTTTTCTACATCTACAGCAATTGTTGGAGCGGAGGCTGTCACCATCATCTTGCTACCATTACTTTTAAAATTGGATTTCTTAGTTCCAGAGATTATACCCTACAAAAACAAACATACATACAGTTGTTTCTTTTTTATAATATTAGTATAGGTAGAGAAAATATTATTTCATAATTATTCTTAACAGACTCTTCTTTTTTTATACCTAAATCTGACAATTTTTTTCAAACAGAATTTAATTTTATATAACTTCTCACGTCTGTGTCAAAAATCCTAGTTATTTTGTTAAGGCAAATTCTAAGTTTTGTTCTTAAGTAAGAGCCTGATCATTTTCTATTTAGGGCTTGTGAAACAACCATTTATGCTAAAGTGAAGTAAAAACACATTATTAATGATGGTTCTTAGCTCAGATTAGTTGTTATCTTTGAATTTGATGGTCTGCTTGTGTACTTGCGTGACAATGATTTCCTGTTTTAGTATGGAAATCTACAATTATTTTACTTTAAATGCAGAGCATTTGACAAAAGAAAATGTAAAAAAGTCCTTCCGGCCTGTACTGGGAAGAAAAGGTAGCTTTCCTATATCTTCGTTTTAAAATTTTAGCTAATGTGACACGAAAACAGCAACTTAAAATGCAAATAAAACGTTTACAAAAGATTCTTTAATACTGAATTTGAATAAGAAATTCGCCAAATTATTGAGCAATAGCCAAATTGGCTTCATTTATGAAGACTTATTTTGGTCGCAAAATTTGGCGATATTTCGCCAAATGTCGCCATGTTTGGCGAGAATTTGGCGCTAACGGATATGAATATATAGTTTTATGCGTTTGATTGGGAAAATTATTACAACAATGAAAATTTTTGTAATGTGCTGTCTTGTTTCAAAATGTCAGCCACCCTAGAATTTCAAACTGCTCTAGCTCAGCCGTTTTTTAAGATAGAGGTAAAATAAAAAATGCTCTGGAATCCTCGTTTCAAGGCCTAACACTGAATTAAAAAATAAATTTGAATTTTTAACTTTTTTGTATATTTATTTTAGTTTTAAATTTTTAAATGGCCGTCATCTTGAAACAAAATGGCGGACCAAGCTGTCCAACGAACTCGGTCGAGACATTGGTGAGCTTAATACACACAATTAGTTTCATCAAAATTGATTTATAAATACGAGCGTTATCGTATGACATAGGTCATATATATATATATATATATATATATATGAAGATATATATATATATATATATATATATATATATATATATATATATATATATATATATTGGGGTCTGGGGGTCATGATCGGTGAAAATATATCGAAATTTTCCGGAACTGCTTTCCTCCGAACGGCTGCAATAGGTAGCTTTATACTTTTTTGTATTGAAAGCTACCTAATAGATATTTTGATAAAACTAGTACACTGAGTACAGATTGTATGAATGAGTAGTATACAACTTATCACATTTATTTGAAATTTTCATGTAGTTTCGTAGTATTTGTGTAGCTTTGCTTTTAAGATGACGAATGATGTAAACTAGAAAAACAGTTTACCTTACAATTATATGAGTTTTTTAAACATAGGTTTCTGATAATTTTTATTCTACATCTACAACTTATGTTGGAGCAGAGACTGTAATCATAGTTTTTTCAACCATTACTTTTGAAACCAGATTTCGTAAGGTTATCCCCTACAAAGAAACACAAACAAGCGTTTATTTTTTATAATATTAGTATAGATAGAGCAAAATGTTATTTCATAAATTTTCTTAACATACTATTATTTTTAAATCCTGTATCTGACCATTTTTTTCTAACAAACACAGTTTAATTTTATATAACGTTTTACGTCTGTGTTAGAAATGGTAGACGTTTTGTTACGGTAAATTCCAAGTTTTACTCTTAATAAATAGTCTGGTAATTGTTTATTTATGGCTTGTGAAACAACATCTTTTGTCAAAGTGGAGTTACAACACATTATTAATGATAGATCTTAGATTACTGTTTCTTCACTAGATTTCTTGTTATATTTGTATTGGATGTACTGCGCGCTTGACAATGATTTCTTCTTTTAGTAACTGACACTCGAGCAAAAATCTATCTCAAATAAGCCTGTTGTTGGGGAATTCTATAAATTAATGTCATCTAGTGGTAAATGACATTTACCAATAAATAATTATTTTTATTTTGGAGCCACTTTATTCACCACTAGAGAGCCAAGATCATATTTAATGAAAATGAAACTTTTGAGAACACAAAAAGTGCCATTTAGAATCAACCATCTTATTTCTAAATTTAAGGAAGTGTTTTTCTAATCTATTGTAATGCTAGTAGTTGAAAATGCTAGTTTCTCTTTCAAACCGTAAATTCACAGCTTTGGAAGTGAAGAAAATTTCACATCGTTATTTTCTCATTAGAACTTAAGAAATAACTACTTCTTCTAAAGTAGAGAATTAATAGGTTATTAATGAAAATTTTTGTGATAATTGTGTGATCCTAAACTTTTTTCTTAAAGTTATATTTTTAGAAATTAGTTTAAATATGCATACGATATGTTAGGGCCATGATTTGGGGTTTACAGTTATTTAATTTAGCTTAATGGGAGATGTCAGTTATTGGATACTAGAATTTAATTTCACCAGTTTCGGACAGAGGTGTTAGTTATTGGTTATAGTAAAGAAAGTTCAAATCTATTATTTGAACTGTTTAAAAATGCATATTAATAAATTAAATTTATCTTGTAGTAAACACCAGTAAAAATTAATTTTTTTACTAGTGTCTGGCACCAGATGTCAGTTTCTGGTTCATAAATGTTAGTTATTGGATATCTGCATTACTAATAATGCAGAACTAATTGTTACTGCATTATACTCTTACAATATACTCTGCATTACTAATAATGCAGTACAGATTACTAAATCCCACTTTTTATAATAAATATTAATGTATTTTGCTTTTATAATAAATAATAAAGATTTTTAAAAGCATTTTAATGTTTTAAAACAAAGTGTCTCTCACTGGTTCAGTTTGTGTAAGTTACTGATATTCCAAAAAATTGATGGTGTCAGTTACTGGAGTTTTTGACCATATTTATGAATAAAAAAATTTTTAATAATAAAATGTATAATTTTACAAAAATTTGCCAACAATATTTTTTGTATATATCTACCATCCTTTCAAAAACAAAGATAAGTGTAACATATACTATGTGTATTTTTGTAATAGTGATTTGAAAAAGAAAGAATCCTTAAAGTGTCAGATACTAGGAGTTGCACATATATATATATATATATATATATATTTCTTTTTCTGCAGAAAATGCTAGTTTCTCTTTCACACCGTAAATTCTAAGCTTCGGATGTGAAGTAAATTTATCATTGTTATTTTCTCATTAGAACTTAAGAAACAACCACTTCTGCTAAAGTAGAGATCTAATAGGTTATTAATGAAGACTTCTGTGATATTTTTCGTTATCTTTATATATCAACGACTACAATATTTTGTATTTTTGGGACACAGATTTTACAGGGCTTGATTGAAAAGGAAAACAAAATGTGGTTGATTGGTTGGTTGATTTATGACGGACGATTATCTACGCGAGGGATATAGTCCCTAGGGAGGAGTGCCCTCCGTGGTGGTCTTTCTAATGGATACTAACCCGTATTTACGGCAAGGTTCGAAGAAAAACACGGAAAACTCCGAACGGTTAGTTCGAACTGCGCGACAGGGGTTTGAACCCAGCACCTCACGTCTACCAGCTTTGATAGCAGGACCGCTCAGCCACTAGCTCGGCCAAGAAAATATGGAGTTACCCCACTTGACTGTACTAACTCGTATCTAGGAAGTAAAACAAGAAATAAAAAACATGCGGCAAGTATAGTTTACAAACCCCTTTCCAACATTTCAAGAGTATTTTAACATATCTTCACTATTAAATAAGATAAATAATAAACCTAAATATACATTTTAGAAAACACATTTGAAAACAAGATTTCAGCAATTACCGTCCGTAGCCAGAAAATTACTCAGATTCTTTTTTTTCAGCCTGCGGATCTAATATGTCCTATACATTTTAATATATTATACATAGTACGCAAAAATTTTGTTAAGTAGGTAAATTGTATAACACTATTCAAAATTCACATTCGGTAATTTCTACCAATAGACGGAAACAAACTTTAGTTATTTCGTGCAGCCATGTATATTATCTACAGATTTTCATACATGCCACATATTATGCTAAAATTTAATACATGCAAAAACATCCTTTAAACTACTGAAATCACTCATCCAGAAATTCTTATCCATGGTCGGTCATGTATTCGATTCTTTGCGTGGCCCTGTATATGATTTCATTTATATACCACAAACAACTCTTATTATACTACATATGGATCAGCTTCAAAATGACTTATTCAATTAAATATCCCCTTTAATGAATTTACGCTCAATTAAGCTGATAATGAGTAATTTATTTTCAGTACCCCTGTATATGACCTTTAGTAATTATACTCATCACGTAGTATGCAAAAAGTTAGTTAAACTTAAAAACGTATTCCATAACTGAAAACAAACTTCCAGCAATTATTGTTAATATACAGTACTTTAGATACAATATTATATCCGAAATCATTTGTGTGTCTAGTAAATTTAAGATAAATACTATGCACATCATATTCTACATCATATATCTTGTAGTAAATCTCAGAAATCCATATAAATCCCACTATATTTCAAATAATGTGACATAATTAAAATAGCTGAAATACACCGCAAATGATTTTTCTCTCACAGACCATAATGTAACAGAATTCTTTGAGCACCCTGTAAATGAACTATAAGCTCTACAAATACCAGATTATATAGTAAGCATCTTGTAGTGTTTTTCAGTGATGCATAAAACTTTGAATATTATTAAAATAGTGTAACATCATTAAAAGTCTTTTCATATGAATTTTCCCTATAGACCATAATGTATCAGAATTATTTGAGTTACCCTGTAAACGAACTATAAGTTCTACAAATACCATATTATACAGTAAGCATCTTGTAGTGTACTTCAGTGATGTACATAACTTTCAATATTATTGAAATAGTGTAACAGCATTAAAATGCTTTGCAATTTTCCCCATAAACCATAATGTAACGTCAATCTTTTGAATGTCCGTATTGCCGAACAATAAATGCTACACACTTCATTTTCAATACCAAACATGGCATGGTACAATTCAATAACAAATACTGATTACGTGGCAATCCGGGTATATATAAGTGAGTTAGAGTACGGATAGACGGGCAGAAAGACAGACTGAGAGACAATCCATATGCATATACTTTTTCAGCTATGTTTGAAAGTGTTAAAAAAGGGAATCTTTATATATTTTTGAAGCTTTGGATTCGTTAGATTCGAAAGGTGGACATCCCGATTTTACAACGGTTGACGATTTCTCTGAGCCACTAATAATTTATTACATCACCGCAATATATATAAATTAAACTCTGCCACATTTCCTTGGGGATTTTTCCTATAGAATTGGTAGAAAAATGGTTCAAAAATGAATTAAATACCTAATCCTTTGGCCGAGCATTATGAAAATCAACACAAGTTCAAATGTGTATAAGATTTTCGCCAAATGGTAGCTCAATCAAAAGTATCGTTTGAGTGTTATTGTGTGCACACGCACACAAATCAAGATTACAATACTCTCCTCATACTATGTGGTCGGTAATATAATTAAATGCAAAGAATGTGTGTCAAAAATATGTTAAAGATACATTTCACTAAAAGTATTACAAATAAATATTGTTATATTAATTTTTAACAAAGTTATAAAAAGTTAATCGAAATTAGTAAACAAGAAGCTTTGAACTAAGCATATCCTTTATACAAAAAAAGTAATATAATTTTTTTAAGTCAATTCCTACTTTTTAATCATAAATATATAAAACAAACCCGTGCAGCATTAATGTCCCACGTTACCTTTATTGAACATTATTTTATAATCATCGTTGCGATATTTTATTTCTGTGGCATCACTCATTTGATATAAATCTTTCATTTTGTTTATAAAACCAATGGGAGGAATTTTTTCTCCCATTTAAAATTAAAATTATTTAATTACATTTAATTAATGAATTAATATTTGATAAAACTGTATTAACAAAAAGTGTCATCCACTACACTTTAAAAAAATATTTGAACTTGAGTGGATGAATAGAAAATATTTCATTAACGATTGAAAATTTGAACAAGATATATATAGAGAGAGTATGAGCTAATAGTAGGAATTTAATAATTACGAAATACACTTTACATTTCACTTCTTGCGTTTTCGATTCTTTAGCTTGTAAGGTTTTTTTTAAGTGTACAATAAAACCTTTTTAGACCATACTATGACAAATATATTTTTAACTACTATTTGTTTTTAGATAAAAATAATACATCATATTAATTTTATAACCAATTATATTTTTTTCCCTGAAAATCTGATATTTTTCTAAAGAAAAATCTATTTTATCATATTTCTTTTTTTTTCCTGTTATTTCGTGAGAAAAATGCCTATTCTTTTATTACAGTAAAATGAATGTTTATTTATCTAAGTAAGGTCATTTTCTCTTTATGGTCTGCGAAAGAAACACTTCGGCTAAAGTGGAGTATTAACACATTATTAATAATGAATGTAAGCATGCTGCGATTTTTCTTGTTATTTTTGCATGTGGAAGACTGCAAAATTCTGTACTTTGCGTGACTATGATATTCAAGGCTTGTATAAAAAATAATAAAACTTTTTTATAAATACTTAACTTTAAGTGCAAATATTATTATTATTATTATTATTATTATTGTTATTGTTATTACTAGTGTATCAGATCCGGGAATCTCGGCTTATCGACATGGATGAAAACTATTTTTTTTAATTGAAAACTAACCGATTTTTTACATTTAATATACATTTTTTTAATTGCTTACTAAGAACACCAAAATGTTTAGAGCATTTTTATAAGAAAGATATAAATTATGTATTCAAATAATATATTGAAATTTATTAATAGCGATATTTTCGAATGAGTCGCATGACAGGAGTTAACAGCCCGAGAAGTCGCCATAATTTTACTTTATTCTATCTTTACAAGAAGAAAGTATTGTATTCATTAAAATTTTCGACGGTTGACTCTCTTTAGAAAATGTCTGTCTGTAAGTCTGAGACTCTGTCTGTCTGTCTGTATGTGACAAAAGTTTTGTGGGCTCTTTATCTCAAAAACTAATGCACAAAATTTAATAAAACTTTATATTTAGTTAGTCCCTGATATAAGTTGGTGCTTATTAGTCTTTGGTGAAAATCGCCCAACAGACGGCGATGCTATGCTGCATTTTCGCGATTTCCGCAATAGCTCTATCTCAAGAACTAATGTATTTATTTTCCTCAAACTTGTGTTAGACATTGACATAAATAGGTGCTGATTAAGTTTTGGTGTAGATATTCCAACAAGTGGCGCTGCTATACCACTTTTTTAATGATTATAACGATAATTATATCTCAAGAACTAATCCACAGAATTTCATCAAACTTCAGATTCTGATAGACCTTGACATAAATAGATAATGCTTAAGTTTTGGTGTAAATAGCCCAACAGGTGGCACTGCTATGCTATATTTTTCATTATTATCACGATAACTACATCTCAAGTACTAATGAACAGATTTTCATCAAAATTCAGATTCAGTTAGACGTTGACATACGTTGTTGTTGATTAGGTTTTGGTATAAATCTCTCAACAGGTGGCAGTGATATGCTGCATTTTGCCGGATTTACACGATTAGTCATAAGTCATGAACTAACGCACGGAATTTAATAAAACTTTATATTCAGTTAGAACTTGATATAAATTGGTGCTGATTCATTTTAGTGTATGCTAAACCTGTGTGAGATAGAAGAAAGTTTTGAGATTGGCACATCTGACTAGTTTAAAAATTATTATTCTGATAGTTTCAGTGGTTTAAGTATGTAGTTTGATTACATGTTTGTTAACTTTGTGTTTTATTTATATTATTTTATGATTTTAATTATTTATTCATGAAGTTTTAATTTCATTATGAAATAATAGCCGGAAACCAACGCTACTTAATTTACCCTGTTTTAAGTTCAAACGGGTTAAACTTTCGTAATCAAGCTTGCAATACAGATATATTTTTTTCAAAATTCATGCTTGAAAATTATTTGAAAAACAATACAAAATCAGTAAATTTACATACAATTTTTAAATAAATTGCATTTGATTATCTACCATTTTTGCCAAGCTAATGTTTGTTAACTTCTCTCACTCGGACAATTGAACTTGACACGACAAATATCGCCAAATTCTGCAATGAAAAATATCTAGATTCACCATAGTTTCGAGACACACGTCTGTCTAAGCACAGTCTATATAGCCTCTCATATATAGGCTCCCCAAGACTAATAGAAACGACAGATTTTGGCTATTTTGGAAAAGTGATTTCCCGATCAGCATATTTGCTTAATCTCGACACTTTTCTCAAATTTCGAAAAATATAGACTTCTGATTGACCAATCTCTCTTTTCCAGAATAATGAAAAATATTTCCTGATTTGGCATTGTTGCCAAACTGATGTTTGTTAACTTCTCTCACTCGTAAAATAGAACCTGACACGACAAATATCGCCAAGTTCTGCAATAGAAAATACCTAGATTCGCCATAGTTTCATGAAACACGTCTGTCTAAGCACCGTCTGAGCATCGTATGTCGCCTTTCATATCCAGGCTCCCTAGGACAAATAACACGACAAATTTTCGCTATTATGGAAAAGTAATTGACCGATCAGCATATTTGCTTAATCTCGACTCTTTTATCCAATTTCGCAAAATAGAGACTTCTGATTGATCAATCTCTCTTTTCCATAATAACGAAAAATATTTCTTGATTTCTGCCTAAATTCTATTAGGAATAAAGTGCCTAATATTTCATCAAATATTTTTAATTTCAGCGACAAAGAATAGAGGATATTCCATCAACGTCATGATCACGTGGTCCAGGTGAAGAACTTCTTGATTAGAGAAGGGAAGGCTCCGTAAACAAATTGTATCCCCGCCAGTCAACAAAACAGTTCATGGGATAGAGCAATAGTAGCTTCTATTCTTATCAATTAGAAGTTCTTTGGGTAAATTACCGGTGCCACGTGACCCTTTTTAGTCTCGAACCAGGATTTGGAATATCATCCATTATCTGAAATGATAAAATCTCTTAATTTTTAACTCGATTGGCTAAATTGCAAAAGAATAAATAAATAAATAAATGGATTTTAATGTTTTTCGCATGGATTAACTGTGGGAAACTGTATGTTTTAGTATGTTAAAAGTAGTTTTTTGTAATATGTATTGGAACCACACTTTATCACTAAACTGAAATCTGTAACGCAAAGAAAGATTTTAAATCAAGTTTTTGTTATTTTGCCACAATTAATATTATGACATTTTTAGTTAATATATTTTACATATTCTTTAATGTAATTCATGTTAGATATTAAATGTAATGTAAAATTGAAATACGCAATAGCATGTATATAGAGCTCCCCCCCCCCCCTTTTACAGTGTTTTTATTCTCGGTTTTGATGATTTAAATCATTTTTCGAAAGATTAAACGAGTTTTTAATATTTTTCGTTTCAAACACAGAATCCTTATTTTCATACATAAAAATATCACGTGTACCAATCGATAAGTAATAATAACTATTAATAATGCTGTATTTGATAGTATTTTGCTGGGGGAAGGGGAAAGTTACATATAGAACTTGTAAAATTCTAAAATATCTATCTGAATTTCTGAAGTTCTTTCCTTCGAAATGATAAACCATAAACAGTGGAGTTCATTTTTGTTCTATCTTTGCTTACGATAGCTAATGAAAAAAAAAAAAAAAAAAAAAAAAAAAAAACAGAATATAATTTTCAGAAATCCATCAGATAATTTAATGCAATTGTTTTCAGTTATTGATCTCAGTGTTGTTGTTAGGATATTGTTAAATCATGGTCAGAAGCATTATTTAACATTATTCAATTTAGATATTTTTGATCAGGACTGTCTAAAATTGTATGAATATTTTCATATGCATTAAAATATATTTCGGTTTCCATCAATTTACTTCTAAATTTATAACTAACGTAACATCTACAATCCATATCGTAAAATGCATCAACTGCAGACATTTGTAAGCATTTCGGAATGCGTGCATTCGTTACATTATTGAAATATTTTCATTTGAGATTCTTTCGAAATATGAACAAAAGAGTACCAAGTTACCGAATTAAAAGCTTGCTCTGTGACCTACGTTATACCAGGGCTACACTAGATACCGGGCTTGCTCATTCATTATCATGACGTCACAAATGGTGGCTGGCCGCTACCAGCGATTGGTAGAAAGCGAAACGACAAAAGGAAAGACATACAGCGATTGGCACAAAACGACGGGCTCGTCGCTTTGCACCAATCGCTGGTCGCGGCCAGCCACCTTTTGTGACGTCATGATAATGAATGAGCAAGCCCGGTATCTAGCGTAGCCTTGGTTATACACGACCAGTTCATGACTTTTAAAACGTCACACGGACTGGATCGAGGCTAACGAAAAAGGCAGGTTACCGCGGTGCATCCCACTTATCTTTTTTTACAGACCGCTAGAGTGACGTGATGCTCTTTTCGTACACCTGCATTGGTGCATTCGAACATCACGTGACTCCCGCGGTCTGTAAAAAAAGATACGCGTAAAGGGAACAGATGTGTTACACTGACGCTAAAATGTAAACAAAAGATTGGCGACTGTTTGGTTGGCGCGATTTCCAAGACTGCGCCAAGCTACTACGGTAACTAAATATAAGATTAATAGCCGGGTTTCCATAAAAGAAAAAAATCCCCAAAGTTTGGCGACTTTTTTCTTTTTTTTAACCGATTAATTTTTTTTTTTTTTTAGCGTCAGTGTAAAGCATCTAAGCCGCGTAAAGCACCGCGGTAGCCCTTCTTTTTCGTTAGCCTTGGACTGGATAATCTTTACAGCGTGATTGGCACTAAAGGATGGGCCTTGTACAAATTGCCGTGTGAAGCTGATCTACACCGTGTGACGTTTGAAAGTCATAAACCGGTCGTGCGCAACATAGGTCACGTTTGCTTTTGCTTCATTTCGTCATAGAGTCACAGAATTCGATATCGAAAGCATAAGGAGTGGAAAAGTTGAAATATATTTATTTAAAATTGGGCTATGCGACGAATTCAAATAGGTTTTTTTTTTCTATTTTTGAAACTGTATTAAGCAATTAGAGCCATTTGGTTTTGCGAAATTTTTGCTCTTATGCCAAATTTCGTAAAATACCGGCCTAGAAGGATAAATACGTTTTCAAAATAGCAAAAAATATAACTGGATCACTGCCTTAGGGATTTATAAAGGGCGCGTCTAGTGGATCTAACCAAAGTGGCGGATCTCACTGGTTACTTGAAGCCTGATCCTCGGTAAGTACCAAACGAAATTCAGATCTCAACTAATACCACCAGTTTTCACTGGATGCGATAATAGGATCACGACCTACGTACATGGACGGTTCATGACTTTTAAAACGTCACACGGGGTGGATTATCTCTACACAGCGATTGGTACAAAGAGGCCACCCCCATCGTTTTTTGTCAATTGCCGTGTAAATATTATCTACTTTGTGTGACGTTTCAAAAGTCATGAACCGGCAGTGTATAACGTAAGTAGTGATAGGTTCGAGGCTAACGAAAAAGAAAGGCTACCGTGGTGCTTTACGCGTATATTTTTTTACAGACTGTGGCAGACACGTGATGCTCAAATCCACCAATGAAGGCGTACGAAAAAAGCACAATCTCACTATAGCGGTCTGTAAAAAAAGATAAGTGGAAAGCAACGCTTTAGCCTGTGCTTTTCGTTAGCCTCGTGATAGGATATGATACGAAAGTACAGCGAATAGAATAAATAGTGTGGAAACCAGCTACAAAATTGTACTAAAAAATTGAGTCCGATAAATGTACAGTACAACATTTTTGACCGATAAGAGGCCGACATTTGCTAGCTCTTTTCAACGTAAACATTGTATAAGAATAAAATTAAGAAAACGATTCTCCCTGTTGTAAGTATTTTAAATACTTAAATTTTAAAAAATATATACCCTTTAAAAAATCCTTAAAGGCGTTCATTACTGGCCCAATTACTCCATATTATGTTCATATACCCTTACTCTGATATATACACCAGATTAATAAGAACCTCCTATGAATAGATAAAATTTGGTGTTTTTTTAATTCAATTTTTAAAATTTTTTAATTAAAATTCAAATAGGAAATATTTTTGACAGACTTACTCACACAAATTGTCAAAAAAAAAGTTTTCTGTTTATTTTTTAATTTTTATTACAACAGGTTTTACAATGTTTCTTTATGGTTTTGTAACTCCTCAAAATATCTCCAATAACCACGGTGTGTCTGATTCAAACTTTATATTTTACATATAATCTAGCACAATTATAATAAGACTATACTTAGGTAAACAAAGCTCTGTCATTTAAATGCGCAAATAATTAAAATACACGGAAATATTTTACTAACATATAAAGCTAACATAACTTTGTCATATCAATAAAGTGATTGTTCCGATGTAATTTTAATATTTAAAACTTCCTCTTTCATTTTTTTTTTTTGGGGGGGGGGGTCTCTCCATTTTCAGTAATTTAACACATTTCTTTCAATTTTCTCTTTGTGCAATGATAAATAATGATAAAATGCAACTTTTAAAATACAGTCAACAGTAGCATCTGTTTGAAAAATTACAAGTAATAATAATAATAATCAATTTGTAGATCATGAATAAAATTTTCCTTTTTTTATCTTCTTCTTTTTCAGTAATAAGCTAAAGCTAACCGGATTTTTATTTTCACATTTTCGCAAAAGCAAATCCTTTTTTTACGTTTCATTACTGAAACGATTTAGCAATGATGATGTATAGTTATGCTCCTAAAAGATATTCTGCAACTTAACTTTGAACTTTGAACGAGTGATGCTTTGAGACCTATAGCTAGAAAGGCTGTTTCTCTCGAATGATCCATACACATATTTTATTCACAGAATCACATACATGACTTTGACAATTACACAAATCTTCTTAGACCAGATAGCACAAGGAAATTTAAACACCATAGAGTTACAACCAGAAGCTCCACAAAAAGAGTGCAATGGAGCTGGCGGGGTCAAACTTGCCGGCCTGATTCCTACGCTCTCAAGCGATTAGCGAAATGGTGCCTTAACCATACTGACCACGGACCATTCTGCAACTTATTTTATGTCGGTGCGTGATTATCAACTCTGTTCCAAAGGCATATCATATTTACTAAATTTTCCAATACAATATTTACGTTGAAAAGAGCTAGCAGATGTCGCTGCGATCGCCTTATTATCGTATAGAATCGTTCCACATTTATGGGCTACAATCTTTTAACACTTTTTAAAGCATTACCAAAGCGCCTAGAATACATAGTGTGGAAACCAGCTATCCCAGTATTGCTTTAAAAAGTAGTTTAAAAAGTAGCCGAAAAATGTGCAACAATGCTGTACGATAATAGGGCGGTCACAGCGACATCTACAAGCTCTTTTCAACAAAAACATTGTAAATCAAAAAATTAGTAAACATCATATGCATTTTGAACAATTATAAGTTGCTAATTAAACAGTGACATCAAATAAATTGCAGAATATATTTTAAGAGGATAACTATATGTCATCATTGGTAAAATGCTTCAGTAGAAAACAAAAAAAAATGTTTTGCAAAACTGTAAAAATAAAAATCCGGATAGCTTTTATCCTATTACTTTAAAAAAAAGAAGATGAAGAAGAGAAAAATAAAGAAAAATTTATTCAAAGAAATTTCTGAATCACTAATGTACGTACACATATGAATTAGTTTCGCTGTGTGCATACATAATACTGCAAATTGATTATTATTATTACTTGTAATTTATCAAATAAATGCTTCTCTTGAATGTATTTGAAAATTTGCATTGCAAAGATCTAGCAGTTGTCACTGCGATCGACCTCTTATTGTTCAGCTTTGTTGTACATTTATCGGATTCGACTTTTTAGTACTATTTTGTAGTCTTTTATCACACTATTTAATCTAGGCGCTATGGCATTACTGGGTAGCCGGTTTCCACACTATTTATTCCAGGCGCTGTAACACAGCCGGTACATGACTTTTAAAACGTCACATGAGTCGTCACATGGAGTTTTAAAACGTCACATCATCTTTACACGGCGTTTGGTACAAAGCGTCGCACCCATCGTTTTGTGCCAAAGCCATGTAAATATTATCCACACCGAGGCTAACGAAAAAGAAAAGCTACCGCGGTGCTTTACGCATATATTTTTTTACAGACCGCCGGAGTCACATGATGCTGGAATACACCAATGCAGATGTACGAAAACAGTATCACGTCACTCTAGCGGTCTGTAAAAAAAGATAAGTGGAATGCACCGCGGTAGCCTGTCTTTTTCGTTAGCCTCGTATCCACACCGTGTGACGTTTCAAATGTCATGAAACGGCCTTGTATAACGTATTTCGCAATAGGATCGCAAAACGGTGGGCGCGCCGCTTTGCCCCAATCGCCGTGTAAAAAGGATCCACTCCATGTGACGTTTGAAAATCATGTACCCGCCATGCGAGGCTAACGAAACAGACAGGCTACTGCGGCGCATTCCACTTATCTTTTTTTTATAGGCCGCTATAGTGACGTGATGCTCTTTTCGTACACCTGCATTGGCGCATTCGAGCATCACGTGACTCCAGCGGTCTGTAAAAAAAGATACGCGGAAAGCACCGCGGTAACTTTTCTTTACCGTTAGCCTCGCCCGCCATGTATACCGTAGGTCACGATAGGATACGATTGCGACCTACGTTATACCGCGAGGCTAACGAAAAAGAAAGGCTACCGCGGTGCTTTACTCCTATCTTTTTTTACAGACCGCGGGAGTCACGTGATGATCGAATGCACCAATGCAGGTGTACGAAAAGAGCAACACGTCACTCTAGCGGTCTGTAAAAGAAGATAAGTGGAATGCACCGCGGTAGCCTGTCTTTTTCGTTAGCCATGTTATACCGCGACCTACGTTATACATGGCCGGTGCATGACGTTTAAAACGTCCCATGGAGTGGATCATTTTTACACAGTGATTGGTGCAAAACGGTGGAAGCGCCGCTTTGCACCAATCACTGTGTAAAAATGATCCACTCCATGGGACGTTTTAAACGTCATGCACCGGCCGTGTATAATGTAGGTCACGATTATACACGGCCGGTGCATAACGTTTAAAACGTCACATGGAGTGGATCAATTTTATGCAGTGATAGGTGCAAAACCAAGGCTAATTAATAAACAGGCTATCACGGTGCATTCCACTTATATTTTTTTACAGACCACTCGAGGCTAACGAAAAAGAAAGGCTACCGCGGTGCTTTGCGCGTATCTTTTTTTAAAGACCGCGGGAGTCACGTGATGGTCGATTGCACCAATGCAGGTGTACGAAAAGAGCATCACGTCACTCTAGCGGTCTGTAAAAAAAAAAAGATAAGTGGAATGCACCGCGGTAGCCTGTCTTTTCCGTTAGCCTCGAGACCACTAGATTGACGTGTGTTCTTTTCGTGCACCTTCATTGGTGCATTCGAGTATTACGTGACTCCCGCGGTTTGTAAAAAAGATACACGTAAAGTACCGCGGCAGCCTTTCTTTTTCGTTAGCCTCGTGCAAAACTGTGGGAGCGCTGCTTTGCAGCAATGACCGTGTAAAAATGATCCACTCCATGTCCACGAAATACAAATATGCTATAGTTATTATATACAACATGGAATTAATCTTCATTTTAGAGCGTAAAATCTTTATGCTTTTTTGCTTGGAAATTAAACGTGTCCTTCGAATTTAATGACCCTTCAGCTTGCATCAATCATATTCCGAATAATAAGCTGATGCTTACGTTGACGTTTTAAACGTCATGCAACGGCCGTGTAAACGTAAGTCGCGATACAATATGAAAGGATGTTTTTCTGACGTCACAGTACGCCGGCTTTTCGTTTCGTACTTTCTCATAATAGAGCTGCACAGGTGAGATCGGTCATTTTATTTAGCTCCTGTGGATGTGCCCAAAGACTTTTAACACATATGTTCATCTGTATCTATTATTCATTTAGTAGTTATTCCAGTAAGCATCAGCTTATTATTCGGAATATGATTGATGCGAGCTGAAGGGTCATTAAATTCAAAGAACACGTTTAATTTCCAAGCAAAAAAGACTAAAGATTTTACGCTCGAAAATGAAGATTAATTTAATATTGTATCTAATAACTATAGCATATTTGTATTTCGTTGAAGTTAGTGGCAGGAGCATTCATGTTGACAGTGATGTTCTCTCCAGAATAGAAGTGAGAGAGGATAAATCTCTAAATCGGGATCAAGAATTCGGAGGTAAAAAGTCGTGGAAAAAATTTAAACCATTTCTTCGTCGTGAAGTACAGCGAATTAGAAACGTAAACGGTAATTCTTTCAATTGTGGAATATTTTAATGTACTTCCGAAAAATGTGTAAATAATTCTGATTTTGTACGCAAATGTAATTTTTAATTTGAATTTGTTCCGTTATTTCAAAATTGTAATGAAGTCTTTGGGTTCGCGAGTTCAGACTTCAGTAAAAATGTATTCTTTAATTTTCTTCCTCGCAAGTATGTTTAAAATTTATAAATATATGAGTAATTTTACAATTGTATAAACAGTGTTGATTACACTTGTTTCATTTACAGTAAAGTAATATAGTGACTTCTTAGATTAATTTTTTTAAATACTTTAAAACATTTACTTTCTGTGTAGGCGAAAAAGTATTTTTTTTTTCTAAATGGAAGTTTATTTTATATACCTATCCTGAAAAAAGTTAATAGGATAACCGGGCGTTGTTTTGGAATGGGCGTTGTTTTAGTCTTTGTTAGTATATATTTTATATCAAGAGGTAAATTTTTTTGATTACTATGCACATGTTCTAGATTGCTGTTTTTAAACTGCCTACTATTTTGTTTCTTCACTCAAAGCTATATTAAAAAACTTAATAGTAAGAAAATACCTCAAAGATGTTTATTAAATTGTTGACAATTTAATACAAATATTTTTTTTTATGAATATGCAGGTTTAAAAAGTCCTCTCAATGAAATGTCATACTTATATATACGAAAGACTGGAAACTTTGCAATGCAATTGCTTGTTTTAATATGCAAAATGAAACAGATGTTTTACACTCACGCACCAATGTTTGGCGACTTTTTGATTGGCGCGATTTCCAAGCCCGCGCCAATTCAATAACTTAATACAATATCAAGGTTCCAGTATAAAGTAAAAAATCCTCGAACTTTGACGACGTTTTTCCTTTTTATAACCGATAAAGAAAACAAACTGTTCGTGAGTGTAAGACATCATAGCCTGCAAAATTTAAGTTACAATTCTATCTATATGCTTACGTATTGAATTGTAGGCTAAGATTATTTACACTCACGCAGAAAAAAAAATCTGTTAAAAAAAAACGAAAAAGGACGCCAAATTTAGAGGATTTTTTCCCTTTAATGGCAACCTAGCCATTGTATTAAGTTATTCGTTTGGCGCGGTCTTGGAAATCGCGCCAACCAAAAAGTCGCCAACTTATGTTTATATGTTTATATGTTTGCGTGAGTGTAAAGTATCAGTTCCTTCATTTTGATAAATAGTGATAGGAATTAACACGGCGTTCGTCAATTTGTCAGAATATCTCTCATGCTATGCTTGAAAAGCGTGTATTTAATTTTAAAATGACATTCAAAAAATTTCTTATCAAACTTCATGTTATTTCTTTAACTATAAATTATATTTTATTCCACCTAAAGATTATTTTTTTCCAATGAGAGAGTGTACTTTGAGAGAAACTGTACCATGCAACCCATGGTATTGCTCTAAAACAGGCGCCCAATGACGGGGTAATCCTGTCGAGGGTTTCTATTACCAGTATGGAGGATAATTGAAGGGTTTGGGGCAAGAGAGTGCCAAGCCACATTTTTGAACTTCTGAATTAATTCAATTTGAAAATTTGATCAAATTCCCAAATCAAGATGTATAACATAGATTTATCGCCAATGTCTTAGTAACATTGGAGATATTCTGAGTAACAATATGGAATCACTTTAATGGTATTACTATTACGTTTTTTGAAAATTATCTATCTTCATTGGGGCATAAACATCTGGGGCAAAAACGAAACCTGTCACGTATGCTGCCAACAAGTGACATTAGAAACATATATGTTGGATATTATAATTTATAATATTAAGCAACATATTACAGTGTTAGATTTATTTCACCAAAAATGTGGCTTGACACTTTCTTGCCCCGACCCTTTCAATTTACTCTATAAATGGAAGTATAGATTTAGTAGGATCTTGGAAGCCTTATGAGAAAAACTGAAGTTTGATGTGGATATTCATTCTATTTCATGTTGTATACTTCATAGTTCGTGATCCTATACGGGGAAAAATATACTTGTATTCTAAAATATCAGCATTTAGTTAGTTCTGCAAAATAACAGACTAAATCGTCATTTATGAAATATAAAAAAAATGTTCTTGCTCGGTTTGATCTTGTTTCATATGAATTGTTAGTAGAATATGAAGATACCCCACTCCAGATGCTTGCTAAGATGTAAAAGAATCCATTCCTTATAATAATTTGCACTCATATTATATTCTCCTCTTTATTTTATCGTTAATCTAACTTTTCTCTTTGTAACTGGAAACATCCACTAAGATTTCTGCACATGACAGATGCCTACAAATACGTGGGATTAATACTAATTAAAAGGATGTGTAGAAACATATGTTAAATGTTTTTGTATAAATAACTTGTGGTTGATACTTTGTAAAAACAACCCGTGTTAATAGATTTCTATGATACGCTTGAGTTTTACATAATATTTGCAGGTAAGACGCACTACAAATTTCAACAAAATAAGCAGGAGAATTAATGTATTTCAGCTATAATTTAAATTTTATTTTGTTTTATGTAACCACTAGACGTATGAAAATGTATTCATAATTATTTATTCTCATTAAATACTTACAAAATTGCGAATATTGTCGAAAGAATTGTGCTACATGTTTAGGAACTTGCGCATTTTCCATAACAGTAAATAGTGATTTCCAAATTGGGTATACACTACTTACTCTTCCTTAAGAGTTTAAAATTCTTTTTTTTCATATTTGCACAAGCGGTAATAAGCGGTTTACAAGCTATATTATACTAATTTCAATAACAAGTAGTCTATAATATTTGAATTATTATTTTGTAAGTCTACTTTCAAAATTTTGATGTTTTATAAATTAAGCGTACATCTAATATTATTTAAAAAAGAAAATCGCACGTTTAACTTTATTTTGTATTTAGAAGCATCGTACTGCAGTCTCGTCCAATAAATCAGAATCGCTTTACGGGATTAATTTGCCCAAATTCAGTGTAAAAAGGATTTTCTTGCATTTAATACAATTTGTTAATTTTTTTTTTTATTGAAATGATACATTTTACCAAACTGAAATCTGGAGATTCAGATCATGTGAGCAATTGGATTTTAAAACTTCGCAATAACGATAATTTCAAAATTTTAGCTTTATGATTAGGGTCATTTTGTTAAAATAAACAGTTTAAATGATATGGCTAAAATTTAAATTTGGAACAGTCACGCGCCGATGTTTGGCGACTTTTTGATTGGCATGATTTTTAAGCCCGCGCCAAACCAATAACTTAATTCAACAACCAGGTTAGCATTAAAGGAATAAATCTCCAAAATTTGGCGAGTTTTTTTTTCCTTTTTATAACAGATTTTGGCGTGAGTGTAAGACATCCCCAGAGTGGTTTACAGTTGGGCTTCTGACAATAACAGCATTGATCATCACTTCCAACAAGTATAATTCGCAATTTTAATGAATAACATTGGATTCGGGTGTTTTGAAACTATAAAATTTGATTTTTTGTAAACTTTGTTTTGTATATTTTCTTTGAAGATGGGTTTTTTCACCCTCTAGTTATACGACAATTGTGATGATTTCTTCTCATCCTTTTTGAATAACCACTTCTCTTCTAAATGTTTAAATAATTTTTGTAGCAACGATTTTGAGATATTTTATTACTTCTCAAATGACTTTTCTCTTGCATCTGGAAATGTATGCTTTTTCTTAATCTTTCAAATTTACTTGCTGTCTATCCATTCATTATTTTGACAAACTTTGAACACATCTATTAAAGCACTACATTTCCTTTGCAATCCGTTTAAAAATTTAAACATCAATTTATTTTTTGTACGTCTATTTCGTAAATAGATTTTTTTCCGCAAATTTTTTAATTTGTTTCAATTATGGATCTCATTTGGATAAGAAATTTTGTTTTAAATTAAAACTGAAGGATTGGTATGTACAGGTAGCATAACTATAATTTTGATACATTATAAATATTATGGCAGTTAAATCCAGATTTTTTTATGAAGTGTATAATGAATTTTGTGTCTCTAACATTTGCAACTTCCATATAAAAATTATCCTAAATGAAATATTATTAAAGAATGACTTTTTTTAGTCTACCGTATATACTCGCGTGAAAGCAGTCTCCTAAATTCAAGAGGAAAATAAATTCAATGGTGGTTTTTTTATAATAGTTTTCTTCACCTTTTTCAATTGAGATTAAATAAGCGAAAAATACCATTCTGAATTACTGGTATTATACATGTTTCCATCCCTCATTCGCTGGTCGGCTGATAAGCTACTATATACGGTAGTATTTTTCTTAATATGTAATTCTTGATTTTGAAAATATGATGCTTACTTGAGGATTTAATATACACTTATAAAGCAGAGATTGAGTTGTGTGTACTCATTTTTTGTAGCTACTGTAGATTACAGTATAACTTTGCAGGAAGTTTTGTGTGAGATTCAATAATTATTAGTCGCGTATACAGGACATACATGTTGCATATAAATCCTTTATTTTCCCACCAGTATTTTCGACTATTAGTATTTCCATTTTCATTTATTTTCACAATTTCTGTGATAAAAATAGGCATATTTTTTAGAAACTCAAATGCTAAAATAATAAGTCTATTGAAAGGGCTTCTTTAAAACTTTCCTAATTACACGAAGCAGACTGCGTTAATTTTTTTAAAAGTTATTGAAGAACAAAAACTACTATATGAATCAGCTATTTTTACTAAATAGCTTTAAATGATTTTATTTAGCTATTTTCTATTTTGTTTTATATATCTGAAGACATAAAATGATAGGAATTTGCTCAGTCATTAAAAGAACTTAGAAACGTATGCACTGAAGAACTTATGAACTTAGATGCAATAATTAAAAAAAAAAAAAAAAAAAAAAAAAAAAGCAGCTACTTAAAATAAAAAATTAAATGGTATTAAAACTTTTCTGTGTAAAGTTGTATTGCAAAGTTGTAACAGTTGCATTGCATTTAAAATTACCATACAATATGTGAATTCCGAAGAAAAATTTATTCTGACGTTGAATTGTCATATCTCATCGATAATTAAATTTAGAAAAAGAATTTTAGTAAACTGGTACATTTATTTTTTCTGGAATGTAAAAAATACCTAACATTTAGAATCTGCGTCCCTCTTCTAAAACTCTGCTATAACTTGTCTAGTATGTTGAGTTGTTGTCTAGAATGTATTCCAATTTCTGAACAGTAATTAAACATTTTTTAATTATTATAAAGTACGCCTGTATACCAATTCCAAAAAATCTAAGAAATGTCCTAATTTTTGCGAACTATAATTTGTAATCCAAGAAACGTAACCAGATACTGCAATAGTATTTTAGTAGCTAGTACTACACAGCTTTTACAATCAGTTTGCACAATTTATGATTCTCTCACTGTGTGTGGGAGGGAGTGTTACGAAGGTTTACATACACATTATAAACGTGAAATAATATTGCCAACGACACAATCTCTTCTACATTTGTACACTTCATAAAATGAAATAAGGGATTGAACATGCATTATAACGGGAACTAGTAATTAAACTAGAGATGACAGGAGAAAACATTGAAAATAATCACGCCAAAACTTAAAATTTATTCACGTTAATATGTCATAGTTGAAACATTCGTGAGATTGTACGCAACGATTCCAATACAGAATTCTCATTCCAAAACAACATTTAATCATTTTGAAGAAGTTTATTTTTACATTGTTGAAACAATGCGCACTCAAATATGTAATAGTATGCAAAGTACTTTTTATAGCCGAATTCCAAACTACTTTCACGAATCTCAAACTAAAATACATTTTGAATTTGCAAAACTTTTATCTTTTTTTAAAAAACTAATTTTGTTCTAAGGGTAGGAAAGTTCCGTAAAGGAAATGAAGGTCTCTGTAAAGGAAGGTTCCAACAGACTTATTTTAGTGAAATAGTTTCAACACAATTTTCCGCTTGCCTTTAGAAGTCAAATGAGTAATTGAAACAACCTTGTACCATCTGAAGAAATATTTTAATTTCGCTTGCAGTACCTCTAGTTCTCAGTTTCTGTTCCTTTTGTTTGTATTTATGGGGCTCTACTTAATGAATTCATTTGCACCTTTTTTAATGTATACATTTAATCTTTCAACAATATGGGTAAATCTAAAATATCGCTCTTATAAAAACAATGGGTTTATAGCAAGATAGTTACTATTACACTGGTTGGTATATCAAATCTACAATAAAAGTAAAAAAGTCCTTCCGGCCTGTACCGGGAGGAAAAGGTAGCTTTCCTATATCTTAGTTTTAAAATTTTAGCTAATGTTACACGAAAATAGCAAGCTAAAATGCAAAGAAACCGTTTACAAAAGATTCGTTAATACTGAATTTGAAAAAGGAATTCGCCAAATTATTGAGCAATAGCCAAATTGGCTTCATTTATGAAGACTTATTTTGGTCGCCAAATTTGGCGATATTTCGCCAAATGTCGCCAAGTTCGGCGATAATTTGGCGCTAACGGATATGAATATATAGTTTTATGTGTATGATGATTGGGGAAAATTATTACAACAATGCAAATTTTTGTGATGTGCTGTCTTGTTTCAAAAAGTCAGCCACCCTATAATTTCAAACTGCTCTATCTCAGCCATTTTTTAAGATAGAGGTAAACCAAAAAATGCTCTAGAATCCTCGTATCAAGGCCTAACATTTAATTAAAAATAAATTTGAATTTTTAATTTTTATGTATATTTATTTTAGTTTTAAATTTTTAAATGGCCGCCATATTGAAAAAAATGGCGGACCAAGCTGGCCAACGAACTCGGTCGAGACATTGGTGAGCTTAATACACACAATTAGTTTCATCAAAATTGATTTATAAATACGAGCGTTATCGTATGACATAGTTCAGATATATATATATATGGATATATATATATATAAATCAACATTTGAACGGAGGGTGGTTTTGGGGTCTGGGGGTCATGATCGGTGAAAATATATTAAAATTTTCCTTAACTGCTTTTCTCCGCACGGCTGCAATAGGTAGCTTTATACTTTTTTGTATTGAAAGCTACCTAATATAATTTTGTAATCATGAATTTATTTTAAATGTAATTACAATCTAAATTGTAATTAAGTTGTCTTACCTCTAAAGCAAACTAGAAACAAACAGGAACATTTATTTTACATTTTGATATGTAGTTAAATACAAGACTAATGTTGATTTGGATTTTCACTAAATTTAGTAAATATTTTTAAATTTTTAAAGGGTTATTATTTTTTATTTTCTTTTTACCAGTAAACTTTTCATTATTTAGAGCTTTCTTGCAATTTATTTTGTATAAATCGTAACAGGTGGTTTGTAGCCATTTATGAGATAGCTTATTTGTACACATAAATTAAACAGCAGAGCGAGAAACGTATAAACTAAATCAAAATGAATGAAAAACATTGGCTTTAGTAAAATTGCATTTGAAAGCTGCTCTATTGTGTTTGAGAAATATATTAATCTCTCAAAATTTTATTTAATCGTTCAAAATTTTATTTTCTAAATTATATATTATGGAGAAAATTTTTGTTATAAGAAAAGTAATTCAGTATTAAACTGTTAGAAAAAATTAATGATGTATTCAAATAGTTTGTCAACGTAATATATATATATTTTTTCTTTTTTAGGTAAGGAAGCAATAAAGGTTAAACCAGTACTTCAGGAAAATACACCAGTAATCCATTCGATAAACAAAGAAGGCTTTATTGAAAATCTGAATGTAGATAAAAAAGAAAACATGTCTTTAAAATCGGAGCAAGAAATTATAAATAATATAATCGCATCTGACTTGGCTATAAAAAATCAAACGTTTGAGTCGGGCCAATTTATATCAAACGTTACTGATGCTAAAATGCTCACACTTGATCCTACATCGACCACTAGAGACTTCCCATACAATATCACACCGGATATACTGACTCAAAGTGGAGACTTAATAGTATTCCTTGCTTTGAATGATAACGGTAGTAATATGTCTGTTGAATCAGAAGATAATTCCTTATTGAATGAAGGGACGACTTTAGCATTAAAAGAAATTCCATCGACAGGAAAAGAACTTTTAAATGCTTTCGAAATTAAACAAAACTTCATTCAGACAGAACTGCCCACTTTAGAGAAAAATATAAAAGACGAAAATAATTTTTCTGATTTAACAAACGAAGATTATTTTATTGTGTCCAATTTTACATTTAATCACAATCGGGAAAATGAACTGGAAGAAATCTCAACAACTAAAGGGAAATCTATACTTTCTGACAATGCTGAAATTAGCACTAATAGATATGAAATTCAGAACATTGGATTGGATTTTAAAAATTCATACGAAGATGAGAAAGTAGCTGAAATTTTCAATGCAGATCAAATTACAGAAGAGTTGAAAGATCAAGGTAATAAATTTGGGTCCGTTGAATCTGAAAAAATATCATTTTTGAATCGAGAAACGACAGTAGCATTACAAGAAATTCCATCAACGGAAAATGACTTTTTGACAAATTTTGAAACAAAACAAAACTTAATTCAGACAGAACCCACTTTACAAATACGTCAAAATGATGATAGAACTTTTACCGATTTAACTGATGAAGATCATTTTAATGTGTCTACTTTTACATTTAATCGCAGTCAAGAAAATGATCTGCAAACAATTGCAACAACTAAACACGATTCCATTATTTCTCACACGACAGGAATCAGCCCAGATAGATTCGAAACTGTGGATAGTTTACTGAATTCATTCAAAGATGTAAAACCAGCTGAGAGTTCAAATATAGGTCCGGAATTGCCTAAATGTCCTGATCCAGGGCTATGTATATTTTGGTTTTTAGCTCAAGATTTATGTGCTAAAGACAGTCACTGTCATGGGGCACTCATTTGTTGTATGTGGGGTTGTTCAAAAATTTGTGTAGATGGTGAAAATGTTTTGTCTTAGAACTGTTTTAAATTTCTAAAGTATCCCAAAATGAAATAAATACCGCATTTAATTGCACTTATCTCTAAAAACTATTAATCTATGCATCTCGCATTTTAAAGTTTTAGTAAAGATGTTATGGAATTGCTGGTTCAATTTTGCATGACACATGAATTAGGCAAATATAACGCAATGGAATTTAGCGTCATATTTTATAAGTTAATGCTAAAATGACAGACGAATTGTTACTTTTAGGAATCTGTCATTTGTTGTATGTCGTGATGTACAAATGTGTGTTTAGATAATGATTAGTTTTAAAATATTTTTTAGTATTTTTATTTCTTCACTGAAACAAATGTTTGCAACAGAAACTTATCTTTTATTATTCACAATGATAGCTGGCCTAAGGGGGTCCAGGACACAAAATTCTAAAAAAAAACAATTTTCTTAAATTGACTAAAACAAAACAGTGTTTTTAGAGTTAAATACCGTAAACCGCATGCTTTTATCATGAGTAGATCTGGATATATCGCAATTTTTGTCTTGTGATTCATATAGATAGTACATTAGAGAGAGATTGGACATTGAAAAAATGTCCGACATGTAAGTTGCAAAGCAGGTGGAACGCAGTAGAACGAAATGCATTTTCATGACTCTCTGACGGCATTAAAAACGAATTTTTAATGATTTTAATACAATAAAGTGATAGACGGAGATGAACCACTTGCTTGACGTTCCACCTGCTTTTGAAATTACATGGCGGACATTTCGTCAATGTCCAATCTCTCTCTAATGTAGCATCTCTAGTGATGCCGCGCGCGACCCGCCCTCTGACGGGAACTTTAATTTCATTTATCTCGGAATGAATTTTTTTTTCACGATTTGTAAACTTTTGAAAGGATATGTCTAAAATTCCTTATAAATTATGCGTATGAAACGTTAAACAGTTTCTGTATGATGTTTCCAAGAGATTGTCTTCGGGATTATTGTTTTTGAGTAAGAATTGTAAAAATATGGGAATTAATGCAAAAGTCACTCATGGAAAGAACGCCATTTTTCACTTAAAAATTTATTATGAACTTTATAATTAATATTTTTAAAACTGTTGAAAACAAATTAAAATTACACATTTTCTGTATTCAACAGTGCAGAAATTATGCAAATCAGGCAAGTGGATCAAGAGTTGTCAAAAATTATTTTTTAAATTTTAATTTAAACATTTAAAAGTTTTCAGTATTTTTTCACATGGAATACGTTTATTATATAAACACATATTTCCCCAAACAATTTCATTTGAAAAAATATATATAAATAAAAATATTGTGTGTTGATAAAGTGTCGCGGACCCCCTTGCAACTTCTAATTATAGAATTTTTAACATCTCACATATATTTGGTACTTAGTGTATTTAAATGCTTATAGCTATAAATCAAAAGTAAAGTTTATTTTTCAATTAAAAAAACAGATTTTTACAATAGCTGGATTATTTTTGCATGATATTTAAATGTATATATAATACATTACAATGAAATGTGGCGCATTGGTGCTGCATGCATATTTCATTTTGATGTAAATAACTTTTAATGAGATTTTTTTTATATAATGTCTTTGCTTTTTAAAGTTTTTTTAATGTCGAGTATTTGCTACATATTAGGATGTTCAACAATGTGTAATGATGTTGAGAATTAATTTGTTTTACTTAAAAAATTAAATAATTGCTAATTTTAAAATTTTATATTAAAAACATGTAATATATCAATTCTATAATCCGATAAATGGGAATGCATGTAGCTCAAAAGTCATCAATCTGTGCATTTCCCATGTAAAGATTTTAGAAATGGTAATTTGTTTCTTGACGTGCTATTTTCAAAACTCATATAAAATGCAATGCATTATTCTGAATACTGTATGAATATTGCTTCTGTTTCATTTAAATAAATAAAACATTTATGTAAAGACTATTTCACAATTTTAATTCTTTCATATTTTTCGTTATTTTCGTATGTGTCACGCACATTTGTGCATATCACGCACGATGAACTAAACACTTGCATAGATCGATTTATACTAATGGGGCAGTGCCAGGTACAACTGTTGAATTGTTTGTATGTCAATAATTTACTTATATGTCCGCAGGATGTTAAGTGGGTGCGTTCTTCTAGTTCTTTTGCAGGTGAAAAGGTAATATTTTAAATCCATATTTTTCTATACCATTATTATTGAACACAGCTTTTATAATTGCCAATTTATGTAATACATAATTGAAGATGCCGAAATTGGAATTTTCAGCTTCAGATTTTAGTAAAACTTAATACTTCCTGTATCCATTGTTCAGTAAATATAAGCACAAATTATATAAATACTTATATGCTCGATAAATATTTATATGCTTTATAAAAGACTTTTTGAATTTTAATATCATAATTTAAGGTGGAATAAAAATAATTTTAACATAAAGACTTATTTCCTCGCCCAATTTTACGTGTAATGAGATTAATTTAATATCTCATGATTCATTTCAGTTAATTTTTGAAATTTTAATAATTGTATTTTATTTGTATTATCAGAATATTAAAAATGCATTTTAAATTAAATTATATTCTTTAAAATCTGATTTTTCTATATGAAACTTAGATAATCTATAACTGTTCAAAATAACGATGACTTAATCCTCACATAATATCAGAGTTAAAAACTATTTAGTTTTGCATTGGATATTTTAACCCTTGTGTAAGTATTTGCTTAGAAAGTTTCTGTAAATGTTTGATTTATAAAAATGTTTAGTATATACAGACGATAACAGTGATTCATAGTGTGATCGCATTAAATCATTTCACATGATTGTTTGCTTAATGGGAAATATACTACGGTTCGGTAAAAAAATTATTAGGAAACATGCAGGCATTCAGATTTTTTTAAAGATACTTTATAATGTTCAATACTTAAATATAAAATACTATCATAAATATTTCTGAGATATCTGTGCTAGTCTTATGCAACATTTAATATCGTTGAGTAAACTTCTGTTCAGAGACACACTTATTGCTTTGCAATAACAAAACAGGTATTAATTTAAAAACATGAAACTCCACAATATTACCGATAAATTCTTTTTTACTCCATCCTTAAGCTCTGTTCATTATCAATAATATTTCTTATAAAAGTTATCCTAGTCTTATGCAATATTTAAGGGTACAGTGGACTTTAAAAACTAACTTTTTTAATTACCAATATTTTATTTTAAAATTTTCAGGATTTAGTTATACTGTTAAAATAATGTCATGTGCAAAATTTGGTGAAAATATCTTTAAAAAAATGAGATTTTTAAAATTGCCAGGTTTCAACATGCTCCATGCGCAATCAGATTTTAGACACATTTACAATAATCCCCTGAATTCACAAAAACAAAAGTTACTACATAATTTTTGCGAGTTATATTAAAAAAACTTAAACTTGATTTTAAATTGATTTTTAAAACTTTTTCATTAAAATTTAATGAAATTTTATATATGACTCTTAAATTTTAAAATTTCAATACGTGTAATAACGTTCATTGTAAGTAACAAATAATTTCATAGTAACAAAAAATTTCAACTACACAGGTAGTATAAAGAACATTTCTGAGAAGTTTCAATAAAATTTAAAGCAATGATTGGTGCATGGGACATTTTAAAGTTACGAAAACGGTAAAAATATTTATTTTGAAATAAACAGGTTTTAATGATTTAAATGTTCGCAAATATTTTTAAAGTTTATATTGAAACAATTTTCGATACAAATGAAGGAAATATTAACATATATAGTAGTTTTGGCAGTTTTGAGTAGCATAATAATGGGGTTTTTTTTCACTGCCGGCACTGTGCAAGTGGTGCACTGTGGCGGAGATGAGATTACCGAAAACAGTAAAAATATTTATTTTGAAATAAACAGGTTTTAATGATTTAAATGTTCGCAAATATTTTTAAAGTTTATATTGAGACAATTTTCGATACAAATGAAGGAAATATTATTAACATATATAGTAGTTTTGACAGTTTTGAGTAGCATGATAATGGGTTTTTTTTCACTGCCGGCACTGTGCAAGTGGTGCACTGTGGCGGAGATGAGATTACCGTGCCGGTGGTGGAGGTGGAATGTCTACTAGGTTGGATGGAAAAGTATACGAAAAAAATTTTTTTTCGAAATTAATTTTGGCGCGGGTGCAAAAGTTGCCTTTTTATGTATATTGGTTTACGTTTTTTTTATTGAAATCCATTCATATCTGCCGGTGACCCAAGCGCCCCAAAAATAGTTAAAAATTGAAATTTTTATGAAAACTTAATTTTTTTTTATTTGTTTTAAATTACTTTTGGCGCGAAGTGTGAAAGTTGTCTTCTATTTATATTAGTTTGCATGTTTTTCTTAGTCGAAGTTTATTCATATCTTCAGGTACCCCAAGCATCCCAAAAATAGTTAAAAATTAAAAGTTTTGTGAAAATTTATATATTTTTTTTAATTAAAAAAAATTCCACTTGGCGTCGTGTGAGGAAGTTGTGTATTGGGTGTATTGCATAATTCTGTAGTTTACATATTTTTTTTTTTTTTTTATCGAAATCTATTCATATCTGCCGGTGCCCCAAGTATAGTTAAATATTGCAATGTTTAATAAAATGTATTAAAAATTTTAAATTTACGAAAATTATTTACAATTTTGGCAAAGTGTTTAATTAATAAAGTATAAACTTATAAATAATAATTTTGTAATAATAAATGAAGCATAAATTTAAAAATCCAAAGCACTAAATCATAAAAATTATAAACAATTTTCTATGCAAGTTCAATTTTTACTTCTTTTAATTTAGAGATTTACATATTTCTAAAGTTTGTAATCCTTTTTGGGATTAAAATGTTTGATATGGCGTCTTGAATTTATTCAATTCAATGTCAAACTGAGTCCTTTTTTTTTTCTTGTCCAGATACACTTTCTGATGCCTCAGGCACTAGGTGAATGCATATTTTATCTTGTGCATGCCATTGATATTTTGATCATTCCTACATTTACCATGGCCTCAATTTCTTCGTAAGGCACATTCATCAAAAAGGTGGTTCAAAACGTCCAACTCATTGCCAGTCCATAAGTTCAGAAGAATACTTTGCTTTGAAGTGTATTTTTGGTACTTGAAAAATTCTTACTTCTGGTAATCCCCTATTTTCATTTCCAGCACAAAATATTTTTGGTATTGCTAAAGACCTGATAGGCTCTGTGTTATCTCAGAGCATAGATAATTAAAAAAAAATCAGGATGACTAAAGAAGCTATCTAGTTGAACAACAGCGTCTACAAACTTTCTTAGATTGGGGTCTAAATATCTAGAAAATGGGATAAGTTTCCAAATATACCGCTGTCCTTCTACACTATAATGCCATAAATGATGGGAATTTTCAAATTTAGACATTTTTTTAAATATTTAAAAATATGCATATCAGATTATTTTGAAATTTTAGGATTAAAAAGAACAGGTTTGACTTCATATTTTTCAACGTCGATTTGATAAGGGGGACAATTAGGGGACCAACCAAAAATTAAAGAAAAAAAAATACTTGGGATCACCCTGTAAAATAAAATGCACAAAATGATCTGTCGCTGCAGAATATACATAGGAAGACATTGTATAATGTGTGCATTCATTTGTGTAAGAATAGCATGTATATTAATAGATATAGCGATTTTTAAAAAAAAAATTAAAAAAAAAAAATTCTTGCATGTTTTTTGCTTATAACACACAGGGTTTTTAACCAAATTTAACGCCAATTTCAGAAAAATTGACAAAATGTAGTAGCAATGACATAGTGCTATTGGAATATAAATATATTAAATATTTAAGGAAATATGGTCAGTTGTATAAAATAATTTTTATCAGCGCATGCGCGAACGATATAAAGGAACTTTTTGCATAATTTAGTAGTCAACTCTCTGGAGCAACTTAATAAAAAAAAAATCGGTCAAATATCGCAACAATTCAGAGAGATATTGGCGTTAGAGTAAGCTGTTTTTTAGTTTCTGACTAAAACTCGCTGAATGATAAGGGATTGTCCACAAATTGTTATTTTTAAGTTATCGGAAAGCGTTCGGAAAAAGTTTTTTGAAAAAGCTATTTAATTATAGTTTACGGTTATGTTTAGGAAGATTTTGACTCTAAACTACGATGAAAAGGAAAATATAGTCCATACATTGATTACATTTAGGTAAATTGGGGTGTTTATAATAAAATTTTGTGAAATTTAGCCCAATACGCAAAACACTCTACGGTAAATTCTATCACATATATATGTATTTTCTGTATATACGTAATTTGTATATCAGTAGTGAAGATGATAAACTAATATCTAAGATATATTGTACATTTTTCATAAGTTATGAGTCAATAACTTGTAATTTGATTTTTACAGTTATATTTCAATAGCTATTTGGGAAATTACGTAACAGACCGGAACCGTCTATGCCTAAAACATGTTGTGAAATCGAACCGAAAGGCTTCCTTTAGAGGCGATTTCAGGGGAATTTTGATAGTCTGCGTCTAATGATGCAAGTGATCGTACCGTCCGGCGGTAGATCGTGGCACTTGGTTATCATGGCCGAGCTGCAGTTCACAAGCCAAATATCACGCATCTGAATAAGACCCGTCGATTAACGTAGTTCAAAGAACGACGGCACTGGTCAGTAGAAAAATGGAAAAACATCCTATGGAGCGATGAATCACGCTAGCAGGTTTGACAGTCCAATGGACGTGTTTGTGTGCGGCGAGTGCCTGGCGAACGATATTTACAGGACTGTATCGTACCCAGAGTGAAATTTGGCGGAGGTGGGATCCTGTTTTAATTTCTGGGAGTATGAATGCCGAAGCCTACAAAACAATTCTGGACAATTCAGCGCTACCGATATTATGGCAACACTTTGGTCTTGTTCCATACCTGTTTCAGCATGACAATGCTCCATGTCAGACAACAGGTGTTGTTAAGACGTGGTTTGAAGAAATTGGTGTGGAAAACCTTCACTGGCTAGCTCAAAGTCCAGACCTCAACACTTTGGAACACCTTTGGGATGAGTTAGAGCGCTTATTTAAAGCCAGTCCAACTCGGCCAAAAACACCACAGGACTGTTTGCTACTCTACAGGATGAATGGAGCAAGATTCCTCCAGAAACGTAGCGAAAACTAGTATAAAGTTTTATCTCAAAGAGTTTCAGCAGTTATTGCGGCGAAGGGTGGCCCTACACGATACTAAAATTATGCTGAGTCCCCTTTAAATTCGTAGTATGAGGGGCAATAACATCTCAGTTTAAAAATTAAGAGGGGGAGGGGTGGCTAAATAAGTTTCAAACTCAGATTTTTTTCAAAATAACTGCGTAACCAAAAAAATCAATTAATAATAGAGCTTCTCATTAATAAGCAAATATGTAGATTAAATAATAATTAACTTTATTGAAAATTCAAAATGTGTTTGCACATTATTTCAAAGCATTTTTTTTATTTTCATTTAATTAAGAATTAAATTCAGTTTTAAGATGTTTTGAAATATTACATCAGGGTACAAAATATATATTTCATTAATAATACTGAAAAAATAAGAAAAAACTAATAACAAATGAAAATACACTTACAAATTTTGGCATCATAACATAAAGTAAGTGCGCTTTGCTAAAGTTGCGTTGAAAATGGATTCAGCATCTACTCCCTCCCCCCCCCCCTCTTACCCTTGAGCAGCACAAATGTCTAACAAATACAATGATATGGATTTTCGAAGAATATCCACCCCCCCCCCCCGATTTCCTACGGTCCTAATGACAGGACTACCAATAGCGATTATTTTTATATTCTATTTTCACTATTCTTTTCAAAAAATAAATTTTGTGTTATGTTTCTCTTACACATGTTGTTAAAGCGCATGTGAAAAATTTTTATTTTGAAAAAGTGGTACGAGAAAAAATTAAAAAGTAGTCGCCAGTGTCAGCTCTGTAATAAGGTGTCTTGTCACAAATCGCCATGTACATGCTGGTTTTCCAAGAAAAACTAAAGTGTCAATAAACAATGAAAAATAGCATACATATTAAGATATCTGACTACATTTAAAATGAGATTTTTTTCTAAAATTTTCGTTTTCTTTGTATTACATTTTATTAAAACCCGCATTTTTACATTTCCAAATCTGCGCTTACATTTATTGTACTATAAATAAAACCTAAGTTATCAGAAAAACTACTTGATAGTGAATGAAACCGGAAGTGCCAAACGTTTCAACGTTATTTTTTTTTTCCTTCGTGCCAAAACTGTCTTATAGATATAAACTGCAAAAAAATAAATAAATAAATATAAAAAAAAAAAAAAAAAAAAAAAAAAAAAAAAGTTGACCGATAACTACAGTAACATTCCAATTCACATAACTGTTACGTAAATGTTAAATAAAGTTTAAAATAGTTAAGTAAATATTTCTGTTAAATGTATTTTATGGAAAATGCACTTTTCTGTGAAAATTCCATACGCAAAACTCATTTCTCAAAGCTATTGAAATATCACTATAAAAATAAAATTGGAAGTTATTGACTCATAACTTATGAAAAATGTATAATATATCTGTATAATAAAAATATATCTAATACAATGTATAATATAAATGTATAAATATACGTTATACACAAAATACATACGTATATATGCGATAGAGTTTACTGTAGAGTTTTTTGCGTATTGGGCTAAATTTCACAAAATTTTATTATAAACACCTCAATTGTCCTAAATGTAATCAATGTATGGACCATATTTTCCTTTTCATCGTAGTTTAGAATCAAAATCTTCCTAAACATAGCCGTAAACTATAATTAAATAGCTTTTCCTGAAAACTTTTTCCGAATGCTTCTAGATAACTTAAAAATAACAATTTGTGGACAATCCCTTATCATTCATCGAGTTTTAGTCAGAAACTAAAAAAACAGCTCACTCTAACGCCGATATCTCTCTGAATTTTTGCGATATTTGACGGATTTTTTTTATTGAGTTTCTCCAGGGAGTTGGCTACTAAATTATGCAAAAAGTTCCTTGATATCGTTCGCGCATTTCGCAGATAAAAATTATTTCATACAACTGCCCATATTTCCTTAAATATTTAATATATTTATATTCCAATAGCACTATGTTATTGCTACTACATTTTGTCAATTTTTCTGAAATTGGCGTTAAATTTGGTTAAAATCCCTGTGTGTTATAAACAAAAAAACATGCAAGAATTTTTTAATTGTTTTAAAAAATCGCTATAGCTCTATTAATATACATGCTATTCTTACACAAATGAATGCACATATTATACAATGTCTGCTTATGTATATTCTGCGCATATAAAATAACTGCACATTTTTACTAATGAACCAAATTTAAGATAACTAATATATAGATTTGAAATTGAGGATAGGAAGGGCTGCTATTTTAGCGTAGCGTCTTCGTTATGTACTAATTATCAGAAAAAAATACTTTTTTTTATGATCGCGTTAATGCAGAAGAATGCGATTTTCTTGAATAAATTATTCGTTATATTTGCAGGTATGGGGAGGTAGGGTGTTAACGCCTTGCTCTGATTTACAATTAACAAATTCCATTTAAGAAATTTCACATTTTTAGCTTCTCCCGTTGCGTTTTATAAATGTTATATATAGAGAACACTGGAAATTTTAAATAGCAATTTTTGTAAAAATTTACTTTATGTTCCTAATAAAAGTACACAACCCGAATGTATTTACTTGATGTATACCAACAATCCAAGTAAATGATTTGTTGTTGAGCATTTGCATTCTTATCTCGGGTTCTATGGGGCAAGATCACAACGGGGTTTGGATGATTCGACTTGGTTTTCGATCGCGTTACAGATTTTATTTCCACATTCCACAGCCAGGGGCACATCTTTTTCTCGAGTTCTATTGGATTTCTTGATTTTGACGGAAATCTGTTTGTTCAACTCCCTTGATGCAACGGGTACCCATGTCGGATGTTCGTACAGAACAAACTGTGCCCCCTGGCAGTGAAAAGTGAAATTAAATGATTTTGCTACGCATGCGTAGCTACTATATGGTACCGAAGTTCCTTTTGGAAGGTGGTGTGTTTGGAACAGTGCGCTCCCTGGCGGAGGAAAGTGGAACTAAAAGAATTGCAACGTATGTGCTGCACACCTACTATACGGTGCCACAGGCAGCGGGAACACGTGTCGGAGGATCGTTTATGTCTCGCATGCGCAGCACTTTTAAATAATTAATTTCATACTAAATGGGGTTAAAGATATAAAATCAAAAAATTTGGGTTTGTTTATTTTTATCATGAGCCCGGGGAACGTCGGGCGGGTCATCTAGTTACAAAAAAGTGATTAAAAAAGGTATAATATTTATAGCAACAAAAATTTAACTATGCACAGAGGTAGTGAAGACTAGAACTTTAATGATGATATTTAGAGTTGTTATATTCTATTTTTATATTTTAATATCTTGGTAGTCTGCCTTGAATACAGATTGAAAATTCATAGAGGAACAGTTTATGAAATATTTAATTTTTTCTTAAAAATTACTGGATATTACAAATAACTAGTGTAAGCTGTTACAAAACAGATTATACATACACACCCGTAAGTATCTTGGAACAAACCCCACCGCGAATGATCGTACAAAAATGTAAATCTCGTGGCAGTCGTCTAGTAATTACGTGTACTAATTAATGCTACACACACATTTTGCTTGGGGGAAACATCTACACAAAGATATATTAAGAAACCTATTTTTTTTTACACTAACAACTAATTTATCATATTTGGATTATTGACTTAAATAATACCTTCGGAAATGTTTTGATCGTAATGTTACGTGTATTTTTACTGTTACAAAACAGGTAATTGTTTAAGCATGATTTCAAAGGTACTTGAGGGAATGGTTTATAATTTGAAACTCGCGTATTCGAGGCTTCTAGAAATAAATTTCGGATAAAAAATTCTACGTAACAATTCGAATTTTTTTTAAATAGGTAATTTGAAATTATACTATTTGAAATTCAAAATTGAAAACAAGTAAGATATGGAACCCACGAAATGTTTCAACAGAAATTGATTTCTAGATAACAAATGTCCGAATCCAAAGTTACAGCTCATCGCACAAAGTTCCTTTTTGATCGACGGTTATGTGTTTTGCAACGTTGTTATTTTAAATTTACATTAGGAGTTCCAAATTTAAGTGGTCGGAAGTTTAAAAAAAAAAAAAAAATTAGTTGTATTAAAATACTACAAAGTTAAAGTTTAACTCCATTTTATCTCAGAATAGATTTTTTGCATAATTTGACATGTTTAAAATGTTTTATCTACACTTAAAAGATGTATGAAATTTTGTTTATAGGTTTTTTTTTAATTATGTGTTTAATAAATTGTCTTCAGGATATTTAATTGCATGTGGAAATTTTTAAAATATATTCCTTGAAGTAAAAAAAATCTCTCTCAAAAATCCTATTTTTGTCACTTTTAAATTTATTATAAAATCTGATAGTAATATTTGTATAAATCCTCAAGACTAACAAGAAAGTTTTTCTAAACACAATAGTGAACGAAGTAATGCAGTTGGGCAAGAGGCTCATCGGTTAAATAAAATAATAAGTTTGAAATTCCTTTCTTTTCAAACTTTAATGTTTTCAAATACTTTGTATAACGATTATTTTCCAAATAAAAAAAGTCATTTCAGAAAACAAATTCATTAAAATATACCAAAAAAAGTTTGATTCCAAGGCCACTTTAAACCTGAATAACTTCTATACCTTATTGAATGACTTCCCGTTTGCTATCTGAAGGCAAGATTTACTGATTTACTGACTCTTGATATGCTGTCAAAATTTGGTGTTAGGTTTGAAAATGTTAAAGTTCATTACAATATCTCTACCTAGACATCATAAGAAAAAAATATATATATTATGTTATTATTAATCGACTGGTATCGATTCCATTATAATGCCATGATTTGTGGTGGAGTTAAAAGGAAGATATACCTTTTGCACTACTGAACATACAGTATATCTTTATGATCATGTACAGGGTGTTTCAAAAATGACCGGTATATTTGAAAAATCAATAAAAACTAAACGGGCAGCGATAGAAAGACACCGTTTGTTGCAATATGCTTAGGACAACTGTAAATTTTCAAGCAGACAAACTTTCGAAATTAGTTACAATTTTCAACAACAGATGGCGCTGCAGTCTGGAAAAATCTAAACCACGATATTTTCCACATATCCACCCTGCGCAGGAGTAATATGTCTCTGAACGAAATTACGAGAAACCTTTGTAAACCTGTGACTTCTTTCTGTGGGGACACTTGAAAGACCAGATGTACCGCCACAATCCAGAAATAATTGAACAACTGAAGCAGTACATCTCTTCTGCATGTGAAGCCATCCCGCCTGACACGTTTACCAAGGTTTCTGGCGAGGCTAACGAAAAAGAAAGGCTACCGCGGTGCTTTACGCGTATCTTTTTTACAGACCTTTGGGAGTCACGTGATGCTCAAATGCACCAATGCTGGTGTACGAAAAGAGCATCACGTCACTCTAGCGGTCTGTAAAAAAAGATAAATTGAATGCACCGTGGTAGCCTGTCTTTTTCTTTAGCCTCGGGTTTCTGCTAATTTCGTTCAGAGACTACGTCATATTATTGCTGCGCAGGATGGATATGTGGAAAATATCGTTGTTTAGATTTTTCCAGACTGCAGTGCCATCTGTTGTTGAACATTGTAAGTAATTTCGAAAGTTTGTCTGCCTGAAAATTTACTGTTGTCCCAAACATATTGCAACAAACGGTGTATTTCTATCGCAGCCCGTTTAGTTTTTATTGATTTTTCAAATATACCGATCATTTTTGAAACACCCTGTATATACATTACTTTAAAAAAATATATAACGTTTTCGGGAATAACTTTCTATACTGTGCGATTCTGATGCATTTTGATACTTATAACTTACATTTTAAGAGGCGTCCATTATTTTCTAGAGGTTAAAATGGCTGTATGTAAGTCAGACTTTCTGCTTGAAATCGTGTAAATAATTTTTTTTTTAATTTGGTGTTAAATTTTTAAGGTATGAATTGATTAGTAGTCGTGAAAAACAAATGATCAAAACAATGAAAAATCCTACTAGGTAAATATTAAGAAAATACTGCGCAATGATAATGATTTTAATGTTTTATAATAAATATATTTTATAATAGGAAAGTCACAAAACAGGCTAAGCATTGAAAACTTTAAAATTACAGGTCTTATTTTTTTTACTTCAAGTTTACTGGGCAATGTTGTATTTCACATAATACTTCAAAGATCACTGGATAAATTTTAAGGTATTTTAGAACATACCTAGAGCAGCAAACTCCACCACAAATTTCATGCTTGTAACATTTCCGGCAAAACGTTGGAAGGTAATCTTTGAATGTGGTGAAATAAACATGTCTTACAATATTGAGTAAATGCTTGCTGTTATTTGTTTTTACATATTTTTTTGCCAATCAGTATTATTGATAATTAGACGAGGAAATATAAAGATAAATATATTTGCAAACTTTTCGTGATATGTTCAAAATTGTTGGAGGGGAAATTGGAAAACCGACCTGCTCCTACAATAAACTCTCAAGATAAATTATCATAAGTGCATTTTATATCTGCAGGAAAAATGTTCGAGAACAAAAACTGAATTCTCTTTTTTTGTATAGGGCTATTTACATAATTACAAGAGACATGCTGCATAAAATGTTTTTTTTCTTTCGTTATTTCCCAATCCTTAATAATATTGCATAAATATTAGCAGTAATTATTTGGGATCCAAACCTAATGTAAACTAAAACTCATTACATCATTAAAAAAACACGAATATACACAATAGCACCATAAAATTATCGTATTAAAAGTGAGTGTAATTTTTATACAACAGTATCCGCAAATATGGATATTGTTGTTTGCATCTAAAAATTCATAAAAAGGTGAAAAAATATCTTTATTAATGATAATTTAATATTGTCACTGGTGCATTTAATTCTCGATGCTTATTCATAACAATATTTTGATTTAATAATGGATGGTTTCACATTTCAACGACATCGGAATCATGCTTTAGAAAATTTTCAGGGATATTCGTATTCACTTTTGTGTAATGCCACTCATTTACAATGCACACCAAGCAATTTTAACAAAAAAAAATCCTGGATTTTTTTTTAAGTTTGTCTTTACTCGAACTGTGGAATTCTCTCTGTGGTGATGATAATTTAGTTTTAAAATTAGTGGAATTTGAAATAAGATAAATTAGAATAAATATGATGTGAATTATGGATATGTAGACTTTGTCGGTGCCAATTTCAGTCTGAATATGCTAATGAATAGGCTTTGGTTAATTGGGACAAGAATGCAAGAAAATTTAAAAGTCTGCTTATTGTATTTTTTAGGTGCGTCCGTAACTATGTAAATACGTAGCACCCATACTCGTCATCTGGTATGTCTCTCTGTTCTCATACAACAGCGCAAAAGCTAACCTACCAAATGGTTTGAAATTTAATATATGTAATCGTTGCAGAATTTTGTCGAGTCATTTCAAATTTTAAGAAAATTAAATCAAAATTTAAAAATATATTAATAAAAGTCTTCTTCATTCTATTAAATCCTATCATACGTAATTAATTCAATGATATCCCATTATAGGTAATGGTCCTAGGTTGGCATGGTGATTACGCATATTTCTGATAAAGGCATATTATTTCTGAATTGCTGAATTTAAAAACCAAACTGGTATACTAAAATTGCTTAATTATAGCCATCATATAATATACATAGTTTTTTTGGCTAGATGTTTCCGGAGAAATAGATATTAAATGGAAAAAAAGAGTTTAAATATGGATTTAAAGTTCTGAAAATTTCACAGCTGAGCTTAAGTTTACCATTGGGACTTTCAGTAAATGTCAACAAAAGATAAAATGGTGCCAACTTAAAAGGTACTTTTTACGGAAATTAATCATATCATAATAACAGACGATATAATTCATTTAGCTGAAATAAAAACGATTATTTTTTTTTACATTGCCTTGTATTGGATATGTGCACATAGTATAATTTTATTGTAACAGAATTGAAATTATTTGTAGAAGTGTGTTGAAACTTAGTTTCATAAAATAAAATTAATATCTATAATCTGAAAATCTTCACATACAATAAATTTTGTGTTCATTCATTTTTTAATAAGACCGAATATTTATAAATCACGAAAACTAGTTATAGTGCGAACGCCCGTCATTTGTCGTTTTACGTACAATTTGCAACTTGTTTTATAGTGTTTTAATTATGCAACGATAATTTATCTTTAAATAATATATTTATTTATTATAAATGTATAGTAATTTAGGATAATATAAACACCTACTGATTTTTTTCCAGACATTATTTCAGTAAATGCAGAAGATGGTAATTAACTTGTATTTGTTCATCATACACAAGCAAAGCTATTAAAAGTATAATTAACTCGTTTTAATTACTACATCAGTATTAAAGCAACTTTATTGCAATATCTACGGTTTACACTCAGTGATATAGTAAAAGCACATTTGGTTTCATTTATTTGTCGGAAACATTTTACTTGTAATGCGCACTCCAATTTCTAGATATAATATGGTCAAAAAATAGTTTTCATTATATACAAGTGAAAACGGTATCATTTGTTTATGTATGTATTCTTCATTTTCAGGAAAATACATATTTTATTACACATTAGGGAAGTACATTTTTGATAAAAAACAGATTCTAAAAATACAAAAAATAATAATGAAGTCATAATAAAGTATACTGAATTTATCAATGCACATTTTGTACAATTTTAAAAATATTATAGCACTGCTCTTATTACTAAAGTGATAAACATTTTCATGTGCTTAATATTAGTTTATAACATGTTGTTAAACTGAATATATAATTAAACGGAATGTATAATTAATTTTTTCCGTAAACAGTGAATATTTACTTATGCTCTTTTACATATATTTCTGCTATGCCTTTTGAAAAAAAAAATATATTTTTCAGAATCTTTAATTTCCACATCTGCATGTTCACAAACACGCAATATCTCAATGTAGATAAAATGAATTTTTAACAATGGTTTTAACAATCGCAAATCAATAGTATTTCTTTTATACGTTACTGAGTAATGCAAAAATGTACAAAGGGTTTGCAATTGATCTTTTAATATCTCTTAATTGTATATCCCTTCTATTTTATATGGATGCTATTGAATTGAAGACACATGTATAATTGTTAAAAAGTTCTAATTAATTTTGTTTTATGTTAATTTTCATTTTTACCCATCATATGTAGTATAGGGCAAGTCTTGTAATCGTTTTAAAAATCGAAAAAAATTGTTGATGGATTTAAACGTTTCAAACATTGGAGATTCCGAAAAACATATTTTTAGAAAGAAAAAAAAATGGCGTCCGTCTGTTTGTATAAACATTCTATCTCCGGGACAAATTGGCATAGACTTGAAATTTGGTATGTACTTAGTATGTAATAATCAGAACAAGCTCATTGAATTTCAGTCACCACGATTATTGGGAAATAATTTTTAATAAATTAACATAAGTTTGCATAAGTTTTGTTGCATATAAGTACAGTTTTAACTTTGAACTTTTACTTGCTTAAATGTATGATTTAAAGTAAACTAAAATAAAACGAGGTAATTTATATTTCTGTAGACCAGAATTTTTTGCTATTATTTAAAATTATTCACAGTTATTTAAATGAACAATGTACTATTTTTCACAGAGAACTAAATTAAAATACGTGATATAAATATATATACATTATTTTAACTTTTTTTCACTATACAAATATTTAATTTTTTTAAATATTCTTTTAAATGTATTTTAAAAACACAAATTGCACAAATTGTGCTTATTAGTTGCTAAAATCAGTGTAAAAATTGTTTTAAACTCATAAAAGAGCTAAAATCCTACATGTTTCGGCTTCAAACTTAAAGCCATCATCGGGGAAGAGGAACAACACAAACGACTACTGATCTTTTAATTTTCGACACGAGAAGATTGAAATCAACAATATGTCAATCTTCAATAAACAATAATCAATCTTCTCGTGTCGAAAATTAAAAGATCAGCAGTCGTTTGTGTTGTTCCTCTTCCCCGATGATGGCTTTAAGTTTGAAGCCGAAACATGTAGGATTTTAGCTCTTTTATGAGTTTAAAACAATTTTTACACTGATTTTAGCAACTAATAAGCACAATTTGTGCAATTTGTGTTTTTAAAATACTAGTTAACAGTGTAGTGTCCAAATGGATTCAATTCTTTTAAATGTTTAATATTTTTTTAAAATCCAGATTCTTGTACTTGTAATTACTACCTAAGTAATAACTATTTTTTGCAATTCATATATTTTCAGAATTTACTTTTGTGTACATTGAAATATTAAGAACATTCTAATTATAAACATAAGAATCCATGATTTAGAAAATTCAAAAGTTAAAAAGTTAGTTGTTTAAAAAATAATAGCTTAAAATACTATTATGATAATAGAAAAATTGCTATTTTACAAAGTATTAAAGCAGCTTGTTTTAATTTTATGTAACGTATTTTAATTTATTTCACAGGGAAAAAATAGGAAATAAATTCTAAATCCAGCAACATTTTGCGGTCTAGACAAGTACCAATTGCCTTTCATTATGTTTATGTTTTATTTAGTTTTTACTTTTCATTAAATGTATAACCATGCAAAATCCAATAGTTTAAATTGTATTTATATAATTAAACTGTATTATAAAAAAAATTAAACAGCAGAAAAGTCTGAGTTTTGAAAAGTAATTATTACGTAGACAGTTATTCTAATTACAAAAAAGAATCGGAGATTTCAAAAAGTTATATTAGAAATTTAAAAGCATACGTTTGTAATAATTAATATTTTTTTTTAATGTTTGTATAGTTAAACAAAAATAAAATAATATTTTAAATAACTGTAAATAATTTTAAATAACAGCAAAAGTTTCTGGTCTATAGAAATATAAATTGCTTACTTTTTTTCTTTTTAATTTTCATTAAGTGTTTAAGCATGCAAAATTCCATAGTTAATACTCTACTTGTATGATACAAAGAATATATAATTTATATTTGTCGTACATTTCAATTAATATTCCTACTTTTTCAATTGTGGTTCGAAAGTAATTGATAAAATGTTTCATTGCGAAAATGAAGTCCAACCGAAATTCTAACATGAACAAAAAAAATTGGAATCCGGTACGCTGCGAAGCATGATGCTAAGTCACTTGCCAAACAAAGAACTTATTCGGTTTCAACCTGTAACATAAACTTTGAAAATTATTTTCTCAAGACTCCTGGGTATTACACTTTATGGCTCTCACGAGCAGGGAAGACCGAGCTATGCTCGGTCAAAATTAAATTTGAGTTCAAATATCATGACCCATGACCAAAATGATCCACTAATTGAATTTTCTCGAACTTGGTACTTAGCCAAACAGTCTTCTCGTGCCCGAAAACCATAGAATGCAAAATTTAGTGTAAATAGTCTGAGCCGTTTTTAAGATAAAATTTCTTGACCCATAATGACCCATGACCAAAATGATACACTAATTGATTTTTCTCGAAAATGTGACCTAGCCCAACAATCTTCTCATGCCCGAAAACCATAGGATGCAAAATTTAGTGTAAATAGTCTGAGCCGCTTTTTAGATAAATTAGCTTGACCCACAATGACCCAGAAATGATCTACTAATCAAATTTTCTCGGACATGTGACCTATCCCAATGATTTTCTCGTTCCCGAAACTCGTAGGATTCAAAATTTAATCAAAATCATTACAGCCGTTTTTTAGATAAAATTAATTTGACCCACGTTGACCCAAAAATGACCCACTAATCGAGAGTTCTCGAACATGTGACCCAGCCCAATATTCTTCTCGTGCCCGAAAATGGTCGGATTCAAAATTTCGTTAAAATCGTTTGAACCGTTTTTTAGATACAATTAGCTTGACCATCACCGAAAATGACCCAAAATGACCCACTAATCAAATTTTCTCGAACATGTGACCTAGCCCAATGGTTTTTTGGTGCCCCAAAACAGTAGGATACAAAATTTCGTCAAAATCGTTAGAGCCGTTTTTAAGATAAAATTTGCATATATATATATATATATATATAACCACACACAAGATTTGCTCGTATTAGAATATATGATATATTCATATGCTAACTATACTCTATCGATACACAAACGTTCACCGCCTTTTTTATTCCCGACATCAGGGCCGTCTAAATTACATTTATTTTCATCACTGAAGATGACAGAAATCCATTTTTCACCGTATGACATATGCTTTCTAGCCCACTTTAGACGTGCATCTTTATATCTCTGCTTTAATCAAGGTTTTGCTTTCATTCTCCTGTAAACAATATTTGTTTCTTCTGTGTACAGTACTTTTTTGAAATTCCGAAAATTGATATAATTTCACGCACAGATAAATTATCAATGAAGCCATTTTTAATAACATTCTATCATCACGTAACATTGTTTTCTTTGGTCCTCCGACTCGCTTTCTAGTAATCCATGTTCCACCTGATCTCAAAACTCTATAAATACTGCTCAAGGATCTCTTTATTCTTCTCGATATTTGTCCATGTGCTTTTAAATGTAAAATCTTAATAATTTCATCTTTAGAATTTGTGGCATTTCGTGGCATTTTATCAGAATACGCCGGAAATGTATTTTCCGAATTACAAACAAAACAATACATTGAACTCCTTTGATTCCACATAATTTCAATAAATTATTATGCTGAAAATACAGCCAACGATATTTCAATTAAAGGGAAAATTATTCTGCATATTTTGTGAACAAAAATGTAAAAGAAATGTAATGCTGTATTGTGTCTATACTTTTTTAGGACAGCACATTGTTATATAATTTAATCTATAATTTATAATTTTAAACCTTTGATCATAATTTATATGTGTGTATCAGCAAAACTGCTTTTATTTATTACCTATCTCGCGAATTTTAAATGTACCTTATTACTTTTTATGTTAATGCAAATTTTATTGATTGTCTAAACTTTCTGGACACGGTGTATCTTCATCACTAATCATTTCTTCAGTTGCATGGAGTTTAATCCAAAAAGGTTTTATATCCAGAAACACTTAATGAAAATAACTCACATTTGTTTCGAACCGAGTACATTTGACAACAAAAAAAATTGAAAAAATTGTGCGACAAATACATATGTAAGTACTGTATTTTACCAAGAACTGAAGCTTATTGAAATTTTCTGCTAAAAATGTCTGTGTAATATTAAGGTTATTGATCATTTTATAGAAGTTTCGGAATCAAAGCAAATCCTAATCGAAATACAGGAATAAACTATCACTTTATACAATCAATTTGTATGATAGAAGAAAATTTATTGCACTTTTAAATATGTAGTTAGAATTTTATGGAAAATGTGAAACATCTTATAAATTATAGGGTACTAATGTCGACCCCGTTAAATTTGGATGATTTAGTTCCTCCCGATTATGCTAAACTTGTGCCGCCAAAGCCTAATGAAAGTAAGTACAATTTTTTACCTAATTTAAGTATTAAAAATATTGTTATTTAGCGTGCATCTAAGAAATTTAATATTATGTTAACTAGTCATACGCAAATATTTAACTTTTTTGCAGTGACATTGTTATTTTAAAAGTTTTGGATTTTTGAGTATTTTAAAAATTTTAAAGAAGTAAAATCACAGATTATTTGATATTTCTTTTAATTATTTTCTTAAAACATCACATTTCAAACAATGTGAATTTAACTTTCATATCATTCATCAGTTTTTCCTTCCTTGAGTTTTTAATGGAACATATGTCTTTTGGGAGTAAAGTTTGATATTTTCCAGGAATATGTCTGGAAATCACACTTTCTAATGCACGCACAATCAATACAATTACACTACATATAATGCATAATAAAAATGTTTACGCGCGATTTTCGTTACTATGCAATTTTTTCAATATCTCGCATAACTTTTTATCGATTACAATTATCTTTTGTGCAACAATCCTTTAAATGAATTGTAGGTATCATTCACTGTAGTTTTCAAGTGACTTTTAATGAATAGGCAAATAAATAAGTTTATATATATACAGGGTGAAAAACTATCCCGATATATGAGTCCTTAACTATCACACCGTTCACAGAAACGTGGTTTTGGTTTTAAGTATTTTGAGGTATGCGCTCAAGAATCGTATGAAAAACAACAGTTAAACTCTATCAGTATACGGTTACAGTAACACAATTTTGAAAATTTCAAATGACAACACCTTTTTTTATTGGAATGTGATCTTCATAGTGAAAAACCCTAAAAAGCGTTGAAACGGTACCTGTAACACGAAAATTTCCGACGCTAGAGAGACTAAGAAGAAAAGTGAAAACAACCAATAAAGGACAGAAAAGCAACATAAAGTAAAACATTTTATTATTCAGTGCTATCCACCATCTACCGCATGCAACGTGTCTTCGTGTGTGATGTGGAAAATTTGTGAAACACAATAAAATGTTGCCCTTATTCGTTGTTTTCACTTTTCTTCTTAGTCTGTCTACCGCCGACAATTTTCATGCTGCAGGTACCGTTCCAACGCTTTTTATGGTTTTTCACTATGAAGATCACATTCTACTAAAAAAAAAATAGGTGTTGCCTTTTGAAAATTTCAAAATTTTGTCACTTTAACCGTAGCTGTTGGAGTTTAACTGTTGTTTTTCATACGATTCTTGAGCGCATACCTCAAAATACTTAAAAACAAAATTTCACTCAGTTTCTGTGAACGGTGTGATAGTTAAGGACTCATATATCGAGATAGTTTTTTTATAATCACCCTGTATATATACCGCTAACCAGGCCCCTACCTGCCCGGCATGAGTGCCTAGCTTAACGAGTTAGTACCTGGGAGTGGGGCGGAAATCGCCTTATCACAGCATGGCTGTGATCCACCTAACTATAGTTTTGATGGCTTCGCTGCAGTGCTTGTTCTCTAGTGGTTTGCTACAATTATCTTTGTTTGCCGGTTCAAGGTTTCTATTTAACTTTGTTGAATTGATAGATTTAAAAAGAGCAAACATTAGGGAAGAGAAATTAATTGGTCTCGTAATTTAGAACCTTGATCAGGTGACGAGACCTTCACCTGACTAGGCGCCGCCCAGAGGTATAATTCGCAGGTAACTTGGAGGACTTTGCACCCACGATGAATTTTACATGCACCGGGTGCCATTAGCGTACATATATTTACTCATTTGCCAATGTCTGTTGGCTTGTCACGTTCCTGGCGGGTTCTCGCTGTAGTGTTTATCACCTCTTTTATGGCCTGATTTCTCTTTTTGTTTTATTTGTCTCTGACAGGGTTCTTTGCCGTTTTTATGGGCTCAACCCTGTTGTGGGTTATTTCTGTCTCTTATCTTTCGTTGGGTTTTTGCCTCTTTCTTGATAAATTGATATTTCTAGCTTGTGCTATAGCTGGTTGTCACATGTTGAAACTCGGTCTTCTTTCGAGAGTTTCACTGGTTATTATGTCACTATCGTAGGTTTTGTCACATTGTAACTTTTGTTACTGGTAATAAACAAGTTTATACCCACACAAAATACAAATTCTAGCTAAAGAATTATTTGGTTTTTTTTTATTTATGTTTTGCGTTCGCTCGTTGCCAACTTATGTATATGAAAATGTACAGCTTATTTTCATAAAAACATTTTCCTAATCACATATTCATCATATATTTATATTGAATTGAAAAAAAAGAAATGTGGGAATCTTTAAGATTGTGTGCTGATAAGTATTTACATTAATTTTACTTAACTGCAATCTTTAATTCACCAAAAAACTAAAATTGCGGTTCATGTTTGATTCACCCTCGTATATACCGGTTACATGGTTTCAAAGTCCCACATGCACTATTAATTTGAGATCCTTTTTAAAATTTTCAAACATAAAATTAACTCAACTGTTTGGTTTATTAATCTAGCAAAACGTTTAATGTACATTTTTGGTTTTTTAACCATGATTTATTTAAACATCGACTCCATTTCTCTATGTTGATTATAAAAGGAAATTTAATTAGTTTTATAAAAAGTGGTTCAGCAGTCCTGGCCTACCTTTATATAATTTGTATTGAAAAATTATCTCATTTTTAATGAAATTGTGCTACATTATAATTTGAATGTTGCTGTTTGTATATTTTCATTTTAAGGAGGCTTCTCTCTGTAATTATACATTCACATTTTTCTTTTACAGCTGCACCAGTCAATGTTACAGTTGGTCTTTACGTCATCCAGATCCGAGCAATAGATGAAACTGAAATGGTAAATGTTCATTGTTGCAATACACATTTTTAAAAAAAATAATGTCAATTTTGTCAGTACGCAATCACTTAACATGTCTTATATTTAGTGTTTTTAATTATGAAGAATTAAAAATTATGAAGATTAATTTTTTTTTCATATTAACTGCTATCACAACACTTTCAAGCGTCATTCCTATTTTGCTCTGTAATTAAGAAAGTATACTGTGAAATTTCTGTTGTGTCATTTACAACTGAATAATATTCACAAAATCAATTTCCAATATCGCAGTAAAAATAGCAGAAAAGAAATTTATTTACAGCGAATTTCTGCTTAACAGGATTCACTATAAGTTCCTAATGCATATTAGATACATATTACTACATAAAATGAATTCATATCATATTCTGAATATCTTCATAGATATTTTATGCTCCACATAAATTGCAAATAAATCTTTCTGTTGACAGATTTCAGCATGATATTTTATTGTTCATCTGATCTAATACTTAACATTTTGTACCTAGGTACACAGAAAAGTAGCCTATTTGAGCAAGTATATTTTTGGGAAGCATAAGCATAGAGGGGTGTATCGGGAAGTACCTCCTGTACTCCTCCCTGTTTCCTAACACCAAATATTAAGAATATTAGGCTGATTATTAAACAATTAATTATTTTAATTTATTTGATTTCCCATTTTGTATACTGATTTACCCTTATCAGTAAAATAAGGGGGGGGGTCGAAAGGTTTTGGTCAATTCCTCTTTTCGCCATATCTTAGCAGCAGTTTTAAGTAGGAGCGTAGAATTCAGTATAGCAAATCTACTAAAAAAAATAATTAAACACATATTTCAGTGATTTCAGAAATTCACCCATTAAGGGGATTAAATGGGGGAAAAATAAATGCTGCAGCTATAGATCGGATAAATGGAATTATCGCTGCAGTTCGTAACCTTGTCCAACGAATAAGAGTGAAATATTCCAGCCAGGATATAGTTGGGATAGCTCAGTAAGAGAAGGTTGGCACGGCAAGCCAAAGTACCCAGGTTCGTTCCCTAGTTGAAAATACTTTCCTCTGTTCATTATGACCTGATTACATGGTATACAGGAATTTCCGTTTTATTTTAGATTCATCGTGTAAAATGTAATAGTTATAGCTCGGATGAATAAAATTAGCGCTGCAGTTCGCAGTCTTCTCAAACAAATAAGAGAGAAATATGCCAGCCAGGATATAGTTGGGATAGCTCAGTAAGAGAAGGTTGGCACGGCAAGCCAAAGTACCCAGGTTCGTTCCCTAGTTGAAAATACTTTCCTCTGTTCATTATGACCTGATTACATGGTATACAGGAATTTCCGTTTTATTTTAGATTCATCGTGTAAAATGTAATAGTTATAGCTCGGATGAATAAAATTAGCGCTGCAGTTCGCAGTCTTCTCAAACAAATAAGAGAGAAATATGCCAGCCAGGATATAGTTGGGATAGCTCAGTAAGAGAAGGTTGGCACGGCAAGCCAAAGTACCCAGGTTCGTTCCCTAGTTGAAAATACTTTCCTCTGTTCATTATGACCTGATTACATGGTATACAGGAATTTCCGTTTTATTTTAGATTCATCGTGTAAAATGTAATAGTTATAGCTCGGATGAATAAAATTAGCGCTGCAGTTCGCAGTCTTCTCAAACAAATAAGAGAGAAATATGCCAGCCAGGATATAGTTGGGATAGCTCAGTAAGAGAAGGTTGGCACGGCAAGCCAAAGTACCCAGGTTCGTTCCCTAGTTGAAAATACTTTCCTCTGTTCATTATGACCTGATTACATGGTATACAGGAATTTCCGTTTTATTTTAGATTCATCATGTAAAATGTAATAGTTATAACTCGGATGAATAAAATTAGCGCTGCAATTCGCAGTCTTCTCAAACAAATAAGAGAGAAATATGCCAGCCAGGATATAGTTGGGATAGCTCAGTAATAGAAGGTTGGCACGGCAAGCCAAAGTACCCTGGTTCGTTCCCTAGTTGAAAATACTTTCCTCTGTTCATTATGACCTGATTACATGGTATACAGGAATTTCCGTTTTATTTTAGATTCATCATGTTAAATGTAATAGTTATAGCTCGGATGAATAAAATTAGCGCTGCAGTTCGCAGTCTTCTCAAACAAATAAGAGAGAAATATGCCAGCCAGGATATAGTTGGGATAGCTCAGTAAGAGAAGGTTGGCACGGCAAGCCAAAGTACCCAGGTTCGTTCCCTAGTTGAAAATACTTTCCTCTGTTCATTATGACCTGATTACATGGTATACAGGAATTTCCGTTTTATTTTAGATTCATCATGTAAAATGTAATAGTTATAGCTCGGATGAATAAAATTAGCGCTGCAGTTCGCAGTCTTCTCAAACAAATAAGAGAGAAATATGCCAGCCAGGATATAGTTGGGATAGCTCAGTAAGAGAAGGTTGGCACGGCAAGCCAAAGTACCCAGGTTCGTTCCCTAGTTGAAAATACTTTCCTCTGTTCATTATGACCTGATTACATGGTATACAGGAATTTCCGTTTTATTTTAGATTCATCATGTAAAATGTAATAGTTATAACTCGGATGAATAAAATTAGCGCTGCAGTTCGCAGTCTTCTCAAACAAATATGAGAGAAATATGCCAGCCAGGATATAGTTGGGATAGCTCAGTAAGAGAAGGTTGGCACGGCAAGCCAAAGTACCCAGGTTCGTTCCCTAGTTGAAAATACTTTCCTCTGTTCATTATGACCTGATTACATGGTATACAGGAATTTCCGTTTTATTTTAGATTCATCATGTAAAATGTAATAGTTATAGCTCGGATGAATAAAATTAGCGCTGCAGTTCGCAGTCTTCTCAAACAAATAAGAGAGAAATATGCCAGCCAGGATATCGTTGGCTCAGTAGGAAGAGGAAGAGTGTTGGCATGGCAATCCAAAGTACCACCGTTCAAGACCTGGTCCCGGCATTTTTTGATCTGTTGGAATAAATCTCAACTGTGATACTCGAACCATTGAATATAAACATTATATTTTATATATATATATTAAATACTCGCTTTAAGGTTAAACATATATCCTTCCATTTATAAAACGCATGGGAAGATGAGCTCTATATCGACTATTAATTTTCATGTTTTCTTTCATAATTTAAATTATAATATTAAATTGAGAATAATGCCACTAAATAAACCAGCATAAAAATTTATTTGAGGCATATAAATAAGTCTTTAATAACAATCAATCCTGAGTCTTTTAAATGGGCTGTGAAATCGTCGCTTTAACATCCGATTTTGTTGGGTATCGGGACATATGGGAATAATTGGCAATGAAAAAGCAGATTTGGCAGCTATGGAATAGATAGTTTTCATAAACTATAGAACACCCCTCTGGAATATTAAAAATTTAATAAAACATGTGATAACAAATAAGTGGAAAGGAGCTTGGGATACAGAATTTTATAATATGCTACACTCTGTAAATCTGGTAATATTCGTATAGACCGCCAATTCATCAAGGAAAGAGTATTTACTCCTTTGTCGCATGCATGCATTTAGGTCACTGAAGAATTACTCATACATATCTTTTTTTTTCTTTTTTTTTTTTTTTCTTTTTTTTTTGGGGGGGGGGGGTCCAGTTTCGAAGTGCATAATTTTTATTTTACTGAACTTAACATTCAGAAAATTTTAATGCGTTTTCCTGCACTTAGACATTTGAACAGGGTTTATTTCACAGCATCATCACATCATTTAATGAACCTCATTGGAGAAAAAAAAAGCAATCTGTTAAAATTTTTAACTTTTTAAAACATGCCGTATTTTATCATTATATTTATAATTTTTTGCATCTCAGTTTTATAACCATAATTATTTTTATTCGTACTATTCTTGTGATTTCCTTTTTAATATCTCCTGTGGATCTGTAATTGTTTATCAGGATATGTTATCCCCATCCAGGTATGTCTGTTTATTATATAGACTCTATATATTGCTTTTATGTTTTTATGTTATAACTGTATACGCAAGATGCTTTTTGTGTTTATCTCTTTACATATTTTTATGACTTGTGTTTGGCGCAACATGTCCAAATGTGGACTTTGAGCCAATAAAACCCACCAACGAACCTTATTAAAATTGACACTTAAGAGATTTCGCTTTCTTTAGCCACATTTCAGAACTGATTAATAATTGTATATGCCACAATTTAAAACATATCAACGTATAATTCGAGATGCATTTTATTCACTTCTAATATATTTATACTGGTTTTCTATAGGATTTTAAAATGGATTTACTGATAAGGCAATCGTGGCAGGATAAACGACTAAATTTTCCTTCTGACACTGGTACAAAGAAAATAGTTCTTGATCCCAAGTGGCGAGAACACATCTGGACTCCCGATGTATGGTTTAAGAATGCCCAAGATACAAAACTTCAAGAGTGGGAAGTGCCCAGCGTCTTTTATTGGTTAGAGAATGATACAGTCTGCTTTTCAGGAAGGTGAAAATTATTTCCTTTCTTTCATAAAGAAAAAGAGTTTTACATTGTAAATAATTTGCACGCCCTAATTCTTTCGATTACGGTATAAATGTTTAAATAATTACAAATTGCACATTAGAGTTAAACCAATACTATCTGACCCCAGCCCGGCGTTGCCCGATCTCGTAATAATAAATTAAATTCAAACATCAAGTTATTATTTTATATCTTTAACCCGATTCTGTATGAAATTATATTTTAAGATGAAAATTCATGAAAACATAATGATATTTACTGATAAAAGCACTCCTTTTATTGTTTTTTTTACGTAGATTCGTTTCATAATTTAAAATAAAAAGTTCTTTTTGCCCGAACTTTTAAAAATTTTATTGGTGATAAATAAAACGGTTTTACAGGCCTTTATAAAAAATTTCATGAAAAAATATTGTTATCCAGTTGTAAAAGAAATGTTGTATTCTCGCTTTTTTGTTTGTTCGTTTTCACGTCGACTCCTTTAACATAGCAATAAAAAAATAGTTCTCATCTTCCGAACTCTCCGACATTTCAATCGGTTACAAATATACCTGTATGCAAGCTCTTGTTAAAATTCTGTGGAAAAATATGCATATTTAGAAGTGAAAGCATGAGTTCATAAAAAAAAGCTTTAGCTTTCAAGCTCAGAGCAAAAATATATTGGAAGGTCTATGCTTTCAATGCAATGGTACACATCCATCCGTTTTCAATCAACTTTTTTCATCTCCTCTAGGCTAAACAGGATAATCAATCAGGTTTCCGGTTTCTGAGGGGAGAAGTTTAAAAAAATAACGTTGACGCATGTGCAAAGAGACGATATTCGTGTGGAAAATTTTACAGAATGCGCTTTTCGTTTTAAATATATAGATTGTTTTAGACTATTTGTTTAACAAAAGCCTAGAAAAAAAGAACATTATTTCACTAATAACCAGTGAATTTTTATCAAGCTTTTCAAAGCGAAAACCGACACAGGGAAAAACGTCCAGGCCGGGGACCGGACCCGAACTATTGGAATAGCGCTTCAATCCTCTATCTTTGAACTACGAGGACGATACCCAGCCTGTCATCTGTCACATATATATTACGGTAATGCCGCAATCGCAGCCCAAGATGGAAGTCATCATAAGCACGCAAAGTTCTGCGGCAAACATGAGACGACATACAAAGCCTAACACACAACAACACATAGTTAATGTCATAGTTAATGTTTTCACTATGTCGTAAAAGCAGAATAAAAATTCACTGGTTATTATTCAATGATTACAGGAGTAATTCACTACTGAAAAACGAATTAAAATTAATTAATTTACTATTTTATCAAAATAGAATTTACAGTTCGGATTAAAAAATAAATATATTAGAAATTAAATTTCTTTTTTCATATTTTGATTTTATTGTCTAATTGCATTTTCAAATACATTAAAGCCATTTTTGGTATCTTAACACTACATCTTTTTCTAAAAATATATGTATTTTCCAAACATGAGAGTTGAATTCTTATGCAATAAAAATATTTGGAAATTCATTGATATAAATACGTTTTGTATCAGAAGGAATTCCTTCATATTTTCTTTTATGATATTATTTTGTTTATGTTGGCAAATAGTTGCGGAAAACAATCTAAGGCCGACTGTCCAGTGTACAATTTTCTTCCAAACATGATTCCTTGATTTTGTATTCCTTAAAAATTGGGTTATGGTTTGTAATTATTTTTAGTTCGAGAATGATTTATTTTCAGTCTTATATTAAAAAAGTGAAAATTTATTAATGTCATGTATCCAATACCTTTTATAAATAGGACTCAATAATTGATTTCTTACAAATGTGCTTGTAACACTTGTGTATTTAGGGTTACGCTGGAGCTCAGTTGCGATATGGAAATGCATCGTTATCCACATGATATTCAGCAATGTGGAGTTGATATTATGGCTTGTGAGTATTTTATATTTATTCAAGTGTATTGTTTAGATTCATAAAATCATAGTTTAAAATTCAATTTTATGTTTCGTTGATAAGAAAATGTTAAATTTTTCGAGATGAAAATTTTTACTTCATTATAACAAATGTGCATTGTTTATCTATGTTATTATACATTTCATTAATCTGATTATTGTAAATAATTTTTTTGTGTATGTAACAAAAAATAATTCTGTCATTAGCACACATTATCGAAACAAACGCACTTCAGAATGTAGAAAAAAAAAGTCAAAAAAACTTTAACACTTTGCTGTCCTGCGACAACTTAAATTTAATCCTTAAATGCTACATTGGAATCAGAATTTTGGAATGAAAAATTCCCTTTTATCATGTACACTAGCTGAATAACTTTAAAAATGCCTAAAATCAATGTTCAATGATGTTATATTTTTAAATGAAAATCTATCCAAACGAACTGAAGGACAGTCGTTACAGTTATTTCCGATTTAATGTCGATTTAATTTCTGACGTTTGGATATATTAAACTTTCAATTGTAACTAAACGTTCTTGAGGAAACCTTAATAATATAAAGCGCTCCCCTACCTTTCTTCTTATAAACTCAAATTAATACACAATATTGGCCAAATTATCAGTTCCATTCGAAAAAAAATTCCAAAACCTTGTTTCTAAGATGATTATATTAAAATTACATAAAAATCATGCACTCGTGGCATCATAATTCACTTTTATATTTTAACAGAATAGTAAGGCTACCATAATTTGTGACTCGTGTTTATAGCCAGTATACATCAGGACACATGGCCGTTATCATTATCTTTTTACGCGAGAAGATTTCGCTATGGTACTCAATTGTGAAATTTGGTAATTTTTTTAATTCAATATTTGATAAACGACATAATCATTAAATTAAAAATTTATATCAAGAAAAATACATTTTTTTCCTTTCTAACGCAGTTTGTCTAACAATTTTCTGACAAATACTTTTCGAGCTATTTTTTCAATAACTTCAAATGTTTCATTTTCCGAGTTTAATCAATGCAACGATTATCGAAAAACCCAGTCTTCAGCAAAGCATAGCTTTTTATTAAAGAGTATGAAGAAAAGAGTTTACTTATTTCGAATAAATTTGTTTCTAAATTCTGGTGTCAATCAATCATTTCAATACATTACGAATAGAAGTATTTTTACGAGACATGCGGACGGCAAAGTGTTAATAGGTGGTTTTGCAAAATAACTATTTTTGTAAGAAAATGACGGTAGCGTTACATTTATCCAGTAAGAAATACAGAATATGTCGCTGGGATATGGATTCAAAATTTTGTTTACAACTTGAACAATAATGAAAACATTTCCACAAAATTTGAAACAGCCTGACCTTTCTTCTTGTGCAATGCAAGGATATCGTGAGAAAGGATAGATATCAATCATATTTATTCATATAGCTCTAATTCAGATACTCAAAATTTACGCATTTAATTGACAGTTTATACTGTTATCCCTATCTAGATTATGTAAACTTTGTCACTTTTAATGATATCTTTGAATTTCACACAAAGCAACGTAAGACTAATTTTAAAAAATCCGATATGAATGTAAATTATGGGCGAGGCTAGTATAGGATAGCTGTGAGTCCCCTTGTATTTTTCAGTTTAACACAAATTACGACCCAATTTTCCGACACATAAATTGTTAGATTTGTTGTCTACCACCATCACTGAATCTCTACTTTGTCCATTATCACACACTATATATATGTTTGTATAAATAATGTGTAACAATGAAAAAGTAAATACATTTCTTCAAACTTCAACAGTCTAATATAAATGTCAAAGAATAAACGCTTCTATACATTACTAATTCTTAAAACACTGGCAATTGCAGTCAAATGCATAATTATACTTAAAATTTATTTTATTCTTTAACTCAGAATTAATAAAGAGTATTTTGCATATATTAAAATATTTTATCGCCTATTCCTAACTAAATTTACTTCTGGTTTTCAGCATATAGACTCTTTTATTATTTTACAAATAAATTTTTAGTATTCAAATGGGAATTGGTTTTCCGGCGACAATTTTCTTAAATTTGGTTATCTTATTTACCATTAATAAATATTCATTTGAAGAATGTCATTCTTACAAAACATTATTGATTTCATTATCCTACTTTTATCAATTAAATTATGACATATTTATGCAATATTTTTAGATTTTATGCCGGACAATATAACTTATAGAACATAATTACAATATTCCGCATGTAAAAATGTTCCTGTAGACTCAGAATTTTTGGGAAGATTTTGCATATTACATTTCATTATAATATATATATATATTTTTTTTCAGTAATGAATCCGAAAAAGGACCTTATCTTGAACTGGAGAAATCATGGAGGAGTCCGTTTGAGTAAAATTGTGACATTACCCCAATTTGACATTGGTGAAATTAAAACGAGTCGATGTGATGCTATTATGTATGAAGGTAAGTGGAATAATTTTAACTTTCTTAGTACACTAATGTCCAAAAATTAAGAGGCGGTGAATGGACTCTTTCAATTTTAGATGTTTCTATTGAATATCTACTAAAAATTCTTTACGAATTCTCATTGAACTTCAAGAATGTAAAGAACATGTTTGACTTCATAATTTTTACTGAATATTTAGTCTCGAGGACTATTATAAAGGGGGGGGGGGTGATTAAAATTTTAGTAATAAAATAATATTTAATATTTACGATCACCCAAGTAACAGGAAATGCTCAAAATGGTTTGTCACTATAACAATTGACTTTGTAGGTGCTGTTCAACAATTGTTTACATTTGTGTATGCATAAAAAGTTTATTCGTGAAGATGTTAACTTTTCTGTGAAAAATCCAATAGTTTTTTGTTTATAGCATACAGAGTTTTCAACCGAATGTTACACCAGTTTCCGAAAACTTGACAAAGAACAGTAGAAATATTATACTGCAGTGAGAAGATTAAAATATTGAATATTTGATGATATATCGGTATTTGTATGAAATAAAATTTAACTGCACATGCGCGAACTACAGCAAAGATTTTTTTTTGTCATCATTTGATAGTCAATTCTAAAGAGCAACTCATATAAAAAGAACAATCAAGTATCGAGAAAACTCAAAAAGCTACTGGCGATACAGTGAGCTGATTAAAAGAATTGATGGAAATCCCTTATAATCCAGCTACTTTTAGAAAGCAACTCACTATATCCTTTCTATCTTTCTGAATTTTTGCGATATTTGAATGTACTTTTTCTATAAGTTGCTTTATAGAATTGACTACTACATCATGAAAAAAACGCGTTCATATAGTTCGGGCATGTGGAGTTAAAATTTATACAAATACCCATAGATCATCAAACATTCAATATATTCATATTTTAATTGCATTATACTATTTAGTCTTTTTAAAGCTTTCGGAAAGCGGTGTTAAATTCGGTTTAAAACTTTGCATGCTATAAGAAAAAAAACATTTGAATTTTTCGCCGATACATTAACACCTTCAAGAATATGCGTGCTAATATTACACAAATGGATAAAAACGTTGAACATGACCTACATAGTCATTCGATACTGTGACGAACCATTTTCAGCATTTTCTGTTTCTTGGAGGAACGCAAATATTTTATTAATAAATTTATTATTAATATTATTATTAATGAGTTTGTTTATAAAACAGAACCTGCTAAACGTAAGTTTAGCTGGCTTCGTTATTTGTTGTGATGTGAAATATTTTGCATATTTCTCGCAAAAAATGAGTTACTTATGATCACAAAATATTTATACGATAAAACGCTACGGTACGTAGCTGCAAAAAAGCGGTTATTTTTCTTTTGCCGATGGCAACGATTGGTTTGTTTAGAAAACAGAACCTGCTAAACCTAAGTTTAGCTGGCTTCGTTATTTGTTGTGGTGTGAAATATTGTGCAGATTTCTCGCAAAAAATAAGTGACTTGTTATTACAATATTTAATAAAATATTATATCAATAATTAATAAATGATGTCCAGGTTCAAACATTTGTAGGGTTTGAAACTATTTGCTTAGTTTTGTCAAAACCAATTTTTAGCCATGGTAAATTGTACTTCAAAAGTTAGATAATTTTTTACAGTTACTGTAGTATCTCTGTGTATATAAAGAAGTTTTCGATGCTTAAAATTAAAAAAAAAAAGAAAGAAATAGTTTCATAATTGTGAAAGTTGTAGATATTTTCAATATATTATGTATACACCTTTTTTAATTTAAAGAATACCCAGTGAGTATTGTATATGTATGATGCTGAAAAAACACCACTGTTTTCGTATTTCTAAATGGTGTCCATATCTTATGATGTGTATCTATATATTTTTTGTTTCAAAGTTTCCGTGGAGCCGTTTTTATGCATAGTATTTATACATAATGCTGAAATTCATGTATTCTAATATGCATAAATATATCAAAGTAACACTACAGCGCATGCTCTGCGCGGGATAAGCGCAGAGCATCTGGATTGGTTTTAGTTATATCAATGTATGTATAATTAAAAAATATGTTAATATAACCACTTTGCGAGGGGAATCATATTGGAGGGGAGACATATTGGATGATCAGCATAACCTTTTCTACTAAAATGTTAGAATAGACATTTACGAGTTATTTAACCACGTATTTTCTAATCACATAATTCTTTTTCAATGTACTACTGCTGAACGATTAAAAATTTTCAGTACATGGTGCTCATTGCAAAGGACTTAAGAAGTAAAACTCCCATATAGGACAATATGATTAGCTAACATTCTGCGTGTTAGCAGAAATTTGTTGACTAGTACTAATATATTACCGTATTTGGTGCTAATTGGTTATTTCACTTCTGAAGTGTTAGATGTTTATATATGTTTCTGGACAACCCTTTCAGTGTTTTCAAGTTGCAGAGTATAAAAAATAATACATACAGTATGTCCCAAAATTTCGTTTAAAATCTTTAAGCGGTGATAGAATATACAACAACAAACATTTTTTGTACACAAACCAAGGTCGCAATCCACCCTTTGAGACATACATGGATTTTGCCTCGCTCCAAACTGACTACTTTATTTTCATTCATAACTTTAAAATGATAATCGTTTATCGAAAATTAAAAAAAAAAAAACTTTAAAAAATCTTTGTGTGAAATGTTATGATATCATGTGAATTGCAGTCAGTGACATCAAATATATTGTAAGCAACATTCCGAATTATGGAATGTCTATATGAGTGTTGTTTGAATGAGGATTATGGATGTTTCAGAAATTCTCGGAAGTTATCACATTTCATATAAAGCTATTCAAGTCTTGTGAGAATACTGTTAGAGTATCATTTTTATTGTTACAGTTATAAACGAAAATCTGGACTCAACTGGTAGTTAGATACCTTGTATTTCAGAGTGTATACGTGGATTGCGATCTGGAATTTTACACAAAAAGTGTAAACATATTATTTACAGTTGATAAAACCTATGATAAATCTGTAAAAGTCTTTACAAATTATGGATATTGCTAATTATGAATATGATTCTTTTTTCAGAAATGTTCAGCTGCATTAAAGCATCCTTCTCACTGATTCGTCGAGGTGGATACTTCATGATTAATATTTATATACCAACAATTCTTATAGTTTTGATGTCCATGCTGACGTTTTGGATTCCTCGGCAAGCAGTGCCAGCTCGAATTACACTAGGCGTTACTTCTTTACTAACAATCATCACTAAGCAGTATCAATCAAGTATGCCAAATGTTTCCTATATTGTTGCTCTCAACATTTGGTTATCATCTTGTGTAGCTTTTGTATTTTGCAGTCTTTTAGAGTACGCTATAGTGATTACACTAGAAAAGAATGTAACCAAAATAAGGCCGCTAAACGTGGTATGTATTACATAACGTTAGTGTAAATTTGTTTAGTAAATATATGAGGGGGTTGGGGCAAAAAAGTGCCAAGCCACATTTTCGGTGACATAAATCTGGCACTGTAACCTGTTGCCTAATATTGAAAATTATAATATCCTGCATATTATTTTTGTATAACGTATTTGATGGCAGCATATGTCCCAGGTTTCGTTTTAGCCCCAGACGCTTATGCCAAAATGAAGATAGATAGTTTAGGAAAAACGTAAAATCACAATCATTAAAGTAATGCCCTGTTGTGACTCAAAATATCTCAAATGTCACTAAGACATAGGCGAAAAAACTTTGTTATGCATCTTGATTTGAGTATTTAATCAAATTTTGAAGTTCTCAGAAGTTTAAAAATGTAGTTTAGCACTCTCTTGCCCCAACCTCCTCATATGTTTATTGATTTTCATCATATTATAGTGCAAAATTATCGCAAATACGCATACGCAAGTAATAGTTTAATAATGTTTGCATAAACGAATGAGAAGTAATAACAATTTTAGTATATTTTGTTGTAAATAACCAACAAAACATAACATAGCTGGAAATCAGCTCCGTAAAGGGTCATAGGACTTTTAAACATTAAAATAAATGTTTTTTTTTAAATAATATAAGGTGGGTGAACCAAAGTTTTCCAGTCTTCCTAAGGTAGCCCACCGCTCAAAAGTAGAATTAGTATAATTTTTAATCACAAAATGGTACTACTGCATTATCGATCATGTATCTGCAGTGCACCACGTGGTATAATTTAAAGAGATCACCTTGATCCTCCGACATTTTATGGTATGATTTCACGTTCTAATTTCCAGGTAAGAAGTTTTTTTAATTTACACGTGTTTAATTTCTGAGAACTTTGAGATCTGACACGTTTTCTAAAAGCTTTTTTTCTCTCTAACTACTTTTACTGCAATTCTAAGAAATGTATCAGATAAATACTTTTACGCAGTGCAAATGGCGGCCATACGCATGTTCCTACCTTAGAAAACAAATGTAGAAATCAGTGCAGTAAAGTTGATTTTCAAACTTTTTACATAAATATTTCAAAAAAACTTATTACAATTTATTGTTATCACTAGAGATCACTCAAAAGAAGTCAGTAAATCCCAAAAGAAAATCCCTGAAGTACGGTACACAAAAAGTGCTTCAAAGTATTATTATGTCATAAGATGAGAAGATTAAGACGAAAAAATCGAAATATATCAAAAGAAAGAAAGGATCATCAGAGCATAATAGTAAGCAAAATAGTTTGCTGAGTATTTTTTCACATTTTAAAAGTTGTTTCAATACATAGGCTACCTTTGGAACACTATGCGTCTAAATTAGCACTCTGCGTCTAAGAAGGCCCACAAGTTTCCATTCTGAAATTGTATTATAAAAGTAGTTAAGTTTTATTTTACAAAGAAAACTCTACTTGATATGAGTTACAGATAAGTGTAAAATTTTACAAACCAAAATTCAGCTACACACACCCAATCAGAAACTTATAAAAAATCCTAAAAGCTTAATTATGGACACCTTTGGTTCACATACCTTATATTAAAGGATAATCTTTTCTGAACATTATAAAACAAACTGCCTTAAAAAAATTGTAGAATTACTTGAGTTATACCCTAAAACATACGACGCTCGAAACGTAAATGAATTTAAAAAAATAAAATGTTGAGAATTTTCTCAAAAGGAGCTGTTTGGGATAAATCAAGATGTCACGCGCAGGATAGCTCAAAGTCTTTGAAACGTTTTTCCTAAAATTTTCAGAAAGTATATTTTATGTTAGTCTGCATAAATTGAACCTAAATTGTATTTTTTAATGTTAAAAAAATATTCAGTTGTTGGTTATAATGTTAAAATAGCTTGGTGGTTATAAAATGTCTTGCATAAGCTAAGTACAACTTTCTATTAAAAAAATAAAAAACTTCAAATACAAATTTATTTATGTTCAGCATAATTATTACAATCTAAAGTACAATTAGTCTTCAAACGGTTTATTCTAGATGCAAAATGTTTTTTCGTAATCCTGCGTGTAATCAATATGTTATGACAATTTTCTGCTTCACAAATGTCTGATAGTTTAAATCCCTAAATAAATATTGGTTCTGCATATTGTATTTTATTAAATATCTGGAATGCAGTATAACTTGTTTAAAACCGTTATGCATGCAGAATTTCAATTATAAATAAGTGGAAATACACCACTGCGGTAATCAGACCCAGGATTTCGGCATTTACCAATCACGACAGCTTATATTTTTCCGTTCCACCTGCATTTTTCCCAACAAGCACTTTATTTTTACACTGTTAAAAATTTGCAGCAAACTGTCCAGTCATTTGACCGTTTTTGTAGAAAACGGTTACACAACCGCAATTTTACTATATTCTGACCATAAAATGAGCAATAATACGGTCAGAATATAGTTAAATTACGGTTGTGTAACCGTTTTCTACAAAAACGGTCAAATGACTGGACAGTTTGCTGCAAATTTTTAACAGTTTACTGAACTCACCTCCATGTATACTTTTCACTTTCCAGAGTGAATGTTTCATCAGCCATTGATTCCTTTGTAGGATAGTTCACATTTGATCATTTTAAAAATATCGCTATCAATATATACTTTCGCAATTTTTGGAGGCATGCTTATTTTTCAACAATCCACATCTTCCGTGTTCACTGTTGCCTCTTTCCCAGAAATGTACTTGTCGACGATTCCATATCGAATTTTAACTCAGCCCATCTCCCACTTTACCGTTAAAATTTATTGTTGAGAATATTTTCTATCCTTGCAGTTTTCAGTTTCACTACCGTTCATTACGAGATATATGTTCGAAGCTCGTGATGAAGTATACCAGTCAAGCAATCCTTTATACACCATCGTATTTCATTGTTTTTACCTTCTTCTCTTGGACAAATAAGCAACAATTTTGCCGCTCATGCCTGGATTTTGTAGCAAGATACATAATATTAACATTGATTTTGCGAATGCTTTTTTTCATTTACCATGTCTTTCAGAGTCATATTTTTGTATCATGTACAACTTATCTGACACAGAACAGTGCCTTCCATTTTACCATATGGCTTTTCTCCATATTAAACAAAAATTTGCTAAAACTTGACAAAAGAATAAGAGACGACCTGATCCCACGTAACTCGTGGTGCAAATAAGTCACCGGGCATGAATAAAACAGGAGCATACGACATCGATGAAAGTAAGGAATACATAGAATTGAAAAAGGAAGAACGTTACGCTTTCTCTTCAAATACGTTTAAAATTAAACAGAACTAGGGACGTTTTTATACTACAATGTACAATTGAAAAAAAAAGAATCGACAACATACAGAAAGCAAAAAAGGGAGAATAAATAATAAAAAGCGGCAGAAATACGTCTGTTTTTCTCTATTTCAGTAATAAATATACCTGAAACGAGAAACAAAGAATATAAGTACGTGGAATCAACAAGAGTTGCAGAGTCACTAATCTAGTGAGATTTATTTATTCAAATATCTATTATTTTTTCAGATTATTGATATTCAGATTAATTAATCTGTTATTACATAAGGCGAATATTACTATTTGAAAATAGTGGTAGGCATCTGAATAAAAAAAACCCCACTAAATTGGCAATGTTAGAAAAGAGAGAAGAAAATCGCATCTTGGTATATGAATTAGCGTATTCAGAGTGATTTTTCGCCTCAAAGGCCTGAAACTTTTTGCGTATTAAACGGGATTGTATATTAACTGTTCGCGTGTTAAACGTGATATTTTTACATTAGTCTTATAGGCGATATTCAAGGGACCGTAAAAAATTCGCGTTATTAAGTGGGATCACGTATTAACCTTGAGCGTCTTATCCGGAATCTGACTGTATAACGGTTTGTTTTATGACTCAATTTAAATTGTGTTTTCCCCCTTAATGAAACATTAAATAATATTTCTGAAAAAGACTTGTATTTCTATAAAATTTTGTCTTCTAATTATTAAACAAATTGCAACAATTTTAATTGTAAGATTGCGTTTAATCAAAATATATATAATGTTTTGTTTTATGCGTCAGTTTAAAATGGGTTATTTATTTTCAGTGAGATATTCAGTAATGTTTCTGTCTAATAAAAATTAAAAAAAACACTTGTTTACAGGATTTCATCCAAGAGATTTCATCAACAAGATTTCATCAATACTGCATTTCTAGAATTGGAAATAAAGGTTGATATAATATTAGCATTTTCAACTCAAAACTAAAACGAAAATAAATTATACGAAAATAAATAAAGAAACGAAAATTAATGTTTAAAAAGTAAAGTATATATTACAATTCGAATAGTTTACCTAACTATTCACAAATTATATTAAACGTTTTAAAAATGCTCAAATTTTTAATATTAAATATTATATATATTCTTATTTTATGTTAAAACTTTAATGTCGAAGTTTTAATTACTGGATGTCAAATTTTAATATTAGAAGATATAATTGTGAAATCCTTTAAATGTTTTTCAAATTTCATTGCATAAAAACAGTTTTCGAATAATGTTAATAATATTTTATAACTTGTCTATTGTAATAAATTTGAAGTTGTATTTGACATAAATTTTACGACAGTAAATTAAAATCCCACAGTGTATATAAATGTAATTGGATTTTGGAATTTATTTTATTATCTGTATGTAATAAATATACCGCACACATTAATTTATTTTAATTAAAATTTTCGTGGTGGTCTGATAAGCTTAATTTTATTTTGCAAAATAAATTGACATTAAAAAAAATTAGATTACATATAAAATTAATTTTTATTTACCTACTGAAAACTGTTTTGATTTATATCCTTTTTTACTATATGTTTACTTTTCACTACACTTCATGTTACAGAATGATAACGCGGAAGAAGACATTAAAGAAAATGCAAATGAAGATAAGGCTATCAAAACGTCTTTTAAAACTGCTTGGAGAGAAAAAAGTTTGAAAGCTCTACAAAAATTGTCTGCTGAATATGTTGATTATATGTCTCGAATTCTGTTTCCGTTTTTCTTTGCTTTGTTTTGTATCATATATAGCTGTAAATATAGTTATGGTTAACGTATTTTTCTAAATAATTTGTATTTTCAATAAAATAGAGAATCTTGTGCTTTTTATTTTGGAAACTTTCTATGACTCGTATTATTTAAGTTTATCACTGGATATCACTTATTCTACAAAATATACAGGGTGACTTTTAATTAACCTACAACATTAAACTGAAATAACACTCGAGTCGTTGCAGATGGCACTACAAACATTTTTTAACTGAAAAGAAAGTGGAAAAGAATTTAATCGATAAGCTTTTCAAAGGAGGCCCTTCAGAGGTGGTACAATAGCGCAACTTATTCACAAAGTTGCCAGGAACAGAATCGAGCGTTTCTTTTTTTATGCTTGAAAAAGAGTCAGTTATGGAAATTTTGAGGATAATAAGATCTGTCGGCTTCTTCTTGTAAACCAAATCTTTCATTCGACCCTAAAGATAGAAATAGGATGTATTCCTATATGGTGGATAAGGTGGCCAATTTTCTGATCAGATCTCTTAGGATTGTTCTTAGGTCGGTTTTTTAATGTTGAAGACCACTTCCGTAGAAATAATGTTGCAATTTTCAGCACATAAATACCAATTTTTAACAATAAAAATACGGTTTTCAGCTGAATTGTGAGACATTTTCAAAACTGCATGGAACTGACACTAAACAAATACCTTTTATACCTTCTCTCACTGCACGCATTCGTGCCGCCATCTAGTGAGGCTCTGAGAAGTTGTTTCAGTTTAAAGTTGTAGGTTAATTAAAAGTCACCCTGTATATATCAGGATGCAGATGCTATAGATCACTGCATAGTTCCATATTGTGGACTAAAGGCAGTTCAAAGACAGACTACATCGATATATGTTGAAGAAGGGAAAATAACGCGGCCAGTATGTCCTCAGTAAACGTAAATGGCCACAATTTAGTCTTTTAAAGATATCAACGGTTCTCCTTGAAATTGAAACTCAAAATGTTCTTAAGAACGTTATAAAAATTGTAACAGCAAGTGTCATATACCATAGGTTTCCGAAATCGGACAAAACACGCAAACACATATTAAATAAAATATTATTATGCTAAGATATGCTTGACATATTATAAATACTAGAAAGTATTAAATTTATTGAAATAATTTGAATTATTTTTCAACTAAATATTATTTTATTGGTAAACATATGGTCATTTAAAAGTATTTTAAATAATTATTTTAGAAATAAAATCTGTATGATATAAACAAAATCCAAATAATATTAATAAATATATATTTTTTAGAAATCTACACCTGATAAAAATTAATCAAATTATTATCACTTGTAAACAATTGCACTTAGTAATCGAATAGGAGATGTCTGAGTCACACAGAGTTATCTCATTTCCTATTTCTGGATTTGAATCTGGGTGCTCTCATAAATTAGAGGCACGCGTTATCGCCTACATTAACTGGGAGCACCGCATTGTCTATTCCCAGGTTCCCCGTACTTTGTGCAATATTTATTAATTATTTAAAATTATTTATATACCCATCCGAATAGTATTTAAAAAGTTGCACACTTGAAATGCAAGCGCTCGCATTGTGACACATTCCTTAACCCTTTTGGGACGAGCAACCAATATACGTGCCGCGTAAAATGCCCAGAATCGTCTATTTCTCTCGCCAGTTATTTTTTATTGTATACTTTGCCTTACCAAATCAGCGCATTTGTGGGAGTCGGGGCAAGAAAGTGCCAAGCAACAATTTTGGTGAAATAAATCTAACACTGTAATCTGTTGCTTAATATTGTAAATTATAATATCCAACATGTAATTTGTTTCTAATGTCACTTTGTGGCAGCATATGTGACAGGTTTCGTTTTTGGCCCAGATGTTTATGCCTCCAATGAAGATAGCTAATTTACAAAAAACGTAACGGTAATATGATTAAAGTAATGCCATATCGGAATGCACTCAAAATATCTGAAATGTTACTAAGACCTTGGCGAAAAAAACTTTAGGTTATATATCTTGATCTGAGTATTTGATCAAATTTTCAAATTGAAATATCTCAGAAGTTCAAAATTGTGGCTCGGCACACTCTTGCCCCGAGCAACGTCCTGATTTCTGCGTTTCATATTCTCTACAGAAAATTTCTGTACACTAAAATCAGTGGCAAACGATTAAAAATTCTGTAAAAGACGCTCGTCCCCAAAGGGTTAACAGATAATTAGCAATAAAATCAAAATCTCGAACATTTTCAGTTATGTAACTAAGTCTAATTTGATTGATAATACACAATGTTCCGAAAAGCTCTAAATGCGTATTAATTTTTCACATTGGATATAGATTAACAATGTAAATTGCAAACATGCTCGAAATAAGATATGAATTAAGATTATGACTACGAAATATTTCTTAATAATGACTGGTGGAAAACAGTACAAGGTGAGCTTCAGGAAATTTGAAAAACAAAAGAGGAGATATAAAAGCCCAAGTGATCATAAAACATCATAGAAGCGCTGTCGTATCTCCAACCGTTTCCGAGTTATGGCGGAAAGAAAAAAATGCTGCAAAAATTCGTCCTAAAAAAACTCAAATTTGTTATGTTTCTGATTCAGTGATGTTTCTATCTCTGTTTCTTCAAAACTTACTCCCAAGATAAGCACATATTTGTAAAGAGCAAACATATTCCTATAAGATGACACTGTTATCCGCAGAATATCGGGATTTAAGGGAAAAATATCTGGATACAAGCGCTTAAAGATTGGCGAAAGGCAACATCAAATTGTCGCCAAAATCTTTAACCTGCAGTAACGCAATCGTGTTTTACGTTAAAATTGGCTAATTTTTCCAAATCCTTGTCCATTCTGCCAGCTTTCGTATAAATTTACAAGAAACTAAATTGCTTCTCTACTTCAATAAAAATTTAGCCTAGTATTTGAAATTCATCACTGAAATCACTCGGGATAGTATGTTAGGTTTACCACATTTGGCATTATTTTACTCAACAAAATCCATTTGCAATGGCAAACTCATCTTTCCAGTCATGATTCAGCTTAAATATGTGGCTTAGAATGGCTGGCGATAACGTGACTGATGAGTGGATCGCTGGAAGATGAGTTTAGCTTTTGTAAATGAATTTTAGTGTAGTAAATTTTACATACTATACAGGATGGTTTCAGTGATGCATTTACTATAAAAGGCTAAATTTCTCCAAAAGTGGAGAACCAATTTGTTTATTGTAGGCTTATTCGAAAGCTGGTAGTACGGACAAGTTTTTGATCTATTGTAACCGGAAGTGTACTTGCGATATTTCCGTTTAAATATTTTGGCAACAATTTGATTTTGTCTTTCGCCATTCTTTAAGCGCTTGTAGCTCGCTGTTAAATACCGATATTCTCATGAAAATTGTGTAATCTGGTAGGAATTTGTCTCTTCTTTGCGAATATGTGATTATTATATTGCGTGTAAGTTTTGTAGAAATATCACAAATGTGGACGTATTTTTCGCACATTTTCTTCTATCCACCATAACTCAGAAATAGGTAGAGATAAGACAGTGTTTATATGGCGTTTTATGATCCACATGACTTCCGTTTTAAATATTACCTTAAACTCACTCTGTATAATATATATATATACATATATAGAGATAGATAGATAGATATAATACATATATAGAGAGATAGATATAGATATAATACATATATAGAGACATAGATATAATACATATACATCACTGGCATCCAAAAGTTCAAGTACAACCATTTTTATTGTGTCTAATTTGAAAACAAATGAACAAAAATACATACAATTTAGAGGATTTGTGCTTTAAAGAGTTATTTTTTGAATTGTAATTAATTTTATCATCAAGCATGATAAAGTGCTCTCTTGGCCAACATAAATGACCACTACAGTGTTGTCGATTAATAGGGCCACACATAACAGATCGTCTTGCATAGAGACATTAATTGTGTAGACGTCTGTGCACCGTAATAGAAGATGTCATGCCTTTTGCCTTATGATGATCTAAGATGAGCTGAGCCACAGTAGTGATGCTCCTCCTTCGGGCCAAAAGAGCTTGAAAGCGATCTTGTGTAGGGGTTGTAAACCATGAGACGTCTAGAACGAGTCCCTTGATACTGAATTTTCGTATTCAAATTATTCCAGGAGTCTTTGGACCAGATTACGAGACACATTACGACATCTAACAGCATGAACTTGAGATAACCCCATTTCCACACATCAGATTGCCCGCCATCTTAACGAATCAGGAAAACGACATCTCCTATATATGGAAAACAATATTTGAAGACCAACAATTGAAGATTAACAAGCATAAAAAAAATGCCACACAAATTTACAAAAGTGGGGTATTCGCAGTTTTTCCGGCCTGCCATATAAAGGTCCAATTCTTTAAAAAAAAAGATTGGTATAATTGTTGGATGGATTTATTGAAGTTACTTAAGATCCTTCATATAAATCCTATTTGGTACATTTATTTTCATTCTTGTAATAGTGAGTATCAAAAAACTGGTTGTACGGTAACTTTTAGAGGCCTGTATATATATATATATATATATATATAAGAAGATTATATGTAAATAGACGCTTTACTGGAATTATATGACAAATAATCGATGAACAACAAAATACGAACTTTAATTTCAACTAATACACTTTTGGTCAAAACTGTACAATAAATTTACCTTACGATAATTCAACTAGGCTTAATAGCGCCTTTACCGGTTATATTCATTTTATATCTTGCTTCATAACAAATGAGAAAACTGGCTCTTTGCCAAAACTCGCGATCCAAAGTATTTACAGCTCACGCACTTAAATCATGGATAAAAGCATTAGAGTGTCAGTTCATTTGATGAAGTGAAGTGTTCAAACTGAAATCCTACATGCACACACACACACATATATATATATATATATATATATATACTATGTAAAATGTAGAAGTGTACACAAGAAGGTAGAGATTATGTTGATTAAATAGTCCTGTTATGCAAAGTTATTTTTAAATTTGTATATAGCTCCTAAGTGTCCTGTATGTTTTAATAAGAAATATTTTCCTTTGATCTAACAAGCAAAACAGTAAAAAATAAAAAATAAATAAATTTTATACGATAAAAACTGACCGAATAACAATAATTTTACTTTTATGGAATTCCAAAGATTTCCGATGCTGAAAATACATTTGTTTTCAGTGCAGAAAAGCTATGCAATTAAATAAAATTGATATATGGGTGAATTTTTGTCTTGGAAAATTGGACTTTTTACTTTTTTACTTGTTACAACACGGAAAAAATATCTATAATTAAAACGTATAGAACTTATTTATAGCTAGCGTACAAAAATAAAAAATGTGTAACATTTATAAATTAATATCCGGATTTTATCATCACCGTAGTTTTAATTCCACACAAATTTACAAAAGTTACAAAATACAGCACAAATTTACAGGAGACAGTACATATTTCTTAAAATTCAAATATTTCAGTCCTCGAAGATTCTAAATTTATAATTATATAAATAATATTAAATATATAGACATAACATAAAAAATTGGATTATTTTATCTTTTTTCTATTTTCTTTCCGTCAATAATATTTTGTTAATGAATAGTTAAACATGCATTTCTATTTGTATATATGTTTCTAGTTTTGAAATCTCAAATACAGTTTTAAATGCTTTCAAAAAGATAAACATATTATAGAATTGTAATATAAAAATACCATTTACTTAATTCCCCTACATTTACATGAACTTTGACTTGTATTTTTCTAAACATGAACAGTTGTAAAAAAAATTTATGATAATATTAAAGTAATGGAAATTATAAATTACACATATTGATATTACACATATTACCTTTGTAATTACACATATTATTAAAAACTACATTTTTCTTTATGAGATACTTTTTAAATATAGATATACAAAAAGTTGGCTAAAAGTAAAGATTTTTTTATGTTTATTTAATGATTATGAATAGTTTTGTGTTTTCTTTTTATCTTAAAACCGCTAGATGGAAAACGTATCTCAATGTTTTCTTTTACAGACCAGTAAAAAAGTTACTTACAAAAAAAAAGAAATACTGAAATACAGAAAGCCAGAAATACATAACAAAGTGTTAAATGCGAAAGAACGTAGTTCTAATATTTTATTCATAATATCCATTTATCAAAGTCGTAAAACTAAAACATCATGAAAACATAAAACATTATATATCATAAAATCTTATTAAGTTTTTATGAGAGACTTTTCTATAAATATCGAGAAGGAATCATAGCTATGTTTTTGACAGCTAATGTAACTACTGAACTAGCAACCTTGTTTAAAACTGTAAAAATTCTATACATATATACAATTTAAATGTTTTTTCAAGTAAGAAATATCATGCATCAGTCATAGATTATGAAACACATTCCTACAGTTTCAGAGTATTACTACGGAATTTCATGATTTAATACTATAAAATAACATAGCTAAAGAAAAAGTTAAACTGTACCACATTTAAATATCCATTTCAAAAAGCTGCTGTTCGTGGCGGGTAATAAATCCAAAACTTTTCGTACAGCTGCTCTGTATGTCGCCGGAAGTCCTCTTTAGAATTTCCTCAGCCCTCTACACACCATGTAATACACAGAAAATGAGTTACTTACGTCAACTGGCAGACGTAATAATAAACTCAGTCAGTACTGTAACATAAATATTTTGAGTATCCTTTAAACGATCTATAAATACCACTTACCCTATATCCTATATCCATTACAAGAGGTAACCGTGATTAAGGGATTGAAGGTTTGTTTATATTTTAAAAATTGGTCTGAAGAGGCAATGTGACCGCTTCTCAATATTCCGAAGTTTGATAGAAATCTAACAAATTTGCGCCAAATTTTTTTCAAATATTTTTTTTATGTTATGTTTTGCAATATTTATCATCTGAAACATAATTTCCCTTTTTAAACCTGAAATTAACTTTTTATTTTCCACCGCATTAATTCTAAAGATCTCGGTTGTCCTGTCACATATCAACATGTCACGCACCCACGGTTTTCCGACAACAAGCTCCCATGTGGTCTACGCGCCTTGATCAGTTAACATACTACAGAACTTCTGCTCGATGTATGGGCAATCGCATGCTCATGTCACTACCGTTGTCAGAGCTTTCCCTCCTTTCACCTACTTTAATTCATCTTTTTCATGAACCTGTAACAACACTGGTTTGTTTTAAAAATTCGTAATAAAAAAAATTACGCTGTTGTAGTATTAACATGTATAAGATAGAAGAAAGTTTTGGGATAGGCACATCCGACTAGTTTTACTTTTTAATATGCAGAATGATTACAAAAATTGGTAATGCCAATGGTATTTTTAATTATATATAGCTTGCAAATAATCACTGAATTTGCATATATACTGTTAAATTGTATATGTATTCTTTTATATTACTAGGGGGGCTCGGCTCCCCTGCTCGCTACGCTCACCAACCCCCCGCGTAATCGCGCCCTAGCCAAGCACTCTTAGTGCTGAGTTTGTTTTAATAGATCAAAATGATCTATCCCGAATTCGAAATCTAGCTAGATGGAAGTCTCGTGCCTGAATTAGTATAGGCAACACGTTTCGTGTAATATGTTTGAGTATTTTTCCATTTATAACAAAAACATTTTCAGCGCTTTTGTTTTACCCTGTTAAAACGATTTTCTTGTATTCGCAACCTAGCTAGATCTTTCTCTCGTGCTCGATTTAGTATAGGTTGCAAGTCTCGTGAAAATCTTCCCAGTCGTTTACTATATCATTCGTAATCGGGAAAATCCCTTGCTCGCTTAATATATATGAATAATCGGAAAAATCATTTGCTCGTTTAATTATATGTGAATTTGGCGACAGTAATTTGGTCGACAGGATAAGTAACAAGTACCAATTGTATATATATTGTTACAAATATTGTAAATAGTTAGGGTTTGTGCTTAAAAATAATGTAAATGGTTCAATTAATCTCTATTCATAAGCTAATATTAATTTTTGTTGAATTGCAATATCTCAATTTGTTGATTTTTTGCAAGCGAGTAAACGCTATTGGATTTCAATGGGAGTCTATGAAAATTTGGCGAAATACTGAAAATAGCGCCAAGTTGGCGCCACTTTTGGCAGCTAATTTTGGCCGCCAAATTTGGCGATATATCGCCAAGTTGGCGACAAACTTGGCGACAGAACCGGGTCCCTTCCCCTTGGTAACCCCCCTAATAGCGCCCATCCTATCTAAATTCTCTACTTTCATGTTAATTCCCCCTAACAAAAGTCAGAAAGCTCTGACCAATCAGATACGTTTCGTGTATCTACGCAGATTTTCATTAGTCCATTTCCAAACCATTACTTTTTTTATATATAGAAGGATGTATTCCCTTTTCATCTTCTCAGCTCCGGACTGAAGTATACTCTTCTAAACTTGCATGTAAATTACATGACCGGTTTAATGATTCCAGGGTCTGAAAAAATATATTTTCAAAGAACAGTGTCGCGGTACAGGATTCAACATGACGACAAAAACAATTTAGCTTAAAAATGAAAAAAAATCTCTCATTTTCTATCTTTTACATAAGATATTGACTTAAAAATTGAAAATATTGTATTTTCTTTTTCAATTAGAACAAAAGTAATTTGCTATGTCCTCATTAAAGAAAGATTAAAAAAAAACTGTAATAAACTAAACGGAATTATACATTAAAAAATATACATATACGATAAATTATGTATCTTGGGACGAACATCTGAATTTATAGTTAAATTTTCGATAGGTAAAATGCATTAGTATTTTACGCTGGGTAGTTAAATATCTGTGCTTTTAATTAAAACATTTGTGTATGATGTAATCATTGTTTATACTTCTGTGCAAGTAAAATTAGAAAAATAATAAAAAAATATTTGTGTGTTTTAAATTTTTTGAATAAAAATTATGAATAAATTTAAACAAATTTTCTTTATATCTTTAAAAATATACCTTAACATATAAAAATAGTTTTCTCCTAAATCTAATTCCAGATAATATGATTACTGAAAGTGGAATACATTTTCAGAACGAGTTCATAGTTTGAAATAAATCTACTTCTAGAATGATCATTATTGCGCATGAAATCCTAATCTGAGAAGCTCACCGAGTTTTCAAAAGTATAGGTGAAGAAATACTGAACTAAACGCACATCCAGTAAAATATTTCAGAAATATCAAACGTTTGCTGAATATGAAACACTCTGATGAAATATTACGTATTGTATCGTAATATAATTCATTATTAGCTTATTACTTACAGCTTTAGGATTTCATAATGAGAGATATTTCTAAATTCAAACACATTTACGTGCAGATTTTTACTTCAGATTATAAATACAATATGAGTTAAATCCATGAAGAATTTGATACTCCAATTAAAATTTTTAAATTTTCTTAAAGATTGCTCAAAACAAATTTTAACTATTTAAATACTGGAGTCTAAAGACCCCAATAGCGTTCAAAATATGGCAAGCGCCCAAACATTTAAAGATGCTGATATATTTATTTCTGCCCCTTTCTTTCACTTGCCTTTTGTTAGCAACACAATAAGAAAGCAGCTAACATCAAAGCTGGGACCTCTCTAATATTGTTAGTACAAAAGGCTCCCCACCCGTTGATTTCGACAATCCCCTACAAAAAGTTGGATTTTCACGAAGAACTGAAATCACATACCTCCATCTCAGGCGCTCGGGCGGTATCGCAGTACTTTTCTTGGCCGGGCGTTTAAGCGCTTTAGTAGTTGGATACGCCGATAGCTCAGTTAATAATAATTATCACTACGAAGAAAAAACACACAATCTCAAAATAAAATAAACTCACTTGCGGACTGTAACTCATTTAATTTATCACAACACTAAATAAAAATGGTCGAGAGCCGAGATTTACACAACTTCTCTGATCTGCATCTCAAACCCAACTCACAATTACAAGTTTTTTGTTTTTTTAAAAAACATTTTACATAGACGGCGCTTCTAGCGGCAACATACCGCCGGGCCTTGAATGTTGCTAACATTCAATAATATAAATGCAATATAATTCAAACACAATCTCTAAATGAAAAATACAATCTCAAAAAAACACAATTTCTTCTCAAAATACTACACTAAATAAAATACTAAATTTACAAATATAAACACAAGAATGCAATACACTGCAGGAAAATATATAATTTAATAAAGCAAATGTATGAATTTAAGTAGTTAATAAACCATCATTCACATATGGCAATACAACAATTTTTGTGACTGCCCTTTTATATGTGCCATTTTTATCTTTCAAGGTGACAACTCTTATGATATTGTCTTGGCCTGGATGAATTTTAATAATTAGGGCCAAATGCCATTTTAAAGGGCAATAATTATCAGAATTTTTTACTAATCTTACCTCTTTACTATTATCTCCCTCTTTTATCTTTACCCTTCCCTTGTGCCATTTAGGTCTATTTAAGAGCTTGTTCAAATATTCTGATGACCATTTTTTCCAAATATGTTGTGTTAATTTAGAACTAATTGCCATCTGCTCAACCTATTCATAGGAATTTCTGTATAATTTGGTTCTGGTAAGGCCATTAAAGAGGAACCAATAAGGAAGTGAGCAGGTGTCAAAGTTTCAACATCATTTGAAAGGGGTAGAGTGGCCGAGAATTAAGAACTGCCTCAATTTGAGTAATAAGAGTCAAGAGTTCCTCATAAATTAAAATAGTTTTACCTACAACACGTTTTAAATGGTATTTAAGGGATTTGATATTAGCCTCCCACAAACCTCCAAAATGAGGAGCTGAAGGGGGATTAAAATGCCAATTAATACCTTCATTAGCTAAATAATTTTCTATTTCCTCCTCACTTTTATCTTTAAATAAAGATCTGAGAATTGCTTTTAATTCTTTATTGGCACCAACGAAATTTCGACCATTATCACTATATATATCAGAAGGTTTGCCCCGCCTTGCTATAAAGCGTTTAAGTGCTGCTAAGAATGCTTCACTTATTAGATCATTTACTATTTCAAAATGCAAGGCTTTTGTAGTAAAACAAACAAATACACAAATAAATACTTTTTTTACCTGTGCTCTTCTACCCACGAAGTTTTTCACTTCAAAGGGACCCCAGTAGTCCAATCCAGTACGCATAAATGCTCGGGCCATTGTTACTCTAGAAGATGACAAATCAGCCATTTGTTACTCTGAATTCTTAGAATTTACCTTTTTGCAAGTCATACAATTGAAAAGGATTTTACGAACTACATTTCTAGCAGATAAGATCCAAAATTTGTTTCGGATGAGAGAAAGAGTTGTCTCAGCACCTGCATGGAAATAAAAATTATGAAAATATTTAATAACACAAAAAGTAAAATTATTTTTTGAAGGAATAATCATTGGATATTTTTGATGATCAGTTAAGTTGCTGTTTCTCAGTCTACCACCAACTCGGATTACACCGTTATCATCTAAAAACGGGCACAAGTTTTTCAGTTTACTACTGTTAGGGATTGCATTACCTTTTTCCAAATACTGCATTTCCTTCACGAATGAAGTCTTCTGGATGTTTTTACTATACAGAATAAGGACTGAGAGAGTTCACTGCTGGTTAAAGTTCCACCTTTGGGATACAAGGGATTTCTACAGTTATGAATGAATCTTTACACCATGCTACTACTCTTTGAAGCTTTATGAATGAAGAACTGTTATTAATGATGTCTAAAGGCTCAACAATGTTAACTAAGGTACATACTTGAGTTACGGATGGTGCTTTCAATTCACGGATAAACAACTCACTGGTTTCAACAGAAATAATATCAGGAGACTCCACCATCTCAGGCTGTTGTAGAAATGATGGACCAAACCACCATAAATCACATTGCTGGATCTTCATGGGATCTAGGCCTCTAGAAATGAGATCTGCAGGATTTTGCTTACAAGGTACATAATTCCACTGATCAATCAAAGTTAAACCTTGTATAATCGATACTCTATTTGCGTCAAATGTCTTTAGATCATTCGACTCCTTTTTTAACCATGCAAGTACAATAGTACTATCTGTCCAAAAACAAGTTTTAGAAACTTCTTGCTTTAGATCACTTAACACTTTTTGCATCAATTTAGATAATAGGACTGCTGCAGAAAGTTCTAGGCGAGGGATAGTAATATGCTTTAGAGGAGCCACTCTAGATTTAGTCGTGAGCAGTTTGATAGCAGAATCACCATAAGAATTAATAGATTTTACATAAACGACCGCACCATAAGCAAGTTCAGAAGCATCTGAAAAACCATGCAATTCCACACAATTAGATTGTTCTACAAATACAAATCTTGGGATATTGATCGTATTTACAGTTTTTAAGGAAGTAAGAAAATTAGTCCATTCGATATTTTCTTTCACGGGAAGATAATCACACCAATCTATTTTCAGCAACCATAATTTTTGGAGGAAAACCTTGGCCTTTGTAATTATTTGACCTATCAAACCCAACGGGTTAAATATTCTAGCAATTTGCGATAATACTGAGCGTTTGGTATACCTTTCACTTTGCTCTATAATTAAATTAAATCCAAAACAATCTGGTTGCGGCTTCCACAATATTCCTAATGTTTTTGTCTCATTGGAAAATGAATATTCAGATATTGCATTATTACACAAAAGAGAAGAATTATTTACGGACCATTTGTGAAGATCCATGCTTCAATTCTCTAACAAAAATACAAGTTGTTGTTGGATCTCTTTAGCTGTGTCTAGATCATCAGCACCTGTTAAAATATCATCCATATATACGTCTTGAAATAATACATTTGCAGCTAAAGGAAATTCCTTTCCTTCATCTCTAGCTAGCTGGGTAAGGGTTCTTGTTGCTAAAAAAAGGGCACTCGTTGTGCCATAAGTCACCGTAAATAATCTATACACCTTAACTGGTTCATGCACCTCAGATTTAAACAAGATTCTCAATAAATCTCTTTGACTCGGATGTATCAATATCATACGGTACATTTTTTAATATCTGCTACAAAAACAAAGTTCTGCTTTCGAAATCGCAACATTATACTAAATAATTCATTTTGGATTGTTCCTCTGTTATATTGCAAACTATTTAAAGATTTTCCGGTAGAAGTTAAGGAGCTAGCGTTAAAGACAACTCTTAATGGTGTGCTACTTGATTCAGCACGGAACACGCAATGATGGGGTATGTAATAAGTTATATCTGGTTTTTCAGATTTTATCACCTCTTCTATATGACCCAAACTTAAATATTCTTGCATAAAGACTTTATAAAGGTCATTAAATTTAGGTTCTCTAACTAAGCGATTCCATAATGAATTTAAAACTCTCATAGCCTTTTTCTTTGATTCTCCAAGACAAGATGGGTCTTCCTTAAATGTCATTTTTACCATGTATTGCCCTGTTGCAGTTCTGAAATATTTTTTCAGAAAATGTTCTTCACAAATTTCTGATTCCTTATTTCTAGAAACTTCAGACTCTCTCTCAATGTTTTCTATTTCCCAAACATCTCGAATTACTTTTTCTAACTCCAAATTATCTGTTATCAACCCACAATGTATATTAATTTCAACCTCAGCCGGAAGGCTTCCGCTAACAATATAACCGAAAACACTGTTTTGTAACACTATTCTAGTATTTAATGGTTGGGGGTAAATTTGACCTGGCCTTAAAAATTCATAGAAATTTTCTGCACCCAAAAGCAAATCAATAGAGCCTGGCACATTAAACTTTTCATCAGCTAATTTCATGTTATTTAACGATGAAATACAAGTCTCAAGCGGTCTAGAAGGCGTAAATTCCGTAATTTTTGGAACGACAAAAATCTTTAATGTTAAATAAAAATCTTTATCTCTATTCGAAATAGTTGTGTTAACTCTAGATCTAACATTAAGAGACAAATCATTTATTCCTGAAATACAAATATTAGTCTTTTCTCTTTTCAAATTTAGTTTATCTACTAACCTTTTACTCATAAAATTAGAATTTGCACCGACATCAAATAAACCGCGTGCTGCATGAAAATTACCATATTCATCTTTTATTAAACAAACAAATGTGCTAAGTAACACAGCTTTTAATTCGTTAGACAAATTACATATCGTTGAAAATAAATTGCTTTGGTTATTAGCTTGGAAAGGCTGGAATACTGGAGCTGAAGCATCCAAATTAGATTTATTACCGACTTCGTTTTTAGAACTCATTTTCTGTGAAATTATCTCTGGATTTTCACCTTTATTTATTTTTTGTTCACGTGGGAAATGCAACGTCACATGATGCCTTCTCTTGCAAATAATACAAGAGAATATAGATTTACAATCAATCACTTTATGATTCATAAGACAATTAAAACAAAGATTTTTGGATTTTACAAGCTCAACTCTATTACCCACTGACATGTTTTTATAAACAGGACATTTATGCAAAGGATGATTTTCACTACATGACAAAATACATTTAGAATTTTTTACGTCAGTTAGAAAAACTTTAGAAACATTTCGATAATAAGTATTTTTATTACTCGCTCTAGAATTGTCAACCACGGGTTTTCCCTTAGACGTATAATATAAATCAATTTCCCGAGATAATTCAATGGGAGAAAACCACGATTCTGCTTGTCTAACTTTTATATAATACATGACATCTTTATCAAGCGTTTGACAAATCTTATCACAAACTATTAACTGTTTTAAAGTTTCGAAATCTGTCACATTCCTCAATTTTAAATAATAATCCCAACTCGTTGTTAATCGGGATGCAAATTGTACATATGTTTCATTAGGATGACGTTGTGCTTTCCTAAAATGTTCTAAACAAGTCTAGGGGGATGGCTCAAATTCTCTAAGTATTATAGCCTTTACTTTTGAATAATCTTCTAATTCCCCATCTTTAATGTATGTAATTACGTTTGTTGCTCTTTCTCCTAACAGATTCTGTAGAATTTCCGATTTATATTTTTCTGGGGCATTTTTAGAAATAAAGGCTCTTTCTAACGATGAAAAAAAAATAACTCCAACCTTCTGGTTTAGATGGAATTTTAATCGTTAACGTTTTTACACTTTTAATCAGAGAGTCTAAAGATTCTATATTATCTTTTTCTCGAGATCACTTAAATTATCATTTTTAGTTTCTGCACGGGCCTTAGCCAACTCAATTTCTAACTTTGCATGTTCAATTTTTAATTTCTCAAGATCTAGTAATTTTGATTCCTCATTTTTTCTTTCCTCAATAAAACTGTTTACTATGTCTTCAACCAGTTTATTATCTGCTTTATACTTCGAACTTTCCTTTATTAAATTTATTAACTCATAAATAGTTAATATCGAATCTGATATATCTATGTCTAATTCAGCAGCAATTCGCTGATAATCTTCTTTTTTTGCACCTTTAAACATTGTATTATAAATACAATTCACAATAAAATAAATAAAACTGACGTACATTTATCTATTAATAAATCTCCAAATCGAATAATTCCACATTGGAAAGATGTAATCCATTTTCTCTATTCTCAAATTAGTTCAATAATAAAGAATATCAGTTCTTTTCTGCGTAAAAACATTCACAGTTTATTCTTTCGTATTATGAAATTCTCCAGGTTAATCGAAATTATTTTTTTTCTGGAATCAAGAAAAACTTCATCAGAATTCTCTATCACAATATTTTGTACTTCAGTATAAACAATACGATGATTTAATTTTAGTCTTACTCATTCTAATTACTTGATAGAATTCCAAACACCATTTTATCTTCTGCAGACGATTACCGAAAACATAAACATCGAAAATTCTTTTTGTTCTTTCTCCGGCTAGAGGAGACCAAAACTATGGATACGCCAATAGCTCAGTTAATAATAATTATCACTACGAAGATCTCAAAATAAAACAAACTCACTTGCGGACTGTAACTCATTTAATTTATCACAACACTAAATAAAAATGGTCGAGAGCCGAGATTTACACAACTTCTCTGATCGGCATCTCAAACCCAACTCACAATTACAAGTTTTTTTTTTTTTTTTTTTTTTTAAACATTTTACATAGACGGCGCTTCTAGCGGCAACAGTAGTAAAAGTGTTAAGGAAAAAAATATATCTGAATAATAGATTGTGTGGTCAGTTTAAAAATGACTCAGCAATGATGAAACGTTTTCCACTGAAGAATTAAGCGATCCATAATAATTGCTATTAAAATGCAATTGTATTTTTTAAAAGCAATATATTCCTTATTTACATATTTAGTTAAATTCTTATAACTTTTATGATATGCCTTAATGTAAATATATAGATTTTAAATATGTACGTATAGTTATGTATTAAAAAAAATACTGAAACTTTCTTCATATAGAAAATATATTTCTTATGAAGATTATTAAAATTGATAATACATAAATTGCACTCATAGAAAGTTCTGTATGAAAAAAGAAAATAACTGATTTTTTTTTCAATGTTAAGCTACATTATTTATTGATTCATGTTACACCAAAATGGAAAATAATTAATATAAAAGGTAGTAATTTAAAATTTTCTCTTTTTAAATTACTTTAATTATTCTTGATGATTCATTAATGTTAATTTTACACGCGCTAAAGTGTAAATAATCTCATTTTTATATACGAATTTAATAAAAACTTTAAAATATATATAAATGTTTTATTTTTGTAAAACATTTATTACGTTAAAGGATGTTTTTCAGCATAGTTTTTAAGATTAATTAACTTTATATCTATCTTTTTCAAACAAATTGTTATTTTTATTTTCCATTCGATTACAAAGAACGGCTTACCGATTAGAAACAATTCGCCTCAATATCGTATATCAACACATGGGACTCATAGGTCAATATGATCTTGACAATAAAGTGTGCTCGTGATCTGATTTCTCATGTCAAAATAGATTGCATGTTCCCCAGGGAAATAATCATTGATATAGAAAGGAGGATTGTGTTTGGCGATATCATTTTCGTGTGTTGTTGCAAAATTATCGTACAAAATCTGTCAGGGTACATGGGAATGTATAGCAAAAATTTTAACCGGACTTTATCTTTTTTGTTATCGTTATCGTTAACTTTAACGAATTATGTTATTTTTCTATTGCATGTAAGCTATATTTTACAGGATATGTGTAGAACGGGAATAAATTAGACTTTCTGAAAATTTTCTTATAATACTAAGGTAAAATACTGCTTATGTACACCTTGAAATGAAGTAAACACAGGGCGAACAAAGTATTTTTTTGGTGAAAAGTCACAAACAGATGTACCAGCATTACGAGAACAGAAGGAAGTCTTCTGGTCTCGCAGGTGTCGGGATGTGAAGAACATCAACTCTTCCACTTTATACGGATATTTAAAGAATTACTCCGAAGATGATAAATTAAGTGTTTCTGCTCCAAGAATGATTGCAAAAAGTAGACTGTAAGTATATTTTCAGCGGAATGGAGAAAATAGTTTGATAAACGAATTTGCACATAACCTGCCGTTACCCTAGCAGAAGGAAATCTTCTGGTCTCCCAGTTGGAGGACGTACAGGACATCAAATGTTCAAACTTATAAGGAGAAATAATAAAAATAAAATACTCCGATAAGAAGCAAATTGGCTGTTTTTGCTCCAACAACGAACGGAAAAGTAGGTTATACTGGTATTCTTGCGGAATGGAGCAATCTCAAGTATAGATGAATTTGCATAAAATCACAAATAGTAAGCTAAATTCTAAACAATGTAGTTAATATATTTTTCGTAGTACGATTATTTTTTAGTAAATAAATCTTCCATACACCATTCAACACATTATTATGTTAATTTAATATACAATATCATGGAAAATGGATTAATATTGTTCTTTTCACATAAATATATCCGTAATTATATTTATTGTTTGTTCTGTTATTTGCTTAGCTTTGCTAAGTAATGCAAGATTATATAACAGTAAGATTATACAACAATATAGATGCGTTTTAAAGTTATGTGTGAATTTCTAATTAAAAATTTGCTTAAGATTGTATTTATATTTTTTAAACAATTTTGAATGTTAAGGATTGAGTTTAATTTATCAAACAACGAATATTCGAATAGTTTACTGTTATAGTGCGTCTCAAATGTATATGGACAGGCGATTTTTTCAAATAACGGTTCAAAAAATGAAGCAATAATCACGAAAAAAAATAATATGTATATAGTATCATAACATAAATTTATTACAGCCAAAAATAATGTATAAGTTTTACAGATTTTTTGTAAAAAAATAAAAATAAAAATAGGCTGTTCCAAAAATATATGAACTTTTCGAATATTTTGCATTTAAATTCAAATTTTGTATCTATTCGTTTTAATTATCTTGAAAACCCTATCAGGCATGCTTCTAACTGGTGTTTGGAGTATGTGCGGCTGTAAAGAGAACCAACTCTGCTCTACTTTTTGATGTAATTCATGAATAGTAGAAAACAGCCAACCATGGGCTTACACATCACGTGCAAGTACTCCCCAAAGGTTTTCAATTGGATTCAAGTCTGGACTGATGGCTGGCGAGTCTGTACCAGTCACTTGATTCTGTTTAAACTAACCTGCTGTTGAGTGGAACGTGTGAATCGACGCATTGTCCTGTTGGAATTTCCAGTCCCCCCCCCCCCCCTAAGATGTTTCTGATTGGAAGTAGATTGCTTTTAAGGACATTTTAATGATCCTCAGAGCACTGTCGACTATTAAGAAAAGCAATATCCGTTGTTCCGTTGAAACGAAATGCGCCCCACACCATTTGTGAACCCCCTCCTTTTTGCCGACTAAAGAACTCGCGAGGTTCTTTTCGTAAGTCATGCCAATAGTATGCCCAGACATCAGGGCCATCCAAATGGAATTTTTTTTCGTCACTGAAGAAAACATTTAACCATTCATCCGTCCAATGCATGCCCAAAGAACTCGAGCCTTTCTATAGTGCACTTTCAGCATGGGCGCATGTCATATTCTGCGATATTTGTGATTTTCGCTTACCTGTATGCGACGGTGAACAGTAGATCTGGAAAAAAGAAACGCCAAAGTCCTCGCAATTCCACGAACAGTCTTCTTTTGGGTTGAAACTGCTCGCGAAAAATTATCTATCTTGTCTTAGAGATGTTTTTCTTGGTCGACCTGAACGCTTTTTTGCAATCGTGTTGTCACTTTTTGATAAAATTGCATAAATTCTAGATCTGCTACGCTTCATTTGTTTTACAATATCAGAAACTTTAACATTTTGAGCCTTTAAAGGCCAAATTTTACCAATATCAGCAGCAGAGAATTCAACGTTGCGAGGCATTTTCCAATTATTCGACAGTTGAAGAAAGAGCGGTGATTTCATATTTCGAAATGGTTACGTCACAAGTACAGAACGCGGAAAATGAAAATTTTTCTGATACGGTTGTAATAAAAGCAATTCGTTTCATTGTCCATATATTTTTCAGACAGCTTATTTTGAATTTTATTTTTTACAAACAATCTGTGATATAAACATAACAATTCTGTATCGTAATAAACTTATGTTATGATTCCATATGCTTGTTATTTTTTCGGAATTATTGCTTTATTTTTTTAGATTTTATTTCGAAAAATCGTCTGTCCATATAATTTTGAGACGCAGCTTATGTACATTATATTACAGCTTCAAACTAATTATAATATGTTTTTAGTAAAATATATTTGATAGAGTAAAAAAAAAATAAATATTAAATGTAGTTTTCCAATGAACATTTTCACCAGAACTTTTGTAACATTATAAAGTAATTGCAATATATTTAATGTCATGTAATTTAACCATAAATACCTTAAATTCTCAATTTATACAATACATACAGATGCGGTGGAATCTTAAATATAACAACTCTATAAATATTTTAACGAAAAAAAAATCAATAATAATTTTGTGGTAGATATTTATTTTGTGAAACGTTTTTTAAACATTCTATCATTTGTGATTTGTTACCTTGAACGGTATTATGTATTAGTATCAATTGCTGAAGCTATATATTTTAAGGCGTATCATGGCTTGTTTCGTTTCTTTTATGGGCCTATAAAAAGATTCGGGCAGGTACCATGAAACAGGATATAAATTTCTGAATAGAGTACTAATAAATCATGAAGAAATCCGTGCTTTACTATTGGTTTATAAAATAATATTTTAAGTCTTATTCTCCTTTTAATGCTCGTTAGAATTTTTATATAAATATTTGTAAATAGCCCATGTAGATATCCAAACGAAACATGATTTTCCAGTAAAGCTTTAAAATATGTGTATATGCATTTTATGCATATTACCTCATCAGTCCCTAGTTTTACATACATGTTACTATTAAATTCTTATTGTTTGAATCAGGTTTATTCCTATTTACATTTATATTTTAGAAGTATAATAATTTTAGAAATCAAAATTTACTAATCTACTAATACAGGAGAACTCTAATTATCCGAACTCCGACTATCTGAATCGCTGATTATCCGAATCGCTTTCAGACTTTCAGAAAAAAAAATTAAGACGGAAACGTACTGCGATTCGCAAAATAATGATTCTGTGTAAGCGCGCTATTGTCCTTTCCGAAGCAAGTGTAGGCGCAGTGCGAACACTATTGGGATGATGAGTCACCGTCTCATAGTGCAGTTCGATTATTAGCTGCCGTCCGTCGCCGGGTAGCCGGCTCGGCCCACCTATCACTGTTCGTTCTGATTAGTCTGTCAGTGTGACGTGACCTGCTAGTTGAGTACTTGGCCTGCTACTGTGACGGTACTCTTTCGCGTCGGTGCGTTATTTTGTTTGTGAGTGCGTTTTGTCGTTCACCATGGCTTCTAAAAGAAACGAGTTGTGTCATCGTTAGCGGATAAACTAAACATTATAGAGCAATCAGATAAAAGCGTTACGGGTAAACAGTTGGCTGAGATGTACGGTGCTGGACAATCAACGATTTCAGACATTAAAAGGAGCAAAAATAAACTTTTAAACTTCGTGTCAGTGCTTGAAAACGAAGATGGAAATTCTTGAAGAAAATCAATGAAGGCAGCAACAAACAAAGATTTAGAAGATGCCGTTTTCAAGTGGTTTTTGCAGCAACGTTCTATGGGAAAGACAATTTCGGGTCCGATTCTTTTTGAAAAAGCTAAGATCTCGGCTAAAAAGCTTGGTTTTTCTAAAAAAAAATTTTTTTTTTCACCCATTTTCAACATGCATACAATAATTAATTAAAATAGACCCTTTTACGAAAAAAAATCCTATTATCTGAATTTTTGATTATCCGAATGGGTTCCTGTCCCAATTGATTCCGATAATTGGAGTTCTACTGTATATCATTTTCAGAAAAATGATTTTTCGGGTGATGTATTACGATATTACATGTGTATAAAAACAATGAACATGTATGAAAGTATCGTTTTATAATATATGTTCAAATAAGGTTAAAAATACACGGTGAAATCACCAAAAAATATTTAAAAAAATAATAAACGTTTGTTAAATTTAAATGTATAATCGTAATTACTAACGAAAAAGAAACTTTTCCTTACCTGTAGAGCAAGAGAATGCTTTTACACCTTTTCTAATAATGATGATTTTTTTTTTCAAAAGGAGAAAGTTCAATAGAATTCTATAGGAATAATTCAGGATATGTTCGGTAATTTCTAGATCGGAATATATATACCAGCAAGAAATAGTGCTCTACGTTGTATCCATATTTAAATAAATATTTACACATTAATGTGTGGCAAATTTAATTTTTTATATATTAAAATTTCGTTAATAAATTATATGCTGGGCTGGTATTTCGTTCTTGCATTTGCCATAATTTAGCTCTGGGAAGTTAGTATTCAAACAGTTACATTCTATGATCAGATTATTTGACTAAATATTATTATAGAATCCTATTTAATTGAACTTGGTTAGTTGGAAATATCGGTTAATTCGAACAAGTCATTAATGCCTAAAAATTTTGCAATGGAGCTAAAATTAATTAAAATAAGTTATTTAATTTGGACTTGATTTATAACGTCAGTTAATTCGAATTAATGTATATAATATTTCCAATTTTATGAGAAAATAAGTGATGAGAAATTCTTAAAATCTTTCAAGGCAAAGGGAGAGAAAATTGAACATATTCGGCAGATGTTTCTGTGTCAAATGATTAGACTCTCAGTAACTGTCTAATGAAACAAAGCAGTAATAAATACAATTAATATTTCGAATTTCTTTTATTGAAATGGAGCTTTCAGCAAACAAAGATTTAAAACATTTGTTAAAAATTGAAAGAGTTGCTGAAAAATGCGGAACTAACAAATTGCAACAAACATTACTTGATCAACAATTTTTTTAATGTAGTACTTTTTTTTAAGTCATAATACATTTCAATGTTTGCTACATTATTCCTGTCGTTATGCTTCTATTTACAATAGTGGTAAGATAATTTTTGGCTTTTTAAAATTAGTTTGATTCGAATAATTTTAATTAAAAAAACAAAATGATTTTTTATATATTTTTGCAATTTGATTTAGTGAAAATGTACGTTTTTATAATATAAGGCAGGTGTTTTTTTTCTTTAGAGATAATATGTAAACTAATTAATTTTTTTAAGTCAGATAATTCTAACTTTTTCTTTTCTCGGTCGCTGAAAATTCAGATTAACGAGCATCTACGGTATTTGAATGTGATTCTTTTTTTCTAATGCATTCTAAATATTTGTTAAATCATAATGAACAGAGGAAAGTGTATTCAACTAGGTAAATTATATCCAATGGTTGGAGTATCATAGTTGAGATTTTATCAACAGAGCGAAAATATGCCAGGACAAGGTTCGAGTACTGGTCCCGGCATATTTTTGCTCTGTTGAAAAAATCTCAACTATGATACTCGAACCAGAGGCGTAGTGAAAGGTGGGGGGGGGGGTTAATCACTTTAATACCAGTATTTTTATATACTACATTTGGTCTTACTTTAATTCAGAACGTTCAAAGATTAAATAAGGTCAAATGTAGTATATAATTATACTGGCAGTAAAGTGATCGACACCCCCTTTACGCTACGCCACTGTCTCCCGCCATTTGGTATTATGTTAAATATTTATATCACTTTAATACCAGTATTTTTATATACTACATTTGGACTTACTTTAATTCATAACGTTCAAGAATTAAATAAGGTCAAATGTATTATATAATTAAACTTGCAGTAAAGTGATCGACACCCCTTTACATTACGCCACTGTCTCCCGCCATTTGGTATTATGTTAAATATTTACAAAATGTCAGCTTACATTTTAGAAAAAAAAGTTGTTTCCTGCATTATGCTAACAATTTCAGGCGGAATAGATGTTTCAAAATAATGTAATTTATATTAGCTTTAGTGGCGTAAATACTTTTTATTGCTTGAGTATCCACTTTTTGAAATTGAAAGCGGGAGTTTTAGAATTTAATCGGAATGTATCCCAATTTGTAGCAGAATGCTATGTTTGAAACACAAACAAAATCGTGCTTTCATTTCGTCATAAATTTCCGTGCATTTTTTAAAGTTTTTCTTAAGTTCTCTACCTTCATACAGTACGATTTAAAAATAACTGAGTTATTTAATTGCTTTCTTGTTAAATTTAAATATCGGAATTTTAAAGTCAATCTGATACGGTATTGAAAACAAAGTGAAAAGATAACTCTTTTCATAAGAACATATTTGTTGAATAGTTCCTTTTTTGTTTATTTGTTATTTTATCCAAAAGTTTCTATGAAATAAGACAAAAATAAAGTACTAAATGTACTATTGAATTTAATACGTAGGATAACATATGTGAAAAAAATGCATATATTGGTGTAAACATGAAATAAGAGTTTTATGTAAGAAAATGTATTTTTATACAGTTGACAAATATATTTTCTTTCTGTGGGAGATATATATCTAAATATCTAAGATGTACTTGCTTAATGGAACATGTACATAATTAAAATTAGTAAATTCTGCATTTCGTAAGTACAATAGATGAAAATAGTAGTACGACAAATATCTGTTTAATATAGTATTTTTTTTAATTTCTGACATTTTCTTATTTTGATAAATATGTATAAATTGGATATTCTATAGATATTTCCTAATAATATTTCTTACGAACATATTTATTATGAGCGACATGTGTATAGATGGCGCTTGCTTTTTGAAAACTCCACGTAAAAACGTGGAAAGGAGATCGGCAGAAATCGTATTCACATAGGAAAGTATTTCCGAAATGTCACCAAGAAGAACACAGCAAAATACAAAGTCTTATCACGCGCTTTTTAATAGAAGTAGCTTAACGATGTGCCTTTGACTTTGCGTCGAAAGTTGTTGCTCTGTCACGACAGGGCTTTAATCCATAACGCCATACATGTATGTACGTATTTCGACCGGACATTTCAGAATGGATGGATTGAAGTCGAATGGCCATCACGATCGCCTAAAATTTAACATGAATCTATTGTTTTCTATCGGAGACCCCCAGGGCTTTTGTGCATGCAGCCGACTACGCATTGCCTAGAACTTGTACAAGTCTCTTATTAAAGTCCCTTTAGATACCATTTTCACACTTTCCAACCTAGTTGAAAAGTGCTTATGACTTCGGTTTGTTTGGCCGTCTGCCGTCTGCCGTCTGCCGTCTGCTATATGGCCATCTGGCCGACTGTCCGTGCTGTAACTCCCGTAAATATGATCGTATTGTTCTGCAATTTGTATATGCTATTGTCGTTATCTATAGCATGTTCCCTATTTCAACGGAAGTGTGTAGCACTTATAGTGTTTTTACAGTGACACTCAAAATTCCGTTACATTGCGGTCTATGGGGAAAAATCATTTGCGGTTTCTTTTAATGATGTTTCACTATTTTAAACGCATCGAAATTTATATATATCACTAAGGTGCATTAGAAGAAGCTTAATATGGAAAAGGGTGTGCATAGCACTTATAGTTACTTTACAGGGACAGTCAAAAGAATTCCGTTACATTACGTCTATGGAGAAAAATCGTCTGCGGTTTATTTAAATAATATTTCACTATTTTAAACGCATAGAAATTGATATATATCACTAAGGTGCATTACAAAAGGCTTACTACAGAATATTGTGTGCATAGCAGTCATCGTTCATTTACAGGGACACACAAAATAATTCTCTACTGTCTGTCAACAATAATTCCTGGAAGTGCGTTTTAAGTTACTGAACGCGATTTTAATTTCAACTCGCTTTTTGTCTATTACGTAGTGTGTATAAATTCTGTAGATCCTTTACAGGGAAGCACAAAAGTTCGCGAACACATTTCCGTTTATTGACAAACTCCAGACGGAGAATTTTAAACTGTCTACGCGTTTCCTAACTGAACAAAAATTTAGCATCCTATGTAGTATATATACAAATCTATAGATACTATACAAGGCTGAATAAAAGTATTCGGATATTTTTTCCGAATATTGTATAGGTTCGAAATTCCTGAAATTATGTTTTTAAATATGTTATGCGTTTTCCAAATTGTTTACTTAGATGTTATCTTTCAGTTTATTAAATGGTAATGATTTGTAAAAGTATTTTGGAAGTGTTGGAAAGTGTTACATAATCTATGTTGACGCACGATTTTTCGTTCTTGTTGTTTTGTGTTCTTGCTATGCCATGGTGTCTTTTTATGTCCTCGTATTCCTATATCGATATACTATCTCTTCCCCATTATTTACTTTTGAGACACGCTATATAAATGACATATGTAAATTTGTTTAGAAACAGTGATGTACAGCCCTTGGCCAAATTATTAGACGCAGTTGTTTTTATTATAATTTATTAAATATCTGGAGAGATACATGAGGAATTATCCTGAAACTTCAGGAGTGTAAACAACATGATAAACATCATATATTTCCGCGAAGATTTTTTCCTGAAACCCCATAAAGGGCCGTTAACAAATTGAAGAAAAACGAATATCTTTTGGATAACCCTGTAAAAACTAATATTGCAAAAAGCATTCAAACTGTAGATTATGATTAAGTGGCTTATTGTAATAATTTGGGTTCATTTTTATGATGATAGCATGTATACTCGAAGAGAAATTAACGTTTTTATAAAAACAGTCCCAAATTTTACCAAGTTTTCTGCTTATAATTTGCAGAGTTTTTAATATAAAAACAAGTTATTTTCAGAAAATATGACAAACAAAATTATACACAAAACCCTGCAATCAGAATAAAAAATAGTAAAAAATGTATGAAAAATGAGCAGGTTTACTAAATATTGTTTCACTGCACATGCGCGAATTCAATCAAAATATACTGTGCATAATATATTAGCTCAATGTATAGACCAACTTTTATGAAAGTCTCAAAAACATAGCTTGAAAATTCTAATAGTAATCGTCGATAGAATAAGCTCGAATTTTGCTGTTCCCAAAAGGAAGCAAAAAGATGAGGGGTTGTATCCAAATATACTAGCTTATGAAAGTTGACATAATAAGAATGAAGTGTCCCTCATTCTATATTTGATACAACCCCTCATCTTTTTGCTTCATCAATAATTTGGCCAGGGACTGTATATCGTCTAAAAAATATCTGTATATGTCATGCTGAGAAAATAAAATGTATTATGTAATTTCTTAATATATACATCGACTGTTAGAAATTTACCTATCAGTGTTCAGGATAACTTTATTTTATAACCTTTGTTATTGAATGCGATATGTTGAATCATAATTATTCTTAAAATAGATTAATATATTCAAATGCGTGAAATAAATGCAATATGGACAGAGGTTCATTCATGTACGTATGTAAAAACAAATATTTAAAATTTTTTATTGCTTTAAAGAACTTTTCGATTTGTAATGTATAGTTTTCGGATATGGTACAGAGCAAACGTCGTGTAATATACTATATATATATATATATATATTGGTACGTTTACTGAGAAATTATAATATTAGTATTCTCCTACTGATTATTTTGTCGTATTCCTTTTGAAAAGAATTTCTGTTGAAATATTAAATTAAAATTATATATTTTATTTCTATCTATTGTTAAATTATGCAAATTGAAACAAATCATGTAAGGTATTTATAATTGAATTTTGTTTAATTGATTCTTCTGAAATAAATTTATGTCATTAGATCAAAGGTAAGGGAATTATTTTGTATGGTATTCATAAATTGAACAAGGTATTTTGATTTCTTATACTGAGTGTGGATTATGAATATTCTTTTAAATCCGAAGACTAAAGGCTGTTTATATAATGAAAAAAAATAGAAAAGGAAAATAAGGAAAAAAATATTTCACATTTTTAAAGAAATAATAATTAATATGTAATGACTTTAAATATATAGTACATACGAAAAGTATATAAAAAAGTTTAAACACTCTTTAATATTTTATGCGTGGTTATAAATAAGAAATACATTACAAGTGGACAATGTTTGCAAAAGTCTTCGAAATATGGTACAAAGTATGATTATGTAAATATTTTTAAAATATTCAGTTGATTCTAAACAAAAGATAATAGATGATTTCCACAATATTAGTTTCAATAATAATTTCAATTTCAACACTGAGCTCCAAAATATTTACAGAAGCTTTATTTAGTTAAAGCTAGAGTAAGCTTAGAGTAAGCTCAGTACATTTCGGTGATTTAGGTAAAGCGTTTTGAACATACTTTGCGACATAATATCTTTTAAACAAACTTAAAGTACAATTGCCATTTTATATGCTTTCTGCCTGTGTAATGCCTTATGTATATTTATCTCTGCTTAAATAGTACCAAGTTGTTGACATATTTTTGGTCTAAAAAATCCATCATCAATTTGAGATTATTCCCTATTTTCACTGGAGAAATAGCATTTTAAATGGTATAAAACTGTAATATAAGTCAGCTTAATTCCTGCATCACAATTTAGTTAATAGATACAAATATGCAATTGCTTTTCAATGATATTGTTGCTGCAAAAAGAAAAATGCTTCAAATTTATCAATTTTGTTTAGAGAGAGATGATCGTATAAAGTTTGAGAAATAAAATGTTTCGAAAATTACTCGGAAGACTATATCGTTAGCTTAATCGTATTTCCTATATTATTGTAAACGTTTTTGCAGCTTACATTAGATAGTTGTCTCGAACAGGTAAAAACGTACAGCGCGTTCTAGCCGTCTTTCAAATCATACATATATGTTCAAATTTAATGCATTTTCAAGCTTGTCTAATATTCACATACAATTTGCATTTTCTGTCTTACCTTTAAATTGTTATTTAACAACATTTTAAAACCGCTTTCACTGTTAGATATCTACATTAAAAAGTCAGAAAGTCAGAGTAATAAACACACAAAATGTAATTTTGACACTAATTTTAGTTAAATCCGTTCATTTACTATTCATCTTATTGATCATGATGCTATTTATAAGTACATCAATGCTTTAGATGCTAATCAGGAAAAATTTAGTCAGATGTAAATCTCTTTAGCTCTTAAACTAATCGATAAGTTTGAGTTAAAACCATTACTTTAGCAATTAAAGTTACATAAATATTTTATGCAAGGAATTTCTGAATACTTGTTCGGGATTAAGTTATACAATAAATCATATATCAGTAATTTATTTCTTTTATACATAAGCAAGTAATTATAAAGCGTGATATCAATTTTGACATTTATTTAGAAAAAAGCAAATCACACAGCATGTATTTTAACAGCAAAAAACGATTTACTATTTTTGAATTATTTCTCTGCTAATTCATTCCTCATTTCCTAATTTTAATTTTCGTATCGGAAATAAATAGACGTCTACATATCAGTATAATAAAACATGTTTTCAACAAAGTAAAGAGAACATGTGCCATAAATTATACACTTTAATTTAAAACATTTTGTTTAAATGTCTTATTTATGTTATGTGTTTTTTTTTTTTAATCAGAACAAGATAACTATGCTAAAATATTTTTTACAGGTTTTTTATATGTATGTAAGCATATTAAGAAATATAGACATTTTTTAATTAAAAAAACTACGCAAACAAAAGAAAATTATAAAAGAAGCAAAAATAATTGTTATAACCCACCAATTTTGTCTGGAGGAATTGTATAAAACATTAAAAATTGTAACATTTTGAAAAATTAATGACAAAAGTATTTTAATCTTATTCCTTACGTCTTTTAATGACTTTAGACTTTGCTTTACCTACTAATGATCAACCTATTAAACTCTATCCAATATTAATTACATTAGGGGGACCAATTTTTGAATCAGGACATAAATGTATTTTTCAAATGTATTTTGTAAAATTTTCAACTTTTTAAGCAATTTCTTATATTAAAACACCATGGATTTATCGGCTTTTTAAAATTCTACCAATTCTTAAAAAAAGCAGTGTAAACTAAAAAAATTAGAAAAATTGGAGATACTTTATAACCTTAGTTAAACACTATTTGAAACAATATACAATTAAATTTTAATTTGTAACTTTTTAAAAAGAAATTTACTGTAATATATACAGTCTTTAGTGATTTTTTTCAGAGTAATTAAAACATGTATGAGATGTACAAAGTACCTAGATGTGACAATGCATCTTATACATTGTATACCTTAATTTTATTAATTTAATTGCTATTAAATTTTATATACTTTACACAGCCTTATTAATAAATAATGAATAATTTTATATTAAAACTTTAAACACTTTTAACATTGACAATTATTAAAAACGAAGCAACAAATGAAGCACCAAAACAACATTACGTTTACCAAAACAATGTTTATTATTGTATTATCCATAGAACTATTTCATAAAAAAAAAATTTATAGTTAGAAATTCCTGAAAAGTTGTAGTTGTTCCTGAAAATTTAACAATTGAAGTTATGTCATAGCTTCCAATCTTTCAAATTTTTCGAGTCAAATAAGCATAATTAAAGACAGAAAAATCACTGAATGATTTTTTATATGTGGTTGTATGTATACTTTACTAATTATAGTATTACGTAATGATTTTTTTAAATTGCGTCAGATTAGCAGGTACACATAATTTCATTCAGTTCATAAAAAAAAATTATCACACCGTTCTGGTCACCATATCTGAAACATTTCACAATCATTATCAACAAATACATATCTGTTAAAATTAATATTATCAGTAGACTCTTCAATTAGCTTTTTATAAGATAAGTTAGAGATTTAAAAGTCAACCACATTACTTGACAATGCAATGTTGAGTGTGGAACATTGTATTGCATATATTTCATTACCAACAAATACATAGCTGCTAATATTAATTTTATCAGTAGACTCTTCAATTAGCTTTTTATAAGCTATGGTAAATATTTAAAAGTTTACCACTTTACTTGACCATGCAATGTTGAGTGCGGATTATTGTGTTTCATATGGACCTGCCATGATCTAATCGACCAAAATTAATATCTTTGACAGCGTCTTTAACTGCTAGAAGTTTTAGAAGCTTTATTAAGCATTTTGTCAGCAGAGATATTATATCGAGTAAAAATGTAAAAATTAAAATTTAATTGTTTTAAATACTTCCTGTTTATTCCATAATAAAATACCTCAAAAAAAAAATGAAATATACCTATAGACAATAATTCTGAACATTAACTTTCAAACTCATGTATCTAGGAAATTTGAGAACTCTTTCGTATAGCGCCCAATCCATGCAATTCAAAACTTGATCCAATTATCATATTTCTTTCTTTTTCTTAAATATACACACTTACTATTAAGTCTAATTTCTATTTTTTTAAGTTGGATTTTTCCTTTTACAGTCATTTGAAATGCGCAAATAAATACTCAGCCAAAGTAAATCACTAATATTTAAAAAGTCTTAAAATTCAACCAGTCTATTTTTATATTCTAGTCGTACAAAAAATATAGTACTTGTGATGGATTTTCTTTGTAGTTGTTGTAGAATTGTATGTCAAGGATTACAGTGTGAAAAAGGTTTAAAACCTTATTCAATTAGAATAAAAATTATAAACGCCTGCTTGTGACAACCCCACATATACATTTTTGCTGTTTTGCCTGTTTTTTATGATTTACAATATCTTTATATTTGCATTAAATTAGCTGAATTATATAAAGATAAAGTTAAATAGTATGGTTTACTATTTTATTATTATATTAGACTGACACGGATTATTGTTTTTAATGGCCATAGCGTATCTGTTTACTTTATAATTAACTTTATTGTTTTACGTTGCGCGTCATGAGTAATTTATTAATTTCACTTTTTATCAATTGGGTAGTTTTTCTCAGATAAGAGGATTATTTGTTAAATCATTTAACCAGTATACGAGCTTTTATTTAAATAGTGGTATTTAGAATAGGAGATAAATTCTTATATTAAACCTTTTGTCTTTAATCATCTCATTACACATTTAATAAAGCATAATTCATTATCTTTTCATAAAACTTTTATTTAAGCTTCCAATAAGAGGATTTATTTAAACAATGTGGATTTACGCAGAGGTTTACATATAAATGTTTTAGTACAAAGTTAAATAAATAAATATTATTTATAATGTAATATATAATATATAAAATATATATTTATTGGAACATGATATAATAAATTTCTGCACAAATATTATTTTAAAATATTTATCATTAATAGAAGCTTTCTGTTTCCTAGAATTTTGTAATTTTTTTCTAGGAATTTTAGGAATTTCCCCGGAGTAGTATATTAGTTTTTTACCTTGACTGGGTATTTATTTGTGTATTTTAAATGACTGGAAAAGGAAAATTCTAATATATTCCTCCATCTTCTTCTGTGTCTTTGAGCGAAGTGGCACATTTATGATTCCTTAGATCAATGACTATTGGAGACATGCCTTTTACCGTATAGCAAGCATAGTCACAATGCGTCACTGTGACGCACTGCAAGTCACGTATGTCATGTCACCTTTGTGATCAAACCGCTACCACTCTGTGACGTCGCACTGGGACCAAAATATAAACGTCTTGGAGATAGTATGAAAACTGAAAAGAAACTTTAAAACATCTTATAACATCGATAAAATTACTTTTAGACAGCTTTGAAGTTTTTTGTGACGTTAAAGTGACGTCTCTATAAGTCACAGAAATAACGTCACACCAGTGACAAAATTGCTACATTCTGTGACGTCCCAATTTGACCAATCGAACACGGATACCTTGGTGTAGCACACCAAGTGCTTTACCAATTAAGTCACCAGGACGTGTTTTCCTTGCTGAAAATTTAATTAGATATAAATATATTCCCCGATGCTGGGAATTTGTTTATCTCCTGTGTGCCAGTAAAGGTGTTCGATCTCCGGACTGGTTCTTCTTCGCTTTGTTGGTTGTATACTGTGTAGCAAAGTGAAAATTCACATCTTTTCTTAGCATTAATTTTCGACGTAGTTTCAGCCCTGCTGAAAAATTATTTAGATATAAATATAATCTCTGATGCTGGGAACTTGTTCGTCTCATGTATTCCAGTAAAGTTTTGTGCTCTTGTATGACTTTCCATATTGTGCTGCGAAGTTGCAGCCTTGCCAACGTATAAGAATGAGAAATGCCAGACTGAGTGTCGTCCTGGTGGCTTAAATGGTAAGGGACTTGATGCGGTATACCAAGGTATTCGGCTTCGATCCCCGGCCTGGACATTTTTCGCTCTGTTGGTTGTACGCTGTGTGGCAAAGTGAAAATTCACATCTTTTGTTAGCAGTAATTTCCGGCGTAGTTTCATCCCTGCTGAAAATTTATTTATGTATAAATATATTCCCTGAGGCTGGGAACTTGTTCGTTTCATGTATTCCACTAAAGTTTTGTGCTCATGTATGACTTTCCATATTGTGCTGCGAAGTTGCAGCCTTGCCAACGTATAAGAATGAGAAATGCCAGACTGAGTGTCGTCCTGGTGGCTTAAATGGCAATGGACTTGATGCGCTATACCAAGGTATTCGGCTTCGATCCCCGGCCTGGACATTCTTCGCTCTGTTGGTTGTACGCTGTGTGTCAAAGTGAAAATTCACATCTTTTGTTAGCATTAATTTCCGGCGTAGTTTCATCTCTGCTGAAAATTTATTTATGTATAAATATATTCCCTGAGGCTGGGAACTTGTTCGTTTCATGTATTCCACTAAAGTTTTGTGCTCATGTATGACTTTCCATATTGTGCTGCGAAGTTGCAGCCTTGCCAACGTATAAGAATGAGAAATGCCAGACTGAGTGTCGTCCTGGTGGCTTAAATGGTAATGGACTTGATGCGCTATACCAAGGTATTCGGCTTCGATCCCCGGCCTGGACATTTTTCGCTCTGTTGGTTGTACGCTGTGTGTCAAAGTGAAAATTCACATCTTTTGTTAGCATTAATTTCCGGCGTAGTTTCATCTCTGCTGAAAATTTATTTATGTATAAATATATTCTCTGAGGATGGGAACTTGTTCGTTTCATGTATTCCACTAAAGTTTTGTGCTCATGTATGACTTTCCATATTGCGCTGCGAAGTTGCAGCTTTGCCAACGTATAAGAATCGTCCTGGTGGCTTAAATGGTAAAGAACTTGGTGCACTATACCAGGTTATTCGGCTGTGATCCCCGGCTTGGAGATTTTTCGCTCTGTTGGTTGTACGCTGTGTAGCAAAATGAAAATTCACATCATTTGTTAGCATGATTGTTTTTCTATTTAATTACATCATGTACTCGTTATGGACCTAAAAATATCGTAGCATGATTTTAACATTTTTATAGTGTATGGACGCTCGTCGTTATACTATTCGTATTTGAGTAAACAAACAATATTTTTATCCTCAAATTTGTCTTTTGACCAATGATATTGTGAATGTAATATTTTAGCAGAAACATTACATATTATGTAAAATTTTACTTGTCTTTCCAGTATATTTTGTAATGTATTTTAGAAATAAATAAATACAATACAATCTCAGTTCCAGTATATTATCCCTTTTGTGCTTTGACACATTTGGAACTGTTTTTAATTATACTTATTTAATGCTTAATTCTTTCAAGTAGGTATACGAAAAATACTTTTAATGGCAGAATATATGACAGCATTTTATAATGTGCAAATGTAAAATATTTAGAGTATAATAAACTAATATTAAAAACATTTTTGTGGGGAAACTATCAGAAGTAGCGAAATCTGCGATTCATAAAGCATACGGTAGCTGTTTTTATTCTAATTACATATATTTCTTATCAGTTCTTGTAGATTCCACATTCTTGTTAAAAAAATCATTAGAGACCGTGGCTATTATATATATATATATATATATATATATATTTAAATATATATTTATATATTTATGCTTATTCATCATAGTTTCCCCTCCTATTCACGGATCTCAAACTAATTTAACTTTTTGTATTAGCAAAGAATGAATAGATATTAGTTATATTTCTGTTATTAAAATAGTCAATACGTTTTCTTTTGTCTAATATTGCCTAGACAATGTGGCATGAAAAAACTAATTCTAAAATGTATTGTAATGGACAGCAGATTTACACTTCTCATGGTCTTATGTATCAATCATTGAATGTAATTCAAATTCATAGCATTTTTTAATAAATAAATGTAAATTTACATGATCTTTTTTATTGTATCTTGTATTTTAATGCCTCTTCAATTAGCATACTGTTATCATTTACATAAGAACAAAAAAAGTACTAGTTTCTTATAAAACAATACCTTTCTAGCTCTTTGCAACTAAAAAGACGACAGTTAAAAAAAAGAAAACAGAATTTTTTTTACGATAATTTCATTAATATTACGTAATTAAAACATTAATTTTCATAATTCGAAGCTAACCTACATTGTAAGAATAATATCTTACTTATTAAAATACCGAATATAATCCCATAATTTACGACCTCGCATAAAATTTGCACAAATTTTTAAAAGGAAATTTCGCTAAAAAATAAATATTCCAATAATTTTGACATGTAGAAAACGACAATATAAATTACTTGAATGGGTCTCCAAAATACAAGGAATTAAAAATATATATCAGTAAATATTTTGAATGGAAAGTGCTCTTTATTCTAAAAAGTTTTAATTATTTTAATATATTATTTGTTTTACGTGTAAAACATTTGATATCTGATAACTTAATTATTTTACACATTAAAAAGGTATTACTTCGAACCTGAATATTTTATAGCTGATAAATAATATACGAGTGAAATAGCAAAATGCACAAATGAATAATTGAACTTCAAAATTTTATATAGAATACATGTCTTAAAACTCTACTAGCTGACCGCGCCCGGTGTTGCCCGGGCCCGTTATAATAAATAAAAAAACCCACCAAGTTTTATTATTTTATATCTTTAACCCGATTTTGTATGCAATTATATTTGTAAACGAAAGATGCGCGAAAAAATATTGATATTTAGTGATAAAAGCGCTCATTTTCTTGTTTACGTAGGGTCTTTTGTCCGAACTCTTGGAAATATTTATTGGTGATAAATGAAACGGTTTTACAGCCCGTGTAAAAATTCATGAAAAATATTGTTATCTAGTTGTAAAAGAAATGTTTCCTTCTCGCTCTTTTCTTCGTTTGTTAGATTTCGCGTCGTCTCCTTTAACATAGCAATATAAAAAAAATATTTCTCATCTTCCGAACTCTCTGTTCTATGCTTTCAATGCAACCTTACGCCTTCAACTGTTTTCAATCAACCCGTTTCAATCCCCCTGGGCTAAATAGGTGAGGGTTGTATTAATCAATCAGTTTCTGAGGGTAAAAGCTTTCAAAAAAAAAAAAAAAAAGTTGACGCAAACGCAAAGAGACGATTTTCATGTGGATTTGACAGAATACGCTTTTCGTTTTAAATATATAGATTTTGAAAAAAAAATTCTCAGAGTTTCATAGAATTCAAACCAACGAAGGAAAAGTTGGGCAGGAAAAGAAAGAAGAAAAAAAAACGTAATTACTCGCGTAACTTACACCACTGCATTCTTTTCACACTCCTACTTTATAAACGAAGATTTAGTAAAAATCCAATATTTACCTGCAGATTATGAAACATTGAAGTACTTAATTGAATTATTGAATTTCCATATAGCCTTATGATATTTTATTCATCAAATCTCTATAAAATTCCAATACACTTTTCTGTATGTTGAACGTTTTTGTTAATTTATGTGTACTGAAAGGTACAAAATACCTATTTTGCTTCCCGTATTTTTTTTTTTACCTGCTACAAGATACATGCGGCTTTCTAACCCATAATGCTACATACATTGAGAAAAATGACACTTTCAAATCTGAGTAAATCGATGTTTTCATTTTGATATGAAACTTTTTGTTTCAAAAATGATGACCCAGTGCTTTCATTTATGAAATACCAGAAATACTCAGAATATTGAAACATTGACATACTCCAAACTGAGAATATAGAGGTCTGTTCATACTCATTTTTAAAACATGTACATACTCAAAAATGATTAGAATCAGTTCAAACTCATTTTTGAAACATGAAAATACTTAAAACTGAGCACATAAAAGTCCGTTCATACTTATTTTTGAAACATGGACATACTCAATTATGAGCACATGATGTTTTATTCTTTAGTGTGTGCATGTTTTCAGAAATGAGTATACACATGTTTCAAACTTGAGTAATTTTGATTCGGAGCCATTTTGACTATGCGACATACTCAGATTTGAGTATTTGTTGCTCAATTTTTAAAAGGCCATTTTTAGAGTCTTTAAGCTATTAATTTTCTTAATTTTCAGATATTGTTCATTCTAAAATGCTACGAAAACTACCACATTTATGCAGGTTATAAACTTACAGCAGTTTCCATTGCTAAATAATAGTAACACGCTAACAGTAATTTTGTCGTAAATACAGCAGTTTTTTAAATTATTTTTATCAATAATTAATTTGAAGAAAAGAAATCAAATAACAGTATAAGAACATTTCGTGTTTCCAAATGTAGGAAATGCTACTTGAAAAAATAATTTGTGTAATTTTGTCGAACCCCCTACCCAAGAAAGGGCAAAATAAGCGCGCAAACTACACTAGTGAATACGCTAAAAATGTAACAAAATGAATGTTAAAATATAGATAAAACGCTTAAGTGATACAAATATAAACAACAAAAGGCTTATAAACACCTTTTAATGAACGACATATGTTTCAACGCTTATACGGCGCCATTTTCAAGATAGATAACGATAAACAAAAACATTCTCTCAATTTTTTGAAAATCAACGTGAAAACATGAATTACGAGACCATATATGTAAAAGAAAAGCTGGTGCTTGTTTTCAAATATTTGCGAGATTTTTTTTGTTTATCGTTATCTATCTTGAAAATGGCGCCGTATGAGCGCTGAAACGTATGTCGATCATTAAAAGATTTTTATAAGCCTTTTGTTGTTTATATATATATTTGTATCACTTAAGCATTTTATCTTCATTTTATATATAATTAGTGAACTTATTCTGTTATTATGTAAAATGATTGTTATGACAATTCTTTCTATTCAGAAAAAAATAGGTATTTTATTCTAAATTTGAGATTCTCGCGAAAAGGAAATGCAACACGCCGGACTAATATTTTTTTTCTGAAAATATTAAATTTGATCTTCCGTGCATAGAATTTCATGAAGACATATCTTATTTCTTTGAACGTCGAAAATTCTTATTTCTACTCCCTTAAACAAAAGAGTAAAATAAAATTACTTGTTATATATATCCCTAAATTCTGAAATGTTAATAAATTAAATTGAAAAAGGAAAAGAGTTTCATGTTCGATCTGTGGAATGACTGCTATTTACACGAAAAATACCCTTCTGATAACGGTACTTACATAGCCAATCTATTTAAGTGCTTCATCTCTTTTGACGCTCAAAAAGTAAAACGTAGCTGTTAGGTCTATTGATTTTTATTAGGTTGTGTTATTTATTATTTATGCATGTTTTTATGACAGGAACGTCCGATTAAAACAGACATATTTTAAAACTATAGACATTTATATATAAGAAGTTTAGATGTACTTTTGCATGTAGATATTTATGCATGGAGGTAGAAATTGCATATATTTATTAAATTTGCATTTAGGTTAGCTGCGTGCATAATTTATAATGCAAATATACACTATATTGCTATTCGTCACCGGATACTTTTAATTTTAGAAATTTTGTATACTTGTTTTTATGACAGAAACGTCCGATTAAAAGAGACATATTTTAAAACTGTAGACATTTATATATAAGAAGTTTTTATGTACTTTTGAATGTAGATATTTATGCCTGGAAGTACGAATAACATATATTTATTAACTTTGCATTTAGACAGCTGCGTACATAATTTATGATGAAAATATATACTTTATAGCTATTCGTCACCGGGAACTTTTAATTTTAGAAATTTTGTCTAATATTTAAAGATATACTTGTCGGATTTTTCTGGAACTTCGGGATTATAAAGAATATGTTCGACCTCATATTAATCAACGATGATTTGATCAGGAGGGCAATTATGTGGCCAACTAAAAATTGAAGAAAAATAATAATATTTGGATAACCCTGTAAAATAAAATACACTATCGCTACGGCACACGAATATGTGAATATTACACAATATGTGTTTTCATTTATGTAAGAATAACACATATATTCATAGAGATATAGCAATTTTTTCAAAAAAATCTTGCATGTTTTTTGTTTATATCCTGCAGAGTTTTCAACCAAATTTAATGCCAGTTTTAGAAACTTTGACAAAATGTAGAAGAAACAATATAGTGCAATTGGAATATAAATATATTAAATAATTGATGAAATATGAGCAGTTGCATGAAATATTTTTATCTACGCATGCGCGAACGGTAACAAAAACAAAAAAAAACTAGCATGATTTAATAGTCAACTCTACGGAGCAACTCATATAAAAGATCCAACAAAATATCGTGAAAATAAAGAAAGATACCGGCGATAAAGTGAGCTGATTTTTATTTGCTCTTTAGAAGTAGCTAAATGTAATGCCATTTTTTCATTTTTATATTATTTTTCATTTTTTTATTGATACTTTAGTTCTCCTTGGAAAACCACGATAACGAGCCTATTGGAACCCAGTCATGTTAAACAAATTCTTAAATTAATTTGCCTCACATGACACACCTTGTGTTTTTACATTCCCCAATTTTGCAGTAATGAACAGCCAAACGCCATTGATTCCTTTTTTGTTCAAATAGGCTCACTATGGTAGTTTTCCAAGGACAACGACAGTATCAATAAAAAATGAAAAATAGCATAAAAATAAAAAATGAGAATTTGTGGGAAATCCCTTATCATTCAGTTACTTTTAGATAAATTAAAAATAAGCGCACTCTACCGCGGATATCTTTCTTAATTTTCACGGTTTTTGACTGGCTTTTTTGTGAGTTACTCCATATAGTTGACTATTAAATCATTAAAAAATAGATTTATTATTGTTCTCGCAAGTGTTGATAAAAATAATTCATACAACTGTAAAAATAATTCATACAATAGTTATGTAACAGTTTGCTATAAAAACGGTCGAATGACTAGACAGTTTGTTTTAAAATTTTAACAGTGAGTACGCGACGAAAAATGTGGATAAAAAGAAACCTAATTTGAGTCAGAGGAAATATTTAACAAGAATGAAACCTCGTGCATAAAGATATATTATGAAACACTTTCCAACGCTAACAGAATATTATTAAGATTTTTTTTCATACAATGAAATAAGATATCTAAATAAGAAATGTAAATAAAATGCATCGAAATTTATTTTTCTGCATAGATAGTATTATTACTGATTTTGTTTGTGAGGGTGGGGGTGTGTAAACGAACTATAAATTTAATTCATAAAACTATAAAACTTCATTTTCAATACGAACATTCTATAGTGAACTTCATTAACGATAAAAATTACAGGCCACTTCTATTATATTTACACGATCTAGAGAACTTACAGACTAACAGACGGAAATACACACATACAAACCGATTTCATGAACATATTTTAATTATGTTATAAAATATTCAAAGTGTACGTCTAATTGAAATAAAATGTTACCTAAATGAGATAAAATAAGAGTGTTTTTCCTATCATAGAAACTCGACAGAGTTTCTCGCCAAGCATAAGAAACAGCAATGCATTGGACCGTAAATGAAAGGAATATCCGCCAATGGATGCCAAACGATTTTACAAAAATTTTTTAGCACTCTGTCTAGTTTATATTTCGCGGACGGGACAAAACGGATTTTTGACACGTCTATATCTCGCGTTCTATTTATGATAGAAACAAAATTCTTGATTCTATGGAATGGGCCGTGCCAACTGTTAGTATATCGTATCGTAATTGTAATCGTAGCATTGCATCTTAAATTTTATTGGATGATACTTTTGTGTAAGCTTTCTTGCACGTCCGGGAAACATGACTGCAGAATCCCACACGAATTTATAAATCTAAGTGATGTTCAATTTTCAGTCAGTTACTATGTTTTTGTCATTGTGTAATGTTCTTTTGTAACTCAATATATATTCGATCCAAGGCCTCGTCTATTTATTTGCTTTATTATGTCATCAGCAGAGCTTGGTTTAATTCGCAGACAGAGTGACGCTAGTCCCTTTTCATATTTATTGCTGTGGTTTTGAGAGAGAAAATTTATTTTTTTTTGTTTCTGTTTTTTTACCCAGCGATGGAAAGTGAAAAAGAATTATACGGAGTTGCTCTTTTTGACGGGGACGGTACAAATTTTCCTATTTGGAAAAGGCGTGTCAAAGCCATATTTGCGGCGAAAGATTTGGATAAGTGTTTAGACAATGAAGCGACAACTGAAACTGCCGAAGTTGCAATATCGAAAAATGCTTATGCTTTTTTATTATCGCTTTTAAACGATGGGGTTCTTGCGTCATTGCAAGAAGAAAACACTGCGCATAAGATATGGAATAAATTAGAACGAACATATGATACCAAGCGTGCAGTTAATCAAATTTTAATTAGAAAGAGGTTAGCAACTATTAAAAAGGATCGTGTTGTGTCGATGAGACGTCACATTGATGAAATAAATAAATTAATTTCGGAACTTAAAATTTCCGGTGCTGAAGTAAGTGAAACCGATACTATTGTTTATATTCTGATGTCGTTGCCTCAAGAATTTGAAAATGTTAAAACTGCGTTAGAAAATCAACCGAATTCTGTTTTGACTCTAGATTTTGTCCGACAACGGCTGTTAGATGCTGAAGCACATCTGCTCGACTCAAAGAAAGAAAAAGTGCAGTCCAAAACTGCTCATGATAATACCGCGTTTGTATCAACTCGCAAAGAATATGTGTGCAAAAACTGTAATTCAAAGGGGCACATAGCTAAATATTGTAGAAAGAAACTTACTTGTTTCAAATGTGGACTTCCTGGCCATTTTAAACGAAACTGTAAAGCTGTTAAAAATTCAAATGAGGAAAAATTTGCTTCTTCAGCGGTATCTTTTGTTGCGGGGAACGTTAAAAAGAATAACTTTATAGTGGATTCTGGAGCGACTTCCCATATGTCCTCTAATGAGAAATATTTCACGTCTTTGCAACCATCTTGAGGAACTATTAAGTGTGCGTCGAAAACAACGAATCTTGAAATTAAAGGTGTTGGAAATATTATTGGAAAATTATCAAACGGAATGGAAATTACACTAAATAATGTTCTTTACGTACCAGATTTAAGTAGACAGTTGATTTCCGTTAGAAAAATCGAAAATACAACTTATGCAGTTATTTTCAAGAATGAAAAGGTGTTTATAGAAAAAGGAAGAAATCGTTTTTGTTTTGGTGAACGTGATTCAAATGGACAATATGTTAGTTATTTTGTCCCAAATTATGAAACTGTTTTCACATCAAAAGAAAGTGATTCTGAAATTTGACATCGCAGAATGGGCCATCCAAGGGACAAAGTGTTGAAGGAAATGAAACTTCCAATACCACTTTCTTTTTGTGATGTTTGTGTTCGAGCAAAATAGAGTGCAACACCAATGGGAAGAGGACCTAGGAAAAGAGAAAGGACTCCAATGACTGCTATTCATTCTGACATATGTGGCCCTATTGTTCCGAAAACTTTTTCTGGTGAATGCTATTTTATGACTATCATAGATGATTTTTCACGATTTACTGAAGTTCGATTCTTGAAGCATAAAAGTGAAGCTTCAGAGGAATTGAAAGTTTTCTTAAAAACTAATCCTACAGTAAAGAAAATCAGATGTGATAACGGAAAAGAATATTTAAGCAATGATTTAGTGAATTTCACTCGAGATCTTGATATAGTGATTGATCTTGCTCCTCCATACACTCCAGCTTTGAATGGAGTTGCTGAAAGATGCAATAGATCGCTCCTAGATATAGGAAGGGCTTTAATTGCTGAATCACATTTACCTAAGACTTTTTGGGGTCAAGCTATTCTTACAGCAGCTTACTTGAAAAATCGAATGCCAAGCAGCTCCAATGAGAACTTAACGCCGTATTTCTTAAAATTTGGAGAAGATCCCGATTTGAAGCACATGCGTGTTTTTGGATGCAGTGCCTACATGTTAGTTCCTTCCGTTCATCGTAAGAAGCTTGATGATAGGTCTAAACATATGATCTTCATAGGTTATTCTTCAATGGGATATCGATTGTTAGATCCTGAGACGAAACGCCTAACTATATCAAGAAATGTCAAATTTGATGAAGAGAAGAAGCATACCATAAACTCAAAGCAACAAATAGTGGAAAATTCAGAATTGACTGATTGCGAAATTAACCCAGATGCTCAAGAAAGAACTAGTGAAGAATCAGAGGATTCTGAAGAGGAAGAAGATAAAATGAGAAAATCCGAGAGATCAAGAAAACAACCTATTCGGTATCCAGCTCCTGAGGTGTATGAAGCATTACTTTGCCAACAAGAAACTTTATCTTTTGATGAGATCAAATTTCTCCCTGTTGATGAACAACGTTTATGGAAGGAAGCTATAGATGCAGAGATAGAAAGCATGAAAATCAACAATGTCTGGGATCTCGAAAAATTACCACCTGACAAACGAGATATTTCCTGCAAATGGGTGTATACCATCAAAAGAGATGGACGTTATAAGGCTCGCCTTGTAGCCCGTGGATTTATGCAAAAAGAAGGACTAGACTATAGTGAAACTTTCGCCCCTGTAATAAGTATGCCTGCTTTACGTTTAGTGCTTTGTGTGATTTTAAATGATGACTTACATGCATTTGTTTTGGATGTAAAAACAGCTTTCCTGAATGATAAGTTAAATGAACTTGTTTTTATGGATCAGCCGCAAGCCTATGATGACGAAAGTGGGTTAAAATGTAAACTCAAACGGAGTTTATATGGCCTGAAACAAGCCCCACGACAATGGTTTGAAAGGTTTCTTGAATTTGTTTCAAAATTAAAATTTAAATCTCTTGATAATGAACCTTGTATTTTTATTCGCTATAGTAATGCTCATAAAATAATTATTGCTCTGTATGTTGATGATATACTTATAGCTGGTTCAGATTTAAATGAAACTAATGTAGTTATTTCTTCACTCTCTAAAGAGTTTCATATGTCAAATTCAGAATGTGTTTCAGAATTTCTGGGTATTCAAATGAAATTTAAATCTGATTGTTTAATAATGGATCAAGAGTCTTATATAATTAAATTGTTAAGTAAATTTAATATGCTAGAATGTAAACCTAGTGATATTCCTATTTCTCCTAAATCCACTCCATCTGATTTCAAAAATGGAAAAACATTTAATGGTCCATACCGTGAACATGTAGGTTGTTTATTGTATTTAGCATATATTTCACGACTTGATATTTTATATAGTGTTAATTGTTTGAGTCAAATGCAGGAAAATCCTACTGAAGTTGCATGGATTGCACTAAAGAAAATCTTAAGATATTTGAAAGGAACTTTGTCCTTAAAACTTGTGTATAAAAAGCAAAAATCTGATCCTAAATTATCTATGTATGTTGATTCTGATTGGGGGGCTAATACAAATGATAGAAAATCAGTATCAGGTTACATTTTAATGTTTTGTAACATGCCTGTTCTCGGGTGTTGTAATAAACAGAAATCAGTTGCATTATCTTCAACTGAAGCTGAAGTCATTGCCTTAACTAAAAGTTTGCAAGACCTGTTGTGGTTCAAAAATGTTGCTTGTGAAATTGTAAGTATTAAGGATCTAGTTATTTTATAGGATAATCAGTCTTGCATAAAATGTATCAGTAATGAGAGTAGTTATGGTAGAATGAAACATATAGATATAAAACTAAAATTTGTTCGTAATGTTGTAAAAGAAAATAATATCAAAATTGAATATATTCCTACAAATATGCAAATTGCTGATATGTTTACAAAGGCATTGCCTAAAGTTAAATTTTATGATTTGTTGGTTCTTTGCTGTTTGTATAAGTAATGTTTTAACTCTATCATATTTTTAATGTTTGTGTATTGTAATTTTTCATTCTGTGTTTTTCTAATGTAATGCTAGATTATGGGCGGGTGTTAGTATATCGTATCGTAATTGTAATCGTAGCATTACATATTAAATTTTATTGGATGAAACTTTTGTGTAAGCTTTCTTGCACGTCCGGGAAACATGACTGCAGAATCCCAGGCGAATTTATAAATATAAGTGATGTTCAATTTTCAGTCAGTGACTATGTTTTTGTCATTGTGTAATGTTCTTTCGTAATATATATTCGATCCAAGGCCTCGTCTATTTTATTGCTTTGTTATTTCATCACCATCTGACAAAGAAATCAAAAGTAAAGTAAAATCTGGCGAATAGGTTTTCAGGAAATGCGATTTTAAAAGTGCTGTTTTTTGCACTTTTTAAATCTGGTTCAGACCAAAAGCTGTTGACAGGGCTACAGCAATGTGTAATTATCGGATTTTTACGTGGTTTACGTCATTTGCATTGTTTTTATGAATAGTTTAAACCTTTGTATGTTTCATGTAAAAATATTAATTAGTTTTCGATTTATATCAGTTTAAAGTTATTGATTCCTATACTTAACATAGAGCAAAAAAATGTTGACATGACTACAGCAATGTGTAATTATCGGATTTTTACGCGGTGTACGTCATTTGAATTGTTTTTATGAGTAGTTCAAACTTTTCTAAGTTTCATGTAAAAATATTAATTAGTTTTTGATTTATATCAGTTTAAAGTTATTGATTCCTATACTTAACATAGAGCAAAAAAATAATAAATGACCCAACTCTTTTAGAAATGGTCGTATACACATGATATTAAGATATGTTATTACAGTCGACACAAGTAAGCTTCCTATTATAAAAAAATAGTAACATTTAAGGTTTATTTACAGGGTCTCACAAAAGATCTTTTGATATAGGGCTAAAGAGTTGTGTAATTATCCGATTTTTACACGGTTTGCAGCAATTGAATTGCTTTTATGAGTAGTTCAAATGTTTAATATTTCGTGTAAAAATATTAATTAGTTTTTTTTTATGTATACCACTTTAAATAGTCTTATTTATTCCTATACTTAAGATGAAGCAAAGAAATATTAAATGGCCTAACTCTTTTAAAAAAGAACGTATGCGCATGATGTTAAAATATGTTACTACGAACGACCTAAGTTGGCTTCTTATTGGAAAACAGAATTGTAGAATTTACTGTTCGTTTACAGAGTAACTCAAAAATTTTTTTAATAAGACTAAATAGTTGTGTAATTAGCGAATTTTTACGTTGAAGTACTTGATTCCTCAACACACAGGAAAAACAATAGTAAATAGCATAACTTTTGTCAAAGTGGCTGTATACACAAGGTATTCAAATATGTTACTACATCCGATTCATTTAAACTTTCTATTGTAAAGCGGCATTAAACCATATACGTTTCGTTTACAGAGTCTCTTAGAAGATCTTGATTACATTACAACCGATGTATATTTACTTAGTGAGATGTATTTTAATGATTTTATACTGTTTCAACCTCTGTAAGGTTTTATTATCTTGCTTTAAAATTGAATAAGAGTTCATTTTGTCCGCTTGAAAGTTCGTCGATCTTAAGCTCTAAATCTATTAAATATAGTATTTCCATCGATTAAAAAACTGTGTTTATTTATAAATATATAATTCTAGCGTGTCAGGAATTGATTGAAATAGCGATTACAAAATTCCAACTCTACATTCATGCGCTGAGTAATAGAATGTAAAAATTTGCTACCCCAAAATTAGAAGTTTTGCATTTAAATATTTGCCGTTCATTGAATCTCCGGCTATGACGAACTTAAAATGCTCAAAAACGGGCCTAGAGCACAATGGAAAGGAAATAACTTCTTAATATCCCCATAAGAATTAAAAATACTAAATTTCGTATACAATAGGTGATCGGTAACGAACTGTTCGGTTTACGAACAAATCGGTTAACGAACACTTTCGCGTGAGATTTTTATGTTCGCAGAACGAACACCTCACGAAACAAAGCCATGATGAAGCAATGCCGTGTTTCATATTTACCAAGCTATACTTATTGCCGCTATTGTCGACTTAGAGAACATTTTAACAGTTGCATACATATGTCCTAATTAATCCATGGACTGCTGGGGATTGGGGAACTATATTTCAGGATCCCCGAATTGGAATGGCCAGACAAGAAACATTAATTATGTATTTTGTGTCTTTATGTATTTTGTGCATTTAGTAAATACAACCCTTTTTGGTTTAATCACGCTCCTTTTTAAAATCTAATTTAAAGCTTTATGAATTATCAGATTAAAAATTTTAATAACATTTTACATTTTTTTAAACGGTTTCTTATGTAAACGCTTTAGTGTTTGCGGTATATTTACAAAATGACACAAAATTTTGGAATACATGTCATCCTACGAACAGTTTCTATTTTGAAATCACTTTAATAGTCTTTACACTTTAGCAAACGTTGCGAATCTTATATTTTTCCGATTCTCGAAACGTTGAGTTATAAAACTTAGCAAATAAAAAAAAACTTTTAAGGTACTCAGTAATTTAAAAAAATAATATTTAATATAAAAATATTTAGGATAAAAATCCCTGTAAATTACAATGGTTCTTAGAAAAAAAAATTTATTATTCTCGGTAAAGTATGCTCCTTAAACTTATTGTTATAATTGACCAAAAAACAGGTGCTTCTTACTTTTCCACATTTTTCTGAAACATGTCATAAATAATCTGATGAATACAATGTAAAGAAATGAATATAAAAGTTTTCCCGTTGCTATGGTAGCGACATGTACATTGGAATAAGTTACTCAATAAATTGTATAACTCTGTTTATAGCATCACTATTATTTTTTTATTTTGCCCATTTCATCTTTCTTTTATCTTTTCTTTTCTGATTAAATATGGAATATGTATAATTGAAATTAAACACCTTACAAAAAGGAGTGATATCTCATCAAAAACAACTCGTTGTAAATGATCCCGCCAAACCACAAACCTAAAACGTCAGTCGTAAAAAGAAGTGATATCATATAAAAAGAAGTGATACAGAAGTGCATACTCCGAGTGCCGTGTAAAAATCTATCACCACTCATAATGTTTCCAAAGGAGTCGGAGTGAGGTACAGTATGTGAAAACGCTTGGCGACCTGCAGGCTTTTATAATATATGTAGTATATCAATTTTGAAAATCGAAAATTTTTTTTATTTTATTTTTGTTATATCACTTTTATAAATATTTTTGTATGCGAAAGAACTGACAGAACAGATTTTTCCCCAGATCTATGCGATTCCGCTTACGCTAGAATTACTGCAATATACCTCAATTTAGTTAATGTTTATTATAAGGTGCATTGTAATATGCGTATGATCTATCTTTATCTATCCATATATATATATATATATATATATATATATATATATATATATATATATTACAAACTCAAAATCTTTACATGTTTACTTAAAAAATCATCTTCGTAAGAGTGGTGTTTCAAGTTTAAATAATGGTAAATAAAATCAACAAATTGATTTTTCAAGCTCATAAATAAGAAAGGACATGCAAATACAGAAGCTTCAACTTTTTACAATTTTATGGGAGCAAAAAAAAATAGTAATATAGTCATATGGAATTGCAGGAAACACAAACATTTTAAAAGCCTGCAGGTCACCAAGCAGTTTTCACATACTGTACCTCACTCCGATTCCTTTGGAAACATTATGAGTGGTGATATATTATTACACGGGACTCGGAGTATGCACTTCTATATCGCTTCTTTTTATGTGATATCACTTCTTTTTATGACTGACGTTTTAGGTTTGTGGCTTGGCGGTATCATTTACAACGAGTTGTTTTTGATGAGATTAATAAATTGTTCTAGTTCTGCTAACGATAATTTTGAATGAAGTAAAAAAATAAAAATAAATGTCAATTAATTTCAAAGTCATATTTTTACCTTGAATAGTATTTCTTTCAAATTTGCATCAGAAAAGTAAAATGTAACTTTTTTTAAAAACGGTAGATGTAGTAAAATTAAATGTAGTAATTTCGACATTTTCATAAGCCTCTATGGACCTTTTCTGGAATTAATCGCATCAAAGAATGAGAAGTTAATTCAAGCGTAATTTGTATATCATGATCGAAAAACTGTAAGTAAATGACTAAGACACAACCCGTCACATTTTATTTGTATAGTACACAGAAATCTGCTCAGAGTTTAGCACAATTAAAGGTGCTATTTGTTTTTATCGTAACGAATTTATTACAGTAAGATATGACTTTGAAACGAAATAAATAAAACACGTTTTATTTAATTCAAATGTACTGTCTTAAATTATATACATTTGTGTGTGTGTGTGTGTGAATACAGGGTGCCTCAAAAGATTGAAACGCGGTTTACTTTTTAACTGTTAAATATATATAGGCAACAAAATGTTTAAAAAAATTGAAAAATACGGTATGAAATAAGACTATTTTATAAAAAAGCTCCTGGTATTAGTTTTAAAAAAGTAACGCATTTTAAATTTGAATACGGTGCCTAAGTCCTATATGTTATATAAAAATATATCTGCACTCAGACAAGCAAAACAGTATAAAATCCATTTTTTTACTACTAACACGCACCGATACGATGAATTTTATGAAATTTCGTAATTAAAATGGTAAAAATGCAGTAAAAGTGGTCAGATAATATTTTAGGTTCGGAAAGCTCCCAAATTTCATCAGAATTCGGCGCATTGTAGTCAAAGTAGAATGAATTTTTTAATGTTTTACTTGATACGTTATGGTCTATGTGTTTTTTGCAATGACAAACCACTTACATATGTCACACTATAGATGTCTGTTGATTTTTGTTTTAAATTGGTATTGTGCTTTCCGTAAATTAAAATTTGTTCAAAGCTCAGTATTCAGTTTCAAAATGTGAATATGGACATTGGAATTAGTGTGTATGTGCATTTACATAACTATATTTTCTCGTTTGCACCTTACTCTATGTGTTTATTGGAAAAACAACTTGTGAAGTCTCTGCATAAATGTCTATAATTTTTTTTGTTTTATATCGGAATTGTGTTTTGTAGTATTTTTATTGTTATACAGGCCTGGTGTTGTATTGTAGTTTTGGTATTTGTAATATTAAATAATTTTATATCTTGGTATTGAATATAAGTTTTTGTTATTGTTATTATGTAATTGAAACATAAGGCTGTGGCCATCTGTAACCTCAAAATGATCTTAAACTCTGTACTAAATTATGAAAAACATATAAATTCACAGTCATCTGTTAAAAAGGAAATAAAATATCTAAAAATTTTACAATTCATTCAGAAATATTTTATTTGGCTAATTGCAATTAACCTTAAGTCATGCTGAACTTCATATGTTTGAACGTATATGTCTAAAGAATTCAAAACTCTTCGTCAACAGTTCGGAGACCCGTCGCTTGCCTCTCGGTCTCACTCGGGAGTTCAGCGGGGGCGGCTAGGATATCCCCCCACTCATTGTTCTCTGGATCTGGTCTTTTGCCTATGGCCTGGCTAAGAGAAGATTGAATTTACCCCCGGGATGTCACTACAGCTCTAAAGCGAATGCTGGGTTCCCAGGGCGTTCACCTCTGTCATACACATCTCTGCCAGATCATAAAGACAATGTTTCTAAATAAAACTTCAGGGACCGTATAAAAAATTAAAATTGTAACATTTTAGAATTAGTGCCATGATTAACATAATTTTAATCCCTGCCGTATTTTTTGAAACGTTTTCTAGTTACATTTCCCACGTATTTTTCACAGGTACTAAAAAAAATAACGTTACATGTATGTGTGTGACCGTGCGTGTGTCTGTGTGCGTGTCTGCGCGTGTGTCCGTGTGCGTGTCTGCGTGTGGGTGTGTTTATATATAGCTCGATATTTTGATCACTTAAAGTTTTTGAGAATAAAAACTTTTGCACGGTGAATAAGAATTAAATCTTATAATTCTAACAAAGTTTGCCTAAGATCATATCTCCAAAGTAGTTTTCAAGATACATTTTTAAATGATCGAATTTTTCGATAATGTTTCATTATATAGAGTTACATTTTATTATTTTTAACTCAATTATACTGATGGGTAAACACATCATACGGATTAACCACATTTCAACTGAGAGCTAAACGACATACTACTGAGACATACGCTGAATCATGACGTCAGTCGAATCTTAGATATTTGACTTAAATTGCCAATGCTCAGCCATTGAGCTACCTGGACCAACAGTAAGTTCATATATTTCACACATATAATCTTACTTGCAGTAAATAACATCTGGCTTGCCATGTAGCGATGCCATTAGAATATGCCACAGGTAATGGAACTCCATTATAAATGGAACTGCATTTAATAGAGTTCCATTAGCTGTAATATATTTTGTTGAACTGTGTACATGGCCGACCAGATGATATTACCAATAAGGTTTTCTCGGTGACATAAGTTGTCCAGTGTATAGTTACTTATATCTTAATAGAAAACTTTTGTACATATTCTTTGGACAGTTTCGGACAATTTCAATTTGTCAACACAAAAATGGAGAAACGACAGGAAATTTGATTTGTTTTTATTTATTAAATTTTATGAAAATAATTAATGACCATTTGCGCTTTTTTTCGAACCGCCAAAAGTAAAAGCCTTCACGAACTTTGTAATGTCATCTGAAACTCTATTATAAACCATGTTTAAGAAGAAATAACTCTTGTGTAAGAACATTTTCTTTGAATTGTTTTTGTTTTTTTAATTTCCAAGAAATAATATTCAAACCAAATAAAACCTAACGTTTGAAACTTGATACATACTTAAATTAAATTGATTCTGTAAATAGAATATCTGTCTTTTGCGCCTGCTTATATCCTTTAAAATAGAGGGCTTCCTTTAATGGTCGGTTTTGGCAAGAGTTGTAATGTCATCTGACACTCTATTATAAGGCATACTTAAGAAGAAATAACCCTTGTGTAAGAATGTTTTCTTGAAAATGTTTTTGTTTTTATATTTAATATCTTGGAAATAATATTTAAACTACATAAAACATAAAGTTTGAAACATGATACATACGTAAATGAAATCTATTCTGTAATAAAAACATTTGCCGCTTGCGCCTGCTTATATTCTTTAAAATAGAGGGTTTCCTTTAATGATCGGTTTTGACAAGAGTTTTCTTCCTAGTGTGTCATTATTGAGAACAGATTTCACATGATATAATATTTTATAAGCACAGGGAGTCAAATAAAACAAATTTTCCACCCGTTGGATATTTCGCATTTAAATGTTCAGGTTTCAACGTTTTAAAATTTTTATTAGTTACCCATCATACGTAGTATAGGGTAAGTCTTGTAATCGTTTTGAAAATCGAAAAAAAAAATTTGACGGATTTACACGTTTCAGACACTGGAGATTCCGAAAAACATATTTTTAGAAAAAAAAATTTGCCGTCCGTCTGTGTGTCTGTGTGTGTGTCTGTGTGTCTGTAAACGCTCTATCTCCCGAAAAAATTGAGATAGAGACTTGCAATTTGGTATGTACGTAGTATGTAATAATGGGAAGAAGCCTATTTCATTTCAATAACCTCGATTAACCGGAAAAAATTTTTTCGGACTCTCGAAATATTCGTTCTGATGAAAGGTATATAAAAATTTTCGAAATTGTTTATTTTAAGAAATGAATATACAAGACAATAAAAAAACATAAATTTTGCATAAAGCATGAAGTCGATCGGATAATTAGTTGCTGAGATATTTGGAATCCTATTTTCCACACTCTTCGATTTTTCATGACCCTGTATTTCATCCAAATTTCACTTCAAAGATATATTTTAATTAAAAATTTGACGCTTAATCAGATGCAATAAACCGCTAGTTAATAGGATTATTATTTTTGGAGTTATAAGGATGTTTCTTTCAAGCAATTCAGTAATCGAGCCTTTAAAGTTTGTGACGTCATCAAGCCACGATTTTATTTGAATTGCAATGCACTTTATAAGTAGTTTACACATTTTTATTTTAATATTTTACATTATGCATATCCATGATGGGTAAGTAGTACGGTGGCCCCCAACGACTAGTTTTTATATTGTTTTAAGACTATATAACTATAGTTTCATATTTTTTTAAAAGAAATAAGTAATAATATTTCAAAACTCACAAGCTTGTTTGCATTTTTCCACTTTGAATTTTCACTTTGACCGTAGGCAGAAAAGAAATGTGTTAAAGTGGTTTAAATGGCCATTAGTAATGACCATTTCCTTCTTCAGTAAAATAATGTTCGTAATGTTTCTGCACGACTGATTATAGGCGAAATGGCACTCATAAAATTTATGTAAAGCCAAAATGTGATACAACAGTGAGCTGGAGCGCCGCCGAACGAACGTTGTTGTAGTCAGATGGCTTTATATTATAATAAACTACTATTTCATACTTACTTATTAACACCTTAAGCACCATATTAAATTTAGTGATAGTATAAAGAACACCATATATTGGGTTGTTCGAAAAGTTCCTTCCGTTTGGTAAAACCAGTTCGTACCGGAAAATTCTGCTCGTCAATTATTATACATTAGATATCGGATTTAATGTCTAATAACTGTATGATAGAATTTTCCGGTACGTATTGGTTAGTACATTGCAATCTGGACTTAAAATGAGGACGTACGCACATACGTCCTGGTATTGCAAATGAAGAGTTCAGGACGTACGTAGGTACGTCGTGACACTTAAGGTGTTAATAAGTAAATGTTAATTTCAAACATTGTTAAGAATTTAATATTACCTACATGGCAAAATACCGTTAGCTTTTCGGGGAAGTTTCTGAAGGTGACAAAACGCTCATGTGCAGATGTAGAATAGTGTACCTTAGTGTTGATGTTATTATTTGAACAAAAATATACAAAGAAAACAATTGCAAGCTTTTAGAAAATTTCTTTTTTTAAGGCAATATACCTTTTATTATTTACATACATTTTTTTTTTCTCTCAACCGAGAGGCATGAAATGTATCAGAGTGTCTCATGTAAGGACCAGAGGGCTATGCGGGCGCCACTGTAAGAATCTCTGAGGTAGATAGACATTTGATTAAATAAATTGGTAATCTGATTTATAGAGTATTAATTTATCTTTATGTACACTAATTAATTGCATATTTAAGGAATTCAATATATTTTTAAATGAATAATGAAAAATAACAATTTCTTTAAAATATGCACGTAACCTTTTAATAAATCATGTTTTGTTACATTAAGAAATCCGAAATAGCGATCTTGATAAGTTTGTATTGTATTTTATTAGAATAGGAAGAATAATGATGGGTATCTGTATTCAAATGTTTCTAAAATATTTACCATTTGCTTATGAAATTCAAAAGCTTACATGCTTACTTTTTAAACATTTTTCTCTGAAGATCATTTTATATAATTGAGAATTATCCAAAATATATTTCATGGAAAATATCATTTGTTCATTTTAGTATTTAACCATTTTTTTATACTGTATTCTCATTACACTATAAAAATAGCCTATATCAAATATCTATATAAGAAAATCACATGAGTTTTAATTTCTAAATTTTCTTTATTTCTTTAAACATTTATTATAAATCACCGAAAAATATTGATTAATAATGAGTTTTAACCACAATCAGTTTTATGCGTCAAGATCCACAATTAATTAAAAAAAATAACAAAAACTATAGCTTTACTATTTTATTGAAATTTTAAAATGTTATTCCACGCAAAATTCAATTTTTCCTAGAAATCTTAAAGAAATAACTTGAACCGAAGATGCATGCACTTAAGTCACCTTTCATCAAACTTGAAACATAATCTTATAAAAGTCCTTTTCAATCTGTAAACATTCTGGAGTATATATTTTTTTCAGTTTTAAAACAGGTATACATGAGAAACTAAAGGTTAGAAGAATTCTTTGAATGATATTTGACTTTGATGTTTCAAGATTCTTTCTATTTACTGGAGTGGTATTTATTTACAAGTGGAAAATCTGTTCAGTTTATTCGAGTATTCTGTTTAAAGTCAGAATACGTGCAACTTCCTTTTTATATATTCTGTGATGGAATTTTAAATTTTAAATTGAGAAACAAAGTTAGGAATTTTACGATTTATTTTTTTACCAAGTTTCTGGAGTTACGTATTAAGAATATAATAATTTAAAAAAACATTGTTTTTCTGTAAAGCAAATATCGTTTGAAGGATTTCGGAATTTTTCTTTTAACATATATATCTTCTTATGGATTTTACTTGACGTAAATTCACTGTGGCATACTTATGCTAAATATGATGTATGTACATGTTTATTAATTTCCTTAGATTTAATTAACAAAAAGAAATATCAAGCACCATTCGAAGATTAAAAATTTAACATCTCGATCATTTAATTTACTGCTAAACACTTAGATTTTCTATTTCGTTATTGTACACAAACACTAAAAATAAAATGTGTTCAATAATTGAGTAGAGATTATGAATAAATATAATTTATAAATTATGAAATTAATATTCGAAATAAATATGAGTAGTAACCTATAAAAGTTTAAAAATAAATTGACTTCTAAAAGGCTAAAAAATAGATTCAAAATTCCATTGCGCTAAATCGATTTTTAGTTACGCTTGAAAACCTATAAGTATAGTTACCAAATATTAAAAATAAATAGGGTGAGGATGAGATGAAAGACAATTTGGGGGTAAAGAAAATGCGAATGGATTACGATAAACATATGGTTTGGAATGATTCATTTTCGCGGTAAACCAAGGAAGGTAGTTCAATGAAGGTCATCAAGGTAAGGTAGTTGGTTGTTATTTTCAAATTTACATATAAACAGTATATGTTCACCTACAGAGTTCATAAGACAAATAATATAAGGGATATCTATATCACTGAAATCCAGTAATGCGAAGCAGTCATCGACATAAAGGGTGTAAAATGGAAAATTTAACCTATTGAAAAGGTTTCACTCGAAGTAATGCATATAAACGTCACTGAAAATTGGGCTCAGGTTCTCAAACTATATACATTTCTCAGATGTATTGTCTATGGGCTCGCTTCTGAGCTCTGTCCTCAGTGATTTTTATATGCATTACCTATCAAATCCTATCATACGTAATTACTTCAATGATATCCCATGATAGATAATGATTCTAGGTTGCCATGGTGATTACGTCATTTTTAAGATGGAGTCATATTATTTCCGTATTTAAAATCTGAATTTGTATACTAAAATTGTTTAATTATAGCAATCATATAATCTACTGACAGTTTTGGGGATAGATGTTTCCGGAGAAATAGATATTAAATGGAAAAAGAGTCTATATATGGATTTCAAGTTCTGAAGGTCTTCTGTTTACTATTGGAATTTTCAGTAAATGTCAGCAAAAGATAAAAAGTTGCCAACTTAAAATGGACTTATATTATTATGGAAATTAATTATATCATAATAACAGACGATATAATTGTTTTCCTCGAAAATAGTTATAGTAGGAACGCACCTCATTTGTCATGTTTGACGTACATGTTCCAACTTGTCTAGATCATTGACTACTTCTTTCTTATATCTACTTTCGCTTTTTTAAACGGGTATTTCCGTTAAAGTATTCTGGAATTTTGTACAGTGTTTCATAGTTAATGTTTGACGCATGATTAATCTTTTTGGTTTTATTTATTTCAACGGTTTTTTTTAATACTATGTAAAGATTAAATGAAAGTTTAAAAATAACTATATCATTATTTTAATTTTGAAATATAGGACTTTAAAAAAAATAACAGTAAAAATAAACAAATTATTTTACATTGTCCTGTAAAATCATATAAAATTAATGGAAACATTAAGACAAAATGTATTAAAACATCGTAAAAAAGTGTTAGGGAAGCAATCTCGTTGAAAAAATTAATTATTTACGGTCTTTCGCTGATCGTATAGAAGTTTCCGCCTGAATAATCCTTTTGTTTCCGCTCTTTTAGTTTTTTTTTTTTTTTTTTTTTTTGCATCAGTAATGCTGTTAAAGATTCGTAGTTATTTATATGAAAAGAAGAAAAAAAATACATTTATCTTTCTTCGTAATCAAACATTTTCGAAAAAAGTGCTTTTATAGATCATTTTTTCCCTGCTCAATTTAAAGAAGTAACACAACATAAACATGATTTATTTATCTCTTTAACACTATTTGTTTGTAAGCGAAAGTCCTTGATACAGTGTAATATTTTATGTATATCATACAAAACGGAGTCATTAATTTTGTTTCGAGTATTAAAGATTCAAGAATTGCGGCAAGCATTGTTTTTTATATAAAAATTACATTACAATTTTGTTACGAGAATTAGTTCTTCTTTTTTTCATATTGAAAAAGCCTGATTGCAACCAATTTTTCAATATAGTAATGTTCTACATATTTATGCTGCTACTAAATAAAGCATTATATAAGGTGAAAATAGGTGTATTATAATAGTGGCACATACTTAATCTAACATAAACATCATTTATTTATCTGTTTAACACTATTTGTTTGTAAGCGAAAGTCCTTGATACAGTGTAATATTTTACGTATATCTATTATACGAAACGGAGTCATTAATTTTGTTGTGAGTATTAAAAATTCAAGTTATGTGGCAAGCATTGTATTTTATATAAAAAGAAATTTTGTTACGAGAATTATTTCTTCCTTTTTCATATTGAAAATACTTGATCGCAACCAATTTTGCAGTATAGTAATGTTCTACTTATTTATGCTGCTATTAAATAAATTCTAATTTTCACTAATTTTCATATTTAATTACGTATACATCTTTCATACGTCTTTCATGTACAGAAATATGACTTGGTTTACCTAATGTAGTATGTTTTAAGATGTGAATTACACTTATATATTCTCAAAATTATTTTTATATCCTTTATTTTGCCGATAAAGAGCAATTTAGAATTATTTTTAAATGAAAGATCATTTTGCCCTTTGGTGAGTGTAAAATGATTCTTTGGACATTTTTTAAAACAACTATTTTTCAATTACTCAATATGGGTTTAAAATATTATTAAAATATTTTTATAATTCAAAATATAGTGTAAATCATTCTAGCAAAGGGACAAAGTTTTATTGCAACAGTTATGTTAATTTACACAAGTTTTTCCCTTAAGGGGGAACATTTATTTTAGGCTACCTTCCTCTACCTTATATTCTTATATCTGTATGCGTACATACTTAACACGTACAGAGCTACAGACATAAAGGCATAGTTACATGCATATACTCAAAAACTCACATACATTAGTATATGCATACATATACTAATATATATGCAAATTTAAAATTGTCAGTATTAAAGTCCAATTTTAATCTGTAAAATTAAAATGAACATGAAAACATGATACATTATTATCATAAATAATTAATAATTTCGTTTGAGTGAACCTTTCAGAAATATCTTTGACATGAAATGAATTATTTTTACACATATTATTTTCTATTAACTGTGCATCATTTCGTATTTAAATTACTTATAAGCAAGATTGTAATATTTTAATCATGGCACCGTTAAATAAATATAATACATTTCCATTCTTCATATTTTACTCTCACCGAGAAAATCAAAATTTGAAATAATTACTCTAAAATATTAATAAAGTGTATAGCGAAAAAGCGACGAAAAATTTATGAGTTTTTCTGGGAAATAAAACCGCACAACTGAGTTTCAACGATAAAATTTTATTTTAAACACTGCAGTGCAATAACATTTTATTTTGCATAATTGTTTTCTGTATATAATATGTCGTCTTTTATTTATTACTTATTCCAAAAATGATATTAAAAAACTTTTAATTGGATATTTTTAAAGTTTTATGAAGTTAATTCCATTCATTTTCCGCTTAATTTAAGTTCAACTAGATTTAAAATGCGCTATGAAATTTTTATTTTTTATTTCGTTTTAATAAAATAAGTACATTTAAATAAATATATTTGTTTATATTGCTAGCATAAAAAAATGTAATATATTCTTTTTATCTAATCTAAAAATATAGAAACAAAATTTATAATATATATATATATATTTAACGAAGATTGTTATTAAATTACTTAATTAAACTAATCAGATGTGCCAATCCCAAAACGTTCTTCTATCTCTCACAGGTTTCGCATACACTAAAAGCGAATCAGCACCAATTTATATCTAAGTCTATCTGAATCTAAAGTTTTATTAAATTCCGTGCATTAGTTTTTGAGATATGACTATTGCTAAAATCATGTAAATCCTGCAAAATATAGCATACCAGCGCCACCTGTTGGGGGATTTAGACCAAAACGTAAGCAGTATCTATTTCTGTCAAGGTCTAACAGTATCTGAAGTTTGATGAAATTCCGTGCATTAGTTCTTGATTATTAGTTCTATCGTAAAAATCATGAAAAATGTGGTATAGCAGCACCACCTGTTGGGATATCTACACCAAAACGTAACCAGCGTCTATTTATGTCAAGGTCTCACTGAATCGGAAGTTTGATGAATATAAGTTCATTAGTTTTTGAGATACAGCTATTGTGGAAATCCTGAAAAATATAGCATAGCAGCGCCACCTATCAGGCGATTTTCACAAAAAACTAATCAGCACCAATTCATATCAGGGACTAACTGAATATAACGTTTTATTAATTTTGTGTATTAGTTCTTGAGATAGAGCACCCACAAAAGTTTTGTCACATACAGACAGACATAGTCACAGACTCACAGACTCTCAGACAGACATTTTCTAAAAACAGTCAAATCGTGTTCAGGACATTCTAAAACGTATAAATCCGTCGAAAACCAGAAGTCAAAATTTTTTATGTATCCAATACTTTCTTCTTGTAAAGATAGAAGAAAATGATAAATGTGAAAAATAGATGGACAAGATAGTATAGGCACAACGATCATCTTCGGTAAACGTTAAAGTTTAAATCATAATCTACATTTTTTTTGACATATTTTTTAATAAAATATTCAATTTTACACTGCTTTCACTTTTTTTTCTCTTCAAATCTAATAGTTCATTATTTAGTCGCTGTTGTTTAATTAAACAAATTAAGAAAATATTTTTTTAATAAATTGCATTCTTTCACTAGAGGTAATAATACATAATACTTTTCTAACGTAACTCGAGAGCTTTAATAAAGAAAGCGTGACAAAAATTTCTCTTTATATACTTTTTATATTTTTATGTGTAATCTAATTTTTTGCAAAACAATTTAAATAAAAAAAAAGAAAATAGATTGTTAGAGAATTTTGAATACGGGAATACGAAACTTAATTAATTGTTGTTCTATGTTCTAGAAAGACAAACTTAAACATTTACTTCTAAAATAAAATCTCTTTTAAAGGTTCGTTCTATTAAAAATAATATTTGATTTTATACTTTTTGTTCTTCTTAAAACTTTAACTCTAATTATTTTTTTAATCCAATTTGCTATTTTACAGAAAAACACACATTTAAAATTCTAACTATTATTTCTCGATTGAATTATTTCATTAAAGTATATTTTGAAAAGAACTTTATAAAAGTTTGACTTTAAATTAAAAACATGCTAAATTTAATTTAATGCGTTTAACTGTAATCTAATAATTCGCTTTTGCATGAACCTTAAAGTGTTTGTGTAAGCTTAAAATTGGTGCATTCAAGTGTTATTAATAAACGTTTTAAATATGTACTAAAAATCCGTTTTATATGATAATATTTAGATTTGTTTTGAGAAACAACCATTTTTCTTGTTGCCAAATTTAGAATGCTTACGGTCAAATGTTACAAGTATTAAAAAAAAAATAAATTGGAAAAAAAAATTGCTCTTTCCATTTAATTTTTAATTTTTATATGTCTTTTCATGTAATCTATTTAAATTTAAATATTTTCGTCAAAAGGTCGCTTAGGTGTTTTTTTAATTTCTGTCTTTTTATTTCTATACTAGCAAGCTACGCCCGCTACGCTGGTCAATTTCTTTTAACGAACCTTTAATCAAACAAAATATTGACATTTCATAAATAACTTTTATATTTTAACAGAATAATAAGGCTACTATAATTTGTGACTCGTGCTATAGCCAATATACACGTCAGGACACGCCGCCCTTATCACTATCTTATTACGCATGAAGGTTTCGCTATGGTACTCCATTGGAAAATTTGGTAATTTTTGAAATTCAATATTTGAAAAACGGCATAATCATTAGATTTGAAATTTATATCAAGAAAAATACAATTTTTTACCTTTCAAACGCAGTTTGTCTAACAATTTTCTGACAAATACTTTTTGAGCTATCATTTTTTTCAGTAACTTCAAATGTTTCATTTTCCGAGATTAATCTGGTGCAACAATTAGCGAAAAACCCAGTCGTCAGCAACGCATAGTTTTTTATTAAAGAGGCTGTTGGAGCAGGAATTGTCACCACCAATTTGCCACCATCACTTTTGAAATCGGTTCCGTGGTTCCAGAGATTCCATAGAAATTGTAATTTAGAATGACTTCAGAACGCTTTTCGCTCATTTCACACATTTAAATTTCGATTTTTTTAAAATTTATTCTTAGAGAGCATTTACATCCTATAAGTATCTACAATGCTAAATGTCAAATTTCTTGCCACTTCAGTATAAAAAAGTCGTAATTTTCGAAAATTTTTCGATTCTGCACCCCATTGATGTTGTGGCACCGACATAAAATATAGCTTATGTTGAAGTAGGGATTGTCCCCATCAATTTGCCACCATTACTTTTGAAATCGGTTCTGTAGTTCCAGAGATTTCATAGAAATTGTAATTTAGACTGTTTTTAAAACGCTTTTCGTTCATTTCACCCTTTTAAATTTCAATTTCTTTTTTTTTTGTTCTTAGAGAGCATTTACATCTTATAAGTAACTACAATGACAAATTTCAAATTTCTAGCTCCTTCAGTATAAAAAATAAAAATAAAACTGCCCAGTTAAACTGAGGGCATTGAGTTCACAGGCTATTCACACTAATTGTATATTATACACTTATTTCAAAGAATTTGAAATAAGCCCATCGACAAATAAAGAAATAAACAATATATTAAGGGGGGTCATCCCCCCGTTACCCCCCTCATAGTTAACTAATGAACCCATTAAACTAATCAGGTAAATCTCTAATTACAATGAATATATATACAAAATTTGAAGAAAATCGGATAATTCTGCATGAAAAACCCATTTATATAAATTAAGGCGGGATTAGCCCCCTCCGTTCCCTCCCTTTATACTTAACTAATCAATCCCGAAAACTAATCAGGGAAGTGCCTTAACACAGTGAACCTATAAACAAAATTTGGATGAAAACGGAATAATTCTGCATAAAAAACCCATTTATATAAAATAAGGGGGGATTAGCCCTCCGTTCCCCCCTTTATACTTAACCAATCAATCCCGAAAACTAATCAGGGATGCGCCTTAACTCAGTGAACCTATAAATAAAATTTGAAGGAAATGGGATAATTCTGCATGAAAAACCCATTTATATAAAATAAGGGGGGATATGCCCCCCGTTCCCCCCCTTTATACTTAATCAATCAATCCCGAAAACTAATCAGGGAAGCGTCTTAACCCAATGAACCTATAAACAAATTTTGAAGCAAATGGGATAATTCTGCATGAAAAACCCATTTATATAAATTAAGGGAGGGGGGATTAGCTCCCCCGCCCCCCCCCCCTTATACTTAACCAATCAATCCCGAAAACTAATCAGGGAAGCGCCTTAACACAGTGAACCTATAAACAAAATTTGAAGGAAAACGGAATAATTCTGCATGAAAAACCCATTTATATAAAATAAGGGGGGTTATGCCCCCCGTTCCCTCCTTTATACTTAACCAATCAATCCCGAAAACTAATCAGGGAAACGCCTTAACACAGTGAACCTATAAACAAATTTTGAAGGAAATGGGATAATTCTGCATGAAAAACCCATTTATATAAATTAAGGGGGGGGGGGATTAGCCCCCCCCCGTCCCCCCCCCTTTATACTTAACCAATCAATCCCGAAAACTAATCAGGGAAGCGCCTTAACACAGTGAACCTATAAACAAAATTTGAAGGAAAACGGAATAATTCTGCATGAAAAACCCATTTATATAAAATAAGGGGGGGATATGCCCCCCGTTCCCTCCTTTATACTTAACCAATCAATCCCGAAAACTAATCAGGGAAACGCCTTAACACAGTGAACCTCTAAACAAATTTTGAAGGAAATGGGATAATTCTGCATGAAAAACCCATTTATATATAATAAGGGGGTATTAGCCCTCCGTTCCTCCCTTTATACTTAACCAATCAATCCCGAAAACTAATCAGGGATGCGCCTTAACACAGTGAACCTATAAATAAAATTTGTAGGAAATGGGATAATTCTGCATGAAAAACCCATTTATATAAATTAAGGTGGTGATTACCCCCCGTTCCCCTCTTTATACATAACCAATCAATCCCGAAAAACTAATCAGGGAAGCGCCTTAACACAGTGAACCTATAAACAAAATTTGAAGGAAAACGGAACAATTCTGCTTGAAAAACCCATTTATATAAATTAAGGGGGGATTAGCCCCCCGATACCCCCTTTATACTTAACTAATCAATCACGAAAACTAATCACGGAAGCGCCTTAACTCAGTGAACCTATAAACAAAATTTGAAGGAAAACGGAACAATTCTGCATGAAAAACCCATTTATATAAATTAAGGGGGGGGGGAGAATTAGCCCCTTGTTCCCCCCCTTTATACTTAACCAATCAATCCTGAAAATTATTCAGGTAAGCGCCTTAACACAGTGAACCTATAAACAAAATTTGAAGGAAAACGGATATTTCTATGAAGAGTTATCGCATTGCGTACGTACATACATACATACAGAACCGGTGGCAAGCTCTGAGGGCTTGACAGCCAGTTTGATAGCTAAAAAATGGCAATTTTACAACGTTTTTTGCTCCTGCACCCCCTGGGGTTAGTGGTACCGACATAAAATATAGCCTATGTTGGAGCAGGGGTTGTCACCATCAATTTGCCACCATAACTTTTGAAATCGGGTCGGTAGTTCCAGAGATTACCCCCTACAAACAAACAGACAAACAATCTTTACTCCTTTATAATATTAGTATAGATTAGTTGAAACGACAACAACAACAACGATTTTTTATTATAATAAACATTATAATAAATATAATAAATAAACATTTTATTATAATAATTTGATTATAAACTTTATTTTAATAACAAACAAATACAATACTGTTTTTTACCATTTGTTTTCTTGGGTGTGGTTTCAACATGAGCATAAAGCCTCCGCATAAAGCATCAAACGTCCGTGCGTATCTGGCCACCGAATTCGGTTAACAGATCATTGGATATGATGGTCCGGTGGAGTGGCCACCGCGTTCGCCGGACTTGACTCCCATGGACTTCTACCATGCACAGTTGTATGTGTTCTAGCTCACTTCTCTGGTTGATCGGAAGCATCACATCATCTTTTCTTGCCGCATAGTTACACCTTCTATGCTCCAGCGTGTCCAGGATTCAGTACTGTAACGCATTCAATTGTGCATTGCCACCAATGGCACTTTGAGCAGTATCTCTAGTAAATTACGGCGTTTGATGACGGCGTCGGCATTTTTTATAGTAGACCGTTTTCTGATATCATAATAAATTAATATTTGTTTTTCTGTTTAATTTAATTTTTTTCATTTTTCGCTTTGTATATGACCCTTAAAAGGGCAGCTCAAAAATTTAGATGAAATAACCCTCCTTTGTGATACCCCGAATTGTCGATACCGGCTAAAATTGGCTTCAACGTAAATAGAACATTGCACTCTGATTTCGATCTCGAATTACTTTCATTCATTTCTTAACTGATGCTTCAAGGAAAGACAAAATCATGTACTAAAAATCTCAAATATTGAAATTTATTAACTGTATCAATTTTTGTAGTACAGAAGTCAAACATTTTGTGTTATATCTGTTATGATATGTGTAGACGTTTACTAAATATAACTATAGGCATTGGGGACCGTAAAAAAAGTTAGATTTTGTAATTTTTGTAAAATTGATTTTTTATTTTCAATCAATGCCACAACGTGAATATTTACCTAATTTGAAACGTTTTTGTATTTGAAACTACATGTCTATGACCAACGGTTGAGAAATTAAAGATCGGCGATAGATAACATATTGCACCCAGTATATATTTTTAATTTATAATTCCTCTAATATTTTTTAGATCTATGGTAATATGATTTAACCTCTGAATTATCCAATTGGGCAGAAACATGTAGTAATTTATTTACAGACATCGTTTGCAAAAATTTAATTACTTACATATGTATAATCCTATTTGAAAATCTAAAATAAATGTATGTATTACTAGAAAATTTTGAACCTTTATGATTTTAAAAATTTTAAATTTATTGATTCTATCTATTAATATGCAATGTTTGCTTAAACCAAATGTTTTACATTGAGAGTATTTTTATTTCTATACGTATACGATTAACATAACCATATTATACAGAAATTTTACTATTAAGGGGACTTGGTATATTTTTTCCCAAAAATAACGAAAATATCCATTTTCCATTTTCTTTGCTTAAAATATATTCAAACAAACTTTAGTATAGTCTGGCGAGGTTACTTAAATATTGGATGGTTATAAATATGCGAAATTTTTTTTTGTTACATCGATTTCATTTTAAAGGATTCAACGTTTCAAATTAAAAATTTATTTTTCTCGGTTTGTTTGTCTTCAGTATACTGTATCACCAAAACGTTTCAAAGTCTATTTTTGGACTATTCTTAAGGTGTGTTTCATAATGTTTGGGATCGAGAATTCAGTAATTTTTATACAGAATATTTCGATTATTTGGACACTATTTGATTACGAACCAGTACTGGCGACTGTTTTTAGGTGCGATCGTAATTATATAAATACGTAGCACCTATAAACGTTATCTGGTCCGTCCGTGTCTCCATCTCTCCGTCGGTCCGCATATAACAGCGCAAAAACTACCCAATCGAATGGTTTGAAATTTAATATATATAATCTTTTTGTCGAGTCAATGAGTCTGTAGCAAATTTAGGAAACCAGGGTCGAAAAAACATTTATTTAGTCAACATTATAGGCCACAGGAATTTAAAAATGGGCTTACTTGGCTAACTATATTCACAATGTCTTGTGTAAGTTTCATGATGCATTAAACTTCTAACCGATTCTCTATAAGGAAACGTGTCCTCATTGCACTTTAAAATCTTTTGTAAACGATTATCTCCATTCATAGGACAAACTACGATTTATAAATATTTCAGTCATACCATAACAGTATAAAATTTCCGTAATATAAGCTTGGTTAGCCATTCCGATAATTTCATTTCCTATTTGAAAATTTATTTTAAGACGATATTTAAGTAAACCTACATCTTTATCCTCCAATACTTTCCCAAGATGAATTTTACATTTTAAAAATTTTATCGGACTATTGGGTTATATAAAAATATCATCGGGATAAATCACTGTAAGAGTCAACTTTTTTCATTTTTAATTTAGTGTATGCAAGAAACAGTTTTGGTTTGTTATGCTCCGAAATCATTTTAATTTAATTTAATTTACTATTCCAACATCTGACAAGTCGCCTTCAAACGAAAAAGTGATTTCATTAGAAAAATAATTTCATCAACTTAATTTAGAGATTTAAGAATGTTTATTGATTTTCCAGATATGTTTTTATCAGAATTGTCACTTAATTTCAACTAATCATGAAATTGTATCAAAATAAAAATTCAATAAAAATTTCATAGTTTCGCCATTTGGATAAGCTGAGGTCACATCTAACTGATCTATTTTATGTCCTAACATTTAGCACCAAGTCCTTATTATCAATATACAAGCAACAGTTTCACAAAAGGTTTAATTTTCAAAAATTAACAGACCTGACTATTTATTAGTTTGAAAAAATCGGCTTCTTATACATTCTTGCGAAGTCGGTAAATATATAGAATCACTAATATAATTTATACTTCATTTATCATGGGATTATGCCAATGGACATTTTAGGGCGGTTTTGAATGATATGTATACATTACAAAAATGAATAGTTTCTTCTGATTCCATTTTATGGACTACTCCACAAATTTTGCAATAAAAGGATATTTTTGTCTTTTGGTATTGAGTAACATAATTTGCTATTTTCATTTTCCATTTTAATGTGCTGGGGAATAAAAAATTCCCCGACTCATCCTGTTTTATCTCTCAATGAAAACTTTCATTTTGCAATTGACCTACTTTTTAATTATTATCAGAGTATTCTTCAAAACATTTTATAATCCTAGAAATATGTACTCTCGTTTTCACCAGGATTGTAAGCATGAAATCTTTCGAAGTATCCGAGAAACATGGAAAAACTCATTTTTTAATGAATCAGAACATTTTGGACTAGAAGAGGTATTCAAGTAACGATATTACAACGAAAATTACTAAATTAACGAACATAAGGCACTATGTTATTTTACAATTTCATAGAGTTTTTTCTGTTTCTCACGTAATTTGCAGTATTTATTACGTTTATGCCCTGATTTATTGTTAATTTTTATCTAGATTTAATTTAGTGTTAATTAATCTGAGATAATAGGCAACGCGACATTAAAAAGAGATTCCAATTTTTACGTTCTGAAAGACTGCTTGTTATGGTCAAATAGGAGAGCTTAATTTATGTTCAATACCATATTATTTTAAAACATTTTCAAATTCACTGTTTATAAACGTAGCTCCAATATCAGTGACAAACCAAACAATTTTAGTAGATTTCTGACTTTACCAGAAGTTCTAATCATTTTAAATTCATCTAAAGCTTCATTTTTATATTTTAAAAATCTTACTGAACAATAACGGGTACAGTCATCAATAAAAGTCATTGTCATCCTGCAAACGAGCATTGTTTTCTTCTATTAATTTGATTTGGAGTGCTTCTGTTTCTAAGGGCACGTCTTCTGACTATATAGTACTTCGAACATTTTCAAAACGTGACTGTAAACTTCATAATAACACTACAGTGAATAAATCCTCATCGATTTTATATCCTATTCTCAAAGTCTGTCCACAATAACAAAGAATTTTCGTAAGTGATTACGAATACACATACGAGGAGAATAATCTGGTATCTTATGCTCAATAATAAATTTTAACAGTGAAGTTTTACGAGCATGACTTTTAGAATGATACATCTCCTCCAATTTTTTTCCATACTTCTAGTGGAGCTTTTGAATTCTTAATTTGTTTAACCTCTCATGGAGAAATACCAAAAATTATGCCTTATTTTGCTTTTCACACATGTCGTTTCATTAATCGCGTTCTTCTTTAGAGTTCGCATCATTGTCTATCAATTTCGGTTTGGAATTTCTCGCAGTGTAGCTTTGTAGCTGTTCTTAATGCTTCATACGACACTATTTTGAAACGAAGGAATGTTCCAAGAAGCGCATTTACTTCTTACGCAAATATATATATATATATATATATATGTGTGTGTGTGTGTGTGTGTGAAATTATAAGAAACAATACTTTATTGAAACGAAGACACGAAAATTACAACAGACATACAATTACTTAACAACGAGGTGTTACAGACGGGGTGTGCTGTGAGAACTGCGCATGCCTTTTCTTGCTCTAGTAGCACCCCCTTCTGGAGAAAAAAAGAGCGCGGCAGTAGAACTCAGAATGCCAGTGAGTAAGAACATCGTCTGTCATATTAGAAACCAGAATAGTATGAAAATGGCCGTGAGTAAATGTTACCGGTCATGAATCTTGAAAAATAAGATTAATCCTTTGTGTTTATTTAATGTACCTGTTCTTGTCATCTGTATCTGTCATCGTTACGTCGTCGTTTTATTAAACTTGTGTTCGTCGTTAGAAAGGCCTGTTTAATTAGAACACTCCCACATTCAGAAGAGTTTTCACACTGGTGTCAGAACTAATGGATGTATAACAGGCTTATTCGATTACTGAGTGAGAGATTATAGTGAAATATTTTGGATAACCTATATAGAAGTAAGGTACATTTTTTTCTGTTTAAGCACGGCCGATCAATTAAATAAGCTTAAGAAAACTAGAGGCGTGATAAAAGCATCTATTACCTCTATTGTTAAAAAGATCGAAGATGCATGGGTTTTGGAATCACCGAATTTTGAGGACATAGAAGAAAATTTAGCTCAGCTGGAACAGAAAGGTGTTGACCTCAAACGGGAAGATGCCCAAATTTTATCGTTAACCCTCGAAGCGTGTAGAACGTAATATTCCGTTCACTAAGCTCCAGGTTTCACTGCAATGTATGCAATGTTTAAGATAATATAATTCTATAGATTTAATGAATTTTCAAAACATTGAAGAATGATTAATACTTTCAAGGGTTACATTCATTTTTGTAATTAAGTTTTATTTAAAATGCTGAAATAATCATATTTTTTTAGCATTTAAAACAAAATGCAGAGAAAACAACATTACAATTTTACCCTTTTTCAAAACGCTCACAGGGTTAATTAATGATGAGGATGAAATCGAAAAAGACGCAAAAGCTTCCATCGAATATCATGAAAAAATAACTTTATGGAAATTTAGAATAAACAAGAAATTGAAAAATAATAGCAAAAACGAAATTTCCCCCGTAACTCACGTCGATAATAAGCATGCGGAAGTAGATTCGCAATCTGTTAAACTCCCTACCTTAAAGATTGAGAAATTTTACGACGAAATAAGTAAAAGTCAAAATTTTTGGAACTCATTCAAAATAGCAGTCCATGATAATGATTCACTGTCAAATATTGAAAAAATGAGCTATTTACAAAGTTATTTAGGCGGTAGCGCGTATAATTCCACCTCCGGGTTTGCGTTATCAGATAAAAATTATTTGGAAGCTATCCAAATTCTGAAACAACAATTTGGCCGAAAGGGTCTCCTTGTCACGGCACACATACATACTTTTTTATGTTTGAAACCCGTATTGAAAACAAATGACGTATTCGCTTTACGAAAATTATTTGTTACCATTCAATGCCAAATAAGAAGTCTCAGGTCTTTGGACATTGAATCAAATGGATTTGATAACATGTTGACACCTATAATTATTAAATCCCTGCCATATAAACTTTCGTTAGAATATAATAAGCAATGTATAAAAAATTCTAGTGACTCGCAATCAAGCATTGATGATTTGTTATTATTTATTCGTACCGAAATAGAGTCGAGAGAAAAACAAAATTATTTAACTGGTAATTTAGATAACCCAAGGTCAAGACAGTCGTATAATAATGATTCGCCTGTATTTCGTAGACAAATGTTCGCTAGTGATAGAATTAATTCTGAAGTATCTCATATTTTAGCCACCTTTGAAACCTGTTGTATATTTTGTTCTTGTCTAAGTCATTCGACTGAGGATTGTAATAAATTACCCGTTGATGAGAAAATAGCTAAATTAAGAGCTCAGGGACGCTGTTTTTTATGCTTAAAAAGAGGTAAACACGTCGCTAAAGATTGTACCATAGAAAATAAAAAATACACGAATTGCAGCAGATACCATAATGTTACAATAAGTACTTATTTATTTGGCAATGCCAATAAATTTGATAGGGAAGATAATTCGAATTCAAATGAAAAAGCACTCACTGCTAGAGTCAAATCGGATGAGATTTTTAATTTGAAAACACCGCGAAAAGAAACGAAATTAATTGAAATATTACCGACTGTAGATATCGAATGTGGTAATAAAATATTACATGGCGTAGTAGATAGTGGGACCCAAATTTCTATAATAAAGACTGATTGTGTACCCGAATACTTTAAAAATCCTTGTGGTACTATAATATTGCAATCTGCATTCGGACACCAATTGAAAGCTCCTTTAATAAATATCCCATTGAGTATTGCAGTTGATAAATTAAACCCCAAGATATATCCTAATATTACGATAACATGTGCCGTAGTTGATAATTTAATTAATGATTTATTACTTTCCTTGGATACATATAATGAATTAAATAATTTGAATAACTATAATGAAAATGAAAAGGCATTAAATTGTAATGTTGACGCGATAAGTGACAATACGAAAGAAACCAACACTGTAGATCTGCCTGCTTCAATTTTAGACCATGTGTCAGTTGAAAATGCGAATGCAAACGAGAACATTGATCATACACCTGGCGACGACCCTGATACTTTTATAACTGATTCAGAAAAATTTAAATGTCAACAGAAAAACGACCCTTCGTTAAATCCGTGTTCGACAGCTAACAAAAATGAATTTAATAGCTTTTTTGTTCATGACAATTTCTTATATTCCTTGGATAAATTATTCGATGAGACGAAAAGTAACCCTCACCCGCGTACTAGAATTACACGATCGATCAAGAAAGAAACTAATAATAATGAAAATGACATAAGTACTGTTGCCGATTTAATCGTAATAGAGAGTGGAGATTAAATCGAAACGGAAATTCATTATAAGGAAGAAGATCCCCTAATTAGGCAAGCAGAAGAAATTTTACATAATTCAAAAGATTTAAAACTCCAAAATTATTTACAGAGTGAACACAATATTATGAAGAATACTCCCATAGTTAACAATGTAATTTCAATTTTCGAATTCTCAAACTATGCAGTCACGCCTGATGAAGAAACCGAATACGGAACCGCAAATTATGCTAAAAAGAATGCAAGTGTTTCGGATAAATATTTCATTGCATCAGCAGACATGATGGAAGAAAATATAAGAAGAAGCATAATTTCTGAAAATAAAGATTCAAAAGTTGATGTCACGACAACAGAAGAATCTTACTCTATTTTCAATAATACAATGCCAGTAACACTTGATGGAAATTCCGAATAAACAGCACGATTGAGTTCAGCGAGAAACAACCTTTTGTTTACGATGAAAATTCCGACTACATTATAGTCAATGGTTGTGTGAAATCACATGAAATAGCAAACAAAGAACCCGACGTATCCCTTAAGTTAAATCATCCTGACAACGTGATGTTAGAAAAATGCCAGAAGAAATCTGAGAAGATTGATGAGTTTATAGAGACTAAGGAAGTGACGATTGACGAAAATAAAAATGAAACTGAACTTTCCAAAAATTATGATAAAGTGAAAATAAAAGAAACTGTGCGGAAGAAACAGTAAACACGTGATGGCTTTAGCCGAATGAACAGTTTATTTAGTACAGGAAGACGACGGAAACGAGAAAAAATAAAATTTCTAGGTCATGTGGTAGGATCCGGTATACATGCACCCGATCCCGACAAAGTATCAGCGATACAAAACTTAGAAGTTCCCTAGTCAAAGAAAGATGTCAGAAACATATTAGGTCTTTTATCTTACTACCGATCCTATGTTCCTTCATTCTCCAACTTAACTAGTCCATTGATTGAACTTACCATGAAACGTGCCCCTAATGGAGTCATCTGGTCTGAGGATTGTGACAAAGCCTTTTTTGAGTTGAAACAGGCGATCAGTAAATCACCCATTTTTTATTCCCCGAACTTTCAGAAACCATTTATTATACACGCAGATGCTTCTTCGTATGCGATAGGCGCTTGTCTATCTCAAAAAGATGAAAATGAACAAGAGCACCCCATTGCTTTTACAAGTAAAACGCTTTCCAAATGCCAAGATGGTTATGCTACCATATCGAAAAGGAAGCTTATGCTGTTACCTTCGCCCTGGAAAAAATCGAACACTATATTTATGGTTCGCAGGTAACTGTGGTGAGTGACCATAATCCTTCAAAATTCTTCACAGACTGGGCACCTCAAAACGCGCGCCTTCAAAGATGGGCCCTTGCACTTCAACGCTTTCAAGCCCAAATAACGTACCTACGTGGGAAACTCCACGCGAATGCTAACTCTCTAAGTAGGCTACATGCCTCACATTGGACTTAAAAACTTTGAACATTCTTTTTTTTCTGTGTTACAAATTTGAACTTAAGAACTTTAACTTTATCCTAAAACTTTAAAATATTAGTATATTAGTGTTATAGTGTATTCTGTTTGTTTATTTTCTTTGATATTCTTTAAGTGTTTGAATTTTTGTATTAATATGTTTTACTTGTTTATTTAAATATTTACTAGATATTGATTTGTCTCAAAAGACTAAATCAAATTCTCGAAAGGGGGAGGTGAGAGGACTGCGCATGCCTTTTCTTGCTCTATTAGCGCCCCCTTCTGGAGAAGCAAAAGAGCGCGGCAGTAGAAATCAGAATGTCAGCGAGTAAGAACATCGTCTGTCATATTAGAAACCAGAATAGTATGAAAATCGCCGTGAGTAAATGTTACCGGTCATGAATCTTGAAAAATATGATTAATCCTTTGTGTTTATTTAATGTACCTGTCCTTGTCATCTGTATCTGTCATCGTTACGTCGTCGTTTTATTAAACTTGTGTTCGTCGTTAGAAAGGCCTGTTTAATTAGAACACTCCCACATTCAGAAGAGTCTTCACATGTGCTTTAACTATTAAAGAGACGCGATAATCAACATATCGAATAATCCAATTAAAATAAATGTTGACTGCGGGATATTAATTATATTTCATATATGAAAGAAAATACTTAATCTAACATAAACATAATAGCAGACTACTACTCGTTGCTACTTAGAAAGCTTTCTTAAATAGTGTGGAAGACATAAAAGTCTAAATGTTAGAGTGGGAATATTCCTTTGAGTTTCAGAAAAAAGCATCAGAATGTTTTCCCACTTTTTGACAGCCATGATTAACGTTATAAATTATTAAAATGTAATATTTAGTGTTCTTGTAATAGTTTTGCAAAAAAGTTTTATTACTTTAAAAGTCCTTCTGTGTGATTTTACTGAATATTCTAATATATATATATTTTTTAAAACATTTTATGTGATTGCAGGAAAAATCCTTCAAATGGAAATTAGCTTAATACAAATAAAATAATTTATTCAATGCAAAACAATGAAAGAAAAATTAAAAAGATAAGATTTCATAGGCCTGTGTTAATTTTCAGACACAAGGTTGTCACTTTGCCAAAATTGGAAATAGACGTATGATCTAAACACCTCTTGGTTGCTGAACAAATATCGATGATTGCACTGCAAATATTAAATTTTAGTACAGCTCATATATCGTACAGATAAAAATCATTTGTAGAATTAGAAGCTGATTTTAGATATACTAGGGCATCCAACCCGGGCTTCCCGGGACAGAGAGTGAAAACCATTTGTTTTATTATTGAAAACTGTAATAAATTTTTTACATTTAATATTTTTTAATTGCCTCCTAGCAACACCAAAGAGCATTTTTATGTGAAATATTTCAATTAGGGGAGACCGGGGCAAGATGACTATGTTAACAATTTTTGTTGTTTATTAATTTATTTTGAAATAATAGTAAAATTAATTTTACATGAACTGTTAGAGTATACCTTTGTCGTATTAAATACATTACCATTTAATTTTTCAAATAAAAAAATAAAGGATAATTTTATTTTTTCATAACCTTAACAAATCGTCATCTTGCCCCAGTATTGGGGCAAGATGACTTTGGCCTTGTGGCAAGATGACAACACTGAAAAAGATTGAACATATTTTATCTTTTGAATATGTTACATGGTTTAACAAATGATAACTGTGTTTTTACATCTTATAAAGTATCAAACTAAGCATAATACATTGATTGTAACGTAATTTTGAAGTGTTTAGTTGTGCAGCTAACAATAGTCACATATAAAAATGCCATTTTCATAATTGGAACATTCCTCATGCCACCACTCTTGGCATTTACAGCACTGGATCCATTCTTCTGTTGGTGGGTCACAATGCCGGAAGTCGACCTTAAACGCTTATTGAATTTTTTGGGAGCAGGGGGACCAGCGGGGGAGGGGGGAGGTCTTGACCCCGTCGAACGGTACTCTACTCGTTCCGATCGGACGCTTGGAAGTGGAGATAGGACTCCGATAGAGTTTTTCTTTCGGGAGGTTAAGGGGGGGCTTAGCGGATGACACAAATGTCTTCCTCTGGTCGCCCCCTTTCGAAAGACACCTCACCCGATCCCATGCGCCCGTTATCTCCAGAGGAGATAGAAGCGCAAGGTCGTACGAACAAACACACAGACAAACAAGCATTTACAGGATTTAAATAGAATGGACAACATAGCTAGTTTAATAAATTCCGAAACACAGGGTCAGATGACGAGCTCGTCATCTTGCCCCGGAGTGTCTGTTTAAAAATATTCGTTTTCATTGCCATGAAGGAAGGCGATTAATTGACATATATTCATAGTAATAGGTAGTATTTAAACTAAGTTACTCATAAACATTAAAGAGAAACGATATATCTTACCTGTATCTGTAGCAGAGCTTATTTACACATGCATAAAAGTTATAACGTGGCAGCGGAAAACAATCAAAGCTTCACAACTGACACAAAAATGGCGATTTTAGCGTCTCTATAGTATAGTTTAACGAACGGCCGATAGGAGAGCCAGTAGTGTCCGGTTGATGCTGCCACTTAGCGGAAAACGGAAAAATTAAGACATTCGTCATCTTGCCCCACACTTCATCTTGCCCCGGTCTCCCCTATATATTCAAATAAAATTTTTAAATTTATTAAAAGCCGTAATTTCGTATTGAACTCGTGCCAGAAGTTAATAGCCGAAGAATTCCCCAAAAATGTCGTGATATATAGCAGTTTTTCTTATTCTGATAATTTCAGCTGTTTTAAGCACTTATTTCGATTACATGTCTGTTAAATTTGTGTTTTATTTGTACTACTTTATTTATTGTTTAATGAAGTTTAATTTCGTTATGGAATATTAGCTGAAAACAAATGCTGAACTATTTATATTGGTTAAAATGCAAAAGGATTAATTAATATTTTGTAATAGTCTGCAAGCGATAGAGATAAGTTTAAAAAAAATTCATCATTGAAATTTAATTTAAATGCTATAATAAATCAGCCAATTAAAATGCAGTTTTCAAACAAATTGCATTTGAAAGTAGTTTTTTTCCTATATAAAGGTGTAAAAATTAAAAATGTGCGATGTTTAGAAATTAAAAAATTCCAGTAGCAAAAATCTCAAAACCGAAATTTCTTCGTCAAACTGTTGCCATTCGCAAAATGACGTCAGCGTTACGCACGGAAACGTTTGTCCTTTATAATATAGATAGTTCCTCAGCCCCGAAGCTAGTGTGTTATATCTAATAAAAAAATCTGTTTGTTTTAAGGGGTCGGATACCTTTGAGCTTGACAAATTATATGTAAATGTGACCTTAATGTGGATTGCAATAACTCCACAACTGATTAACGGTTGAATATGAAATTTTAAACAGACATTAAAAGTGATATATGCTAATAGTTAATGTTCTGAAAAAGTGTCTTAGATGCATATAAAGACTTTCACCCTCTACACGGGAGCTCGGACAGCATCTGCTAGAGAATACATGCAAACTTGGACAGATGCTGTCCCAGTCCCCATGTAAATGTTAATTTGATTTATGGTGAATTAATTTAATAAATTAATTCACCTTATGTTCACGTTATGACAACTTATAACGATTCAATTATGAGAATGCTGCGCGAAAGTCATGCGCAACATTCTCATAATTGATTTGTCACAGTGAGCCAACTATTTTTATTGAGTATAAATATAATATATGCTTAAAACGACCTACTCCGTAAAAAATATAAATTAGTTTTTGAGAAAATTAATGAAAAAAAAATACACTCAGAAATTTCAATTTTATTTTTTGTAAAAAAAATATAATTTCTAAACTTTTTACTTGATGAGCATAATAGTACGTCATTTTCTATATCTATTAGATGTATACCTTCAGTCAAAATTTCCTGAAATTCGTTCCATCCATTTCGTAGAAATCATGAGCGCAATTACCAAAATTACAGTTTTGAGAAAATTCATTTTAAATATCAGTTTTTCTTTTGATCATATAAAGACAGTTCAAACTGTTTCGGATAAACTTTTCTTCTAAAGTAAATTTTTGCATGGGGTTGCTTTTAAAATGATAGTAAAAAAACAAAGTTCAATATAACCTATTAAAAATGATTTTTTGACATATTGAAAGGTACCTGACTTTTGAAATATATCCACACATTTACCTATTTGTATTCCACGACTGGTTAATTGTCTACTTTGTAGTTTGAATTGAACTATCAGATTTCCATTTTATTTTTATCACGTCAATACCCAGTTTACAAAACATCATTTGAAACCAACAAGAAATGCAAAAACTTTATAATTATTTTCTATACATGAACTAATTCTACTTGTTAGCGGAATATAGAAATTGATGGGTAAAAAGAATCACAATATGTGTAACTATTCAACATAGAATAAAAACATTATTATTTTATCCTATTTAGTTATTAATTTCTCCTCGACGTAGATTCATGGTTTATACATAAAAAAAAATTGCTTTCAAAAAATTGTAAATATAGCCATTCATTCAGTCAGCACTCAAAGATAATTTGTAAAAATTTGTAAAATTTGTAAAATTTGTAAAATTTGTAAAATTTGTATTTTTTTTTAATTTGTAATTTGTTAAATTTGTAAATTTAAATTTATAATCCTGCATTCAAAGAGTTACTATGCATTTTTATTATCAGTACTCAAATACTGTAAATATAGTCATTTATCAACTAGTACTCAAAGAGATATTTATATCATATTCATACCTATATTAAGGCTGTACTCAAAGAGTTATATATTTATCCTATTTAATCCTGTTTGCATTTGAAAATTGTAAATAGTAATTTCTCAGGATAACACTCAAAGATAATTTATTACATCCATACTTAAATTTATTTTGTTCGCACTCAAAGAGCTAGATACTATTTCATATCTATTTCATATCTGAATATAAATATGAGGTTCTGACCTATATACAATAAGTTAAATAATAATTTTTAAATACTTAAAATGTCAGTACTTTAAGAGTTGATTTATAGATAAAGCATACTATTCTTACATAAAAAATTAATGGCATTCCACTCTGTTGCTTCTGAAAAAAATTGTTTATTCTGTTATGACTCGTTTAATCTTTTATTTTTCAAATATTTTCATTCAAAAGTTTAATTGTTATGTCAAATTTCATTACTTACCTGCACTAAAAAAAGTTTACCTAATTTGTAATTTGATCTAAGATTAATGAAATGTCAACTCGCGGGCTTTTACAAAGACTAGAGGCATAATAATTTCAGCATGCCCGCATAAGGGCTGCTTTGTGAAATATGCATTTTTTGTTTAATAAACTTGCCAAGCAGGACTGGCAGAGGCTAAAGCCATATGGTAATCCTCTCTGTTTGGTTGAATCTGAATCTGAATCATACATTATAGTTAATTTGAAATTTAATATTATGAGATTTAGCTATGCTAATAAATAGAAACCAATATCGTATTTTTTTCACTTACTATTTCTTCTCTTGTAAATATTTCTATTTTTTCTTAGAGAAACCGTATTTTCATTCAGCTTTCAACTTCTTTTTATTAAGATATATATTTGACGCTATTTGTAAAATAACTAGGATAGGCGAAACTCTAAACTTGTGCAATTGGAATTTCTATGTCTAGACAAATTTAAATATTGAGAGAGTTTCATACAAAATAACAAACAATATATTGATATCTTCAAAAGACTTCTGGGATGGAAAATAACTTTAAAGTATTTAGAAATCTAATTTTCAACTCCCTTTATATTTTTGTACTGACCTTCTTATGTTTGTTGATCCTTGGGTTTTGCATTTCTGCAGATTAACAGTTTAGTCCAGAGGTGCCAAGCTCTCACTAACCTTCCGTAATATGTGGATTAATTTAACCCAGGTTTAATACGTTTCGCACCAGAATTTTTTTAAGAAATGAAATTAAATATATTCCATGTAGAAATCTGAAAGTAACTAAATAAAGATTCATTAAATACTTTTTCTCGTTCGAAACGTTGTTAAACTTCGTCAAATTAATCCAAATATTACGGAAGATTCGTGAGAACGAGGCACCTCTGGTTTAGACGTATAAACCAAGTAATTCTTTTATCAGAACTATGGAATAAAACACATGTGTCAATGTTATTTATGCGAATGTTTTTATTTGCGGTTTTTTTACACGGTTTCAATAATTATCTGTTTAGGTGTCTACAAATTCTGCAGCTAAATTATACCTATTTTTCAAAACAATTTTTCCATAAATTAGACAAATTATTCAATGTATTGTAGAATCTTTATTCCTTTCAAACATTTTTTGTGAAAATTCCTGCATAAATAAAAACATATTTAAATATTAATTACAATTCATTTTTGAATAATTCAGATCGTTATATTTTTTTGACTTACTAGACTAAAGGAATTCTATGCCCTGCATTTATATAAGTAATCTTAATATATATATATATATATATATATATATATATATAAATAAGATTATGCTTTTATGCAACTCCTTTTTTAAATGAGATATCGAAATCAAATTTTAATGCTTAATTATTCACATTCATTTGCTATAATTTTGTACTTCGCATTATTACATTATATGCACGCATCTTATAATGCAAGAACATTTTAAAATGTCTAAATCTATAAAATTTCTGCAATTTGTAGATATTTCTTAGTTGGTATATGGCCTTTTCAATGTATGCAATTTAGGATAGTTTACATGATAATACGGTATAAAAAGCTCACCAGGATCCAAAAACACTATTTAACCATACCTGTGTGTTTCTGCCATTTGCCACGAAATATAAATGTGTTGGAAACGTACATGCGTATCTTTAAATTCCTGTATTGCGCGATTTTAGCGATAATTTGATATAAAGTGAATGCTAATAATCATAAAAGTCGTCACAAAAACACAGTGTTATGCCAAATTATTCCCTTCAAAATACGCTGAAAACCATTCAATAAGTAAAAAAATAAGTGAATCATTCATTGGAAGTTGGTTTTATTATTTATTTCAATTGTTATTACAGTTCAAAACATCATCATATGTTAAAAATGAATAAGATATAATTAAATTCTGTAGAAATAATCTTATTACACTACTCTGATACATAGATAACTATACCATAAACTGAAAACTGCACTTGGACTCAAAATGACTATTTCAATTAGAGAATATTTGCTAATAATTTTTGAAACATAAAACATTCTGAGAAGTTTAATTTCGCTCAGTTGAAGGACATTGCAATGTGTAACTCTCTTGCAATGCCAAGATGATAAGCGTATATTATCGAATCGGTTTATAAGTAAAATTGTTTTAAATTTAAAATTCTATTTTTATTGAAGTTAAGAGAATATTGAACATTATTTTTTCAAATACTTTGTGTTTCTGATACATGCTTAATTGGTTTAATGAAAGAAAATGATTTAATCGAGAAAAAAGCTAGTTATTGTAGTAAAAATTAAAAAAAAAATGGAAAGATATAAGACAAATTTTAAACCACACTCCATTTACATTTTTGAAATTTTTTCAAACATTTTTAAGAAACACATTTCCAAAAAGTGAACGAATTTTAAAGAAAATAATAAAATAACATGACGTATCTAAAATAGAATTAAAATGGCTATTTACTTAAAAGTTTATTTTTTAAAATAAAGAATTCATAGTACAAAATATCCATTCCGTAGTTTTCTGAATTGCACCTTAACGATCGTCCAAAATAGCCAGGCATTAGACAAATACATTTTGAAGTTTTGTCATTCAGGATATCGTGATACTATGTTGAAAAAATGAGAAAATCGTATATGAAGAGTGCAACTGTATGTCACTTAAAGAAAAATGGATGCAACGTATTTTTGCATATTTGTGATTATTGTATCTTTGTTAAAATTTGTCATAATATAGTATGAATGTCTAAATTTATTTTAACTACAAATTGGATAATTGATATAGTCGCTAAATGATTTTGATAGATAATTGCGTTAATCGATCGCTATCTAACGCAAAAATCGATAATAGATGGCGCCATATGTTACTAGAAATTAAGCAAAATGAGTTTTTTCAACGAATTGACTGAGGAGGCCGAAAACATAACATCAGTAACTGAGGATGCCTTAGAACGACAGTTGAAAATATTTTTGCAATTTTTTACAGATTGACTAGTTTTGTGTAACTTTAAAGATATTTTTAAGGCTTTTAGACGTGTACACTGCTATTTGATGTGTTTGAAAATAATAATAATGTATGTGTAAATGGGTAGTACAAGTAAAAATGGGTAGTTATGTTAAAAATGACATTATGAACGACCATAGATAAAAAACTATAATTTAGCAGATACAGTACAACTGCGGTGAATCGAGAGTATTGTAAAGCATTGTTTAAAACAAAAATCGGGAATTCACCCTTTAATTCAATTACACACTTATATTAGTTGTAAGGCCGAATAATTTGGGTAAAGTAGGAATATCATCTTTCAATGGTACTTACGCCTATTAATAAAGAAATATATGAAGATATGATGGATTTATTTCCCTATGTATCACAAATACATCCTGAATACTTCAAAAAGGTTAATTATCTACATTAAGAAGTGCAATTAAATGCATGCAAATTAATAATGAATATTTTTTTTCTATCTTTTTCTATCTTTTTCTGTAAAATTAAATTTATTTTGGTTTAATTGTGACTTTTCTAACGTAGAATGAAATAGGTAAATAAATTAAAATATTCATTTTTCGTTATTATAATTATTTTCTATTCATTGAAAATGCACATTTCCAATAAATGTGCACATTTGCAATAAATATGCAGGGAATGATGAAGTCCATTGGCGCATACCAAAAGTATGATTTGATGCAACTAACATGGATAATCATTATTGCATAATAAATTTAAATAAAATAAGACCGCAAAAATTATAAAATAAGTCTGTTACTGCTTAAGGATATTTCTAAACCCATTCCAATGCAAGCCATTACATATCAAGCAATAATATAAAAATATACTTGCCCAACTTTCAAAATCAACATCTCACCCAGAAAAAACGTTTTGTTGAATCAACAAAAATTTGGTTGACCCAACAAAACTTTTTGTTTAAATATATGTCAATAGAAATTTTGTTTAAATAAATAAAAAAAAAAAAAAAAATTAAAAAAAAAAAAAAAAAAAAACTGCAATTCAAAAAAAAAAAAAAAAAAAAAAAAAAAAAAAAAAAAAAAAAAAAAAGTATCGTCAGCAAAAAATGTTTTGTTAATTCAAATAAAATGGTTCAATTTTACTTGAATTTTGCTAAAACAACCAAAATGTACTCAACAAAACATGTTTTGTAGTTTTAATCAATTCCTTTTTCTGGGTGTAGTATCAATGGCGCTTCAAGAGATTTTGTTTTCTCATCAATTACTTGTATTTGATATTCTAATTCGATTTTGAATATTTTCTAATATTTAAATGGGATATGCGATTCCATGTTTTGTAATTTCAATCAATTCCTTTTTCTGGGTGCTCATACAATGGATAATTAAAATTACTTAATATAAATTGATACTGGAATTAAAAACTAAAAACTAATAGTGTTTAATTTGTTTAAAACAGTATGCCATTTCAAAGAAGAAATATTATCACCCCCTTAAGTATTTCAAAGGGCATCTGTCTATTGTTAAATCCTTTAAATTACATAAATTGTGATTCGCAAATATGTAGCTCTATTTTTCTTATTTTAACGGTTTCAGAGGCAATGTACTTCTACTCATAAAATGCTCAAATGATTGACTGACAAGAGAAGTTACAAACAAATTTATTTGAAAATAAGTAAAAGCTTTTGTTTACGTACTTAAGAAAAGGAAAATATTAATTCCAAAATTCTGAAACCAATCTGGTATTTAGCCATTAAAATTATGTGCTAAAAATGAACACCTGTTCTGCAAAGTGTTAGCGGTCTTTGCTTTCTTTTAAATATTTATCTGTAGATTAAAATATATATTTTATAAACATTTTTCAGTCAGTTATCTATTGCTTATTCCCCGTATAGAAAAATAAAGAAATTAGGCTGCATCGAAACTATAAATACTGTTTCGAAGGTGAGTTTTCATAACATGTATTTATCTACCTTATCTATTGTGTAGTAGCCTGAGTGAATAATGCCTGTGTAGTTTTTGGATAATTTATTTATTTTTTTGTTCTAAAATTAATTATTTTTTTAGATCATTAAATTTAGATTTAAAATTAGACAAAATGAACATTTACAATTTTTAATATTCGTTTATTATCGGAAAGGGAAGAGAACATCGTACACGTGACTGACAGCAGATATTGCTGCATAACATCTGTCATGCCTGGTGACGTCAGAGTTAACGGCAACCTTTTTTTTTCTCTTCTACTCCTGAGCAAGAGAGACGGAGAGGGTGTGTTTGGCTGGAAGTCAAAGGATTCGGATGTGGTGCGTGGGCACGGAGTTATGAAAATAAGTATAATTGTGTTGATAGAAAGAGTAATACTGTTAACTGCTGCTGCTAATGTTCTTAATCTATATATATATATATATATACATATGTGTGCTTCAATGTTTTTGTTGCGACGTGCTGTTCGTAATAAACTTGTTTATTTGGGGAAAACATAGCTGCATCCTTGTGTGATAATAAAAGTATAGGATAGAATGGGTTCGGCGAAATATCGATTTTAAAATTTAAAAAAATACGAACGAAGAGAAACCAGAAGGAGGGTTTAAGGATATTACAACATCCATACCAGCTTCAAAAAATGATACGATTTTATCAACGTGAAGTGGAGTAAAATATAACAAGACATACAACACAAGCGACATTGCTAGTGTAAAATATGTTTCATCCACGGTAGCTGATATTGCAGTTAGGGGAGTATTGGAAATTAGTTATTCGTTATGAAATCCCTCTAAATAAGAAGCTGGCCAGTACAGAAAGCTCTATTTTCAACAAAAGTATTGACTCAGAACACAGATTCAACCTGATTGACATTGCTCGTTTTTTGCAACACGATAACGTTATTCACCCCACAAACATCATGACAGAAGTTTCCACTAAAACATTCGACTGGGAATTCCTGTCCCATATATATTATTATCTGGAACGCGCGTTATCCAATTTCAAAACTTTCGACCAACATGCATAGCGTCGCAAATATGCAAAGTTAAATTTCAGAGCATCGTACACGTGGCTGAAAGCAGATATTGTTGCATAACATCCATACTAGCTTCAAAAAATTATACGTTTTTACCAACGTGAAGCGGAGTAAAATATACCCAGTCCTACAACACAAGGGACATTGCTAGCGTAAAAAATGCTTCATCCACGGTAGCTGATATTGCAGTTAGTGGAGTATTGGAAATTAGTTATTCGCTATAAAATTCATCTAAATAACAAGCTGGTCAGTACAGAAAGCTCTATTTTCAACAAAAGTATTGACTCAGAACATAGATTCAAACTTATTGACATTGCTCGTTTTTTTACATACAGCATGACAAAAGTTTCCACTAAAACATTCGACTGGGAATTCCTGTCCCTTCCTTATTTACTGGAACGCACGTTATCCAATTTCAGCAATTTCGAACCTAATGCATAGCGTCGCACATATGCAAAATTTAATTTAGAATTTTGTTTCAAATTATTTTAAGTAATAATTGGTTTTATACAAAAATATTTTTTTGAAATATTCTGCTTATACAAAATATTCATATTTTTATTTTGTATTGAAAATATCTGTTAAAAATAAGATCGTTTCATTACAAATGTTTATTATTTAATAAATGTGTATCATTGCTTATTATTTAAATAATGACCATTACCACAGTTCATATATGTCTATTATATTCCACGTGTAATTTCACCAATACAAATATGTAAAATAAAGTTAAAATGACTATATTCCTTTGAAATCATTTAATTAAATTACATTAATAAATAAAGGGATTCATCATCAACTGCAAATCATATTTTGACCGAAGTTTGCAATCTCGATTGAAGAGTACTTGTTAGATGTTATTGATGTATGAAATATTTTGAGTCTTAATTTCCATTAGAGGAAACCCATTAAAATAAGTAACTTGGTTGAAAAGCCAAAATGATTAAAATGTAATATGAGATGGGTTTAAAATTAATGTTTGCTGGAATACAACGTACTACTTTTATGCATCTTGTGAAATTAAACGTGATTAAAAGTTTAGAGATAATTTAATTACTGTGTTCGAACTGAAACAATGTAGTTCATTACTTTTTGAAAAAATATATATTAATCTCTATCTTTCGATGGAACATTTTAAACATCAAATTAATGCTTATTACTTCTCATTTAGTTTGGTAACCTTCATTATCACATTGCATATGTATAATATATAATTTATTTATCATTTTATTTAAGTGTGATTTTACAAATGTGAATGTGCAAAAATATTTTTTTAATGCATTTGAGTAATTAAAGTACATCAATAAATATAATTAATATATTAAGCATAAAAAAAAATATATATTAATTCTATTATAATGCACTAATATATAGCGAAAACTTCATAGACAAATTTTGACCCATGCTGACAGTAATGCATGATGAATAAATTTTTAAATCCCTTGATGCTGTAAATGATCCGATTCTTAATTTTTGGAAGATTAAAGACATTGTAATGTACGAGGAAAAGTCTTTAAGTAAGTCACAAAAGATAATTAAATAATAACTTACAATGATATTCACTTCAAAACTATTAACATTTCTCAACATATTCTTCACCAATATTTATGCACTTATATCACCGTTTTATCGGTGCCGCAACACCAGCTGCACAACATTCTTTGGGTTGCTGTCTCAGTCACATTAGGACTTCAAGTTGAACCTTTTCATCATCTGTGAACATCATCTTGCAACTTCTTCACCATCCACCATACAGCTTCGACTTAGCCCCGAGCGATTTTCCTCTGTTTAGCTCATTAAAAATCCATCTTGGAAGTAAGATGATGTTCACAGATGATGAAAAGGTGCAACCTGAAGTCCTAATGCGGCTGAGACAGCAACCCAAAGAACGTTATGCAGCTGGTGTTGCGGCACTGATAAAACGGTGATATAAGTGCATAAATATTGGTGGAGAATATGTTGAGAAATAAAAATAGTTTTGAAGTGAATATCATTGTAAGTTATTATTGTGATTATCTTTTGTGACTTACTTAATAACTTTCCCTCGTATATCTTGGTTGAATAGAGGAAATGATTAAATTTTATTATGATATTGATTCAAAGTCTTCTGGAATAATGCTTACTATTCTTAGTGATTTTTACAGACGGAATAAGGTTAAAATGTAACAAAATGTAATTATTGGATTGTCTTAGAAATAAAGTATTTCTTCAATGTTAGATTATGTGAAATGAAACGTAAATCTAAGGAATGTAAATGTAAATGAAAAGTAAAAAAATATTTTATTCAATATTGGCCATTCATTTGTTTTCTAGAATAAAGATTATTTCGAAAATACAAGAAAGGAAATTTGTGCATTGCAGAAATGCACACAAACACAAATGCATTTACATATATTGTCGCTTAAAAAAATTACAAACTTTTAGTGATGCAAATTACATCGCAGCCAGTAATTTTCTATAAGATACTAAAGATATAATTTGTTTGTTCAACAAAACTAAGTGACGTCTCAGACAAAAATTAAACCAGATTTTTTTGGTAAATTAACAATAATGAATATATTATAACAACAAGTGCAACAGATTTACATTTGCGGGAAATGTAGCGTTATTACAGAAGTAGTAGAACTGTCCATTATCCGCATCCAACTATCACTTAAAAAGAATCTCTATATTTTCAAATGTAACTGTCATTACATACCATATTACTGACCGAATTCTATGCTGACTATATTTTAAAAAGTTTTCGTCACAGACTTGCATTTCACATAAAGTAAGCTATTTAAACGTTCGTTGAAATATGTTATTTTTGTAAAACTTATGAACAGTTCTTATTTTTAGCGTACAGTTAAACACAGTGTAATTGTCATTGAATTAATACATTACGATCCAGGTAATCTGGGCAAAAATTGACGGTATGTGAAGCCGACCCTCAAATTTGAGATGAAAACAGGTTTAATACCAGTAATTAACAATGCTTTTCTAAGCATTTTTTAATCTTATTTAATTCTAAAATATTTAAGGCGTAGAATGTAAAAAATATTTATAAGTATTAAGTGTGTGAAGGAATAAAATAACTATTTCATACATTATATAAATAAATAAATAAATAAATATTACGATTTATTGCAGGTAATAATGAATGTCATTAGTGACTACCGGTTTCTTTATTATGGGGTAGACACCACTGATGACATGGAAATTACGCAGTCGTCACATCCTTAAAAGTATGGAATTTGATTCGCCGAAAATCAGGCACGGAAGGAATTCCACCGATTAACTCGATACATACACCAGATCAGTAGTTCAAGGATAAGACATGTGACAGGAGAATAAATGTATTTATTCGTAGAGATGACAGATATATTGAAGAGAAATACCATACACTTAGATACACACTATGTACAAGATGAAATACAATGTTGAGTGGAGAATGGGGGTCGCTGGAGCCGCATATTATTTTAACAACCAAAATAGAGCAAAATTCTGACGGTCCTGTCCGATGCAGTATGTTTTACACAAAAAAAGTATGTTTTATACAAAAAATCTAATACAGTGTAAAAAGGGATGTGGCCAAGAAGAGAGCGATGGAAAAACTTAGACGTCAATGGCTAAGAAAATAGGTTAAGGAAGTGTTACCTGACGTAAACGTAAGAACTCATTACAGGATTCGGATGAATTTTGAAGGAAAAAGTAAGCGCGCGAAAGCAGGGAATGATGGGACAAATCGAACGATATCTGAAAAAAAAAAATAAAATAAAAAGAATGTAAAGAAAAAATATTCTGAAAGAATAAAATTCAATGTCTCAATAAAAGGAATTAAATCAAATGCTTTTTAGGAAGTTTCTGCAATTTAGAATAATTGTTAGAATAGGGATTTAAAGAATATTTTAACTTAAATATGGAATTAAGTCAAACAGGGGATTTAAGATATAAATAAAAGACAGAGAAATATTAAAATAAATAAAATAGATAATATTTAGTAATTTAATAGAATGGTGATAATTTGGAATAAGGACTAAAAAAATGGTGAAAAGAAGGGAAACCTTTTTTTATTATTACATATATATAATTATATATAGTTATATATCTTTATATATATGTATTTATTTTCATTCATACATATATTTGGGACTCATTTCGAAATTTACCATGTAACACTTCCATAATATCAAAAATACGTATGCGCACAGAATAGTTGGCAAATCAGAAGCACCGGAGTCGAAGAAGATAGAATTGTAAACGCTTCTTGCGGCTGCATTCATCAAATCCTGAACTATATAGTTTTTTCAATACACAGAATCTGCCAGCAACTGGAATTCAAAACTCATTTTGTGAATATTGTATAGATAAAAATAATGACTGACTTAACGGTATGAATTTTTGTGTCACAATTTATAAAAGAGCTTCTGCAACAGTCTGCTTCATGAGGATCACAGTGCGCGACAATTTTAAGATCTGTAGTGCAATTGATCAGTACAATGGGAGACTAGTCGTTGGGGGATACCGTAATACTTAGCCATCATGGATATGCATAATATAAAATATAAAAATAAAACATGCGTAAACTATTTATAAAATGCATTGCAATTCGAATAAAATCCTGGCTTGATGACGTCATAAACTTTAAATGATCTATTACTGAATTGTGTAAAAGAAACATCCTTATAACTCCAAAAATGATAATCCTATTAACTAACAGTTTACTGCGTCGGATTAAGCGTCTTTTTACTAATTAAAATATAACTTTGAATTGAAATTTGAATGAAATACAGGGTCACGAAAAATCGAAGAGTGTGGCAAATGTGATTACAAATATCTCGGCAACTCATTATTCGATCGACTTTATTTTTTATGCACAATTTATGTTTTTTTTATTTTCTTTTATATTCACTCCTTAAAAAAATCGAAAAATTTTATATACCTTTTATCAGAACGAATATTTCGAGAGTCCGAAAAAAATAGTTCCGGATAATCGAGGTTACGGAAATTCAATAAGCTTCTTCCCATTATTACATACTGAGTACACACGAAATTTCAAGTGTCTATCTCAAATTTGTTCGGGCGATGGAGCGTTTACAGACACACAGACACACAGACAGACGGACGGCAATTTTTTTTTTTCTAAAAATATGTTTTTCGGAATCTCCAGTGTCTGAAACGTGTAAATCCGTCATTTTTTTTTTTTCAATTTTCAAAACGATTACAAGTCTCACCCTATACTACGTATGATGGGCATGTAAAAAATAACTTTTTGTAGTTAAAACTTTTCTTATTCTGTGTGACAATCGGTTGCTATTTAGATATTATTAAAGCTAGCAACGTTCTTCTATATTTAGATACAAACTATAATATTAATGTAAGATGAATGTGTCAATAGGCATGATAATTAAGTTGAAACGTATTCCTAGATATATATTTCAGGCCAAATAAAGTACTTTCATTACTATTATTTTTTAAATGACTACTGAAACTCACTTTTTGCAACTTCCATGTATCTCACGCTCTGTCTCGGTATATATATATATTGGATATATTTGTTTGTATTGTATCAAAATTATCGGTTCTTCTATTTTCGATTATTTATGTGATTTGATGGTTATTTATACCAAAAGTTTTATTATATATATATATATATATATATATATATATATATATATATATATATATACACAAGGTGGTTATAATATAAGCATCTCTTTTTAGAGCTGTCTGTAGCTCGAAGGAATTACCCGAATGAAACCAAAATCGGTACACTTACTATTTGAGTAAGGGGACAAAGAATGGAACAATTAAAAAATAATAATTGCAATAATCAGCGACAGATGACGCTACTGAGTGTGAAATGTAATGTGTATACAAGAACAAAAAATTAAGGCGTCAAACCAGATGGCACACCCAATTTATTGGAAAATGTCACAGTGAATGTGGTTACGATTTCGCATGGCGGTGCCGATCATGTTCAGGTTCCACGTGGCCATTGTGCTGGAGAACACAATCCAGGCCGTGCACGACGTGCTCCACTTCGGAATGTAGCACATCAGGAGTGATGTTTCGCACATGTTGTGATATGCGGTAAAGTCATTGAGGTTTGCGACACCTCCATGGTACACAATATTACATATTACATTTCACACTCAAAAACGCCATCTGTCTGCGATTATTGAAATTATTTTTTTATTGTTTCATTCTTCTTCCCCCTTCTCGAATAGTAAGTGTACCGATTTTGGCTTCATTCCGGTTATTCCTTCAAGCTACAGACAGCTCCAAATAGAGATACTTATATTATAACCACCCGGTATATAGGAAAGAGAAATATTTGTTTTCTATAAATAAAAATAAAAAAATTCTTAAAGATTTTTCATATATATTTGGATTAAAAATTTCATAGTTATTTCTGTTAAGCATATTCTTTTTTTATGCTGCTTTATTTTAACAATGTAATTTAAAATGTGTATAAGGAAGTGAAGCATTAATCACGACAAAAATATTTAAACTACACAAAACCAATCTAACGGTTTTTCATAAACATTTATTTCATAATTTATGAAAAATAAATTAACTTCTTCATTTAACTGAGCAAAATATACGATAATAAAAAAGTATTGTTTAAATTCTGCTGTTGTAACTAATTATACTTAGGTATAAGACTAATGAATACCCGAACTATTTTGAAATATCTTTAAATATATATTTTGCAAACAAACCTCTCATTAGTTGTATCGTTTTTGAACATAAGCCTTTTGTTAATCATTTATTTATGGGTATATGTGAATAACGGAACATTAAATGGCATTTCTGGATACAGCAAACGCACCAACAAATTATAGCTATTTTAGATTTTAAATAATTAAATGCGTGTGCAGAAACTTGTATTTTCTTGCATGCTTTACATATGTTTTAATGATATGAAAATTATTAATGAATCTCTTCAGTGAATTTTCGTTTGCGTGTTTTTCTATGCATTATTAATAATAAGAAATTGAAAAATATGAATTTTAAATGTTTGAAAATTTTGTCAGAAAATTTGTTTTTTCTTTATTATTTTCGTAGAACTATTATGTAGCAGTATTTGACTCATTTATAAGACAAACAATTTCTTTTGTAGTTTTGAAAAGTAATTAAAAATTAGACTTGCAGAGAGAAAACGAAATGTTTGAATATGTGATTAGTTTTACTGTACACGTAAAGGAAATATATATGACAACACATTTGAATCGACAAATTGTGTCAAAATAAAAAAGAAAACAGTCATTAGATTGGGAGTTATCTCATATCTTAATTTATGTTTAAAAAACAAGATTAAGATGCATACATATGTACCCTAAACCATGTGAACCATATTTTAATATGTAACTGTATGGTTTTTGTTATGGCAATATCTGACTCCTCAATTATGACGATGGATTAGTTTCTGAACGTGTTCTCCGACATCTAAAAGCGGTTTTGCGAAAGTACCATCTATCTGTCTTTTCTCACATATTCGCAAGTGGGATCGAGTTTCCCTGAATATGGACTCCATGGTTATTTTGTGCGGTTGGATCGTAATTAGCTCTGTGTGGTCAGCTAGCGAGTATATATACCCTGGTACTCTTCGCTAAAGAGTATTAATGTAATATTATTAATTTTTACTGAAATATTTCTTCTCCGATTTGACTTCAAAAGAAGAGAGTTTATCTATTTGCATCATTTCGAATTTATATTTTTCGATATCATTAATGAAACGGTAAAGAGCGGAGGGTCACATATGTGGATCTAGGAAGAGAGAAGGTTATTAAATTTGAGGCTTTGAGTTCACATTGCTGCTACATGCTTTGAGATATGAACGCTTCGAGTTATATGAGGAGTTTGCTTTTCGGTAAGAAATTGAATCTACCTACTTAAATAAAGTGAATGTCAGAGTACAAGGTATTCCATTTATTTAAAAATACTTCACACATATTTTTGAAGTTCTATTGATTAACGTGTTTTCAGCGATAAGTTTTTCGATAATGTAGACTTTTGGAGATAGGATTTTGAACAGTCATTTTTCTTATGTAGGTGTAGATTTAATATTAATAAATTTGCATTTACTGTACTTGAGAGTTAGTTGAATCTAAATTAGATCGTTGTAGTTAAACTTTACCCGCTACACTGCCTTATTTACTTATAGCTTTAATAAAATAAATTGTCTTATCACAAAATCTTGTCTCAATGGCTACACATTTAGTGGCCCTGTAGAAAGATTCAGCCACATCGTTATATATTAAAATTGTAACAAAAATTGAAATTTTCAATACGAACACGCAAGTGTGAGATTTTCCTTAGATTATTCGGTAAATTTTCTCATTGGATAGCAAACGGGATTTTGGTAAGTGAAGTAGTATAGGATATTGCAGAGGAAAAATTCAAGATTCCTAATATTAAGTTTCAAAACAAACTGCAATGCGTGTGCCTAACTCAAAAATAATTTTAGAATGAGCTGAAAGTTTAGCATCGCATATTTAAAATTACTTGAAAGTGTTTTACATGAAACTTTTTATGGGTTACAATACATTTTATAACATGTATTAATTTTATAATATTATTTTGTAACAAGGAATTCCCCAAAAAGGAAAAGAATAGTGATTAGCAAATCTTAACGAATTTTCTGTTTCTCTATATACATTGGTTGTTTCTTATTGAATTTAAAGTGCTGAAAAAGAATATGTTTGTAAAAATTTTCTATCACCCTCCAATTTTAAGGAATTTCATTTATACATTTTGGATTATATATGTTATCGTCTAGCAGCATAACTTGTCTTTCGGCGGGAGTGCACTGATATTCCTTTGCTGTTCAAGTCTTTTTACATATATAACTTACCCATCATACGTAGTATAGGATAAGTCTTGTAATCGTTTTGAAAATCGAAAAAAAAAAATTTGACGGATTTACACGTTTCAGACACTGGAGATTCCGAAAAACATATTTTTAGAAAAAAAATTTTGCCGTCCGTCTGTGTGTCTGTGTGTCTGTAAACGCTCTATCTCCCGAACAAATTGAGATAGAGACTTGCAATTTGGTAAGTACTTAGTATGTAATAATGGGAAGAAGCCTATTTCATTTCAATAACCTCGATTAACCGGAAAAAAAATTTTCGGACTCTCGAAATATTCGTTCTGATGAAAGGTATATAAAAATTTTCGAAATTGTTTATTTTAAGAAATGAATATAAAAGACAATAAAAAACATAAATTTTGCATAAAGCATGAAGTTGATCGGATAATTAGTTGCCGAGATATTTGGAATCCTATTTCCCACACTCTTCGATTTTTCATGACCCTGTATTTCATCTAAATTTCACTTCAAAGATATATTTTAATTGGAAATTTGACGCTTAATCAGATGCAATAAACTGCTAGTTAATAGGATTATTATTTTTGGAGTTATAAGGATGTTTCTTTCAAGCAATTCAGTAATCGAGCCTTTAAAGTTTGTGACGTCATCAAGCCACGATTTTATTCGAATTGCAATGCACTTTATAAGTAGTTTACACATTTTTATTTTAATATTTTACATTATGCAGATCCATGATGGGTAAGTATTACGGTGGCCTCCAACGACTAGTTTTGTTTATAATTTTCCTATTTTCCTCTAAAATATGTGGAAAATGTCTAGATGTTGTGTTAATGAACCTGATTCTTTTTGCTATGTTGCGGGGAGCTAACTTTGAAAAAAACACCAACCCGCTTTTATGCCGCTAAAAAAGACTGCCTATCACATGTACTTTAGATGTAAAGTAAGTGAACAAGATAATAAATGAGCACTTCATTCTTGCTGTACGCGATGTGCTAAAAACCTCCGGGCGTGTGTGAAAGGTACAAAAATGAGCATGCCATTTGCTATACCCATGATATGACGCGAGCCGAAGTATCATAGAAATGACTGCTACTTTTGTGTTAAAAAAGTAAATGATTCTCTGAAAACAGCAAACATAAAATTAAGTACCCGAACTTACATTCAGTAATGTGACCAGAATTTCATAAAGATTAATTATCAATACCGAAACATCCAAAGAATTTTACATATGACCATGCAGCAGTAAAAATGGAAATTGATTGAGTTGAAACTTCCTCTACTTCATGTGATATAAACTATTATCTTTCCATAAATGAAGAACCACATCTAATTACTCAATAAGAATTAAATGATCTTGTGAGAGACTTAAATGTATAAAAAAAATCTCCGAATTACATGGATAAAGATTATAAAGTTGGAATCTCCTCCAAAAAACACTAATATGTCTATTTACCGAGATCGACATAAGAAATCTTTTTCCACAAAAGGTGATTTATGCTATTGTAATGCTATAAGTGGTTTAATGTCTGCTTTAAATTGTCACTATAACTCAGAACAATGGAGATTGTTCTTCGATGGCTCAAAAAACAGTTGAAATCTGTGCTACTCCATAATGGAAATGTCCTGTCGTCTGTTCCAATAGCATATTCTTGCATAATGAAATAATCTTTTGAAAATATGACGATACTGCGTCATGCAATTCATTACTCGCATTATAATTGGAACATTTGTGCATATTTTAAAGTAATTTCCATTCTCATTGGTATACAACTAGGTTATTCGAAATACTGCTGTTTCCTATGCGAGAGAGACAGCAGATCAAAACATGAGCATTATATCAAAAAGATGTGGCCAGAGCACAAACAATATATTTCAAGTGAAAAAAATATCAAAAACTTTCCTTTAATCGATAAAAAGAAAGTTGTTCTCCCACCTTTACACATAAAGCTGGGATTGGTAAAGAATTTCATTAAAGCAATGAATAAATAAGGGCGTCTTCAAGAACAATTTACATCGCTAAGCTATGCAAAAATTAAGGAGAGTATTTTTGTTGACCCATAAATTAGGCACCTTATGAAGGACAAAAATTTTGAAGATACATTAAGTGATTTAGGAAAAGCAGCATGGATTAATTTTTAAAATGTTGTGACACATTTCTTAGGAAATAATCGAAGTTCTAACTATGAAAAATTAATTAAAGGCATGTTAAAAAGTTATAAAAATTTAGAATGTTTAATGTCATTGAAAATTCACTTTTTAGCATTTCATTAAAATTTTTCCTTGAAAGTATGGGAGCTGTGAGCGACGGGCAGAAAGAGCGCTTCCACCAGGAAATTTCTGAAATAGAAACACGATATCAAGGCAGGTGGACACCTAATATATCCGGAGACTACTGTTGAAACCTTATTAGAGAAGCTAGTGATTGTACCTATAAGAGAGCATCAATAGTTAAGACATTTAGAGCTACATAATATATACAATTTGGGAAATTTCTTACGAATATCATTTCTTTTCACAAAAATTCTCTTACATTTTTCTGAAACTTTATAAACAATGTATATTTTCAGTGTTTTAAATATAAGCTTAAAGCTTTATAAGTGTTTATTTAACCGTTTGTTATTACTAAAATACAAAATGACAAAATTTATAAAGTACGTGTATTGAATAAATATTACAAAATTGAGATTTTCAAGATTTAGAATTTTTTAAAAATCTGAGGGTGATGGAATATTTCTAATGTCATATTCATTTTCAACACCTCCTAAAATATAAAAGTCACCACATACATAAAGAGGAACAGAAACCTTGTTAATCAGTGGAATCAGAATATTTTAATGCATAACAGCAATATAAGACCACGAGTAAATACTGTAAGTGACTAGACAGCAATTTTTGAAGAAAAAGAAAACTTCGTGTCTTGAAACCAAATATATTTCTGGTAAACAACTAGTATTGAAATTCGGGTAAACTTTAAGAGCAATTTACAATGTAAAATGCTCGCAAATACCGAGAATTATATTATGCAGGCCAATGAGAACATATATAAATCAAGTATGCACTAACATCTTAGTTACGCCGAGAACTTTATTCATGGGAGTGTTGGACATGCGTTGTCAAATGCTTTCAATGCTTTACTTGGATGCAAATAATGATTTTTAGACATTATTTTATTTGAAATCGTGCAGTGCACACTATTATGAAATATTTAAGATATTATTTTATTGCACAAAGCAAACAGCTTTTCAATAGCAAAATTTACTCCAAATAGCCATTAAAATATACCCATATAACTGTTTTTTATATAGTTTTTTTTCAAATTAAGCCGACGTATGTGACTCCTAGGTTTTAGTTTCTTTTTGTAGAAATAAATATTTGTAAATCACATCCTATATGTCAAGGAAAATAATGGTTTTGTTCGTTTTGTCTTTTTGCTTTAACATAAAACACATATTTTTTATTTCAAAAACAATCTATTTAATTAGATAATTAGGAAAGAAACGTACATTTCTATTTTAAATGTCTTATTTTTCTAGAGTAACCATAAGTGTAAAAGGAAATAGCTTTTAACCCAAATATAAAATGTCATTATCTTTTTACGGAAACGCAAGCTTTTTATTCCTCCTATTTTTTTTGTCTTTGTTTTAGTGAGTTATTGTAGAGTATGCTGTTTAACAAATGCTGATTAAACGAACTGTTCCTTTTTTTGTTGTTTTAAAGACTAATTGTTTTTAAATATATTTTAGGTTTCAATGGAAACTGCTCTTATTAAAATGTACATTTATATAAAAATTTTTGTTTTTCATAATAATACAGAAGAACAATATATCAGAAATGCCATAAAGAAAAATTACATACAAGAAATTGTTTAAGTAAAATCCTATATATAATGTGCAGCTGAAATTTAAAAATAGACTTTTCAAATTCAATGAACATACATTTAACACTACGTATTTTATAAAAATTAAATTTTTTGCATATATTGTTTCACATCAATGGTAGAAACATCACATATATTTAATACACAGGTTCACGTACATGTTTAGTATACATTTATTCATACATGACACTTCATTGAGCTCTTCATTTAACTGAAAATCACTGAATGTGACATGAATGCGACCTCACAAAATTTCACTAGAATCACCACTGAACAAAATTTAATGTATTTTATTCGTACCATTATGAGTTTCTGGTGGCTAATATATAGCGATTACATGGAGTAGTCTGTGACCGCTGATTTTTCACTAATCACCAAGTGACGTCTAAATTAATTAATCTGGTGATTGTCAATTAATCGTCATTTGGATACTCTATTGTGACATATCAATAATCACTGATTTCTGACAAGTAAATGAGTTATCTCATAATGACATCATTGGATTTTCGTCACAAACAACGGTCATGGTGAATTCACAGTGTAGTCACCATTTGGCAGTCACGTGAGCATCAGAATATGGCAAATTTAAGAAATCACATTTAGTCACTGTTGTTCGTGACAAATGTTGTCATTTGTGCAGTGATATTATGATGAAGTAAAGAGTGATTGATATTATATAATAATTGTTACATATTCAGACTGGTATAGATTTATTTTAATTATTTCTAGGTATGTGATGCTTTTGTTACTTTATATCTTTTATATTTCCATTCGAAAAGTTTAATTTTAGAAATCTGTATTTATCATGAAGATTCTGTTTTTTTAACAGATTTTTTTTGGAAAAATACACAAATTTGTATTGGAGTAACAGCTAAAATTTATTATTTTTTTTTGTTGTTATTGTTGAAGTTTATTAAAGATAACCAGAAAATTGCCGCTTCAGTGTATTATAGAGTTTTATCTTGAATTTAAAAGAGAAATCTTTCGAGCAAAGATCGTCTCCTATATCGCCATGTTCAATTGCATTTTCGTCGTTTACATGTAACATTAAACAGACGTCTGCCTCCCTTCAGTTTCTTCTCCTTACCTATTAATGCAGCGATAGTATCGACTATATTTTATTTCGGAACTGAAGTACTTTGTAAAACTACAAGTTGCTTTTTATAAACAGAATTAAAAGTCACGCCGAATAAAATGTAATAAATAATAAAAGTGTTTTCTGTATGATATAAATATATTTTTTTAGAAAAGAAATATCCTTTTGAAACAAAGAAAATAAACAGTATTCCTTTCTAGAAATTAATTTGAACATTCTCTAATACAATCTACTACGCAGAATTTATTTACTTTCAATTTATTAATTTAGAAGGAAAACATGTATGAGTTTGAAATAAAATTACAATCTAATAAAAAAAATTCATATCTGAATTTATTGTAATTAGTACACATTTTTTAAAAGTTTAATGTTGCTTTTTTTTCAATCACGAAAGAAATAAATTGAATGAATATGGAAAACATAATGTCATCCCAGCTAAAAATGAACTGCAGTTTTTCTACAGAAGTGAAGTATTTTTAAAGTTTTTCTACAGGCAACTGTAGATTTTCTGTAGTGCAATCTTGACTGTAAAAATACTTCAGTTATTTTGCAGTTAATGTGAAGTAATTTTGCAGTAATTTATTTCAAAAATACTGTGAGCTTTTATCTGCAAAAATACTGCAGTTTACGTGAATTTATGTTATATTCATAAATTAAAAAAATAATGAGACTTTACATCTGTAGTAAAACTGTAGTAAATTTGAAGTATTTTTACAGTCATTATTTCAGTATTATATTTTCTGATGTATCTGCAGTATAACTGTAGTTACTTTAAGGTAATTTTACAGAACTTAATTTTTGTAAGTTTGTGAGATATTTTCTGCAATTTATCTGCAGTTTTAAAAGCTAAGCAATATTAAAGTCTTTCAGTTTTTGACAATATTGCGTATTTACTCTGTTATTAATAATTAACACTGTTTTCAAGACTTTAAGTTTAATGGGACTAAATTTAACAAAAATCAAAATCCTCAGGCGGGGGGGGGGGGGGCACTGCTTTGAACCACCCATTTTGAGATAAATTTTTAACACATAAATATATATAATAAAAATAACTTTCATGGGGAATTTAAGGGGGAAAGTCCGCCCTTCCGCCCAACGGGAAATTTGTACTTTCTCTTAGTGTTTAATTACTTTAAATTACTCGGAAAAAGAATAAATTTACTGTTTTACAAAATCGGTCAAAATAAAAAATTAAATAAAATTTTAAAATCCAGGGAGAGTTAATGACGCACCCCCCCCCCCCCCTCGCCTCCGACGGAAAATTCTTAGTTCCTCTTTTAAGTTAAGCGAGGAACAGCGAGTTAAGCAGCGGACACTGCTTTGAACCACCCCTTTTGAGATAAATTTTTAACACATAAATATAAAAAATAACAAATAAATAACTTTCATGGGGAATTTAAGGGGGGAAAGTCCGCCCTTCCCCCCCCCCCCCCAACGGGAAATTTGTACTTTCTCTTAGTGTTTAAAAGTCTTAGTCTCTGTACTTTAAATTACTCGAAAAAAGAATAAATTTACTGTTTTACAAAATCGGTCAAAATAAAAAATTAAATAAAATTTCAAAATCCAGGGAGGGTTAATGACGCCCCCCCTCCAACGGAAAATTTTTAGTTCCTCTTTTAATTTACTCAAAAGAACCAATTTTATTATGCTGTTCAAAAACGGAGAAAACGTAATTTTAGTTACTTAAACTTTAAAATTCAGGAAGAAAGTAGTAATTGAACACCCCCCCCCCACACACACACACATATATACACCCTACACACAACGAAAAATTCTTAGTTCTTTTATTTTAAGTTTATTATTATTATTATTATTATTTATTTTAGTTATTTTAATTATTTAGTTATTTAAATTTCAAAATCGAGGGAGGGGGAAATTGCCTTTCCACTTATTAACTACAGGCATGATGACTTCCAGTTTTTAAGAAAATTTTACTTCAAAAAACAAGTGAAAAATGTAAATCTCCTTTTGAACATTTGATTTTTTTTTTCGTAACTGACTATGTGAAGAAACGCTACATCTCAACTCAACTCAGATTCTGATCGTTCTGTTTACATTTTGACGGCGACGGCACGGCGGTAAGCGGTAAGTGCAAGCGTTTGTATATTATTTTTCTTATTCGCTAGCTTTGTTAATATAATAATTAATGGCGTAATTTTTTAAATGTTTATATACAGGGTGATTCATAAAAGATGGGCAGAACTTTAAGGGGTTATAGTACACTTAAAGACAAATAATATTAAATAGGAGACTAAGGGTCCCAGACGTATTCCCAAGGAGATAGGGGGCATTAAAGTTTAGGGTCCGAAATTTCAAATGATTATAAAACATGGAAAAATTGGTCGATTCGTTTGCGGTTTTTGCAAAAAATTTTCTTTATGCCAGTATTTTCTTGAAATAAAATTTTAAAGTTCAATTTCAAAAAATGCCGATAGGGGGCGCTTTAGACTTTGGAGTAACAAACAACTATTTTTTAACGTTATTTTTTGTATTTCTTTAAATGATTTCGAAAGCTTAGACTTAAACTTAAATTTTGATCTAAAAATCTGAGTCCTAACGAGTAGTTAAGTAGCGTAAACTGAAATTTGAAATTTGAAACCCTTCTCCCCCCAGAACAAAAATCAGTTATTCCCGATCTTTGTGTCGTAGATTAGGCTCTAACTACTGCCGCGTTTTGCTAAAATTATTCTTTATGTCAGTATTTTCTTGAAAATAAATTTTAAAGAAAATTTTCAAAAAATTCCGATAGAGGGCGCTTTAGACTTTGGAGTAACGAACAACTATTTTATACCGTTATTTACATGTAATCACAATAAATGTTCAAAATTGTGACCACCAGAGGTTATGCACGCAGAACAACGGCGACGAATGGAACGGCGAACATTCGCGAAAACATCAGGCTTTTCGAGCACTTCCCCTACAGCGGCGGAAAGTCTGGCGACCAGTTCCTCGGGGGATTCAATGGATGTCTCATACATAAGAGCCTTCAATCGTCCCCAAAAAAAGAAATCGAGGGGTGAAAGATCTGGCGAGCGAGCAGGCCAAGCAACAGGACCACCTCGACCAATCCATCTGTTCGGAAATGTGATGTCCAGATAGTTGCGGACGTCTCGTACGTAATGGGCTGGCGCTCCATCGTGCTGGAACCACATGACCCGCCGGATGCGTGGAGGAACAACGTTTAACAGGTCTGGCAGCACATGTTGCAGAAATGTGAGGTATGTTTTACCGTTAAGGCGTTCAGGAAGAAGGTACGGTCCGATTAGGTGGTCTCCGAGGATTCCTGCCCAAACATTGATGGAAAAGCGTCTCTGATGAGCATGTGGATACGTAGCATGTGGATTGACATCCGCCCATACATGTGCATTGTGTGTGTTAAATGTACCTTCACGTGTGAAGGTACATTCATCGGTGAAAAGCACAGTTCGTCCAAAATGTGGATTTAGCGCGTGCTGCTGCAGAAACCAGCGGGCGAATTCAATACGATTTGGATAATCCCCTGGAGACAGTTTCTGGACTCGTTGCACATGAAACGGGAGCAAATGTTCATCCTTCAGTACCCTCCAAGTCGTGGACTGTGAGGTATCCACCTGGCTAGCCACTGTTCGTGTACTTGTACTTGGCTGCGCCGCTACTACATCCAGAATGGCTTCTGCAACAACTACTGATTCGTGCTTTTTTGCACGACCTGCATTCGACCGGGAAGCGAGAAATGATCCCGTCTCACACAACTGTCTGTGCAAGCGCTCGAAAGTTTTGCGGTTAGGCAACCGCCTGTTAGGAAATCGCTCTCCGTACATTCGTTGTGCCTCTGCACCATTTCCATCTGCCGCTCCGTAAATTAAATGCATCTCAGCCTTTTCCTTATTCGTGAAGGGCACCATCTTCCGATTCATTACTACAGCGACTTACACTTGACTCACCGTTCAGTGGTTTTTATGCCTGAATCGTGTCGAAATTTTGCATACGTGTTCTTCTTCTTCCCCATTTGACATTTGCATACTTTCTGTTTCCTTCTTCACCCGGTGACTAGCGTCAGGAATGGAGCTTTAACGTTTGCATGAGCGACGTTTCCAACTGTGCCAGTGCCTTTATGAGTGAATTCCGACTATGCAGTCCTTGACGAAAGTTGTATTTTTGCCTCGTATCACAGCACAGAATCGTTGGGCATGGTTAAGTAGTGCAAACTGAACTATGTTCAGAAGTTGAAATTTGAACCCCCTCCCCTCGCTACTGAACCACGCTCAGCGATTCAGATTTTGAGCTGAAAATTTAAGTTTAAGTCTAAGCTTTAGAAAGCATTTAATGAGACACAAAAAATAACGGTATAAAATAGTTGTTCGTTACTCCAAAGTCTAAAGCGCCCTCTATCGGAATTTTTTGAAAATTTTCTTTAAAATTTATTTTCAAGAAAATACTGACATAAAGAATAATTTTAGCAAAACGCGGCAGTAGTTAGAGCCTAATCTACGACACAAAGATCGGGAATAACTGATTTTTGTTCTGGGGGGAGAAGGGTTTCAAATTTCAAATTTCAGTTTACGCTACTTAACTACTCGTTAGGACTCAGATTTTTAGATCAAAATTTAAGTTTAAGTCTAAGCTTTCGAAATCATTTAAAGAAATACAAAAAATAACGTTAAAAAATAGTTGTTTGTTACTCCAAAGTCTAAAGCGCCCCCTATCGGCATTTTTTGAAATTGAACTTTAAAATTTTATTTCAAGAAAATACTGGCATAAAGAAAATTTTTTGCAAAAACCGCAAACGAATCGACCAATTTTTCCATGTTTTATAATCATTTGAAATTTCGGACCCTAAACTTTAATGCCCCCTATCTCCTTGGGAATACGTCTGGGACCCTTAGTCTCCTATTTAATATTATTTGTCTTTAAGTGTACTATAACCCCTTAAAGTTCTGCCCATCTTTTATGAATCACCCTGTATAGCCATAAGATGGCTAAAAATATGTACCGACAGACACCTCTACAAATCTAGATAGATTAAAGAATTAGATACATTCAACGTATTTATAAAGTACCACGTTGTCTTGCCAAAAAAAATTATTTCGGAGGAGATTTGTATTGTCAATGTGTCGTCCATATTGTCTTATTTTAGACTTTTTTTTTTTAAATACTGTAATAGCGATGGAGTTAATTTAAAGTTTGTTGCCCCTACAATTACGATTATGCCAAGGTTGCAGCTATGATTTTATCAAAATCATCGCCAAGCTTACATATGCATCGTATATATGAATATATATATATTACACACCAAACACTCATATTATGCGTAATTAATACGTCATTATATATATATTATTTGCATCATATGACTATAACTTTCGGCAACATAAATCACGAAATGTTGAACACATATAGTATTATTATAATGTCATATATGCTTTATAATTTGATAAATTTTGGTCACTAGATGTTTTTTCTTATATTAATTTTACATTATTTTGTAATAAAAAATGCAAAAAATGAATCCTGAAATGTGTTTTATGGTGTTCAATGGATAAATAAGCTAAAAAAAATTATTTTCTTTAAATCCGAAGTTTTTATTATTACAAACAAGTAACAGCATCCAAAATTTTAAAATAAGCTATCAAGCTGAGGTGTAAAAATCTAGGAGTCAATGGGCCAATTCTCACCACTAAATTTTATTAGTATTCTTCAACTAAATTTTATTATTATACTTCACCTAAATTTTATCAGTATTCTTATTAGTCGAAGAATATTAAAAATTTAGTGGTAGTAATCTACCCACTGGCGACTAGATTTTTACACCCCTGCTATCAAGTATAAAAATATAGCAACAAATATTCTGTTATTAATTGAAAAATGTTAACTGACACCTGTAACATACCAATTTGGCAAACTATCTTGGAAAAAGAAGAAAAAGCTTTTAATCACATTTCATGTAACATATCATCATTCAGGAGGACAATATTTAAAATAGCATTACTTTAAATTAAATTATAATTTTTATAAAGTTATTTTCCTCCTGGTATATTATTTGTAAACTTTGATTAAAAGCAATTGAAAATATATGTAAAAACCTTGAGAAACCATTAATTGTATTGACACACAGGCTAAGTACAGTCAAGAACAACCCAAACAATATTATAAATTTCATTGTAACGATAAAAGGCTCAAATATTTAATTTAATTTTGTAATAAATATGAGTTATTTGAATTCACAATAACAAACTCTAAATTAACTCCATCACTATTAAAGAAAAGTTTAAAATAAGATAATATGAACAAAACTTTGAAAATACAAATATCCTATGAAATATTTTTTCTAGTAAGGCTTTTATAAATACGTTGAATCTATCTAATTTTTTTTTCAGAGAAACCAGTTTTGAAGAAGTGTCTGTTGGTACATATTTTTAGCTATCTTATGGCTATGTATAAACATTTAAAAAATGAATTAAGGTGTTAATTACTATATTAACAAAGTTAGCGAATTACAGAAAATAATGGACGAACGCTGTCACTTATTGCTCAATGCCGAGAGTCGCATGTAAAATGTAAACAGGTTTAGAATTTAGCTATAGGTGAAAATTAGCAGTAGCTATTCACCACATAGCGATTAAAGTAAACGGCAATTAAAACATTGTCATTGTTTACCACCTCTGCTTTCAGGTAACACATTCCATGGCAATCCTTGAGCGACTAATTTTGCGATTCCCCCCCCCCCCAAAAGGTGAAAATAAGCAGTCGCCAGTTGTTGATTAAACTTTAAAAACTGGCGATTAAAAATGTGGAAAGCACAAGCCAAATGCAGGATTTCCCAATTACCATTTTCTCCTAAATTTCAAGATTTTTCAGCGTCCATTCGACGAAATTCATAATTTTTATGCGTCCGTTCGAAGAAATTCATGATTTTTACGCGCCCGTTTGAAGAAATTTACGATTTTCCGTGCATAATCGAAGAAATTCATGACTTTTACGTGGCGATCCATAAAATTCATGATTTTTATGCGTTTGATCGACGAAATTCAGAATTTTTACACTGCCGAATGACGAAATTTGATTTTTACGTAGCCAATCGACAAAATTCATTATTTCTCTCCGGCCGATCGAAGAAATTCATTATTTTTATGCACACGATCGACAAAATTCAAGATTTTTACACTGCCGAATGATGAAATTTGATTTTTACGTAGCCAATCGATAAAATACATGATTTTTACACGCCGATCGATAAAATTCATGATTTTTATGCACTCGGTCGCTAAAAATCATGATTTTTACATGCCCGATCGACGAGATTCGTGATTTTTTTATGCATTTGATCGATGAAATTCAGGATTTTTACACTCCCGAATGGCGAAGTTTTTTTACGTAGCCGATCGACAAAATTCATTACTTTTTCTGAGCATGATCGACAAACTTCATTATTTTTACGCACACGATTGAGAAAATTCATGATTTTACACGCACTATGGATGAAATTCAGGATTTTTGCACTCTTGAATGGTGAAATTTGTAATTTTTCTTCCAAAATTCAATTTGTGGGTTTTTTTTTTTTTTTTGGTTAATGTGCGTGAAGTGCACATATATATATAAGTTACTAACCGCTGTTTGAAGGAATTTCATGCATTCTAGAGATTGCTGCATTGTGAGTTTCGTGCATCCAGGAGTGTTTTTTTTTTGGGGGGGGGGGAGTTATTGTAGGCGAAGCGTACATATATATATATATATATATATATATGTTACTAACTGCTGTTTGAATGAATTTCATGCATTCTCAAGATTGCTGCATGGTGAGTTTCATACATCCACGTTTTTTTTTTCAGTTAATGGGTTGGGTTGGGTTGATTATTGCCGGCCAGTTATCCACACTAGGGATATAGTCCCGGGGATTGCCCTTCGTGGGAGTCTTTCTAAGGGAACCTAACCCGTATTTACGCATGGATAAATCCACGGCTCGAAGAAAACCATGAAAACTCCGAACGATTAGGCCGACGGGCACGATTGGGATCGAACCCAGCACCTCCCGTCTACCAGCTTCGAGAGCAGAACCTCTCAGCCACTGGTGGGGCTTTTCAGTTAATGTATGCGATGCATACATATATATGTTACTAACTGCTGTTTGAATGAATTTTATGCATTCTAGAGTTTGCTGCATGGTGAGTTTCATGCATCCAGGGTTTTTTTTTTCAGTTAATGTATGCGGAGTTAATGTTCGGTTAATGTACCTGCTTAATCCGGTAACGGATAATTGCATATATTTGCATTTATATAAGTGTTTTCGCGGTCTACTATGGTAATGGGATCCAGGATAATGGATATTCAGGGCCATGTTGCCTGCAAGTTTGTTGTAAATGTATCACTTGTACGTGCCACTATTCGAAACAAGCTAAATTCGGCAGCAAAGGCTGTGAAATGTGAGAAGAATTTGTAAATACATTTGGTATTTAAATACAATGTAAATTATAAAGCATAAACATCAAATGTTAATAAAATGTTCTTTTTTTTTAATTTAAACCTTATTTGCACCATAATTGTATACAAGATAAAATTGGAAGGACAAATCAGGACGCAGGTAAGAGTAATTTTTGTAAATTTTAGCATTTTTTTAGAAAAACAGAAAAGCATATATTTGTTTTCCTTTTAATATGAATTTTATACAGTTATTTTTTATTAGCTGTAATATATGTAATACATTTTATTTCATAGTAAATGGTATATAATTTAGAAATTTACATGTATGTATGTATCCTTTCATATAATTTATTTTATATATTCAAAATTATATAAATATTCAATGCACATATAGATAATTTCTTTAAGAGATGCAAAAATATTCAAATTTGAAATTTACATTGTGGAAAAATTAGTTGCAATTAAAATTAATTTTTGCATTTAAATTTCGTGTAGGGGAGACCGGTACACACTGGACCTATGGGCACAGTGGACCACCCCCTAATATTTTATTTATTTAAACTTTTTAAAAGCTTCTCTTATATCCTAATAGACAACAGCACTGCACTGATTATTTATAGCCTTCAGAAAATATGTTTAGCTCAGATTGAACTATTTTATCCTGATTGGTTGTTTTGAGCTTCTAAAAGTAAAATTTTTCATCATATTTGAATTTTTTTAGTAATTAAAGGTTGTAGATAAATAAGATAAAACAGCTTTTTGTAAAGCTAAGATACTTGTTTTTATTTAACTTTAAAGTTAATATGTTTAAAAGGAAGCTATAAACAATATTAATACGATTATTTATTGAACTTCAACATGGGTCACAGTGGACCACCCACTCCTGGGCACAGTGGTCCACAATCCACTCTGCTCCTATAATGCAGAATGTTCAAAATATTTAATAATTGCTTATTTACTATAAAGAAATATTGTTTAAAAGTAGTTATTTAACTGTAAAATAAAGTAAACAAAGAAAAATGACAATTTATTTAATATAGTAAGAAATATTTTGTTTTGTATTTACTGCCTTTGATAAATATAACTGTAGTCTAAATTGGTGATTATTCTATTCAAGTAAGATTCGTGAGATGCAAATTGAATGGAAATAAGTTTATTTTTCCCGAAACTGTAGATGAATCTATTGTTGATGTCAATGATTTCATAATATTGCTCTCAGACCCAAAAGTATTTCACGAAAGTTCCAGGCTCAATCATACTCATAAGTATTTTGGAATTTCACTTGCAAATTGTAATGTGCGCTGATTGTTTTGTACTTAAGTAATAACTTCAACTAAATTGCAATTGTTCCTGTATTAATCTGTTATTATTTTCAAAATATAATTCATTTTGTTTTTGTTTCAAAATGTTACTCGTAAATTTATATTACTATGTTATTTCGTGGGTAAAGGGAAAATAAAAAAGACTTAGATTAATGAAAAATAGACTTATATTGTATATTTCAGATAATACCTAATAGCGGTCCACTTTACGGATGCATATAAAAAAATTTCTTTTGAAAAATGTATTGAAAACTATGTGATGATAAATGTATAAAGGTTTAAGGAATATTCAAAAATATTTTTTATGCAGATCGGTTTGTCCATTAAAGAGAAAAAAAAAGTTTAACTGAAAAAGTGGTCCACTGTGTACCAGTCTCCCCTACATTTAATATTTAAAATTATCATCTAAATCTGCCACAATAGACTTCATTATGAATTGCTTATGAGATTAAAAATTTGTAATCCCTTTCGCACAATATATATATTCTCACAAGCTTCGTAATATATATTCTCACAAGCTACAAAGAAAATCATTTTTTTTTGTGGAGGGGGGGGGGGAGGCAGTAAGTACATATTGAATAATCAAACAGTTACAGCAATTAAAAAAACAAGGATATTTTATAAAAATGTTTAAATGCTTGGGTAACAAAATTACAATGGACAAAGAAAAAGTTATGTCCACTCTGATTTAAATTCTTGTGCATCTATTTGCTTTATCAATTTGAAATTTCTGTAGAGGATTGAAAAGATATGCCATTATATAAAGAATTATAATTTAATTTTTTAAAATTCATATACAATTATTTTTAATTGCAATTTTTATTGTTGCAATGGAATTACTAAATACACATTATCAATTTTCTTCTTCACATTGAATTTATTTATAAAATTGCACTTTTTATTACAAAATTTTAAAAGGAAGATTTTAATTTTTAGCCAATAACCATGTGTCCTTGATTTCAAAGAAATTGCCCAGTAATGAAACTATTGAAAAAATAAAAACAATTCAATACCATAAAAAAATCATTGCTTGAAGATTGAAGTACTATGATTATTATGAATACTTCACTCATCTTTCAATATTATTATTTTGAGTAAAGTCGTTCATACAATTTCTTGAATTCTTTCATTTTTCAAAAGGTAACCATAATAATTGAATAAGTCAGCCATGATCAAAAAATATTTTTCAGTGATGATTAATCGTTGTATGCATGATATATTTTATGCACAGATTGCATATAAATTGAGATATGAAAAAAAATATTTAATTAGATTTTAGTGCTGATTTTTTCATACAGAAAAATTAATATTTTATATATATACATATTTTGTAATAAATTTCTAAAAGGCTGCAGTGAAACTGCAAAAAAATGCAGTTGAAAGACCGCAGTGATTTGTCACAAATCATTGCAGTTTTTTTTAAGTCGACATAACTACACATTTACTGCAGTAAGTGTGTAGTTAAAATGCAGTTGGAAGTCTGCGGTGATTTGGCACAAATCCCTACAGTTTTTTTGAAGTCGACATAACTACAAATTTACTGCAGTAAGTGTGCAGTTAAAATGCAGTTGGAAAACTGCGGTGATTTGGCACAAATCTCTGCAGTTTTTTTGAAGTCGACATAACTACAAATTTACTGCAGTAAATTTGTAGTTATGTCGACTTCAAAGAAACTGCAGGGATTTGTGCCAAATCACCGCAGTTTTCCAACTGCATTTTTTTTGTAGTTTCACTGCAGTTCATTTTTAGCTGGGATCTGCTACATCATTTTAATAAAAGATCCATTATGTCGAACGCAGAGACATACCTACAAACAGTTATTTTTAATACAAACCTATATTCTAATTAAAAGAGGAAAAAGTGGCGGAATCTTACTTACAATATTTTAATTGTCATTGATGATTTGTTATACTTTTTTTTTGCATTAGGCAAAATAATGGGCAATGCTTAAAATCGTCGAATCAATGCACGGAATTAACTATGAGAGTTTAACCTTTAGGTAAAAAAACGATAATTTTCAATTCTAAAAGACATTTTGATTTATTATTTTTATAAAATCGAATTAAATGTTGTTAATGCTTCTTGTCATATAGATTATATAATATAATTAAATTAAAAATGTAAGATGTAAAACTATGTTGAATATTGAAGTTATTATAACGTTTCATGTGAATATTAATTGCAATTATTCTTTTGAGCAACTTAATTTCATTGAGAGTTGACATTGGCTTGTGACAATTTCTCAAACGAATAGAAAATAAATCAATTTTAGAAACCTATCAGTGTAGGGATTTACTTCAATCGAGTGTAATACATTTCAATAAAAAATCAACAATATAATAAATTGTAAAACCTTATAATAATATATTTATTTTAAATGCTAAAAAGGTGTAAATTAACAACATAATATTCTTTATTTATACATATGGTTCTTTATTTATTTTTACAGCTGTATGTTGATAAATATTTAGCAACAAGCATTTATTGTCTGTCTAATCATTAAAATAAATTCATATATTTAAAAAAAAATATTCATCAGATATATTTATAATTTACAAAAGCGACTATTTATTTTGTATGCCAATGATTTTTTAAATAGTACGGAAAAGGTAAGTTAAAACCGTATATTCAGATTGAAACCGAATACCGAACTCAGTTTGACCCAATTGAAACAGTACTCTAATGACTAATGTTTGAAATACTTAGCTGTCGCCAAGAAGAAGTAGTAGCCAACCCTGAAAGCTTATTTTATCAATTTTTGTTTTAAAGTTTTCTCTTCTTCAACATTTATAAGCATGAATATAGTTAACCTTTATACCCCAAATTGAAGATTAAAAAATATATCATCTCAGTACTTTTTTACTTTCTTTTATCTTTATATGAAGAAAGTCTTGGATTCCTGAAAATTTTCGACTTTCGGGTTTCGAAGGATATATAAATTTAAAAGATCCTGAGGACGATTTGACTGTTTTTAGGGAATGTCTGTCCGTGAGCCTGAGTCTCACTCTGTGTGTCCGTCTGTATGTGACATAAATTTTCTATGCGTTCTAGCTGAAGAACTCATGAAGTAAGTTAATTAAACATCAGATTCAGTTAGTATAAATTCGTTATGGGTTTTATTTTGGTGTAAATCGCCCAACAGGTTGCGCTGCTTTGCTACATTGTGCACTATTCCCGCCATAACTATATCGCAAGAACTAATGCATGGGATTTCATGAAATTGTATATTCTGTTGGACTTGAACGCAAATAGTCGCTGATTAGGTTTAAGTCGGATTATTATATTAAGTTATGATAGGTATAAGTCGCTCAACAGGTGGTGCTGCTATGCTCAATTTTGCAGGATTTCGACGTTAACTGTATCTGAAGAAGTAATGCACGGTATTTGGTTACATTTCATATTCTGTTAGACGTTAACATAAATAGTAGCGGATTCGGTTTGGATATGAAACGCGCCTTTAATGCTTTATTTATCGCGATATTCGCGATTCCTAAATGTAAAAAAAGAATAGATTGTCATTCAATTTTGGTTGCATATAATTGGTTTACAAAGAAGAATGTTTTGGGATCGCCACAGCGTACTAGTCCTATTATGGTATTAAATTATATTTGAAGACGTATACAATAATTATGCAAAAAAGAAAATATTTAGTAATATCAAATAAACACAATCGGTACTTTTAAGTACAGTCAAAACAATAAAGGTTAATATTCGTGTAATATTTAGATAGGCAAAAATTGAAAAAAAGAGTCATTTATGATTGCAAAAAAATGTTTAAAAAGTCGTTTATGATTGCAAAAATTTTTTAAACAGATTCTTTTAGATTGCAAAAAAATTAAAACAAGAGTCGTTTATGATAACAAAAAATTAAATGCTGCTAATAAAATTTAACATTGTATTTTGTGATATTATTATTTTTTAGCATTACAGTGCAAGATTGTTAATGCGTCTCCACTTAAGACGTATCTCCGGTTGATGTAGGCAATTTCGTTTTACCAGTCATTTTCTATTTGAAATTTATGTTAAAGATATCGCTTAAAGCGTACTACTCAGCGGTTAATGCGGACAGTTTCTTCACCTACTGACCGAGCAGAATCTAAACTGCTTTTGGGTATTATTTTTTCAAGGGCGAACTTTGGTGCAAATTTGGTTATTAAAAAATGAAGAAATTCTCATTGATAATAATGAAGAGAAATAGCTTCCTACCACCAATAACGTGAGAGGTTCAATTGAAAAATCAAGAAATTCTCATTGATAATAATGAAGGAAAAAAAACTTCCTGCCACCAGTAACTTGAGAGATTCAATTGAAAAATCAAGAAATTGTTAGTGATAATAATGAAGAGAAAAGAAATTCCTGCCACTAATAACTTGAGAGATTCAATTGAAAAATCAAGAAATTCGCATTGATAATAATGAAGAGAAAAACTTACTGCCACCAATAACGTGAGAGATTCAATTGAACAATCAAACAATTTTTGGTGATAATAATGAAGAAATAAACTAGGAAAAGATTCAATTGAAAAATCAAGAAATTGTCAGTGATAATAATAAAGAGAAAAAACTTCCTACCACCAATAACATGAGAGATATAAAAATTGCTAATATCTGTTCACCAATATCGCGAATTAACATGTGATAGACAAAATTTTCGAATGTGTTCGAAAACTGGAAAATGATGTGTTACAATTATCTTTTGCTAAAGTAACGCAAAGTGGGAAATTAATTTAATTAAAATTAAATTATTAAAGTACAGTAATTCCTTTGGATTTTTTGTCTTTCCTCAGTAATTTATTCTTGAGTATAAAAAAAAATATGTATTGATTGTTAACTAAAATTACTAACTTTAAGAAAAACGTTGTTTATTTGTGCACTAAGTTGGTAACCTAATTTCTGACCTAAACGTTTTCAGTACATGACATAAACGACACTTCTGTCATAAACAACATCTATTTTTGCCAAAAACTGAATTTAGTTTATTCAATGTAAAGGATTATTATACACTGTCTAAATGTTTATATCGTTTAATGGCGACATCGGTTAGTGTGGGCAAAAATGAAAGTCCGAAATAATGGGAGTTTGATGTATCTAAAAATGTTTTTATCAGAAAGAAATCTACTATACAATGAAATGTATTATAATACTTTACGATACTTCTTTAAACAAAAATAGTACAACAAAGGCAGGTATACTATAAAAAAAATAAATATTTTCTCATTTCCAAAACTATTAACATTTTACTGATATATTGCTCCTCGTGAATTTTCCTTTACTAAAATCAGCATCTTTCCATTTAAACAAAACAATTGTAACTAACGAATGCTTACCATACAATTGTTATTGTACTAATGCTGTTTGTGACTCGTGATCGTCAGCTGTAAAAATTAAAAGAGAAAACAGGAGAGACATCTTGAAGGAAGATATGATGTTAAATATATTATTTAATCCAGGTTCAGACATTGCACAAGTACATCGTTAATTAGGTACAACAGCCGAGGGCAGTGGTACCCGGGAATCCAAACGTACACTTATACTCCAAACTACCTTTACATGTTATGATCAGTCAAAAGGTTTATAACGATGGTTATTGTTCGAGCTTCTTTGTTATTGTTCGTGATGAAAGAAGTATCCGCATAAGTCACCAGGTTCTATATATAAAAAAAAAAAAACTCCAGTATGGTAGTTAAAGGGTTTATTAGGAGATTACCATGTCAAAAGAAGGATCGCACGGCAGAAGAGGGGAAGATACAGCTGGAGCTCAATTATGAGCACATTTACAACAAGCAAATCAGAGCATGAGTGTTGTTTCCACGACACAACTTGAAATTGCACTGACAAGAATCTCGCCAAATAGGGTTGCTAATAATTGTCTAGGCGAGCGGACTTTCAGATGAAGCTGCCGCATAACTAATGGTATTTAGCGAGCCGGGTTGCTAGATTTTTTTCAAAAGGACGAATTTTGTTTCAAAAATTAACATCGCCACGGCGATTATAACCGACAAATATCTTCTCATGTGAATATAATTTCGACAGACAAAACAGTATGTGCTTTTAACAATCAGAATATATTTTTAGACATGGGTGTGAGTGATTGAGTTATTACCACTACCAAATAAGGGCATGCATTTGGGCAGTATGTACAGATAGACATAATTTTTAACGGACCTTGTGGCCACAAAAATGCGTTATGAACACATTGTGTTATAAGCTTGGTTTCGGAAAGTGAAAATACGAAAAGGCATCTGTGCTGATTTAATTCTTTTCTTTTTTTTATTTTAATCGAAAAGCCATGAGATATTAGTGATCGAGCACAAGTGAAAATGAAAAAGGGAAAGGGTATAAATTACAGCGGGATTATTGTTTGTAGTTAAAGATAGCTCAATTAAATTTTGAAAAAGGAAGGGGGAAAATATAATTTAAATGACGAATAGGATAGATTAAAATTAATATATGATTCTCATATCATAAGGTTCGAGAAAGAATGAGTAGTTTCTCTTATCATGACATAAAATCGAATGAATTTTCATTTCGCCAAAGGGTTACAACATAGCGATAATTTCTCCAAAAACAGCATAAAGACAATTAAAAACTGAGAGATCAGAGCCATTTTTGGCATAATTCATCCTAACGATTTTTTGCAGCGGAAGCCAACATGTGCGGGAACTTTCAAACCACATGTGTGAGGCTCGGAGGTGTTTTTGCATTCTTGAATCCACGATCTTATAAATTTGTTACATTGGATATTTTTAGACAAGAATTATTCAGTTGCGCTTGGGAATCATTGTAATTAAAAGGGTGAATCAGTTAGCAACAGGTCTGTGTGACCAAATAAGGAGATGGGATATGGGCATCTTATGCTAGCTATTTGAAAGAGTAGATGTAGTGGTTTTCATTTGCTTTACCATGACAGTGTAGAAATTTCTTTTTTGGTGTAACTGATTTAAAAGAATATTAGAATAACCGGAATGAAATTTGTTACACTGAATTTAACAAAAGTGTGGGAAAGGCAAATGAAAAAAAATGTATTTTTGTAAAACAGTGAACCTTAAAATAATGAAAAAGGGGAACACATTTGGAAAAGGGAATTAAATGAGAAGAAAATAATTACAAAAATTGAATAATACAGGATGCGACATCATAGTTATTATAATAATAAATAAAGTCAAAGTATTTTCCCATAATGGTTATTTTCCTTATGAAAATATAAATAATAATGCCATTAAAAATGAATTTAGTGAGTGTAGAATTAGCATAAAACTAATTTAATCGCATTTAATGAAAAAAAAATATCGTTAAATAATGCCTTTTTGTGCAAAAATATCATAAAAACCCAAAGAGTTTTTTTCTATAGAATATTTCTAATATAAATTTTTATCTACATAGAATTATAATAAAGATTATTTTAGTTTTAAGTTGTTACATCTTAATTTTAGTTTATACATAACCCAAGATTTCGAAAGATTTCAAATATCCAATTCTCTGTTAACTCATATATGTATTTTCTAACAAGATTATAATTAATCATTAAAATTACAAATTTCAAAACGCATTTCTTCAAAATTTCCTGCGCTTGAGTAAACATGAAGTATAAAATAAAGAAGTTCATTCCATGTATTCAGTTTTGAATCGTTATAATTAGCTTTCTGTGCGAAAATTGTTTTTCTGTTTCGCTCGAAAGAAAATACCTTATGTTTTGAAGTTTTTTAGAGTTCTTCAAATATTTGTAGCATAGATACTATAATTGATGTGATAATTTTAAGTATCATACGTTTGTGACTATACATACACATAGTCATTATTTTCTTATTAATCATTAAATTAAATAGATGCATTCAATCCATGTTTGGAACAGACCCAAAATCATAAATCAACAATACACTAACTACGTATTCTGTATCCTCTCATTCATTAATAATCTTATAATTTTCGGTGATTTAATGACATATAAACACTACTTCGGTTTTCAACTGCTGAAAGGATTTCATATATATATATAGGATAATAACTAAACAATTCTGGTCTGTATATTATTAATCAATTATTAGCTTTACATTGCGTTTCTGCACTTAGATTTATATATATGTATGTGTGATATGCACGTATGTTGCACATTTTTTGTATGTATTAATTTGAACTCTCTCAAGAACTCAATTATGCTATTCTTAGAACTTCGGTAATTTTTTAAAGCCGTTTCTAAATACATCTGTGACGAAATTAATTCGAAAAGAGAAAGTTTCAGCATGTGCAGAAAATTTTAATAAGGCATACTACTTCTACAAAAGTGCACGTTGACGATATATTGACACTTTTTAACTTCGTGAATACAACATGATAAATTATTTAATCCATTTGATTGAAATAATAGATTAATCATCAATAATAATTTATCCTGTTCAAAAGTTTAATCTAAAACTCTAAAATATCGTATTCTATTTTATAAAGAATAATTTACATGTAAATACATAAAAAAAATATATAAAAGAGAAAAAAAAATCTAAAAGAGAAATAAAATAAAAAGCGAATGGATAATTGTTAAAATTGACAATTTCAGTTTATCACTCACTCTTTTAAACGTGATGCCAAACGTCCATTACATAAAAAGCTAACAAGGAGAGTGCCAAAGCTTGGTAATCACAGATTTTGATCATTTTTATATATGTTGTCGGGTAGAAGCCTCTTAGTCTCAGGTTCAATGGATTTTATACAACGCTACTTAGTTCTAGAGAACTGGGAGGTCTAATATTATAACAAAACTTAAATACTTACTTTGTAACGAAGTAACTGCATTGGTCGTAGCTCAGTTGATCTGTTGTCTGTTCGTGGGTCCGGGTTCGATGCCGGAACGCGCTACGTTTGTTTTTCTCAGTTTTTTTATTTAAATATACTTGTAATTATAATTTAATAATCTCAATTAAAAATTATAATACTGTGCATTAATTATAATGTTAACCTATTTACTTTTATATCTGTAACTAAATCGTTGTATAAAACATCATTAAATGGTTAATTAAAAAAAATCACTTTTAAAATGTATTTCATATATGCTTTATCGATGAAACTATATTGAACAATTGTGTCAATTAGTGATTGTAAAGAAACATCATTTATATATTGCCTTAACAAGGGAAGTCAATGCGATGATAATACTACTTTGTTTTTAAAGTAAGAAACATAACTATATTAAAAATTAGCATAAGAATAAAATGACAGCATATTTATCTTTTATTCTATTGTAATTAGAAGGCGCCACAACAGACTTTGGTTATTTCTTTTTTTTTTAGTTTGGTGTAGTTAAGTGTTTCTTGTTTTCAATCTTTATCGCACAGGGGCGTATCATTCTATAACATCTTCTAATCGTATAAAAATGGATAAAACAAGCTATAGTTCACAAGAAGATCAATCTGAAGTGTCGGGATTCGATGAAAATAAGAAAAGTGATGTCATAAATGCGTTGAAGTAAGTAAAATTTTATTGCAAAACAATGGATTTTTAACAAATAATCCAGCATCTGAAATATCTTCGTTTTCTATTCCAAGAAGAATTCTATGATTCGATAGTAAATATGCTGATTTTGTAATGATTTTTGAATTTTTACTAGTCAATAACTGATCCAATTTTTTTAAATGATGAGAAATGTTTAATAATGGTTTAAAAATCAAAAATCATAAATTAAAATTTAATTATGTTAACAAAATTTTTAATTGAGATTATTAAATTATAATTACAAGTATATTTAAAAAGATAAAGGGAAAAACAAACGTAGCGCGTTCCGGCTTCGAAACTGGGACCTCGGATCCATGGGCAGACGCCATATCAACTGAGCTACAACCAACGAATTTAATTCGTTACAAAGTAAGTATTTATGTTGTGTTATAATATTAGACCCCCCCCCCATTTCTCGAAAACTAAGGAGCGTTGTATAAAATCCATTCAAGGTCTTCTACCCTACAACATATATAAAAATAATCAAAATCTGTGATTACCATGCTTGGCACTCTCCTTGTAAGAAAAATATACACAAATAATTTCTCATAATTAGCTGTTTTCTAAAAAAATAATTTTACTTTCTTATACTTTTCTAAAGCATTTAATAACATATTTTTATATATATCATGAAAGAAATTTTTTTCTTGGTTGTTGTTGGATTTTAACGAAATAAAATAGCTTAAATGGACAATGCGTTTTGTGTATTTCCAACAAAACTATCCAATGGATGCACATATTTTTATAAACAGTGTCTGTTGTTTAAAATTCTTTAAGCCTCCTAACCATGTTTTTCCGTCATTTAAATTTTAAATTCAAAGGCTGAATTAAAAAAAATTACATTAATGGTAATTTTTTATAGTGAATAAGAAATATAGATATGCAATGTTATTAAATATAACGGAACCATCATACCAATTATTTTCATATTTATTATTTAATGAGTCATTAAACGTACGTGAAAAAAATCTGACAGACGCTTTACGGGTTAAAATGGGTTATTTTGCCTGTTGATCAATGTAAAATAATTACCTTATATTCTGGCGTATCACGCCCACATCTTATACAAAGAAATTGAACGAAAATTCATGGTGCGTGTTAAACACCAATTATAATATTGAAAGACCAGAGGGCTCGTGTGAAGATTTCGCACTGAAATCTAATATAATCTATTATCCTGTCGATCACTTTTCATAACAAAAAACTACCGCCAAACTAAGATTAAACGCCAAAAGTGCAGTCCCATTTACTTGATGTCAGAAGCATTATACGTGTTTGTTACGTCATCAAGTGGTTTTTAATTCGACATTTGCGTGTATTTTTCATTATGTTTTACTGATTTATTAGTTATTTTATTAATTAAAATAACAATTGTGTCCTTAAATTCTTACATTTTATTTATTTATTTATTTTGATATTCCAATGGCAACGTTCTCCCGTTTATTTGGCGATAGTTTTTTGTTATGAAAAGTGGTCGACGGGATAATAAAGAAGTATCATTTTTTATCAATATGTAATATTTATTAGATGCAGGTTTAAACTTCTAAAGAAAAATTAAGGATAAACATTATACATATAACAACATTTAGTTTTTTGTCAAGCCAGAATATCACCTAATTTATTCAATCAAAGTTAGAGTAAAAACTAATCCAAGATTGCAAAAGGCACGCGCAAGGCAAAAATAAATAAAAATCGTATTTTGACTGCATTAAAGGATGACGTCATTCGCTTCGGGAAAAACATGGGACATAGAAATATAAATCTACCCCTTTCAGTTTCAATTTCTCTTTTTAATCATAAATATAAAATAAACCCGTGCGGTGTTTTTTATTATAATTGCTGAGCATCATATAATGTGGTATTTGTTTATGGCAACAATAATTTGAGGAAAACCTTTCATTTTTTTATGAAAACAATTTAATTTTTAATTTTCAGCAAATTTTTATTAAAAACATGATTTAACGATTTGTTAAGTGGGCTATGTCAAAAGCCTGTTCAAAATCCTTTGATATGCTGTCTCATTCGTCGTTCTGCGTTTCGTATTTTCTTAGAAAAAGGGATGTTGACAGGGGAAATAATATATATGATTAAAAATTAAGGAAAAAATATAAAAAAAATCATAAGAGCAAAGATTTGTAATTTCAAAAACAGGGCTATTTATTTACTAAAAATATTTTCTGTTTATTACTGTGAAATGCAACAGCTATTATAATTTACAATATTTTTTATTTTATTTTTTGTAGTGTATATCTTGAATATTTGTTTCCAAAGAAGTAGGTTTGCGTAATACGGCGAATATACGTAAAAAGATTAAGTCTAAAATTTCAAGTATGCCTTATACGACTGAATATACGGTAAACATTCTGAATTTTAACCTTTGGATGATCCTATTATTGCTCATTCCCCAAATTTATATTTATTTTCAAAAAGGCTGATAGCTGGGAATACAAATTTAATTAATTGCTTTACAAAACTAATTACTGTGTTAAATAGAATACTGTTCCGAATACTTAGAATAATAATGTTGTACCATACAATATTTGTTTACTGCACCAATTACAATTTTTAATACATGTTCACCACCTGTTTTCCTAAAAGCACAGAGTATTTGGGGATTTTAGTATGTTGCTATAACATAGAAGAATATGACTGCATTGAGATTTCACCATCCTATCAAGGATATTGTTTAAAAAGAAAAAAAATCAATTACAGTTTGTTTATATATTAGTTGTTTACAATAGTGTTTTAAATACGTACTGTAATTTTCTTGCCAATCATGCGACGTGCGAATTTTACTGTATAAACGATAATTATTTTGAATTTAAATATGGAAAACTACTATTTAATTAGATTCATTAAATTGGTTTAATAAGGAAAATTGATTCATGTAAATATTTTAAAACAGTTGCGCAAAAAAAAAAAAAAAAAAAAAAAAAAAAAAAAAAAAAAAAAAAAAATTATATATATATATATATATATATATATATATATATATATATATATATATTAACGAATTTCTTTATTCTATGTGATTTGTATTATATAGACGATGATAATTTTGAATTTGAATGGGAAAAATTACTATTTAATTAGATTTATTAAAATGGCTTAGTATTGAAAATGAAATTATGCAAATATTATCATATTTTTGCGAAAAAAAGTATTATTTAACGATATTTTTAATTAATTGTGATCATATTAGTTTTATGTAAATTTTACACTCAATAAATTTAGTGTTAATGGCATTATCATTTCTATACGCAAGGAAAATAACCCTTATGGGAAAATACTTTGATATTATGTATTATTGTAATAACAATTGTAGGGTAAGCATTCGTAAATTACGATTGTTTTGTGTAAATGTAAAGGTGTTGTCTTTAAAAATAAACTATATATACATGAAAAAGTATTATTTCCTGTGAAGGCTTTTTAATTTTCTGATGTCGAACCATTGTGACCAAAGATGAAATATTTTCGAACAATGAAGCAGTGTGGCAAATATATTTTGTTCGTGATTTTTCAGTTTTATATTTAAGATCTATGGTTCAGAGTTTGACGCAAAGCCTCCCACGTCTTGATAAGCTAACTGAATATTTGGTAAGACTACTTATCTTTTTAGACAAAAAAGTATTGTGTGGTTCAAAGAGTACAGTGGACTATAGTTAATTCCTCTCCGCTTAAGATGAATATCCGATTAATGAGGATATTCTGGTACATTATTTCTTCAGGATTTCAGATGTGTTTCTGAGCAACGTCTCCGTATTATTTATATGCTGAATGATTGAATGAGTAGCTATTTGGTAAGAGTACTTATTAGTATATAAAAACACTGTGAGATTCAAGAAATGCATTGCAATCTCGTTAATGTCTCCCCACTTAAGCCGTATCTCCTATTAATGAGGACAATTTGGTCATTATCTCTTCAGGAATTGAGATGTGTCTCTGAGAAACGTCTCCCTGTTCAAGTTACGCTGATTGAATGAGTTAATATTAGGTAAAATTATTTAACTTATTAGTATATAAAAGTACTGTTAGGTTCAAGTAATACATTGCACTCTCGTTAATGCCTTCCCACTTAGGCCATTTCTCCCATTAATGAGGACAATCTGGTAAATTATTTCTTCATTAGTTGATATGATGTGTTCCAGTGAAACGTCTAGCAAGCATTGTTACTCTGAGTGAATGAGTTAATATTTGGTAAAAGTATTTATCTTATTAGTATATAAATGTATCGTTTGGTTCAAGGAATGCATTCCACTCTCGTTAATGCCTCCCAGCTTAAGCGGTATCTTCCATTAATGAGGACTATTTGGTACATTATTTCTTCATAAGTTGCGATGCGTTTCAGAGAAACATCTAACAAGCCTAGATACGCTTACTGAATGAGTTAATACTTGGTAAGAGTATTTATCTTAGTCAGGGCCGGCCCAACGGTATTTTGGCGTCCGTGCGAATATCCGTCGTGCGCCCCTCCCCCCCCCCCACAAGCCCGAAAAAAAGGAAATACTCTTGGATTATTCTTAACTTTTTATATATTCGTTACTTTTAAACATACTATTACTAATTACTTATGATATTATTTAAAGAATACATAAAGGCATTAAAATTCAATCCCTTTTTGTATATAATAATCTGGGGACGCGGACAAAAAAGAGGCAAAGAGACTGATCACTGATCCCCAACAGACAACCAATTGCCTCCCCCCCCCCTCCTTTGAGGGGCAAGGGCAGAAAATTAAAAAAAAAATCATCCAATCTGATGTTTATATTCTTAGAAAGCATATTACCAAAATTTTATCTTCAAAAGCCATCATAGATTCTGGATAACTTAAAAACAAGAAAATTTGCGACAAAATTTTTTTATTTCAATTTTCTCGCAATATCATTTTTGTTACATAACATCTTACTCAAAGCTCTTCCATTTATACAGAATTTCAAAGATCTGATAAGGAGAAATTTACTCACAAAAAATACATTCTAGAACTTGAAGCATAGGCCTATGTGGCAGAACCACAAAAAAAAGTTTCCCGTATTTTAAACAAACTACAGAATTTATTTGTGCACTGATAATTATGCATGGAAACTGAAATCACCCCACATGCTTAAAGCCACGGGGAAGTTGCAAAAAATTCGTCCTTTCTCAAAGGATGCCCTTGCCAAGATGTTCTTATTACCTACTCCTGGACAATTAATGGACCAACAACTGACAACTATATCCTGGTTTGCCCGAGAGAGATTAATTATCACTTCTTAGAAATACTTATATTGGTCATTTCCCTACCCGAAGTGTCCCCTCTCTCACCAGCCCTGACAACAGCACATAATATTTTACAGCTTTGTTGAAAGACTACTAAACTGGAATTCTTAGAACTGATTTTTTACCATCACCCTCGTGACAAAAAAGATAACTCTCGCTCAGATTCGGAGTCTTCAGAAATTATTTAACTTTATTTCTTCTGGCTCCCTATTGCTCCAAGCCACATACTAGTAGCTGTTTTTCCTTTGACCCCCTCCTCCTCCCTCACACACGCATTCACTTATGTGTGTGTACTCGTTTTGATTACATTAGTTCTCAAATCAGAAATAATTGTATTTCTTTCTGTAATCTTTCATATATTTGTAAATTAAAATGTAGAGCAATCACTGTCATAACATTTTCACTTGAGTTTGAAATTCTGGGGTGGGCCGTGCCCCCCCCCCCCCGTCTAGTTACGTATATGCTTTTATCCCATTCTTCTTTTAAACTTTGACAAAATTCTTTAACTATATATATATTTTTTTTAAGTGTGATGGCCGGGAAACAAGATATTTATAAATATGGTTTTACTTTATATTCATAATCATATTTTTCTAATTTTATTTTCTTGAAATACAAATTTATACATCTATTCCCTTTTAAATGTAAATTCTTTAAAGAGAATTATCTTTTTAAAACTTTTCTAAAATATTCTATCTTCTAATTTTCTTTTCTTTTTTTTTTTTTTTTTTTTTTTTTTTTTTTTTTTTTTTCATACATTTTCACATTTGATATGGAATATTGATTTGACTAAGGGATTTACAGAAATATTTATTTTTAAAAAATTACAAATTTTTAAAAAAACACACTTTTTTTTTTTATTTTTTTTATGAGTATTTTTTACTACGAGGAACAAATTTTAAAAATTTTCACTTTAAATAAAAAATTCCGAAACCAATTTAAAGATTACATAGCTGAAAAACTTTGTACAAAGTTTCATGGTTTTATCTTTCATATAAAATTAAATATGAAAAGTCTTGATAAAAAAATATTTCCCCGCTCAACAACACAAAACTATAGCTGAAAAACAATTTACAAAGTTTCATGGTTTTATCTTTCATATAAATTTAAATATATCAATTTAAATATAAAAAGATTTAAAATATATTTCCCCCTTCAACAACACAAAACTATCTGACACATTTTCTGACTCGTTTTTAAGCATAAAAGCACGAGACTTGCAGGTATGTTTTTTGATGTGATATGAAATCGAAAAGTTTTTTTTTTTTCATTTTCTGTTAAAAGAATTGCATCTTGAGTTATAAGTGATTTTTGTCTCAGGACAGCAGTGTCCGGAAATTCGGCTCAAAACGCCAACTTTGACGGCATTTTTTGAAAATTCTTCTGCTTTTACCGAAAAAATGAAAAACAGTTCGATTACATTAGTTTTTTAAGAAGAGCATCTGCCAATTTGACACATTTGGGATAAAAAATGTGCTAAAAAGCAGCCAGTTTGGATTTTGGCCTTACACAACGAGTTTTAAAATAAACCTTCTCTCTCTCATCGGAAAAAGCTGTTCAGAATAGATTGAAAAAAAAAAAACAATTTTAAATCATTGATATGTTTCTTAAAAAAATATAAATATTAAAATTAATAAGATGAACTGACTTCACAAAAATTTTACAATGCATTGTTTTCTTCAATGTTAATAACATCACTCTTTAAAAATAAGTTTCCATCTACGTTGTCTGATTTTTTTCTCAAATTTGAACTAGAAAAACGTTATTTTCTAAAATGAACTAAATTTATCTCTTTTATTTCCTCAGAAAAAAGAAAGAAAGAAAGAAAGAAAGTACGGACCAGGAAAAAATAGTTACATAGTCCTAATTTCATATCAATAAATGTTTTGACTTTAAACTTATTTGTGGTGCATTTCACATTGTCTTGTACACATTTTCACTTGTACACACTTTTCATTGCAAGGCCGAGGGGGGGGGGGGATAACGACAATTTGACGGGGTATTATCAATCAATAGTGTGAAAGGGTGCGTCAACTACCTCTTTAACCACAAGGCTGCCAGTAACTCTAGCGGACTGAACTATTTGCATTTACGCAAATTTCTTGGTTGAGATAGTCCCTTCAGAGTCGCAGAGCAATGATAATAAATACCACATGTTCTTCATCTTTAGAAACTAAAAATGATTATTTTAACTTCCGTAAAAGGCACTTGCACACCTGCACTCTTTCTCTGTTTTGTTAAAATATTTCCTTTTTTAGAAATCTTCTATAACGTTATCTTTTAAACATGAGTACTGAAATAGGAACAAATTCTATTTGAGACGAAATTGTTAAATTTTAAACTATTAAATAAGACTATTTTTTAAACATTATTATTAAAAGTGAATGAACTTAGGATTTATTATTAAGCTTGAGTGTTGGATATTGTTTCTTGAAAACAGTTACACCCGAAATAGCTGATAAAATTTCAACTAAAGCGTAAATGCTTTTAAGATTTAATACCGTTTTCACACATCTAATTAATGCCCAGTTTTTTTTTAAACTTTTATTTTATTTGCTCTTATATCTTATGTTTTTAAATAATGTAGAATGTATTTCTCACACCATCATTGAAGATTTATTAGGATAATAATAAAAACATTTTCTTTTATTATTAATTAAAGGACATGTTTTGTGCTAATACTAACCTAGAATGGATTTATGAAGACTGAATATCATTGCATCAATGAATCATTACGGATTGCATCAAAGATCTTTTTGTAAAAAAAATTCATTTTTTTTTTTTTTTTTTTTTTTTTTTTTTAGTCTGGTGTTCAAGTAATTCCACATGTTTTAACATTCAGAGAATTTTTCAAGAAAATAAGAAAAATAGACTTAAGGTGTTGATTTACATTATTTAGACTTTTATTTCAAACATGTATTTCATTTTATAAACAGGCACTTTTACCTTAAAACATTTGTTTGAGGGAGAAGAGTCAAGGGATAATATACTACACATGAATCTGGAAAGGTGTGAATCAATTTAAACCTATTATGCTAATAAATGGAACATTGACATAGGAATATTGTACAAAGTCACTTCTAATATACTTGTATGATTTCATTAAGTATATTTTGGACAAATATTTTTAATGATTTAAAGAAAAAAAAAATACAGACTCTGCGTTATATTTCAGACATGCAAGATATTTGGTAAAAAATAAAAATAATAATAATAATTAAAAACTAAAACTTAGAAAGCATTAAACTGTATAAACATGCGTAGTTACTTTATCAAGTTGTGAAATTTTAAGTTGAATAAAAAAAGGTAAAGATAAAATAATTTATGATACTATGAAAATTGATTGTTGAAACTGAAATAAAATCAGTTGACTACATTCAAAAATTCTCTCAACGAGGTCATCGTTAAAATTTTTCTCAGATTTTCTGTAAATTAGAGTAATATAATCATTGTAAATTATAGTAATGTTTTTATATGACAAGCAATTTCGCCTCGAAGTACCAGAAAAATACCACTATTTACCACTTCGAATTATAATGAAAAATTGTTTCACTTCTGTTTGTTAGATTTATGTTCATTCGCACTCTAAATGTCTGAATTTCAGTAAAAATACTTGTGTAATAATGAAATTTGATTGAGTTGTAATGCTCAGATGAGCCGACACATATATGAATCCATTTTTGCTCGCAAACGCATGAGATTGGCAGATGCTGTTATTCAGAAACCATATTGTTCGGGAACTGAATAGCTTTTCCATTCTTCGTTAAAAATAGAAGGCCTATCAGAAAAACTTGGTGAAAAATTTCGTTTTTAACAGAATCTCTGGATGCGCCAGCCCGATAAAGGTCGTTGTGAGACAACAATTGCTTATAACTCAAGATATTCCTTTCTCGAAAAATGAAAAATATGTATTCGATTTCAAATCACTTAAATGTGCTAGAGTTTTGCATTATTGAATCGGGATTTTTTTTCCCCTTTAGAAGCGCCTTAAAAGCAAGGTTCGTGATTTTTTTATTAAAAAAAAGTAAAATAAAAAATAAATAAATCGAATTTTTTTTAATTCGGATTTTTGTTTTATTTAATTCAGATTATTATTATTATTATTATTATTATTTAAATACACATTTTAAAGTAAAATAACCTCAGAGTAAACATACCTGTATGCTTACTCTGAGAAAATAACCTTTACAAAATCATTAAAATTAAAAACTAAAATAGCTCTTTTAAATTTATTTGAAGAAAAAATACTCATTCACTTGGTTAATTTGAAATATTTTAATCATATGAATAATTAAATATTACAGTTACAAAAAATGGAGCAATAGAAACGGATTTAATTTGGAAAGGTGAATTATCTTTTACTTTTGAAAACATGAAATAAATAAAACGAATTATTTTGTGTTATATGATCACTTGCTTAAACTGCAATTTAACAAATATACTTTTCTATATAAAATATATATACCACTTTAAATTACCCATTTAATAAATTAAAAATCATATGCACCCTTTATTACTAAAAGCTAAAAATTTTTAACCAAATTTTTTATTAAAAATCTTAAAATACTAAAGATAATTATATTTATAAAACAAGAAAACAGTTATGAATGAAATTTTAAACAATATATTTCAGATCGGTACTGAATCCCTTCAAAAGCATCTATTTCAAATTATATACAATATTCTGGAATACACACAATATTCACTTAATGAATTTTGAGAATGCATTATACATACATAAAGATGATCTCTGATGATGATTATATGTTACAAATTTCAATGGATCTGAAAAAAATGTATTCTTTGTTATTAAAATATTTGAAAAGAAACCAATTTTCCAGCTGAGTTTCTGAGCAATTACTGAGTTTAGACTGAATCAAAGTTGGATTTATTTAATTTAAATTTAAAAAAATTAAATCAGATTTTTTTTAAGACTACTAAAACTTTAGTTGTTAATTAGCTTACATTTATAAGTAACTAAAATTTAAATTAGTTTTAACAGGAACAAAAAATCATGCGTTAAGCATAGATTATGAAACGTCTTCCAACACAATCAGAATACTGTAACAAAACTTCATAGATTCATAAGGTGAAATGTGATATCAAAGTAAACAATTCTCGAAAACGTATGTCATATTCGAAAACCCAGTTTCAGTAATTAAAATTAATAATTGAAAAATATCTGTGTTTTTTTTTTTTTGTGCATGATCAATAGATTTGTATATATGCCACACAATATGCTAAAATTTAGTTCAGTTAGGAAACGCACAGCAAAGCTCAAAAATTCCATTCTTCAATTTCGGTCAATGAAAGATAATGTACTCGACATCTTTTGCGCAGCCCTGTATATGATCTATAGAATTTATATACACCAAGCAATATGTAGAAAATTAGTTACATTTAAAAAAGCGTGCCACAACGGAAAAAACGCTTCTACAAATTAATGTTCACAGACAGTACTGTACCGAATTATTTTGTATGTCCCTGTAAATGAACGATAAATGCTGTGCTCTCTATAATCTATGATAAGCATAAAAATTGTAATATAACTCAGTGATATATATCAATTTCAATATGTTTGAGATATATTAACATCATTAAAATACACCGTAAACGATTTTGCCTCATTCGACCCCATGCGATTTCGACCGTAATGTAAAAGAATTCTTTTGAGTGTGCCTGTAAATGAACTATAAGTGCTACATACTTCATTTTCAATACCGAACATGCCATAGTTGACCTAAATGGCATATATCAGTTGCGGGGAAATCCGAGTATATTTACGAAAGTTAGAGCTCGGACGGACAGACAAACCGAATGAATAAACAATTTTCAACTTTGTTGGAAAATGTTAAAAATATACATAAAAACATTTCAGACTATTACAAGCCATGAAATCCTTTTATTTTCCAAACCTTTGCATAAATAAACTTACATCAGAATATTGAATCACTTGCTATTTACATGTGAAAGTAATGAGATATCTACATAAATTTAATTTAAAAAACCTTTGAATGGCCTATTTATTTATTCTAATGTTTCCCATATCCTCACAGAATGTCTCTGTATTAAAAAAATTACATAAGATTTAGATGTTTTTTAATAGATAAATATTCATTAATCTTTTAACGTTTTTCAGCTAAGATTCTTTATTTTTAAATTGGTATTTTTATTTTAAAGTGTGATATTTGATTTAAATAAAATTAAAAATCACGGATTTTGAGTTCTCAGTCTCTCCGTTTCCTTAAATTTACAATCTTTTTATTACTATTATTTTTTTCAAAACATAATATTTATTACAAAATATCCTGATCTAAATTTGAAATAAAATTTTTACTAAAGTTGTTTTACATCAATTATTAAAAAAAAAAAATCATCTTAATCTTAATTATGATTAAAATCAATCTGATTTAAATCAACAAACCCTGCTTAAAAGAATTTGTTTCCCAGATTCAATTTTAAAAATCGAATACATTATTTTTTTTATGAATTGTTATATTTTACGTGCATTTTGAAGAGGTTATGCTTTTTACAATTAAATTAAGTAAGCTAGATTAAATACTAAAACCAGTGAAACAGAACGTATGTAAAGCGGAAAAGTTTTTTAAATGGAAAATTTCATGGTCTCGGTGAAAATAATGTAAACTATAAGGAATAGTGTACCTGCTAAGATGAAAACCTGTCTATAGTGGAATTTTATTCGGTATCTTGTGAGTTCGTCTTAAAAGATTTTACTGTTTAAGAGTTTTAAAATTATAAATATGCTTGAAAGAACAGAAAAAAAAACACATTTTAACATAGCTAAAAACTTTTTACTTCAGTTTGTCTCTCTGTCTGTGCTTCAATTTTCGTAAATATGATTGGATATTCACAAAATTCATGCTCTGATAATGAGGTTTACTATACCATTCTTCGCTATTGAAAATGAAATGTATTTTAAAACATTTATTATTATTTTAAACGGGACATATGAAAGAATACCAATACAGTATCGTTTATAGGTGGTTTTACCATTTTTTCCAGAAAAAGACAGAAAACAAAACAAAAACAGAAAACAAATATGCAATGTACTGTGTGCAGTATTTATATGTCCTAGAAAATGCCTCATAATTTTTTTTAAATAATACAGTGAGCAAAGCCTTTGTCTTATATGTTACATCATATACACACAGATTTTTTTTTTTTTTTTTTTTTTTTTTTTTTTTTTTTTTTTTTTGTTTAATTTTGTTAATGTTAATTTTGTATTTCTATATTTCCTATTAGGATAAAGTATATTAACATTACATTCATCTTTTTTACTGATTTGTTTTAATAATTATTATTTTTCAATGATTTATGTGAAAAATTATAGTTGTTTTTGCTTATGATATATATATATAGTACATTAATTAATTTTATTATCTAAAATCCCCACCCATGCATTTTTTTTTCCTTTACAGAACTGAAAATGAAACAATTTTCAGCAATTTAAAAGCATTATTTTTTTTAATGATTATTTATTATTATTGTTTTAAATCAGTTTCGCGCATTGTTTTGTTATTATTACATAGTTAAATCAATTGACATAATATATATAGAGTAAATTCTGGCTTATTTGGAAGTGAAAGATTCGAATTAAATAAAATAAAGAGAGAGTAAAACAAAACACTAAACATAAATGACTACATTTTGCAAACTTAAACTTTCGAAATTTTACCTATATTTTTTCACTAATTTGACCATGTTTCAAAAAATATATATTCTCAACAAATTATGTACTTAACTTAAAAAAAAAAAAAAAAAAAAAAAAAAAAAAAAAAAATCCTTAACGACAGCTATTTAATTAACACATTAAAAATAATCAAAATGTAAACACATAAATAGTATTAAAATAGCCATAAATATCAGACCGCAATAGATTCCACCGAAGATAGTGAATACAGTCCATTTTAAACGTTTGTTGAAATGAAATTCATAGTTGCTAATGTTTTCATCAGAATTTATCTTGAAGTGTTAAAATATTACGCTTTTAACACATAAAATATTAAATTAAGCAGATATTTCAGAAATATTTTGGCAACTAAGGCGGAAAAAAACATCTTTTAAGAAGAGTACGAAAAAAGAAAGAAATTAAAAAAATTAATTTTATGAGGAGATTTTTTAAATGTACGGTGCATTCTTCTACGCCCATATCTTTAATATTGGCGAGGAGAATTAGAGAGCTGACTGAGAAACCCCCTTAAGGATATTTTCAAATCCAAACTAGCTACTTTACGAAATATTTTTTAATTTACTTTTGTTCGGAAACTTGTGAATTTGGCAAGTGTTCTTAATTCAGAAACTTTGTAATCGAAAGGCGTTTTCCATTTTTTGGTAAAGGCCAAAAATCTTTCAGAAAATACAGCCAAAGTCAGCGTTTTGAATCAAATTTCCGACGCCGCAGCACAAGAAAGGAGAAAAACGTGTTGTCACGTAGCAAGAATCGCTAATAACTCGATAAATAATTTATTTATCAAAAAATGGACGACTATGATAAAATGGATGACAAAAAATGGATTCCAAATTGTTTCAATACCCTGCTAATTTTATGCCTTTACGTTTAAAAATGAATCACAAAATGCGTCAGAAAGTTTCGTGCTGTTAAGCATATTATTTGGGAACCATCTTAACGGAATCTTGGGATATCATTGATGAGGAAATAAATATACAAATGTTCTAAAAAATGTTTGTTCAATTATATTTTTTACATAATACATTTCTTGTTATTTTTTAGGCCACACGAAATTTATTATGGTTTTTGCTCATGATACAAAAAGCTGAATTGTTTAGTTATAATTTTTATAAAACTCTTATATGCAGAATGATTTTTTTTCTTTCTGTGATTTGCACTTTGAAAAGAGTAGAGTCTGTGGAATTTATCTACAAGAGGAACTGACATTGAAGAATGAATAATAATGGATGGGAGGGGGGTTGTGATACAGATGTCTTTCAATGAGCAAAAATGTTTCTTCGCTTTATCTCCATTCTAGGGGCCCGTATATCAAGGATTGTTTGTAAAGAAAGACGAGTAAGGATTGAATCTGGCTACCTTTCTTATTTACAAGTCGCCAGGCTGTTAATTGCTTTTTCGTCTCCCTCATTTCCCCTACCCCGTGAAATTGTCAGTAAGTCCGAGGGGGGGGGGGAGATGTCCTGGGCACAAGAGTAGAAGGGGGCGCCAAAAGAAGATTTGGTTCGTCCTTCGGTACAAAAAACAAATAACGAAATTTAGGAAAAAATGTCATGGAATCGGACGACCCAAAATAAAGATATATTCGTTAATTTTATACTCTTTGTTTTGAACAGGGCGTGATTTTTCTATTAAGGGACTGCTTAGGGGCGCCAGAGAATAATATTTGATTAACGAATTCATCTAAGATACCTGTAAGATTTATACACTGTCCCAATTATATTTGAATTGGTTCAATATTTCGGACATCGTGATGACAAAATTTGCTTTTGTGTGTCTCTGTAAACAAACTATACGATTTACATACTTGATTAATGAACACACCCAGATCCAAGGTACTTGTAAGATCAATACACTGTTCCGATTAGGTTCGAAATGATTCAATTTTCGAACATTATCTTGTTAACAAGATCTGGATTATATATAGATAGATAAAAACGAAGCGATTACAGCAGGTCCATTTCTAAAGAAAGCAATATAAAAATATTAAGATAAATATGCTTCTTAACAATTATTTCATATTTAAAATAAAAATTAAGGGAATGGATTGAAAATTTCTCTGTATACATTTATTTTGGAAAAGGATTGGAGAGGGCGCCAAAATGCTTGCGACTGAAAAATTCCTATTTTCGGCCATGAATTGAAATACTATTACACTATTATTGATTTAATACAGATTAAATTAAGAATAACTAAATAAAACGATGTGCTGAAGTTAATTTTTTAATAAGATTAATTACATATATAATTTTTAGTTAGAGAAATTTACCTCTATTAACCTTTCATTTGCGTCTTCGACATAAGATTTGGCGCTCCGATTATATCCCTTTTTTCATCATGGTTTTTACTTTTTCTTTCTTTTTTTTTTTCGGCGCCCTCTTGATCCTTTAATAATTTCCCGATTTTTTCATCCACGGCATGTTGAGTATAATCTTTAAATTAATATTGTTTAATACAAATAAACGAGAATAAGTAATTTGTACGATTCTCTGCAACTACAAGATGTTTCCTGCCAAAGGACACTTTTGCCACTATCAGCTGCATGAAGGAACAGTCCAGAGTCGATCAACCAGCGAGAGAAGAAAGAGTTCAGAATCGTAAAAATGTCAGTAGTTATTAATTAACCTCCCTCAGTCCTGGTGTTGAATAGAGGTTTGGCTATGTCTTTCCTGGATGTAATTTGAGTGTTAATAGCCTCGTTTCCTCAGATAAATAAACCGGGTCTATATGGGAAGATTTCAGTGTCCTTGAACTGTTATTTAAACCCAAGGTAGAGCCACTCCCACAGACCGCAGCCTGGAAAAAATGAAAAAGAAAAGGAAAAAAAACCCGGAATCTAAAATCATTTTTTGTCGGTGATCTTTTGACTTTTAAGCGCCCCTTAAGCCGTTTCGCGACTTGGCGCCCCGTGCGGTCGCACACTTCGCACGCCCCTTGCGCCGGCCCTGATCTTAGTTGACTAACATTATTGTGAGGATCACATGGGAACTGTGGAATCTCGTTAATGCGTCACCGCTTAAGAATTATCTTCGATTAATGAGTATAATTTCGTTTTTTTCATAATTAGCTATTTGCGATTAATGTTAAGGACATAGGTTAATGCGTACTACCCATCTCAAAATGCAGATTTTTTTTTCGGAAATAGATCATGCAGGATCGAAGCTAGTTTTGTATATTTCTTGTTTATTCAAAAGAAAACTTTTGTGTAACTTTGTTTATTGAAAGTTCAAGAAATTGTCAGTGGTAATGATGAAGAGAAAGAAAACTCATGATGAATAAAATATGTAGCATCCCTTACATTTGGAAACACGAAATGCTGTTATTACTGTTACTTGCTTTTTGTTCTTAAAATTAATTATTGATAAAATTAATTAAAAAATGCTGCATTTACGACAAAATTACTGTTAGCGTGCTACTATTATTTTTCAATGAAAACTCCTGTAAATTGAAAATCTGCATAAAAGTTGTAAGTTTTCGTAGGAATTTAGAATGAACAATATCTGAGAATTAAGGTATTTCATAACTTAAGGAGATTGATTTCGAAAAGTCAAATCTAATGTATCATACGTTTGATTACACTCTAAAAACGACATTTTCAAAACTGAGCAAAAAATACTCAAATCTGAGTATGTCGCATAGTCGAAATGGCTCCGAATCAAAATTACTCAAATTTGAAATATGTATATCTCATTTCTGAAAACATGCACACACTCAAGAAAAAAACATTATGTGCTCATATTTAAGTATGCCCATGTTTCAAAAATGAGTATGGACTGACTCCTATGTGCTCATCTTTGAATATGTCCATGTTTCAAAAATGATTTTGAACAAATTTGAATATTTTTTGAGTATGTCCATGTTTCAAAAATGAGTATGGACTGACATCTATGTGCTCATCTTTGAATATGTCCATGTTTCAAAAATGAGTTTGAACTGATTTTAATCATTTTTTAGAATATCCATGTTTCAAAAATGAGTATGAACTTACTTCTATGTACTCATTTATTAATATGTCCATGTTTCAAAAATAAGTTTGAACTGATTCTAATCATTTTTGAGTATGTCCATTTTTCAAAAATGAGTATGAACTGGCTTCTATGTGCTCAGTTTTGAGTATGTCTATCTTTCAACATTCTGAGTATTTCTGATATTTCTGGTATTAATTGAAAGCATTGGTTCATCCTATTTGAAACAAAAAGTTTCAGAACAAAATGAAAATATCGATTTATTCAGATTTGAAAGTGTCATTTTCCCAAGTTATCATATTGCCAAAAACATGAGAGGTTAAAAAATTGCTAATGGCGAATATTTCAAATCAAACTGTACTATAACCGACAATATTTTTTTGTTTGTTACAAAACAGGAAAATGAAGTGGTAAAATTATAATATGTTCATATACGGCAAATAAAAATGAATAATTTGTAAGATAATTTTATTTAAAGTTAAATAATGAAAATACGGTAGTTTCTTTGCCTATTTTCTTTGTCCTCAGTAATTCATGTTTTTGTATTAATATATTGTAACTAACAACTGTTTTAACTAAAATTCATGAAAAATCGAAAAAAAATAAAATCTTTATTTTGGCATTAAAATTGTTTTTTTTTTTTTTTTTTTTTTTTTTTTTTTTTTTTTTTTTTTGTTATTCACACTACTCGAAAGTGTAAACCGTTTAATGCGGAGTTTTGGTTAGTGCGGACAAAAATGCCACCTTTTCCCCACGGACGACGTTCGCACTGACGTGAGTTTACTGTATATAAATAATATAATTTGAAAATTTGAAAATTCAGAAATCTGATTTCGACATTTTAAATCGCAGAATTTAGTTTTACTGATTCAGGATTTTCATAATGAATTTGTATTCGTAAAATGAGAATTTTGGATTTGTTAAATCTTATATAAAGTTGCTTCTCCGTCTGTCTCTCTACCTGCCTACCAACTTACCTATGTATCTATCTACCTATCTAACTATCTATTTATATACTTACCTACACACCTATTTACATATATGCAAACGTTTGTTTATGTATTTATTTTTATTTTTTTTGTTTGGCATGTACTAAAAACAGGTTAGATTAGATGCGTATTTCTACATATGCACAAATAATAATTGATGACTCCTATAACATATTATTTATAAATATTATATAATAAATGTAGACAAAATACATTTTAATTTGAAAAAACACTATTAATAGTAATTGTGGAACTTATAATCGCAATTTAAGATCAGTTTTATATTTCAAACTATTATTTATTTGCACTTATAGTAAACAATTTATTTATTTAAATTTTGCCTTTTATTCATTTTAATACACTTCTTTTATAATGCAACTTATTTACTTTTTACAAAAGGTTCGTTCTTATAAATAATTCATTTAAATTAACATTCTACGGAGAAACATCGCACCTTAATCCTGCACTTTTAAAATTAAACATAAATTAAATCCGATTCGAAAAATAAGCACTTTAACATATTGAGAAAATAATTAAAATGAGTTGTATAATTTGTTTTATTTCAAACTTCCGTTTTCAGATTATGTTTGAAAAGAAACTTTATTTTATTTAATAAAGTAAAGTGCAGATTCTATAAATAACTGTTTGAAATTGACTCGGAAATTGCAATTTTGCAAATAATGTTCTAGTTGGGAATAGTAATGCAGTTGAAGAAAAGAAGCAGGTGTCGCATGTATCTACATATATATTTATACACAACATACAGCCAAAAATCACCGGACACTTTACATTTTTGACGTTTTACTGAATACTTGACGAATTCTTTTAGATTTTCTGTAATATAAAGAATATGATTGACCTCATATTTTCAATGAATATTTTTATCACAATAAAAATTAGGGAGCGAGAAAAAAAAAATGAAGAAAATAAATAATTTTGAGATAACCCTGTAAATTAAAATGTACAAAATGATGTCACTCCAGCACATAATTATGCAGATAATGTACAACATTCGCTGTGATTTCTGTAAGAATAGTGTGTATATTCTTAGAGATATATTTTAATAATGTTTGGATATATTGCATATTTTTATAGCATAAGGTAAAGCCAGGAGAGATGGCGCGGTCGGAGAGATTGCGCACATAGAGGTTCGGGGGGAAGGAGTTGAGTAAGCGCGCAGCGATTCCAGGTAGTTGTACAACAGCAGCATTGGAGTGTCTACTTGAAAGTGCACGTTGATTGTTTAGAGCGTCTAAGATAAATCATTGCTATTTATTTTGTTTTCCCAAAGTAAGTGATTGAATTTTCATAGCTATTCATCAGAATTTCTATACAATGTCAGTAGTACAAAATATTTTAAACTTAAACAATTTCTCATAAGCTACTGATCTAGAGTAACAATGTGAACATCAACGGTTCGTTTTAGAAGCGGCCATGTTTAAATAAAAGGCTGCGCAATCTCTCCAACCGAAGATGGAGAGTTTGCGCATCTGCTACTTAGGAGTGATGGCGCATTGTTCCCATTAGTTTCCATGCTAGGAGAGATTACGCAGCTTATTGGTAAATTTGCATAAAAAATGAAAAATGAAAATGGACTAATTTTAAGTTAAACGTGTTATTAAGTAACATAATTTTATTTTGTAATCTTATATGGACTTGCTTTTTCTGATTCTTTAATTTTTTCCCTTCAATTGAAATTAGTTAATCGTTTTTAAAATTATTTCCTTTTTCTGATTCTTTAATCATTAGGTTGAAATATTCACTCCTAATACAATAATATTTGTTCACAAAAATCTTACATCAATGTCATTTAAGTGAAATTATTATTGTTAACAATTTAATTGTAGTTATTATTAGTAACAATCTCTCCTACCCATATGCGCAATCACACCAACCCTGTAAGGACAGTTTGCGCAAAATAACTTTCTTGGTTTTATTACAACTGTTCTATTAAATTGCAACATAACAACAAAATAGCAATCGAAATGCATAAAATACAAATGAAGTAAAAATTATTCATGGATAGTTTAGCAAAAAATTAATATTTAGATTTTTTATTGCTATTCCTTTGAATTGTGCGCAGACTCTCCTAGATTTACCTTACATGTTTTCAACTAAATTTAAAGCCAGTTACAGAAATGTTGTCAAAATATAGTAAAAGCAACATAATGCAATTAGAATATAAATATATTAAATATTTAATGCAATATTAGCAGTTGGATAAAACAATTTTTAAATGCCCCTGCACGAAGTATACCAAATATTTGTTTTCATAGTTTATAATTCTGATATTAGTTAAACAGTCCTACTTTTAAAAATGATCATTTTCATACAACATTTAAGTATTGTTTTCGAGAGAATTGTTCACACGCAAAGAAAAAAAATCCTCAGTATAACTGTAGCATGTAAACTCTTAATGTTACTGTAAGCACTTCTATTTTGCATGAAAATAAACCACTATCACTTCCATAGTCTATAAATCTGTTATTATTTAAACAGTCATCCATTTAAAAATTATCATTTTGATACAACACTTAATTATTACTTTCGAAAAAACGATTCACACGCACAAAAACAAAACAAAAACAACAGAAAGAAAATAAATAAATAAATGAATAAATCTCATAAAAATGCCTTAGTATAACTGTAGAAGCTATACCCTTAATTTTACTGTAAACATTGACAAAATATTTTATTTATGGAAACTTTGCACGCATACATAAAAACATTTAGAAGCTGAAAAAATTATTAGAACCAAATTTTATAACAAGACGGAATATCAAAATATCAAAATAAGTGATTTTAGTTTTATGTGCCAGATAGTGGTTTATTTTCATGCAAAAATAAGTTTTTATGTATGCGTGCAAAAGGTTCTTTTACTGCATTTTCATAAATAAAATATTTTTTTGCGACTTATTTTCGTAAATGTTACTTGTTACGTTAGAAAATTTGAATATGTAATATTTTTACATTAGATATTGAATAAAGTAATTGTGTTTACCAATTAAAAACGATAACTTTTATTTTTCAACCTTCGTACAATATGGGACTTAAATAAATATCCATTATCCCTCAATAATTCTTTAATGACTAACATATTCATGTAATTCCTAATAAAATTTAAAACATAGTTGACAAATGTTAATGACTTTGTTTGCCTCCGTCTATTCTCTGTTTGTTGTATATAACTCGTAAATATACTTCGATTATGGCGATAATAATAAAATCTATCGATTTTCACTATAGCATGTTTCCTATTAAAGGTCCCTATTAATATCCCATATAAATTTCAGCAGATTTTTAGCAGTGTAAAGGGAATAATTGTTTGCAATCTATCTATATTATTAAGGACAAACGTGTCCGTGCGTACCGCTGACGTCATTTTGCGAATGGCAACACTTGACGATGAAATTTCGGTTTTGCAGTTTTTTCTACTGCAATTTTGCAAATTTCTAAACATCGTATATTTTCAATTTTTATAACGTCTTGTATGCAAAATATATACTTTCAAATGTAATTTGTTTAAAAACTGTATCGAAATTTACTGATTTATTATAGAATTTAAAATAAATTTTAAGCATGATTAAAAAAAAAAAATCTGTCTCTATCACTTGCAGACGATCAAAACATTAATCCGTTTGCACTTTAAACACTGTAAAATATTCAGAATTTGTTTCGATAACGAAATTAAAACTTAATTAAGCAATAGATAAAATAGTATAAATAAAACACAACTTTAACAGATATATAATCGAAATAAGCGCTTAAAACCGCTGAAATTTTCAGAATAATAATAAAAAAAAAACTGCTGTAGAAATTTTTAAAGAGTTCTTATGCCTTTCACTTCTGGCACGAAGCCAATACGAAATTACCGCTTTTAATAAATTTCAAAATTTTATTCGAATACATAATTGACATATTTCATATTAAAATGCTCTGTGGTGTTGTTAGGGGACAATAAAAAAAATAATTTAAAAAATCTATTAGAGTTTTCAATAAAAAAATAAATGGTTTTCACCTATATTCTCTACCCCGGGAAGCTCAGGTTCGACGATCTAGCTTCATTACTGTTACTAATGTTACATTACATAAAACATATTTAAATTCATACATTTCACTGTGGCAAACTATAACATGCTTTGTGTGGTTGATGGAGTGCTTATCATTTATGAGGGTGATATACAGAGATTCATAAACCGGTTCGTTCACTATGAGCTATAAATGCTGTAAGTACATTGCCAGATATGGTATGCATTTTTAAACCCACTAATTTTTTTTATGATTTACTTGGAGAGTACAAATTCTAGAGGATATATATGGGTTAGGAATGCACAAATAATTAGTAACCAGTTCTAACTATGTTCGTGAATTCCCTAAAACGTAATTTTACCTGGGTTATGCATTTTTCAGTCGAATTAAATTATAGTGTACTAAGTTATGCTTGAATAATATAAATACATTTATATAGAAGGCTGTGCAAAACAAATTTAATACATTGCTGGCTCCGGATTTTAAGTGCTGGAAGTGTGATTTTAGTCCTATTAAGCTTTTACCAGCTGATATGAACTTTAGTATATTATTAGACGAGAATAAATTCTATAGATACAGGTTTACCCAATAGGTTTCGTAATAATGTAATTGTTTGGAATTTCATGCATGCACTGTTAAAAATTTGCAGCACACTGTCCAGTCATTTGACCGTTTTTGTAGAAAACGGTTACATAACCGTAATTTAACTGTATTGTGACCGTATTATTATTCATTTTATGGTCAGAATATAGTTAAATTATGGTTATGTAAACGTTTTCTATAAAAACGGTCAAATGACTGGACAGCTTGCTGCAAATTTTTAACAGTGTGTGTACTTCAAACTTTATTAAGCTAAGCTTTTTTTAAGCTTAAGTTTTTAAGCGTTTCTTAAGTTGCACAAAATTTTACAATAAAATACGACGTTTGTACATGTACAGTGTAGTACAAATATAGTCACATATATGGCTACAGTAAATATATGGATAAGTTCGATGATATTTACCAATAAAGCATATTAGTTTTTTTTCGGTTTTTTTGCGTTTTTGCGTTTTTTAACTCATAATTATTTTAAATTTACCTATATGGTATGTATATATAAATCCATACACCATATGCAAAGCTAAATAAAAATTCACGTAGATTACCGGCAACTTACAATAGTTGTTGAAAATGGATTTTTTATTTTATTGTGTATTTATCAATTTTTTTATGTCATTGTACAAAAAAAGGAAATTTAGTAACATATTCAAATAGTGTTGGAAATTGTTTCATAATCTATGCCAAATGGAAGATTTTTTTATATTGCTTTCACTTAAACATAATAATGTATAGAAAATCACTTTCTGTTTCATTATTTTATAATTCTCAACAATAGCGTTTTTTTAAGTTTAAAAAAAAAAAAAAGTATGTCTCTATCGTTTTACAAGATGAAAATTTTTTTAATTGTTGATAATAAAAGTTTTAAATAATGAACCACATCTTTCATATATCCAGCTATATTATAGTCAAATGATATGGGAAAAAAGTATTAATAATAAGCCAAAATGATTATACTACTTAATTTTGAACTAAAATAAAAAGTGGATAAATTTCCAATTAATCTAGGTTTATATAGAAAAATGAATTATAACAAATTTAATAGATTTTCTTTTATATAACAGAAATGAAATTCTCTCTTTTCAGTTATCTAAACACAAAAGAGGTGGGAACATTTAAAGAATAAAGAATGTTCCAGTCAACATGAAACGCGCAATCATTCTCCCTTGATAATATGCCATTGGTATTTTTTAAATGTTATAAAATTTCTAATCTTATGTTATCAAAAGAATGTAGGCTGAAATGACAAATTTAAAAATTAGGTTTATCTTTATATTCATTATACGTATTTGATCTGTGATTATTAAGTCTTTTATTCAATTATACCTTTTCTTGATCAATACAACATCGTTGTCAGCTCAGACATATAGAATTCGATAAACAATACTATTAAATTTTCAAAAAGGAATGCAGTTATTTTAGAAGAAATCTCTATTATCAAGTCCTATGGCACATGTTTTTCATAACCTATTTGCTCGCTTAAAAAAATCAAAATTAATATATTTTGAGACAATTTTGAAAACATTAATTGTAAGTACTTTTACATAATCGCAAAGAAACTCAACAATATAAAACTATATACACCGCTTATATCAAAATATGATTGTGGAAAACATACATGATATAAGCGCAGTCTGTTGTTTATTCATATCATATACAGCAATATTCAGTAACATATTTAAAAAATATTGCACTCATTTACACTTAATTTGCACCACCCGAAAACGCATTGTTTAAAAGAAAAATATGAAGTCAAATATATGAAAAATTCAAACAGCAGATGTATATAAAGTATTAAAAAAACTGAACTACAATCATCGAATATTAATATAAATCATCGAATATAAAAGGACATTGAATTAATTATAAACTCCAAAACAATATTTTTTAACTAGCCCAATTGATTAAGCAGGCTCATTCTCTTTATCATGTGGATAAGCTGATTAACATCCATTATAAACAAAAAAAAATCCGACAGGTTTAAAAAAAGCGTATAACAATTACATTCAAAAGTAAAATGAAAGTTTCACTGATATATTGCTGATTTTTTTTCTGAAAAGGTCAATATAATAATAAAGTATGTCTTCTATAACTGACTAAAAAATTCAAAATATTTTATATTTATCTAGCAAAATCATCACAATATTTTTCATTTATGCAATAAATTTCAAATCATGAAAGTTTAGATCGCCTGCCCCTACTTATATATTTAAATCAAAATGCCCGCTTACACATGCATGAGAGCCAGCGGCGTTCGATCAACCGAGAGCGTTGAATAATTTCATTGAAATTGTCGTTCCAATATCCAGAATCTGGACCAGACATTGCAATATCGGTAGCTACTGTCTGTTTCCACATACAAATCATTACGTTCTGAAATCAGACTTCAATGAAGAAATGATCATTCAGAAATTTCTAGAAGCTAACATTCATTTGAGGTCATGTTATGAGCTTAAATCGTTCGCACTGCTTGTTGAAATGTATTTTTCCTAGGAAAATAAAACATTATATACAGGGTGTTTTTTTTTTTTTTTTTAACTGACGCTATTCAGAGCCACCTGAAGCTTGTTCTAATAACTGGATTGATACAAAATATTGTGAATGGACTAAGAAAACCATGGGAAAAAAGATTCCAACAAAAAAAATTAGTTCCAACCACCACCGATAGGGGGAAATGTGGCGCTGTGGTAATTTATGCAACTGAGAATTAGCATAAAATACGGGCAATAAATGAAAATGCAAATTTTTACTTACGCAAGCGACAGTAGCGCCAATAGTTTAAGTTATAAATGCACGCGAAAAACACCGAGAAACAATTTCAGCTCAAATTGAAAATGAATCTCACGTTACCGCAGCGCGCGTTACTTGTGAAGTTCTATTATTGTAACCAGTGCAATGCACCAGCCGCTCTTTTGTTTTACTTAGAACACGCGATAAACTCCGCAAAGGACATTTATCCGTTAATGTATTGAAAGCAATGATTCTGAAATTCGAAGAAACAAGCTCTCTAGCAGTTCGGTCAGGCAGAGGACGTAAACCGGTGGCAGAAAACATGATAATGGATGTTTCAACTGCAATCAACGAAAGGTAAAGTGTAAATGATGAATAAAACGTGGTATTTTATCCAAATTATTAATTTTGTCTGTTTCTGATGTTTTTTTTCCAATGTACAGCTGCCACATTTCCCGCTATCGGCGGTGATTGGAACTAATTTGTTTTTTGTTGGAATCTTTTTTCCCATGGTTTTCTTAGTCCATTCACAAAATTTTGTATCAATCCAGTTATTAGAACGAGCTACAGGCGGCTCTGAATAGCGTCAGTTTAAAAAAAAACACCCTGTACTTATTAGAATAATATTGCTTATAAAACCATGTTAAGAACAATGATAAATTGGCCGAACATATGCAGAATTACATAGAAAATTAAATCAATAAAGAACAAATACTTATAATGAAAGCAACATTTTCAATGGAACAGGTTAGATAGATTAAACTGTGCTTTCTAAATTCCTATTTTAACTTCTCTTTTAATCACTCAGCAAAATATTTATTACTTGTTACTTACCCATCATACGTAGTATAGGGTAAGTCTTGTAATCGTTTTGAAAATCGAAAAAAATTTTTTGACGGATTTACACGTTTCAGACCCTGGAGATTCCGAAAAACATATTTTTAGAAAAAAAATTTTGCCGTCCGTCTGTGTGTCTGTGTGTCTGTGTGTGTGTGTGTGTCTGTAAACGCTCTATCTCCCGAAAAAATTGAGATAGAGACTTGCAATTTGGTATGTACTTAGTATGTAATAATGGGAAGAAGCCTATTTCATTTCAATAACCTCGATTAATCGGAACAATTTTTTTCGGACTCTCGAAATATTCGTTCTGATGAAAGGTATATAAAAATTTTCGAAATTGTTTATTTTAAGAAATGAATGTAAAAGACAATAAAAAAACATAAATTTTGAATAAATCATGAAGTCGATCGGATAATGAGTTGCCGAGATATTTGGAATCCTATTTTCCACACTCTTCGATTTTTCATGACCCTGTATTTCATCCAAATTTCACTTCAAAGATATTATTTAATTGGAAATTTGACGCTTCATGAGATGCAATAACCCGCTAGTTAATAGGATTATTATTTTTGGAGTTATAAGGAAAAACCTCTTTCAAGCAATTCAGTAATCGATCCTTTAAAGTTTGTGACGTCATCAAGCCACAATTTTATTTGAATTGCAATGCATTTTTTAAGTAGTTTACACATTTTTATTTTAATATTTTACATTATGCATATCCATGATGGGTAAGTATTACGGTGGCCCCCAACGACTAGTTTTTTTTACGATTTTACATTTTGAGGAGATTGCTTTGAGACCTACAAACTACAAGGCTGTTGTCTCAAATGATCCCTATTTCTTATGCACAGAAATACATACATGACTTTGACAAATTACATACATTTTCTTCTTAAGGACGGGATGGACATAAGAAAGTAGACAACACTGAAGACACACACAATGATATCCATTCCTTACCAGGATTCGAACCCGTGCCCTCACCGTGTCAGTCGACTCCGCGACTAACCACGCTGCCGGGCCAGCGTTTTCTTATGATTTAATCTGATATATTCTGTTAATAAATATTGTTTCAAAAGTTTGATATAAGTTACAATATAAATATTTTATGAATCTGCTATTAACACACTATGTAATGTGATTTAACACGTACTGCACTAATGCACAGCATCTTTTAAGAATAGAATCAATAATTAACTAAATATTAATAATTAATCAATAATTAACTAAATTGCGTAAGTACAATGTAGAATAATATATGAAAAATTTCTAATTTAACAAAATATACATCATATTGATATACAAAACTTCTGCAGTAAATAGTGAAAATAGTCTGTTAAAATTGTAATGGCACTCCATTCCATACATTATGCGTTCACTAGAAATTTTACTTGTATCCCATCTGTCATTGAAAATTGTAAACATTTTCTTTTAATTAGAAGAATAGCATTCTTAAAGAAATAGATTTATTTTAACGAAGTCTTTTTTTTTTCGTCATTAAAAAATCCTTATTCTTTAAAACAAGTAACGAGACAATTCGTTTAATCAGCATTAGTTATACAACATTCTATGCCGTAATCCTTTAAATGCATATGGATATATCTTTAAAGAATAAAACTCTTTTGTTTCCCTGAAGTAATAATATATATATATATATATATATATTGTTAGGCTTGTAGCTATTTCCTTTTACATTTAACGTCATTTTAGAAAAAAATAAGCCATTTAGAATCGAGATACCCGCAGGTTTTTTTAAATCTTTAATTATACCGAATGCTTTTAAAAATAAAGAAATTTGTGTTTTGTTTTAATCTATACAAACAAATCATTATTTTGCTTGTCGCTAAGGGTATGGATGCAAATGATTTACAAGAAGCTAAGTATAAGAAAATAGTATATAAAATGTAATGTCTGTAATAATTTATAAAATATAAACTGTAATTATACTGTTTTGAAAATCACTTAATTAAATAAATATACATATTTAATGAGGTGGGCGAAATTAAATACTTTACACATTTTAATAAACATCACAACACAAAAACTTACACATAACACGTCGCATCTGCATTCTATGGTTACTACAGTGAAAACAATAACATCTGAACAATAGCTGTCTCTACAGGCTGGAAAGACTTATTCCTTTGGTGCTGCCATCTAGAGTTTATTATTAAAAGTAAAACATTATAGTAATATAATATATATATATACAGTATACTATATATACATTATATACAATCCTTTGCATATATATATTTTCAGGGTGTCCCAAAATACTAATCCGTGTTTTACTTTTTTACCTGTTTTGGATATGTAGAGAATGTAAATTCTAATAGTGTTTAAACTAAGATAGAAATTAATATTTTTTGGGTGAAATTGTTCTGCCATTAATTTTCAAAAAAATACAGTTTTTAAATTTCTATGTGGTCACCGAATTCTATAAGTTATAATTAGAAGAAAACGTTATCCATGCTCTAAGTAGTAACGGCCCGTTAGCTCAGTTGGTTAGAGCGTCGTGCTGAATCTGCTCTAAAAAGTGGAATAATGAAAATTCAATTCTTCTACGACAAAAATTCACAGAAACATGAATGATACTTTGATTGTTTATAAATTTCGGAGATTTCTAGTACTAAAAATTCGTGTATCCGTGTTTAGTGATGGAAAACTAAAAAGTATAAAAACTTGGTTAGTTTTGGTCATATAAAAGTCTTAGAATAATGGAATGTTTCCTGTGCAAAATCCCTGTGCTGATTTGTCAAAGACTGCAGAAAGGTTTTCTAAATATAACATATAAGACCCAGGGACCGTGTAAAAATTTTAAAAAATGTAAGTTTTTGAAAACTTATGGCAGGGTTAATTCATACACTGTAAAAAAAATTCCGGAGGTTCCGGAAAAAAGTGGTGGCATTAAGATGCCACGGCTTTTTGTTGTTACGTTTCACAACAAAGTAGTGAAACATTTCAATTTTCATGAATCAATATACTTTTTTTTATTCAGTGTCTTATTTAAGCAATTAAATTTTAAAGTTTCGTTACAGATAAGATGAAAATTCAAATAATGAAGCCTAAAAAGATTTAAATTACATACTTACTTTATCGGTTCATAGCCAAACAAAGAATGGCATTTGTTCAGATTGCATTTTGTCTCTAAAAACCTAGGCAGCTATTTTTTATTCTTCTTTAGTTATCAAAATGGCTAATGGAACATAAAACATGAAGCACGCATGCGCAGACTGTGGTTTACGGAAAAGTTGAAACCTCTCAAATATATTACACGAATTATTGCCGTAATGGACGTGGGACATAAAGAAATTCGAAATTCCGGTAAAATATGCGAAATGTTTCAGGATAATTTCATGAAACGTTCCGAAAAATTTTTACCGTGTAGGGAAGAGGAAATGATATGAAATATGAAATTATTGTAAAATGAATACTGCTGGTTATGTTGAACATGTAAATAATTAATAATAGCAGCTTCGTTCCACATTACTTATTCGCATATAACATAGAGCGTCTATATGGACGCCCGACCTGAAGGTTTATAGGCGTGAGAACCCTCACGTCTAAGAAGATAAATTTACAAAATAAAAATATACATACATTTTAAAACATAGGTTACAGAATGTGTACTATATATATTATTGCAAAAACACATTGTTGTTTTCGAACCCACATTAGGATAAATAGGACTGAAACACTTCCCATTATCTTTATAATTAAGAATAAATAAATCATTATTAATCTGTACTTAATTTATTCTGTAAGCTTGAAGTAATTATATTATTTTTATTTTTAACTAAGAATGGCTTTGTTATGAAGATTATTGTTCTTATGTGATTTTGTGTTTGTATTTGAAGTGGTACGAGCAGGGAAGACCGAGCTATGCTCGGTCAAAATTAAATTTGAGTTCAAATATCATGACCCATGACCAAAATGACCCACTAATTGAATTTTCTCGAACATGTGACTTAGCCCAACAGTCTTCTCGTGCCCGAAAACCATAGGATTCAAAATTTAGTGTAAATAGTCTGAGCCGTTTTTAAAATAAAATAGCTTGACTCATAATGACCCATGACCAAAATGACCCACTAATCAAAATTTCTCGAACATGTGACCTAGCCTAATAGTCTTCTTGTTCCCTAAACCTGTAGGATGCTAAATTTATTTCAAATCCTCTGAATCGTTTTTAAGATAAAATAGCGTGACCCATAATGACCCATGACCAAAATGACCCACTAATTGAATTTTCTCGAACATGTGACCTAGCAAAACAGTCTTCTCGTGCTCGAAAACCATTGGATGCAAAATTTAGTGCAAATTGAGCCGCTTTTCGGATCTTGACCCACAATGACCCAGAAATGACCCACTAATCGAATTTTCTCGAACCTATCAGATGTGACCTATGTGACCTATCCCAATGACTTTCGCGTGCCCGAAATTCGTGGGATACAAAATTTAATCAAAATCGTTAGAGCCGTTTTTTAGATAAAATTAATTTGACCCGCTTTGACCCAAAAATGACCCACTAATCGAAAGTTCTCGAACATGTGACCCAGCCCAATAGTCTTTTCTTGCCCGAAAATAGTCGGATACAAAATTTCGTCAAAATCGTTTGAGCCATTTTTTAGATAAAATTAGCTTGACCCGCAGTGACTCCAAAACGACCAACTAATCAAATTTTCTCGGACATGTGACCTATCCGAATGATTTTGTCGTGCCCGAAACTCGTAGGACACAAAATTTAATCAAAATCGTTAGAGCCGTTTTTTAGATAAAAATAATTTGACCCGCGTTGACCCAAAAATGACCCACTAATCGAAAGTTCCCGAACATGTGACCCAGCCCAATAGTCTTCTAATGCCCGAAAATGGTCGGATACAAAATTTCGTCAAAATCGTTTGAACTGATTTTTAGATACAATTAGCTAGACCATGATCCAAAATGACCCAAAATGACCCACTAATCGAATTTTCTCGAACATGTGACCTAGCCCAATGCTTTTTTGGTGCCCCAAAACGGTAGGATACAAAATTTCGTCAAAATCGTTAGAGTCGTTTTTAAGATAAAATTTGCATGTATATATAACCACACACAAGATTTGCTCATATTAGAATATATGATACTATTCTATGACAGTTAGAATTTAATGCAACAGACATTAGTATCAAAAACATTAGTAGAATACATATTAATGTTTTATGATCCTTTAAAGTATTGCTCATAACAGCCTGCAGTACGATGAAAACAAATTGGAAGCAGTCACATATCATCCACACAATTTGAGGTGATTTGAGTTAGGCTATGATTTATAACGATTACAATGGGAACGAAACTGTATACTTTTTATTTACATTATTTTTGAATGATATACTTTTGTGTATACCAAATATTATTACGTAGCTTTCGTTACAAAAAGTAAAAAAGATACCTATTACAGCCGTTCGGAGAGCAGCAATTCCAAAAAATTTGTATATTGTAACCAAACATCACCCTCAGACCCCAAAACCATCATCCGTTCAAATGTTGATTTATATATATATATATATATATATATATATATATATGTTACGGTGAAACACCGAAATCTGGAGAATGTCGACATTCAGCAGTGAATGTCAACAAACACATAGTCGCTTGGTGTATGTCCGAAATATTTGCTAAATACCCTTATTTCTGACTTACACCGGTAAATGTCGACATTCACCATGCACTAATGGTGAACGTTGAACATGTCCGAGATTTATATTTCTTTCTCCGTAATTCAGTCGCGATAAATTTTTCGCCTCTCTTTCTGAGAGGAATGACTAAGAACTTAAAAAACCATGGAAAACCATGTTGTAATTCATCATAAATAAGTTGTTTCATATTTTTATTTATAAGATGAGAAGAGCATAGTCGTTTTATTCGAAACATATGATTAAGAAGTACATTACGGTGAACAGAAATATGAAGGCATGGCTTAAAATTGGTAAATGTATTAACTTTGAATATAAATTCTTTACGCTTGCCATATATGTCTGTAATAGTTTTTTATAATGCAGTGTAAGTTTTAGGTCTAAAAAGTGAATAGCATTATTAGGTAATAAGTTTTCCGTTAATTCTAAATTAGTAGAATAATTTACTGGAAATTGATAAACATGTGATTGAACGGTATTGATTAATATGATGCATCAATATAACGATATAAATGAATATTACTGTTACAATATGTTTGATCCTAGTGATATAAATAAAAGTTTGTAAGTAAACCTGATGTGCATCCAACTTGTGGAACACTCAATTTCTGTAAAGTATTATCTGGTAGAACGTATTTATTATATTTAATGTAATTAGCTAGTGTATGAAAGTACTCTGCATCCACATGTATAGGAAGAGTCAATTGATTTTGAATTTTTTTAAATAAGGCATTTATTATATTACGTAAATTTAATAAGTTAATGTTATTAAAAAGATTTTTGAAATCATATGTTGATTCATATGTTGAAATATATTCATTCATATGTTGATTCATATAGTTGATTCATATGTTGATTCATATGTAATTCATATGTTGAAATCATATGTAAGATTCAAGCTCCTCTCTTTTCGACTTCCACCAGAGCATATCTGTGATTTTCGACATACACCGGTGAGGGTCCGAATGTACAAGAATGTAATATTCGATCTTTCACCGACGTATTTGGTGATTGTTGACATTCACCGGTGAAAGTCGATATTCTCCAATTTCTGTCTTTCACGGTAACATATATATATATATATATATATAACATTTATAATGCTGTAACTCTCTTATTTATGAACCGATTTGGATGTGACTGAGTATGTGTATAGGTCATAGCAAGGTCTGGACCGAGTTTTTTGGCCAGCTTCATCCTCCATTTTGTTTCAAAATGGCGGCCAGTTAAAAATATTTAAATATTTAAAAATTCAAAAAGGTGTACAAAAAATTATAAATTGAAAAAATTGTTTCCATTAAGAGTTAGAATGTGATACAATGTTTTGCGGCATTTTTTGTTTTAGCTTTACCTTACAAATTGGCTGATATATGGCAGTTTGAAATTCTTGGGTGACTGATATTTTGAAACAATGTGATATTTATTATATTGTAACTCTCTTATTTATGAACCGATATGAATGTAACTGATCATCTCTACAGGACATAACAAGGTCTCAACCGTGTTCGTTGAACACCTTCGTGTGCCATATTTTTTCAAAAGGGTGGCCAGTTAATTTTTTTTTTCAAAAATATGTAAAAAAAGTTATAAATTGAAAAAATCGTTTCGTTAAGAGTTAGATCGTGATACAAGGATTCCGGAGCATTTTTTTATTTTGGCTTTATCTTAAAAAATATCTGAGATATAATAGCTGTTTGAAATTCTAGCTTGGCTGATATTTTGAAACAATTTGATTTTTGTTATGCTGTAACTCTCATGCTGAAATTCGCATTCAAATTCAGTATTAACGAAAACAGGGATTGAATCTTCTATAGTCGGGTTTCAGGCATTTTAGTTTCGGGTGTTTCAGGAAAATGAGTTGAATTTAAAAAAAAACATGGAATACGGAATTTGCCTATTCCTCCCAGTACAGGTTGGAGGGACTTTTTTTTGTATGAGATCGAAATTACATCACGGCAAAAACTCTTGCAGAACGCTTTAAAATTGCTTCAAAACTATCTATCCTTATAGTCCACTCCTAATAGTTTCCGTTAAGCAAGATGGCTGAAGATGGACTTGTATTTTTGCGATGTAAAATTTGAGATGGTTCGTTCGAGAACATGGTATTTTATTGCAATGTAAATATGGTACTATGTAGTACTACAAACAAGTTCTTTAGCGAGTATACTTATGTTGCCAATTTATAATTGAAATGCAATTATAAAAGCGTTGCCATGAATAATGCATTACAGTTCGTATTTATTATTTCTATGAACCAAAAAAAAGTAAATTTATTTTATCAAAAATGTTGATTCGCATTTTAATAAAATTATTTTTTCAATTAATTGAATTGGATGAAAATAAGTTCCCAATAGTTTAAATTATACTCGTTTTTTTCGTAATATTTTTAATACATACCAAATAGTGGGAAATAATTTTTACAAAAAACGCATATAAACTGTTTGAGAATCTTTTTGTAAAACATTGCTAAATATATTTCATGATTAATCTTTTCTTAATATTGTAGAATTTCGTAATGATCTCTATGCAGAAATAACACCCAGATATCTGTTTAATTTATTTTTCATGCATTATATTTCGACTGAATGAAATATCATAGATATTTCAAATATAAATATAATTTTAATTATCTGAGGCATCCTCAGTTTGTTACTGTTATGATTAATTTATATTGATTCATATAGAACTATATAACAGAATAGTTCTATCTCAAAGATTATTACTTTACTGTCTGAAAGACAATGAATATATTCTTCTTTTTACTATTCTACGTCTTCTTTTTTCCTTCTAGACATAAACTTCGATTTTCTATTTTTTCATCTAAAGAAATTGAAAATAGACTTTACAACTTCAGGTCGGGCAGTTTTAGATTTTTATGTAACAAAGTTTTGTGTCTTTCCATGTCATGGGATGTTTTAAAAACAAAAGAAAGAGAATTCTGGTAAAGAAATTGTCTGATGCATTTTTCTCATACATTTGTATGTGAAATTATAACAGTGCTAAATTTAATTTAGACAAAGTTTTCATATAAATTTATTTCATAATCGTCAAGGAAAGCGGGGTTTCTTATTTTTAATGTATATGGGATTTTATTAACACTTTCAACCGTAGAAAAATACCATTATAATTTTTTTATATGTTATTGCATACGATATTGTAGAGATAATATATATTTTATTAATTAATTAAAATAAAAACAAAACGAGTAGTAATTTTCCCTCTGGACGAAAAATGTCCGGGCTAGGATTCGAACCTGGGATCGCTTGGCTGAAGCCGCCACGCTCTACCACTGAGCTATCCCGGTCGAATCTGGAGGGCATAATTCATCCAGTTAACCTTATTGATGAGAGAAATAAGGTATTTTAATCAGCTGGTCTGATATTTTAATCAGCTCAACAGAAAATATCGCAGGTAAAGGAACTCCAGTAAACGCTGGATACGTGATCAATTTTAACACAATAATTTCAAATTGGTAAATAAATCATACGAGTAGTAATTTTCCAACTGGACGAAAAATGTCCGGGCCAGGATTCGAATCTGGGATCGCTTGGCCCACTGAGCTATCCCGGTCGAATCTGGAGGGCATAATTCATCCAGTTAACCTTATTGATAAGAGAATCTGGTCTGATATTTTAATCAGCTCAACAGAAAAGATTGCAGGTAAAGTAACTCCAGTAAACGCTGGATACGGGATTACACTGGATTCTCTGATCAATAAGGTTAACTGGATGAATTATGCCCTCCAGATTCGACCGGGATAGCTCAGTGGTAGAGCGTGGCGGCTTCAGCCAAGCGATCCCAGGTTCGAATCCTGGCCCGGCCATTTTTCGTCCAGTTGGAAAATTACTACTCGTATAATTTATTTACAAATTTGAAATAATTGTGTTAAAATTGATCTAGTAAAAACAAAACGTTTACAACTACTTCGCTTCCTGCTTTTTCAAAAATTTTTAAGAAGCATTTATTCATTTTTTGCTGACATTTTATTCAATGTTCATAATTAACAAATTATACTTGTGTTTAAATAACCTCTCTCTGACTCTCTGGTCAGCGTAATCATGCAATTCTATAAACAATATTATTAAATTTAAAAAAAAAGGAATATAGTTATTTGACAAGATATCTTTGTCAGCATTTCTTACGCACAAGTTTTTCATAAATTAATTTCTGACTTAAAACGTTTCATATTTAATACATTTTAAGAAAGTATATTATATGAGCAAAATTAAATACTTTAAATTAATTACAAACAAACAGAACAATATAACAATATATGTATACATTTTATACGAAAATATGATATCTAAAAACGTACATGACAGAAGAGAACTCTGCAGATTATTCATATCATATATAGCAATAATTCATTTTATACCGCACGAACAATTATTGTATACACTGACACGTACATCAGCTCACAAAAAATGAATCATTTAATCATTTAATATTTTTCAATATATATATGAACTCAGAACAATCAAAAATTCAAAAAACAGTTGTATAAAAATGATAAAGAATCTGACCTGTAAAATTTAAACATTCATAAAAGAATATAAAAGTATGTTGAATTAATTATAAGTTCTAAAACAATATTTTAAACTATCCCATTTAACATTCAAACAGCCTCATTCTATTAAAATGGCGAAAAGGTGAATAATTCCACCCCCAATATAAAAGTATAATTTTCAGGGGCCTTCCAAATTGGCGCTCTATGTATATTCAGAATTTAAGTGAAAATTTCATTAATATATAACTGAATAATGTATAAAAAGTGTAATAAAAAATAAATGACATTGATATAATTTGTAAAACATTCATTGCCTGATTATACATATTTTGGTAAGGAATAAGAATTTAATACCAAAGTACATTAAAATTTTAACATTCAATATATTAGTAATTATGTTTATATCTCCTGTAATCATGAGGCCTTGAAAAGCGTCTATAAAATAATTTTCACTATTATAATAACAATTCAAATTCAAATTACCAAAAAAACTTTTGCTTTAAATGTTTTTTTTTTTTTGTTGTAAATATTGTGTAAATGTTTATTAATTACTGCTTTTCTAATATAATTTGTATCAGAATATCGAAATCTTACATCAAGATCTTTGTGCAACTTACAATATCTTAATATTGTATAATATTGTATAAGGTAAAGCCAGGAGAGATGACGCAGTCGGAGAGATTGCGCACATAGAGGTTCGGAGGGAAGGAGTAGAGTGAGCGCGCAGCGACTCCAGATAGTTGTATGACAACAGTAGTGGAGTGTCTACTTTAAAGTGCACATTGATTGCTTTGAGAGTTTAAGATAAAGTATTGCTATTTTGTTTTGTTTTCCCAAAGTAAGTGCTTGAATTTTCGTAGCTCTTCATCAGAATTTCTATACAATGTCAATAGTACAAAATATTTTAAACTTAAACGATTTCTCATAAGCTACTAATCTAGACTAACAATGTGAACATCAACGGTTCGTTTTAGTAGCGGCCATTTTTAAATAAAAGGCCGCGCAATCTCTTCTACCGAAATTGGAGAGTTTGCGCATCTGCTACTTAGGAGAGATGGCGCAGTGTTCCCATTAGTTTCCATGCTAGGAGAGATTACGCAGCTTATTGGCAAATTTGCATAAAAAAATAAAAAATGGAAAATGGACTAATTTTAAGTTAAACATGTTATCAAGTAACATAATTTTATTTTGTATTCTTATCTGGACTTGCTTTTTCATATTCTTTAATTTTTTTCCTTTAATTAAAAATTTTTGATAGTTTTTTAAATAATTTCCTTTTTCTGATTCTTTAATCATTAAGTTGAAATATTCACTTCTAATACAATAATATTTGTTCACAAAAACCTTACAGCAATGTCATTTAAGTATAATTATTATTGTTAACAATTTAATTGTAGTTATTATTAGTAACAATCTCTCCTACCCATGTGCGCAATCACACCAACCCTGTAAGGACAGATTGCGCAAAATAACTTTCTTGGTTTTATTACAACTGTTCTATTAAATTGCATCATAACAACAAAATAGCAATGGAAATGCATAAAAAACAAATGAAGTAAAAATTATTCATGAACAGTTTAGCAAAAAATTAATATTTAGATTTTTTATTGCTATTCTTTTGAAATGTGCGCAGACTATCCTAGCTTTACCTTTTATCTCTACATTGAATTTCATTATGCCATCGTAAAGGAGACCAACCGTTTAAATCTCAAACTCTCTAGGGGGTCTGGTGAGGTCAGATTGGGGGGGGGGAGGATCTTCCTTTCCCCGTTACTTCCTGGGTTCAGGAAACATTTTAACAGTTTAAACATTTTAAACAGTTTAAAACATTAAACTTATTCTTCATGTCATAAAAATTTACTGTAATCAGTATATTTACATTACCAATTAAGGTATTCAAATCCAAAGCGTAAACAGTTCTGAATTTAAACATGTATTCTTTCTCCATTGATTATCTATCATTTTTTTCATTTAAATGTTTAAAAATGTCGATTATGGTATTACTAAAATAATGTAGTCTAAAGTGATCAATTTCAAATATAGGTTCAAAATAAGGGAGCTAAATATGTCATCTGGTTCACAGTAGGACTCGGTTGGCTTCTGACTCAACTGACGAAAGCTATTCCGATTGTATTATTGAATTTCATTTAAAATGATTCGTTATTTATTTAAAATACTCATTCTCAATTCAATAAATTTTAGGTCAAAGATGCGGAAAGAGATGAAACAGCTCCGCACCAGCAGTAAACTTTTCACCATTAATTTCGTTTAGTCGTTTCATTGCGTCACCTTATTTAAAAAGTGAATTTCTGTAATTAAATTATGTAATTTATACTATTAAAATTGATAGTGAACACTGGCCGCCTGTAGGCAGCTGTTACACAACTGCAATATATATTAAAGACCATAAAAAGTTTTCCATACGTTTATTAACGTTTGCAGCTAGAGTATTAAACTATATTTAAGATTCATTTTGAATTACTGGATGACAGTTCATCAACTATTCCAGTTGGTAATCAATCACTTGAGATACTTGTTCCCAGAACATAAACATGAATTAATGACACACTGTAAGCGAATATGATATGAACTCTCTTATTCAGCATATAAATAATAATAAGTAAAACTTGGATAAATTCTTGGATATATTTTTCCCAAGTATTTACACTGTCCATCGCCGCTTCACTTAGGATGTTTTAATGGGGGAAGTGTGATATGAAATGACACTAAGTTTCCTCTCAAACATGGACTTTAAAAACTATGGGAATACGTAAATATACATATACCGGTGGGCCCGTGCGAGGATTTCGCACTACAATCTAATATTTTTATCAATATGTAATAGTTATTAGATGTATGTTTAAACTTCTAAAGAAAAAGTAAGGATGAAAATATCTGCAAACAACATTTAGTTTTTAATCAAGCGAGAATATCATCTAATTTATTCCATCAAAGTTAGAGTAAAAACGGATCCAAGATTTCAAAAGGCACGCGCGAGAAAAAAACTTAACAATCGTATTTTAACTGAAATAGAGGATGACGTCATCCGATTCGGTAAAAACATAGGACATAGAAATATAAATCTAAACGTTTCAATTTCAACCTCGCTTTTTAATCATAAATATAAAATAAACCCATGTGGGGATTTTATAATCATTTCTGAGCATCATGTAATGTGGTATTTTATTTTTGTGGCAACTGTAATTTGAGGAAAACCTTTCATTTCTTTCATGAAATCAATGCCGATTCAATTTTTAATTATCAGCAATTTTTAATCAAAAACATGTTTTAGGAAAATGTGAATGTACTATGTCAGAAGCCTGTTTAAAATCCTTTCATATGGTAGCTCATTCGTCGTTCTACGTTTCGTATTTTCTGTGAAAAAGTGATGTTGACAGGAGAAATAATATATACGATATATAAAAATTTATACAATCTTCATTTCTTTTGACATACTCTGAATAATATTAACATCTATAAATATTTTCCGTACACGATTGGTTGCAGCATGGGCATAAGAATGAGATAACTTTTAACGATATCATATAATATCGCATTCTCTGATCTTCTTATTTTTATTTAAAGCGAGTTTATAAATTCATTTCATTTAATTAAATGTTTCATTTCAATTATCTGTTGTTTTTTCTTCCATTAAAATGCTCAAATGGCTTTTTCAAATACCTTAAATATTCATAAATTCTAGTGATTTAAGTATTTATTTTTTTAATATTAACATTAATGAGTTCTCCTTCACGTATGGATTAATTAAAATAAAATTGCTCATTCACTCCTAGGTATATTTTAAGTGTCATTAGAAACTGACTTCAAAGAAATACTCAATAATCTTAATTATTTGTATAATTTATAAAACTAATTTCAAATTATCAGTCTTTTGGAACATGATTCAAGTGACAGAAACAACTCTTTCAGCCGAAAATTGCAGCATTTGTGTTTCTATGTAATATATTTTAATTATATATTAATTGATTTTTTTTTTATTGTACAAATACAGCATACATTTTCGAGTAAATGGGAATAGCACAAAAAAATTACAAATAAAAAATAATTACATATATATTTCCACATGGAAAACATTTGATGGATTATTTTGTCTCGTGGGTGAAATTTCTGAAACATTCCCCTTTTTTTAAGATGTATTTATTGAAACTCTAATACTTTTCGAAATCCTCATATAAGTAAAGTTTCTTTAAAGTAACAATGTTTGCATAAAACATAAAATAATTGACCATTTTTATAATGCAAAAATTGTTTTTTAAAACACAGAAAATCGTATATTTTCTTTAAACGAACGCATATTGAATGGCAATATGTATAAAGTATAGAAATAAAATATTTTTCGGTAATTTAACATAGAATTTATAATTTTAGCAAATCATTCAGTCTCTGACAGTTCATTGATATACTTTGTTTTCTTTTTTCAGATAAAAAAATACGTTTCAGAAATTCTTACACAGGCATTTTTTTATTTAAATAACTTTTAATTTTTAATTTACATTATAGAATTTCAGTTTTTCATTTTAATTTATCTGCCTATTCATGTAAATTTTCAAACATTTAAATTATATAAACATTTTATTTCTATGCATAAATGAGATAAAGTTTGTAAATGTTATTAAGTTCTTTAAAACATTTTTCAGTTCAATGTCCTTAATTCGTTCTTAAAATCGCATTATCTTTTAATATTTCATTATTTTATATTCAATAGTCTTTACTTTCACTAATGTCTCTTAATTACTTATCACAAATAAAATAAGTTATCATATATTCTAATACGAGCAAATCTTGTGTGTGGTTATATATATATATATATATATATATATATATATATACAGGGTGGTTATAAAATAAGTATCTCTATTTGGAGCTGTCTGTAGCTTAGAATAACCGGAATGAAACCAAAATCAGTACACTTATTATTCGAGAAGGGGAAGAAAAACGGAACCATAAAAAAATAATTGCAATTATCGCCGACAGATGGCGCTTTTGAGTGTGACATATAATGTGTAATATTGTGTACCGTGGAGGTGTCACAAACGTCAATTACTTTACCGCATATCACAACATGTGCGAAACATCAGTCCTGATGACATTACATTCCGCAGTTGAGCACGTCGTGTACCGCCTGGATTGTGTCCTCCAACAAAATGGCTATATGGAACCTGAACATGATCGGCACCGCAATGCGAAAGCGTAGTCACATTCACTGTGACATTTTCCAACAAACTATGTATTCCATCGGGTTTGACGCCTTGATTTTTTGTTCTTGTATTACACATTACATTTCACACTCAATAGTGCCATCTGTCGGTGATTATGGCAATTATTTTTTTTATTGTTCCATTCTTCTTCCCCCTTCTTGAATAGTAAGGGTACCGATATTGATTTCATTCGGGTTATTCCTTCAAGCTACAGACAGCTCCGAATAGATATACTTATTTTATAAACACCCGGTATATATATATATATATATATATGCAAATTTTATCTTACAAACGGCTCTAATGATTTTGATGAAATTTTGTATTCTACCGTTTTGGTGCACCAGAAAATCATTGGGCTAGGTCACGTGTTAAAAAAATTCGATTAGTGGGCCATTTTGGGTCATCAAGGGTCAGGGTCAAGCTAATTCTATCTAAAAAACGGTTCAAACGATTTTGACTAAGTTTTGTATCTTACCATTTTCGGGCACGAGAAGACTATTGGGTTGGGTCACATGTTCGAGAACTTTCGATTAGTGGTTCATTTTTGGGTCAACCCGGGTCAAGTTAATTTTATCTAAAAACGGCTCTAACGATTTTGATTAAATTTTGTGTCCTACGAGTTTCGGGCACGACAAAATCATTCGGATAGGTCACATGTCCGAGAAAATTCGATTAGTTGGTCGTTTTGGGGACACTGTGGGTCAAGCTAATTTTATCTAAAAAATGGCTCAGACTATTTACACTAAATTTTGCATCCTATGGTTTTCGGGCACGATAAGACTGTTGGGCTAGGTCATGTGTTCGAGAAAATTCAATTAGTGGGTCATTTTGGTCATGGGTCATTATGGGTCAAGCTATTTTATCTTAAAAATGACTTGGACTATTTAGAATAAATTTTACCTCCTATGGTTTTTGAGCACGAGAAGACTGTTGGGCTAGGTCTCAGTTTCGAGAAAATATAATTAGTGGGTCATTTTGGTCATGGGTCATTATGGGTCAAGCTATTTTATCTTAAAAACGGCTCAGACTAATTACAATATATTTTGCATCCTATGGTTTTCGGGCACGAGAAGACTGTTGGGCTAGGTCACATGTTCGAGAAAATTCAATTAGTGGGTCATTTTGGTCATGGGTCATTATGGGTCAAGCTATTTTATCTTAAAAATGACTTAGACTATTTAGAATAAATTTTACCTCCTATGGTTTTTGAGCACGAGAAGACTGTTGGGCTAGGTCTCATTTTCGAGAAAATATAATTAGTGGGTCATTTTGGTCATGGGTCATTATGGGTCAAGCTATTTTATCTGAAAAATGGCTCAGACTATTTAGATTAAATTTTACCTCCTATGGTTTTGGGGCACGAGAAGACTGTTGCGCTAGGTCGCATGTTTGAGAAAATTTGATTAGTGGGTCATTTTGGTCATGCGTCAGGGTATTTCAACTCAAAGCTAATTTTGACCGAGCATAGCTCGGTCTTCCGTGCTCGTAAATGAGAAACTATACTTGACACCTTACGTAAAAGAAAAAAAATAATAATTTTAATATATGTAATATATCCATTTCAATAATACGAAAATTCCTAAGTAAATATAAACCTTATTAGAAATTAATATATTTATACTGTTAAAAATTTCCAGGAAATATATAAAATTAATTATATATACAAGTTGGCCAGAATTAAAACACTCCTTGCCCGACATCTCTATATACACTGGCATCCAAAAGTTAAGGTACAAGCAGGTTTTTGACACTGAATGTCAAAAAATGAAAATAACTGTACAAAATACGGTTTATATGAATGATCTTAAGTAACGTCAATAAAACCATGCAACAATTATACCCATCTCTATTTTTTAAAGAATTGGACACTTATATGGCAGGCGTGAAAAAACTGCAAATATCCCACTTTTGTAAATTTGTGTGCAATTTTTTTATGCTTGTTGATCTTCAATTGCTGGTCCTAAAATATTGTTGTCCATATGTAGCAGATATATTTTTTTTTAACCTGATTTGTTAAGATGGCGGGTAATCGAATGGGTGGTAATGGGGTTGTCACAAGTTGATGCTGCTAGATGTCGTAATGTGTATCGTAATCTGGTCCAATGAGTCTGGGAATAATTTGAATACGAAAATTCAGTATCAAGAAGACTTGTTATAGACCACTCATGGATTACAACCCCTACACAAGATCTCTTTCTAGCTCTTTCGGCCCGAAGGAGTAGCATCACTACTGTGGCTCAGCTCATTTCAGATCAACGTAAGGCAACAAGAATGACAATATCGTCTACTACGGTGCACAGACGTGTTCACAATTAAAGACTCTATGCAAGACGATCCGTTGTGTGTGGGCCTATTAATCGTCAAGACAGTGCTGCTCGTTTATGTTGGCCAAGAGAGCACGTTACCTGGAACATACAAAATGGACTTGCGTATCGTCCACAGACGAGTCCCGGTTTACTTTGGAGAGTAATTCTGTTTGTGTGCTGATGTAGAGAGAACAGGACATCCGATTCTACCTATGTAACATTGTTGCAAGACATAGGTATAGGGAAGGTGGAATCTTTCTGGTGGCGGCAGTAACCTCCATTTATGCCAAGGAAGAGATCTGACTGCTGTGAAATATGAGGACGAGATCCTCCTCCGTTTGTCACACCGTATGTTGGTGCTATTGGTAATGAATTAATGTTACTGGATGATCATACCCGATCATATAGCGCTAGATTTGTTGATGAATATTTTGAAGATCACGGTTTGGAGCTAATGAAATGGCCAGCTCAATTTTCGGGCCTTAATGGATAGAGAATATTTGAGACTATCTCGGCAGACAGGCGTGTACCGTAAGTCGTTAAATGAGCTGGAACAAGCATTTCTCCATGCACGATACTTGTTTCCCATTGCAGTGTCCGGCAACTTAATTGAAAGCATGGAAAGTCGATGCCACAAATGCATTGCAGGTAGGGTTGGACACATCCTTTATTAAAATCCGTTTATTTAATTTTTTTTCATAAAAAACTGCCATTAATGTTTATAATCAAATAGTGGACTTTTGCAAAAAATGTAATTTTTTATTTGTAAATCGTGCCTTATGTTAATATTAAATAAAATTCAAGAAATAAATGTTTAAACCACAATTCCTGTAAATTTTATGTCTTTTTGTTGATTTGTTTTGAAATTAGACGCAAGAAACTGGTTGTACCTTAACTTTTGGAGGCCAGTGCTTTACACTATTAAGTATATAAGCTTCAAATTTTGTCAGATACTATTCACGACATGGGGAACCGGATTACGTGAAAAAGCTAGTTCCAGAAATCATCAATAGATGGCTGTGTACAACTCAATATATACTGAAACGACAAAAAAACATGTTTTAAAACCATTTTATTTGAACGTACGAAACATTCTTTCGACGATGACTGTATCTACGCATAGAATGCTAATCAATATGTTTCCTTTCTTGAATATATGAAATCTGCAGTCTCTGGAAATCTTGTGCAACTGCGGATTGTAACTTGTTGACCTGAGATGCTTCTCACATGCAAAAATATATATTCTTTCATGCCGCTGCCAAGGTTACCTGATGTCCTTGAAAAACAAGATTTTTTAAATGTTCCCACAGCTATTAAACACATGGATTAAGATCCAGAGAACGATTTAGCCTGTTTGTTTGAAACGCACGACTGATTACACTCTTATTAGTGAACAGTTCCCTAATAATCTGCTGTTCACTAAGTACAAAGAGTGAAGGTGCACCAACATTCATAAAGGTAATTGAGTCAAAGACATTGCTGCTGTTGCAAATATATACAACAACAGTTTAGAGCATATTTTAATACATGTTGACCTCCACGGTGCATGTCACAGAGTCATTGTGAGTGGCCTCTTCGAAAAAGAAAGTTCCAATAATAAATTCAAGAGTGAATCTGCACCAGAATGTATCTTTTGTTTAGTAGAATGAAATGTCAGGGAAGGTACATGGGTTTTGTGTGTCCCAAATGCGAAAATTATGGGTGTTCACTGTTTCACGTTTGTAGAAATGGATATCATAGCTGAATCTGCGATTGGCAGAATGCATCTACTTAAATTCTAAGATGAAATTTCAATGCAAAGGCTATTTATTTATTTATTTGTATACATTCTTATTTTCTGCTCCATCGTTATTTTCTACTCCATTGTACCAACGATCGGTAACCGGTTTGTCTCTGCAGGAATATACCCTAAAAAACTATCAACTGTACGACGGAGAAGTATTATTTTTTTTTACGCCTATTGGTTACTTCTATGTACATACAGCACACGTAGCATGAGTAAAATGTATTGCTTAATAGTTGAGCGTTTTATTTTCAGATATGAGACTATCAATGGCAATCGATCAAATAATTCATTCATTCACCCATTCCCTTGTTATAACCTCAAAACATGAACGCTGCAATAGAAATTCCCGCGACACTCGAAGTGCCTTCTGTAATAAGATTTCTTCAAGCACAAAATGTTTCAGCGTCATACATACATCGTTAACTCGACTCATTATTGTCGTCCTCACAGTGCTGGAAAAAAGAAAGAATATTTTAATCACTTCAAATAGGACGTTTTTTCCTAACAGACCAGGCTTGGTGCCAAGTGGTGCCGCTTTAGTCACATGAAGAAGTTAATTGCGTCGCAGCATGTCGATGATGGTGAAGTAATTCACAATGCCGTGAACTGTACTTAGGCAGACGAATTTTGTGAAGAAGGGATTTGTAAATTACTGAAATTGTATGGCAAATGCTAAAGTTTAAATGTAGCTGCAAGGGTTCGTCAATAGCTTCAGATTCCCGAGCAAATACCTTCGCGCATTTCGAGGGAATTAATTTGTTCATTGTTCCTTTTAAATTTGTCCGGTTTCAATTTTGAGACTTTTTTTTCCTTTCTTCCTGGCTTCCGCAAGTATCTCGGCATGAGAAACGTAGCAAACACCATCACGCCAAACGCCATGCCCCGCGAATTCTGTGGCGGCTTATGTTGAAAAATATTTCAAAACTGCAGGTTTAAGCTGAAAAATAATTTTTTTTCTATGAAAGTTTTATTTATATTCAAACAAAGGTGACTTTTCGAACCCGCCTCGTGTTTTATTAATTGAGAAAATGTATTTTACCAATTTTTTAAAAATATGTAAAACACTATAAATTCTACTTTTATTAGTTGATAACACATAAAACAAGTTGTAATATACAGTATATTTTCATAAGTGTTTCTTTGTATTAATTAAAATAAATGTCTGATACAGATACTACGTAATGTACACTCAGTTTCAGAAAAAATCTAATCAAACTGTTTATTATTTTAATTATCCGTGTTTTATTAATTCAAATATTTATTCATAAAAACCTTCTTTTCTTTCGCGTACATTGTATTGCTTTACAGTTCAGCTTTTTATTACAGACGATTCTAATATTTTATGAGAATACTACTTCCAATAATGCGATATATTTGGAGTCGTAATGTCTTTATAGGGAAAGATATGGGTTCTTTATACTATCATAAAAGACATTTATATGTCATGAACAAATATACCATGTTTTGATTGCAGAAATAATAAATGAAAGAAAACTGTATGATTTTTCTTTAGGGAAGTTGCGTGCACATTTTTTTAAACACGTGTGTCCCAAAAACATTGACATGCGCTTTAATTTTATTACCTGTTGGAATGTAGACAATATAAATTAGAAAAGTGTTAAACGTACAGTACTAATTAAAGTTATTTTTATTAAATTCACTGTTAAAAATTTCTGTAAAATCACAGAAAAAAAAAACGCGATTCTCTGTAAATTTACACTAGTTCTCCGTTAAATGCATTTGATCGAGTTTCTCGGTCATCATTTTACAGACAATTCCCTTTTCTTATATTAGATCCTCTGTAGGGATTTCCGTATATCTAATTAAATATATTTTTATATTTGTTAAAACCTGTAATTCAAAATACACACTTTTAAAATTCTTTTACAATTTTATTAAAAATCTTAAAGAAAAAAAATTGGTTTAAAAATTGTTTTATTAAAAATTAGAATATTTTAGAAAGGGGAAATTCATCTCTGCGGAGTTAGCGGGGACTTTTATCGACTATCACTTTGATCAAAAGATAAAAAGAGAGTGTCGTTATTTAATAAATAAATTTTAATTTCAATCTGGATTTAGAATTTAGGTAAGATAATTTTCAAATATTATTTTAATCCACTTTATAATTTGTGTTAATATTTATAAAAAAATATAATATATTATTATTAGGAATCGTAGAATTTTAATGACATATGCGTTATAAAAAATATATCAACCTTCTAAATACATAAATATTACAAAAAAAAAAAAAAGTTTATTTTTCTAAATTTAAATATATGAAAATATTAAAAGTCATATTTTTTAAAATAACTTATATGTTTTAAATTAATTTTTCTTTTATTTACTACTAAAAGAAAATCCTTTCCAAAAATATTCTTTTAAAAAATATTCGCGCATTATGAGAAAAAAAAATATATAATATGTATATTGTGTACGAAAACATTAGTAAATTTGCTTAAAAAAAAAAAAAAAAAAAAAAAAAAAACTTTAAAATTTTTAAATTTTTTTTTAAAAAAAAGGAAGAAAAAAAGAAAAAATCCTTTACAAGTACAATAATTTTTTTTTCAGACTAAGTCATAAAAGACATACTTGGCACAAAACGGCAGCAACTCAAATGGTATAGTGGTTATAATTCCTCTCCGCCACTCCGTTGACGGGAGTTCGAATCAGATCTGTGGTCGAAGCAATTGTTGTAAAGTCCTGCGTTTCAGGAATTAGAATTAATTCTAACAACAGCCATATCTGGCGTAGAATCGGCGTTTTCTGTCAATCATTTTTTTTATATATAAATAATAATAAAGATTTTTTTTAACAGAAAAATTTACAGTAGACTGTAAATTTACCGAATATTTTCTCTGTTATTTAACAGAAACTCTGTTTTCTAATCTCTGTAATTTTACATAAGACTTAAGATAACAGATTACCAGTAGATTCTCCGTAATTTCACAGAAATTTTTTTAACAGTGTTGTTCAATTATTTTTAATGGGACCGTCGACCTTTATTTGATAAAAAATCGATCAAAAATCGAAATTTATTTTTGTGTGTATTATTATTCTTTAGTTTGTATTGAACCATTTGAAAAAAACTGCATGCAGCTGCGATGAGTTTTCATAATGTTTTCATAAATGCGTTTCAATGTAATGCGTTTCAATTATGTACGCAATCAATTTTTCGGTGCTTTAGTAAACTTTATACTTGTTTTCCCCAATACAGATTTCACACGTTTTTTAGATTTTTGAAACGCTCCATGCGTCTTACTTTTTGCACAGTATTTATGAAAATGATAAGGAAGAATCCTCATAATGTTTACAAAGAAATTGTGTATGCATTTTAAAATTAGACTTCGTTAAAGTAATTAAATTTGATTTATAACATATTAAAATGCTAAGTTTTAATGAAAATCGGAATGGAATTCAGATAAAAATCTGTAAAAAAAATCTATTCAAGGGATTAAATAAGTGATTCACGGATTTGTTTGTAAAACAGTTTTAAGTGATTCAAACGCCAAACCGAGGAAATATCTTAAATATTAAGACGCAAAGAGCATTTTAAAATTTGGTTTATAAATTTAGTTTTTTTAAAATCTGAAAATTATAATAAATTTTGAAAATTTTTTAAGGTATTCCATATATTTATGGTGAAATGTATATATGCACAAAATTTCAAATATATATGATGAAAAATAAATAAAATTAAATTTTAACGTCCACTGTCCCCTTAAAAATTTACACATTTAAAATTAATATTCAGCTTCTGGGACCTATAAGATATATTTAGAAAATAAAATGTTATTTTTGTTCTGACAAATAAAGTAATAAACATCCCTTTCATCTACGACAAAAATTCATCTTCGTTAATATTGATGCGCCATAGGTCGCACCAGTCCAGGAAGGCTTCAATGTGAGTCTGTAGGTATCTGTTTAGTGTATATGGGTGGTGGGCAGAAGCGTAAATTGAAGTGTAGTCCGCATAAAGTGCAAGATAAATGTTAACTGAGCGTGGAATATCATTAAGGTAACCGAACACTTTTAAAAGCTGATTTTCGGCCAAAATATCGATTTTTTTATTTTGGTATAATATAATAGCCGGACTCTTTTTCTTTCCAAATATGTCTGAATTTTGTTTATATCTTATTTAGAAGTCAAGTTATTGCCTTTTTAAAATTACTAAGTATCAGTATTTTGAAACCGGAAGTATTGTTCTGCTCACCGGAAGTCAGCACGTTTTTCAATGCTATGTAAACGGAAAAGTAAAGAAGCAGAGAAAATTTTAAAAGAATTTTAAAAAGAAAAAGAGCAATTGTTTTAAACAAAATAGATAATATAGTGTATAAATTGAGTAACATATTATGGTTTGCTTTTCAAAATAAAGGTAAGATTTTGAATTAAATTTTGTTTTTGCGTTTTCTGAAAATCAATTTTTTAACATTTTATGTTTATGCAAAACATCATAACTGAAAAAATTATGGATGAATTTCTTTCAATTTTTTTTTGTATGCTTTGCAAAGTGCAATAAAGGGAATGAATTACACTCTTAACAGTAAGTGTATTAGTTTTTTTTAATTATTGATAAAGTTTCCAATTTGCAATAAATTTTTAGCAATTTTTAGCAACTTTCTATATAGTTTTAAATATTTGACTCACAAATATGAGAGTAGTTCATTCCCCAGAAAAAGGTTTAATAATTATAATAATGCTTACAAAATAAAAATATCTTGATTTAAAGTTGAGTTACGATGTTTTGAGGAAGTGATTATTTTCGCTGTTTTTTGCTTATTTTTCCCCAAAAATGTAAAAAAATAATTTGAAATGTATAACTTTTTCTGTTTTAGTTTACTTTTTTAAACACATAATGATATACAATGCAAAAAAAAGTCATATTTTAAAATAATTTAAAAAAAGCCCTCCGAAGGTATTCGGATACATTAAAGTAAATTTTGAACAACTAGGGGCCAATGATGCTCTCTTGAAGGGTGCCCGCCAAGATTGGGAAGGCGTTCGAGAAAGTGTTGTTTATACGGACATGAAAAAAAATTACACATTATTATACAAATATTACGCATTATATTTCACACTCTGAAGCGCCATCTGCGGTGATTATTAAAACTAGTTTTTATTATTGTTCCGTTCTTCTTCACCCTTCTCGAACAGTAAGTGCACCGATTTTAGTTTCATTCGGGTTATTCCTTCAAGCTACAGACAGCTCCAAATACATATACTTGTATTATAACCACCCGGTATATATTATAATATATTATTGTAATTGGGTTTTTATAAATACTTTACATTTCTTAAACAACAGTATCCGAAATTGCCTTAAATTTCAGGGCATCAAAGTGGTACTACCAACTAAATTATTTAAATGTTATGAACAAATATCTAAAATGACAAAAACTATTCAAAAAACTTTTTTCAGTTACACAACTTTAAATTTTATTAAATTTCTTAAAATCCATATTATCATACCTCGACGAGCGTTGGTCGTACAAAATTGGATGGTTACTGTTTTACTTTCAATATCATGGATCACATATTTCAAAATAATGTTTCTAGGACCCAGTGACAGTATACCAATTTAAACAAGAACGAAAAATCATGCGTCAAGCATAGATTATGTAACACTTTCCAACGCTTCCAAAATAATTTTACGAATCATACTCTTTAATAAGCTAAAAGATAACATCTAAGTAATCCGAATACTTTTATTCAGCCCTGTATAGGATATATAGATTTGTATATATACTACATAGGATGCTAAATTTTAGTTCAGTTAGGAAACACGTAGCACAGTTTAAAATTCTCCGTCTGGAGTTAAATAATACGAAAACGTGTTCCCGAACTTTTGTGCTTCCGTGTATAGGATCTACAGAATTTATACACACCACGTAATATACAAAAAGCGATTTAAAATTAAAATTGCGTTCAGTAACTTAAAACGCACTTCCGGGAATTATTGTTAACATACAGTAGAGAATTCTTTTGTGTGTCCCTGTAAATGAACGATGACTGCTATACACACAATATTCTGTAGTAAGTCTCTTGTAATGAACCTTATATAAATTTCAATGCGTTTAAAATAGGGAAACATTATTTAAAGAAACCGCAGACGATTTTTCTCCATAGACGTAATGTAACGGAATTCTTTTGACTGTCCCTGTAAAGTAAGTATAAGTGCTATGCACACCCTATTCCATATTAAGCTTCTTCTAATGCACCTTAGTGATATATATAAATTTCAATGCGTTTAAAATAGTGAAACATTATTTAAATAAACCGCAAATGATTTTTCCCCATAGACCGCAATATAACGGAATTCTTTTGAGTGTCCCTGTAAAAAAACTATAAGTGCTGCACACTTCCGTTGAAATAGGGAACATGCTATAGATAACGATTATAACATATAATAATTGCAGGGCAATCCGAGCATATTTACGGGAGTTAGAGCACGGACAGACGGCCAGACAAACCGAAGTCATAAACACTTTTCAACTAGGTTGGAAAGTGTTAAAAATGTAATTTCTGAAAATTAGTGCCAAGCACGGTTCATCAACATAATCCTATTTTTCAATAAGTTGAAATATATATAAAAAATTGTTACGGCAACTAGGTTTTTGAAACAAGTGTCTTTCGTTTCAACTTTAAGAAAAAAGAAATATTCGGCACTGGAACTTGAAATTTATTTTATATTAAAATATATATATTTTTTAATTGATGTCAGACACAACGGGAATTCTAATTTACTAAAGATTAAATAAATATTCATATTATATATAATTAAAATCTAAGACCTTTTTAAAATGTCAGATAAAAATAAATTAATTTATCTTTTAGATGAATTTATTGAAATATGTATTCATTCATTTTTATCACTTTCCAACCTAGTTGAAAAGTGTTTATGACTTCGGTTTGTCTGCCGTATGGAGGTCTGCCGTCTGTCCGTGCTCTAACTCCCGTAAATATGCTCGGATTTCCCTGCAATGTTTATATGTTATTGTCGTCATCCATAGCATGTTCCCTATTTCAACTGAAGTGTGCAGCCCTTATAGTTTTTTTAAAGGTACACTCAAAATAATTCCGTTACATTACGGTCTATAGGGAAAAATCATTTGCGGTTTATTTTAATGATGTTACACAATTTCAAACACATTGTAATTGATACATATCACTAAGGTGCATTACAAGAAACTTAATATGGAATAGGGTGTCCATAGTACTTATAGTTACTTTACAGGGACAGTCAAAAGAATTCCGTTACATTACGTCTATGGAGAAAAATCGTCTGCCATTTATTTAAATAATGTTTCACTGTTTTAAACGCATTGAAATTTATATATATCACTAAGATGCATTACAAGAGGCTTACTACTGAATATTGTGTGTATAGCAGTCATCGTACATTTACAGGAGACACAAAAGAATTCTTTACTGTCTGTTAACAATAATTCCTGGAAGTGCGTTTTAAGTTGCTGAACTCGATTTTAAATTTAACTCACTTTTTGTCTATTACTTGGTGTGTATAAATTCTGTAGATCCTATACAGGGCAGCACAAAAGTTCGGGAACACATTTCCGTTTATTGACAGAAACTCCAGAAGGAGAATTTTAAACTGTGCTACGCGTTTCCTAACTAAACTAAAGTTGAGCATCCAATGTAGTATATATACAAATCTATAGATCATATACAGGGCTGAATAAAAGTATTCGGATATTTTTCCGAATATTGTATATGTTGGAAATTCCTGAAATTACGTTTTTAAATATGTTATGCGTTTTCCAAATTGTTTACTTAGATGTTATCTTTCAGCCTATTAAACGGTAATGATTTGTAAAATTAGTTTGGAAGCGTTGGAAAGTGTTACATAATCTATGCTTGACGCTGGATTTTTGTTCTTGTTTTTTTTATTGCGTGGTGTGTATTACTTAATAGTCCAGCCATCTGTTACAGACAGTGGGGTGTGAGTCTATCATTTTCAATAATGAGATACATTCAGAGGCGTACTATGACTAGATATTTATTCTTTATGGTCCCATAAAAAGATACGATCGCATATGAAAAGCGACATAAAATGTTCAGTATAGCGATAATCTATCTAGGAGCAACTTATTATTTTCGAATATAGAGTTTATAGTCCGTTTAGGAATATTTCTGCAAGTAGTTATGCTTTTGCACATCTGAACAATTCTGCAGCGAGAACAGCAATTAAAAGTGACGAGTCAATGCAATAAAACATTGTATTAGAATATTTATGCATTTATTTAATACGAATTGGAGATTATTTGTAAATCCTTTTTAAATGCTACCTCTTATGAATCGATCGACGCTTGTATTACAAATGCATACGTATCAGAATGGCGATTGGAAGGTGTTGAGGATTCAGATGATAAAAATTACAGTAATACATGTACGCGTATAGCGTGTTATTCTATAAATATAATATAGTTTAAATTGATATTGCGACAGGCGGAGTTTGAAAATGTACTTTAAAATATATATATTATTATACAGGGTGATTTTTTTTTAAAAGTAAAACCTTATAACAAAAACACCAATGATCCAAATGACCTGAAATTTCACTAGTGTGCTCCCAAAGCAATGGGCATTTTTTTCCGTGGTTAAAAAAAAAACTTAAAATCCCAGCGACAGATGGAGCTGTATATGAAGTAAACTCGGGAGACGAGCTTGTGCACGACACACGCACAGTGGCGTTTAAAACGTAAAGCACGCACACCTCGTGTTCATTATTCTACGGATATCCTAACAATGACTGTGCCACTGACGGGCCGTGTGTTGTTAGTGAAACTGTATTGTCAGAATAATGACAGCGCAGCAATTGCTCTTAGGACATTTAGTGCGCTTTAGAATTTAAGAAAAGATCTAATGACGACACAATACCTACGAAAGATGGTTTTGAAATTTGAACAGACTGGCTCACTTGGCGTAAAACCTGGTAGAGGAAGGAAACCAGTTGATGTTAACTTACAACGCCATCTGTCGGTGCAATTTGATGTTTTTTTTTTAACTGCGCCTAAAAAATTCCTATTGCTTTGGAAGCATACTGGTGAAATTTCTACGCATTTGGATCAATGGTTCTTTTGTTAAAGGGTTTTATTTTCGCAACTTAAAAAAAAATCACCCTGTATATTAACTTAAAACCGCGTAAGGTCGAAATATCGAAGGAAATTCTCTTTTGGAATAAAATACAAAGAATGAAATGTGTTTTACCAAACATCAAGTAATTCTAAAGATTTTGAAGAATTTAGGACTGAGAAATATCGACATTCATAATGTAAATATTACTTATTTTCTTCACTTTCAATAACGAGATTAAGAAAAAAATACTTAAATTTTTGCCGTTTTTGTGACGCACGACAAGTATATCTAGGTGATCCCCTGTTATATTTGTGTTTAGAAATAGACGTCTTGCGTCGTAAAATTTATCTTTTATTTTAATATAATTTCATTTCATTGAAATTCGGAGCGGCGGGTACGGAATACCCTTGTAAGATCCAAGTCTATTCTGAGAAATAAGTTTTACTTTTTTTAGTATAGTACTTTTTTTAGTATAATGAGTTTTTTTATAATGAGTATATAATGTATAATGAGTACTTTTTTAATAGAAACTTAAAATTCGAAAAATACCGGCTCTTACACAAAAACAAATTCACGAAACATTTCAACACGTAAAATGTAAGTTTATTTTCTTTCTTTTGACATAACTATACACATCACGAAATTTTTTTTTGATATTTTAGAAAAGAAATAGGATGTTCTATTATTATTATTATTAATCTCAGGCAAGTGTTAATTGGACTGACATTGTCACGGGAGATAAACTTTTAAAACAAACAGTAATATATATTTTAATTACAAAAATCTAGAATTTTCATAATAATTTATAAAAAATTTATTCATATGATAATTTTAGAGATTTTGTATTGTACAATTTTATGTCCGTTAATAAAGCATGTAAACTTTTAAACAAATTCGTTGTATACAATAATTTGAAAATGTCAAAGATTATTCACATTTTTCAGTAATATTATTATTTAGAAGAAGGAATAATTTAACTATGCCTGTCATTCAATTTGAGTGATATTTTGAAATCTCAAAAGAAATTACTTTGAATATAATATATTTATACAATATAAAACAAAGTGTTTTGTATTTAATGGCCATAGAATTCAGGAAATACTTCAAAATAAAATTACACATTGTGTATGTTGTAAACTTAAAAATTCAAGCGGTACATGAAAAATAATTTCGAGTTATTACGATTCACTGGTAATTTTAAAAAACCATATGATAATTACAGTATAATTACAAAAAACACATACATTTTCATAATCCAAACATATTCCTCATCTCTAAATCCTCTTTTAACATTCCTTAATTTTTGTTTATCTTTACATATTTCATAAATAGTAACAGATTAATGAAACACTTTTGAAATCATTGAAACGCTCAGACCCCCCCCCCAAATATGCATTACGATTGTTTTTATTTAAAGTAAATAAACCGACAACATATTCACACTAAAAATTGCCTAAATTAACGGAAATTACGTCTATCTCGACAGATTACGTGCTCACATCAAAATATTAAAAACTGTCTGAAAAAAAAACAAGAACAAAAAATCATGCGTCAAGCATAGATTATGTAACACTCTCCAACGCTTCAAAAATAATTTTACAAATCATTACCGTTTAATAAGATGAAAGATAACATCTAAGTAAACAATTTGGGAAACGCATAACATAATTAAAAACGTAATTTCAGGAATTTCCAACATATACAATATTCAGAAAAATATCCGAATACTTTTATTCAGCCCTGTATATGATCTTTAGATTTGTATATATACTACATAGTATGTTAAATTTTAGTTTAGTTAGGAAACGCGTAGCACAGTTTTAAATTCTCCTTCTGGGGTTTCTGTCAATAAACGGAAATGTGTTCGCGAACTTTTGTACTGCCCTGTATATGATCTACAGAATTTATACACACTAAGTAATAGACAAAAAGTGAGTTAAATTTAAAATCGCGTTCAGCAACTTAAAACGCTCTTCCAGAAATTATTGTTAACAGACAGTAGAGAATTCTTTTGTGTGTCCCTGTAAATGAACGATGACTGCTATACACACAATATTCTGTAGTAAGCCTCTTGTAATGCACTTTAGTGATATATATAATTTTCAATTCGTTTAAAATAGTGTAACATTATTTAATTAAACCGCAAACAATTTTTCTCCATAGACGTAATGTAACGAACTTTTTTTACTGTCCCTGTAAAGTAACTATAAGTGCTATGCACAGCATATTCCATATTAAGCTTCTTGTAATTCCTCTTAGTAATATATATCAATTACAATGTGTTTGAAATTGTGTAACATCATTAAAATAAACAACAAATGATTTGTCCCCATAGACCGTAATGTAACGGAATTATTTTGAGTGCGCCTGTAAAAAAACTATAAGTGCTACACACTTCAATTGAAATAGGGAACATGCTATAGTTAACGATAATAACATATAAATATTGCAGGGCAATCCGAGCATATTTACGGGAGTTAGAGCATGGTCAGACGGCCGACGGCAGACGGCCAGACAAACCGAAGTCAGAAACACTTTTCAACTAGGTTGGAAAGTGTTAAAAACACTGTAACTAAAATATGTTAATGAAACTACAACTGAAATAATAATAATAATTGACAGCTCTTCTAAGTATCAATTTTTCTATATTTGACTAGTTATAACCGTTATTACGAAAACTTAGTCATTTACTAAGAGTATAATATTTCCTATTGTACCTTTATAAATTTCACTATCGGCAATAAACCTCATTTCAGCTTAACTACCAATGAATCAAAGGTCTTTTGTTGCGCTACAATATTTCCCAGCTTCGTAATTCATAAAGATTATTTTAAATGAATTCTGCAAAACATCCCCAGTGTGCTAATCTTAAAATACTTATATACATTTAAAATACAAAGTCCATTTTCATACAACTCCTAAAATTTTATATTTGCGATATTAAAAAAATACTGAAGGTGTTAATCGTTTAGAAAATACATATTGCATGCTATCGCTTTAGTTAAAAATAACATGATCCTTTAAAACTTCAGATTGTTAATTATCTTGTCCTTATGAATGGTAAAAAGGAAGATCAGTTAAAAATAACTGTGTTTTACAAATAGAACCAATTTAAAAATGAACGAATTAAATGAATTGTTTAATATAAATTTCTGAAATAAATATTTAATTCAATTAATTAATCCATATCTAAATCATTATAAAATATATACAATTAAAAAAGCGGAAAACGTTTATACAATCGGCTGTATAAAATGCATACAATTGTAATTATTTCAAATTTCAAATGTAATAATTTTTATCAAGTATATAAGGTTTTTTGAATTTAATTTTTGTAATCTTTGAACAATAACGGTATCAAGCATACAAGCCTACAATAGTAATATATATATATATATATATATATATATATATATATATATATATATATATATACACACACAGAAATAATTTATAAATATAGTGTTTTAAAATGTTATGCATTCGCTTCATTAGAAGCTAAATAAATCATCAAAGAAAACAAATGCATATATACATAACTGTGGATAGTTTATTTTCTGTGCGATTTTGGTATTCAGCAGTAAAAATTTAAAGAAATACATTATTTTTGTTTAACGCCACTTCACAAATTTCAACATTTATTTATATGTTTTTTAAAATCGTCTATGAATTAGCAATATGTAATGAGTAACATCACATGTTTCATGATACAAATTCAAAACTTTTTGCATGGAATATTAGTTAAATTGATTTAAAATTGAAACAGCTTATGTTTGGAATGTTATCAAGGTAAAAAAAAAAAATAAATAAAATGTAATACGTTATACGAATGAAAATGTATGATTCATTCTGAAAAATAAATCTGTTAAACTTGCCATCAAACATTTGGTATATGATGAGTATGAAAATCTAAAAGTCATTTCAAATTGTATTTTTGCAAAACATAATCTAAAAATTTCTAGTTTCTCTTAAAGTACAAAAATTATCTTAATTACATATTAATTTTCATAAGTTCAGTAAATTTGTAAAATTGGTATGAAAAATTTGTTTTTAAAGTTCTATAATAGGAATAAACATAAATATTCTACAAATATAATTTAATATTGTTTGTTTAAGCATATGTATCACGCAAGACATACAAATACACAAGATATACAAATACACAAGACATACGAATACAATTATTGGAGAATGGTACATAAGGTCGAAAAAATTTGGAAACTGATTACGTTGTTGTGTTAGACAATGAGATTGCAATTTGAAAAAATATATATATTCTTTTTTTTAGTTCTTATAAGAAACATAATATATAATGGTAGATAAAATGAGAAGGGGACAATGATTTTAATTTGGTTTAATTTTGGATGAGTGTGGTGTACCTTTTTGTAGTGGTAGAGTGGGATGTGAGGAAAGCAACCCTTACTGAGGAAATTGATTTACCCTAGGTAGTCATGCATTAGCACGGGATAACGCTAACGGTCGGTCAACAGTATACCGTAAGGCCGGCAATCTGTTGTTGTTGTTTTTCATCTGCAGCTGCAGAATATTTGCAATTAAAAAGTGCAACGCAGCGTTATTTGTATTTAGTTACAGAAGCAGTTGGATTTCGGGATGTGCATCGGAGAATGAAGGCAATGTACGGAGAACATCCATTGGCATTGACTCGTATGCAGGACGGGTACAAGAACTTCCACGTGGTGACGTTTCAATGAACAGTGTTCGATTACCAACCGTATAACCCAGATCTTTCACAATGTGCCTTTCCCATCTTTGGTCCGATGCAAAAGGCATTGAAAGGTTTCCGCTTTGTACTCGAAGAGCGAAGTCATAGACAATGTTCTAAACTGGTTCCGAATTCAGCTAAAGAACTTATATAAAACAAAGTATTCACCACTTGGTGAAACAGTGGGACACGTGCTTGTGTAGCTTTGGAGATTATGTTTGAAATAAACTATACAATTTCATTCTGCGGCTCCTGTTCCGCTTTCATTTGACCATCCTAATATAAGGACAGCAAAATTATACAAACGCTTATAAATACTATAGCATTTTTTCACAATGTCTTTCTCAGATATCCCGAGGACCCACCGGTCATTTTCCTTTTGAAATCATGTGATAAAGTATTTTGTGAAAACTAATTTACTGAACGGTATATTGAAAATCAAACGGTGTTCTGTGTTTAATCTCCTTTCAAGGATGCGTCGTTTAATTAAATTTGCTCTAGAAACATCTTTATAAATCAAACAAATTTACGAAAAGTAAAACAAATTTTTTTTGGGGATGATGATATTTATATTTGTCCCTGAAGTAGAAGCGATCGTTGAAAAAAATTAAATACACTGGTTCACACGGTTTATATACTTTCACCGAAATGTGTATTTTTTCATAGATTCTAGTGCACTGAGTACGGGAAAATTAGTGAAAAAAATCTGTCACGTCTAGTTTAAATATTATTTATTAAATACTTTAAAAAAATAATAACATGAAATATAAAAAGAAAAAAATTAGAAACGATTGATTTCCCTCATTTTTTTATAATTTTCTTGATCTAATTCTCTTAAAATAGACCAGCAGTAGTCCCCTAACATACTTTTGTCCCAAAAACCTTTGTGTCTGTCTTCAAAAAGTTTAAGGTCTTGGTGAAAACGCTCGCCCTGCTCGTCACTCATGGCGTCCAAGTTTTCAGGAAAAAAATCCGGGTGTAAATGGAGAAAATGTACTTCAGAGACATGTTCATATCCATTGCATGATAGTTTTTTAATAAAACAGCAATATTTTTTTTCATAATTTTCATTTTTATGATTCCCTAAGAATCTATGGCTGACCGTTTTTTTGGGTGAAATAACTGCTGAAAATTTGACTTCGATTTCGGTAATAAGTTAATTTTATATTTAGTGTCAATAAGTTACACTGTTCTAGATAGTTGCAAGTCTCGCACAAGGTCGTTCAACTCATTTTGTTTATTAAATGTGGCGTTTTATCATCTTCGATTACGAATTCGTCATCATTTTCATCCTCAATTAACAGATCGTCACTATCTTGGCAACTCGCACTTGACATACCTGCACATACAAGATGTGAGAGAGTTTCCGAATGTGATATCGGTTTTGAGACTGGTGGAATGTCAGAATATTGAATTTTATGTTTTTTTTTTTTTTAAATTCAGTTTTGTCAAACAAAAATAAGTCATTTTCGTGATTTGAAGGTTCTCTCTACAGCATTGGTGATGCAAATTGAAGATACGTTTTTTCTCCCGAAGCCCAGCATATAAGAGTAAGCCTACAGCATTCACAAAAAACATGTGGGACTCACTTTTTATCTTGATTAATCACTGAGAATCCAAAATAATGCACATATGCTGTTTTACAACATTCCTATATCGGTCTTCCTTTTTTTGCGAACATAAATTGTCCACAAACGTAACAAAAACGACAAGAATTAAATTTACACAATCTATAAGACATTTTATTAAAGACAAAACCACTTTAGTTCACAAAAACACAAGAAAATAGAATATAGAATCCAAGTTGACAATGCCGGTAAGTTGAATGTAACGTGATGGATATATTATAGAATTAAAAATGTGAATATTGAAAAATTTAAAAATTCAAAAAATGTGACGTGATAGATATTTTTTCAAATAGCGCCTTTCATTAGTTAGAGGTAGTATAATTAGAAAATAGGTGTTTCATCAAAAGTATATAAAAAAATGTTTAAATTTGTAAACCAGTGATATTGACGCAATATTTATCACAGTACGTTTCAATGAGGTAGATTCTAAAATTTACTGTGTCTCATGCTACAAGTATATTCAATTATGTAACAATTTTATATAGTCTGAAAAAAAAACATCCAATTGAAAAATAATTTCTATACCTGCTACTTTTTATTTTCTCTTTATATTAAATTTTTTTATTGTATGCCACTTTCTAGCAATTGATTAAAAAATATTTCCTTAAATGCTTTTTTAAAATTTAACAGAAATATTGTCCTAATTGAAAGGAAATAGTTTCATAAATTACTCACATTAATTTCGAGAAATGAAATTTCAAACATATTTTATGTATTATTAGAAATAATACAAAAATATATAAATTTTAAATTTTGATAAAAAACGTGTAAAATTTACTTTTAATATTTCATCTTATTTTATTATTTAGATTACTTTAATAGTTCTTCTATGTGCTTATTAAATATATTATTTAATATCTTTTATTATTATAGATATAATTTGTTTTAGAAAATATCATACTATTGTTTCAACCTTTTTAAAAAGGTATGATTTTAAAATAACAAAATAGATTTTATTCCACTAAATATAGGATTCTAACAAATTTAAATTATACAACATTAGAAAAAGCAGATATGCACATAGAAATATCTGTAAAAAAAATGAAAAATAGAAAAAATTGGAGATTCGTGATTTGAAATTGAAGTGCTTCGAAAAATATATTTTCTTTCAGAGTAAGCAAAAATATATGAAGGCAAAACGTGAGTGCAAATACATGAATGCAAATTTCAAATATAGTGTATTTTAATAATTTTTTATCATATTATTGATCCTCAAACACTAAAAAAATAATGAATATTCATTATTCATGCTTTGCGTTTTAAAATGTGTATCATTTGTGGTATAGTAACAGTTTTAATTTTAGATAGAAAGTACTTTATTTCAAAATTAATTCAACACAACTATTATGTATAAATTGTGTAACTATTTTAATATTTTTTATTTTTTAATTTTCTTTTTAATTTTAAACAGAATATTACGAGTATCGTCATTAAATTTGTTTTTAAAAGGTAATAAATTAAAGATATCTAAAACATTTATTGAGGTTTAAATAGTTTATCTCAAAAACTTTTAACTCGAAATGATCTGAAACAAACTAAGGATGGAAATTGATGAATTGTCGTTTTTTCGTGAAATATACAACGCTTTCAACATACGTCTTCATACAATTTTACACAAGCATTTAGTACAGAGTATTTATGCAAGAATAAACAAACTATAAAGTTATAGTCAGTTCCATAGTGACAGACGTAGTGTAGACGGGGACATGGAGGTTGTGCCATTCCCAGTTTTATGAGCACAATTTTTCAGAAAATGACGCAGACAATTAAGTATTAACTACTATCGATCTGAAATCGAAAAGAAAAATATTCATAGAATTAAGTGTTATTTTTAAATTTTCTATTTATTCATTTTTTACAAGCTTACTGAGTTTAGTGCAAAATGCTTCTGTTTTTTTTTGCAAAATAAGATACCGAATTTTACTGAATCGATGTTCGCGTCACAATATAGGTGGCTGTGCAAATTTTTCAGCGTTTATCCAGCACGTCAGCGAGAATTATAATTGTTTTTCTGTCGCAATTCGAATACAGCTAAAATATGATTATTGCGTAATTAAACAAACAACAAAACATCCATAGAACGTTAACAAAGCTTTCCTTGAACATTTACTCTGATAGTACGTATAGTTCATAAATTTAGCGTCTTAGCATTAACGAGTGTTAAACATGAGGTAACCCCATGGTTCATGTAGTCGGAGAAGTTTGTGGTATTGTAGAAAATAACACATTTTAAGCCGAAAGAAGAGTTCGTTATATCCCAGTACCACTAGGGTATATAAGACAGATTATATCCAAAAAGCATTTAAATGTTTCCTGGGAAAATTTAGATAAACAGGTGCATCAAATTTTCATTGCACCAATTACATCTTTATTGATATAAATATATATATTAGTAGTTACAATAGAAATGAACTGTTTTTGACTATTAATTTTTCTTTGCAAGTTTCTCTAAGTTAACTGTCTATGCTGGATAAAACTGTGCATTATACAACATGATTGGAAGGGAGGGGGAGGGGGGTTATAGTTCAATAAAATTACAAATGAAGAATCACATCCACGGCTAAAAAAGCTACTCACTTTGGAATTGTTAAAAAAATGCAATGACGCATTCGAAAAGCTGATTAAAAATATGATCATAAGAAAACAGAGCATGTGATACAGATATACGTACTAACAACTATATATCAGAAATATATTTCATGCCGGAAAAGTCAAGCAGCAAAATTAACTAACTTTCTTTATATAAAAGATGGAAAAATACTTAAGTAATTTACGTAATTTTCACCAAATACACATTTTCACAATATTACATTTATTACTTAATATAAAATAAGCAATTTTATGTATCTTAGTTTATCTACAGCTGTGTACATTAGTGCTTGTAAACAATGCTTTTAACATATCATAAAACTTATTCTTTCTTGAGAAAACAAAAGAAAAAATATACAATTGACATTTCGCAAAAATAAAATGTATCCTATTTTTCTTAGTTCAATTAATGTATTTAAAACTCACTGTGCAAAAAGTCAATAATGTGTAATTTAAGTAAATGCATATAATCTAAACAACAGAAAGATATGATACTTTAACGTGTGTATAAAAAATTATGCTTATACATAGAAAAATTAATATTTGTTCAACATATGATTCCTTAAATATATTAATATATAAGCACAATAAACGTAAATTACTTGTTTTACTTTTTTTAGTTTACAGAAAGGAAATACCACATGTTTGTGTTGATTAATTGTTTTTGCTTACATTGCAAATATAATCTACTCTTTTTAATAAATATATACAAATTATTATAAATTGTGTTAGTTCATATAAAATTTATTATCATCAAACTGTTGAGTAAATATATTTCATACCAAGATAATTATTTTTATTAAAGGCTAACTTCGACCTGAACATGCATGCACAGTAAATATTTACGTATGCTATACGCAGAATTTCATTTCATAATTAAAATAGCAAGATACGCATGGAGATGCTTGCATAAAGAATGAATTTTGTGATAACAAGTGTAAACATACATCGTTTGTATAATATTTTGAAGAAAATATAATATTTTGACAAAATGTAATTAAATAGCAGCATATGCCATATTGTTAAATTCAGTTTTATCGATTTTGAATGAATGTTATAATTTCTTATATAACAAATATTTAAAAACAAAATCTTTTAAATAAATATGATGCGAAATTCATAAGAATATGAACATAGTGAAAATGCTTGACCTTTATAAATAGACCAGAAAAGTAATTGTTTTGATGTGAAAACATCTTAAAAGATCATAAGAGAATTCCCAAAATCGTAAGAGAACTTAAATGATCTTAAGAGACTTTGAAATATAAATATCTCTCATGTAATAACTTCAAAATGCAATATGACACATTATACATTTATTGTTGGAATAAAGACACAATATACTAAAATGAATGGAATTTCGCAAAGTATTATTACAAATAAAACAGTAATGACTGCATCCAATTAAAAACAAGAAGGAAAAATCATGCATGAGACATGAATTATGAAATACTTACCAACAGTAAGAGAATATTATGAATAAATTTAATTTTTTCCTGCAGTGAAATAGATCATAGTCCGTTTTGTAACCAAATTCTTTTATGTGTTACTGTAGTTGACGAGAAAAGTGAGTTGCGCCGCCAGACGCCTGTAGGCGCATACAGATTATAATTTTATGTGAAATGAATTTTACACGATAAAGCTAAAATCAGAGAAGGCTATTCACAAAAAAATATACCTTCCCTTATAATAATGGGAAACTGTCTGACAAATTATCGGTCTCATTTTTAAACGTAAAAATATCTATTTTAAAGGATTAATACATTTTGAAAATATTTACATTTAAGTTATAAGTGAACGTTGTCTCATGACGACATTACTCGAGCTGTCGCGTCTGGAAATCTGGCTCTAAACAACACATTTGACCACTTTATATGCTTTAATTGATAAAAGGAAATTCCTATTCGATTTTTATCAGTTATGCTACAGATAAAACAAGTGTTTTGTAACAGTTCTTGTTGTAAACATTGTAACAGTTAAGAACACTTAAAAAAATAGAATTAGATGTCGCTCAGAGCTTCGCGCATCTCTAAGATTACTGATATAAAGATTTAGTGCTAATGCCTCCATCTACAGAGAAGTTTTTAACCAACAGTTTTGGAGTTAATTTATCTCAACTCACAAAATTCGACAAGGAATATCCCCGTATCGTCATTTCTTGTAATTTAGCATTGGGAAGGTTATTTGCTTCTTTGTTTGACTATCTGTGCTTACTTTGAAATTATTTTTGTATCGGTTTCATTAATATATCTAAAATTGATATTCACAATTCGTTTATTGCGTCTGTTTTTCAATGTGATAAATTTCTTATGGGTACCCACTTCTTGTACTGCGACATGACACCATAATCAGTAGTGGATAATTGGGTATAAAACAAAAAACCTGGTAACATGGAACGGTATTCTGAATAAGGACTGGCCTAGGAAGTTAGAACATATTTTCTGGGAAATCGATCAAGTCAGAAAAGGTGTAATGCATTTATTCGAGGAAATTCAAAAATTTATTTTGTCTAGTTCAGAATTTCATAACAAGAAAAGCTGTATCAATGAAAAAGTCTTTTGAAATATTTCCACGAGGATCTAAATGTTAGAAAACGGCGTTTCACTCGATCGTTGAAGATTCAAGCAGAATGTTTAACACACCTAAAATAGCATTTTTTTTAATTCTGAGAATTTGTATTTTAAAAGGGATAAAACCGTTTAGTTATTTTTTTTCGATTAATAATCTTGGCTTTTTGTAATCTCAGAAAAATAAGGCGAAGATTAATATTCGGGAATAGTCACTGTCAAATGCAAGAGATAGTTAGAAGTCAATTTAAAGTTCAAAAGTTATTTTACGGTTACTGCCACAATGCTATTATTAAAAATCCATTAAATCTCTTAAACCATTAAAAATCGATTAAAAGTGATTAAAGCTCTGTTACGGAAATGTGTCATGCTGCAAAATTTAATTTATTAAAAATTTTAGAGACTTTAATTCAGATTTCTATATAAATTTGATAATATTTTTCAATGTACTGACTCATTATCGTAACAAAGAAAGGTTTTTCTGATTATATATATATATTTATAGCTGTTTCGTCTGTATGTGTCCAATACTGGACCTGACAATTGTCAACTACTAGATTTTGCATGTACGTTACTGGCGCTTGTTAAGCTCTTAAAAAATTAATTTTGTGGGGAAAAAATTAAACATATATTTTTGAATTACAATACTACGTAATAAGAGTATGTGGTGTATCGTGCAATCGCTGTTATTGAAGTCAGTGAAACTAATAATTGTGCACAAAAAATAAACGAAAATTGCTCTTAAAATGCCTTTACTGGTAGAGCTAGTTTAACTAAATAGGCCAAGACAATCGTAATTATTAACGGTATTTGATTTAAACCCGTTTTAACATAAATCTATGTTGCGATAAAAACACGACATGAATTGAGGGCGTCGGTGCATAAAGTGCCAAGCCACAGTTTTGATGAAATAAACCTGATACTGTAATATGTTGCTTATTATTGTAAATTATAATATCCTACATATTATTTGTTTCTAATGACACTCGGTAGCAACATATGTCCCAGGTTTCGTTTTTGCCACAGACGTTTCTAGAACTTTTTTACCGGCTAATTAATTTAGAAAGTATGTAATAGTAATAACATTAAAGTAATGCCGTATTGTTATTCAGAATATGTCAAATGTTACTAGGAAATTAGCAAAACAACATCATGTTATATATTTTTATTTCAGTAATTGATCTAACTTGCAAATTGATACATCTGAGAAGTTTACAAATGTGGTTTAGCACTTTATTACCCGACTCCTTTAATTTTTAATTAAAGCTGGTCTCAAAAAATATTTATTCCACTCACCAATGCAAAAGTTTCTGATACAATCAAGGGATAAATTTAAAATGTTAAAGTATCCAAATTGAATAAATTACTATTGTGGCGATTTGGAATCGAATATTCTTTTAATTAAAAAAATACATTTTGGATTGACGGTGGTTTCTGTCTCATGAAGGCCTTTTACAAGCTATCGTGTTTGAAATTTCTGCTCTAAATGCCAACTTTGATAGCTTTTTATGAAAGTGAATTTCCGTTTGTTGGAAAATGGAAAATGTTATTCGAATTATTTTCAGTCACAGTTCAGTTTAAACTAGAATTAACCTTGTATGATGAAATATTTTCAGTTAATAATGGTTTTTAACATCTAAAAATAGTTCTATCTGAAAAGCATGTCACCGCAAAATTCCTAATCTGTTAACGCGGTCGTCAAAAAATATGTTTTCTCAATCATTCCCCAAGATCTTTCACCTTTATCGGAAACTGAATAAAGCAATGAATGTTTCAGAAAATTTATCTTTTTAAATATGCAAGTTAATGTTTTGAACTGAATTGACAGACGCGACTGCACAAGAAATAGATGAGGGGGTTAGAATGACAGTGGAGTAAGTCAAAAAATTTGAAAATCGAGGTAACCATATTTTCTCTGCACGTATATTAATTTCTGTTCAATGTGCCAGTAAAATAAGACATAGTTCACTTAGTGAGTCGCTAGAGGGCAAAACGTGTAGGACTACTCAATGAAACGGCAATACAAAAAGTTTCCCAAAACACTTCATTTCTCAAATCCCTAAATTTTGAGTTACTCCAATGTCATTCTAACACTTGTCCTGTAATAGTTCTGAGACAGAAACTGCTTATAACTTAAGATGTAAAATAGTTAGTGAAAATGAAAAATGTTATTCTATATCTAAACATTTTACTTGTCAATTCTGATAATTGGATGTTTGCACTTTTAAAATAAATCCGTCAATGCGACTGAAAGTTTAGCATTGTTGAGTGTCGGGGGCTGGGGGAGAGAATATATTTAACACATTTTGGAAATAAACAGATTTTAACGGTTGGGACTTTATTATTATTATTATTATTATTATTATTATTATTGTTGTTGTTGTTGTTGTTGTTACTATTATTATTATAATTATAATTATTACTATTATTATTATTGTTGCTGTTGTTGTTGCTGTTGTTGTTGTTGCTGTTATTATTATTATTATTATTATTATTATTATTATTATTATTATTATTATTGTTCTTGTTGTTGTTAGTATTAGTATTAGTATTATTGTTGTTGTTGTTATTATTGTTATTATTATTATTATTATTATTACTATTATTATTATTATTATTATTTCATTCGGGGACTATGAATATTTTAAAACGTTTTGTATCGTATGATATTAAGCAAATTACAAAAAAGTGTTTTTCCTTCATATCTGTTTGAATGTCAGATAAGTGACTTGTTCAGCAAAGTGCATTTCGAATCATAAAAGATTTCAAAATAGTACAAAAGAGGATAAAGAAGTTTTCATTTTAGCCTCCGGTATCTTTAAATATTTGTTTTTTCAAACTTACTGGCAAAGGATTTTGAATAAATTTCCATTCCTTAGGATTTTTAATATTATATCTTCATTTCTTGATACAATAGGATATATTAATAACAATAAATCGTAAACTTTGTGAGTAAAGAACAATAAACTGCTGCCTATTAAAATACATTTTTAGTTCGAAAGTTGTTTTTTATAATTTCTTTATTCAGATTTATGTATGTATATTGCGTGATATATTTTAAAACTTTAAACTGTAAAATTAGTTTATAAACCATAGCAGAATAAAACGAAGGACATGTGGTGAAATGCTAAATTTAATGTACTACATTATCCGTTAGCCATTCAAATACAATTGCTTGCTCTAGTCCTTCAAAAACATTTTCAATAAATACGAGGAATTTCATGTGCGTGTATAACTCGCGCTCAAAATGTTTCATATATTAAATTTATTTATTAGTATTTAGTAATTAATAAACTCTTACTAACCTTTTTTTCATAATTTTCGCTTCAGTAGATTCATATACAAGAGGGGTGGGGGGACATATTTTTCCAGTATACTTTCGACGATATCTCTAAAAATATTTTACCTAAAATTGAAATAAATATATTTTTAAGTTCGATGTTACAAAATCTTTCGAAAAAAACCTACACGATATATAAAAAGAAAGGTTTTTTTTTTAATGTAACTTAATATATATCTCGGTTAATTACTGACACTTAAAAAAAATCATTATCATTGGATGATTCAGCGTTGATAGATACCTCGAGTGCCCGTCAACTCTCCCGATGACTTCCCAAAAAGTAAAGTTTGTGTAGAACAGAAAAATGCGTTTTTCTCAAAAACTATTTTATCTTGGTCTATCGCTGTGGTTTTACTGCAAGGTTTAAATAAACTTCTACTACCCCTAATTTTTTCGTAATTTTAGTTTATAGTATTCGGAAATAGAGGGGGGAGGGGATTTATTTTTGCGGTGCATTTTCGACGATATCTAATATAATAAAATATAGTACCTAAAATTAACACTAATATATTTTTGAGTTCAATATTACGATATATTTCGCCCGATATCCCACATGATACAAAACAAGAAAACTCTTTTCCAAGTAACTTAAATAACCCCTAATTTTTTCCTAAACATATTTGTGAATGGCTAATAATCTGTAATAAATGTGGGTAAAAAGACTTTATAACTCTCCCAAGTTTGAACTTTCCACGTCTCATAGCTTACGAGAAAAAGGGCTGTGACAGGTGGTGAGGCAGATACATGAATGCTCTTGTAATGGTTCCGTTTTTATTTTTTAAGTACGAAACCCTAAAAAGTATGCAGTTTTACTTGTACATTGGTATAATTTGTACTGTAAGAAAATTAGTGAAAGTGGTAAGGTAGAGTAAACTTCAGCTAGTTTTCTGTGTTATCCAATCAAGAAATAAGATGTAACTTAATTTTAACCATGATTTTAATTTGAATGAAAATGGATTGGGACATATTTCTGCTGAAACATGTATTTTATGGATATCACTTAATAAACGTCTTTGAACCCAATTTGTTACTAACGTTTGCTATAATTTTATTTTTGAGAATTCACCGAACATCACCTTATTTTTTAATAATATTTTCTAGAGTGTTTTTCTTTTCTAAAAGACGTTGAAAGACTTAGCTTCAGATTGACCTCATGTAATACATTGACCAGTTATATTTCTGTAATAAATACCTTCTTCCAAATTTTGAGCTCAAAATGCCAAATAATTTATATACAGAAAATTTTTGATCGTGAGGTGCATAATTTTATTAATCTTTTGATTCTATCTTCAAATTAAAAAGAAAAAAATATCCTGAAATAATAGGTAAAATGTATTTGCAATAATAACATGAACGAAACATCATACGTCAAGCATATATTATATAATACTTTCAAAATATTTTTCCAAATCTCTACTGATTAATAAGGTGAAAGATGATGTCTAATTAAATAAGGTCAAGGTCAAAACGGGCTGTAAGACCTACCTTTCGGCTTAAGCTCAACTAGCCCCGCTCAGCAGGTTTGTTTACCTAATTATACCGAGCATTACGAAATTATACTTTGTGATATTAAGCAATAATTATACTATGTATACAAATTTGAAAATACAAGATTCCAAAAATACAAACTCTGAAAATACAATTTACCAATCCTTCTGAGCAATACTAACTACTACAATGGGATACTGAGCAATAATATTACCATGTAATAATATTATTGCTCAGTATCCCATTGTACTGATTACCATGTAATAATACATGTAATAATTACATTACCATGTAATAATACTGAAAGATTCTGAAGTAGATAATAATAATGGATAGAAGTAAGTACCAAATGAACAATAATGAGTGAATAATAATACTAGAGTAAACAATAACAAATTATGCTAAAAATGCTAAATAACACTGTATAATGCCATTAAGAATAACTAAATTGTTAAGGTTAGAGTTTATGTAGTGTGTAAAGGTCCTTATGCATATTAGAAGTCCACTTCATCCTCAATCTCCACTAAGTCCAATGGAGGCAGCAGGAAAATTTATTGATTGCGTTCTAGCAGAAACATACAATATGTTATTTTTTGAAGTAATTTTGGCTATTTCAGCACGTAGGCAAACCAGGCCGAAAGATTCATTTGTGATGGTTTTCTAATGTGATGGTGGGCAGTCAGGGTTCAATATAGGATATAATGTAAGGAGGTACCTCTTTGCCATCTAGGTGACGAAGCCTTGCCAAATTTATTGAGGTATTGAGGAAACGGGCCATGCTTTGTAACAAAGATGTAGTGGCGCCTATTTTGAAGTTGAAGATGTATTGATACTGTTGGGCATAAGGCGTGTGTAAAACGACCCGTTGATCCCAGATTCCAATTCATTTGTCATGACCTTATTAATTCTGACGTTTGAAAAACGTACAACACATTTAAAAGCCAAATTTCAGGAATTGCCAATAACATTAGGTACAATATCCGAAATCTTTTTTACAGCCCTGTATATGATCTATAGATTTGTATATATACTACATGGAATTCTAAATTTTAGTTCAGATAGGAAAGGAATAGCACAGTTTAAAATCCCCCCCATCTTTAATTTCCTTAAATAAACAGAAATGTACTCGAAGTCTTTTGTGCTACCCTGTATATGTTCTAAAGAATTTATACACACGAAGTAATAGACAAAATATTAGTTAAATTTAAAAACGCGACTGAAAACGAGCTTCCGGTAATTATTGTAAAGATAGTACTTTGACAGAATGTTTTTGTGTGTCCCTGTAAAATAAACGGTGTATATTATACTCACAATATTCCGTAAGTAAACCTCTTGTAATGCACCTCAGTGATATATGTGGATTTCAGTATAGTTGGAATAGCGAAACATTGTTAAAATAAACAGCACACGAATTTTTACCATATACCATAATGTAATGTAATTATTTTGAATTTCCCTGTAAAGGAACTCTAAGCACACCATATTTATAGTAAGCCTCTTGTAGTGCACCCTAGTGATATATATCAATTTAAATATGTTTAAAATAGTGTAACATCATTAAAGTACACCGCATATGATTTTTCCCCATTAACCGTAATGTTACGGAATACTTTTGAGTGTGCCTGTAAATTAGTATAGGTGCTACACACTTCAGTTTTTAATACTGAACATCCCATAGTAAAGTTCAATAACATATGTCAATTGCATAAAAATCCGAGTATATTTACACGAGTTTGAGCACGGAAAGGCGACAGACTGACAAATCGAATCCTTAAACACTTTTAAACTATGTTGGAAAGTGTTAATAAGTTTAAGTAATTTTATAAATGATTAAAAGAAGTTATTTGATATAATAACGTTTGCTTTCAAATATTTTTTTTAAGATTATTAAAAATATCATGTCACAACAGCTTTATTTTAAATGCCCAGGTTTATTTTATAATTTTAAATACATATAACATTTAGATTCATAGATTGTGCATGCAATTACAATTCTTTTAATTTATTTTATACATAATTCTAAATACTCGTATAATATCTGAACAAGAGCAAAAGAATCATCAAAGTCAATTGCACTTCTTAGACAGAATAGAAAAGTTCTTATTTAACTTTCTCATTTCGTTTTCACTCTTGTCAGAATGAATTATCGGCAAAAAGAATCCATACGATTTAATGATATTACGAAGTCATTTTTAGGGTACGAGAAATAGCTTGGAAAAACAGAAAGAAATATATAGAGATGTGATACGTTATTAAAAATAATATATTAAAAATGTTGTTTCGATATATTTTTGGTCAACATTTTACAAAATATAGAAGTACTATTAAAACATGAAAATTAAACCATTTTTTTATTATTTATAATAATGTTATTTTGGTTTTTTATTTCATTGGAAAAATTAAATATCAACACAGGGTAACTTATTGCTTCTTATAATTATTATTTTACAAATTTATTTTACTAATGTTAATGTAAGGTGCCATTACTTGGGACATCGTTTAATTAAGTAAGAAACTTGCTTTAAAAATGTCGAATTGTCAGAAAAAAAAGTTACAATTTTTATTGTACATGTAAGAGAAACTTTAAAAAAATTAAACAACATTTGTGAGAATTCATAGATTATAGGAATGCTCTTTTGTGTCTATTAAATTAAGCTTCACATAAAAATTATGGTGCGTGAAATTTTCAGAAATTCCAATGAGTCTGACACCACTTATCAGGTTATAAATCCTCTATTTTATATTACTATCATAAATTTCAGAATCAATGTATTTAAACGTAGAATTTTCTATATTTTCCATTTCTCGAATAAATAAGATGAAATAAATCTCTCAAATTATTTGGGTATATGTGTCGAACTGTACGCAAAATCATTGCGATAATACAAATGAAAATGGAATATAATAATATTTTTACAACATCACTTAAATAGAACATCAATTATAAGAAAGAGAAATAATTAATATGTAGGAAACAAAATATTTACTTATATGTTTGTCGGATGTTATGTCTGATGTCTGATGAGTTATTTGTCTGATGAGTCTGAAACGATTCAATACCCTCATATGTTATCTATGTTGAGATGACCAGACGACACGAGCATAATGAAAAACATATGACCGTCTTGCACCTGTTCGGAAAGTTTTTGACAAATTTGTAGAAAATTGTCGAATAAGCAATTGCGCTGTGGAGAGTGTATCTATCGACGAAATACTTCCTGGTTTTAGAGCAAGATGTGGCTTTTGAGAGTATATACCCTCGAAAACTGTGAAGTATCGAATATAATTATTTGCTAAAATGATGTATACTCTGAAAACGACCAGCAGGGCTACTTTGTAAGAGCAACAAATTTACTGATGTGGTGAGGCGAATGGTCTATCCAGTACTTACATCAGGTAGGAATACGGCCGTCAATTGGTTCACTAGTTTTGATTTCGCCGATGAATTGAAAACAAAAAATATATCCTACGTAGGGAATGTCAAGAAAAATAAATCAGCATTGCCACCAGATTTTGCGAATATGAAGGTAAGAAAACGATACAGCAGTATGTTTGTCTTCAATAATTATAAAGTTCTGGTTTCCTACAGCCCCCACGAATAGAAAAAATCATTGTTGTGTACACTCTTCAAGAAGACAACCCGATTGATCATGTTTCTGGAGAGAAAATGGAACCACAAGTAATTACTTTCTATAACACAAGAAAACGTCTGGTGGATACTGAAACTGCAGATCCAATGTGCGCGGCATACAACGTAAGCTGAAACATCAAGCGTTGGTTAATGATCACCTTCTTTGAAAATCCCTGCCCAATGTGGGAGGCATCAACTCTCAAGTCATTTACCTCGGCAATCAACTCGAACCACACCGTAGAGTTTATCTGAAAAGGTTGGCCCAGGAACTGATGAATGCAGAGTTACATCGAAGATGTTTGAATATAACTGGAATTCCAAGCAGCCTACAAGTCCGGTTGGGAACTGATGCTTTACACTTCGCAAATATATAAACAAAAGTTTGGCGAATTTTTGGTTGGCGCGAGTTTCAAGACCGCGCCAAACGAATAACTTAATACAATGGCTAAGTTGCCATTAAAGGAAAAAATCCCTTAAATTTGGCGATATTTTTTCTTTTTTTAACCGATTAATTTTTTTTTTCTGCGTCACTGTAAAGCATCTTAGCCTCCGCTTGAAAAGGTATCGTCCCATCGATGATCGAGAGAAATTCCTCCTCCTCCAATTCAAAAAGATGTTGATATATCACCTGTACTGTAGAATCGGGCCACACCGAAGTATGTTGAACTATAAATGCTCTAAATGCCATCATGCTATATGCCTATCCCATGCAAATATGATCTGGGACGTTTCAAAGACAATGACCATTTACCAACGCTTAATGTTTCAGCTTACGTTGTATGCAGCCCACATTTGATCTGCAGTATAAACCCCACTTTTTTATGTTATAGACAGTAATCACTTCTGGTTTCATTTTCTCTCCAGAAACAGGGTCAATTCCGTTGTCGTCATGAAAAGAGTATACACGAATGACGTTTTTTCTGTTCATGGAAGATGTAGGAAACCAGAATTTTCCAATTATTGAAGCCAAACATACTTCTGTATCGTTTTCATACCGTTACTTTCACAAAATCTGGTGGCAATGCTGATTTAGTTTTCTTGACATCCCCTACGTAGGATAGATTTTTTGTAATTGGGGAGAACAGTATATTTCCGAAGAGTAACTTGCGTGTTTGCTTGGAAAGAAGTGCTTAACTAACGTGTTTTTGCTACACTAACTTATAGAGCGCGAAACGTGGACGCTAACAAAATGACTAATACAATTATTACAAACAACACACCGAAGTATGGCATGATGTATTTTAGGCATAACTAGAAGAAATAAATAAAAAATAGCCTGAATAAGAAGTTAGAGGGTCTTTTGACATCATCAAGATAATTAAACAATTAAAATGGAAATGGGCTCGGAACATTGCAAGAAGACAAGACAATAGACGGAGTTCAAATACCTTAAAGTGGTATCCCAGGTGTGAACAACTACCAAGAAGACGACCTCAGGTAAGATGAAGCAACACAATGTCAGAAAAGTGGCTGGATTAAATTGTAGTGTCTGTAGAAACAATATTCTTTTTTTAGGAGAGAAAAGTTTTTATCACATTTGAAACTTTTCAATTGTATGTAAAATAAACAATACAAATTTAATATAAAATGGAAAATAATTATAACTAGATCACGTTTTTACCACAATTATCAAAACTATTCGATGTGGCTTCTTCGGCAAACATGGCATGTCTTCCTTTACATGACAGAATATCGCTACTATCTTAGAATTAACCACTCTTGGAATATGTGATTTTTGCTCATTGAGAATATTTGGTGAATAAGCGTTTTAAATGCATACAGTGATATCTATACAATTTGAACAGATATCAGTGAAGAATATCCACAAAGAACCTATATTCGAATGGTTTCGAGGGTGAAAATAACATCATTATTAACTGAAAGTATCTGTTTAAATTTGTAAAAACTTATGTTATTTGTAAAATTTTTTCAAAGAGATATAATTTCGTATATCTTCTTAGCCTCCAGAATAATAGGATTTCATGCTGATTCAAAAGAACTCTGTTATACTATTCGAAAACAGTGATACTTATATTCAAGGTTCTGTATAATCACTGAAAAAATGTCTGTGATATTTGCCATTTTTTTAATCAACGAGTACGTCTAGTATTCAGATGGCTGTATTCAATTAGTACTGAAATGAGAGGTCAAGCCTTCAAAGTGTAAGAAAACTTCGATAAATTTTTCCACCTTTGAAAAGGATCTTATTTAAAACCCTTTTAGCGTTTGAGGGTTTTCCTATATTTTCATAAGTATGCTTCTAAATTCCGGACTATATATGTATATTTAATCGCAGTTTGATGCTATAATATCTTTCATGTCCCCTTATTTTATATACAGTTCAAAAAATTATTTTGTTAAAAATATTTTTGTCTACAGCCATTTTAACAGGACTTCTAGTAACAGTAAAACACGGGACTAACACTCAAAGGGTTAATTTCTGCGTTTAAAAAAAAGTTTCACTATAATTGCATGAGAATGGCGTATTGTTTTAAATTTAAATGTACACTATCTTTTAACTTAATAATCAAATTTAATTTTTACTCCAATTCTTAAATTCTTAATGTGAATTATTATTATAAAAGAGAATTCTTTTATAAATTTCGATTAAAATATGGAATAAAATTATATTTCTAAAAAAAAAGAAAAAAAAGAACGTCAGACATTGGTAAATAATAAAGGCATCAGTTTGGTTTAATCTAGTATAATAATAATATTCTCGGATATTTTAATTACGTATTTATAAAATAATCTTTGATATTTCATTTAAAATATCAACTTAATACTGAGTAACATGTGTATTTTAATGGTGTTCTTTTGACAATGTATAAAAATTCAGATGTATTTGTAACTATAACAGACTACATTTATTATCAGAAAGAAAAATCACACATCAGGAATACATTATAAAACACTTTCCAGCACTAACATAATATTATTGAGAATTTTTTTTCACCTGGAATGAAATTAAATACCTAATCAAGCAACTTAAAAACACATGACTCAGTCAAAGTCGGTTTTCAGTAATTGTCGGTAATATTTGTGAGTTCTTTCGTTTATATCTGTATGATATGGATACAATTTATACACACTACCTAATATCCTCAAAATTAGATAAGTTTAAAAAGGCATACCAGAGAAGAAAACACAGACACTAAAAAAATTCAGTGAATTGAACAATTTTTTCTGTTTACTGTTTTCGTTAAAACACAAAAATGTCCGCTTTGATTTGCTTCGCTTTCCACAAAATACGGAAAACTCACTAATCTAACATAAAATATACCTGAAAATTTCCAATCTAAGTCTGCAATTTCTTCAAACCGCAAGGGTGTACCGGCAACTGTGCTGCGTGTTACTTTTCAGTATTAAAAACGGAATGTTCACGTATGTTTTTTTCCTTCAAAACACGGAAAATTCAAGAAACGAAGGTTAAATTTTCCTAAAATTATCCAGTCACAAGACAAAAATTTCTTTAAATAACAGAAATATCTCTTCCAATCATAGGGGGGGGGGGGGTGTCCGTCAACTTGCTGTCTGATTTTTTTACGTTTTTGCGCCAAATTTATTTTGAGAGTGCACTTTCAGCAATTTTCGATTTTAGGCAGTCAATTTAACAAATTCTTTTGTGTGTCTCTGTAAATGAATGATAAATGCTATGCACTCTATAATCTATAGAAAGCCTGTAGTAGAGCACTTCAGTGATTTCATTATATTTGAATTAACATAAAATCATTAAAATGCAACACAAAATATTTCCCCCCAAATATCATAATATAATACTAATAATAATGTAATAATCCTTGTACACGAACACATGATGGGTATTCTATACTCTTGAGCATGTTGTAGTTCCTCTAAGTGGTACAAATTGATTTCAGCAGGTTTAAAATATCGTAACATAAATAAAACTCAACACGAACAAATTTCCCCATGTAACATAAATTAACGGAATTATTTTGTGTTTCCCTGTAAACGAACTGTAAATGCTACACACGTCATTTTCAATCCCAAACATTTGATGGTAAATGAGAAATAAAAGTTTTCTGGCAATCCGAGAGCTAGAGTATGGACAGTCAGAGAGACGGCATATCGACAATATAGACACACGGTGAACAGACAAACCGAAATCATAAACACTTTTCAATTTTGTTGGGAAGAGTTAAAAAATACAAATGAGTATATTAAAAATGGAAATAATAACGATAATTTTATTATTTTATGATAATCGTAAATCCGATGAACTACACTGCAGTGTACACAGGGATATGAAATATTGTGCTCTGTCCAATTCAATTTTTTGATAGATAATTATTTTATTATACTAAACTAACTTATTTAAAAAATAAAATTTTATGCATTTAGAATTACTATTTATGTACATGCATGTTTCTTTTAAATACCTCAAAAACTAATGAAACGGCTTATTTAAACCGATGATAAAGTTACAGAACAGAGATTTTATATATATATATATATATATATATATATATATATATATATATATATTATGGTAATAAATTGCTTTGCTATACTTTATTTACATTGACTTTTCCTTAATGATTTTTCCAGATTCATAGGTTCATTTAAAATGCAATTCTATATATCAGAAACGCCATTTTTTCTTTTTTATTGTTCTTTTTGTTTTAGTAATTTATTCTTAAAAAGAAGGGGTTCTTGTTTGCGAGACGGAGAATTTAAATTAAAAAAATATTTAATGTAATTTTTATTTCAAATGAAATGAATTGGATAAATAATAAGACTATTACATGTAAACGTAGTCCCTTCCTAATGCATACAATAGTCATTTATCATTATGTTTTTTTTTTTTTTTTTTTTTTTTTTTTTACAAAGTAAAGTTAAAAATATCGTAATATCGTATTAAAAAGCTTTACAACAATAATGTCACATACCATATATATATTAATCGCACTTTACAAATTTAGAAATAAACAACATTTGGAGAAGAGGATGTTCTTCATTTTATTAGTTTTTATATCGTTATCTTCGTAATATTTAAGTATTACTACCAATTCAAAAATCTGTTTCAATTTTTGTAGAAAATATACTGAGAAATTCCAGAAATCAATATTAGAATTTTGTTTGGCTCTTTTACTAATGGTTTATGAACATAATCAAAAGGATTTAGGAATAATGGATACCTCTGATATTTTTGAAAAATTCAGTAAATTTTCATTTTGTTTTCCAAAATCAAGTAACGTTTCCTCAACATTATGTATTTAATAAGATAGAAACTCAAAACCAAGTTTCACTCAGCTTTTATATTACGACATTGGACGGATTAGAATAAATCATTACATCTAAATATAATAAAACACAAAGTGTTTATTCCGGTATGAACACATCCATAATACAACACTGGATTAGTACTTACATTTTTGCAGAGAGAAAAAAATAAATCATGAAAAATATTCAGACACGTGGCATTTTTTAACGTATATATATATATATATTTATTTCAAGTTTCTGTACGTTTTATATGTGAATAAAAATTCATATTTAATGTGACGTTGCGAGAATATTGGGTACTTTTCCATTATACAAACACCATGCCAGAATGTATGCTAATGCGCCAATCATTTCAACCCTGACAGTGAAAAGAATTTTTATTGTAAACCGTGCCAAACATTGTGATTTGTTATTTATGGAGCGTGAATCCCTTTTTAACACTTTCCAACCTAGTTGAAAAGTGTTTATGACTTCGGTTTGTCTGGCCGTCTGCCGTCTGCCGTCTGTCCGTGCTCTAACTCCCGTAAATATGCTCGGATTGCTCTGCAATTTTTATATGTTATAGTCGTTATCTATAGCATGTTCCCTATTTCAACGGAAGTGTGTAGCACTTATAGTTTTTTTACAGGGGCACTCAAAAGAATTCCATTACATTGCGGTCTATGGGGAAAAATCATTTGCGGTTTATTTAAATAATGTTTCACTATTTTAAACGCATTGAAATTTATATATATCACTAAGGTGCATTAGAAGAAGCTTAACATGGAATAGGGTGTACATAGCACTTATACTTACTGTACAGGGACTGTCAAAAAAATTCCGTTACATTACGTCTATGGAGAAAAAGCGTCTGCGGTATATTTAAATAATGTTTCCCTATTTAAAACGCATTGAAATTTATATGAGGTGCATTACAAGAGGCTTACTACAGAATATCGTGTGTATAGCAGTTATCGTTCATTTACAGGGACACACAAAAGAATTCTCTACTGTCTGTTAACAATAATTCCTCGAAGTGGCGTTTTAAGTTACTGAAAGCAATTTTAATTTTAACTCGCTTTTTGTCTATTACGTGGTGTGTATAAATTCTGTAGATCCTATACAGTGGAGCACAAAAGTTCGCGAACACATTTCCGTATTATTTAACTCCAGACGGAGAATTTTAAACTGTGCTACGCGTTTCCTAACTGAACTAAAATTTATTATCCTATGTAGTATATATACAAATCTATAGATCCTATACAGGGCTGAATAAAAGTATTCGGATTACTTAGATGTTATCTTTTAGCTTATTAAACGGTATGATTTGTAAAATTATTTTGGAAGCATTGGAAAGTGTTACATAATCTATGCTTGAAGCATGATTTTTCATTCTTGTTTATTGTTATTATTTAACCATAACTTTGCAAAACATTTAAATTTGCTATTTTTTGAATCAAAGATATTTCCTACTGAATTTTACTACTGACGCTGAGATGGATCTAACAATTTGGCTATTACCAGATGATTAGAAAGCTGCGATAAAATAGCTTAAGGAATTTGGAATTCTGTATGAAAAAAGGTTTTGTTCAAAAAACCATGAAATGAAATGATGGATGAGTTCTGAATTTCATTGACAATGGAGATGTAGCTTATGATCATACCAATAAATCATAGGAATGAGAAGAAAACACGGTTTGAAGCATCGTGGTTGTCTTTTCTTAACATTTTGATTTTTACATACTTATGGTGCCAAAAGTTGACATCGATTCAGTTTTGTGAGCTGCAAATTGAAATGAACCACAACACGACAGTGGACTGGAATAGATATTTTAGAAGAGTTTGCGCCAATGCTTTGCGTTCACGACCAAATGGAAAAATCTGTGGGCGTAATAAAATTATAGAAGTAGATGAAAGTATATTTACCAGAAGAACAAGTTGGAAATTGTACATCAAACGTTACAAACGAGGTGCGTTCGTACGCACGTTTTAGAATTAAATTCATGATATCCCGTGCGTAGAACGGGTTAAACAGCTAGTTAAGTATATATTTTATGACACTCTTCATACAAATATCTTAACTAGTTATATAAATATTCAGATATATATGTATCAGCTAGTTATATAAATATTCAGATCTTGATGATTTTTAATTCCGTGAAATGAATTATATCGTCTGCAGATTAATTTCTGTCATAAAATAAGTATCTCGGTCGCTTGACGATTCAACTTCGGAAGCTCCTATAACAAAAAAGCACCGATTTAAAAAAAAAAATTCAAATTTCTTAATAAATATTTTTATTAATATCTCCTAAAGTTTTGATTCGATTTTAATAAAATTTGAAATGTCTCGACAAAATTCTGCAAAGATAATATATTTTAAATTGCAAACCATTTGGTTGGGTAGTTTTTGCGTTGTTATATGCGGACAGACAGACAGACGGACGGACAGACAGACGGACAGACAGACAGACAGACGGACGGACAGACGGACGGACCAAACGACGACTATAGGTGCTACGTATTTATATAATTACGAACGCACCTAAAAAGCAATGTAGGACGTGTTCATCCTCCTCAATGGGTATTAGGTGGTTTATATCGTGAAACACACCGATGTTTCCTTACTCATATTCCTGATCGTACAGTTAAAGTTTAATGGCGGCAATAAAAAACAATGCAGTTGATAGAAGTATTATCCACACAGATTGCTGGAGAGGATATAAAACTGCGGGATGCTGCGTATGATCAATTCACAGTAAATCACAAATATAATTTTGTTGACCCTAACACTGGATGTCATACCCCTAATGTTGAGAGATTATGGGACATTGAAAAATGGCACAATACAAATATCTGGGGACTGTTCGTCATCATTTACAGTGGTATCTCATAGAGTTCATCTGGCGCCGTCTTCATTCAAAAAATGACATGTTTACTGCGATGCTAAAACACATTTGTAATTTCATGCCAGCAGTTTAATAAGAGTTTTGTTATATTACTTTATTGTTTAACAATTATTTAAGTATAGATTTGTGTTCATTTAATAAAATAGTCTGTTTTTTTCCAAATGTTTTGATTCACGTGAATTTCATTTGTGCCAACTATTACGATTGGCGAAAATTGCCTTTGTATAATGGTAAAGTGCGTAAAAATAATTTACATTCAATAAATAACAAATCCAATGTTTGGCATGGTTTGCAGTAGAAAACCTTTGCTCCGTCAGTGTTGAAATAAATAGCGCATTAGCATACATTTTGACATGGTATTGGTATAACAGAAACGTACCAAAATGAAAGATACAGCAGAAGCTGTACAGGAACGACTTAATAACGACCGCAATGAAAATTTTTTACCGCATATTTTACGTAAATTTGATGAAATGATGAGAAACAGTCTTTTTGCACAAGCATTTAAAATGGTGAGTTGGAACGTGAACAGTAAAAGCATGTTAGACTATTTAATCTTCCAATATACATCTTTCCTTATTGTCGATGAATAGTATATGAGTATATTTATCAATTATTTCACATTTAAAGTGAAAACCATGATTTTTATCCACCGCCCTATGACGGCATTTACACTAATTATATCATATTATGAATAAACAACATAAACGAAATATATCTTTCATAAAATATATATATATATATATATATATATATATATATATCTTTCATAATATATATATATATATATATATATATATATAATGGATATTATCTTCCCTTGTCTCTAAATTTCATTCATTTTCCGGATAGATGTAAATACGATATTTTAATTTATATTTTTCACCAGCTGGGAAAACCGAGCTAGGCTCTGTTAAAATTAGTTTTGCGTTCAACTAAGCCTTTTGTTCAATATTACAATAAAGTACAGCCTGCACTGAACTACCAGAATAGTGCTTTATGGTGTATTTTGAATTATTGTTTGAATCATCTATCTGAGTCCTATTGGTAATTTCTTGACAATTGCTTCAGTCCTAAAAAACATTTTTTTTTCACCAAAAGTAGTCAGAATTTTGACAAATATCGCCAAAATAGGCGATATCATTTCCTTTGGCAGCAAGCATATGTTTTGACAAAAGTCATCTCGAAAGTAAATTTTCTCGCCAAATTTCACCAATGTTGCCAATTTTGCGACTTCCTTTGCTGTCAACTGTTCAACAACATAATAACTGTTTCAACTTTCATTCACATTGGAATGCAGTGACCAGTAGACACCCAAAAATTACCCACTAATTAGATTTTTTCAAACATGTGATTTAGTCAAATGGTCTTCTGAGAATCCAAAATGGTTATGTGCAATATTTTGTGAAAATCGATCCAGCCATTTTTTACATAAAATTAGCTTGACCCTGACCCGTAGTGATCCAAAATGACCCATTAATAAAATTTTCTCGATCATGTGACCTCTCCACTGGTTTTCTCGTCTCTAATATGGTAGGATACAAAATTTAGTCAAAATCCTTTGCACCATTTTGCACATTAACATGACTCGTAGTCACCCAAAATTGACCCACTAATTGAATTTTCTCGAACATGTGACCCAGCCCAATGGTTTTCTCGTGACTGAAATCAGTAGGGTACAAAATTTGATCAAATTTGTTAGAGCCGTTTTTTAGATAACATTAGTTTGACCCGCGGTGACCCAAAATTGACCCACATACTGAATTTTCTGAAACATGTGACATAACATAATGATTTTCTTCTGCCCGAAAACGGTTGAATACAAAATTTAGTGAACATCGTTTCAGCCGTTTTTTAGATATACCTTGACCCTGACCCATAGTGACCTAAAATGACACACTAATCGAATTTTCTCGAACATCTGACCTTGTCCTATGATCTTCTCGTGCCCGCCAACGGTAGGATAGAAACTTTCGTCAAAATCATTAGAGCCTTTTTAAGATAAAAATTGCATAACCGCATACATGCACACAGAACATTTGCTCGTATTATAATATATGATGTATGGCTTTGTATACATAGCTTTTTATTTAAGATTAAAAAAATTATTGATTCCATTTGTAAAATAGGAATTATATAGTTATGTTGTAGAAATTTAATAATGCTTTTCTGATTTCTTCTCTTTTTTTCTTTCATATATAAATTATCATCTTACATTTATTAAAAAATTCAAATTAAACTATTCATCCACGAAATATCTAATGAAACTATTTTCTAAGGAATAAATCACTCTTTGATACAATGTTCACTCTAAAGATAGTAACTGAATTTCATTTTGTCATTGTTTCTTTATTTTAATAAATTTATCCATTATTAGCAAAATCCAATGGGGAAATGCTTTATAATTAATGATACTTAAGAAGGAAACGAACTTAATTAAACATACTGGAAGCTCATGAAAGTTTATTGATTAAAACTTCATTATACTATTTTAATATTTTTCATTGAAATTTAAAATTTATTATCCGCAAAGATAATTGCTTTACTCTCTGAATTTCGCATATATTTCCTTTTTATAAGCGTATTAAATTATGTTACATCATGATAGAAAGGAATTATTTTTGATGTAGGAAACTGTTCTCGGGAAATTGATCCATTTTGCTTTGTGTTAATTCGTCACCGAGTTATGTTGCGCACTAAACTGATAAAATATTTTCAACGAAACTTTTAAGTAAAAATGCATCTAATTTTAAAATATTCATCAAGATTAAATCAAGATAAAGTTTTAAAAAAATGTAAAAAAAAATATTTTGCGACGTGCAAAAGGAGAAGAAAACAGAGGAAAATGTAATAAAAAAAAACATACATAAAATTTAATAATAGATGAAATATCTCCCTTTACATTAATATAAACAAGTAATATAATTTTTTTAAATTCAATTCCTACTTTTTAATCATAAATATATAAAATAAACCCGTGCAGCATTAATGTCCCACGTTATCTTTATTGAACATTATTTTATAATCATCGTTGCGGTATTTTATTTTTTGTTGGTATCACTAATTTGCGATAAATCTTTCATTTCATTTATGAAAACAATGGGAGATTTTATTTTCTCCCATATAGAAATTAAAAAAAATTAATTTAATTTAATTAATGAATTAATATTTGAAAAATTGTATTAACATCAATTTTCATCCAGTACAAGTTTTAAAAAAATATTTGAACTTGAATGGATGAATAGAAAATATTTTATTAACGATTGAAAATTCCAACAAGATATATATAGAGAGAGTGTGAGCTAATAGTAGGAATTTAAAAAATATACTGACTAGTTGATATTTTTGTAAAATAACATAAATATCTAAAAAAATAAAACTTCCTGACATTTTGAATGTAACTTTTTTTGCCGTTTTATATATTTTAAAATTTATTCAAAAATAAGTAATAAAGTAAAGAAATTCAAAAATGAAATAGAAAAAGAAAAAAAAAAGTGAATAAAGAAAAATATTATACATTTTTGTTGAGAAAACTAGACATTAACCTGGTACATATGTAAGGAGGCCTTAGAGCGTGAAAGCTCAGTAGTCATAACAACCGTGTTTTGTTTATAGATTATCTGTATATGCTTACAGTAGGGCTGGACGATATCAGAAATTTAATATCGCAATATATCAACGCGTTAATATTGATATTGATGATTTATCTGAGTATTTCTTAAAGTGCTATTTTCAATATGATTAAAATAAATGAAAAACAAAATCAAAAACTGAAATTGATTTAATGCCAGATATCATACTAATATACTTGTGATTAAACAAGTTTCAAAGGATAACAGATGCAGCAAAAATGTTGTTATATTTCTCTAAGGTACCAATGCATTCTTAATAGAAAAAAATCACTTTATTTATAATATACTACATAAATATATCATTGAAACATTTTTTAGGTTATAAATTTTCAAATCACATTTGGAAATAGTTAAAATTTAGTTTTTTGAGAAATATTTAGGCTGAAATACCCAGACAGAGTATATTAAATTTACTCGGGAAAACTTAAAACTCTACCGGTTTTGCACAGAGAATATAATATGAACTAGCAAATGAACGCAGAATCGGCAATACAAGACGTTAGTAGCTGGGAAACTCAGCTGAAAAGTATCCAATCACAGGAACAAGTTCGCCAGTGTGACAAAAAGAAAAAAGTCATTTTCCTTACCATGAGCGGACACTGATTGGTTGTTCACGAACCAAGCTTCCCAGCTGTTAAGATCTAGGGAAATGTTCCACAATAATCATCACATATTTTAAACTCATGTAATTCATGATATATCAATATCTGGATATATTTTAATATATCAAGACTGATAGGAGATGAATTCAAATACAGACGCTAACAGTCAGTAACGAAAGAATGTAGAAATTTGTGGTTTGTGAGAATAAAAAGAAACATATTGGGATATATCGGGATAGTTCACCTGGAGGGGATAATATTGGAGTTTTAATAAAACGGGCAGCGAATAAATAAATGCATGGATAGTGTGAACGAAAGGATTAGATATTGCAGAAGTTCGGGATATTCAGAGCTTTTTCTCAGTGTTTGAAGTTGCGGTGAGGAAAAAAAGTTATTGGGATATATCGGTACAGTCAGAGCTAAGATATCGTTATTGGGATATAGCGGCAGAGTCAGAACTTAGCTATCGTTATCGCGATAGTTAAAAAATATCGATATTTGACCGATATATTGCTAAATTATCCAGCCCTAACTTACAGTCACGATACACGGATCACTGAATATTTTTCTTTGGACAACCGTTGTTTTTATTTTCGTTTTTTGGCACAACGCAAGATAATTGCCAATTTTGGCAGAAGTTTACTTTTTAAATATTGAAAACTAGTTAATTCGTTCAGCGTTGCCCGGAAATCAGTATTTTTGTTTTTGCGATTTCCATAAAAATAGTCATTTTCTGCGCGCATTCTGTTCTAAACAAACTTCTTTCCGAACGATTACCAACAAACAATCACCATAGTCCACGATGGGAGACTCGACGCTACTACCACATGAACGCCAGTGGTCTGCGCTGGGCAGTTGTTTCTGCAAAGTGAAATATAATGACAAACATATCTATATGAAAATTCCCTAAGTCGACTACTTTCAACCACCATATCTCTCACACCTCAATAGCTACCGACATGCAACCAAAATAGTGCACGAAGGGAGACTTGGAGATACTAACCCACATGAACGCCAGTGGTCTGCGATGGGCAGTTGTGGCTGTAAAATGAAATACAGGGACACACACGTATATATATACATATATATATATATATATATATATATATATATATATATAATAGGTGCAGATTCATGGTCACCTGTCACCACGTGGCGACTAAATTTTTGCTTTGCCCGCTAACTTTCGATGCCTGAGTCGCCATGTGTTTTACAGGGGTGCCCCTTTTCCGCCGAACGGCACATCGCCGCTTTTTTTATATAAAATCTGCGGACTGTCCTCCATAATTCCGTGATACGTAGCGCATTTTTTCTTTTTTCTACTGTCCATAATTAAAACCTATGATTGAACATGGATAACACATTTCCGCTGAGCCGCTGATTTCCTGTTTTCGTCTTAAAAAACTGCAATGTCCGCGGAATCAGAAAAAAATATTTTGATATACGTCGCGAATAAACTCTGCAGTGGCGGCAGCATACCACAATTAGCCCACAACGCAGAAAAATTCGTGCCGAGATCAGAATAATTTTGGGTCCCACTCAATAAATTTGTAGCTCTAGGATTTTTCAGATATGTTCTTACATATAGACATAGATATCGGCATGCGATTCTTCCATGAATTAGCGGAACTCCTTGAATTATTATTATTATTATTATTGTTATTTTATTTTTCCAAAAAATGAGTTCGTCAGTCGGTTCTGAAAAGAAATCGGGAATTACGTCAATCGGCCCCAAACTTCATGAGAACGGTCATGAAAAAATCCCACAAATTTCATCAATCACTCACGAAATAAAACTGTAAATTTCTTCAACCGGTCGGGAAATAAAACGGCGAATTTCGTCAATCAATCTCGAAAAGAAAATGCCAATTTTGTTAATCGGACAAGAAAAAAAAGCGCACATTTTTTCATGAATCGGTCGCGATGAAAAAGCGAAGCTCATCAATCGGTTGCAGAAAAAATTGTGAAATTTTTCTATCGGTTGCAAAAAGAAAATATATATATATATCAATTATTTGCAGAAAAAACCTAAATTTCATCAATCAGGTGCGAAAAAATCTCGAATTTCGTCAATGCGTCGCAATAATAAAATGTGAAATCGATGTTCAGCTACGAAAATTGTAATTTATTGTCTGCATAAGATTAAAAAAAATCCCCTTGCCAACAAAAGCTCCAAACGAGGTTTATATCGTTCGATCTTTATCTATCAACTCTAAATGTCAGAAATTGTTAAATATATTTTATTAAAATAAAAAAAAAATATCCGCACATTTTTTTACAGTTATATTTTTAATTTTTATAGACACATGTTTTGATGCAAATCCACATGTGGAGCGTTTATTTTCAGCTATGAAAAATACTTTGGGAGGAAAAAAATATTTCTATAGAACAAAAAAAAATTTAGAGAATTGTTTATCCATAAAATGATCAGGCCTTACATTTATGTTTACAAACTGTATACAATTATGGCGGGAAGATTCTATAACATCCCGTCGTATAAATTTAATTGAGAAAAAATATTGTTATATATATATATATATATATATATATACAGAGAGAGAGAGAGGGGGGGGATATTTTAGAGGTGATGTAACAACATATCCCGGTCGACATTCCTCAGCTTATCACAGTGTGTAGTGTTTCTTGTCACATGGAATATCTACGAATTTTGACTGGAAAGTTTTAATGTAAACAGTAACGGTTGCAGACTGACTTTTTCGGAGTATTGAATGTTTTTTGAGAAGTGTTTTCTTAGTCTTTACTTTTGTAAGCTCTTTACTGCTACGATTTCCGAATGATAACTGCCACTTCAATGATTCTACAATTAAATAAGCCAAACATATTAGTATACAAAACAAATAGTAAAAATTATATACAGATGTAAGTGCCATTGAAATTACATGCCTGACTTCCAAAATCCTTATTTTATCTAAATATATTTTAACATAAAATTGTATGTCAGTAGTGCAATATTAATATTATGGAATCGAAATTTGAAACGATAGAAAAGACGTACTCAATTATTCTGAGTACGTAGATATGGTGGTTGAAAGTGGTCGATCTAGGACAGTTCATATATCAACCAAAGTATTATAAAAAATGTTTGGAATCTATTTCAACGAGAAATGGTCCATTCAACTTAACATGAACTAATTAAGATATAGATAATGATGTAAGATGATTTCGAGTCCCCTAGTGATTAATATTGAAACTACGTTGCACCACGTGCTTAACACGCCTACTATACAATGCCGCAGGCAGCGGGGACGAGTGCCGAAGTTTCGTTTGGAAAGAGGTTTGTTTAGAACAGAATGAGCGGCAAAAATGAATATTTTTATCGAAACCGCAAATCAAAGTCACTGATTTCTGACCAACGCCGAACGGATCAGCTAGTAGTCCATATAATTATGTAAGTGTTTTAATTTCAACTATGCCTCAAAGCATATATGGGATATGAAGGAAAGTGATCAGGATAGATATGGGTAACAATCATATGTGTCATTTCTCAGTCCGAATTATATCTCTCCGGATTTCATTGCAATATAAATTATCATTTGATGTTCAAATGTTTGTGATTGTTCCACAATAATATATTACTTCTACTGCAAAAATATGTTTTTTTTTGTTAATCTTTAAAATGGAACTTAAATATCTCAAACGTCACTACTGTTCCCTATCCTCACCCACAACTTGATGATTAAAACAATTAACAAACAATATATATTAAAAAAAAATTAAAAATGCATTTATTATAAAAATGAATTTCATGGATCATAAAAAAATTTAATTTTTGAATGAGTGAAATGCGTAATATTTGCTTCTGTTGGGTTTAAAGTTGTGCCACTAATTTTTGTGCTAACTACTGCCCCAGTGTATGTATTTCCTCATATTTTCCTCAGATAGTAATATGCAGCCATTTTCAGTATTGTTTTCAGTAGCGGAGCACATATTCTTCTTAAAAAGTCGCCTCTGCTTGCTGTGTGCTCATAAAGAAGATTTTGTAGATGAAAAAGTATGGAGGCGTAAAACTATCTTTGTTCCACTTTCTGAGCATTATTCATTCGTGCTGGTTTACACTATGAACCTAAAAACTATAGTGCGATTAATTCAAAAAATAATTTAGTAGAAGTAACTAAAATTAATACATATAAAGTATAGGGTTCAAGGGAATATTATGAAACATAATTCTAAACTTTTCAAATTTACTTTCGATTTCTTGACTTTATTACCAAATAAAAAATACCGTATTTTGTGTCTTTATTTTCTTTATCTGTCTGTGAATGATAACCGTTTCTTGAAATATAATGAAAGGTAAAAAAATAAAACCTTGTCTCATATTAACTTTTGGAATGGGGCTAACATGAGATGGCTATACTGAGGAGACATGATTAATATTATTTGGTTGTAAAAGGTAGGACCATGAGACGCCTATAACAAAGTTGTCTCGGATTTAATATTTCAGCTGGATTAAATCAAATTTATTCATCTTCATTACATCTGAAATTTGGGATATATTTTATGCATTCTCTAGAGTAATGGTGAAACCTCACTCTTATAACACAGCCCCTAATTTATTAAATTGTAATATAGGATAAAAAGTGAAGGAATAAATTATCTGAAACACATAAACAATGTTTTTATCAGTGTTTAGCAGTAAATGGTGATGGTATAACACCCATTATTCAAAAACAGAAAACGATATTGGCTCATTGACTTAGGTCATAAGGTAAAGCCAGAAGAGATGGCGCGGTCGGAGAGATTGCGCACATAGAGGTTCGGGAGAAGGAGTAGAGCGAGCGCGCAGCGATTCCAGGTAGTTGTACAACACCAGTAGTGGAGTGTCTATTTGAAAGTGCACGTTGATTGTTTTGAGAGTCTAAGTGTAGGTGTATGAGGCACACAGAGTTTGCAGAGTATCGACATAAGACATTTATTTACAACTAAACGACGACAAAATATATACAGCTCGTATGCGACTAAGCGCCGACATCTTTCTTAAAGTAAACAACTGCTCTTGCTTCCGGAGCATCATCAACGTAACTGTACGCGCATGCGCCATATTTGCGGAGAGGAGAAAATGAACGTTGTATTCTAACAATTCCCCCCTTACAACGTGCATTTTCTTCACAAGGCATTAATTACTTTCCTATTATGCAAATTACAGAGAAACAAAATATAAAATTACAATTACAAACAGTATATACTTTAAACTTATATGGAAAAAGGATACAGAATAACATTGAATGTTTTTAAACACTTAGTCCTATTAAATCACAACATTTCTTATGTTTATAGGCACTTAAAGCTTTTGTTAAAATGTCAGCTGCCATATTTTCAGTTTCTAGATATTTAACTTCTATATCTCCATTCTCATATATTTCGCGCACAAAGTGATGGCGAATGTCAATATGTTTTGTGCGAGAATGATAAATTGGATTTCTTACTAATTTTTGAGCAGACTGGTTATCGCAGAATATTAAAGTAGGTGCAGACACTATTTCAGGAGAAAGTTCATTTAAGAACCGTATGAGATGTAAAGTCTCTTTAGCAACCTCTGATAAAGCCATATATTCTGCTTCAGTCGTGGATAATGCAACAGTTCGTTGTTTTCTCGATTCCCAAGATATAGCACCACCGGCATATTTAAAAATGTATCCAGTATAGGACTTTCTATCATTGACATCTGAAGCCCAATCAGCATCAACAAATGCAACTAAGGACTTAGTATCACGTTTAAAAATCAGTCCTTGATCTTGAGTACCTCTTAGATATCTTAAAACTCTTTTTGCAGCTATCCAATGTGGTTTGCCTGGATTGTTGTTGAATTGACTTAGAAAATTCACAGCATGAGTTATATCAGGTCTAGTTGCTACTGATAAATACATAAGAGAACCAATTAGTTGACGATAAGGAATATTAATCATTTCAGACTTTTCTTCTTCAGTTTTGGGACACATATCTTTAGTAAGCTTCACATTGTTATCAAAAGGTGTAGATATTGATTTTGATTCTTGCATATTAAATTTGCTCAGAATATCTACAATATACTTCTTTTGAGTAATTTTAATACTGTCCCCGTTTTGCATAAATTCTATGCCCAAACAATAGTGTAACAAACCTAAATCTTTCATTTTAAAAGATTTGGATAATTCATCTCTAATATATTCATAATCTTGTTTACATTTAGTAAGAATTATGAGATCATCAACATAAACAATGATAATTGCTTCAATTGGAGATTTAGAAAAATAAACACATTTATCAGCATTTAGTGATTTAAACTTCATTTGTTTTAATTTTTCATCTAATTTATTGAACCATTGTCGACCTGATTGTTTTAATCCGTAGAGGGATTTTTTTAATAAACAAACTTTGTCAACATTAGATTCATATTTAAAACCTTCAGGTAACTCCATGTATACTTCTTCAGTTAAATCACCATTTACATAAGCCATAATAAAATCTAATTGATAAGCTGTAAAACCATTTTGAATACCATAAGCGATCGCAGTTCTGATCGAACTTAATCTGGCTACAGGCGAAAAATTTTCTTCAAAATCAATTCCTGGTTTTTGAGAACACCCCTTTGCAACTATTCTCGCCTTAAACTTTTCGATTGACCCGTCTTGTTTATATTTAGTTTTTAAAACCCATTTACTTCCTACAATTTTCTTATGTTTTGGCCTATCAACTATTTGCCATGCATTTTCTTGCATTAAAGAATTAAATTCTAATTCCATTGCATCTATCCATTCCTGTTTAAAAGGTCCGTTTAAAGCTTCAGAAAATTCCGGACATGAGTCAGAAAATAAATTTTCCATTACAGCTTGAGATTTTTCATCTTTTGGAATTATCATTTTAAATTCTTTTCTGGGTCTACCTCTTTTACCAGTTTTTATTTTTCTGGGCCGACCGCGAGCTCTTGTAGGGGAAAAAGGGGGTCAGAAATTTCATCCGATTGCATATCAATATCACTGTCGCCACAGCTGTCTGGTTCATTTTTGACGGGAGGAGAAGATGTTTCTGATTCTTGCGTAATTGTTTTATTTTCATTATTTTGAGAAAAGGGAAAAATTAATTTTATTTCACTGTTTGAAGGTAAATCATTTTCAAATTCGTTAATAAATCGGACGTCTCGGCTTATAACAATTTTTCTGGAATTCTTATTCCACAGCCTGTACGCTTTTGATTCATTTGGATATCTAACAAAAATATGCTCTTCTGACCTAGGATCAAATTTTCCTTTACTTTGTCTTTTATTTAGTACTGTAGAATATTTAGATTCCAGAATTATTACAGTTGAGATTTAAATCAATAAATAAATAAAAGAATATCTACGTACCTTGATATTTGTCATGCTCAGATCCCATTCCTGAATTTCTTTCTCCCTCCATTGAATAGTATAATCATGAATTAACACATAGGTTGGTGTTGAAGGCTAAATACACGTTGAATTTATTAAGATTCACTTAGATGAAATTCTATGAAATTATATTTCATTGATCGAAACTTAAATTCTAGTTTCTAAGCTCGATTTGAAGACCAGAAGATTTTCCTTAAAAAAGGCCCAGTAGAATTTTCTATGAATAATGCTGTAAATTAAATCGTAATTATTGAAGAATAATTTCACGATAAATTAATACTTGAGAAGTTGATATTTTTTCACATTTTAATCACAGAATACGACTTTGAATTGAATTAAATTACTACACACTTTGAATTAAGAATCTAAAACAGAATAGAACCTTTACGTTCAGAATTCAACAACATCGAATCAAATAGAATGTTTACATGACTGTCCTGCAGAATCGCAGCTCGCACTAAATACAAAAATCTAATAAAAAAACGAATGAAAGAGAATTAATAACATATCTAACAAATAAGAACAGAATATTTAAAGCACAATAATAATAAGGTTGTGGAAATTTAATAAAGTTTTTAGAATGTTTTTTAGTCATTTTATGATGTAATAATCTCAGTTTGTAAAGTCCTTTTAAATAGCTGCCATTTCATAGTGCTGCCATCTATCGTTAAGAATAGTTACTTAAAAATCATACATCCTCCGCCCCCGGCAGGAGAGGGGACACCTTTGATATAGGACGCTTGATGTCACCGTCAACTGTCTTAATCAGGACAACCCGCACAAGATTATCTGTTCCAGGATAAGTCTTTAGAATTCGACCCAATTTCCATTTCATGGGCTGTAAACGTTCGTGAACTATTACCAAATCACCTTCTCGAAGATTTGCACGTGGAGTAGTCCATTTTGGACGTTGTTGAAGATGTTGCAAATATTCGCTGGACCACCTGCCCCAAAACTGATTTTTAGCTTTTTCTATTAAACGCCAGCGAGCATTTAACGAAATTTTAGGATGATTCGATGATTCTGGAATGTCAAGAAGAGGTGCTCCAATTAGAAAATGACCCGGCGTTAAAGCACGAGGATCAGAAGGATCTGAAGACATCGGGGTTAATGGTCTGGAATTTATGCAGCTTTCTATCTGGCAAAGTAAAGTAGTGAGCTCTTCAAAATTGAGTACGCTTGATTTACAAGCTCTCACAAGATGAGTTTTAGTTAGTTTCACAGCTGCTTCCCATAGACCACCAAAGTGTGGTGCATATGGAGGTATGAAATTCCATTTAATTTTTTGGGTGGAGAGAAATTCTTGAAAGTCTTTTTCCCTCAAGTATTTAAAAAGCTGTTTTAATTGATTGGACAGACCAATAAAATTTTTTGCATTATCAGAGAATATATCAGAGGGCAAACCTCTGCGTGCAATGAAGCGTTTGAATGCTGCTAGCAAGGCTTGTACAGATAAGTTGGATACCACCTCAAGGTGAACTTCTTTCGTGCACATGCAAACGAAAACTGCGATATAAGATTTTAGTTTTATTTTGGTTCTTGGCATATTTGGTTTGGTCAAAAAAGGACCAGCAAAGTCTAAGCCCACCTTGAGGAATGAACGAATTGGAGTTATTCTTTCAACGGGAAGGTTTCCCATCATTTGTTGGCAGGCTTGTGCCTTAAGGCGTTTACAAAGTACACATTTATGGAGCTCTTGTCGGACTGTTGAACGACCATCTACAAACCAGTAGTTCTGGCGAATTGTAGAAAGCACTAACTGTGTACCTGCATGTAAATTTCTTTCGTGGACATCCTTTATTAACAAATTAGTTATAAGACTGTTTTTAGGAAGAAGAATCGGATACTTTCTGTCAAAATTGAATGTTTCATGTTGCGATAAACGACCACCCACTCTTAATATGTCAGCTGAATCTAAGAAGACATTTAACGATAGCAATTTGCTATTGCTTGGCAAAGATTTGTTTTCTTTTAAGAATTTAATTTCTGCATGAAATTCATTAATTTTGAATTATTTTCACTATCGAAATGGTAGAACTAGATATTTCTTGTACACTCAGATTTCCGATCTTTCTTGTAGAATTAGGTCGAGAATTATGAATAAATCGCAAACACCATCCTATTACGCGTACTAATTTGTTAAAGCTTGAGCATTTTTGAATAAAGTCGGGTAAGACATTTATTTTTGTTATGTTACTGACAGAGTTAGCTTCTTGATCTAATTCAGCGACAGGACTGTATAAGGGGATTGGAATTGGCTCTTTTGACGACAGCCATGGAGGCCCATGCCACCACATCTTATTGTTGAGGAGTTTTCGCGGTGGAATACCCCTGGAGGCTACATCTGCAGGATTTAGTGTTCCGGGAACATGGTTCCATTCGGCTGAAGGCAATAATGTTTGCACTTGACGTACTCTATTTAATACGAACTGATTACCTTTTAAAGGAGGCGATTTTAGCCAGCAGAGCACAATTTGCGAATCTGACCATAAAAATACACTATTTATGTTCGTGGATAAAGTATCGACGATAGTTGAGCAAAGTTTTGCTAATAACAGAGCTGCACAAAGTTCGATGCGTGGCAGAGTTTGTTGCTTTATGGGATTTAATTTTGTTTTAGCAGCCAGTAAATTTACAAATATTTCGTTAGGAGTTATAACCCGTAAGTAAGCGACAGCAGCGTAAACTTTTCCGGAACCATCACAAAAGCCATGCAGCTGCATTTCGCAATCCTTTTTATGGCATGAATTGGTATAACGGGGAATTTCAATAGTTTCTAATAAATTAATTTCTGCCAAAAATTGATTCCAACTAATTAAAATTGAATTTGGATTTTCCTCATCCCATGAGATTTTTTCCTTCCAGAGGTTTTGTAGAATTATTTTTAAACTTATCGTTATGGGGGAGAGAAAACCTAGAGGATCGAATATCGTGGATATTACGGAGAGAAGATCTCTTTTATTTTGCACGGCTTTGAACTCGCTAAACTTTATTTTTAGCGTATCATTAGATGAATCCCAGAATAAGCCCAGAATTTTAACAGCTTCATCTTCTTTGATTACAGTCTGTGAAGAAGCTTTAAGTTCATCTGGTAAATGAGCAAGTACTTCAGGCTCATTTGAAGTCCACTTTCGTAAATTAAAACCTCCGCCTTTCATGACATTAATGAGTTCTGTAATTAACGATTGAGCATTTTCTTTGGAATCTGAACCCGACAACAAATCATCGACGTAGATATTGTCGCGAATAATTTTAGAAGCATTTTCAAAAGTTTGTTCGTTATCTATTGCTAACTGATTTAAAGTTCTAATTGCCAAAAATGGCGCACAAGCAGTGCCATAGGTTACTGTTAACAACCGATAGGTTTGAATGTTTTCTTTAGGATCGAACCGCCATAAAATACGTTGATAATCTACATGTTTTGGATTGATAAGAATTTGCCTGAACATTTTTTCGATGTCCGCACTAAAGCCTATTGGATGCATTCTGAATTTTAATAATAACTGAAAAATATCCGGTTGTAATTTCGGCCCTATCTCCAAATAATCATTTAACGAGCGACCTTCTGAACCAATTGCGGATGCATCGAATACTACCCGAAGTCGAGTTGTACAACTATCCTCTTTTATTACCCCGTGGTGAGGAAGATAAAAATGATCTGGATTTGAAATTTCTGCGGCTGGAACGAGTTCCATGTGTCCCAAATCAATATACTCTTTCATGAATAAAGAATATTGTTCCTTAAGTACGGAATTTCCTTGAAGTTTATTTTCTAAGGAATTGAAACGCTTTAAAGCTTGAGATTTAGAATTTGCGAGAACAGGTTTAGATTTAAATGGAAGATCCACGATATATCTCCCTGATTCCGTGCGTGATACTGTTTTTATATAATTATCTTCTACTAGTGAAACTGGATCATAACTAGGAATTGATTCGAGCTCCCAAAATTTTTGCAATTGAGAATTTATTTGCGTCGTAACATGACAACTAACAGAAGAATTATGATTAGAATGATTCGAATAAATTACTCCAGATAATATCCAACCCAGTTTCGTATTAACAGCACTCGGTGTTCCCTTAGGACCTAGAACGGACTCTCCGATTATTATGTTAGCAAACAAATCTGCACCTATGAGTACATCAATGGAATCGGACACATGGAAATTGGGATCCGCCAGATTTAATCCTTCAATATGAGGCCAATACTTATTAGTAATCAGAAAGTTCGGCAAATTTGTTGTAATCTGATTAACAACTAAAGCATCTAACTGAAAAGTTTCGTTATTAAAATGCGGAGAAAATGTTAAAGAAACTTCCTGAAGAGCTGTCTCTGCGACCAAATTGTTTATTCCTGATATTTTATGAATTGTAGATCTCAAGGGAAGGCCTAGCTTTCTACAACACGATTTTAAAATCAAACTCTTTTGAGAAGCGCTGTCAATCATAGCCCTACAAGGAATAAATTTTCCTGTTTTGGATTTTACATGTATAATGGCAGTAGCCAGTAATGTTTGGGAATTTTCAGTCAAAGTTTGACTGCTTAAACAATTGGATTCATCCACTTGTGCATTTGAATTACTTCCGCTATTTTGATTTGTAACCCGCTCTTGCGGTCTAAAAGAATTCTGTGATGCAGAATTAGACTGTTCGTGATGGAGAACTGAATGATGCTTAGCCTTACAATATTTACAAGTAGTGCTAATCAGACAATTAGCAACAAAATGATTAGCTCTTAAACAGTTCGTACATAGTTTTTTTGCTTTTACTAACTGCCATCGTTGATCAACCGTTAAATTTTGAATTTCTGGGCATTTGTAAAGTGCATGCCCTTCATTGCATTTTGGACATAAGGGCTTTAAAGATTTGTTCCCATTGTCCATGACAACTGCATTTGAAAGAGATTTCTTTGGACCTTGTTGAGATTTAAAATCAAATTTATAATTAGGTTTAGTTTCATACTTAATAAATTCAGCATTACAACCTTGCAAACTGCGTGCATGTCTTTCCAAAAATGTCACTAACATATCGTATGTTGGAAAAATATCCTTATTTAATTATAATTCCCATTGTTTTCTTAATGAGTCATCGAATTTAGTTTGAACAATATAAACCAAAATCAAATCAACAAATTCGTTAAATTCAAATTTTAGAGATTTCAAATTTCTAATCACTTCATTGCAATTATCCAATAACTCTAGAATTGTTTTCTGCGTGGGCGATTTTAATTGTTTAGCATTAATAAATTTTGACAATAGCGAATATGCTAAATTTCTACGGTTATCATATCTGTTAACTAGCGTTTCCCATGCTTGTTTATAATTCTCACCTGAAATAGAAAATCCTGAAATTAATTTAGCAGGATAATTTTTGACACTCGCAATTAAATACGAAAATTTTAATTGATCGGAAAGAGCTTCATTTTTATGAATCGAAGTCAAAAATGTCTCTTTAAATGTAATCCAGTGACTCATATCACCATAAAATATGGGCAATTGGAATTTAGGTAATTTTATTGAATTTTCCCTAATAGAACTATTCTCATCTGCATCACATCGGGTTTTTTTACTTTCGTTTTTAGCTGCAATAAACTGATCAATTTTCACTATATCTTCTACAACTAAGTCTTTAGCAGAAGTAAATGAATCGTAAAGAGTTTCAATTGTTTCTTCAGCTATACCAAAATATGATTTTTTTAAATCACTTTCTAAGATACTAAGTTCCGATTTCAATTTCTCCAATAACTGCAAATTATCTTTTTCAATCGCATCTGATACCTGATCCCTATATCTTTTTATTTCTTTTACGGTAAAATTAAATTTGGATTCCGAAGCGATTTCCGCTTTCGTTTTCGTCATTATTATAATTTTGAATAAGATGTAATTGAATAATCACCAGCCGAACTCCGAGATCTCGACGGACCAACAACTTTTATGTAGAATATTTAGATTCCAGAATTATTACAGTTGAGATTTAAATCAATCAATAAATAAAAGAATATCTACGTACCTTGATATTTGTCATGCTCAGATTCCATTCCTGAATTTCTTTCTCCCTCCATTGAATAGTATAATCATGAATTAACACATAGGTTGGTGTTGAAGGCTAAATACACGTTGAATTTATTAAGATTCACTTAGATGAAATTCTATGAAATTATATTTCATTGATCGAAACTTAAATTCTAGTTTCTAAGCTCGATTTGAAGACCAGAAGATTTTCCTTAAAAAAGGCCCAGTAGAATTTTCTATGAATAATGCTGTAAATTAAATCGTAATTATTGAAGAATAATTTCACGATAAATTAATACTTGAGAAGTTGATATTTTTTCACATTTTAATCACAGAATACGACTTTGAATTGAATTAAATTACTACACACTTTGAATTAAGAATCTAAAACAGAATAGAACCTTTACGTTCAGAATTCAACAACATCGAATCAAATAGAATGTTTACATGACTGTCCTGCAGAATCGCAGCTCGCACTAAATACAAAAATCTAATAAAAAAAAAGAATGAAAGAGAATTAATAACATATCTAACAAATAAGAACAGAATATTTAAAGCACAATAATAATAAGGTTGTGGAAATTTAATAAAGTTTTTAGAATGTTTTTTAGTCATTTTATGATGTAATAATCTTAGTTTGTAAAGTCCTTTTAAATAGCTGCCATTTCATAGTGCTGCCATCTATCGTTAAGAATAGTTACTTAAAAATCATACAAGTACAAAACATTTTTACCCAAATATTTTAAAATATGATAAAGTTGGCTTGATGCCAAAAAATACTTCGTAGGGTGTTTTGTTATCGCTTAAACGTCGCGAAGGACAGCGATTACGTATGTATACCGCACAATTAATGGCTTCAGACCAAAAAGATTGTGGGAGATTGCTTTGTAATAGTAAACACATCGCCATTTCAGCTAAAGTTCTATTGGCCCTCTCTGATGTTCCGTTCAGTTGCGGAGTTAGTGGTGATGAAAATTCTCGTTTTATACCGTTTTCTTCGATATATTTATTAAATTCTTCTCCGAAATATTCTTTGCCATTATCCGTACGAAGAATTTTTATTTTCTTTCCTACACGGTTTTCAACTGCTGCTTTGTATTTAACAAATGCATTTTTAACCTCATCTTTGGTTTTAAGAAAACTGACTTCAATGTAACGTGATTTATCGTCAATAAAAGTAACAAAATAACGCGATCCTCCGTGGGATGGAACTCTCATAGGACCACACAAATCTGAATGTATAAGAGTCAATAAATCGTCACTTTTAAAGTTCGATTCTTTAGGAAAAGAACGCACAGTTTGTTTACCTTGAATACAAATTTTACAGTCCTTAAGAGACTCATTATCATTGAAATTTAGATTTCTAACCCTATTCTTTGATTTAAGTCTTTTTAAATCAGACTCATTTAAATGACCTAATTTAAGATGCCATTTTAGAAATTCACTTACCTCTGCTATTGCAGCTCTCTCGATGCTTGGGTATACGTAATATTAATCCCCATGGCGGACAGCATGTACTAATGTAGAACTATTTGGTTCGATGATTTTAGCAAATCGTTCTTTAAAAATCACTGAACGATTATTGGCTGTTGCTTTAGATGTTGAGAGCAAATTACACTTTAATTCTGGAACACACAGAACGTTCTTGAGTGTGAGATTAGTAATTCCACCCCCGTTAGGTACTGTAATGAAAACTGTTCCTATTCCTGTAATTTTCGCTGTTTGATCAGCTGCAAGCTGTATAGTAGAATTCGTACGAGGATGAAATTCTGTAAATAAATTTCTATCTTTACACATGTGGGATGTACATCCACTGTCTAAACACCATGCAGAAGGTTCTTGATATGCGTCATTAAATGCCATACTAGTCGGTTTTTCACAATTAGTGGCTATCATCGATCCTTGATTTCCTTTATTTAAAGATGTAAGCTTTCTATCAGCTATTTTCTTTCTACATTCCGAAGCTTTGTGCCCCATTTTCGAACAATAATTGCACTTGAAATTTCGGTAACACCTTTCCGAGGAATAATTTTTATTTGGATTCATTTTCCATTTTTCATTCTTCTTCTGTTCTTGATTATTTCTTTTATTTTCTATGTAATATGCGTTTTGTGAATCTTGAGTGGATTTTCCTTTTCTTGCATCCCATTCTTCTAGCATCTTAATTTTCAAAGATTCGGGTTTAGGTAACTCATCTCTGGATTCTATAGCGCATCTAAAATTTTCGAAGTTCTCAGGAACACTATAAAGTAGTAGAATTGATAATAAATCATCCGCGATTTCTATTTCCATATTTTTCAGTTTATCAACTATTTCGAAGAAAATATTTAAATGATCAGCCATCGTTTCATTTATGGACATTTTTCTAAACAGAAGTTGTTTTAACAGAGTTGCTTTCTTTGCGGGTCCCCTCGATTCATAAACATCTTTCAACTTATTCCATACAGCACTTGAAGTCGTACAATGCTTTATATGAGACAATTCACTAGGAGTTATTGAAAGAATTATATCTGCACGAGCTTTTTGATCAGCTTGGAGCCACTTCTTTTCTTCTGAGGTTCCTTCAGCCGGTTTGATTTCTTTACCAATTACGTAATCCCAATGATCATTTTTGATTAATACAGCTTCGATTTGAAGCTTCCAGCTATCAAAATTGTCTTTTCCGAGCTTTTCAATTGTCGTTACATGAGACATAATTATGCAGAGTCTCTCACAGCCAGAAATAATACAAAAGATAAATAGAACGAAGAACAGTTCTTACTTTCGATTAGGCTTAAGAGTTCCAAATCCGAATGTTCGAATTAAAAATAATTTCTGCTAATTATAGCGCAGTGAAGTAGCGTCTCTGAGCCCATAACCATTTGTAGGTGTATGAGGCACACAGAGTTTGCAGAGTATCGACATAAGACATTTATTTACAACTAAACGACGACAAAATATATACAGCTCGTATGCGACTGAGCGCCGACATCTTTCTTAAAGTAAACAACTGCTCACGCTTCCGGAGCATCATCAACGTAACTGTACGCGCATGCGCCATATGTGCGGAGAGGAGAAAATGAACGTTGTATTCTAACACTAAGATAAAGCATTGCTATTTTGTTTTGTTTTCCCAAAGTAAGTGCTTGAATCTTCATAGCTATTCGTCAGAATTTCTATACAATGTCAGTAGTACAAAATATTTTAAACTTAAACGATTTCTCATAAGCTACTAATCTAGACTAACAATGTGAACATCAACGGTTCGTTTTAGTAGCGGCCTTGTTTAAATAAAAGACCGCGCAATCTCTCCTGCCGAAATTAGAGAGTTTGTGCATCTGCTACTTGAGATTACGCAGCTTATTGGTAAATTTGCATAAAAAGAAAGTAAAAATGAAAATGGACTCATTTTAAGTTAAACGTGTTATCAAGTAACTTAATGTTATTTTGTAATCTTATCTGGACTTGCTGTTTCTGATTCTTTATTTTTTTTTCCTTTAATTAAAAAAATTTAATAGTTTTTAAAATTATTCCCTTTTTTTTTAATTCTTTAATCATTAGGTTGAAATAATCACTCCCAATACAATAATATTTGTTCACAAAAACCTTACAACAATGTCATTTAAGTGTAATTATTATCGTTAACAATTTAATTGTATTTATTATTAGTAACAATCTCTCCTACCCATGTGCGCAATCACACCATCCCTGTAAGGATAGATTGCGCAAAATTACTTTTTTGGTTTTATTACAACTGTTCTATTAAATTACAACATAACAACAAAATAACAATGGAAATGCGTAAAAAACAAATGAAGTAAAAATTATTCCTGAATAGTTTAGCAAAAAATTAATTTTTAGATTTTTTATTGTTATTCTTTTGAATTGTGCGCAGACTCTCCTAGCTTTACCTTAGTTCATTAATATTTCATCCAGTGAAAATACTAGTATTTTTCCTGATTTTTAATGTGGTTTCGGGGAAAAGCAGCATAAGTAATATTATCCATAATGTTGAATGTAAAGATAAACGAGATCAAACCTGAGATCGACCGTTAGAACACTCCAAATATTGGACATTTACTTCTTCATTTTCATCTACTTCGTTCATCGACTCCACGTTTAATGTCATCTAAAAAACATGTTTCCTTTTTTAATATTATCTTAGAGTATTGCAGTGCCATATACAACTGGATTAATTTTTAAAGTTATTCCTTCAATAATGCTTACGCGTCAGAGACTATTTTTACAGCATAATTCATTTAATGATTCTATTAATGTTTTAATTAAAGAAATATAAAAGAAGCTGTATATAAAGGTTTTTTTCGTTATGTATAATACAACACATTTTTTATACATTTATAATAAGCTGCTCTTGAATGTGCGTGCTCAGACATTTTTATAAGAGTTTGATATTGGACAAAAGTGTTAAAACGTTCAAAGCTATAGAATAAATAATGAAACATAAAACGCGTTTTTTTTTAATCTACATATCAAAACGTTCTAAAATTAAATAATGAATATTTTCGATGCGAAATATTACCTTAAATTCAGCGAAAACGTTAATCTTCAATACATTTTAAAGTGTAACTATTAAGAATGAGTTCAATGTACAAATGTTTACAGATTCTATGCTTTAAAGAAACTACTTAAATGAAACAAAGTAACTTATGATATTACTTTGCAACAATATAATTACACTGTGAATTAATTGAATGAAAGCAAAGATGCAGTTGTTGCTTTCAAGCCAAATTTCACTTAAAGCAGAATATCTTTCGAATTTTAATCAAAGCACCAATGATTTAAGTAATGTATGGCAAATTTTGGACTACATTTTCAAGCATAATTTTTTTTATTAACGGGATTAAATAATAATTAATTATTTGTATCTATAATTATTTGTAAATTATGGAACAATTTGTTACTTACCCTTCATACGTAGTATAGGGTAAGTCTTGTAATCGTTTTGAAAATCGATTTCTTTTTCTCGGATTTACACGTTTCAGACACTGGAGATTCCGAAAAAGATATTTTTAGAAAAAAAAAATTGCCGTCCGTCTGTGTGTAAACGCTCTATCTCCCGAAAAAATTGAGATAGAGACTTGCAATTCGGTAGGTACTTAGTATGTAACAATGGGAAGAAGCCTGTTGGATTTCAATAACCTCGATTAACCGGAACTATTTTTTTCGGACTCTCGAAATATTCGTTCTGATAAAAGGTATATACAAATTTTCCAAATTGTTTATTTTAAGAAGTGAATATAAAAGACAAAAAAAAACATAAATTTTGCATAAAGAATGAAGTTGATCGGATAATGATTTGCCGAGATATTTGTAATCCTATTAACCACACTCTTCGATTTTTCATGACCCTGTATTTCATCCAAATTTCACTTCAAAAATATATATTAATTGAGACGTTTATCAGTTGCAATAAACCGCTAGTTAATAAGATTATTGTTTTTGGAGTTATAAGGATGTTTCTTTCAAGCAATTCTGTAATCTAGCCTTCAAAGTTTATGACGTCATCAAGCCACGATTTTATTCGAATTGCAATACATTTTATAAGTAGTTTACACATTTTTTATTTTAATATTTTGCATTATGCATATCCATGATGGGTAAGTATTACGGTGGCCCCCAATGACTAGTTTTTCTTTCATTAAGAACTTTTTTCGTGAACAAGAAAGCCTAGTTTTTAATAAACATTCACCGTTTCTTGTTACATTTTAATACTTTAATTTAACGGGAAATAATACACATTTAAAATATTAAAAAGCATTATTGTACTTTAATAAACAAGAATTTTTATAAAATGTGATAGCAATTTTCTTACATTAAGAAATAAGTTTATTTCTCTACATGTTTTTGTGTTAAATTTTGTCTAAAAGTTAAATGTAAACCTTTACTATAAAAATTATACTCTTTTTTATGCAAGAAATAGAAGATTCTATATGTGATTAAACTTGTACTTAAATATGTAACATTAAACTTGTAGTGGATGACACTTTATGTTAATACAGTTTTTTCCAATATTAATTCATTAATTAAATTTTATTAATTAATTTTAGTTTTAAATGGGAGAAAAAAATTCCTCCCATTGTTTTCATAAATGGAAAGATTTATCTCAAATGTGTGATGCCACTGAAATAAAATACTGTAACGATGATTATAAAATAATGTTCAATAAAGATAACGTGTGACATTAATGCTGCACGGGTTTATTTTATATATTTATGATTAAAAAGTAGGAATTGACTTTAAAAAAATTATACTTCTTGTTATTCATTCAGTATAAAAGCGTTTTAATTTTAATTTTAAAATAAGCAATACATTGTTTGAGAAATGCTGACTAATTGTTGATATTTTATGTTTTTATTTGAAAGTTTAATGTTTTTCAATATTGCCTACTACGGGTTATTTATTTGTTTGTCTATTTCGCGAATAATGAAAAAATACTTAGATAAGAAATAATAAAAAAGTAGAAAAAAAAAACATTCCCTAAATTATCTAAATGAAAAATTTTGAAATAATTCTGTTCATTTTCCTACTACATTATTTATTTCAAAGTGAAGGAATGAATAACAATTGTCTAAGATTTTCTCTGTACATGAACACTAAAAAATAGTTATTCTTAAATTTCTTTCTTTGAATTGCTCTTTCAATTAAATATAAAATTGAATTTTTAAGCGAAAGAAAAACCTATTTTCATATTTTCAAATTTTGTAAGAGGTAGGTGGCAAATTTTATTGTTCTATTTTTTTTTTAACTAACAATGAATTACATAACAAAATTATCATAAATATATTCTTATGTTATGACCTACCAGAAAATATGTTCATAAACTATTTTAACAAAAATTAAATTACTTGAATCAGTGGCGTTTGTAGATATTTATTTTTACAATTACATAATATATCTGCTCTCAATTTAAGCTTTAAAATTAATAAAATATAGAGATTAAGCAATGGAATCTAACTAATGTCGCAAATGGTAATGTTCTACGGAAGAAAATATTCTATATCCGCTTTGTATTGCATTATTTCCTATCGTATTTATATCATTAATTTATCCCCTTGCATGTAACTTCAGAACCCAGTTCGGGCAGCGCAAATACGACAATTTTCGAAGGCCCAACCCTGAGTTCGGGCAAGAGAAAAATCAGTGTTTCAATTCCGTGAAGTTCGAACTCAGTTTGGGTAGCGCAAATGCGCCAATTTGGTAATACCCGACCTGAGTTCGGGCAAGAGAAAAATTGGTGTTTCAATTCCGTGAAGCTCGAACTCCGTTTGTCCAAAGCACATAATAGGTAATAGCCATACATACACGGGATATGTAATTTACAATTTTTCCAATAGATGGCGATAATTTTCCGGAAAAGTTCAGCAGATTCGCACCATTTGCCGGATTTTTGTAATTTTGCAGTTCTTACCAAATTTCATTCAAACCGCATTATGTCTGACAGGGAAGTATAATTTTTTTCGCAAGTTAAAAATTTCTTTGCATTATTTATAAACAGTTTTTTTTTTAATTTTTGGCACGTTTTTCTAAAATATATTCCACAGGCAAGAGGTTAAGAAATAAAGACAGTATATCATATCTTGAAGTACAAAAACACGTATTATGCAAGTTCCCATACAAGTATTAGACAAGTATACAAGTAAACAAAAATTTTAGAAACACACATTTTAAATTTATGTTTGAATATTTTTATTTTAAGCTCAGTTTACTTCTCAAAACTTTCAGTTAACTATTAAGACCCTGCGAATCATGTCGACAGCACGACAGCTAAGTAAGCATGAAAAATAAATTCGTGTTTCCTTTCAAAATTGGCCAGACGGCCTAGATATGATATCGGCTGTTTCAGTACGAAATTCGTAGCATTATATGGGTTTGTAAAAGTCGATTTTAAGAGTGAGTCACATTTAGATCACCTCTTAACAGCCCCACCAGTGGCTGAGAGGTTGTTCTCTCGAAGCTGGTAGACGGGAGGTGCTGGGTTCGATCCCAATCGCGCCCGTCGGCCTAATCGCTCGGAGTTTTCGTGGTTTTCTTTCGAGCCGTGGATTTTCTCCATGCGTAAATACGGATTAGGTTCCCTTAGAAAGACCCCCACGAAGGGCACTCCCCCTGGGCCTATATCCCTAGTGTCGATAATTGGCCGTCAATAATCAACCCCACCTCTTAACACTGATTACGGGACAGAACTATCTACTATTTTTATAGCCATTTTACAACAATTAAAAAAAAAATGTACTTCGTTCATTTCTCTTAAAAAATCCTATTTTAATTGTGTGGCTGAGTTTTATTTTTAAAAAATTGTACGAATAAATTAAAAATAAGTTAGTGATTGTACGTCAAACGTGACAAATGAGGTTTGTTCGTACTGTTATATTTTCTTTGTAATAAATTACACCGTTTGTTTTTATGATATGCCTAATTTTCGTAGTAACATAAGTACATTTTATCTTTTGTTGATATTTACTGAAAATTCCAATGGGGAAACTTAAGACTTTGAAAATTTCAGAACTTGAAATCCATTTTTCCATTTAATATCTATTTCTCCAATATCTATCCAAAAACCTGACGGTAGATTATATGATTGCTATAATAAAAAAAAATAGATTTTAAATTCAGTAATACGGATATAATATGACTCCATCTTAAATATGACGTAATCGCCATGGCAAACTAGAATCATAACCTATAATGGGATATCATTGAATTAATTATATATGATATGATTTAATAGAATGAAGAATGTAAATATAACGTGGTCATAGAGATTATAAAATGGAATGTACGTCATATATGGCTATAACTTCATAGATACCAGATAGCTAGGTGATACATCTCGGTCGCTTCAGAAATTTTCCTGGGAAGTTGCTATACCGAAAAGTAACGATTTTTAAAAATTCAAATTACTTAATAAATATTTTTAGTAATGTCTTTTTGAGTTTTGATTCGATTTTCATAAAAATATTAATGACTCGAAATAATTCCGCAACGATTATATATATTAAATTACAAATCCTTCGGTTGGGTAGTTTTTGCGCTGTTATATGCTGACAGACGAACAGACAGACGGCCAAACAGACGGACGGACGGACCAGACGACGACTATTGGTGCTACGTATTTATATAATTACGAAAGTACCTGAAAATACTCTGGATGTCTATATCCCAAGCCGTAATCAAAGAGATAAGAAGAGAGAATTTTAATGAAATTCTTATGACAAAAAATAATTCAGATGTGAATATAATAGAAGATATCTTGTGAAACAGAATATATATACTTTTGAAATTCTAAAGAAATTAAACAAGAACGAAAAATTATGCATCATGCATAGATTATGGAACACTTTCCAACACATAGAATATACTATTAAACACATTTATCGTTTAATGAGATGAAAGATGATGTCTAATTAAACAATTTGGTAAAAGCATAACAAATTTAAAAAACCAATTTCAGAATTTACTAACAATATTCGGAATAATGGCCGAATTCGTTAGTATAACCCTGTATATGTTAAATATATTTGTTTATATACTACAGAGAGTGCTAACATTTAGTTCAGTTAGGAAACGCATAACACGGTTTAAAATTCCCATTCGGGAAATTCCGTCTATAGAGGAAAATGTGCTCGAGATTTTTTGTGTTGCCCTGTACATGATCTATAGAATTTATACGCATCAAATAATAGGCGAAAAATTAGTTAAATTTAAAAACGCGTACCGCAACTGAAAACGCACTTCTAGCAATTATTGTTGACATGCAATATTTTAACCGAATTATTTTGTGTGTCCCTGTGAATAAACGATAGATGCTATGCACAAAGTATTCTATAGTAAGCTCCATATAATGCAACTCAGTGATATATATATCAATTTGAATATGTTTAAATAGTGAGACATTATTAAAATGTATCTCAAACGATTTTTCCCCATAGACAGTAATGAAACAGAATTCTTTTGAGTGTCACTGTAATGTAACTATATGGGCGAAAAACTTCATTTTCAATACCGAACATACCATAGTGAACATCAATAACGTATATCTATTGCGTGTCAATCCGATTATATTTGCGCAATTTAGAGTAGGGACAGACAGACAGACAGGCGACAAACAGACGGTAGACAGACAGACAAACCCAATTCATAAAAACTTTAATGTTAAAAATGTGGTGATTGCATGGTTTTTGAATTTTAAATTTGAAATAATATACTGCTATGTTTTTACGAGAAGAAAATATTGTGCTCTGACAAATACAATATTTTTAAATAAATATAATATTTTTATGAAAATAAAATGAGTTACTTAAAAATAATACAGTTGTATGAATTTAGATTTACTGTTTAATATACATGCATGCTTTCTTTTAAATACTTTAAAAAAACAATGGAATCAATATCAAATTGATGCTAAAATAAAGAATTTCCAAAAAAATAAGAATTTGCATATATCATTGTTCCAAATTGTTTTGTTGTACTTTATTTAAAGTGACATTTCCTTAATGATTCTTCCTGATTCAAAAGTTCATTTAAAACACAATTCTATAAATCAGAAATGGCATGTTTCCGTTGTTCGTCTTTTTTTTCTTCTTTTGTTTTTTCTGTTTGAGTAATTTATTTAAAAAAGAATGAGTTCTTGTTTGTGAAAAGAATAATTTAAATTAAGGGACAGTGCATAGAAGTTTTATTTAAATAGAAATAAATAAATAAATAAATAATAAGACTTTTACGTGTTAACATAGTCTCTCCAACATGTATACGAAAGTCTATTACAATTATGTAGATTTGGTTGAATTCAATTTTGAAAAGAAATATTTAAAGTTGAAAATTTTGTATTAACATATAAGAGTAATGTCATTTTTTATATTAATAATATCTTACAAATCTTAAAATATACAACATTAGTTATAAATGGAAACAAGAAGTTAATTATTTTTGTCATGTCAATATTTTTATATACCGATCAGTCAGAAATATTACCCGTCTTGCAAATGACAATAAACTCTTTGTAAACAACAATCGCACTCTAAAAGTATTTTAAAAACTGAGCAAAAAATACTCAAATCTGAATATGTCGCATAATCGAAATGGCTCCGAATCAAAATTACTCAAGTTTGAAACATGTATATACTCATTTCTGAAAACATGCACACATTCAAGAATAAAACATCATGGGCTCATATTTGAGTATGTACATGTTTCATAAATGAGTATGAACTGGCTTCTATGAGATCATTTTTGAGTTATGTGTTCAGTTTTGTGTATGTCCATGTTTCAATATTATGAGTATTTTGGTATTTCAGAATTGAAAGCATTGGTCGTCATATTTGAAATAAAAAGTTTCATAACAAAATGAAAACATCGATTTACTCAGATTTGAAAGTGTCATTTTTGTCAGTGCGGGAAAGCAATTACAAAATAATACTGAACGATGTCCAAAGTTTTGTTTGAGTCCTTCATAGCTGTTATACTTGGCTCGTTTCTGTTACATAAACAATATCCATGCGTTTATCATTTCACATAAATACTTTTATATTACAAAAAATAATCGTTAATTTTAGTCGTTTAGCAAAACATTCTCTCTAGTTCCGCTATTCAAAATTTTCTATTAGTGCAGACGTTTTTTGTATGAAGTCAAAATTTTAATTAATTTAAAGATGAAATCCAAACGGGTGATTGTTATTTGATCGTGGATTTTCTGCAGTTGATATATTTATGCAATTAAAGTGCCTTGGTTTTAATAGGACATTTATACATGGATTATTACATACAAATATCTGTAAAGCTTGATCTAGATCTGGAAACACACGCTCACTTCGTACAAAAAAGCACATCAAAATATTTAATGAGGTGATACCAGGTAATCCGACAATTTCTGCAAATACAATATCTGGAAAACGAAACGCGATTTATAGAACTATGCAAGTTATCATACACGAAGACCTGAGTTTTCACAAATATCGCAAAAGAAATGTCGAAGTTTTGACTGCCGCGAAAAAAATAAAAAATTACACATATGCAAGGAATTACTGAAGCGACATTGTAGCAAAAGTGTTGAAAAAATAATATTTTCTGATTAGAAGTTATTTTGCACTGAATTATATTATAATGTTGAACATGATGCCGTCAATTCAATAAGTTTCGAGGACATATCTTAAAACCTTCGATCTATTAAATGGTTTCAGTACAAGAATTCTATTATGGTTGGGGTTGCAGTGTCAAAGAATTGAACATTGCCTCTAAAGTTCGTCGATAATATGATAAAAATCACTACGAAATATGATAAACAGGGCATATTAGCTACAAGTTTATTTCGACATGTTGACAAAAGATTTTCTGACTCTGATATCTTACAGAATTCAATAATTTTACAAAATCACTTTCTGCAATTTCTGTTATTTTATGAAAATACACCATACACCTAAATATATTATAAGCCAAAACATAATATATAAACATGTTTTATGAAATAAAGTGAACACTTTGTAAAAATAATAATAATAATAATAAGTATTAACATATTTTGATACTAAAAAAATCAATAACGAAATTAACTTCCTCTTTTTCTAAATTGCATGGAACTTCCACATATGTAGGCAGGATGGGTTCTTTACAAAGATATATACTGTTCGTTTAATTTACATGATATATTACTATATGTAAATTTGTAGTTTTACTTAAATTTGAAATACTTTTGTGTCCATTTATAAAATAAAAGCACTTTCATTCAGGTAGGGAAATTTAATATTGCTTGTAGGATCTCTTAAAAAAGAGAATAATTCTTCTTACTAAATATCATTCACATCTTACAATTATAAAAAAGAAAGAAAAAAACTATATATCCACGAAATAACTAACAAAATTAAATTTTAAGGAAAAAATAAATCTATGATACACATTTTACTCTAAAGGTTAATAACCGAATTTCATATTGTCATTTTTTTAAATTCAATAATTGTATGCATTATTAACAAAATTCAATGGAGAATATTTTTTTAATCAGTGTACTTAAGAAGAAAACGCACTTAATTAAACATACTAGAAACTCGTGCAAGTTTATTGATTTTATATGCTATTTTATTATTTTTGATTGAATTTTAAAATAGTTTATTCTGAAAGATAATTGCTTCACTCTTTGAATTTCCGCACAGGATTTCTTTTTATAAGCATATTAAATTATAATACATCTTGGTCTGTGAAAGAATTGCTTTTCACGCATGAAACTACTAGAAGGTAGACGAAATTGATTCATTTTTGCTTGTGTTAATTCGTTATCTGATTATGCTGTGCACAATTTTAAGGATTAGTTTAATTAAAAATGTTTCTAATGATTAAGTAGTCATCAACATTATGTGGAGTAAAGAAGATAACAAATTAAAAAATATTCTTTTAAAATGTCTATCATAAATATATGAGAGGAGAGAAAAATTAAATAAAAGAAGATAGGCGTAAGACAAAAAGACACTGAACTATTTTCATAAAAGTATTATTAAAAAAAATAAACTGACTCCTTACGCTTTTTTGTAAAGTAAAATACATGTGATGATTTTACAATACTGCACTCCGACACTCGTTGATAATTGCATATAAATATATAATGATAGTAAGTTCGCTCTCGTAAGTAATACACTGGTGTTCGTATGCACTGGTGTTCAGTGCATTAGAGTTTCCCGTCTCAAAATAGAACAACTACTTGCACTAGATAACATCGTTTATTAAGGAGCTTGATTATCTTACAAATAAAGCATCCTCCACTTGAAAAAAAACACCAATTTAATCTATCAACTACATTGTATTACTTAGATAAGTAATATCGAACATTAAAGATATCCTCTCGATCCCTTCACACCAGCAGGATTTTTGTAGTCAACCGAAAACACACAAAATATGAGCTCCCGACTCGCGCTTCTCGGTTAAATATCAGAATTGCTCAAGAGTTTCTATAGCACTGCGACAACTGAGGCAGCCAATGAGGGAGGCGAAAACAGTCCGGACTGTATTTTAGTCTCGGCAGAAAATTGTAGTGATTTAACTCCCAGTAAAAAGCGCGCGAATAGCTTTTTAGAACAAAATAAAAAAATAAAAATGGTCCAACACTATAATTCTAAATAGAATAATATATCCACATTTAAGAATTGAGAAATAAAAAGGGTTTTGAAGAAAATAATGACAAGAAGTACTTTTAAGGATATTTTAAAGGGAAATAAAATATTAATTATGCCTTTTAAAGAAGAAAGAGATTTAGATAAATAAAATAAAATAAATATTATTTAAGATAGGTAATATTTAAAAAATTAGGGTTGTAGAATAATTCTAGAAGGAAACACTTTTATGGGGAAAATTTAATGTAGTGCGAACATTTAAAAATACATTCCTTATAATTGTTAATGCGATTTACATTTATATTTTTTAATCGTTGTAAAAAATACACAAAGCAATAAAGAAATTCAAAAATGAACAAGAATTTATAGTATTCGTCTTTTATTCCTGACAGCTATCCTAATAGTATATTTCTATTGAATTTTCCATGTCATAAAAGTTATATTTTTAAAGACGAATATGCATATTATGCAGCTCTTAATTTTGTAATCATAAGAAAACTAGCATAATGAAGCTACGTAAAAATATATTCAATATATTTGTAAACTGCATGTAAGATCTATAATATGAATATTTAAAAGTAATTTAGTACTAGTATAACTAATAAAAATAAATGAATTAATACCGAGAAAATTTCGTGTATGATACCCACAGCTTCCAAATTCCATGACTTTTAAATACAACTATTTCTTTAACAGTCGGCATATTTAATTCAAACATCTGTCATTAAATAAAGAGAAAATTTCAAATCGGAAACAGTGATACGCAATTTTGCAATTTTTGGATGCTATAAATATGCAATGAGTAATGTTAAACGTATACGTTACTTTATTTAATTAATTAGATATTGTACTTTATTTTATTTATAAAAACAATATATTTATACAGCATCCTTTGTTAGTTTTTAACTGTGTCCACAAGCAACTAAGATACCAAACATCTGACTTCTGGCACAATGCCGTTATGTAGCTACACAATAATGTACAGGGTGGTCATAATGTCTTTCCATGATTACAAAAAAAATATTACGAAATAACCATTGAATGTAGTACTGTAATTTTTTTTATTATGGAAAAGTCATGTTCTTAAGTTTATTTAGTCTAGTCTCTAGTGTCGTTCGGGAGCTCCTTGATGACTATTTTCCTGGAAGATGTATGAGACGGGATGGACCAACTCCTCTAGATTTTTTTTCTTTTGGTTGTACATAAAGAACAGAGTGTTTGCAACACCAGTAAAATATGTTGAAACAATCAAGGTCAGGATCATAGATGTTGTGTCTAGTGTGACAGCTCAAATGTTGGGCAATACCTGGTGAGAAATGGAATACCTTCTTGGCATTTTTCGACCTACCAAAGGTACGCACATCGAAATTTACTGATGTAAGTACTTGTGGTACGCAAATATACTAACGTAAGTACGTGGAGTTGCGATTTATTCCGAAATTAAATCAAAACATTCTAAAATTAGCTTTTAAGGGTGTATTCAAATGAAAACTGCTTATTTTGAGACACATTCGTAAATTCATTTTTGCTCTAAAATGCATCCAATTGGCAGGTTCTCTTATTCAGAAACTTTATAATGTCCCCACTGTTTCGATTTTTTGATAAAGGCAGAATATATTTCAAAAAATGATGTCAAAGTGGACATTTTGAACCGAATTTCGAGAAGCCATAGCGCTGGAAACAAAAAAAAATGATCGTACTGTGAAAATAATTGTATGTAAATCAATTTCTAATTAACTGAACGAAAAATAAAAACATGGGGCCCCTATAAATGTCTTTATAAATCACGCCACCAAGTTTCCTGTTGTTACTTTTAAAAATGAGTCTGGGAATGTGTCTCAAAATTTTGAGTTGTTGAGCGTGGAAAAATATTTTTTTTTGAATACCGCATTAAAATTTTACAATAGTAATTATCATATTAATCTCAATGAAAACTGTAACTTTGAATACCTTTGAAGTATAATAACTTGTTTGTAAGCTTCAAACATGTCTTTACAATATATTGAAACAAGCATATGCCTAATTATATTAGTTTTTTCTGCAATAAGTTATTGTAATCAGGGAAAAACTTTATGACCATCCTAGACTTATAATTTCCATATCGTCTACTTTTCATTAGAAAAGAAGAAATATTTTTCTCACAATTGTCATATGAGTCAGGGAGTATTTTAACAACATACTCCACACATAAAAGTAGGATTTTGGAAATACAGAACAAGCTGTGTAGAAATGTGTATTCATTTCAATATTTGGTTATAGATATTTGCATATTTATTATAAACTGCGCTTAAAATCCCATGCCCCAGCGTTCTTTTCAAGTAAATTTTGAACTAAAATGCTTTTAATCTATGGACTATAAAAATTAAAATGTAAGAGAAAACGCTTTATTCTGCCATTAAATCAAAACATTCTAAAATTATCTTTTAAAGTTTTACAATAGTAATTAACATATTAATCTCAATGAAAATTGTAACTTTGAATACCTTTGAAGTATAATAACTTGTTTGATTAATTTTACTGCGCAAAGGAATACAGATTCTATAGTACAAAGAAACTATTCAAAGAGAACAAAGAAACTTTTGAACGAAATTATTCATTGTGAATTTATTGCTCAAAAACAAAGATGTGGTAGTTGTTTACAAGGAAGGTTTCTTTAGAAATGAAGGGTAGTCTGCGAAGTTTAATTAAAGCACTAATGAGTTAAGTTATTTATGCAAATGTGGAATGATGTTTTCCTGCACTCACATAAAATAAGTACACATTTATTTATTTAAAATGTTAAAGCACACACAGTTGTTATTATTTAAAGTGTTTCTGTGTATACGCTTTCTATATAAAATATTTAAAATAAAAAAAATGTATGGAAGGCAATTTTCAATATGTGAAACATGGCATTACTGAAGAATAATTTTCTTTTAAATTTAAAATTAAATGAATATTATAACAAATATTTGGATACATAGGTATGTAATTCCTTAAAGAATTAAAGACTTGTTAAAATTGAAAATTTATTTTTCCTTTATTTTTTGTTTATTTTTTTATGTTTACTTTTTTAAATTCTTTCTTCGACAATAATGCATTCACAAACAAAGTGCAACCGCATGAAATAGCAGAAACCTCGAAACTCCATATCCAAGAAAATTCTTTTAATGCATGAATCATATTTAATACATTGAAGCGATAAAAATATGAAGTGTGTGTGTGTGTGAGACCGGGGGGGGGCATTACAGATGCGAATAATTTACTAGATAATACGTTATTGAAATTTTGAACCATTGCATTAAAGAAACAGTCAATTTCGCAAATGTATTATGATAAATGTATGAGTGAGTTCGCTACGTTATGGTTAAACGTTTTCGAGCAGGGCGTAGTTGGTGATGCGAAATATCGTTCATAAAAAAAATTATTTTATTTATTTCCTTATTTAACGTAAATACACTTCTAAAATCATACGGCTTCGATATCAACGAATTCCGACTGGATAGTATAATATACTTTCTACTATGAAAAATCACTGACGGCTCGGCCTACTGACACAGGTAGGTTTCGAAGACGAAGACCGTGGGGCGCCTGTTTATTGGTAATTGCAGATAAAAATTATCTTTTTGCCCTTGCGGCAATTGGGACCGCCCACTTCAAAATCTACCTGTGTCTGTAAGCGGAGATGTCTAAATTTGTTTTATTTCATTTTATTTATTTATTTATTTTTGATGTAAGGGTTGGTGCTAAAGAAAACGTGTCAATATAAAAGTTGTAGATAATATAAGGAGGATTTATAATAAATTTAAGAATAATGATATATATTGAATTGACAAAGTTATGATTTTTTTTTTCTTTTGAAACCACTTTCAGGCAATTTTTATGTATATCAAAAATCTGTCATACATAAATTTTCGGCCATTTTTCTAGAAGAAATAATATCTTTAAACGGATTCGATACGTATCACAATTAAGAAGTTAAAGGGGTTTTTCTGTTTTCACAAAAAGATCCCCTAATTCTCCCCCTTGGTTCGATTTTTCGCATTAACGAACTTGACCGTGATTTTATGCCCCTTGATTGTATGTATCAGTTTGGAAGAGATTTGTGCAGAATTTTTGAAGTTATCGTGTCCATAAAAAAGTAATATAGATAGATAAAGTTTAGAACTGGGGGTGGTTTTGGTTTTGCGGCTCATGATCGGCGTATATCTGAAAAAAAATTCTGAAATTCTAACATAGGGGAGAATGTAATAGGTAGTATTTCTTACGAAATCTACCTAAAACAGTTTGTTTAAAGTATGACACAAACGCCTTGCAATTCAGAGATGTACGTACTAGTAGTATTCGTAGGGAATAATGACCACTTTTATAATGTTTTTATTGCAGCATTATAATATAAAAATGCTATAGGCTAATAACGTAGAGGCATATCAATGTAATTTCTTTAATCCCGCGAATCTAAGATATTTTAAAGAAATATTTTGCTTTTTTTATTTTAAGTAGGCTAACATGTATGATATATTGTTTGTTATGGCAATTTTGAGAGATCTGTGAATAATGTGAAGTTTTACAGCTTTTTTTGTAGCTAAACAAATATTTAAAAACGGTTTTCAGTTTTTCGTTTAGTCGGAAAATTCACACATATATTATCAAAATCAAAATATTGATCAGTTACCACAAAAAATAAATAAATAAATAAATAAATTACAGTCAGGAACAATTTACATACTTATTCACATCTATTTACAATCTCTAAACGATTAATTTTAAACACAATATTTTTGTCAAATTCAAAGTAGAAATGTATCCATTGTCTATTTTACACATAAACATAATTCATAAAAAATCTTCTCTATACATCCTGCAATTAATGTCAACGGTTTCATTCATTTATATCGATAACCACACCACAGGGAACATAGCAAATGCGGTAAAACAAAGGAACGATTCACTAATATGTTACAAATATGTACACAACATATGTTACTAATATGTAAATAACGTCCATCGAAAAGGATTGTTACATATTTAGATATCTATGAATTTATTCATCTGGATTTCAAGCACTCACTGATTAAAATAACACTTTCAAATCTGAGTAAATCGATGCTTTCATTTTGTTATGAAACTTTCTGTTTCAAATAGAACGACCCAATGCGTTCAATTCTGAAATACCAGAAATACTCGGAATATTGAAACATGGACATACACAAAACTGAGCACATAGAGGTCAGATCATACTCATTTTTTAAACATGGACATACACAAAAATGATCAGAATATGTTCAAACTCATTTTTGAAACATGGAAATACTTAAAAATGAGCACAAAGTCAGTTCATGCTCATTTTTGAAACATAGACATATTCAAATATGAGCACATGATGTTTTATTCGTGAGTGTGTGCATATTTTCAGAAATAAGTATAACACGTTTCAAACATGAGTAATTTTGATTCGTAGCCATTTTGACTATTCGACATACTCAGATTTGCGTAGTGTTTGCTCAGCTTTGAAAATGTCGTTTTTAGAGTTTAGATATCTATGAATTTATTCATCTGGATTTTAAGCATTCTTATGATTATTTTTATAATTTTTCTTAGTATGTTTTCTGAATTGAATATAAATTACTATTTTGCGGAAAGCCGTTTTTGAATTGTTAAAGAGTTGCTCTATGTCTTGCTAGCGTTTGTATGCACTCCCGATCTTTTTAATATTCACCATTACGTTTAATTTACTGTTATAATTTATATTTCAGAAAGGTTTTTGCCTCTTGCACTACACTCTAAAAACAACACTTTCAAAACTAAGCAAAAATACTCAAATCTGAGTATGTCGCATAACCAAGATGGCTACGAATCAAAATAACTAAAGTTTGAAACATGTATATACTCATTTCTGAAAACATACGCACACTCAAGAATAAAACATCCTGTTCTCATATTTGAGTATATCCAAGTTTCAAAAATGAGTATGAACTGGCTTCTATGAGATCGTTTTTGAGTTATATGCTCAGTTTTGTGTATGTCCATGTTTAAATATTCTGGGTATTTCTGGTACTTCAGAATTGAAAGCATTGGTCGTCATATTTGAAACAAAAAGTTTCATAACAAAATGAAAACATCGATTTACTCAGATTTGAAAGTGTCATTTTTCTCAGTGCAGGAAAGTATTTACAAAATAATACTGAAGGAACGAAAGGTTAAGCTGCACTCTAAAAACGTCATTTTTAAAACTGAGCAAAAAATACTCAAATCTGAGTATGTTGCATAGTCAAAATGGCTCTGAAATATTCATGTTTGAAACATGTATATACTCATTTCTGAAAACATGCACGCACTCAAGAATAAAACATCATGTGCTCATATTTGAGTATATCCATGTTTCAAAAATGAGTATGAACTGACTTCTATGTGTTCATTTTTCAGTATTCCCATGCTTCAAGAATGAGTTTTAAACTGATTCTAATCCTTTTTGTGTATGTCCGTGTTTCCAAATTGAGTATGAACTGACCTCTATGTGCTCAGTTTTGAGTTTGTCCATGTTTCGATATTTTGAGTATTTCTGGTATCTCAGAATTGAAAGCATTGGGTTTCATATTTGGAGCAAAAAATTTTATAACGAAATTAAAACTTCGATTTATTCAGATTTGAAAGTGTCATTTTTATTAGTGTACGCTTTGTTTCCTACTGCCATTTGTATATGAGCAATGTGTACGTGATATGGAGTAAAGAATTTAAGTATCTTATACGGTGATTCATTATTGAAATACCAAAATTCAACTCTTCTGTATTAAATTACAATAGAGTAACTCAGAGAGAGTCACCGCATCCGGAATAGATACCTCAGCCCTTGTATTTCTTGTAATTATCGATAGATGACAGTCAGACGCACAGCATATTTGCGCAATGATATTACTTTAACCAGTGTATAGCATGAATCCCATTTCGATGTTTACTTTTAGCTGTACAATCCCTGTTTTTAGGAACACGCATGATTTCACTATCCAAATTTTTAAACACGTTATGCTTAAATACTTTTTATGCACTAATTATTAAATGAATGCATGATTTTGAAGTCCTGACTAAGTATAGCGTCTGTATAGAGTATTGTGTGTATGGTTTTGCCATTTGCCTTTGCGAGGGCAGGCAACTGTGATGTGCTATGTCTGTACCGTACAAAATGGAAAACATTCCACACTGCCATCCGGTATGTGTATTTCAGACATGTATACCGCGGAAACGATTACAGCTTCTAAGCCAATCAGCGAGCGTCGTAATCATGGTCACATACACGCCCACACAATTTGATTGACCGTGGACACGTGGACAATCGATCGTGTGTGTTTATTATTTACATTGCTTGCCATGAAAGTGAAAGATTTTTTTTAAATTTCTGAATCACTTTGTATTTTATTTACTTCAATTAGAAATTATACTTTTGTTGGACTTTGTATTTAAATTTTGCCTAATTTGTCCTAAAATAAGTCCAATTATTTTACGTGTGATTAAAGCTAGTATGGAAAAAATCGTAGACAGAAATATTTAAATAATTTCTTTACAAATTATTTGCTGGATAATTAAATTTAAAAAAGGATAAATGTTTGCAACGTTTGACGTATTTGGAAGTACTTTTAAGCAGGAGCTCTTCAATTTCATTGAGTTAATTGTGTTGCAAGTTACAACATCACATCATAAAAAGTGCAATTAGTGCATTTATTTTACTTTTGGTGTGCTTGGTATAGCACTTTCCTAAAAAAAACATGTTGTTGTTAGGTCACAGATGCACCCTAATCTGTTGTCTATTTCTGAAAAACTCTTACTGATATCCAAATTAAGTTTGTTTCTAAGCATGCTTCATAATCATTTATGTGTATGCTTATCGTCCCTCCCTTTCCACTTTAAAATCATCAACAGAAATAAAACCAGATATTACTACTTTAAACGGAAATGGATGCAGATGAAAATTGCTGTCTTCAAGAATAATATTCATTTTGCATCATTTAAATTTAAAAACAACCTAACAAAAATAAATAGACTGAAGATTTGACAGAATTGTTTTGTTGTGAAGCCGAAGAAAGACGCTTCTATTTGACAGTGGGCGGAGTAACTCGATAAACGTGTTGACATCGCTGATTGGCATAGAAGCTATAATCGTCTCCGCGATAAACATGTCTAAAATATGCATCCGGTATACATGCCGCAGTTTATTTTGTACCGGATGGCGCGATTAATAAAATGCAGTTCATCAAACATTGATGAATATTCAAACAAGTATGAAGCTGACTATACCTAAGGAGAAAAAGGGAAAGGGACACTTTCAATTTTGGAACCGGTTGGAACGGGTTCTGAAAGTGTAAGTACCCTTATATAAAAAAACTGGAACCAAAATTGAAAAAGTAAAAACTAACAACGTAAGAGATTGACCTCAGCTATCCTATGCAAAAACATCATTTAAAAATATTAAAATGCGAGCGAGAAATCTGCCAAGAACCTTCCCATGAACTTAACATTATTTTGGGCGTTTTTCGCATGAGTGATGTAGGCTCTTAAATAGCACAGAATGATTTTTCTTTAGTTTATGTGCACCATGGGATTTTATACACAAATTAAAAAAAATATGGGACATCTCAGCCGGAATTACTCTACGCTTTTCATAAAAAAAATATTACCTTTTATCTATACACTGTAATGCATTTTTTTCTTTTACATTATTAGAGACGTTACTAAAAGTTACCTGTAACAAATGACATTGTATATAGAAGGAAATAGAATGTTGATTCAAAACCTATAAACACAAAAAGCAGTAAACTTTAAGAAATCTCATTTTATAAGCTTATATTTTTCTTATGAAGGTTTACCCTAAAAATTAACTATTGACGAAATAATTCAATCTGCAAAATGCCACTCATCCATGAGCACAAGAATTGTGTAAATTATTTTAACACATTCTCTGCCGAACTAAAATTACCGAATTGTATTTTATTAAGAAAATCCAAATTCATACCAGAAAATACTAACAGCAACATTTACTTTATTTAATTACAGGCATTTTTCGATTACATGAAATAAAAATTCTTCTTTCGCAATTTTTGGTACGAATTTATAATTTTAGATTTAGAGATTCGCTGCCAACCACGCGCAGGCGCGTGATTGGCAGCAAATGGGTTAAGTTTCATACAATAAGATTGTTTTTATTTTATTTTTTTATTCATGCGACAACTGTTCTAATTATCATTCACTGTGATGTATTTTTTTTCTGTTACAGTATTAGAGACTTTACCAAAAGTTCTTTGAAAGAAATAACATTGTGAATAGAAGGAAACGGAATGTTGATGAAAAACCTATTAACACAAAAAGCAGTAAACTTTAAGAAATCTCATTTTACAAGCTTATATTTTCTTATGAAGGTTTACTCTAAAAATTAACTATTGAAAAAATAATTTAATCTGGGAAATGCCACTCATCCATGAGCACAAGAATTGCGTAAGATATTTCAAGTTTCGTACAATAAGATTGTTTTTTATAATTTATGCTACAACTGTTCTAAGGATCTTTAGGTTCTCCTGAAGAAATTATTATGTAAAACGTCCATGGTAATGTTTATTGTAACTCTTTGACCACTATATTGTTACTAAGCATGATGTTTTAATTTCTAAATGTAATATGATGTGATTATTTGCAAAATTCCATCAGCTAACAGACGTGAAGTCTTCATGCTTCTTATGAAATCTATAGGGTTGTTCAGAAAGTAATTTTGTTTCGTTTAATAATGAATCTAAAACATATTTATAAAATACTTATAATATCAAGTATATTACATAACTGGTCAAATTAGACTAATTATCGAGAGTATACTTAACAATTTAAGATGATCTAAATACTATTTTAATTATTTTATCTATTTATTAAAATACTATTTTTTTGCGTATTTATACGTATATATTCTTTTATTTGCATTATAATAATGCATTACAATTGTTATTGATATCAGCATAGAAAATATCCACATTTCATCTAATGTTTTACGATATCTCACTTTATAATGCATTACAATTGTTATTGATATCAGCATAGAAAATATCCACATTTCATCTAATGTTTTACGATTTCTCACTTTATGAAATCTATTGAATGCTTTTTGTAAAAAAAAAAATATTTCTTTAATACTGATATTTATATATATATATTACAAAAAAATTAACACAATTCAGTATCTTGAGTTATCTAAAATAAGGAATTTTAATTTCACAATTTTAATTAAATCTGAAAGAATGGGATGATATTTCGATTTAAATATTTAAATCAAATAATCCTTTCATTGTTTCCATTCATTGTATTCATTCATCTAACATGATTAAAACACATTCAAAGGTACAAAATTGTTCTTTAATCAGAAAACGTAATTTTCATAATAAATTTCAAATGTCAATTTCTACAAGAATTATTATTTAAATAAAAACAACAGAAAAAAGTACGATTTTTTAAATGTTTTTATAAAGAATTTCTCTTTCAGGATTGTGCATTATTGTAACAGAAAAAAAAATTATTTTATCATGCAACATATGTAATAGGCTACTTTGAGATGTACATAATAGCTTTTGAAAATAAAAATAAAAAAGTCAAAAGCTTAAAATCCATTTTACCAAAAATTATGAACTGATACACATGGGAAAACAAGACAAATATGTTGCAGAAAAATGTTCGCCTTTAAAAGATATATGGAAATATTTCTAAATAAAACATCTAAACACTACTTAAATTTGTGTTTTTTTTTTTTTTTTTTTTTTTTTTTTTTTTTTTTTTTAAATACTAAACTAAAATTTACATATTCAGAAAATAAATGTTTCGCAAATAAATATAAAAAATTAGGCTAATATTAATAAATATTTTACATTTCAATCTATATATATATATATATATATATATATATATATATATATATATATATATATATATTACATCAGTAGATGAAGTTAAGACGCATAATTGTTTATTGGTATCAGCTTAAATTTGTTCACGTCGCATCTAATGTTGAAGAGTACAATTTTTCACTTTATGAAATCGATTGAATGCTTTTTGTGAAGAAATATTTTTTAAATTTTGATATTTATGTATGGTAAAAATATTTAACACAACTCAGTATCATGAATTATCTTAATTAAGGAATTTTAAACTCACAGATTGTAATTAAATCTGAAACAATGGGAAGATTTTTTGATTTAAATATTTAAATAGAATAATCCGTTAATTATTTCCATTTATTGTTATCATTCATTTAACATGATTAAAACACATTCAAATTTACAAAAATGTCATTTTCATAATAACATACATTGCGAGAACAAATGTCAATTTCTTCGAGAATTATTATTTAAATAACAACAACAGAAAAAAGTATGATTTTTTAAATGTTTTTGAAAAGAATTTCTCTTTCAGGATGCCACAAAAGATTTAAACATCTGTGCATTTCTCAGTTGTAACAGAAAAAGAATTGAACTTTATCATGCAACATATGTAATAGTCTACTTTGAGAGGCAGATAATAGCTTTTGAAAATAAAAATAAAAAGGGCGAAAGCTTGAAATCCATTTTACCAAAATTTATGAACTGATACACATGGGAAAACAAGACATATATGATGAAAAAAAAAAAAAGTCTATAAAAGATATATGGAAATATTTCTAAATAAAACATCCAAACACTACTTACAGTCGTGTGATTTTTTAAAATATTGTAAATATTAAAATAAAATATACATTTTCAGAAAATAAATGTTTCACAAATAAATATAAACTATTAGTCAAATATTAATAAATATTTTACATTTCAGTCAAATTTTTTTTTTGTGTTTGTGTTTTGAACATCAGTAGATGAAGTAAAGACGCATAATTTCTTATTCCTATCAGCATAAAAAATATTCACGTTGCATCTAATGTTGAAAAGTACAATTTTTCACTGAAGTCTATTGAATGCTTTTTGTGAAGAAATATTTTTTAAATATTGATATTTATGTATGACAAAACATATTTAACACAATTCAGTATCTTGAGTTCTCTTAATTAAGGAATTTGAAACTCACAATTCTAATTAAATCTGAAACAATGGTAAGATTTTTTGATTTAAATATTTAAATCGAATAATCCTTTCATGGTTTCCATTCATTGTTATCATTCATCTAACATGATTAAAATACATTCAAATGTACAAAAATGTTACTTATTCAATGTCATTTTCTTAATAATAAACATTGCGAGAACAAATGTAAATTTCTTCGAGAATTATTATCAGAAAAAAGTACGATTTTTAAATGTTTTTGAAAAGAATTTCTCTTTCAGGATGCCACCAAATATTTAAACATTTGTGCATTCAGTCGTAATTCAACTCAGTCGTAACAGAAAAAAATTGAACTTTATCATGCAACATTTGTAATAGTCTACTTTGAGATGCAGATAATAGCTTTTGAAAATAAAAATAAAGAAAGGCGAAAGCTTGAAATCCATTTTACCAAAATTTCTGAACTGATACACATGGGAAAACAAGAAATATATGTTTCGGAAAAATGTTCGTCTTTAAAAGATATATGGAAATATTTCTAAATAAAACATCTTAGCACTACTTACATTCGTGTATTTTTTTTTTAAATATTGTAAATATTAAAATAAAATTTACATTTTCAGAAAATAAATGTTTCACAAATAAATGTTTCACAAATAAATATAAACTATTAGGCAAATATTAATAAATATTTTACATTTCAATTAATATATATATATTTTTTTACATCAATAGATGATGTTAAGACGCATAATTTCTTATTGATATCAGCATAAAATTATTCACGTTGCATCTAACGTTGAAAAGTGCAATTTTTCACTTTACGAAATCTATTGAATGATTTTTGTGAAGAAATATTGAATATTTTTTAAATATTGATATTTATGTATAACAAAAAATATTTAACACAGTTCAGTATATTGAGTTATCTTAAAAACAGGAGTTTTAAACTCACAATTTTAATTAAATCTGTAAAATTAGAAAGATTTTTCAATTTAAATATTTCAATCTAATAATTCTTTCATTGTTTCCATTCATTGTTATCATTCATCTGACAAGATTAAAACACATTGAAATGTGCAAAAATGTTATATATTCAGAAAATGTCATTTTGTCATTTTCATAATAACATACATTGCGAGAACAAATGTCAATATCTTCGAGAATTATTATTTAAATAAAAACAACAGAAAAAAGTACGATTTTTTAAATGTTTTTGAAAAGAATTTCTCTTTCAGGATGCCACCAAATTTTTAAACATCTGTGCATTTCTCAGTCGTAACAGAAAAAAATTGAACTTTATCATGCAACATATGTAATAGTCTACTTTGAGATGCAGATAATAGCTTTTGAAAATAAAAATAAAGAAAGGCGAAAGCTTGAAATCCATTTTACGAAAATTTATGAACTGATACACATGAAAAAACAAGACATATATGTTTCGGAAAACTGCTCGTCTTTAAAAGATATATGGAGATATTTCTAAATAAAACATCTGAGCATTACTTATATTCGTGTAATTTTTTTTTTTTTATATTCTAAATATTAAAATAAAATTTACATTTTCAGAAAATAAATGTTTCACAAATAAATATAAACTATTAGGCAAATATTAATAAATATTTTACATTTCAATTACAATTTTTCACTTTACGAAATCAATTGAATGATTTTTGTGAAGAAATATTTTCTAAATATTGATATTTATGTTTGACAAAAAAATATTTAACACAATTCAGTACCTTGAGTTATCTTAAAAACAGGAGTTTTAAACTCCCAATTTTAATTAAATCCGAAAAATAGAAAGAATTTTCAATTTAAATATTTTAATCGAATAATTCTTTCATTGTTATCATTCATCTAACAAGATTAAAACACATTCAAATGTGAAAAAATGCTATATATTCAGAAAATATCATTTTGTCATTTTCGTAATAACATACATTGCGAGAACAAATGTCAATTTCTACGAGGATTATTATTTAAATAAAAACAACATAAAAGTACGATTTTTTAAATGTTTTTGAAAAGAATTTCTGTTTTAGGATGTCACAAAAGATTTAAACATCTGTGCATTTCTCAGTCGTAACAGAAAAAAGAATTGAACTTTATCATGCAACATATGTAATAGCCTATTTTCAGATGCAGATAATAGCTTTTGAAAGTAAAAATAAAAAAAGGCGAAAGCTTGAAATCCATTTTATCAAAATTTATGAACTGATACACATGGGAAAACAAGACATATATGTTGCAGAGAAATGTTCGTCTTTAAAAGATATATGGAAATATTTCTAAATAAAACATCTAAACTCTACTTACACTCGTGTAATTTTTGTAAACTATTGTAACTATTAAAATAAAATTTACATTTTCACAAAATAAATGTTTTACAAGTAAATTTAAAGTATTATGGAAATATTAATAAATATTTTACCTTTCAACCTATAGTTTTTTAGACAATACAAACATGACATATATGTTGTAGAAAAATGTTCGTTGTTAAAAGATATATGGAAATATACCTAAATAAAACACCTAAACACTACTTACATTCGTATAATTTTTGTAATATATTATAAATATTAAAATAAAATATACTTTTTCTCAAAATAAAAATTTCAAAAATCAATTTAAAGTATTATGTGAAATATTAATAAATATTTTACATTTCAATCTATAGTTTCTTAGTCAATAAAAACAAGGCATATAAGTTTCAGAAAAGTGTTCGTATTCAAAAGATGTATGGAAATATTTCTAAAAAAAATTCTAAACACTACTTACATTCGTGTATTTTTCGTAAAATATTGTAAATATTAAAATAAAACTTACATTTTCACAAAATAAATGTTTCACAAATAAATTTAAAGTATTATGCAAATATCAATAAATATTTTACATTTCAATCTATAGCTTATTAAACAATACAAACAAGACATATATGTTGAAGAAAAATCTTCATCTTTAAAAGATATATGGAAATATTTCTAAATAAAATATCTAAACACTACTTACATTCGTGTATGTTTTGTAAAATATTGTATATATTAAAAAAAAAAATACATTTTCACAAAACAAATGTTTCACAAATAAATTTAAACTATTAGGAAATATTAATAAATATTTTACCTTTCGATAGGCATAGTTTTCTTTTTAATTCATCAGTAGAAGAAGTTATGACGCATAATTTCTTATTTATGTCAGTGAAAATGTTGTATCAAATGCCTCATGATAAATTTTACTAATATATATTTTTTTATAGTACGTTTATCATATCACTTTTAATTTATGTAAAATGTACTTAATTGGAAAATAGATGCAGAAAAGTTTATACATTTTTATATAATATGTTTTCCTTAAGGAAAACAAAATATTATTTTATAAACTACACATAATTGCCCTCATTTTCTAATTTTGCAAATATATATTAAACACATCGCAATATATTTTCTACTCAGTTCAGAGCCATGCAAAAGGGAGGAGGGAGTATAAGCTTTTTTCGTTTCCCAAGAAACTTTACATCTAGAATATTTTTGAATTCGCCAAACTGCAGAAACAAATTGAAATTTATGAAGAGGAAAACGCCTACATATGTATCCCATTTCCTCTATTTACTCAATGGGAGGGGCAACTTTTGCCTCCAAATGTGTGGAAAAGGGTAATTTCGTGTAATTTCATTTCTAGGAAATCTATTGTAGCTATTGTAAAAATTTCAGATTTTTCCTAAATATATAATCTCTATATATTTCGAATGAATTTTCCGAAATCATGTGAAATTACATAGGTACTGCTACATAGGTTTAGACTGCCACATAGGTTACACTTACACATAGGTTTAGACTGCCACATAGGTTACACTGCTACATAGGTTTAGACTGCCACATAGGTTACACTGCCACATAGTTTAGACTGCCACATAAGTTACACTGCCACATAGGTTTAGATTTTCTTTATTAACAGTTAAGCTGGATCTAAGAGAATCGAAGGATACGTACGGTAGTCGAAAGAAAAATTGCAGCTCTAGCTATTTTTTGTGACGTAGACAAGCGCTAGGCAGCTCACCTGTCTCCTGAAATTTAGCCTCCTTTTGCCTAGGCTCGAAACAATTTCTCATATCAGTTTGAACATTAATTGAACTATTACTATTACATATATTATTATTAAAAGGGAAAGTTTTATCTCTTTCTGTGATTGTCCTTGTCGTGGTAAGTGAAGTAGATAACATAAAAAGAATTTTTTTGAAGTGAAAACTTCTTTAGGCGCGTTGGGCATTTTTTGAGATGGGAAAAAACCATTGAACTCGCGACACTATTAATGTAACCCTCACTGTTACCGACACCTCTGTATATTTGAAGTGAAAACTTCTTTATGCGCGTTGAGCAGTTTTTGAGATGGGAAAAAACCATTGAACTCGCGACAATGTTAATGTAAACGACAACTCTGTATATAAGTATGTACATGCATTGTGTATAGTTCCGTATGAGGTAGAGCGGGGTATGAAATGTATGAGTAGCGTAAACCAGAATTTTTAAATAATAAACTAAGCGACATTTGAAATTCAGTTCCTAGCTGAACGAAATAAATCAATCATTAAAGATGTATAGGGATCAGCCTAATTAGTCATTTAACGAAGGACATTGGACCGTCCGCCCCCCTCCGGCCCCCCTTTTACGGTGTTTTATCTAACTATACCTGATTTCCATATCTCAACAACGGACAGTCCAATTTCAACGCGACTTATTTCAAACACTATAATTCACTGAGTAATGAATCTCCATAACATAAAAATAAATGTATGAGTAGTGTGAAGCAGAATTTTTAAATAATAAACTAAGCGACATTTGAAATTCAGTTCTTAGCTGAACGAAATAAATCAATCTTTAAAAACGTATAGGGATCAGTATATTTAGTCGTTTAAGGAAGGGCACGGGACCCCACGCCTCCCATACGGCCCCCGTTTTACGGTGTTTTAACTAACTATGCCTCATATCCATATCTCAACAACGGACAGTCCAATTTCAACGAGACTTATTTCAAACACTATAATTCACTGAGTAATGAATCTTCATAACATTAAAATAAATATATGAGTAGTGTGAACCAGAATTTTTAAATAATAAACTAAGCGACATTTGAAATTCAGTTCCTAGCTGAACGAAATAAATCAATCTTTAAAAACGTATAGGGATCAGTCTAATTAGTCATTTAATGAAGGACACTGAACCTCCGGCCCCCCTTTTACGATGTTTTAACTAACTATGCCTCATATCCATATCTCAACAACGGACAGTCCAATTTCAGCGAGACTTATTTCAAACACTATAATTCACTGAGTAATGAATCTCCATAACATTAAAATAAATATATGAGTAGTGTGAACCAGAATTTTTAAATAATAAGTTAAGCGACATTTGAAATCTAGTTCCTAGCTGAACGAAATTAATCAATCTTTACAGATGTATAGGGATCAGCCTAATTAGTCATTTAATGACGGACACTGGACCCCCTCCCCCTCTCCGAACCCCCTTTTACGGTGTTTTAACTAACTATGCCTCGTTTCCATATCTCAACAATGGATAGTCCAATTTCAACGCGACTAATTTCAAACATTATATTTTCACTGAGTAATGAACCTCCGTAACATTAAAATAAATGTATGAGTAGCGTGAACCAGAATTTTTAAATAATAAACTAAGCGACATTTGAAATTCAGTTCCTAGCTGAACAAAATTAATCAATCTTTACAGATGTATAGGGATCAGCCTAATTAGTCATTTAACGAAGGACACTGGACCCCCTCCCCCACTCCGACCCCCCTTTTACGGTGTTTTAACTAACTATGCCTCGTTTCCATATCTCAACAACGGGTAGTCCAATTTCAACGCGACTAATTTCAAACATTATATTTTCACTGAGTAATGAACCTCCGTAACATTAAAATAAATGTATGAGTAGCGTGAACCAGAATTTTTAAATAATAAACTAAGCGACATTTGAAATTCAGTTCCTAGCTGAACGAAATTAATCAAACTTTACAGATGTATAGGGATCAGCCTAATTAGTCATTTAACGAAGGACACTGGACCCCCCTCCCCCCCTCCGACCCCCCTATTACGATGTTTCAACTAACTATGCCTTGTTTCCATATCTCAACAACGGATAGTCCAATTTCAACGCGACTAATTTCAAACATTATATTTTCACTGAGTAATGAACCTCCGTAACATTAAAATAAATGTATGAGTAGCGTGAACCAGAATTTTTAAATAATAAACTAAGCGACATTTGAAATTCAGTTCCTAGCTGAACGAAATAAATCAATCTGTACAGATGTATAGGGATCAGCCTAATTAGTCATTTAACGTAGAACACTGGACCTCCCCTCCCCCCCATCCGGCACTCCTTTTACGGTGTTTTATCGAACTATGCCCCGTTTCCATATCTCAACAACGGACACAATAGCGCATTAAATGAAAATTGTAATATAATTTTTGCAGTAGTAGTTTATAATAATGAATAAAAAAACACTTCATTTAAAAGTATTTCCTGACGATTCAAAAAATACACACGTAATTGTTCAAGTTTTCACTTCTGTCGGCACTCCCGGAGTGCAACATTTTTTTTTCACTATTTTCAGAATGGGAATTGAGAACTGTTATTTTTTTCTACTGTAGGTGTACAATGTCAATTTAAATAACAATTGCGATGTTTGTGGATTTCTGTATAGTCGATACCCCATGTTAATAAATGAAGTTATTTAGGACAACATTTATGATCATTTTAATTGTTGCGTGGGAAAGCAGGTGGATATTTTTGTCCATTATATTGGTCATTTTCCATCAGAGACCCAAGTTCGTTACAGTTGCTCCACAATATCACAAATTGCATAGAAAGATAAAATATAGAATATAGAGGGGTAATAATTATTCTTTAGGTTTGAAAGGATTTAAGCAAAACTTTAAAAAATAAGAGTACTGATCTGATCCCAGGGACAAAGAAAATGATCTTTATATCTTTAATAAACAACCTTAATTTAACCTTTTCGGCCAAGGCTTTCTAAAATTTTGCCCGAATTACTATTTAATATTTATAACGTACTTACATGTTGCTTTCATTGGATCTTCTTTCGAGAATATTGCATCGTTTTGTAATTTAGATTTTATTGATATTTAAACTTTATCTGTAGAATGTTATGCCAATGAAACCAGGAATATGCTAACTGCATCCCGCTATTTTATAGTGAGAAACTCGCAAGAGATAATATATATATATATATATATATATAAGTACACTCAGTTAAAACTTTCTAATATAACATTGAACATATATTTTATTTTTTAACGTTTTCATTAAAAAAAAACTTAAACATCACGAAATTTTTGGAAATATTCGTTGACTCATTTTTATATGTAAAGAAATGAAATTTGTACGATGACTTTCGTTTGAAATCAACAAACGTTTTTAATTATTTAATAACTGTAAGATATAATGTAAGTAACTTAAATATATATATAAATATTTCCATGCATAATTAATTGAATTCCCATATAGCACACGTGCTTCCCTAGGACATCCCCAGGAAGATTGACATTCATCCTCCAGGCATCCCTGAGGATGCAAAAATTTGTCACCAGGAGGTCCTCAGGAACCGAAAATGTCCGCCTCATAGCATCCCGGGGAGCTCCCCAGGACCTCCTTCAGGTTCCTCCTCTGGTTGTTCTAGGGAAGATTTCAGGAAGTAATACCGGAGAAATTTGGGAGACTTCAGGGTCACTTAATGGGCATAAAAAACATCCGAAGTTATTATTATTCGACGTAATGAAAAAAGTATTTTTTTTTTATAAATACGGACATTATATTTTAAAAATTTACCTAACCAATATAACAGACATTACTTTTATTAATCACGCACACGGAAGTTATGGTACAGATTTTAGGGAATATAAACTTTCTTACCGCCGACTGGATTTGAACCTGGGTACTTACGCATACGAGAAATACGCTCCGGTGATTACGCTACACGGTCGTTGTACCTGAATCGTTTAGAAGGTATTCATGTATTTCTTTCTCCTCTTATGAAAGTGAGTAAATAGAAAACATGCATATTTTTACGCTTCGTATAGCAGAAATTCTATAACTTTTATTTCAAATAAAGATGCATACCCTTTGATATATATTCAATACAATTTTAAATTGATAACTAGAGAAAAAGCGTATCAATTATTTAAGGCTGTTCTCAGACCCAAAGAGCTGCTTTCTGACACATTTTTTAACTCTTTTTTGTTCGGAAATGCATTAAATTGGCAGGTGGTCTTATTTAGAAAATATGTAATGCTAGAAAAACGTTTTCCTTTCCTTTCTTTTTTTTTTTTTTTTTTTTTTTTTTTTTTTTTTGTAAACGCAGATCTTTCAGAAAATACTGTGAAAGTCGTCGTTTTGAACCGAATTCCCTACGCGGCATCACAATAAAAGGGAAAAGGGAAAAGGGAAGGGGTGTTTTATCATGTCCGTGATAATAATCTGCACGAATTTATATCTTTAACCCGATTTTGTAAGAATGTATATTTTTAAATAAAAATATTTCAAGCAAAACTCTTATTCAGGGGGGGGGGGGGGGTATGTTTGTATTTTTTAAAACCAAATGTGCCATTTCAATAGAGCATGTAATCTCTTTAAGTTGGTGTTATAATTTAGACTTAAAAGTAAATTATTGATTTGATAATGACGATAAATATAAAATTATTAATTAGTTGAAAATGTAATAATAAAATACATAAATATACATGTAATTTTTAGAAAGATCAGAAAAAAAAATTAATAAAAGTAAATATGCTCGATATGACTTAAATATGATTCAATTTTGAAACTTACATGAAAATTAACTTTTACAATCGAAATAAGATTTTTTTAAATAGATTGTTTAATTTAAAAATGCTTATCTCTAATAGCAAATTCTGAATATATACAAATATGTAAATATATGTTAAGCTGTTGATAAAATACTTATTTGTAACAAATTTTTTATTCCTTTTGATTTCTTACAGTTACGAAAAAAAAAACTCATTAATTAGGAATAATAAAAGAAATATATATGATAATTTAAAATGGGCAGCGAAAAAAAAATAATAAATCGAATTTATATTTTAAAATTAAATATTGATCCAAAAATTATTTATATATATAATTCAAATTAATATGAAATTATTAATTATTTAATAATAATAATAATTATTATTTAATATATAAGACTATATTTAAAGTATCAGAAGAAATAATTTTTACTAGGTATTTCTAATCTTTAATTTATAAAATATGGTTATATACAAATATATAAATATATATTAAACTTTTGATAAATTTCGTGTTTCGAAAAAAATAATTTTGATTTCTTATCATTGAAAATAAAAATAATTTATTAGGAGAAAGTAAATCAATTTTATATTTAAAATTAAATTATTTCTATAGAAACTAATAACGTATATAATGTAAAATTATCAGTTAGATGAAAAAGTAATAGTAAAAATATATAAATATATAAGTAATTATTGAAAGTTCAGAAAAAATAATTAATGAATGTAATAAAAAAATGAATTAATATATAAGTTAACTTTTAAAAGATCAGAAATAAAATAAATAATAAATTTTCAATTTATATTTAAAGATTAATTTATTTTAATTATTAATATATGATGTGGAATATTAAATTTAATTTTCTATATTCAATTTATTTAACTACATTTTGATTGCATTTTATAAATTAAAAATATATCTTAATAAGGATAATTAAATATTACAACAATAATTAAAAGTTTTAAAAGTTAAACAATAACCAGATGTGCTTAGGAAATAAAATAAATAAAATAATGATATAAACTTTATTAATTAAAAAATCGAACCACATCAAATCAAAAAATTTTTTTGAAATAAAAAAGTTATAATAAGTTATTTTAGTAATAAAATCACCCATGAGATGGCACCAGTACTGTCTCTTCCTAGGTACTTCCTCAGGAATATCATCCCAGGGAGATTGCTCCCTGGGAAGAATCTGGGAGGTCAGTCCTGGGGAAGTGATTAAAGTATCTTCCCCAGGAACGCCTGATAGCGTCATTGCAGTTTCAGGAGGAATTTGGGATGAATGGGAGCGCCTGGGTAGGTTTTCAGGGGCTTTGGTGCTATATGGGTTAATGCATAATCTGAATATTTTTCGAGATAAAATAACCTTGAGAAAAAAATTCACCCCCCCCCCCCCTTGCTATTCTTTAAAATTCTTGTGTACGGCATTGATTAATATTATTAAGAAGATATTTTTATTATCATATTGATTATATTGATATGAATTATATATATCATATTGATATGAATTGTTCGTTATTGTTTGAAGAGGCAAGAGGCTGTTTTACTATACAGGTGTTTTTGAATTGTCTGATTATTGAGAAATGCATAGAATAAGAAACAGTCCACAAAAGTTAATTTTTCACAAATACAACATTAAATATATTATACAGCGTAATGCGATTGCGTAATACGGATATATATTCACAATAGAGAGATATAAATAGATTGTGATAAATTTCTCATTGCAATTGACCGTCTTTACTTTTCTGCAATTCTTAAATTTGCTACTGTACACGCACACGTTCTTCAAAAAAAATCATTAAATACAGCGAAATTTTCAATTATAGGTGTCAAGTATATTCTTTAAAATTTGTGTATAACAAATCTATAGCATTTCATTTTCTTTTCTTACACTTGTATTATGTTTACATCTTTCAATCAGTTAAAATAGTTAAAATACATTTTATACACTTTTGTGTATAAAATACACTTTTGTGTATAAAATCTGTACTTATGTTTTCAGATAAGCATTAATTTTATTCCATGATGTCAGAATAACACATGGGCTGATAAGTTCCCGGTCTAATAAAGAAGACACATTTTTTTAACAAAACTTTATAACTTTAATAAATAACCCAACTTTAATAATAAATAATAATAATTTAAAAATAAATAATAATAATTTAAAAATAAATAATAATAATTTAAAAATAAATAATAATAATTTAAAAATAAATAATAATAATTTAATAAATAAATAATAATAATTTAATAATAATAATTTAATATAAAATAATAATAATGATTTAATAATAAATAACATGATTTTATAACGAAAAAGCTCAAAACAGTTCTCAGAATCAACGACCCGTTGTTGTTTTTGGTCAAAAGTCAACACGCGCGGCACCCAATTTAACAACAACTTTTTCATAGACAAATGTCCATTCAAAATAAAACCTGCACGTTCTTTGGATATCTTCAGAGTCTGAGCTAGCTCCTGCAACTTCACTTTGCGGTTCCCCAAAACGATTTTGTGGACTTTTTTTGTTTTCCGGAGTACTCACCTCTTTTGCGTAGTGCATCAATGGTGTCCGTACGACCACGTTTAAATTCAGCAAACCATTCAATAATGGTTGATTTATCTGGTGCAGTGTCCGGATAACGCTTATCAAGCCAAGCTTTTGTTTGAACGGTGTTTCTTTTCATCAAATAACAGTTCTTGAAATTCTTGTTTATCCATTTTTTTTGTTTATCAACAAAGTCGTTCAACTAAAACCACTCTAACATTTTATCCACACGGCGAATCGTCAAAAAATTTTCTTCTACCTTTTAAAGGTTAGTATTTATTAAAAAAAGCATCGGCTCGGCGATTGCAACGCCATCTTTGTACCAGACCGGGAACTTTTCAGCACATGTGTTAGTTTGATGATTTCCCCAGTTAATCTTTTTAAAAATGTGTTAACAGTGGAATAAATGTAACTAAACAATTCTAATCATTCTCACAAAATAAAATACATATATTAGAGTGTTGCGTGGAAATACTTTTATTAATTCAAAAAATTATTTCAAATTCTTTACTAAATAGTTTCGTAGAAGACACGAAATCCTCTCTGGATAAACTCCAATCCTGTCCTGGCACGACGCATTGGTAAATATCTCTGTAAATATGCAATCTTAAATAAATGAAAAAGGGCATCAAATACTGATGAATGAATATTAAATCAATTGAACAATTATTTACTTGATTTCCAAATAAGTATTTAATCGATTTATTAACAAAAATTTGATCAAACTATTAATAAGAAATATATAATCAAAAGTAATTAATAGCTTTTTAAAACTGTACTAAATTCTTTTACGTCTCAGAACCGTCAATAAAATGATGGGAACAAATTTTATAATATAAGAATTTTGTGATCCCGTTAAGATATCACAACGTTCATAATATTTTATTTTATATCAACCACAGGTATGAAATCGACTTATAATAAAATTCAAAATTAATATTTCGTGTGACTCACTGATCCATGCTAATTCTGCTAGAAATCATCCAGTCAAAATGTTATTGGTATTACGGCATATTATATATATATTGTATATATATATATATATATATATATATATATATATATTTGGAGTGGGGAAGGGAAAATCGTTTTTTTTTTTTTGCACATTTTTACTCTTTAAACCCTCAAAAACTTTGTGGTAAAGAAGTTTTTTTTCTTTTTTTTAATTCGTATTGGTTCAAAAGTTATCCGCCTTTTGATGTTGAAGGGAGCAGGCTCATTTTTAGAGTATTGTGCGCGGCATGTAGAAACAAAAGAAATAAGAAAGAGGAAGTCCAGGAGGATTCATTGTATGGGAATTGCATAGATGATTTTGCATGTAGGAGCAAAAGAAATGAGAAAGAGGAATTCCAGGAGGATTCATTGTATGGGAACTGCATAGATGATTTTGCATGTAGGAGCAAAAGAAATGAGAAAGAGGAAGTCCCGGAGGATTTATTGTATGGGAATTGCGTAGATGATTTTGCATGTAGGAGCAAAAGAAATGAGAAAGAGGAAGTCTAGGAGGATTCATTGTATGGGAATTGCATAGATGATTTTGCATGTAGGAGCAAAAGAAATAAGAAAGAGGAAGTTCAGGAGGTTACATTATATGGGCCTGGTATAGAATATTTTATGTAATTTGAAAATTATCACTGTTATCTATGTTTGTTTAAAAACGTTGTAAAACTTTTAAACCTGTTTTTTCTCGAAACTCTGTTTTACAAATCAATACCAGGTAGAACTCGGGTTTAGATCGACTTATCTGGTTGACATTTTCATGCTTTTCCAGTAAATACTACTTTATAGTCCCTCATGGACGCTTTTTTCAATATTTGAATTGTAATTATTTTTTGCGAGATTTAAATACGAAAATTTTGTCTAAAATACTCAACTTAAAATTTGAACTGCCGCCATTTACTTCAGGATCGAAAATTTGATAAACCCATCCGAAAAAGACTAAAAAATATTATAAATTGTAAGGGTGTTTTTTTTTTGTTTTTGTTTTTGTTACAAATAAGCAGATTCCGAGATTCATCTGGCACCGCGGAACTCAGTTTTTGCACATCCTAGTATCAAAGGCCGCCAGAGGAGTATTTTTCAATCTATTTCCAAATAAAAATTGTTTTTATAACTTCAATATTCACTCATTTGCAAAAAAAAAACCCATTATTATTACTATATAATTGCGCTAAAAAAATCACAAATATTGGAGAAATTTTAAGTAATTTCATTTTAAAAGTATAAAGCATGCCTTAATGGATTTCATAAGAACGTCTTCTAAATATTTCTATACTTCAACTTTTCTTAGAGTTCATATACATATTGAAATTGAAACTAATATTTAAATTTCCCATACTAAAACCTAATTTTTACATTATGCTTGGATATAACGTTACATAATAACATCGGATTACAAACTGGAAATCATTTGAGAAAGTAGTTTTCAGAATTTAGCACGTTTTAAGAACTCCTAATATTTAATTCATTTTTTATCATTGCAAAACAGATTGCAAAGCAGGTTGCTTTTAAAATGTTATTTGGCGGTATCAGCTGCAATTTATAATTCGCATACAAATCTAGAAAACATAGATTTCTATTCAAGAGTTAATAGGTTACAATTTTTTTAACCTAACTGTGACTAAAACCTAATTTTGACATTATGCTTGGATATGACGTCACACATTACCATCGGATACCACACTGGAAATCACCTGAAAGAGTAGTTTTCAGAAATTTGCATGTTTTAAAATTGGAAGTCCTAATATTTAATTCATTTTTAACCGTTGCAAAACGTATTACAATGCAGGTTGCTTTTGAAAAGTTACTTGGCGGTATCAGCTGCAATTTATAATTCGCATACAAACCTAGTAAACCTGCATTTCTGTTCAAGAGTTAAGAGGTTACAATTTTGTTTCGCGAATTAATATCAGTAAATGCTATACAGTGATCTCTCACTTATGCGAGATACACGGAAACCATTTTTCCACACCAGTTTTTTTTAAAGATAATTTTCGGCTTCTGAAATAGCTGAATTTATAAATCGAATTTTTCTGTTTTAAAATAGTGGTATGAAAAAGTAATTACTGTACATCGCGTATAAGTGAGAGATCATTGTATTTGGAAAATAATTTTCGAAAATAATATGAAATATAACATGTAATTTGTTTAATATAAATCGATTACTACAAGCTTTAAATATGCCAATAGTAAATTGCAAGCTCGTTCGGTCAAGCAGTTTTTGAGATACGATTAAATATGTACACGGATAGTAATCTGTTTTGGAATGATTAAAAATGAATTAACATTAGGTGTTCCAAAATCCAAACCTGACTAGTTCATTAACTTACTTGACCGGATGTCTTCTCGTTTAAGTATGTAAGGACAGAATTATGTTTTGGTATTCAAAATTGTAAATTTTATCACAATATCTATTGGGTGATCATAAACACTTTCCCTGATTACAAAAAAAAAAAAAAAAAAAAAAAAAAAAAAAACGAAATAACAATTAAATGTAGGGGTTAGAATGACAGTGGAGTAAGTCAAAATTTAGTTATTTGAAAAATAAGGATTTTGCAAAACATGTTGTATTTCCGTTACCATTGAGTGGTCCAACTTGTTTTGCCCTCTAGCGACTCTCTAAGTGAACGAGGACTTATTTAACTGGCACATTGAAGAGAAATTAACATATGTTCAGTAAAAATATGATTATCTCATATTTCAAATTTTCTGACTTACTCCACTGTCATTCTAATCCCCTCCTCCCAAATGTAAAACTGTAAAATTTTTATTATGTAAAAGGCATGTTCTTATGTTTTGTTCAGTCCAGTCTGTACCGCCGTTCGTGAGTTCCTTGATGACAAATTTCGTGGAAGATGGATCGGACGAGATGGACTAACTCCTCTAGATTTTTTTTCTTTTAGTTGTACATAAAGGACAGAGTATTTGCCACATCAGTAAATGATATTTAAACACTCAAGGTCAGAATAACAGATGCTGTGTCTTGTGTGACACCCCAAATGTCGGGCAATATGTGGCGAGAAATGGAATACCGCCTTGACATTTCTTCGTGCTACCAAGGTTGCTCACATCAAATTTTACTGTCGTAGGTTCTTAAAATAATCAAAAACTTCATAAATGTCATAAATTTTTTGTTGTAAACTAATTAAAATATAATACCTAAGCAATGCATATAATACATTATCTTATACAAATATAAAGCGCACAACGATTAATAAAGTGCCATTCTAAATGTTTTTGAACAGATTTAGATGAGTACACTCACATTTTATTACAACACGTTGTTTCATACAAAATTACAATTGAATTAGAAACTGTACGAAAACATTGAATGATTTCAGGCACTGTAAATAGTATTGATTACCTCAACTGAAGACATAGATTCCGTGATTAACCAATATCTTCCAAATGGCGACAATGATTTTCTTTAAACCTCTCTACATAAGCGGATTAAAAAAAGAAGGATACAGGCTGCTTTTGAATCGCATTTAAGCTTGTAGATTCTTATTAAATTGAAAGTTCTGCGGCATAATTGATGTATTTTAAGTAAAATAACTTATATTTTATTTATTTTTTACTTCTGTTTCAAAATTTTAGAAAGAAAGCGAGGAAGGAGAAATTTAAAAAAAAAAAAATTGAGTTATTAGTATTATGTGCGATGGATCGGCTACTATGATCATGTGAGTAGGCGATGTTTTGAATAAGAACGTAAGTTTTTGTTCACTAATTGCCCATGCGCGTAAAAGTTGATCAAGGCGGTCTTTTTTTAATTTTCGACGGATGACTGTGAAAATCTCGGAACTTGTGAGTTACTGCTTTTTATCGATATTCATGCAAATTATTGTAGCTGGTCAATTGATAGTTGAGATATATAAGCCTCGGAAATACGTTTAGAAGTCGGAACTTGGGATCATGTTATCTCTATATACGAGTAATTGGTGATCCTGCGATTGAATCAATAATCTGAAGCTGACGAAGCTTAGAAATAGTTGCTTTGGCCTGGACGGACGTAATGAAATTAGCGCCCGCCGCGTCTACAGCGTGGAGTTGAATTATTACTGAGGCATCTTGACTTGTGGCTGTCTTTAAAATTATGAGTTCGTTTTTGAATCTCTATATTTAATATATTCGAAGTTTTATTTTTACGGAGTATAGCTTCGGGAAAAGTTTAATTATTTTTGGAGTAAAGAAAATTAGTAGCGGCCTTCTCAATTCCCAACCCAATTGTTTAAATTAACATTATTTTTTAAACCTTATCTTTCGTGCTGTCCTTGTACAACTGAACGGCCTGGTTCACTCATACTGACCGCAATGGCCGTCACAAATGTACCAGGGACGCTAAGTTTATTTATATAACGTGCATCATTTTATTTAACATTAAAATGGCATATTTTTTAATTAAAAAATTAACTGTGTTATTATAATGGTGTTGAACTGATGAAATTTCTACTAATTTTCCGTTTAAATTTTTTTTAATTATCTACAAAATATTAAACATAGTATTTGTCATAAAATGTTTTATATGTTATTACGATCTTTGTGAAATTAAAATAACAGGAACGTTAGTCTTTGAACGTACAAAAATTAAACTGGAGAAATGCGAATTCATTTAATGCAATTATCATAGTGTATATTATTACTGATGTCAAGACCTTTTTCTATCCATGTACAAATATATCAAAAAGTTTGACATTGTACAAACTTTTTCCATTAAAAAACGTTGTTTTGTTAAAAATTGCATGTATATATATGTGTGTGTGTTGAATGATTACAGTAGGTCTATGTTTACAGAAATCAACCTAAATTACCCTTACAAAACTCATTTTGGGATTAATTATAAATCGATAATTATGCGTCGATTATATTTTTTTTCCATATCGATTTTCGAAAAACTGTAATTAGAGATAAGAAATATCTTTGCACTTTTAACGAAAATCAGTCAAAAAATAATTTTAAAGCAATTTTAGAATTTGAATAATTCAATATTCTCGTTAACGCTAAATTAATCTATATATTCGAAATAAAATTTTGTTTCCGCTTTTTCTGAATTATTGGATATTTTATATATTTATCTTCAGTTTAATGTGAAACACCATTTTATCAGATTTTGTTAATCAGATAATGTTAATGATTTTGTTATATAATATTTTTAAGAAATGTTTATTAAATAAGTTTATAAGTAATATAGTTTATATAATAAGTTTAAACCATTTATTAGTATAAATGTATATAAAAATAAAATTCAAATATTTTTGAAATAGATGCGAATGTGTGTACCGAAATTGTACAGAAAAGGGAGCCTAAAGAGTACAAAAAAAATTGTATCATATATTTTTTCAAAAATAAATAAATTGTATTTTGTCTACACCATCGAACAGTAAAAATATTTGTCCCATTATCGTACCGATTCCGTTTAAATAAAATATTTCGTTTCGTACCTGTTTTTATACAAAAATAAATAAAGATTCTTTTTACATTTACGGTTTTCATTCCTTCATAAATAGCAATGTTTGCATGTTTTCCTGTTTCCAGTACTCTTTTCTATTATGCTGATTTTTGCAGTTTATTTGGCATTTATAACGCCTGACATAACTTTTAACATATCTTATGAGAAAAACAACACTCAGTATAAATGGGTATCAATGACGTATTCTTTAATTAACTCTTAAATCAGTAACTGTAACATAATAAATATTTTTTTTACAGACAAACCATTATAGAAATAATTCCGGAGAACAAAAACAAATTTGATTAATCTGGAGAAGCAATTTAGGTACAGTTCCTATTCAGTTTTCTTCAAAAATAATGAATTTTCCACAATTTCAAATATGATTAAAAATTGTTTATTACTGCGGTTGGTCTGTGCCATTTTCTGTACTCTAATTCTTGTAAATGCAGTGGACTCTCTCTATCTGAAGACTCTCTAATGTGAACACCCCGGTATTATGAACACATTCTGACGGTCCCGGCGGAACTCCATAGACTTAACAAAAGATAAACTCTCTGTATTCTGAACACCCTCTAATCTGAACACCCCGCTATTATGAACTTTACTTTTGATCCCCATTCTACACCGCCTCTCCGTAAACTGAACGTGTGTTTGCAATCGGACCCCCATCATGGAAATTGTTGCAGAAGAATAAAAGGGTTCAACGAACTCGATTTAAAAATAAACAGACAAAATCATTTCTAGATTTTAAGATCTACTCGATGCTGAAATTTGTTTGAAAAATTCAGATAAAATATTCAGTTAACAAAACAAAAAAAAAACATTTATTATAACGAAAAAAAATCGAAAGAATGTTTTTGTCTTTACCGTATGTGTTCTACATCTCAACTAACTAGAACATTCTTATATTTTTTATAAACAAAAAGTGCAGATATGAAATTGTTGCTATTTCACAAAAAGTATTTCATGATAATCAAGTTAAATGAAATGAACAAAACAATCAATTTCATGTAAAGAGATACAAGATAAAATAATGTAAAAACCATGTCACGTGATTCCCCTTCTCCCGAGCTGAGATAAAAATAGAAAGATTACGCAACAGAAATGCCCACCCCCAATAACAGATAAGAGACAACAGGTGTTAGAAGGAGTGGTCAAAAAAGGATTATGGTTTCTTTTCTGCACACCTGGTTGGAAAGCATTATCGCTTCTGTTTCTTTCTTCTTTTTTGCTCAGTAAAGGTAAAATTTTTTCGCCATTTCGCTATCGTTACAGAGAAAGAAGCACAGCATTTACACAGATATGTCAGTAATAAGTAGGAAAATGTAAAAAGGAAAGAAATGGTGCTTCAGTAAAAATACGAAGTTGTTCAAAAATTAAAATCAAAAGCAAGTGAAAGGAAAATTGCATCGGAGTTTGTAATTTCAGTAGGCCATGTCAACGCATTCAGCAAGAAGGGAAAAAAAATATGACCGCTTTTGAAGCAAATAAACTCTCCTCAATGTGTAGAATTTTCGAACAGAAAACGAGAAATGAGAACATAAACTATCACGTCTGGAAGTTTTTTTACCAAATAAGAATGAAGAATCTTCCTGTCACTGGACCCCTGCTAAAGCAGATTGCTCTGGATTTTGCAGGAAAGGAGAAAATCACGGAATTCAAGGCATTAGAAGTATGGTTGACTCGCATCAAAAGTCGGCATAAGATCGAATTCAAAATAATCAATGGTGAAGCTGCAGATGTAAATATTGACACTGTGGAGGGGTGGAAAAGAAAACTTCCGGACAAAAGGAAGGATTTCGATGCCGCTGACATTCTCAATGATGACAAAAGTGGCCTGTTTTTTAGAGCTCTTCTAAATAAAACCCTATCGGAAAGAAGCAAGAAATGCGTGGGCGGGAAAATGTTGGAAGAAAGACTTACTGTCGCTCTGTGCCAGTTTTACAGGCGAGAAGCTCAAACCACTTGTGATCGGAAAAAGTGAAAAACCATGATGCTTCAAAAATGTGAAGATTGCATCATTGCCTGTGCAGTATAAATTAAATCGCAAAACCTGGATGACATCCTCAATTTTCTAACAATGGTTGGAGGGCATTAACGAGATGATGAAGAGAGAAGGAAGAAATATTCTTCTTTTTCTGGATAATGCTAGATCACATACAAACATGCAGCTGAGCAACGTGAGCCTGAAGTTCTTGCCACCGAACTGTACTTCTATACTCCAACCACTGGATCAAGAAGTAATCAAGACCTAAGCTCTCTACCGAATCCATTTTCTGAAGAAAATGTCCCGGGTGATGGAGGAGGCAAATTCGGCAACCGAACTAATGAAGAAGGTCAACGTCATAGATTGTACACCAGCCAAAGAGGAAGATGATAGTGAAGCAAAAACAGAACCAGAAAAGACCGATGAAACAAGAAGTACGATTACCTTCAAGCAATATGGCTAATGGATTCAAGACCTGTTGAACTATGCGGCTGAACATCATCCGGAAGCGTTTCTACTTCTTAAACAACTAGATAACATGTACACTGTACGAGCAAACACAATGCAAAAGCAGGCTAAAATTACTCACTTTTTTAAGTAATGCACCGATTATATTTTCAAGTAATGTTCTGTATACATATTATTGTATGTTTTGTTAAACTTTTTTTATATAATTGTTTTAATTAACTTTTTAATATTTTCTAAACTCAGCAGCTATCTCGGTAACTGGCATGGCTTCCAGACTAAGTATTCTATAAAGTCTATAAACTTAATACATAGTAGTAATGCATTTCCCAATCTCCCTCTACAATGAACACCCCCATAATCTGAACATTTTTGGTCGGTACCATGAGTGTTCAGAATAGAGAGAGGCCACTTTAGCGATACCATATAATGTGTATATTTTATTGCGGTTTACTATAGATTTGAAAATGAACTCCGTAAGAAATTAAATTAGTCCGTAATTTAAAAAATGGTTCCCTGGTCCCTAACGGAACTTGTAATTAATGCGTTTGTCAAGATAATGCAATGTATGTTTGAATTTCCGGAAATGAGAGATGCGAAATAGAATGAAAACAAGAACGAAAAATCATGCGTCAAGCATAGATTATGTAACACTTTCCAACGCTTCCAAAATAATTTTACAAATCATACCGTTTAATAAGCTAAAAGATAACATCTAAGTAATCCGAATACTTTTATTCTGCCCTGTATAGGATCTATAGATTTGTATATATACTACATAGGATGCTAAATTTTAGTTCAGTTAGGAAACGCGTAGCACAGTTTAAAATTCTGAGTCTGGAGTTAAATAATACGGAGATGTGTTCGCGAACTTTTGTGCTTCCCTGTATAGGATGTACAGAATTTATACACATCCCGTAATAGACAAAAAGCGAGTTAAAATTAAAATCGCGTTCAGTAACTTAAAACGCACTTCCAGGAATTATTGTTAACATACAGTAGAGAATTCTTTTGTGTGTCCCTGTAAATGAACGATGACTGCTATACACACAATATTCTGTAGTAAGACTCTTGTAATGTACTTTAGTGATATATATAATTTCTCTTGTAATGCACCTCATATAAATTTCAATGCGTTTAAAATAGGGAAACATTATTTAAATAAACCGCAGACGATTTTTCTCCATTGACGTAATGTAACGGAATTCTTTTGACTGTCCCTGTAAAGTAACTATAACTGCTATGCACACCCTATTCCATATTAAGCTTCTTCTAATGCACCTTAGTGATATATATAAATTTCAATGCGTTTAAAATAGTGAAACATTATTTAAATAAACCGCAAATGATTTTTCCCCATAGACCGCAATGTAACGGAATTCTTTTGAGTGTCCCTGTAAAATAACTATAAGTGCTACACACTTCTGTTGAAATAGGGAACATGCTATAGATAACGACTATAACATATAAAAATTGCAGAGCATTCCAAGCATATTTACGGGAGTTAGAGCACGGACAGACGGCAGACGGCAGACGGCCAGACAAACCGAAGTCATAAAAACTTTTCAACTAGGTTGGAAAGTGTTAAAAAGAAATATATGGTTCCTGTTTGGTTCGCCCAAGACTGTATTAAAATATTATTTATATAGTCCTCAGGAAAACATGAAGAAATCAGAGTGTGGACAAAAAGGAATTATTTTGCAATTTCATATATTCTGCGATTTTTATGATTGGGGTATTGACTATTTTTCAAAATTATTTATTGGCGTACTTTACTTTCAAACAGCAAAATCAAGTTATAAGAATCCTTAACACTTTTTAAAATCTTGTTTGGTCAAACTTTCAAGTACACTTATTCTTTTATCAGTTTGAATAGCTCCTATTTCTTTAAAACACTACGGGGGCTCGGCCCACCTGCTCGCTACGCTCACCCCCCCCCCCCCGCGTAATCGCGCCCTAGCCAACCCCAGACTGAATATATGAATATATGAATTTGGCGACAGTAATTTGGTCGACAGGATAACTAACAAGTACCAATTGTATAGATAGCGTTACGAATATTGTAAATAGTTAGTGTTTGTTCTTAGAAATTATGTAAATATTTCAATTAGGTTCTATTCATAAGCTAATATTAATTTTTGTTGCATTGCAATATCTCAATTTGTTGATTTTTTGCAAGCGAGTAAACGCTATTAGATTTCAATGGGAGTCTATAGAAATTTGGCGAAATACTGGAAATAGCGCCAAGTTGGTGATATATCGCCAAGTTGGCGCCAAACTTGGCGACAGACCCGGGTCCCTTCCCCTCGGTAACCCCCCTAATAGCGCCCATCCTATCTAAATTCTCTACTTTCATGTTAATTCCCCCTAAGAAAAGTCAGAAAGCTCTGACCAATCAGATACGTTTCGCGGTATCTACGCAGATTTTCATTGGTCCATTTCCAAACCATTACTTTTTTTATATATATAGAAGGATTTAAATATTTATGTAACTCATTAAAAATTAATGTGTTTTACATTAAACTGTAGTGTATTTCATTAAAATAATTCGACGGACATTAAATTCGACGAATCCTACGTTATCGTAGGATCCGTCAAAGGCTTGTTCTAATTAAAATTTGACTTACAAAGAACAAATAATGTTAAACATTGTGGGTTGAAGAATGACATGAGGGAGTCAAACTTTTTAAAAAAGGGAGATTTTTATAAATAAACGAAAATATAATCTAACCAGGTACGAAAATATACAATAACCAAGTTAACCATTATTTCGAAGAGCGTTCTTTATCTGTAGTAATTTCGTAAATCAAAATTATTTCGAGATTTAAAGCAGCATTAATAAAAAAGAAGTGTTTTTGCTGCGACTGATTTACTGAAACGTTTCCAAGTAGTTTTCAGCTCAGAGGCTATCAAAACCTGAGAGCTAATGTGCTTGCAGGTTCTGTATATATGTATGTATGTATGCAAAGCGATAACTCTTTATAGAAATATCCAATTTGCTTCAAATTTTGTATATAGGTTCGTTCTGATAAGGCGCTTCACTGATTAGTTTTGGGCGTTCATTGGTTAAGTATAAAGGGGGGGGGAGGGGACTAATCCCCCCCCCTTAATTTAGTAAAATTGGTTATCCAATTTGCTTCAAATTTTGTATATAGGTTCATTGTGATAAAGCATATCGCTGATTAGTTTTGGGAGTTCAATGGTTAAGTAGAAAGGGAAGAACAGAGGCCCCTTTAATTTAGCCAAAAGGGTTTTTCATGCAGAATTATCCGTTGTGCTTGAAATTTTGTATATAGGTTCACTGTGATAAGGCTCATCCCTGATTAGTTTTAGAATTCATTCTTTAAGTATAAAGGGGAGGAACGGCGGGCTAATCTCCCCTTCATTTAGATAAATGTTGTTTTTCATGTAGAATTATCCCATTTGTTTCAAATTTTGTATATAGGTTCATTGTGATAAGGCGCTTCGCTGATTATTTTTGGTGGCTCATTGCCTAAGTATAAAGGCGGGGAACGGCATGCTAATCCCCCCTTAATTTAGATAAATGAGTTTTTCATGCAGAATTATCCCATCTGCTTGAAATTGTGTATATAGGTTCATTGTGATAAGACACTTCTCGGATTGGTTTTGGAGGTTCATTGGTTAAATATAAACAGGAGAACCGCGGACTAATCCCCCTTAATTTAGATAAATGTGGTTTTACGTATAAAGGGGGGAAAGGAGGAGCTAATCTCCCCATCTTAATTTAGAAAAATGGGTTTTTCATGCAGAATTATTCGATTTTTTCAAATTTGGTATACAGGTATATTCTGATAAGGAGATTACCTGATTATATTTGGAGGTTCATTGGTTAAGTATAAACGAAGAAAATGGGGGGATAATACCCCCTTAATTAGTGTGAATAGTTTGTGAGCACAATACCATCAGTTAACTGGACCCCCTTTTTTTATTGTATTAATCAGTTTTCTAAAATCAGAGTATTGGTTGTTAGAATCCTACTTATTCTGAAATAATCATTTTCAGCTACGTAATTGAATTGATACATGCAAGATTAACAAAATAATAATATTTTCAGTGCGAATGTTAAAGCTGTCAATTTAAGATTTTGTGTTTAAAAGATGTTTTTTAACATGGAAATTTTTACTTGAGAATGAATAGCATCCGGTCTGTTGTCAACATCCCTTTTTCTAAGCAAATATAAAATGCAGTACGATAAATTAGATATCATATGAAAGGATTTTGAACATGCTTCTCACATAGTACTCTTATATTTCGGTAAAACATATTTTTTTATTTAAAAATTCATTTTAATTAAAACGGAAATCGGCTTTGTTTTTATAAATGAACGGAAAAGATTTCCTCAAATTAGTGTTGCCACAAAAATAAAATACCGCATTATATGATACTTAATAATGATTATAAAAAAATAAATATTACAAAATAAAAATAAAATGGGACATAGTTGCTGCACGGCTATAGTTTATATTTATGATTAAAAAGCACAATTCAAATTCAAATGCTCAATTTATTTTTCTTTGTCCCATGTTTTCTTTTTTTTCCGAAACAGATGATGTCATCCAGCAGTCGATGTCATCGGGACGATGTCATGAAGCAGTTAAAATACTATATATATATTGCCTTTGCTATACTCGATCAGTTTTTACTGTAACTTTGATGGAATAAATGAGATAATATTCTGAATTTAGCAATGTTGTTTGAAGGTAGTTTTACTCCTTAATTTTTCTTTAGAAATTTAAAACTGGATCTAAAGAGTATTAAATATTGCTAAAAAGTATTATATTGCAGTGCAAAATCTTCGCACGGGTCCACTGGTATAACTATATTATAGGTTGAAAAAACTGATTAATACACTAAAAACTAGTCGGTGGGGTCCCCCGTAGTACTCACCCATCATGGATATGCATAATATAAAATATGAAAATAACACATGTGTAAACTATTTATAAACGCATTGCAATTCGAATCAAATCGTGGCTTCATAACGTCATAAACTTTAAATGCTCTATTACTGAATTGTGCAAAAGAAACATCCTTATAACTCCAAAATTGTTACTCATATTAACTAATGGTTTATTGCGTTGGATGAAGCGTCTCATTTCCAATTCAAATATATATTTGAATTGAAATTTGGAGGAAATACAGGGTCTCAAAAATTCGAAGATTGTGGAAATTAGGATTCCAAATATATCGGCAACTAATTATTCGATGGACTTTATTTTTGATGCAAAATTTATGGGTTTTTTTATTGTATTTTATATTCACTCCTTAAAATAAACAATTTCGAAAATTATTATATACCTTTTATCAAAACGAATATTCCAATAGTCTGCAAAAATATTTCCGTGTAATTGTGGTTACTGAAATCCAATAAGCTTCTTTCCATTATTACATACTAAGTACATACCAAATTTCAAGTCTCTATCTATATTTGTTCGGGAGATAGAGCATTTAGAAACACGCAGACACACAGCCACACAGACACATAGACACACACAGACAGACGGCAATTTTTTTCCTAAATATATGTTTTTCTAAAACGGGTAAATCCGTCAATTTTTTTTTTCGATTTTCAAAACGATTACAAGACTCACCCTATACTACGTATGATGGGTAGGTAAAATGACTTGGAAATGTTTTCTAAAATCAGTGACAGCAAAGGGAACTTTGTTTTTTAACTGTTTCTTTATATCTTGAAATTATATTGGCTTCTAAGATTTCTAAAGATAAGGAATACTTTTCAGAATCGTGGGTTCGTATAATTTCGTTTCGTGATTATATTATGTTTTCGTAGATTTAGTAAACATTATTTTTTTTTTTTTTTTTTTTTTTTTTTTTTTTTTTTTTTTTAACCATGCATCGGAGTTCTTTTAATAGTAATAATAAAACATGTTGTAGATCGAAATATCACCAACAGAGGGTGCTTTGTCGTAATATGAAGCAGATAAATGCAAATGAAGTTTAAAATAAAATACAATGAACAAAAAAAATTTAATTGGACAAACTCTCTAGGTTCAGTATCCATTGAGTTTAAATTAATATTTTTCCCGTCGTCGTAAGAATCTTTCGGTGTACTCCGATTGATTCCGAAGCGTTTCATTTACCGTTTGTGCAAAATAAATAAATAAATAAATAAATAAACATAAAAAATGGTTGGTATGGTAATAGTAGCATGTTTTCTCAAACGAATAAATAAATCACGTGCACTTCACGTGAGTTTGGAAATTACGCCTATTTTTTTCTTGTTATTAAAAAAAGGCTGAACTATTATTATCATAATTAATAAGGACTTTACGTTGCACATATAAATATTCATCAAACATTTGCTTCCAACGTAAAATTCGTTTAATAAATATGAGTTACTTTAAAACTACATATATAAATAAATCTCGACGTTTCGGTTAATCTTTATAACCATCTTCAGGAGAACTTTCATAAATATGAACATCAAACAAATTAAAAATGTGTTACATGATTGATTCCAATGTTCTAATATATTATGGATAATATTATCATTTGTTCATTTTTAATGAATTTTAAAAAGAAAAATTTTACGCTCTCGATGTTTCAAATATATGAAATTTGAAATACATTTGGAACATTTCACAAACAACTGCGAATCCTTATCAAAAATTCCTATCAGTAAAATACAAATGAGAGAAAAATTACTTTTGTTTAAACCTTTTTTATATAAAAATAAAAAAATAAAAGAAATATACATATTTCAAGAACAATTCATGTGTTTCTTCTTTCAAGAACAATTCATTTGCTTCTTCTTTCTTCTACTGAAACTAAAAGACGTGTTTATAAAACGTTAAAGAAAATGGGCTTTCTTAAAATGCGAACGTCTTACTTCGTTCTATCACATCTTAATGTTTCGTATTTTTCCACCGCTTGACAAGTTCGAAAATGTAAAATACTCTCTGAGAATAGGTTATCTGAAAAAGTGACTGGAAAATTTTTATCTAAAATATTGAGATTGATGTTCAGAATTTCATATAAAATAGATTCAGATTCTGAATATGAAAAAATTTACACTTTTGAAAGATTTACAAGCGTTTTCATTTTAGTATGACATGTTATATATATGTAGAATATATGTTTAGTGTATTAGTATATACAAGTTAGTATATACATGTTAGCATGTATGTTTAGTTTGTTAGTATATACATGTTAGTATAGACGTTTTCAAAAACAACAGAAATAAATTGTTAAGAACAGTGATAACATGATGATATTATAAAACCACAGTTTTTGACATTTAAAGAAAAACAAAATCAGTGGATTTCTAAATATATATTTTAAATACATTTTGTTGCAATATTTTTCAGATTATTTTTAACAATATTAATGTTATCATAATAAAAGTATTTTTTATCGAGAATTAGAAAATGAAAATGCTTGTATTACAGAGAGTGTTTTCACATATTGGGAACGATTTTGACAAGAAAAATAAAATACTTAAATTAAAACAATTATTTTTTATATGTTCTTTCTGGTAGCCCATTTTGTGGACTATCATATTGCAGCGGGATTCCCAAGATAGTAGGGCTTTTGTAAAACTGGAAGTGGAATTTTGTTCCCTTACACCACCGCACATTTCCAGAGTCCACTCAACGTAGTTGGTCGGCGTTTTGCAAGAGCTTATTTTAAGAGCCTACATCAGTCATACGAAAAAACGCTCAAGCTAATGTTAAGTGTATGGGAAGGTCCTAGCGCAATTTCTCGCTCGCATTTTAATATTTTTAAATGCTTTTTTTTTTACAAGGGATAGCTGAGGGCAATCTTCAACGTTGTTTGTTTTTATTTTTTCGATTTTGGTTCCAGTTATTTTATATAAGCATATTTTCTCTTTCCGAACCGGTTCCAACCGGTTCCAAAATTGGAAATTCCCACTTATAAAAAAAACTGATTGTTTACTTGATTGTTTATTTTCATATCTTTGAGCATGGAGTAATTCTAGCCACAGTTTCGGTAAATTAAAAGATGCCGCATCGTTACATATTGTATTTTTGCGCGTGAGTATCTCTATGGTTTCTCTTATTATGGATGGATAGTGTAGACTGGAGGGAAATATTATTTTACTTTCATTGAAATTTATTTGGATGGTTTCTTCTTGATATAATCTTGCTAGGGCTGTAGTTTTTCTATTGTATTTAATATCAGCTATATGCTCTTTTTTTCTGCAATTAAATTTCCTGCTGGTCATGCCTATGTAGTAATTCTTGGATCCGTCTTCTTTTATAAAAGGTATTTCATATACTCCTGAATAATTCTCAAAAGTAATTGGGTCATTTTTACTGCAAATGATATTCTTTAATTTCTTAGGTGGTTTGGCTATTAAGCAGATATTGAAACGTTTAAGGCCATACTATTACGAATTACTACATAGGCATGACCAGCAGGAAATTTAATTGCAGAAAAAAAGAGCATATAGCTGATATTAAATACAATAGAAAAACTACAGCCCTAGCAAGATTATATCAAGAAGAAACCATCCAAATAAATTTCAATGAAAGTAAAATAATATTTCCCTTGAGTCTAAACTATCCATCCATAATAAGAGAAACCATAGAGATACTCACGCGCAAAAATACAATATTTAACGATGCGGCATCTTTTAATTTACCGAAACTGTGGCTAGAATTACTCCATGCTCAAAGATATGAAAATAAACAATCAAGTAAAAAATAATAGATAACGTGCGTAATTTTTTAAAAAGTACATGTAAATAATAACTTCAAAGCCAGTGCAGCTTTAGAATATTCTCATTTTGTTTTTGAAAATGACTCAGAAGAGTCGAAACAGGTAAAACAACTAATAAAAGTTATTTTAATTTATATTATAGTTGTTAATTTTACACCTTTCGCATTTAAAAGTAATATACTATTACAAGGTGTTATATTTTATTATATTGTTATATGTTAAACAGTTTTAAATCAAAATATGGGGAAAAATTATCAGCTTATTAATATTTATTTATAGAAAGTTCGTATTGATTTACAAGAATAAAATAATATAAAATAACACGTTTTATTTCATTCCAACATATTTTCTTTTTGAACAGATTAAAAAAATGCGAGATACATCAAAAGAAAATAGTTAAAAAAGCAAGTTTATAAAATACTGAAAACAGCAAAAGCTGTTGTTTCTGTAATACGTGTTTTGGTAAAGACAGATGTTTCTGATGTGCCATCATTAGAAACATTCCCCATTTCGATTTCAGATATTATTTTTATCTGTAATTTGAAACATGTTACAAGCAATTAGGAATTTATCAATGAATTTATTTTCAGTTAATATCTTGTATGTAATACGTGAAGGTGAAAAACAACCCATGAAAATATTCATATATTTATTTCATTCATCGTTTTTTTAATTATTATTTTCGATATTAAATGTTTCAAAAAACAGTATAGAAGCAAACCATGCGATTTTTTTGTAGTATAATAAATGAATATATATATATATATATGTATATATACATAAAATAACATTAGAAATATTTTTTACTGTTCACAAAGATCTATTCTAAATATTTTTTTTTATATCATATGAATTATGTATAATTTTATTCATTCTTTATTACTCATAGTTGATGTAGTACGCTTTACGTGTGTATTGCATTTTATTTTAAGTAATTTAAAATAAAATATTTTAATGCCGATATTTAATAATAATAATAATAATAATAATAATAATAATAATAATAATAATAATAAATAAATAAAATAAATAAATTCATTCAGGAAATACCAATAGAATATATTTAATTAAAAAAAACAGCGTGGTTTTGCTAAAACCAGATGCTTCTAATGTATCATCATTAAAAATATTCCGTATTTTGATTTAGGATTGTTATCTGTAATTCATAAAAGTATGTTGAATGAAACTGATAATTAAAAAGACAAAATAAAATACGAGCTTGTGGATCGAAAGATCTGTATTGAGTTATACATACAAGGACAACTACATAACTGGACTGAACTTGGAACATCATATATATTTATAAACTAAGCTGGGATTCTACCAGCAAATTGGCGAATTTGGCAGAAAGCTAGATAAAAGAACGAACTGGTGAAATTAAAAAAGTAATGCTATGATTATGATATCCTAATATCCGTCCATAAACCTGCATTACATCAGAAAAACTGAAAGAAAAATTCTAATAAACAATCATTAAACATAATATGATACATTTTTAAACATTTCTTATACAAACAGCAAATTAATAACAATTCATGAAATTTAACTCTAAGGAATGAATTTGTAAACATATCAGCAATTTGTAGGAATATATTCAGTTTTGATACTATTTTATTTTACAAGATTACGAAAAAAAATTAGTTGTATGTCAATATGTTTCATTTTACCATAACTACTTTCATTATTGATGCATTTTATGGATGATTGATTGACCTAAAAAATAACTAAATACTTAATATTTACAATTTCACAAACAATATTTATAAACCACAACAGGTTTTGCAAACTTTTAGTGAAGGATGGAACTTCAGCTTAAGTTGTTTAAGCTAAGGAACTTCAGCTTCAGTTGACGATAGTGCAAATGATTTTTGTTTATTACAACACCACAGAATAGGCATGTTACAAAACACCAAAATATAACCTGATACTGATTTTTTATCATTTGTGTTTGCCCCTTAGCGGCATCAACACGCATGAACAAATTTTGACAAGAATTTGGTTTTTTATACATAAGTTTTAGAGAAAAAATTCCTTTTAAATATCTTAAGATTTTCTTTAGTGCAATCCATGCAACTTCAGTGGGCTTTTCCTGACTTTGACTCAAACGGTTACTGGCATTTAAAATATCAGGTCGTGAAATATATGCTAAATACAATAAACACGTTCACGGTATGGACCGTTAAATGGTTTTGCATTTTTTAAATCAGATGGAGTGGACTTAGGAGAAATAGGAATAACACTAGGTTTACATTCTAGCATATGAAACTTACTTAACAATTTAAATATATAAGACTCTTGATCCATTATTAAACTATCAGGATTAAATTTCATTTGAATAACTAGAAATTCTGAAACACTTTCTGACATTGACGTGTTACACTCTTTAGACAGTAAGGAAATAACTACGTTAGTTATATTTACATCTGAACCTGATACTAACATATCATCTCCATAAAGAACAATAATTATTTTCTTACCATTATTGTAACGAATAAAAGTTTAAGGTTCATTATCAATAGATTTAAAACTTAATTTTGAAACATATTCATGAAACAATTCAAGTCATTCTCACGAAGCTTGTTTAAGACCATATAAACTTCGTTTAAGGTTATATTTTAGCCCACTTTTATCATAACAGCCTTGCGGCTGCTCCATATTAACAAGTTCATTTAACTTACCATTCAAGAAAGCTGTTTTTATATCCAATTTAAATGCATGTAGGTCATCACAATAAATCCCAATGACATACTTATTACAGTGGAAAACATTTTATTGTATTCTAATCCTTCTTTTTGCATGAAGCCACGATCTACAAGGCGTTCTTTATATTGTCCATCTCGTTTGATTGTATGTACCCATTTGCAGAAAATAGCTCGCTTGGCAGGTGGTAGATTTTCGAGATCGAGACGTAGTTTATTTTCATGGTTTCTATCTCTGTATCCATAGCTTCTTTCCACAAACATTGATCATCAACAGGTTGAAATTTTATATCATCAACAGATAAAGTTTCTTGTTGGCAAAGTAATGCTTCATACATCTTAGGATCGAGATATCGAAAAGGTTGTTTACTTAATGGCTCGGAATCTCTTGAGCATCAACTGATTCTTCAATACTGTCTGTCGATCACAAGAATAGCTCTCGCCAAAAAGTCTGGTTAGTGGTGGTCTCTACAGTAACAAGAGCTATCCATTTCGAATGGGGATTACGCGTGTGAGGAAATGGTGGAATAATAGGTTACCTCACGTCATTCTTGATTTCGGATTTACAGCAGTAGCACGCGTTATCTTATTTTTGATTTAATTTTGCTTTTGCTTTTAAAATTACTTGTTCCCATTTCTTTAAATAATTTAGCTAATTTGTTAAATTGGAAAGATGTTCTTTCAGTTTAGGAAAGATGAAGTCTTGAAATCCCAAGCACGTAAAATTGTATATAATGTTGCGTAATTTTGTTCCAGTGAACGTTCATCTAAATCTGTATTGATTCCACTCCCACAAGGTGTAAGAAAGACTTCGCGAGCAAGTACAGTTTCTGAAGCTACAATAAAAAAAAGAAACAAGTTGGAAATTGTACGTCAAACGTTACAAACGAGGTGCGTTCGTACGCACGTTTCAGAATTAAATTCATGATATCCCGTGCGTAGAACGGGTTGAACAGCAAGTTAAGTATATATTTTATGACACTGTTCATACAAATATCTTAACTAGTTATATAAATACTCAGATATATATGTATCAGCTAGTTATATAAATATTCAGATCTTGATGATTTTTAATTCTGTGAAATGAATTATATCGTCTGCAGATTAATTTCTGTATTAAAATAAGTATCTCGGTCGCTTGACGATTAAACTTCGGAAGCTCCTATAACAAAAAAGCACCGATTTTAAAAAAAAATTCAAATTTCTTAATAAATATTTTTATTAATATCTCCTAAAGTTTTGATTCGATTTTAATAAAATTTGAAATGTCTCGACAAAATTCTGCAAAGATAATATATTTTAAATTGCAAACCATTTGGTTGGGTAGTTTTTGCGTTGTTATATGCGGACAGACAGACAGACGGACGGACAGACAGACGGACAGACAGACAGACAGACGGACGGACAGACGGACGGACCAAACGACGACTATAGGTGCTACGTATTTATATAATTACGAACGCACCTAAAAAGAAATGAAGTTTCAGAATTGGGCTCAACGACAGTTTAAAAATCACCGCGTTGACATCGTAAAAGACCTAGTGGCTGAAACTATGAAATCGATGACTTTGACAAGTGTGTTATACTTCAAACGATTCAAAACTTTTATGTAAGGTGAAAAAAAAAAGCACCATCTCTCAGAAATTTATTACTCGTGTTGAAGTAAAAAAAAAAATGGATTTTCGTGGAAAATAGACATATTGCGTAAAGTCTTACATTCGATGAATTTTTGATTGGAAAAGAGCGTGAATAAAAGAAGAGTTCTCCTAAAAAGGCCAGATATTGTTTTTTGGAGACAAAAAGTTTTGAGAGAAATGAGAGATCATGGGAAATCTGGATGACCGATTGTCTATATTGATGAAACTTGATAGCAACGTGACATTTAAGAAATGCTGGTACGACACAGTTTTGGAGTTACAGGAAATGTTAATGTAAAAATTAGATTCATGCTGCCAACATGTTTTCTTACGGATGCTCAACTAGTATATGAAACATCGACAAAAAGCAGCAGCCAGGAAAACTTCAAAAAATGGGTGTTGGAAAAACTTCTTCCAAATTTGCAACCAAACAGTGTCGTATGTATAAATAATGCTCCATATCATACGACTGTTGAAAACCGTAATCCTACAAAATATTCTACAAAATAAGTTATGATATACTGGCTGAAAAACAACAAAATATACTGCGCCCAGCAACCTGAAAAGCAGAACTGTTCTCTCTCATAGACAGTAGTTGTCCAAAGAAAATCGCCTATAAAATTCCTAATTTATTAGAGAAAGAAGGGCTTTGAATTCTACGACACCCCCCCCCCCCGCATCATTGCAATCTAAACGCAATAAAATGTGTGTGGTCCTCTGTGAAAAGAGAAATATTGGGTTATTTGAAAAGTTCTTTCTGTTTGGGAAAGTTGGTTTGTACCGGTAAGTTCTATCATTTGATTATTAGACATTAATACCGATATCTCATGTCTAATAATTGAGGGGTAGAATTTTGCGGTACGAAATGGTTTTCCCAAACGGAACGAACTTTCCGAACAACCCAATAAAATCACGAAATGTTACTGGTGATTCAAGTTTAGACAACCTAGATTCTCTACTTCAAACACCTATCGCTGAGATTACTGTGGCACAATGGACAGCGCATTTTAAACATGTGGAAAACGTTGAAAATGATTACTGGGGCAAAGATGGACTGTTAGAGCATTTATTAGATGAACTGACATTTAACATTAATACCGATGATTCCAATTCAGAAGAAAACGATAATTATTAGTCATCGATCATTATTAATGGCTATGGAAATATTAATTATGAAATAGTTATTTAAATTAATTTCATTTCATTTTTACTGTAATAAATTTCATTATTAATTCATATTGATTGATATTTTCATTTGTAAAATGTAAATATTATCATATAATTAAATAAAAAACAGTTTTCTTTCACTCGATGAATCGATTTAAATAAGTACCAAAAAAATAATAAATATATCGCCAACACGCCCTCAAGGCGCTCAGTATACCATTGGGAATACCTATCTTCTGGCTTCCACTGTCGAAAATGGTGCGAGTATTGTTTGCACGACAGTAGACAGGCACAGACTTCTTGACGAGAGCTATTCTTGTGATCGACAGACAGTAGCACTTTCTTGAACATCTAGGTTAATTTCACAATCCGTCAGTTCTGCATTATATACTATGTGTTGTTTTGAATTTATGTTATGCTTTTTTTCTTCATCGAATTTGACATTTCTTGATATAGTTATGCGCTTTGTTTCAATCTTTGTCTTTAATTCCAACAATCGATTTCCCATTGAAGAACTATAAAGATCATCCATTTAGACCTATCATCAAGCTTTTTTTGATGTACGGAAGAACTAACATGTAGAAACTGCATCCAAATGCACGTATATACTTCAAATCGGGATCTTCTCCATATTTAAAGAAGAGCGGTGTTAAGTTGTCATTATAGCTGCTTGGCATTCGGTTTTTCAAGTAAGATGGTGAAAGGATAGCTTGTCTATGAAATTTCTTGGGTAAATATGATCCAGCAATCATAGCCTTTCCAATATCCAGAAGCGCTATATTGCATCTTTCAGCAACTCCATTTAAACCTGGAGAGTATGGAGGAGCGATATCAATCACTATACCAAAGTCTCTACTGAAATTCATTAAAATATTACTTAATTATTCCTTGCCGTAAATACATCTAATTTCCTTTACTGTACGATTAGTTTTAAAGAAAATCTTACAATTCTTCAGAAGAATAAACGTACTTCTGTGAAGCTAGAGGAATATTCCATGACAGTCATAAAGTAGCATTCACCAGAAAAGGTTTCGGAAAAATAGGGCCTCATATATCAATGTGAATAACAGCCATTGTGTTGGTTCTCTTTTCCTTGGTTCTCTACGCATTTGTGTAGCACTCTGTTTTGCCCGAACACTGACATCATAGATTGAAACAGGTATCGGAAGTTGGATTTCTTTCAACACTTTGTAGCTCGGGTGACCCAGTCAACAATGTCAGATTTCAGAATCATTTTTTTATATGGGAACAGTTTCCTAATTAGGGACAAAGTCGCTTACGTATTGACCATTCGAATCACGTTCACCAAAACAAAATCGGCTTCTTCCTTTTTCAAAAAGCACTGTTTCATTCTTGGAAATATCTGCATAATTTGCACTTTCAATGTTTCGAAAGGAAATCAAATGTCTATTTAATTCCGGAACATAAATAACATTATTCAGAGCAATTTACATTGCGTTTGATAATTTTCCATTGATATTTCCAACACCTTTGATTGCAAGATTCGTTGTTTTCCACGCACACTTAGTAGTTCCTAAATATGGTACTAAAGACGTAAAATACTTGTTATTAGAACACATTTGAGAATTGGCTCCATAATCTAATATAAATTACTTCTTTTTAACGTTTCCGGCAACAAAAGACACTGCTAAAGAAGCATACATTTCTTCATTTATATTTTAACAGATTTACACTATCGTTTAAAATGGTCAGGTTTCTTACATTGATAACACGTAAGTTTCTTACTAGAGTGCTTCGCTCCATGGCCTTTTACGTTAAAAGTTTTACATAGTAATTTTTTTCGGGTTGACGACGCAAACGCGCTTTTATCATGAGCGGTACTGGCCTGCACTTTTTCTTTCTTTAAATCAAGTAGAAGCGCTTTTGCATCTAATAGTCTTTGAGTGACAAAATAAAATAGTAAAACAGCATTCGGTTGATTTTCTGAAGCATTCTTAACTTTTTCAAATTCTTGAGGAAATGATATGAAAATATCGACAATAGTATCTGTTGCACTTACTTCTGTTCCAGATATTTTATGTTGCAAATTTACTTTATTTAATTAGTCAATATGTCTTCTCATAAACACAGAACGTTCTTTCTTAATACTTGCCACTATCTCCCTAATGAAAATTTTATTCACTGCACGCTTTATAGCATATGTTCGTTCTAATTTATTTCATATTTTATGCGCTGTATTTTCATTTTAATGTGATGCAAGAACACCATCACTTTACAGTGATAACAATAGTGCGTAAACCTTTTATACTTTCACAATATCCCCACTATTATCTTAAGCCTGTTAGTTTTCCAAAAAAATCTCGAATTCCTTAGCAGCAAAAATTGAGATTACTCGCCTTTTCCAGGCAAACAATTTTTACCATTACCTTCGAAAAGTGAAATTCCGTGAGGTTATTATTGATATTCAAGTCTGCTGGGTAAAATTCAAAAACAGAACAAAAATAATATTTTTTCGCTCAAAACCGCAGCAGACAAATGAAAAGACAAGAACAGGTGTGAAACTGTGTGTCTTCGGATATTCTTTCTAAACCGCGCTCTCCTGATAGTTGAAAAAGCAAAATAAAATACGAAACTGTTTATCGAAAGATCTGTATTGAGTTATACCTTCAAGTACAACTGAACAACTGTACTGAAAATGAAACAAAACATATATTTATAAACGGCAGCATTATTCGATGCCTATGTCAGCATTTATAGACGCCCTTTCTTTTTCGAGGAGATTGAACCTTTAGGTTTCGTCGCGTGTACAGCCAATGGGACACGTTATGAATCTGTTTCGCGAAACCAGATCATTCCAGCATTGCAACAGAGTGGAAGTGTGGACAGCGCAATTTTTATGCAAGATGGCACTCCTCCGCACATTCTAACACCAGTGAAGCAGCTGTTGAATCTGCTTTTAGGAAATGATAGAACTATCAGTCGCCATTTCCTAACAGCCTGGCCGTCACGATAACCTGAACTGAACCCTTCCTACTTCTGTCTGTGGGATTACTTAAAGATGTTGTGCACGGGGTCCGATCGCCAATTTAGGTGAATTGAAAGCACGGATTACGCAACACATACATTATCGCCTCTTAAACATCCGATCTGTTGTGGAACATGTTGTTTTGCGCGTCCAGATCGTAGTAGATAACTGTGTCCAGCATATTAAACATTTCTGAAGCAAGTCGTAACCGACTTACCTTTTTTGAGGGTTTCATCAGTTTTTACCTTTTCTACGCCTTTCGCCTAGGGACAGTTAAAAAGCGATTTTGGTTTTGATTTTACTACGATTTTTTGAATGGAGACAATTAAAAACAGATTTCCTTTTTGCTTTTTCCATGTTTTTTGGTCTATTTTTTCATATTTTTAAAAACCGATTTTTTTATATCCGCTGTCACACCAACTTGTCGTGGTGGACTAGCTTTGAACAAAAACTGCCACAACAGCTTATCACGTCTTTTAATTAGCTTCTTATGACGATTACAGCGCCATCTATGAGTCAAATTTTGAATTTTTTTCTTTCGCAAAACAAATTCTCATTGGTTCACGTATACTCGAATAAAATATTGCAATTTTAATTATATATATATATATATATATATAATAAGTACTTTTTTTAAAAACTTATTCTAAATATGTCCATTATATAAATAAACATATCGTTAATATAATTAAATGTAAATTTTTTCAGAAAATTACCTAATCTTTTCTTTTACCATTTTTAATTTTTTGTACCAAATTACAATATTGCATCGTTCGATATTCATAATATGTTTTTTGCAAAATATACCACATATTTCATATTTAATACAGACTGTGGCATATGAAACTATCAATTCCAGTAATGCGATACATTCAGAAGCATAATACGGATAGATATATATTCTTTATGGTGCCATAAAAAGATTCGTTTAGATATCATGATATAGGATATAAATTTCTCATTACTGCAATAATAAATCATGGAAGACCTTAAGATTTCCGATTGAATGATAAAAATATATCTGATAAATAAATATGTTCCCATATACATAAATTTCTTCAATTTGGCGAGTTTTTGCAGATTTCCCTTTTTTACATATCTTTAAAAATAATGGAATTAAAAGAAATACGATCATGCATAAAAAATATTTAATATCATAACTATATAATATAGTATAGACTTCAAATGATATAAAGCAAATAAGAGATTCGTGTATGCAAATGTAAAATTAATTTATATTTAGTTCAGAACGGATTAATAAAAGTACTGGAAAAAATAACTGTAATTATATTCCAATCAAATAATGGTCTTAACCAGATTTTCAAAAATTTTATTTTTATTCTATGCATCTTAACGCTTGAAAGATTTCCAATATATATTTAAAACATATATATTAACATTATAACTAAAATGTTAATATATATGCTTAAAAGTTTTATTTGAATTTTTGTCTACTTAAAATTGCATGGAAACAAAAATTATGTGAGCCATTAAAAATAGCAGTTATGCATAATTTATTTTTATATATTTTTTGTGTAATACTGATACACTGTTAAAAATTTGCAGCAAACTGTCAAATCATTTGACCGTTTTTATAGAAAAGGGTTATATAACCGTAATTTAACTCTATTCTGACCATATTAATAAATAAATATATTACAATATACATAAATCTCTTCCATTTGACCAGTTTTCGCAGATTTCCTTTTTTACATATCTTTACGACCATGCATTAAAAATATTTAATATCATAACTATTTAATAACTTTGACCGTTTTTTATAAAAACGGTCAACTGACTGGGCAGTTTCCTGCAAATTTTTAACACAGTGTAGCTTATAAAAAATTTAAAATACTGATAGGGCTTTTCTTACATAATGCTAGGAAAACATTAAAAATGTGCATCGACTACAGATTTTATTGATACCTCTGAACGGGGCATTTCAAATATATATATATATATATACAGGGTGAATCTAAACTTTTGGGCAAAATTTTAAGTGGGGATAGTACACATCAAGACAAACAATAATAAATAGGAAACTAAGGGTCCCAAACGTCTTCCGAAGGAGATAAGCGCCATTAAAGTTTAGAGTCTAAAATTTCAAATGATTATAAAAAACGGAAAAATGGGTCGATTCGTTTGCGGTTTTCGCTAAAACTATTCTTTATGTCAGTATTTTCTTAAAAATAAACTTTAAAGATAAAGTTTAATAAATGTCGACAGAGGGCGCTTTAGACTTTGGAGTAAAGAAAAACTATTTTTTACCGTTATTTTTTGTATCTCATTAAATGCATTCAAAAGCTTAGACTTAAACTTAAATTTTGAGCTCAAAATCTGAATCGTTGTTGGGAGTGATTAAGTAGCGCAAACTGAACTGCGTTCAGGAGGTGAAAATTGAAACACCTCCCTCCCCCCCACCCACTCCTGAACACAAATCAGTTATTCCCGATCTGGATGTCGTAGACCAGGAAGTAACAATATGAGTTGTAATTTTCCAACTGGGCGAAAAATGTCCGGCTCAGGATTCAAACCTGGGATCTCTTGAAGCTGCCATGCTCTACCACCTGAGCTCTCCCGGTTGATCTGGAGGGCATAATTCATCCAGATTCAACCGGAATAGCTCAGTCGGTAAAGCATTGCAGCTTCAACCAAGAGATCGCAGGTTCAAATCCTGGCACGGACATTTTTCGTGCAGTTGGAAAATTACAACTCATATTATTTCTTTACCAATTTTAATAATTGCGTTAAAATTTATTCAGGCAGAAACTACTACCCCCTACACATAAAATAAACGATAGAGTAATGACAAAAAAAAATATTCATAACAGACATGAGCAATTTCTCCGCGCCAAATAAAAATAAACAATTTGATGTATGCATGTAGTGCGCAATATGAATGAAGGTTGACACGTAGAAAATGGTACACGCATGATGTTCGTGAGGAATCACAAGTTGCCTCACGCCGCCGGCGGAGGGAGTTATGAACATTAGTGAATACCCCGGGCATCTCACGGATATCGCCTGCTAAGACGGCAATCCTCGCAACCAGGTCCTCGTCGGAGTCGACGGTAAAAAACAGCTGTTCATGACTCCAAAGTCTAAAGCGCCCTCTATCGGCATTTTTGAACTTTATCTTTAAAATTTATTTTTAAATAAATTTTGTATTTAATTTTCTATTGTTTATTTTACGTGTAGGGGGTTGTAGTTTCTGCCTGGTCTACGACACCAAGATCGGTTCTGTGTTCAGGGGGGTTCAAATTTCAACTCCTGAACACAGTTCAGTTTGCGCTACTTAACCACTCCCAACGATTCGGATTTTGAGCTCAAAATTTAAGTTTAAGACTAAGCTTTTGAAAACATTTAATCAGATACAAAAAATAACGGTAAAAAAGTCAATAGTTGTCAATAGTTGTTCGTTACTCTAAAGTCTAAAGCGCCCTCTATCGACATTTTTAAAACTTTTTCTTTAAAATTTATTTTTAAGAAAATATTGACATAAAGAATAGTTTTAGCGAAAACCGCAAACGAATCGACCAATTTTTCCGTTTTTTATAATTATTTGAAATTTTGGACCCTAAACTTTAATGACGCCTATCTCCTTCGGAAGATGTTTGGGACCCTTAGTTTCTTATTTAATATTGTTTGTCTTGATCTGTACTATCACCCCTTAAAGCTTTTCCCAAGAGTTTAGATTAACCCTGTATATGTATATACAAAAAAATCTCAGTATTGTTAGGCACTGAGGCGCCTAAATCAAATGCTGTAATTTGACGTCGTATATAAACATTTAAAATGAGATTAATGCATAACCATTCACTACATTGGACTTCTTGCAATATACATGGATTAAAACAGGCTCATTGGACAAATATTTGGTCAATTTATAATTACCTTAAAATTGCATAAGCTCCTTACAATACGGCGATAAAAATGAGGATGATTGGGAAACATCTGGTTATTTTCCAATTAGCCTGAAGCTGCTTAGGATCTTTGCAATAGGCCTGAAAAATTTCAGGCCCATTAGAAAATGGAAGATGATTCTCCAATTAAGCAGGCTCTTTGCAAACAGCCGGATTTCTCAATTATCCTATGACATACACATCGAAAAATGCAGAATGTTGTCAGTTTAATGTAATCAAATAATTGTTTCATACATATTTTTTCCGGATTAAATGTTTCTGAAAAAAAATTATCTTATAACATAGACAGTTATTTTAAAACGCTTTCAAAAATACAAATGGATTAACTTTATTCCACTTTTCTTTTTTAAATCTTCTATAAAAGATATAAAATATATCTTCAATATCGAATTTTAATTCACCTGTTTATTAATTGGCAACATACGAGTACTTCGCCTTGACAAGAAAAAAAACTTTTTTATTTGTACAATTTTTTTTTCAACACAATCTCTTTTCAGTTTGATACATTTAGTACAACGTTTTTTCAACATTTATATCCCTTCTAAAAAATACGATTTCTCCAACCTTTCAAAACAAACGTTTGTTTCAGCAATCCCCTCGATATTATAGACATAACACATGTCTCACCAGGACATTTTTTTTAAAGTTATAAACAGAAAATAATCGCTGTGTGCTAAATCAGGCAAATATTGGGGATGCGGAAGCAGTTCGTATCCTAACTCGTGCAATTTTGCCATTGTGACGATACAGCGGTGTACACGCCTGCATTGTCTTGATGAAAGAAAATTTTTCCCTTTGCGAAATGTGACTTTTAATTTTACGGCATGGTTGAAACGATCCAATAAGTTGACATAATGTCTTCCATTAATTGTTTTTTTTTTCTTTTTCAAGGTAATCAACGTAAATTATGCAGCGTGTATCCCACAATACTGTAGTCATGAATTTGTACGCCGATAAAGCCACCTAAGCCTTTTTAGCGCATGTTCGCTACGGAAAACCCACTGTTTGGACTATTCTTTGGTCTCAGGTCTGTTGTAATGAATCCCTGATTCGTCAACAATTATGAATCAACGCCTGAAATCATTAGGACATCGTCAAACATTCTTTTGAAGTTGACAAACGTGTTTGTTTATTGTCAATTGTGAGCAATCATGGCAGCCATCTTGCAGAAAGTTTTCTCATATCCAAATGAGTTGGTAACATTTTGCCGTCCGGCGACACTACAGTGGTGTCGTTCGTAAACTAACTAAATTTTAATCCTTAAATGATACATTGGCACCAGAATTTTGGAATGAAAATGCCTTTTTATCATGTACATGAAGAAAAAGTTTTACTTATTTTTGAATAAATTTTGGTGTCAATCAAAATATTCAACATTTTACGAATAGAAGTATTTTTACGAGACATGCGGATGAAGTAGTGTTAAAATGTTATGTGTTATCCAGTGCATCGATGGTTGCGACATGGGAAAATGAACAGAAACACAAAATATACTCTTTGTCCATAGACATGATTTGTAAAATGAAAGATTGGCCTGCAGAATGATAAGAGAAATTCACAGGAATGGTACATTAAAACATTTAGGAAGGCAGAAAAATAAATATTGAAATCATTACGTTTCATGTCAGTAAACGATGTAACAAAGAAAAACTGTTGATTTGTCAGAAAACTGAAATGATTTTCTTTTCCAATGCCATAAAAAAAAATATTTCTGAATCCCCGATGCCTCAGTCAATCTGCTAACTCTAAAGCATGGATAAATAGGGACAGCACTCGGAGCCGGCCTTCTGGAACGGGCCTGAACGCAACAAACACTTAAGGACGTTATTTTTTTTTATCAGGTAAAATAATAATAACAATTATCTATGCTTCATCAGGTATCTTTGTCTTAAATTCTATTTTTTTCATTCAATGGGGGAAAACATTTTAGTTTCGTTTGAAGACCCTCTATAACAGTGGGGCCGAAGTGCATTGTATCATCTGCACTGCACCTCACTACCACGTTTTCACCGCCATTGGTTGCACGCTGTCTCATTTTATGTAAATAACTCCTTATTTCCTTACTTTACAACTTTAATGCTTTGAAAATTCATTTTGTCTTTCTTGCTTTAATATAAAAGTTTATTTACAATAACGGAAATAATCAATCCTCATTTCATTTCAGACATTCAGTCACAAAGCTGAATACGCATTAAGAGTCTTCAATGTTGATTTTATAATATTAACACGTCACAAAAGAGACGGAAACATCAACATCTGTGTTAAAAGATTAAGTTTACTATTCCCGTCATTTATCTTCTTGCTCTAAGTCTCTGGTGTCCAGAATTAAATTAGCTCATGATCCATAAGCTAAGAGTTCAATAACATAAATTAATCATTTGACATCCCCAACAAGAATTAAAGGGTAATGAGAAGGTTGTTATATACATTCAGATAAATAACTAGAACTCAAAGATAATGTTTCTGTAAATTATCATTCAATCCCACCAAAAATATGACATGTAAAAAATGTAGCCAAGTCTCGTGACTCTTTTACAGTAAAAAATTATCAGATCCCGTTGAGCCAAATTTAGATATCGACTCACAAAGATGCATACTCATTAAGAGTCTTAAATGGTGGTTTTATGACATTTACACGTCACGAAAGAGGCGGAAATATCAAGTGCTGTGTTGAAAGATAAAAGTTTACTAATCCTGTCATTCATCTTCTTGATCTATCTTCTTGTTCCGAATTCAATTAGCCGTACTAAGTTCTTTATTCAAAATAAGTTTCTTTTTCGGCTTATTAATTTTGTTCCAATTAAAAATATCGTTCGTGTCCAGAAGGACGGGTGTTGCAACCCGCAAATTTTACTGTAATTCAGTCCACAAAGACCTGAACACGCAACCCAACAAACAATTTTCATAAAATGTCGGCCCCAACCAGAAATACTTGAACGCGAAATCACAATCAAAGAAGATTGTTTCATAATAATATATATAATCACATCTTAATTATCCATTTTATTTGTATTTGCGTAGATTACCTGTTCGCATTTTAGTAAACGATCATCGAATTCAATGAACGTAGGGTTGAGGTTAGAAGTCTGCACGGGTTGAAATTTCCAGTTTCTGTCCGAACCGTACAAGTTTTTTGGCACGGCCTGTACAAAAATTTTGTTTCATCTACCCCGGCTCGGTATAAAAGCAAAAAATTCTGCCCGAGCCCGGCTAGCCTGAATTTCTACAAAATATGCGGATATTTATGAGCAACATTATCTAAAACTAAAATTATTCAAAAAACAAACTTATTTATGCATAGATTTTATTTTGATATATATATATATATATATATATATATAATTATATATACATACCATGTTTTCTAAGCAATTCAAATCTCATGCATTTCTTTAATAAATTCTTTTGCTAGTCTTTATTTAAAATGACATTTAATTAATGATTTTTTCCTACATGGAAAGTTCATTTAAATTACAATTGTATAAATCAGAAATGCTTTGTTTCATTTTTTAGTCTTTTCTTTGTATTTTATATTAGTGATTTGTTTTTAAAAAGAAACATTTCTTGTTTGCGAGGCGGAGTATTTAAATTAAAGAACAGTTCATGGAATGTTTATTTACATTCCAATGAAATTAATAAATCAAAAGACTTTGAGTGGTTTTCTTCCGTTCTATTTATTTATTTTCTTTTCTTTGTCGAAATTCATTTATGGGAATGTTGTTGCATAAATTACGTGAAATAAGATAAGAAAATTTAAAATAGTGCTAAAATTAGAAAAATATTGTAACTATAACGATTTCTCGCTGAAATATTGCACTGTTAAAACTTTGCAGCAAACTATCCAGTCTTTTGACATTTTTATAGAAAACGGCTACATAACCGTAATTTAACGCTAATCTAACCATATTATCCCCCATATTATGTCAGAATAGAGTTAAATTACGGCTATGTAAACGTCAAATGACTGGACAGTTCGCTGCAAATGTTTCACATTGTGAGAACTGATTGTGGCTAATTGTAATAAATTATTTGAACATAAATTATTTTCAGCTTAAGCATTCCAACTTATAAAATAAAGTTTGCAACGATATTTTTTCTAAAGGTAACGAACGTTTTATTCAGCGTCGAAATATTTAATAAACGTAGCAAATTTCTGATTGATGATCTAACACTGTCGTGAAGTATATTTTATCTGTTTTTACAAGACAATTCAGTATTTAAAATAAACTTTATAAAACAATGGGAACAGTTAATGAAATAGTTAGGATGTACTAACATGTTTAAACCCTAAATAGTTGAATCAAATAAAGATTATCGTTCCTATTCTAACTTGCCAGTCGTTTTTAAACATATGTACATAAAATAATGAAATTATATAAAATGTTGTTATGTGCTATATCTTAGATAAATATTTTGTCGTCGGCTAATTTTTGGCAAATATTTTTGGCTTTGTGTTTTCCTTTTGCGAACATTGCCACAATATTTACAAGAAATATTTTGGCAATGTTCAGCCATTTAAGTGTACATATTTAAAGTATTGGCATTTCCTTGCAAATATTCTCACCGTAATTGTTCACTGAACCAAAATTAGCATACTGAAAATATTTACGATGAGCGAAATATTAGCGTTGTACTGTGCTAAATATTTCAGCGGCAATTTTTATAAAAAATAAGATTTGATTGCAAAAGGTGGTATTGTAAAATAAATAAAATGTAATGTTTATAGCAGTTATTTTTTGTTGCTAGGAATTCGTAAAGATAATAAACATTAAAACACAATTACAAATAAACAGTAAATAAGTCTTAAGAAGAAATATCCTGCACTATAATTATGTCGCCGCTTAAGATAATTTGGCGGGAAAGGTTCTATCCGTTTGCTACTATTGACATTTAATTACATTGGTCATCAAAAAACAAAAATATTTTCTCCCTGTAAAACAAATGTATATATTCACTTATATAGACCTGAGAATCCTAAATATAAATATGGAATCTAATATGCAACAGTAAGAAGAATTTTACTTAAAACAGTTTTATAATAATAACAAATAACGAAAGATTATTAAAAATAATTCACTAATTAATTATTATATAATTAATTCTAGAAATAATTTAAAATATATAGATATATATTTTTCTTTTTTTTTGGTCTTAATAAAGACAATAAATCAATAAATTATATCATCAGCATTATTTTGTTAGCATTTGTCTCGTGCTTTGTTATTTTGGTGTATTTTCCAACTTTACTATATCTTGCTTTTATGACAAAGTTTTAAATCAATTTTAAATTTTAATTTGACGTTCTTACTCTAATCTATTTTTTGGCGCAGCATGTCCCTAAAGGGACTTTGTGCCATAAAACCCCATCAAATCAACAAATCAAGCAACTTTGCCGCTATATCTCGGCTACTTATTTACAGATATTTCTTTACTGTATATTTTATTTTTTATGAAATTTCCACCTGTATTTTGTAAGACATAAAATAACCTAATTTGAAAACCAATCACTTATATCTAAAAACAGTAATTTCATTGTCATCGTTTAATTTAGTAACGCTAAGCTTATATTAATAAAAAATTAAGATTATATGATTGATTTAGTTTAAAACCAATGTTATTTAATTAAAAAGTGATCAAAGTTAATCCATGCTTGTATATATATAAATAAATATATATATTTAATCTAACTTCTGAGGTAAAGAATAATGTTTGTTACATATTTTACTTGATAGCTAATAACTGAATTTCATTTTATCATTGAAAGTAGTTAATCTAACGTAAATTATTAAGAAATTTCAACGAGACTTTTTGTTGTTGCTAATGATACTTAAGAATAAAATAAAATATTTTGGTAATTCATTAAAGTTTAATAATTAAAGCTCGGTTTATATTTTTTTTCTCCTGATTGAAATTTAAAATCCGTTCTTCCGTAAAAATAATTAGTTGATTCTTTGAATTCTTCATTAAAATTTCCTCTCATAAGTATATTAATAATTTTTTATCTTACTGAGTCATATCATACAAAATTATTTCATTTTGCTTGAAGCAGTTTTTGAAGTATTGATCCATTTTTGTAAATTCTTTTGTAATGCTTTAAAATGCTACTCAGTTTCTGTTGCACAGCGATAATGCAAATTGTATAAAAAAATTTGCACCTAATCCTTGCATTATGTTATATTATCCCATTCTTAAAGTGCACATTTTACAAGACAACTCCATTTCAAATTTCCTTTTATAGAACAAAGTGTACAGTTATTGAACTAGTTATACATATTAAAATGTTTTAAACCAGAAAAATGTAATAAAGATTATCTACCGGTACTCCTAATGTTTCATCATTTTTCGATTTAATGTTTGATCATGAATTCAAAATATAAGTTACATTTAAAATATACAGGATGTTTATTTAATGGAGGAAAGGGCTCCAATGGTTACCATTTTGAATAACACTGTTTTCAAACAATAATCTTAGTGACATTTTATTATTTCAAATGCTGTCCATATTAATAACAATGATTTCGATTTGGAAATACTGGAATTTATGTGCGGCTTTTGGGTGAATAAAGCCGTGATACCACTATGACTTAACATACAATTTAATATTTAAATTTCAACAGACGAAGCTTTCTATACAGAAATATTAATTAATTATAAATTATTATTATTATTATTATTATTAAAAATGTGTTAATATGGCAGCACACAAGCCTTAGCCTAAGAACGCCCCTCGTAGCATTCAAAAACGGAATGGCTAGAAGCCTAATATTTTACCAATTATGATAATTAATGGTATATTTAAAAATAAATCTGTATAAGAAAATAAAGTCGTAATCCAGTTTATTAAAAAGTACAGGGAATCTCATAATGAACATAATCCTGTTGTTCCTTCATACCAATAAAACAAGAATTGTTGCGAATATTTCAAGATTCCTGTCTTGCATTGTCCCAAATGTACTAGCAAAACAACAAATAACAAAAGATGGCATCATTGGTGTACAAAATACACGCTTTTCACATTTCGTAAAATGTGACTGAGAAAACGTTTGATGTCACTTACGAAAAAATCTAAATTTCCATCACGAATTGAAATATCATAACTCTCAGATCAATCCGTTGAAAATTTCGTAACATCGCGCTTATATATCAGTATTAAGTTTTAAAAGACAATTTGGTGTCGGTATGCAATGTTAATAATTTGCATCAAGCTGTCCAATCATTTGACCTGTTTTATAGAAAATATTAACATAATCGTTATTTAACTTTATTTTGATCTTGATAACGGATGTCCAAAAATTAAGGGGCAGTGACCAATTTTTTCGATTTTGGACATTTTGTCGAATATCTACTCAAACTCTTTACGAATTGTCCTTGAACTTCAAGAATGTAAAGAAAATGTTTGTCTTCATCACTTTCAGTGAAGATTTTGTTACGAGGACAATTAAGGAGGCCAATAATAACTTTATTAATAAAATAACATTAGCGATCATCCAAGTAACAGAAAATGCTCAAAATGTTCTATCACTGCAGCAAATGACTATGTAGGTCCTGTCCAACATTTGTATGCATTTGTGTAAGCATGGTACGTATATTCGTGAACATGTTAACGTTTCTGAGAAAAAAAGTAATATATATAGCATGCAGATTTTTCAACCGAATTTAACGTCACTTTCCGAAAACTTCACAAAGAACAGTAGAAATAGTATACTGCAATTAAAATATTAATATACAGAATATTTGATGAGATATGCGTATTTGTATAAAGTATATTTTAACTGCGCATGCGTGAAATACAGCAAAGGTTTTTTGTCATGATTTGGTAATCAGTACTATAGAGCAACTCATATAAAAAGAAGAGTCAAATATCTAGAAAACTCAAAAAGATGCAGGTAATACAGTGAGCTAATTGATAAATTGGGGAAGAAATCCCATATGATACTTTGGAATTTCCTCAGCAATTTATCAGTTAGCTCACTGTATTGCTTGTATCTTTTTGAGTTTTATCAAATTTTCAATATATAATTATTTTAATTGCAGTATACTATTTCTACTATTCTTTGTCAAGCTTTTGTAAAGCGGTGTTAAATTCTGTTGACAAATCTGTAGGCTTTAAAAGAAATTAAATTTTTCACACAAATGTTAACATCTTCCCGAATATACATACGACAAACAAACGCAAATGTTAGACAGGACCTGATTAGTTATTTTCTACAGTGACGGATCATTTTGAGCATTTTCTCTTTTTTGGTGAAACATAAATATTATTTTATTAATAAATTTATTATTACCCCAGTTCAAAAGCATTTCGGGCATTTTCTTGCAAATTTCAGTTGATATTCGACAAAACATCTGAAATCGAAAGTGTCTGGTTTTGGCCCCTTAATTTCTGGACATAAGTGTATATACAATAATATGGTCCGAAGAAAGGAGCAGAAGGGGCAAGCTTATCCGATACGTTTAATAATTTTGGTCAAGCTATGGTTAGCTTTAAGAAACTTCTAAATGACTCGACAGATTGTTACTGATTGTTAACTGCGTAGAAGTACATGCAATATCAATTGACTCGATAAATGAATCGAAGCCCTCATTTCATTTAACCTTTAATATACTAAGCCTACCTTGTCAACGTACTTTACCAATTGTGTTGACCCCGCTAAAACTAAACATCCTACATGTTTACCGTTAAATTCTAACTGTTTGATGGATAAATTACCAAAGTTGTGTTTTTTTGGTTTTTGAAGGTCAGTATTACACCAAGAAAATATCTTATTTCAACAGGATCTACATCTGTCCAAATTCTCATTCTGTTCGGATCAGCATTTGCATGATGCTTCACACAAAAACACATGATGTTTCAGAAGTGATGAAGGTGCATATAGTATCAACAATTTTATCATGAAGAAATAGGTTCAAGTTCTTGTTCAGCTGAGCGGAGTGGCCCTCCGATTGGCTGAAAATCTACAAACTCCGCTCAGCGGGGATATCCACTATCCGAGGACCCTAATCAAGAGGGAGGGCCCGGTCAAACCCCCTAAGAAAGTCGTCTCATCTTTAAACTATTTATACAAATATAAACAAATGCAAAACAGAAACAAAATGAAAATATCAAATTGGTGACAGTAAGTTTAAATTAAAGTACGTATAAAATGAAAATTTAGAATATTGTGGTGGTCCCATTAGTTGAGTGCGTTGGCCCAGGTGTTCTGACCAGGCCTCTAACAATGTTACACTGTTGACGCCGAATAACTGGAGGTACGGAACTTCTCCATACTTTTTCTGATTTTACAATGAACTCTTCAGTTTTATACGAATTACCATCAGATGATGCGCTAGCAATGTCACTTTCTTCAGAATTCACTTCATGATTGTCTTCAGATTCTGACACGTCTACTGGTGGAAAAAATTCCTCTTCAGATTTTCTCAAAACATTTTCCACTCAAATCACTTCCTTTCATCAGCTGACGGATTTCATTTTTTGACAGCGCTTATTAAATAACACGTTGGAAAGCATATTTCAAAATTTGCAAAGAATAAGTCTAACAACATTCAGAATTTGTAACATAGGAGACCAAGAGGATTCGCACAATTTTCCTGGTGGTACCCCACTTCTTTTTATTTTAATTTTATAGAACATTTTATAAACAAAATTACACATTTTTTATGTTAATCCGATTCTGGATACACAGAAAAATCAGGTGTAAAATAGTTGTTATAGATACGACACGGTAGACCTCCTTTGGTATATTAAAAATTTTCGTCTTGTCGTGTACTATGACATCTCTTAATTTGTTGCCATATTAAATGAATACCATGTATATTAAATAACATATTTTCCATGTTTCGTATAATTTTGTAAATGTTTTTGTTATGTTATGTAAAAACTGTTGTTAAAATTCCATTCTGGTCCATTGAAATAATTTCTCTCTTTTATTTCAACTAGAATATTTTTTTCAATGTATTACTAATAGATCTTTGGTAGGTTATAATTCTTCATTCATTAAAAAATGAAAATTAAAACATCCCTCCATAAAACAACTTTTAAAACCAAATTCTAAGATATAAGTTATCTTGTGATACATATTTTACTCTAAAGGTAATAACTGGATTTCATTATGTTCTTTTCTTAATTTTTAATGAAACATGCAGTACTAAAAAATTGCAAAGGCTATTTTCTTTATAATAAATGGATCATGAATGTTTATTGACTAAAGCTCGCTTATAAACTAATCTATTATTTTTAATTGAAAATGGAAATTTAGTCTGCCGTAAAGATGTCTTACTTAAACTTTGAATTTCAGCTTATAATCACTTTATAATATATTACATTCTGATGCAGTTTAAATAATTACATAAAAAATTACGCTGTAATACAATAAACTTTTAGAATATTGATCCAGTTTTGCTAGTGTTAATGCATACTGTATATAATCGAATTATTCATTATATAATTACAAAGAAAAACGAAAAATTAAATCTGGTAATTTCCTGCTTATGGTCGTCCAGGTTGTAATTTTTTTTTTTTTTTTTGAAAATACGATGCATTGAAAAAAGAAAAGAAAACAGGAAAATTGGATTTAAACTGATTTAATTTAAATTTAAGTGATTTGAATCAATGTGATTCTTTGAATTGACTTGGAAGAGGAAAAAAGAAAGCTGTAGGAGAAGAAATTAAACATATACGAGGCAAAAATTTTCGTAAAAAACAATGATTCTTATTTGGAAATACGATGCATTGAAAAAAGAAAAGAAAACAGGAAAATTGGATTTAAACTTATTTAATTTTAATTTAAATGATTTGAATCAATCTGATTCTTTGAAGTGACTTGGAAGAGAAAAAAAAGGGAGGCTGAAGGAGAAAAAATTAAACTTATACGAGGCAAAAATGTTCGTAAAAAACAATGATTTTTTTGGAAATACGATGCATTGAAAAAAGAAAAGAAAACAGGAAAATTGGATTTAAACTGATTTAATTTAAATTTAATTGATTTGAATCAACCTGATTCTTTGAATTGAATTGGAAGAGGAAAAAAGGGAGGCTGTAGGAGAAGAAATTAAACGTGTACGAGGCAAAAATGTTCGTAAAAAATAATGTTTTTTTAAGAAATAAAAAACCTTTAAAGGATTGCTTTTTACCTTTATGTTTTTGTTGCAGCACTGTATTTTTATCCACACTAGAGTCTTGCACGTATTGGATTGTGCACGACCTGAACCCGAAAATTATATTCTCAGTTAAAACAAACTTTGATTTTAATCATTGTTTGAAAATGTAGGGTCTTTTGGAAGACGTAAATGAGGTGGAGATGTTAATTACAAATTTATTTTGGCATTCACAGCTTTTTTTTCACTACGTGGTGTACACATACGCTGTACATAAGGTTAAAGGTTGAATCTTTGCAATAATTGATATAAATTGAAAATTCTTTTCTGCAAATTACTTAAATTATCTAATGTTTCTGGTTAAAAATATTATAAAATATAAATTTATTGGTGATATACTTTATAATACTATAATGTTTGGTAGAGCTTACAATAGTTTAGAAGGAAGACTTTAAAAAATATAGTTACTTTATTATTTTCTTAGTAATATTTAATAATTAAATAAAACGTATTCATTATTTTTGCGAAAGTAATACTTTGCAGAGTAAAGTTGCATTTGAACTTTATATAGAAAAATTAATTTTAATTTAATTTAAATATGAAATATGAGGTTCTTAGAATAACTGTGGAGTAAGTCAATATTTAGTCATTTGTGAAATGAAGGGTTTTGTGAAACTTGCCGTATTGCCGTAGTATTAAGTGGTCCAACTTGTTTTGCACTCGTGCAACTCTCTAAGTGAACTATGACTTATTTGACTGTCGCATTGAAAATAAATTAATGTTCAATCAGTGAAAATATGGTTATCTAGATTTTTCCAATATTTGACTTACTCCATTGTCATTCTAACACCCCCATATATCACTGTATAAATAGTTATGCTATTATACTGAATTTATCCATTAAGTTTCACTTGTATATAAATGTAAATTAAAATGACTCCATTTTTTTAGTAAAAAAGAAGTGCAAAATAATATTTGCGGCATCTTTATATGAATACAGTAACAAAAATTTATTCACTTACATGGTTATTTATGCAATGTAAAATAAATAGTCAGAATTTTTTTAAAGCTTAAATGGAAAAAAAATATATACATCCATCAAGTTCCATGAAAATATGGAAAAAAAATCACGTCACTTTATTTACATTCAGCTGTCATTAAAGCGCTGTGTCTTCAATACTAATAAGTGTCCTGTCTGAAAAATCTCCGAATTTGATACATTAACTTCCCGGAGAAAAGAGACATAATTTTGGAGAGTAACAGCTGTCTATGTTTCCTCTTTTACACAGAAAAAAAATAGTTTTTTTTTTATCTTTTTTTTTTTTTTTTTTTTTTTTTTTTATCTTTAAGCAATTGCAAAACAACACGCAAGCAGGCATCTAAAGAGTAAACTTAAATTAAATAGAGTTTTCGATAAAGTTTTTGTCTACGAGAGCTTTGTTATTGTTCTTTTAACTTATTGAGATTAATGGATGTTATTAGTAGTTTCATTACATAGCGCAACTTTGTAATATGTAACTCTGAATGAGTGGAAACCATATGCTGTAAGACGAATGGGATATTAGGGATATATATTAGTTTTTTTTAATACTCTCCTGAATTTTTTTAGTGGTACTTTAATTAAAGAAAATATTTTTAATATATTTAAAATATTTTTATATTTTTTTAAAGTAACAATGCCAAACTAAGAAATTACATGGTTACAAACAATTGTAAAATATACTTTTAATGTAAAAAATACATTAAAAAAACTATCAGATAAAAACATAGAGAGACAAATTGTTGTTCGATTGTATATGTTTTGAGTACAATTAGCATCATGGGCGTAGCTATGTGTGTACATTTATGCACTAGAGACAGAATTTAATCTATTGGTAGTAGATTCTGCAGAAACATATAAATAATGTACTTCGCACGAAGAGCATAGGTGCTAAAGAGAATAGTATACAAAGTTTATTGCGCATGTGTGGTCTGCTAATTTCGAGTAGCATTCATTAGAGTCAGGCATGGATTTAGAAGGAGGCCCGTTAGGCACTTTACCCCTGAGTATCATCCCCAATGAATTTTAAATTTTATTTTTGGTAATAATTAAAAAAAATCACCCTACGGAGTTACAAAACTCTCTCCGGAGAAAAATCACATAATTCATCTTTGATTAGTGTCTGTGCTCAGTGTTGGCTGTTGCTGATAAATTGTTCTGTTGATAAATTTTAACTCTCGAAATATATAATTTATGAAATGTATTCACGAAACTAATAAGTACTGTAAAATTTAAAAAATGCAGCAGCAATCCATGTATAACAGATTTAAATATGGGATATGGAAATTCTAGCTAATTCTGCTTAGAAATTTATTTGTTATGCTTAAAAAATTCTTCTCATTTCTGTTTGTTTTGCAACAATTAAAAGTAATTTAAAGATAAGATTTCCAATTTTTAATTCTGATAGTTCCTAAAACAATCCACCAAATGATTTCTCATTCCGCATCTGAACGTGCAATTTACCGAATAAGATAAATATGTCGTCAAAATTTACTGTTATTGTTGGTAGTTCAAAATTTTTAAAGTTTGATGCATTTTTAGGTGCGTTCGTAATTATATAAATACTTAGCACCTATTGTCGTCGCTTGGTCCGTCCGTCTGTCCGTCCGTCCGCATATAACAACGCAAAAACTACCCAACCGAATGGTTTGAAACTTTAGATATATTATCTTTGCAGAAATTTGTCGAGACATTTCAGATTTTATGAAAATCGAATCAAAACTTTAGGAAATATTAATAAAAATATTTATTAAGAAATGTGAATTATTTTTTTAAAAATCGGTGCATTTTTGTTATCGAAGCTTCCGAGGTTTAATCGTCAAGCGACCGAGATATTTATTTTATGACAGAAATTAATCTGCAGACGATATAATTCATTTCACAGAATTAAAAATCAAGAAGATCTGAATATTTATATAACTAGCTATAGCATGAACGCACCTCATTTGTCACGTTTGACGTACAATTTCCAACTTGTTATGTTTAAGACGACTTCGTATGCTAATTCTTTTAACATATATTTAACTATCCATCAATTTCAGTATCAATCACTTTGTGAATATACTTGGGATATGACTTTCATTTTGTTTTATTTTATTACTTCGAATGTCTCAGCCAACACACTAGATATTTAGCAGAATTAATATTTTTGCTACGCCAATAAGCGAAACAATTTTCATCCTTTTCGAAACATACATAACCAGACTATGACTTAAGAATGAAAAGTTTTCTTCGTTTTTTTTTTTTTATTTTTATATAGGATGTAGGAATTACAATATGTTCTGCGTTTTTCTATCATAAGATCTAATAATCATTTTGTAATTTGGGAAATCATATAGTTTCGTAACATTCTTTTTCACGATATACGTACATTTGTCATTTTGATGAATTGTATGCTAATGTATACTTTTAAAGTATGTCGGTTTTTAAATAAATTTCTTAGAAAATGTTATTGAATGATAAATAATATACTATATTGCCAAAGGTGACCGGTCACTTGCGATTTTAGACGTTTGTTAACTATCTAGAAAAATACATGAGAAATTAACCTGACATTGCAGGTGTGTAAACAGTATAGTAAAGGTTATATATTTCTGCGAAGATTTTTTCACGAATCCTCATAGAGGACTGTCAACAAATTGATAAAGAACGAATATCTTTTGGATAACCCTGTAAAAACTAATGTAGCAAAGACGTTCAAACTCGAGATTATTAATAAGTGGCTTATTGTAATATACTGTGTTCATTTTCATGAGCATAGCATGTATACTGGTAGGGAAATTAAGGTTTTTATAAAAACAGCCCCAAATTTCGCCTAGTTTTTTTGCTTATAATTTGCAAAGTTCTTAATATAAAAAAAAAGTTCTTTTCAGAAAATATGACAAACAACATTGTACATAATACTCTGCAATCAGAATTAAAAAATAATAAAAATTCAAGGAAAAATGAGCAGGTTTACTAAAAAAATGTTTCACCGTGCATGCGAGAATGTAATTAAAATATAATATATTATTATAATATAATATAATAATGTATTAGCTAAGTATATAGAGCAACTTTTGTGAAAGTCTCAAAATCATAGATTGAAAATTCTGAAAATTATCGTCGATAGAATATGCTCAAAATCCGTTGTTCCCCCCAAAAAGCAAAAAGATGAGGGGTTGTATCAAATATCTGGTGTTTAGTGCCAAGATAGCACACACAATATTGCACGTACTTGGATACAACCCCTCATATTTTTACTTCATTTTGAGAATAACAGATTTCGAGCTTATTCTATCGACGATAATTGTCGATCTATGATTTTGAGACTTTCACAAAAGTTGCTCTATATACTTAGCTAATACATTATGGATATTATATTTTGATTGCATTCGCGCTTGCGCAGTGAAACATTTTTTAGTAAATCTAGTTATTTTTCATCCAATTTTTATTATTTTTTAATTCTGATTGCAGAGTGTAATTTACAATGTTGTTTCTCATATTTTTTGAAAATAACTTTTTTTAAGAACTCTGCAAATTATAAGCAAAACACTAGGCGTACTTTGGAACTGTTTTTATAAAAACCTTAATTTCCCTACGAGTATACATGCTATCTTCATAAAAATGAACACAGTATATTACTATAAGCCACATATTAACAATCTCGAGTTTGAACGCCTTTGCTACATTAGTTTTTACAGTGTTATCCAAAAGATATTCGTTTTTTTCAATTTGTTGACCTTCCCCTATGGGGTTTCGTGAAAATTTTTTTGCTGAAATATATAACCTATACTATACTGTTTACACACCTGCAGTTTCAGGTTAATTACTCATGTATTTTTCTAGATATTTAACAAAACGTCTAAAATCACAAGTGACCGGTCACCTTTGGCAATATAGTGTACATCATCAAAACTCTCATAAATAAAGCATTTCCCGTTTGGGGAATACCTTTCTACCTGTTGATTCCGTTTTTCCACCTGACAGGTGACGTGACGTTCAATCTGTAATGAGTGACATCAAGGATGACAGACGTTTGGAATTTGGAGTGGAAAAAAATATTCATCCTAATTATGTCGTGAGTAAAATGACGATAAATCACAAACCGTTAAATTCGTGTATCTGATACTGTTACATGCGAAGAAAAATCAAGTTTAATTATGATGCGTAAGGTATTATTTTATTCAACTTATTCAGATCTTAGTCTACAAGTCAAGAAAAAGTAGATATGTTAACAGTTTATTTAATGAACCATTCATATTAATTAAGCATGTAGCTCACTTAGTTAAGTAGTGCTCATAAAAGTTTTATTTTATTGAAATGTTGCAATTGAAAATTTAAAGTTTTTTCACCGTCAGTGTAGTAAGATTAAAATCTGCTATCGTATCTGCAATGAGTACCGCAATCTTGTTTATTGAAGAAATTCATATGTTTTACGAGAAAGTGTTTTATATATGCAATAATTAAACGTTTGGATGGCAAAATAATGTGATTGGTCCTGCCTTACTATTTTAAGGCGAGCTGTGGTAAAATTGAGCAACACCGCCAGGCACCACAGTGGCTCCCGTCAAGCATGTCAACCGTCGCACCCGAGTACTGAGGCACTTATAACGCTCACGACCAGAAAAGACCTCCCGTATGCGCTGCAACTGGTAGGAGCACCGTCACCTGCACATCACCCCTATTGAACCCATGAGGTGATGACATAGGTCATTGCGATACGCGGAGGATCCCAATATTAGAGGAAACCACCACAGAAACACTCGAGAACGAACCGGAGTCCCCCAACAGCTTCGGAGCTGGACACCCAAGAGGGAGCCAGGTCATAGGCCTTATGTCGGGTTTTACCGACGCGCACTTGCTTTACAAAAACTCGAACCATAAGTTTCGAAAATTTATTTTAATATTATTTTTTAATTTAGTCAGATTTTAAGTCAAAGTTTTGTGTGTAAGGTGACTAATTATTGTGAATGCAAATCAAGTCAGTTTATTCTTAATTAATCACAAAATTATCTATATTTCTATCCACATGAAATTATGTGTGAGTTAACAAAGATTTTCTTTCTTGGCCGAGAGACCACAGCAATGAATTTTATATTTTTCGATGATGAAGCGTCTCTGTATACGAAAATTATCTGTATCGTTAAAAAATCGATTATTAGTCAATTTATTTTGTATATAAAAAATTTAAGCAATTGATTATTACACAAACATTTGGGAATCGTTACTATCTAACTATCAGTAAATAAATAACTACTTCTGTGTAGCAAGTTCAAAAATAATGTGTCATGAATATGTGTAAGGCAAGAGTAAAAGGAAACAATACATGCATTTCTACTTTGTTGGAAGTTTAATAATGCTGAAATTATATACGGAAATTAAGCTTATATCCATTAATTTTAAGTCAATTTCATTAATTTTAAGTTGATTTCATCCATTAAAAGAGAAACAAAGGGTTACTATTCATGTAATATTTTCAAAGTGTATCTTTCTAGGATTGATTAATATTTCTTCATTTAAAAGTATGGTTTAAAAAGACATATTTAAATTTTATTTATTACGAAAGTGAAAAGCTATTCACAGTAAAATGTTAATTAAAAATATTAAAAGACTAGATGAAGTTTAATAACAATATGATTTGTTAGAATGAATTAAAATTTGATTTCATACTTAAATTATTTCATACTCATAAGTAAATATAAAATAAATAATATTTTAGTTCAAAATAATAGCACATTTCATTGTTTCTTTAATGATATTAAATGGAACTAATTATTCTAATACTAATTTAATAATATATTTAATTAATAGTAATATACTCTATAATTACTCTAAAAATGTATATAATTAGTCTAATTGATTTTAAGTTATTTTTCCACCAGTTACGTTCGAAATTTCGATATCTTATGTGAAAGTGTTTAATATGTTATAATATTCTTAAAACAAAAACTCTATTATTTTGGCATAGATTAAGCAATCTCCAACAATATTTTAATGTATGTACCTTATCTGTGAAAGTGTTTTGGTGTAATAAAATGCATCATTAACAAAGCACTCAAAGATAAATTTAATTTATAATTATCAAGTATTACCCAATATATTTAACAGAAAATGATAAAAGAAATAAAAAAAAAGTTGTTAGCTTTAGCTATATATGATTACTAATTTTCAACTTAGTAGCACACTGAATAGAGATACATAAATGAAAAATAAAAATAAATCAAATTTATCTTATTGCATAATTAATACATTTAAATATAACGTAATATGGTATGCTTTATCCATTCAATTATATAGAGTGAACCAAAAGTCTTGCCCTGACTATAATAATTAATTACAAAATAACCCTTTGTATAATAATGTAAATTGTTGTATCATTGTATATGTCAGTTTTTTAGTAGTTTTTTGTGCAATGGATGGCGCGATTACTCCTTCAAGAGTGACTCAGGGAAACATGTGTAAGGAAGATTTTCGGCCGAAATGGCGTCGATTCAAGAGAAATCTCAATGTGTTCTTTGGTTTTACGAAACGAAATCATCCATTATTGATCGGCGAACATTTCGACGTTGTTATGGACGCAACCCTCCTGATGCAATATCAATAAAGTGATGGTATGACAGGCAGTGTTACTGATCTACCCAGAAGTGGCAGGCCAAGTGTAAGTGTCTAATGTGAGTGCACCAACTGCTGAAGTCGAAGAATTGGAGTCTAGAATACAATCTGATGTGTGCTGTAGCAGTAGACACGTTAAAGAACACTTTTTGGGAACTAGAATACGGCTTAGATATTCTCCGAGCTTCCAAGGGGGCAAACGTTGATATTTACTGAGGTAAGTGGTCTTATAAGAAATATATAACAGTACTTATAATGTATCTAAACAAACATGTGTCTAATTATAATAGTTTGAACACAATAAATATTTATAATCAGGCCAAATTTTGGTTCACCCTGTATTAAGTTTTAAAAAAAAATCAAATGAAGAACGGTATTTTTTTCAAAAAAAGCATAAAAATACTTTTCGGAAAAAACAAATATAGCACATAAATCAGAATTTTTGTATTTTTTGTCGCATTTTTAAAAAATTTAAATAATAATATGTTTTTATGCATTTATTTTTTTCTGTTATTATTGTTATAGCTAAAAAAAATAGTGGTGCTGTATAAAGAAAGTTAAACATGCTGCTATACTATATGTACACTGGTGTGCAAAACTTAAGCAACAAACACAAAATGCTAATTTCTGAACACGTGAGTACTCAAAAGGAAATTCTGTAAAGACCAAGTGTAGAAAAGTGGTACAACCCTAACAGCACGGCCAGTCGATGTGAAGTCCTCTTGACGTCACACATGGTTAGAAGTGTCACAATCGCTACGGTGAATCAAAATATGGTATATTTCACTGTCTCATTATTACTGTCAAATGATTGTTAACACTGAAAAGTCACTCTGACTGTCGCTTTGTGATGGGTCACCAGGTGACATTACAATTAAGTCACATTGTGATTCTCAAGTCACTGTCAGTTGAAGACTAAACTTTGAAGTGATTGTGAAAATTGCATTGTGATGAGTCGCCAAATAATGACACAATGAAGTCGTATGGTGACTTTCCGGCCATCGACACTCTATTGTGAAGTCCACATTGCACTCCTTTGTGAAAATTCACCAGATGATTTCATTTTCTGTCACTTGGGAACTCGTCACAGAACAGCTATCATGATGACGTTACAATGGAGTGTCAAAATGACAGTCACATGAGAGTCACAATATGACATCATTGTAAAGTCACCTGGCGACTCGTCAAAAAGCAGCAGTCATGGTGACTTTTCAGTGGAGTAACCAAATGAGATAAAAATGAGACGACTGAAAGATATCACATTTCTGTTCATTGTAGTAATAGTGACAATTTGTGATGTCAAGAAGACTGCACTGTTAGGATAGTACCTATTTTCTACATTTGTTGTTAATAGAATTTCCTTTTGAGCACTCACGTGTTCAGAAATTAGCATTTTGTGTTTGTTGCTTACGTTTTGCACACTAGTGTATTTTAAAATCCATAATTCAGTAATTTTTGCATGCAGAATTTTTGTTACATTATGCAACAAACATAAAATTCTTTTCTGAATTATATAACGAAACAAATAAATAAAATACTTGTATTTCTTATACAGAAGACATAATAGATTACAAATATTGGAAGAAAATACCCCGAACGTTTTAATAAAATGAAACATTCTTTTGAAGTCAAATGATTTAAATTTAAAGTTAAACAATGCATCTAAATAACGAAAATAAAAATAGAGTAAAAGTTTGTTTAAATTCCATTTCAAATTAAAATTCTTTCTTAAACAATTCTGCACTTAATGTTTTTCATCGTAAAGAACAGATTTCTCCTAAGAAAGATAAACTTTAGATAGTAAGATAGCTAATAAATAATAAGTAATTTTGATAAACTTCAAACATTTATAATACTATTTTGATGTAGAAAAATTTGAATTAAATATAAGAACACTTAAAATTAAAATTATTTCAATAAACTTTACTAACTTAACTTAACTTTACTAACAAACGAAATGTGTATTTTATCTGTATCATTTATAAAACAAGTCTCTGTCAAGTGTATTTTTTAAATCTGCAACATTATTTTTAATGAATGTTGCCATTTGCCATTAAATGTGAGAAATTCAATTTCTAAATTTTTAGAAAGATAGTGAATGTTCAAGAAATAAAAATAAATATGTAAAATATCACGATTTTAAACACTGACAATTTTTAAGTAAACTTTTTAAATATTCCTGAAAATATTTTTCAAGTGTATTGAAAAAATGCTTGCTTATTTGTGACTGTTTAAATAAAAACAGTTTTCATTTTAATGTTTGTGAATGTTTTTATAAAACAATTAATGGTGTTAAAACTATATATGTAAAAACTTCTCTAGTGGAATTAGCGATAGCATAAATTAATAAGATCCCAAATAAAACTAGTCGGATGTGTCAATCCCAAAACTTTCTTCTATCTCACACAAGTTTCGCATACATTAAAAATATCAGTACCAATCTATATCAAGGTCTAACTTAATCTAATGTTTTATTAAATTTCGTGCATTAGTTCTTGAGATATGACTATTGCTAAAATCGTATAAATCCTGCAAAATGTAGCATAGCAGCGCCACCTGTTGGGAGTTTTAGACCAAAAACTAATCAGCAACAAGTTATTTCAACGTCTAACTGATCTGAAGCTTGATGAAAATCCGGTCGTTAGATCTTAAGATATAGTTATCGTGTCAATAATGAAAAAGTAGCATAGCAGCGCCACCTGTTTGGCTTTTTACACCAAAACGTAAGCAGCATCTTTTTATGTCAAGGTCTAACAGAATATGAAGTTTTATGAAATTTCGTGAATTCGTTTTTGAGATATAGCTATCGTAAAAATCATGAAAAAGTGGTATAGCAGCACCACCTGTTGAGATATCTACACAAAACGTAATCAGCGTCTTTTTATGTTAAGGTCTAACTGAATCTGAAATTTGATGAAAATAAGTGCATTAGTTCTTGAGATAGAGCTATTGCGGAAATCGCAAAAAAATCCATCATAGCAGCGCCACCTGTTGAGCGATTTTCACCAAAAACTAATCAGCACCAATTTATATCAGGTACTAACTGAATATAAAGTTTTATTAAATTTCGTGCATTAGTTTATCAGATAGAGCGCCCACAAATTTTTTGTCACAAACAGACAGACTCACAGACTCACAGACTCACAGACAGACATTTTCTAAAAACAGTCAAATCGTGTTCAGGACCTTCTAAAACATATAAATCCGTCGAAAATAGGAAGTCGAAATTTTTCATGAATACAATACTTTCTTCTTGTAAAGATAGAAGAAAGTAAAAATAGAAAAAACAATTAAGTAAATAAATATATGTGAATATAATGTGCAACAAGTCTTCCAACTTATAGTCCAGTCAAATTAGGCAGATTTTGGGTCATTTTGGGACATAATTACGTAAGTTTTCAAACTTGGTGATATTATTTGGGAGGGTCTACTAATGAACATACCAAAAGTCCTGATGGGTAGGGGGTGAGCGCGAGGGGGGGGGGAGGTAAAAGAAGGTTCCATTTTCCGGTTTTTTGTTAATATCTCGTAATCTGTAACTCCTACGGAAAAATTGTCAATACAAAAAATAAAGACAATTAAATTCTCTACAAAATAGGTTACATACATTTTTTTCTAGAGTCCATAGGTAACGAGATAATCTCATTCAAAAATGAAGAAATTTGTCAAAAGTCACACTAGCGCCAGAGAGCGGGTCCACGGCACTTACATTACATGTACTTAACCTAAACGTAAACGAACATTAATAAATGATGTGGTCAGAAGAATGAAAGCCTGAACAATAACTTTATCAAAATGACATTTTTTTGTTAACATAAAACATACAAAAATGAAAAATGCATAAAATACAATGATATAGGATTAAACAATATATTCAAGTCCTTGATCATTTTGATTACCCCGGGTTCAATGTGAAATTTCAAAAGATGTTGTTTCGTGTTCTATTTCCATTAGGGCATCCTCCTCAACAGGTGGCACACTGTTTGAGCAGTCTCCATGACAGTAGTGGCAGGCAGCAGTGCATGTTATTCCTGTTTTTCTGCATCCACATTTGTTCCCACAACCTGTTGTACACTGGCAGAAGATGAGGTGTAGTACTTCCTCAGGGGCAACAGGATCGGTGGTTGTGATAGGCATTAATGTATGATCGAGCTTGCGTTTCCAACCCCAAATCTCAGGAGACATTTCATTGCCCTGCCACAGCTGTATCTGATGAAAAACCCGGTATGTGTGTTGCATCGCTGCTCCTTCTGTGGGAGGCAGGGATGCTAATTCTGGTGTCATGTTTGAAACGGACTTTATGAAGGCATGAAACCTATGTAAGTTGAGTGACGTTGTAGTATGTGGAGCTCCATATATATTCAAGAAGAACTTACGCCCCGCCTCTGCCACCTGCTGACGTGACGAGTTTGAGTCACGAAAGACTGAATTTACACACTCTAATGATTTACGTCGCATCAACATTTTGCAGATAGCAACTTTCCCCTTCCTATAACAAGATGATGTTGTGTCACAGCCAGAGAATGAATGAGCAAGTAGTATAATATGTTTGAGGCCCTTTTGCTGCTGTTGTTGTGATGAAAATACCTGAGTTACGACTTTCCCTTGACCTTGTTTGTATAAGTATACATTTTTATCTGAAGGGGTTAAGGCTGTGAGAAGAACAAGTATATCCACATCCTGTCCAACAACAGTAACGTTGTCACTCTCACTCAGTGCATCTATAGCAGTCTGAACAATCAGAGTGTCGGCATCATTAGGACTTTGCTGGCATAAGACTATTTTTTCATTTAGTTTAGAGGACAGAATGGGAATGAACTTTGTCTTATTGTTCTTATTTGAGAGAAACTGATTTTGGGGCACATTAATGACAGTATGTTCTTCAAAATGTATGTCAACTGACGTTTTCACTGAGCACCTTCTATTTTGTTCAGCTACTTTGGTACTGTTTACAGTGTCAGTATATCCATCGAAAACAATTCTGCAGCTCTTTCCACAATAGTGTTTCTTAACGTACTTTATATCGGTGTTGCAAATATCCTGTATTGTAGATCCCTTCTTCCACACCACCTTATGTAACAGGAAGCCACCATCCACAACTATTGTTTGTTGTTGGAGGTCTATTATCTGATCTGATTGTTCAAATATTTGATACAAAGCACTTTTTTTTGTCTTGCGCATTCCGCAATCATTGAAAAGAGAGAAAGGATAAGGAGCCAATTCATATTGTAGGTAATTTTCTAAGTCATCATTGCTACGTTTGCACAAGGAAATCCGTTAGAATATAACTAGAGGATCCACAGTTATAGTGGTATCATGAAATTTGATTGAATTATGCATACTGTTGAGTGATTGTGCTATACCTTTCCGAGTTAGTTTCACATCTGAGTAGCATTTCCCATACACCTCAATCATCTTTTTTCTCCCGATTTCCAAAGCTTTGAAGCAAGTGACAGTTTCATCTCCAATAATCCCAGAAGCTATTGATATAATTTTAGCTATCTGAGGAAAGGGCGGGTGATTTTCAAACCAAGTTGAAAGTTTGTATGTATCCGCAGCATCTCTATTCATCCGAGATTCACGAAAATCCTCATGTTGTTCACCAGAAGAAAGAGTCAAACCACAGAATTCTTCCAGGGAAGTGCAAATATGAAAGGTAGCTGTGGCGCCAAGAACCCACTTACTCAAAACGCTGTCATTTATTCCTCGTCCCCGTGTGAGTCCTCCAGAGCATTTCATAGATCGCATTAGTGTTTGCTCAATTGTCATATCAGACCAAACTCCTGTCCAAAGCTTGACGCTGCGTCGAATCGTGAAATAGCTCTGTCGAACAAACTTGTCGTATTCCTCTTTGTTCATGACGGATTGAAGGCTCAACATGTCTTGAAGATAAAGGTGACATGCTTTTGCATAAGGAAAATGCCCACATGCATGGAAGTATGGAATCATGAGCTGAACACATTGCAAGTGAGAATTCCAATCTCCACAACGTTCAGCATTTATGAACTTTTTCATGAGATCCACCATCTCAATGTACTGCACCCATAGTGCAGCAGTTGGCCCATTTTGCTTCACACGGAGTAGTTCCCTGGCAAGTTTTTTTGCTAAGGAATTCACCTGTGGACTGCTTCAATTGAAGGAGACTCCTCCGAGAAATTGTCAGTGAAATCATTTACAGCCTGCCGTTTTTCAATACTTAAGTCAATTTGGGATAACAAAATTCCTGACAAAACTTGTATCAGCAGATGCCCCCTAACAGCTCTTGAATAAGCCTTCCCCTCAAGCATTTTATCCACAGATATTGGAGCATATATTGTGCACAATAATTCTTTTAAGCCACTACCACCCATCACATAGCCTATGCAACCTAAAAACTCATTAAAAGGTGAAACCCACCAAGCCTCAGAACACATCTTGACAGTTCAGAGTCATTAGCTGATGCTGCAAGGATATCTCTGCATTTCAAATAGAGTGGCTGATCAAAAGTCAGTATTACCGTGTTTTGATCAACTTGTTCACAGAACTTAACTGCGAACCTTATAGATGTATAGATAGTGTCCATATCTGTAGGAGGTGAGTTAATAAATGGAAGAGGTATGATTTTACTTTTCTCGCTGTAATTACCTTTGTTTATCATGTGCATATATCCGTTCCATCCAGGTATTGCGGTTATATTTAGGTATTTAGCACACATCCATAAAGTGTCACAGGCATTGGGTGAAAGCACATCTGGTGGTAGATCTGGAAAAGTAGCCAAAACTAGGTCGTTTATTCCGTGACATTTCTTTTCAAATATCTGCAATGGGAGGACGCCAAGTTTCCCACTTTTTTCAACTGTTGGAGTGCTTTTTAATCTTGGAATCTCCTTGCTTTTTGTTAGAGAACTTGCAGGGGTCGCACAGGCAATCCCACCCATTGCGTGAAAGGTGTTCAATCCATCCAGTGTAGACACATTGAAATCGGCATTATCAAATACCAATTGATGAAAGGCTTTATCCATTTTAGGTTCGCCTTGGTGAATGGCTGATATTTCTAGTTCCTGGGCGTTCCGGTAGGTTGAACAAAACCTAAGATTGGACAAGAGGTTAATTATGATTTGGATGCTAACTTTCGATACAAAAAAAGGGAGAGGCTGTCCAATATACAAGAAACAAAAGACCGAGGGCGCACAATATGAGTAATGACATGGGCTATAACAACACATTTTTTCCTCTTTTTTACTTTTTCATCGCTCCTCTTGCTTCGGGTCAAATGATTCAAAAATGTCAATAAAAGACCTGACACATCTGTTTCCGCATTTTCAAGGAAAGAGTCACTTGGGGGGTAGGATCCTGTATTGTATATCCGAGACTGAATTTCTTCTCGTATCAAATCAGCTGCTGTTTTAACTATCCTGATTTTTTCTTCTCTTTCATCTTGTTTTTTTTCTTTATACCATGACTCAGCTAATTTTTGGTGACCAGTATCCAAAAAACATATTACTGACTCCCCTTTAAACGAATGTGTTAAAATTATCCTGTCACCATATATTTCCAGGAGTTTTCTCTTGATGTGTTTTTCTGATGGCACCTCCCCCCTTACTGCCGACATCAACTCGGCCATAGAATGTTGACACTCGTCATTGGTTTCAATAAACGAAGTGATATCTTCCATTGCTGCTGTCGTGTACTCCCGGGTAGGAGGACCTCTCTTCCGTCCATTTTGTAGTGAGATATGAAGAAAAAAGTTGATGTAGCAATCGTGGTGATAAATTCCATCAACAGCGATAAGATCAGTCACAATGCTCAACCGACATTTTACCTGCTCTGCCCAATAATCTGATCGTTTGTCAGCAGCATCGATTACTTTCTCCTTAAAACCAAGGCTACTCACCTTATATATCACCTTTCGCTTACGCAAAGGTTTCTTTTTCTCTTTTTCCCTAAACGCTTCATCAATTTTCTCAGCACATAAAAAACACTTGCTCTTGAAATTGAATTGAGGTGCAGAGGAACGTAATCGTTTAGAGGTAAATGATGAAGTACGAGGTATTTCAGACTGCCTCTTTAGGTCTGCTTTTATAGAATCAGGTCGAGTGTAATTCTTTCTGCACAAAATGTGCACTTTCACACTGTCCTTCCCAACCAGAAATTCGCTTTTGTTGTCGTCCCTTTTTTGACTAGCTTGAAGCAAAGTAGAAACACCTTTCTTTCCCACCAAGACTCCTTTACCATGCAAATTTTCTTCGCAGATGAAACAGTTTTCAGACTCCATTTCATTTTGTGGTTCATGAGTTTCATCACCTGCTATAATAACAGTTTTAATTAATTAAAAATAATAATAAGAGTTATAACAATTAATCATTCTTATTATTATTAACTATAATTGCTACGCTTTGATTATAATCTATTTACAAAAGCATGCAAATCAACCCCATGAAGCAGATTTCCCTATTGCCGAAACGTCAATGAAGGCTGACTGGAGAGACACCGAAAATTTTTGGTTTCTGCCTGTAAGTTAGTCTGTCTGTTCCACGTAACTGCAGCAAAAAGCACCTAATTAGCTAGAAATTAAGTATTTATGTTGGTGAGGTATCCGGATATAGCTGTATTGTTTTTGTTTTTTTTACATTTGGTTCATTCATTCGGAAAATATAGAATATTTTATTTTGCAGCATAATGCTTTGCTATGGCAATTCAGGCGATTTTCAATTTACATTTGTCGAAAGAATAAATTTTGGTGGAATTTCATGCATGTTTTCGAATAATATAATAAGTCCAATTTTATAAATTTACTTATTTGACATTCATTTTTTTTTTTACATTCATTAACATTACGGTTTTGAATTGAATCTGGATACTACTCCTATTAAAAGACTATCAGAAAAAATACTTTATAGCTCCAAATCACGTTAACTATTTTGTCAATTGGCAGTAGGCACGATGATGAATGAATATCCATTAAGTTTAAAAGTCTCCAAATATATTTATTTTGTGGTAACTTTAGTAAACTAATGATATAGAGTAGATTAGGATTATTTAGATAAATTCTTAAATCTAAATATTATAGAACGACAATCAAAACTGTTTTCTGAAACAAAAATTGTAAAAATATTAGATTTCCAGATCTGCAGATTTACTTGTAATTATAACTATTATAATTACATTATCTTTAAAATTATTAATCGCAGGTTTTTATAATTATTATATTTAATGTATCTTTATAATTATTAAATTAAAATTTCAGTTTTTAAAATTCCATAGCCCTTTATTATTCATATTTTTATTAATAAACCGTATTAAATGAGTTATTTAGTGAATATGTTTATGTATATGTACTTATACACATCTATTACATGCATAAGTGATTAATTAAGAGTGCTGGAATCTTTGGTCAGAAATTTGAACTGGTACCTGAGCTAGGAACTTAATTTAAGAATTTTCTGAAATTACTATTCTGAAACAGTGGTAACGACTACTCATAAATTAACTTTAAGACAGTGAGCGGTGATTATTAAGATATTAGTGTAAGTTTGAGTTAGTTTTGAAGCTATATGAGTAATAGGAGTTGAATTATTAAGATAGGGCTCAGTTAAGCAAAAATAGATGAACGGGGAGGAGGGAGGTGAGATGCAAATACTCTTCGATAAATGAATAATTAAGACTCTTGGAGTCCTTGGTAAAAAATTGGTCCTCCTATTTTTCTAAAATTTGTACTAATACCTGAGCCAGGAACCTAATTTAGAAAATTTGCTTAAATTACTGTTCGGAAATAGCGTTAATATTGCTATTTTAATTGCTATTTTGCATGTTTTTGTGTTCAGATCAATTAGTTTAATCGAAATTTAGAGAAATAGTTCAATCAAAAACTTAAATAGTAGACCCTCACCAATTTATAAAATAATGATAAAAACATAGAAAAACACTGGCCTAAATATAAAAAGATTGTTAGAAACTAAACTAAAGAACAAATGTTTTCATTAAAACTTAATGAATATCGTGCTGATAATTTAAAGCAGACATTATCGAACTACGCTGAAAACATTGAAATTAAGATAATCAAAAGAAATTAGTAACTTACCCATAACAGAAATCCTCAGATGTCTGCTGGATTATTATTATTTTTTTATAATACCTATATTAATGAAAGAAAAAAATACAATAACTACTGTAAAAAAATTCCACAGAGAAATGTACGCAAAGCTTCTCTTAACAGAGGAATGGTTGTTGCCAATTTCGAGTGATAAAAGTGCCTGTAATCACTGTTCTAATTTTTTGTTTAATGTTTTAAAAAATAAATTTCATGTCATCTAAATTATTTGAAATTTTTGTGAATAATAAATAAACAGTCAAACATAATGTTTTGGAACCATGTGTACAATTTAATGCTAAAATATTCATATTTAGTTTAAAAAATAGTAATTTCTGCAAAAATATTATACAACCAACCAACCGAAAGCAGCCGGAGAAAAACAAGTCGAAAACGGTTGACTTGCTCTCTGTCGCTGGGGTGACTTTTGACAAATTTCTTGATTTTTGAAAGCGATTATCTCGTTAACTATGGACTCTAGAGAAAAATGTATATAACCTATTTTGTAGAGAATTTAATTCTCTTTATCTTTTGTATTAGCAATTTTTCCGTAGATCTTATAGATTATGAGATATTAACAAAAGACCGAAAAATGCTACCTTCTTTTACCTCCCCCCCTTCGCGCTCACCTCCTATCCATCAGGACTTTTAGTATGTTCATTAGTAGACCCTCCCAAACAATATCACCAAGTTTGAAAACTTACGTAATTATGTCCAGAAAAAAACCTAATTTGACTGGACTATTAGTCGGAAGAGTAGGTTTATATGTAAGTTTTATTTTTTATTTTGAGATATATATACATAATATTTAAAATAAATTAGAGAAAGTGATATCACTCATTCTAAAAACCCATTAACGCGAAAAAGGTAATTTTCAAGGTAAATAACATTAATAAATGTTAATGAATGGTTAGGAGGCAAATGTATGAAGAATTTTAAATATATTTTTTAATCACGATTTAATAATCGTCCCTTGGCTGTTATTATATTTCCCGTAAACGGGTCTTAAATCTAAACAATTGAATAAATCCAATCAAAAATTTTACGTGAAACAAACAACAAGAAATTGCTAAAGAAACTCAACCAAAATATTTGCAAGTTCAATACACTGTGTCAGTTTAGTTCGAATTGGTTCACTAATTCGGACATTATGGTGATTACAAACTTTGTCATGTGTCCACGTAAACGAAGTATATAAAACACTCAATTTATTACCGAATTCATTCAAGATACTTGCAAGATTAATGATCGGTCCTATTTGGGTAAAGTTGTTCAGGATTTCAAGAGTTATCGGGGAAATAATTTTGCACATTTTTGATTTGTGGTTTCCTGTAAAAGAATTACAAGAACTGCATTCTTGTTTAATGAGCCATTTTAAAATGCATACACTAAGATCAATACAGTTTTCAATTATATTTGAATTGGTTCAGTATTTCTAACGCTATATCTTTGCATGTCTTTCGCTTTTGGGTGTCCTTATAAACGAAATATGAATGGCCATTCAGAACGGAATTTTGTTGCAAAACTGTCACCTTTTGACAGAATTTGACAGTAAATACTAACCCTGCTACGTCCATTTTATTTACCCATCATACGTAGTATAGGGTAAGTCTTGTAATCGTTTTGAAAATCGAAAAAGAATTTTTGGCGGATTTACACGTTTCAGACACTGGAGATTCCAAAAAACATATTTAAAAAAAAAATTGCCGTCCGTCTGTGTGTCTGTGTGTCTGTGTGTCTGTATGTCTGTGTGTCTGTGTGTCTGTAAACGCTCTATCTAACGAAAAAATTGAGATAGCGACTTGCAATTTATGTACTTAGTATGTAATAATGGGAAGAAGCCTATTTAATTTCAATAACCTCGATTAACCGGAACTATTTTTTTCGGACTCTCGAAATATTCGTTCTGATAAAAGGTATATAAAAATTTTCGAAATTGTTTATTTTAAAAAATGAATATAAAAGACAATACAAAAACATAAATTTTGCATAAAGCGTGAAGTCGATAGGATAATTAGTTGCCGAGATATTTGGAATCCTATTTACCACACTCTTCGATTTTTCATGACCCTGTATTTCATCCAAATTTCACTTCAAAGATATATTTTAATTGGAAATTTGACGCTTAATCAGATGCAATAAACCGCTAGTTAATAGGATTCTTATTTTTGGAGCTATGAGGATGTTTCTTTCAAGCAATTCAGTAATCGAACCTTCAAAGTTTATGACGTCATCAAGCCACGATTTTATTTGAATTGCAATGCATTTTATAAGTAGTTTACACATTTTTATTTTAATACTTTACATTATGCATATCCGTGATGGGTAAGTATTACGGTGGCCCCCAACGACTAGTTTTCTTGTAATGACTACAACTTTCCATCCACAAGCCTTTAAACGACAGAGTTGCAAAATTTCCATTTTGGAAAACTGCACATTGCAATCAGTCGGAAACGGAAAGACAGATTACTTTTTATCTCAGGAAACTATTGCGTCACTGGTAAATGGCCTTGGAAAATGTAATTTTTGGATATCAGTACTTAATTAAGCATTTAACACCGGTTGTCTATATATTTTTGCGACTGCATTTTTTAGTTTTTAATTTTTTATATTAAATCTATGACTGCTAAAAGTTGTTTGAGTGTTTAATTATTTTTATTTCATCAATATATATTTCCATAATTCCTTTTTTCTCTCTAATTACTGGTTTAGTTAGCTCTTAAATCTAAAAAATGGTCGTCTATAAACTATTTGGGATGCACTTTATCACCGTGCTTGAGGCATGTTACATATAGTTTTTTTTTTCCAGATTCTTCGCATACTTTTCAATAGAAATTTTATTAATCAAGTAACCAAATGAACATTTAAAAGTTTCATGCTGTTTCATTTTGTCGTTTCGTTCCGTTTGGTTTAATTTCAGGATGATTCAATAAGATGGTGACCTTTTCCTAAAATTGATTACATGTCTGTTTTATATTTAAACGTACCTTTCGAATGCTTTCGAATATCTCTCTCTTAGTAGACCTACAATGTAGTCTAGTTTAACGTGTGTGTGTGTGTGTGGTGTGGGATAATTATATATATATATATATATATATATATATATATATATTACGACACAAATATCGCTTACAATGTTGTAGAGTAATCGATTTAGTATTAAATATCTGTTATTTAAAATAACTTTGTTAGAGGCTCTGGAATAAAGATTTTTTGAATAAAATCACCAACATAAATTTTCCAATGCATGCATTATAAAGTGTGGTATTAAAATACAGACGCGCATTTACCCAATTCAAGTTCACCATGATCAATGTTTGTACCATTGGGACACGTGCATTACTCCAACGGTGGATACACTGATTATAGTTAAATTCATTTTCTTTATTAAAATAATCTGTACCTTGCATAAATGTGTTAGTTGTATTAATAAATGCGAATCTGTCTAAAAATGCAACATGTGTAAATTGTATTATGCTAATTCCATGAGTGAATGTAGTGTAAATCACATAGCCGCAAAAGTTTACGGTTCTCAGCCACCAGTAATTTTAAAAAAGTTTTTCACTGCATTTAATTGTAGATATATGGTATTGAATAAGTCAAATTTTACATTACTATAGTACAGGTAGTCAAACACCGCAGCTCGTTAGATCACTGTGACTGACACTACATCCACTCACGGAATTAGCCATTAGTAAACGTACGACCACCTTATAATATCCCACATCTGCAGGCAATTAGTGGCTTAATGAATGGCTTATCTTTTGGATATAAAGCTAGTTGTCACTCTAGACGTCAACCTCAAACACAACACCTCAACGTCAACTCTAGACGTCATTGCTAATTAAATTTAATTTGCATAATAATAAATATTGTAAATCCGCAATTTAATTGTTTTAATATATAATATTATATATATATATAAACGTAAAACACTTTTCAAAACCTACGGAAATTTTAAAAGTAGCTCATTAAATATAGTTTTAGGTAATGATATTCCCATAAACTACTTATTCTTGTAATTTTGTAAGAATGAAAAATATATCTTAAGGGGGGGGGTCCACCCCCCCCCTGAAACCCCTTCCTGCCGTTTTCATTTTAATTTTATGTTATCAATTTCAGCCCTGTATATGATCTATAGATTTGTATATATACTACATAGGATGCCAAATTTTAGTTTAGTTAGGAAACGCGTAGCACAGTTTAAAATTCTCCTTCTGGAGTTTCTATCAATAAACGGAAATGTGTTCGCGAACTGCTGTGCTGCCCTGTATAGGATCTACAGAATATATACACACCAAGTAATAGACAAAAAGTGAGAAATTTAAAATCGCGTTCATCAACTTAAAACGCACATCCAGGAATTATTGTTAACAGACTGTAGATAATTCTTTTGTGTGCTCCTGTAAATGAACGATGACTGCTAAGCACACAATATTCTATAGTAAGCCTCTTATAATGCACCTTAGTGATATATATAAATTTCAATGCGTTTAAAATAATGAAACATTATTTAATTAAACAGCAAACGATATTTTCTTTATAGACGTAATCTAATGGAATTCTTTTGACTGTCCCTGTAAAGCAGTGTTTCCCAAGGGGGGGGGGCGTACGCCCCACAGGGGGGCAATTTGACTTTTCAGGGGCCATTTAACTTTTCAAGGGGACAATTCGGAATTCCTGTGAACCCATACCTTATGAATTGTTCTTCTAATAGTAATGTTGTAGACTGAAAATAAAAGTTACACATTCAAATTTCAAAAACAAAATTTTTAAAAAAAATAAGTTTTTTATTTAGTTTTTAAAAAGTATCCATTCAAAAGTTTTAAATACAATTCTACCAGAATAATTATAGACAAAACTTTTAACGATATTTAGACAGTTTTATATATTTAAAAATTCTATATAATTTTTCTGATTTATTAGTATTTTAGAATTTTAAACAACTTTTTCGATTATTTATTGAATGAGTCGCACTGCAATATGTCACATAAAAAACAATTTTACACATGACACTATTCAAGTGTATTTTTAACAATTACTTGAAGACCTTCATTTACAGAATCTTTTATAACGTTTTATTCTGATTAGAAATTGTTGCGTAATTTAATCGCAGAAATTCTGTGATTAAATAAGAAAAAAATTGTTTTATTCAAAATTATTGATTTTTCTAATCAACGATTCTGAGCACTCTATGCATCGCGCATACGTGGCGACAGTGTGCCAGTAAACTACGAGGAGTATCAGATGATTATAAAAAATATTTGATTCATCCATTACCTTCAGCACGTTTCAGGATCAATGTTAAATGCTTTTTACTCTATCAGGAGTAAATTCTTTTAAAATTTTATAAGAATTATATGTTATAAGGGGGGGGGGCATCATCATTTTAGAGATGTTTTGGTGGGGCGCGGCTAAAAAAAGGTTGAGAACCACTGCTGTAAAGTAACTATACGTGCTATGCACACCCTATTCCATATTAAGCTTCTTGTAGGGATATCTTTCAATTACAATGTGTTTGAAATTGTATAACATCATTAAAATAAACGGCAAATGATTTTTCCTCATAGACAGTAATGTAACGGAATTCTTTTGACTGTCCCTGTAAAAAAATATAAGTGCTACACACTTCAGTTGAAATAGGGAACACGCTATAGATAATGACAATAACATATAAAAATTGCAGGGCAATCCTAGCATATTTACAGGAGTTAGAGAACGGACACACAGCAGACGGCCATACGGCCAGACAAACTGAAGTCATAAACACTTTTCAACTAGGTTGGAAAGTGTTTAAAACGCGCATAGACAGCATTGTGCTTATTGAAAGTCCTGTGACCGTATTATTTTGTGAACCCCTGTAAATGAACGAAAACTGCTATGCACATACTACTGCATATTCTACAGTAAGTATCTTGTACTGAACCGCACTAATGTATATTAATTTGAATATGTTACAAAAATTATAACATCATTAAAACACACTGCAAGCGATTTTCGTCTACAGACCATAATGTAACGGAATACCTGTGATTGACCCTGTAAATGAACTATGAATAATGCACACTTGAAAATGAATACCGAACTTTTTATGGTATACTACAATACCATATTTTAATTATCTGGATATCCGATTATTTTTTTTTCGAGTTAGTGAGCGACTACACAGACGACCAGACAGACAGACAAACAGGCAAACTGAATTCAAAAATACTTTTCGACTGTGCTGTAAATTGTTACAAATAATATTTTTTATCTAAAAACAACGAAATTTCCATCAAACACGCTTTTATACGATGAATAGAAACGAAATTGCACTAATTCCCGAAAATGACGCCATTTTGAATAACAGCCGCCATCTCGAATTCCACCGACTTTACGCGATGCCTCCCCTTCTTATATGCTTTGTATTAATATAGAGTAGATACTGACCAATCGGTATAACTGTATCACGATGTGCAGTTTTCACCTTATTTTTGTCATATAGTTTTCCCTTCATAAAATGAATACAAAAGAACATAGAAACCTAATTCTGGTCTCATTTCATAAAAAATGTTTTTGTATTGAAGAACCAAACATCTTTTTTTTTTTTTTTTAATTATAGTTTTAAAAATATGCAGCATTTTTTAGAACCAAACATGTTACGAATTCTAAAAATTGAATTTTTATGAAAATGTGAAAAAACGTTGTAACATTCCATTTGATCTGCTTTTAGATTTAGATTTCTTTTTTTTTCTCAATTTGTACATAAAAAGGGGTTTAGTTAAAAAAAAAATCCAGAGTAAATGAGAAAATTTGAAATTTAAACTGAATGAATTATAAGAAATAAAGAGCAAAGTATTAAAATGAGAACAAATAATATGCAAATGCATTTCATTATTAAAGTTGCGTTATAAAAAACGAGTCATTATAAAAGAAATAAAATATTATCACTTATAATTATCACATTGAGGTGGTAAGGGCTTCAATAATGTGGCTTTTGAAGAATCTGGAAAAAAATGTCTGCATTCAGATACAATTTGTAACAGAAACTGCTTTTGTTCTTCGTCTTTCGTTAAACAGGAATTGAAGTCTTGGATTAATTTTATTCCCCTTTCAGCTGCGTCACTGACAACCTTAAAACCATTCACTATTTTTTTTTGCTTTCAAATAATGTTTATTTTCACACCATACATCGGGATCAGTATTTAAAAATTGCATATTAATCTCAAATCTCCTAAAAAAATTACAGTTTGAGATGCAAAAAAAATCGACTTCTTTATCCAATAAATATCCTACTTCATTGAAACCTATTGTTGCTCTTACATCCTTATCTCATCATCATCATTTTCTTCTTCAAATGACATTAATTTTTCAGCCATACTTATTTTGACAGTTTTTTCCAAAGTATCATCGAAAAATGAAACTGCAACTTGCTCCGAGTTAAGATACCAAAGATGTTTTATCATTTTAGAAAGCACTTGGTCTGCAACCTCTTTATAAATTTTTCTGTAGTCAACAAATGATTTTAATAATTGAAGGTCTTGATTGGGAGCCAAAGTCGGAGGAGGAGCATTGAACCAGGCTTTTACATATATACTGATTATAAACAAACAAATATATCTAATATGTTCTTCTTCTAAATATGTTAATGATAATTTATCTCTGAAAAGATATATTTTGAGAGAATAAATGGCCTTAGCCATCCATCTGGTGTGAAGAATAACGGAAGTTACTCTAATAAAACGTCTTTTGTTGGAAGACGTCCTATAAAAATTTAAAAAGTTGGATAAATTCTTTATAGTCATCCTTGGGGTATCTATGTTTTAAACGTTCGATAAGAAAACTTGAAATTTCGTCTGAATTAAGTATTTTATATCTGGTATTTTCATCTTCAATAGCAGTTTTGTATTTAGTCTTGTCCAGCTTAGACCACCCAGTATGATTTTTTTTTTATGTATGGCAGTGGGTCAGTGGTTGTGCCCACTTTATAATCAAAAATTTCTCTGAAAATAATTTCTAGAATATGGTGGCTACATGGTAAATAGATAAGATTTTGTTCTAATAATTGCTGCATTTAGGCGACCTGTGTTTACTGCAGTGGTATCAAAACACATTGCCTGGATTTTACCAACTGCCCCCCCCATTCTACAATTGCTGAAAATACAGATTTTGCCTAGGTTATTCCCATACTATTTTCAAGCTGAGGAACATCTATCAACTTTTCTTCATCCCCACAGCTAATTAATACCGCTACCCTCTCTACATTTTCTTTATTCAAAATATATGTAAGTATTTTTCCATCACAGTGAACAACAGCTCCCTCTATGCGGAATTTTGAAATCTGTTTTTTTTATGAGTTCAGTTCTTTGTTTTCGAAATTGAAGTCTGCGGAGTCCTATTGCACTTCTACTTAAAATTAAAGTAACTGGATTATGACTTAATGCTTCTGCCGTAGCTGAAATTATTTTAACTGCGTCTCTGTCAGATATGCTACATCTATCTAAGAGTAAAGACAATTTTTCCGTAATAATCTCTTCGGTTCCTCGTGAGTACTTCCTTTTCTTCCAATCATAGTGAAAGGAGTGATGCATTTGACGACTGCTGGTTGTCGGACGGTTTCGTCGATGATAAAAAAATACTTCTTAAAGATAGAAAGAAACAGAAATTACTTTTTATTAAAAATATAGTTTCAGAGGTTCGTTTTAAATGCACTTTAACTGCAATACAAATTCATGGGCTTCTTCTTTCGAGGCGCAAAACTAGATACTTAATAATTAACTATAATTCGCGAAATTTTTTTAAGTTATAATTTTTTTTGACTTTTAATATAAAAAACCCAAAAAAGTGGTCAGAAGTAATTAGAATTATTCTGCTGTCATTTTCCATTTATTTTTCAAAAATGCAGATTTGAGGATATAGTTCACGACTTGACCTAAAACATGCTAAATGTCTATAAATATAAGTTTTGTTGAGAGTAAAAATTCAAGGGAACAACATTTTTTATCAAATAAGACAAGAATCAGTGTTTTAGGACAAATGATTTTCACTTAATGAAGAAAAAACTGCGATTTTTTACCAAAAATCACAATTTTTCAATAATTCAACCTCGATGAGGCACGGGTTAATATTATTAAATTGAGCTGAAACTTTAACAATATCATTTTCTATGTAATTGGCAAATTTTAGGAGGGTCCCCCGAAAGATAAGATGAAAAAAAAAATTCCCCATGTAACTTGTGACCACCCTAGTATGTACACAAAGCAGATTAATATCACACCATTAGAGAATTAAAAAGAAAATCTGACGTCATATTGAAAGTTTAACGAATTTTTCAAATGTTTGAGAATAATATAAAGCGAGTATCAATATGAGTAATAGAGAATAGTAAATATATGAGTTTGAGAAATATATTGAATCATGATAAAAATCCGATTATGGATATATTAGCATATTTTAACATTTTGAAGGTGTACAACATGTTTAATTTTGAAATTATTATTTTAAATATGGCATTTAATCCGCATGACAGATATTATTCGCTATCGGGCTGGTTTAGATATTCGAAAAAACGAAATATAGACCGGTAAATTTTTACTTTATAGAAAACATGATTTTTTTTTTTTTTTTTTTTTTTTTTTTTTTACTAAATGAAATTTATTTTGATTTATTAAATAAAGGATAAAGTGTTTTGAAAGGAATATTAAACGAAGCTCTTTGAGCAATCTTCGATCACACTTACCCACTTGTTTTATATTGTTGCCAATTTCTAAATCAGCGCAAAGAATTGTATTTTATATCAAGTAAAAAATGTATTTGCACGAGACTATTAAAAACAATCATGAAAGTTTAAAATAATAATTAAATGATCACGTGTTGAAAGCAGGGAATAAAAAAAATTACGTCATAAAAATTGTGTTTGCACATGAATATTAAAAATAAAACAGTAAAGTGCCCAGTTAAACTGATGGCAGTTAGCTCACAGCTATTCACGCTAATTTTATACTATATTCTTATTTTAAAGAATAATGTCCTTCGTAAAATAAATTAAGGGGATCAGCTCCCCCTTGTCCCTCCTTTATACTTAACCAATGAACCCCCAAAAGTGATCAGGAAAGCTCTTTATCAGAATAAACTTATATCCCAAATTTGAAGGAATTCGGATAATTTTGCATGAAAAACCCGTTTATCTAAATTAAGAGGGGGAATTATTCCCAGTTCCCTCCTTTATACTTCCTGATACATTAAACCGATACATTTAAAACCATTTTCTTCTGGGTAATATTCATATGACGTCACATTGGGAATCATTTGTGTAAAAATAATTTCAATTTATTTTGTACGCATTACTGTTCGATAAATAATATTAGACATTTTGTATATAACTATTAGTTAAAACAAATAATCTTTATTGTAAAAATAACATGAAAATATCCATGATGATGCATTAAAATAGAGAAAAAAATTCATACATAAGATATATCTGTTCCTGAAATTATCTAAAACTCGATGAAAATATAAAGTATAAGAGTAAAATTTGAAAACACATTGATTTTCAATTATGTGATTCTGAATGTTATTACCAAGCAGACGGAGAAGTTTAACCTGGAATCTAAAGGAAAGATATTGTCCATAGTGTCATTATAAAAGTCTGAGAGGCAGCGACATTTTTAACCAAATCATTTTATACAAGCTTATTTCCAAATTAGTAATTGATCTTACTTATCAATCCCGAGAACAACCGTAACCTTTCGCGACAGCGGTGGGTAAGGCCATGGTAACCGAAAAATACTCCATTTAAATGAAAAAAGCATTAAAACCTGATTACAGAAGATAGTCGCCGTTCGTGATATCATCATCGATTTTAAAAAAAACAAGATACAATACCAGGTTTTAAGAGGCTGCGAAGTCAGAACGGGGGTTGGTGAGCGTATCGAGAGGAGGCAGAGCCCCCTAGTATATATAAAATAACGAACTCTTTTTCTTTTTTAATGCTATTTTGATCAGAATGAAGCGGAAACAGAAATCATGTTTTTTTTTTATTCTAGTGATATTTGCAGATTTATGTCTGGCATTGATGGCGGCGACATATATATGGCACCATTCAAAAGAGCAAAAAATGAATTTGCTTTCAGTTCAATTTTCTTTTGAGACATTAGGATATTTTTTTATTTCGTCATTTTTATACAAATTTATATATCTAACCGAAAAGAATATTTTCTGTTTTTAGTCAACGAGCATCAGCTTGTGGTTTTTCTTCTTTTTTTAACTTTTTAATCTTCTATTGCAGACGAGTAGAAAACAACGTTACTAAATTTTCTATTTATTCTTCATCAGGACACTATCCATCCTAAGGCTCTACTCTGCACATTTACGAAGTCACTTTCATTTGTATGTAGATATAATTGCCACGTAATGTTATTCTTACAGTAAGCAATTTGAGCCGTTCTCCTTTTTCTATAAAAGTATCGAATCTTTCCGATCACGGTGTCAAATGTTTAATTTTATCTGATTTTCAAGGACTCATCACGAAAGACTGTTATACGGAACTAATCGATTATAGTTTAAGATACGCACCTTTTATAGGAAATTGAAAAACTTTGTTCAGTTTTTCAGCATATAAATATTAACTTTTGGAAATTTCATTCATTTTTCATAAAAAATGTATAGCTGCCAAATACTCTTTTCTTGTGTTAACACTATTTCCGAATCAAATCCTTACTTTATTTAATTGCAGAATTCTGCGATTAATTAGCATTAAAATTTCACGCAAAGATTTCTATCCGGCCATAGCAATAACTAAAAAGTGGAATAATTCACAGCTAAGTAAATGCAGATAGATATATTTAAAATTTTTATTTTGCGAAAGAAAATAATTGCTTTAAATTTTACAAATACATATAATGTATGAAATATAAATGTGCAGATTGGAGTGACGGTGGAGGGGGGGGGACACGCTACGGTTATTAGCACTGCAGAATATTAGGGCTCCGGTACTTTTTTTGTTAGATATTAAGCCCTGCTTGGAGTAATGTAACAACTAACATGTTTATTATTCATTGGTTTCGGGCAAATTTCACTCCTCAAAATTATTGAAAAATTAATTGTAATTTTTTATATGTATTATTATTGTAGTTATACATCAATATTAAAAGTTAACGATACTACAATTTCTGCTCAAAAATAATTTTAAAAAAGGTGCATTTTACAGATGAATTGATAACGAAAAATTTGCTTTGAAGAAAATGCATTTAAAATATCATTAAAATTTGCAGAAAATACTCGGCATCTAAATTGAAATTCTGTTTTCGTTTCACTGTTTCTATCTTTCAAAGTAGAAAACAAAAAATAAACGCAAGACATTCCTGAAAATAAGCACTAATTAATCTTTTGAAACACAAATTATTATGGCCTTGTTTTGTGTTCAGAGAAACACGATTTTTATTGTTAAGGTATTTATCTTTATATATTGCAGACATATTAGAAAAGATAGAAATAATTATTCTTTCAACTCCAGTAATTGAAATTGAGATTCGGATTTTACCTTCCTCATTCTAAAGGAAGTGTCACTAAATATTTCCTGTTATGTTTTATGTGAAATTTTTTAATATTATCATGTCAGTTATCTTTCACATAAAAGTTACTTAAGGCTGTCAGTCAGATCTCCAATTCCCCTCTGTCATGTTAAACCTATGGGCATGAAATGTATTTGTATTTAAAAAATTCCCAGACAGAATATAAATATTTTTAAATTTGGTTTTCTATAAACCCTTCTTAAAAAATGATTATTTATGATTAATATTATTTTAAATATATTACTAAAATATATGCTTGATTTTATATTAGCTAGCTTTCATTACAAAAAGTAAAAAGCTACCTATTGCAACCGTTCGGAGAAAAGTAATTCCAGAAAATGTTGGTATATTTTCACCGATCAGGACCCCCAGAACCCAAAACCACCTTCCGTTTAAATGTTGATATATATATATCATCAACCGTTTTCAATCCACTGCTTGATGTAGGTCTCCTCCAGATTTTTTCCATTTTTTTCAATCTTGTACTTTAATCATCCAATTAACACCGGCCGCTTGTCTGATTTCGTCAATCGATCTTACTTGAGATAGTGTTCTTGGTCGTTTTAGATCTCTGGGATATCACTGTACGGTGTTTGTTCTCCTGTAGGGTTGTCTTCTCTTCTTGCAATGTGCCCAGCCCATTTCCAGTTTAGCAGTTTAATTCTCTCAATGATGTTAAAAACTTTTGTCTGACTTCTTAGGTTATTCTCTTTATGCCACTTCTAGTTTTGCCTAGCATACATCTTTTCATACTTCGCTGTGTTTTTTGTAATCTTTGTAAGATCAGTGCAGTTAGCGTCCATTATTGTCTCTATATGTTAGTGCTGGCAAAAACATTGGTTAAACACCCTTCTTTTCAAACAAATAGGCATGTTCTCTTCCGAATAATATTGGTTTTCCCAAAAGTACTCTCTTCATTTCTTTTTCTTCTATTGATTTCATTCATGATACTTTTGTCCGATGATATTTCCTGTCCAAGGTACTCATAATTTTTCGCTTATTTAATCTCAGTGTTGCTGTAGACGATTTTATTTTGTGATGCAAATTAAATGAACATAACCTTAGCCCTTTCCAAATTTATTTTTAATCCCACAATAATGCTAGCTTCTGTCAAATCCTTTAGCATATTTCCCAATTCTTCTGGGCTATTACTGAAAATTAAAATATCATCAGCAACCCGGAGATAGCTTAAACATTCCCCATTTATTCGAATCCCTTTGTTTTCCCAATCCAACTTCTTGAAAATATTTTCTAAGACAGCAGTAAAAATCTTAGGAGAAATGGTGTCTCTTTGTCTTTGCCCCTTCCAAGTTTGATTTCCGCTTTTCCTTTGTCCAAACGGATGGTGGCTGTTTGTAAATCTTCTTTATGATATTGATGAAAGGTTTGTTTATTCCAATGTCCTCCACAGAATTACTACTGCAGATGTGTGGACCAAATCAAATGCTTTTTCTTAATCAATAAAGGCAAGGCAGAAAGGTAAATTATATTCGTTATGTTTTTCTATGAGTTTCCTTACTGTTTGAAAATGATCCATTATATATAGAGAGCAGGGCGTGAAATTACAGTTGAAAAGGTTCTACACAGACAAAATTTTTCGCTCCCCACTATTTTACATTCATTCAGACAGTAACGTCGACAACCACACCTGCCCAGAAAATGAACAATTTTTGACAAACTGAATTTAAATTTACCATTGTTAGACGGAGCTGTCTGTTAAATCCATGAAAAATATCAACATTTTTTAAAATATTAAAAATTCGGGAGAAAGCGTATAATTTTTACCGTGTTCCAAACAGCTGAGCTAAGGTGGTGATACCTGATTCACTTCGCAAAGTGGTGAAGAACGATCAGATTCGGCCTCGGAAGCAAAAAAAAACAGCCTTGGCGCTTGCGCAGTGCGTAAGTGGGGGAACGAACGCAGACGGGGGAAGTGCGTTCCTCCGTAGGAGAGAAATGGAAGTGGGTGACGCGGCATTTTTTTCCTCTTGGATGATAAATGCTGTCGCTTGATTTTAAAACACTTCCGGTTGTCTCTAGATTGAGGCAAGATATTCTGAACGTATACACTTTGATTTGAAGCACAACATTACAAAATATGAAATTTACTCGCCAACCTTAAATATTTGCTCGCCAATGGCAAGCTGGCGAGCGGAAATTTCGTTCCCTGATACAGAGACATATATATCTGATATTTGTCATGTTGTAACTCTCTTATTTAAGAACCGATTTGGATGTGGCGGAGTATGTGTATGGCATATACCAAGGTCTCGACAGAGTTCGTTGACCAGCTTCATCCGCCATCTTGTTTAAAAATGGCGGCCACATAAAAAATTTTAATTAAAAAAAATCAAAAAGATGTATAACAAAATTATAAATTGAAAAAAAAATATTTCCATTAAGTGTTACATCGTGATACATGGATTCCGGGGCATATATTGATTTGGCTTTATCTTATAAAATTGATGAGACATAGCTGTTTGAAATTCTAGGTTGGTTGATTTTTGTTATACTGTAAATCACATGCTTAAATTCGCATTTAAAATTAGTATTAACGAAAATTGGGATTGAATCTTCTATAGTTGGGTTCCAGACATTTTAGCTTTGGGTGTTTTGGTAAAAGGGGTGAATTTGTTTAAAAACATGAATTATGGAAGCTTCGTTTTCCTTCCTGTACAGGCTTATTTAAGAACCTTCTAAAATACCTTTTTCTATAAGAAACTTCTTATTTTATATTCTTAACAGTTATTTTTTCTATCATGTATGTACGTTATGCTATATGTTGTAATAATAGGACACAGTTACTGCAGATTTATCTTTAATTATCCTTCTATATCCTCTTATCCTTATCCTATTATCCACATATCATTCTATAATACATAGAAAAGTCCGGAAGGACATTTTTATATATTAAAACTTTAGCGAAGCTTACCTGTTGTAAAATTTCAGCACTTAAAATATAATTAAGCATATTTTTTAGTAATATTTAATGAACTGACTTATGAACTGACTTATATGTGCTCAGTTTTGTGTATATCCATGTTTTAATATTCTGAGTATTTCTGGTATTTCAGAATTGAAAGCACTGGGTCGTTATATTTGAAACGAAAAGTTTCATAGGAAAAGGAAAACATCGATTTACTCGGATTTGAAAGTGTTATTTTTCTCAGTATATATATCATTTTTTTATTTAAATATCATTATTTTAACCAACTATATTACTATAGTTATAGACGTATTGCAAAAAACCCCATCAATTTAACCACTTTTTTCTAATAATAAAAATGTGTGTAAATAATTGCATTTTATTGATTATGTTAGTAATTAGTGCAAGAAGCACGACAAAAATATCTTTAAATAAATATCTGATCTGCAATAAATGAAAAAAACCCTTAAAATCCTCGAGTAGTTGTCAAATCCATTTAGTGAAAAATACTGCTATAAAATGTAGTGATTAAGATTAATTTATAAAATTTATAATTCTATTAAAAGCCATTAAATCTGACTAACTTTCAGACATGTCAATATAATTATTTGGAAATTTATGAATAAGTATTTTGAAAACACCCTCCAACATCGTCAAGTTACTGGTATTTTATTATGCATTGGTCGCAGGTGTGAAATTGACTTTTAATAAAATCCAAGCTTCATATTTCACGTTTAAAGCTCAAAATTTTACATATTTTGATAAATATTTTATGACTACTAAATTTACCTCATACAAATATTTAATCAACGCATTGAATTGCTTTGAACTCTTCGTGCTGATATTGATTAATAATGATAGTCTGACATTGTAATCTTATGTATTTGTCAACTAAAAGGCTGAATACTTTATCTGATTAATATATTTAAAAATTTATTAATAGCTTGCAGATATAACGTAAGTATTTAAATGGTATATATATATATATATATATGAATATATTTGTTATACATTAAAAATAGTATAAAATACTTGTGCTAACAGAATTCATATTATAAAATTACAAGATATTTTCGAAATTGAACTCTAGTTTTTGTTAGATCAATAGTTAAAATTAGAATTACCTTGAGAAAATTTAATTTTACTAGATTTATTAAATTATATCTCAAACTTATGTCTATAATAAGTATTTAAGCGCATAAAACATGTTTTCTTTCATCTTTTACAACGCTATCAAAGTTATCAGCATAGAGCCATACGAATGTCGCGCCACCAGCACATGGCAAATTACACATACGTCCGCCTGATTGAAATATTTTCCAGGCACATTTTTCTTCATGACAATTTTTTTTTTTAAATGACATTTATTATTATGATGGAGATTGTTAAAACAGAAAACTTTATTTAAAAGATTATTTTTTATATTTGCGAGAATGAAGAGGGGCAAGGGTCTAATTACATTTAAGCTTCAAGGTGTATTTCTAGAAAGCAGTTACCAGAATTTCCGATTAATAGTCTAAGCCAAATTTCAAATTTAGTTCCTAGCTTAACCAAATGAATCAATCTTTAAAGATGTATTGTGATCCTCCTAAATAGTAATTTGCTGAAGGCCACTTGAACAATCCCCCCCTCCCCTCCCGGCCCGTCCTTCAAGGTTTTTTATCTAACTATGCTCCGTTTCCATATCTCAGCAACTATTTTACCGATTTGAACGCAAGTGGTTCCAAACATTATAATTAACTTAATAGTCACTCTTTATAACATAAAACTAAATTTATGAGTAGCGGTTACCACTATTTCCGAATAATAGTTTAAGCCAAATTTGTAATTACGTTCCTAGCTAAAGCAAACGAACGAATTTTTATGCATGCATAGTGGTCCTTCTAATTAGTCATTTGCCGAAGGACACTTGAACAACCCCTCCCCCCCGGCCTTCCCTTCAAGGCTTTTTTCTCTAACAATGCTCCGTTTCCATATCTCAGCAACTATCTTTCCGATTTCAATACAAGTGATTTCAAACATTATAATTAATTTAATAGTCACCCTTTATAACATTAAACTAAATTTATGAGTAGCGGTTACCACTATTTACGAATAATAGTTTAAGCCAAATTTGTAACTAAGATCAAAGCTTAAGGAAACGAACGAATTTTGAAAGATGTATATAGGTCCTCCTAATTAGGCATTTGCTGAAGGGCACTTGAACACCCCCTTCCCCCCCGGGACCTCCTTCAAGGTTTTTTCTCTAACTATGCCCTGTTTCCATATCTCAGCTACTATTTTACCGATTTGAACGCAAGTGGTTCCAAACATTATAATTAACTTAATAGTCACTCTTTATAACATTAAACTAAATTTATAAGTAGCGGTTATTACTATTTCCGAATAATAGTTTAAGCCAAATTTTTACTTAAGTTCCTACCTTAAGCAAACGAACGAATTTTGAAAGATGCATAGTGGTCCTCATTATTAGTCATTTACTGAAGGGCTCTTGAACAACCCTTCCTCCCCGCGGTCTCCCTTGCAAGGATTTTTCTCTAACTATGCTCCGTTTCCATATCTCAGCAACTATCTTTCCGATTTCAACGCAAGTGATTCCAAACATTATAATTAACTTAACAATCACTCTTTATAACATTAAACTAAATTTATGAGTAGCGGTTACCACTATTTCCGAATATTTGGGTAAGCCAAATTTTTAATTAAGTTCCTAGCTTAAAAAAAACGAACGAATTTCGAAAGATTCATAGTGCGCCTCTTAATTAGTCATTTGCTGAAGGGTACTTGAACAACCCCCCCCCGGCCCCTCCTTCAAGGTTTTTCTCTAACTATGCCCCGTTTCTATATATCAGCAACTATCTTTCCGATTTCAACGCAAGTGATTCCAAACATTATATTTAATTTAATTGTCACGCTTTATAACATTAAATTAAATTTATGAGTAGCGGTTACAACTATTTACAAATAAGAGTTTAAGCCAAATTTGTAATTAAGTTCCTATTAAGCAAGTGATTCCAAACATTATATTTAACTTAATAGTCACCCTAGCTTAACAAAAAATACGAATTTTTATGCATGCATAGTGGGCCATTAAATCAAATTTATGAGTAGCGGTTACCACTATTTACAAATAAGAGTTTAAGCCAAATTTGTAACTAAGTTCCTATTAAGCAAGTGATTCCGAACATTATATTTAACTTAATAGTCACCCTAGCTCAACAAAACGAACGAATTTTTATGCATGCATAGTGGGCCTCCTAATTAGTCATTTTCTGAAGGACACTCGAACATCCCCTCCCCTCGACACCTCACTCAAGGTTATTTTCTCTAACTGTGCCTTATTGCAATAACTTGGCTAATAATGTTCCAATCTTCTCGAAACCAGCTCAATTTTGTAGTGCGCCTACTATACAGTAACATAGGCAGCGGGAACCTGTCTCAGAAGTTCGTTCGGAGAGAGGTTTGTTTAGAACAGAATGCTCCACTGGCGGTGGTAGGGGGAAATAAAAGATTTTCTAGAGCGTACGAGCATGCCGGGTATACGGTTCCGAAGTCATCGTAGACCGTGGCCAGAGTTCTGTTTTTTAAGAGATTTGAGTTTATTACAAGGGCTCGGGCAACGTCGGGCGGGTCAGCTAGTATTCTGAATAATAAAATGTAGTGTTCCATTCCAAACGTCGAAGTGAGTGAGAAATTACGAAGTTTTATAAACGTAAAAGTTCGTTTTTTTATGAAGCTTCTAAACATCACGCACGACTTGAATATATTTTACTCGATTCTGCCATTTAGTATCTCAGCACTCTGGTATTTTCTGCCTCTTTTTGATATACAATATATATATACAGTTTTTTTATTATTATTAATTATTGCCCACAGAAGTTATGACCCGTTCAAAATTGTTGCCCTAAGGTCTCAAATTCATTGTGCGGAGAGACAACCACCAAGAATTGGCGCACCAATTCACATTTCCTTGTTCCCAAAATAATCTTTATATGACTTGTCAAAACGTGCTCCTTTTAAATACTAGTGCAGTCTTCATACGGAACAAGGGGTCCATGGTGTGAATTGGAAAATCTACAATATGTATCCACAACTCACTCCCTCAACACCTAGTGTAGTGGCAAAGATCTTAAACCAGCAATATAATACTTGTATTTGTTACAAGAATAGGGGAGGACACATTTGTGAGCGTGTCATTGCATCCCTTTTTTCTATGCTTCGGCATGAAACTTAACATTTTTCATATTCACTATATTTAAACTCATGTCCTTTAAAATTTTGCCCTAAATTGTTATTAGATTCCCCATTGTTATCCGATCTTCATTGTTTTTAGGGCTCCTTTCTCCATTTAGTTATTCATCTATTATTACATTACAGTTGGCGCCCGGTACAGGGCACCTTAAAATTTTTGTTAACAAAATTGTCAATACTTTGCTCCCTTCTAATCCGATCTTCTTCTTTTTGGGGACCTTCTCTCTATTTAGTTATTCTAATATATAGCATTTCTACACTCCAGTTAGGACCCTAGCTCGGTCATGGCGCTTAAACATTTGCGTGCCATTAATTCCCTTCCTAATTGCGTCACCCTCTGAAAGCAAACTTTAATGTTGCGTATTAGAATACTCTCTTCGTTGTACCACCCTCATGTTTTTATTGGGGGCCTTTCTGGGGGATTTTTCCAGCATTTCTTTATTTTTAACACTTTCCAACCTAGTTGAAAAGTGTTTGTGACTTCGGTTTGTCTGGCCGTATGTCCGTCTGCCGTATGGCCGTCTGGCCGCCTGTCCGTGCTCTAACTCCCGTAAATATGCTCGGTTTTCTCTGCAATTTTTATGTTATTGTCGTTATCTATAGCATGTTCCCTATTTCAACGGAAGTGTATAGCACTTATTGTTTTTTTACAGGGACCCTCAAAAGAACTCCGTTACATTACGGTCTATGGGGAAAAATTATTTGCGGTTTATTTTAATGATGCTACACAATTTAAAACACATTGTAATTGACATATATCTAAGGTGCATTACAAAAAGCTTAATATGGAATAAGGTGTGCAGAGCACTTATAGTTACTTTACAGGGACAGTCAAAAGAAATCCGTTACATTGCGTCTATGGAGAAAAATCGTTTGCGGTTTAATTAAATAATGTTTCACCATTTTAAACGCATTGAAATTTATATATATCACTTAGGTGCATTACAAGAGGCTTACTACAGAATAGTGTGTGTATAGCAGTCATCGTTCATTTACAGGGACATACAAAAGAATTCTCGAAGTTCGCGAACACATTTCCTTTTATTGACAAAAACTCCAGAAGGAGAATTTTAAACTGTGCTACGCGTTTCCTAACTAAACTAAAATTTAGCATCCTATGTAGCATATATACAAATCTATAGATCATATACAGGGCTGAATAAAAGTATTCGGATATTTTTTCCGATTATTGTATATGTTGAAAATATATGTTGGGAATTCCTGAAATTACTTTTTAAATATGTTATGCGTTTTCCAAATTGTTTACTTAGATGTTATCTTTCAGCCTATTAAACGGTAATGATTTGTAAAATTATTTTGGAAGCGTTGGAAAGTATTACATAATCTATGCTTGACGCATGATTTTTCGTTCTTGTTTTTTCTAATGATAGATTTATACCCTATGCTTATTTTCGACTAATTGATGGTTTAAAGCGCTATGTACTAGGATTTTTTAAGATGTTTTCCTTTTAGGATCCTGCTCAAAACTTCGAATTGGATCAATTAAATCAATTAACATTCTGACTATCAGAACATAGGAACTATTTTAATTGATATATTAAAAGAAACTTTATTCATCACTTTATGCATATGCTATTAATAAAAACGATAAGAAATACATTTTTCATTACAATTGTGACAAGCTAAATTTTACTTTTAATAATTAATTCGAATTATAAAATCAAAAATAGGAAAACATTATTAAAAATAATTTTTATGCACATGCCATGAAAAAAATTCCTTCTGTACATTAAAAATGCTTCTAGAAATAGTTTGAATTTCATTAAACTACGAACAACAAAATTAACAAAATCTGAGTGAGAACGTACTTGCAAGACTCACTTGTAAGAGCATTGGTGGCATTACTGCAGCAATGCCAACAAGGCTCTTGACAGGTGGACCACAGCCATGCTGTGATCAGCCGAATTTTACTTAAAATTGGATTTAGATTTCCATGTTTTCAATACTGCGATATACTCTATAGAAGAAACAAAAAATTATAATTTATACATGTATTAGATGTTTGACAAAGAAAATATAAATCATTAAGATCTGCATTTTTAGAGTTTTCATACGTGCCAGGTTTGAGAAACGGTGTATACTATTTTTTCTGTACAGCAATATTCGCAATTTAATACAGTTGCATAAATTTTATATTAAATATTATGCAAGATATGTTTTCGTTCATTCGAGATTTTATGATTTTTGTCGGATGCAATGTACACCATGCAAAAAAATGATGAATTCATGAATTTCGTCAAAAATTCGGTTTATTTTCATCAATGGGTCATGATTTTACAATTACTTCAAACGTTGCATCGAATCCTATACAATTCAATTCTGCTGACATAAATGTCAGTATTTATGTTTAAAATATTTTATTAAAATCTGAAATTTAAAAGAGATATTTATTTTTCATGATATTGAATAATTATTTATTGCTTGATTCTGCAAACATTTTTTTTAATGAATACACTAACAAATTTTTGTACGCTTACATATATATTTGTTAAAGGTAAAATAAATACTCCGAAGTATCTTAAAGCTAATTAAGGAAAAATATATATATATACCCATCAAGTTCCTTGAAAATAAGAAATAAAGTCACGTCAATGTTTTCGTTCAGCTGTGATTAAAGTGCCTTGTCTTCAGTGATAATAAGTGTTCTCTCTCGAAAATCTTCGACTTTGATACATTAACTACCAAGAGAAAACCGAAATAACTTTGGGAAGTAACAGCTGTTATAGAAAGAAAAACGAGATTGTTTTTTTTTTTAGTGTTCGTATCTTTAAGCAATTACAAAACAACACACAAGCAGACATCTAAAGAGTAAACTATAATTAAGCAACATTTTTGATATTTTTTTTGCTGACGAGTGCCTTGTTATTGTTCTTTTAACTAACTGAGATTTATGGGATGTTATTAGTAGTTTCATTACATAGAGAAACTTTCTGATATGTATTTTAACCGATTACAGACAATGTGCTGTAAGATGAATGGAATATTGTAGATATACATTAATTTTCTAATTTTATCAGTACTCCGGATTTTTTTTTGTCTAATTTCCACGCTGACGCATAGAGAAAAACATTGATGTTAGCCTGTATAGTATCTATTTCATTTGAGTACGATTAAACTGATAGGAGTAGCCAAGTGTGTTGAATTATGCTCTAGGGAAAGAGTTCGGACTGGTCTATCGGACGTGGATTCTCTGGATAACATGCATAAGATGAAATGCATAAGGGCAAATTCCATCAGTATACAATGTTCAGTACGCATAGGTACAATCTGTAGAATTCGAATAGAATTCATTGTATTAGTCATAAGAGTGATATTCATCATAGGTGTCAGTGATGAATAAAGGATGAGTACCCGGAGAACATTTTACATCGGATCATTAATATCGCTCACTGAAAAATTTGAGATTTTGTATTTGGTACTGGTTTAACATTTTAAATTGGTCCTTCATCCTATGGAAGTACAAAATACCTTCCAGAGAAAAAAATCTAAATTCAACATTGATTACAGTCATGGTTCAGTGTTAACTTTAGCTTCTAAATTGTTCGTATGAGAAAATTTAAGTCGCAAAATACATAAGTTATAAAATTAATATACGAAAAAATATGTATTTTACATTATAAGAAAAACCTGAAACGATTAATTACATGAAAAAATTACAGGAAACGATTTCTTGAAGTTTTAAATTTGCGATTCACAAATCCTAGTTCATTTTGACGAGCTACTTTTAGCTAAGCTTAAAACACTAGTCGCGGTTCAGTTTGTTCTTCAAATACTAAAAAGAATTTAACATTAGGAGTTCCAAACTTTACGTCAGCGTAATTGTTAAATTACTTCCCGATACGATTTCTCATTTGGTAATGTAAAACACATCAGAATGTAAAACATATGGAACAAGATAAATATGATGTCAAAATTTGATGTCATTTTTGTGTTTTTAATTTGTTTAACTTTCTAGTTACAGATTTTCAGATTTCTAAAAATACAAACGTTGTTAATTTTAAATGTTTTGACGCGAGTTTCTTTAGCAAATAAAGTTAATTTAATTGCAAATTATATATTTATTTAGTAATAATAAAAAACTGTATTACAATTTCATGAATCTATTTTCTTGAATGCAGAATGTTCATCATTTCATATTCTTAAAAAATCCACTGACATAATCGGTTTTATTTATTTTCTGATTGTAAATGCTATCTTACCTTAAAAAGGATGTTTAGAAAAGTTTTTTAAATATTATACTATTGAAAAATGCACAATTAACATTATGTAACATAACCAAATAAATGTAATTTAAAATATTTCAATATGTTAATGATATCAACACAAAAATATTATATTAGGAAATTACTTCATATGTATAGTTTTTAAAGTTTTCTCTATAAATTTATAACAAGTATTGGCCTAAATTTCCTAAATAAATACACATTTAAATGCTACATTTTTTTAACTTATGTGAGTTGCAGATGCTTATTGCTTATATTAATATGTGTAAATGAAGAAACTGGAACACAAAATTAATTAATCCTTAACCCTAAATTACCGACTTTTCTATTTAAAATATATTTATAGACTAACAAAATTAAAAAATATTGAGGTTGTCATAATATATTTTTTCTGACGAATTGTTATGTATATAATAAATAACACTATCGAAAAAAAATATATAAATTTAATCAAATTTATAATTTTTATAATAATAAATTTAAAGTGAAATTTTAAATAAAATTCTGTAAACTATTATTACTTGCAGGTTATATTTAAATTTTAAAACATTTGTGTAGTTCTCAGCCATAAGTTAAAAATAATTATGCTGTTTTATGCTGCATTATGCAATCAAAGAGCTTACTTTGAGGTCATATGGCACAATGATTACGTAGAAAATAACTCTTAATAAACATTTTCTTAAAATGCACATTCAGATTCACATCAGAAAGTAAGCTTTTATGTTGCAACAGAAAATAAATCTTTATGGAGAAAATTTTACGACGTAAAAAAGTTTCAGATAAAGACATGTTGGAACTAAATATTATGTTATAAAATAATTTTAATCTGATTTATGCTGAATTATGACCGAATAGAAAATATTACTGTGAAATTCGATTAACACTATATTATACAGAAAAAGCACTCATCAGGAATGGTTTCTTAAAATAAGGCATTCAGATTAGCATCAAATAAAAAAAAACAGTTAAGTAGACAATTTTATTACATAATTCTTTTTAAATAAAAATATGTTCGAAACACCGAAATTTTAAAACAACTGTGTACTTCCTTATATAAAAGAAGACTTTTCAGATGTTTTATGTTGCATTATCAGCGATTCGAAGAGCTTACAAATGTCAAAATAACATCTCAGTGACTCATGAACATGTAAAATGAACTCAGGAGATACAGTTTCTACAATTTTCATCCGGATTCACGTTAGAAAAAAAAAAACTTCAATCAGAAAAATGTTACTACTTAAATAGTTTCAACTAAAAAACGTGCTTCAAACACTGAATTCTTAAAAGATTTGTGTAGTTCTCAATCGTAAGTGAAAAATAACTTTTCAGCTATGTATTGCTGAATTATGTATTCAAAGAACAGAAGAGCTTACATTTAAGACCAGATAATACCAGATTATGTGGAAAAAGAAGTTTGGAAAAACGGTTTCTCAAAATATACATTCAGATTCACACGAGAAAAAAAAATAAGGAGAAAAATTTACTTCTGAGAAAAGTATCAAATACAAATTATTTTGGAAATACCTAAATTCTAAAATCTGTATCTCTACTTAAGTGAAAATAGAATTTTCAGCTGTCTTATGCTGCATTATGCATGTAGATAATAGGTCTCAGTTTTGAGTATGTCCATGCTTCAATATTCTGTGTATTTCTGGTATTTTAGAATTGAAGGCACTGGGTCGTCATATTTGAAACGAAAAATTTCTAAAGAAAATTAAAACATTTATTTACTTGTATTTGAATGTGTCATTTTTCTCAGTGTATATATATATATATATATATATATATATATATATATTTACATATCATTATTAGAAACAAACATAATACTATAATTTTAGACGTATTGCAAAAAATATTTTTAACTCGTTTTTTCTGATACTTATAATGTGTGTAAATAATTATTATTTATTGATTATGATAACAGTTATTGTAGAAAGCATGACACAAATATCTCTAAATAATTATCTCATCTCCAATAAATAAAAAAAATCCTAAAATCCTTGACTAATTGTTAAATCCATTTAGTGAAAAATACTGCTGTAAAATGTGGTTATTAAGGTTAATTTATGAAATTTGTAATTCTAATAAAATTCATTAAATGTTACTAACTTTCAGAAATGTCAATATAATCATTCGGAAATTTAGGAATAAGCAATTTGAAAACACTCTCCAACATCGTCAAGTTAATGATATCTTATGATACATTGGTCGCAGGTGTCAAAATGACTTTTAATAAAATCCTAGCGTCATATTTCGTGTTTGTAGCTCAAAATTTTACATATTTTAATAAATATTTTATGACTACTGAATTTATCTCATTCAATATATTTTATCAACGATTTTCAATTGCTATGAAATTTTCGTGTTGATATTGATTAAGAATGATAGTCTGACATTGTAATCTTATATATTTGTCAAATAAAAGGCTGAATAATTTATCTGATTAATATATTTTAAAATTTATTAATAGCTTGCGGATGTGACGTAAACATTTAAATGGTATTGAAGAATATGGATATATATAAATATATTTGCTACGCTTTAACAATAGTATAAAATACGCGTGCTAACTGAGTACATATTATAAAAGTACAAGATATTTTTGAAAATGTACTGTAGTTTTTGTTAGATCTATCGTTAATATTAGAATTACTTTAAGAAAATTTAATTTTACCAGATTGATTAAATTATATCTAAAACTCATATCTTAAACTAATAAAAAGCACATAAAACATGTCTTGTAGCATCTTTTACATCGCTTCCTAGATTTACACACACATACACGCACATACACACACACACATACACACATATATATAGCTATATATTATGAAGGACTATATATTCTGAATAATAAAATACAGTTTTCATTTAACACATCGAAGTGAGTGAGAAGTTACGAAGTTTTATAAACGTAAATGTTCGGTTTTTTTATGACTTGAATATATTTTACTCGATTCTGTCATTTAGTATCTCAGCAGTCTGGTATTCTCTACCTCTTTTGATATATAAGATATATATCCAGTTTTATTATTTTTATTAATTACGGTCTTCAGAAATTGTGGCCCGTTCAAAATTTTTGCCCTGACGTCCATTTTGCTAATAGACAGCAAACAATTGGTGCGCCAATTCACATTTCTTGTTCCCAAAATAATTTTTATATCATTTGTGAAACTGTGCTACTGTTGGAGACCAGTGCAGTCTTCATAGGGAACAGGGGGTCCATGTTTCGGTTAGAAAAAGCTCGGCTTCTTGGCTCGGATCACCATCTTAAGATTCTACGCTTATAGAATCTCTATGGCGTAAAATCTACCGGAGCACATCATCTGTCAGAAGAATGTTGATATTTTTAAAACATATTTTTCAAAAACTTCTAGAGAACTACGCTTTTTCTTGATGTTTCATCTCCCTCGATCTGGAACTTAATGCCCTCATCTTTCACCTTTTTCTGGGTTTTTTTCCAACCCCTCGAAACTCTGGGCTAGCTTTTTCTTCCATCACTGATCATCTCCACTGGCTTTTGAACAGAAGTTTATCCACCACATGTTATTGGCCTGGCTGACCTGCACTCGGGTACTGCCATCGCGTGCCCTGGGGCCCCATTTCATGGGTACGCCGTCCTCTCTCGTAAATCTGCTGTCCATAAATCTGCTTCCCCATACAAAAATAACTATGTATACTAGAAAATAGGAACAACAATTAATCCATAAGAAATCATTCATAAAAATGTATATTACAAAATAAGATAACTCTTTAATTCATAAAAAATGAACAGATCAATAAATCTTTTCATTTAACTATATTGCATCAAATATTTAACACCTTATTACGTTTCATACCATAGGATAAGAAAGTTTATTTTTAAATATTCCAATTTGAAACACATGTTGACAATCCTTATGGCAGAGGATCCAGATGGATAGCACATGCAGAATGAAGCAAGTAAAACAAGACTGATTCGAAGCAGCGAACTTCATATGTTTATTTAATGAAAATGGCCGCTGTTGACAAAAACTAAATTTTTCAATTCTTCGAATTTTAGCTGTGATAAATGTGTTTTTAGTCGTTGAAAATCAATTAGAGAGAAAAAGTATTACGACCTATATAAAATGTATTTAAAAAGTATTTTGCATCAATGATTAAATTTACGAAATGTTTAGTCAAATATATTGCGAAATAAAGTATATTTTAAAACAAATTTAAAAGAACGTAATGAATTTTCAACAGTTCACATATACTGTCAATGATATTACAACGTGATATGCTACAGAAGTATTTTTATAATATTAAAGAATATTGAAATATAAAGAAAAAAAAATTACATCAATAAAAATATGTATTCATATAAAAGAGGATACCATGATTTTCGACACTAACTGTGTGGCAAATGATCATTTAAAAATTTCTTGGTAACTTTCGATAAATAACCCATCTACTAGTTAATATTATCGTTAAAAATGTTCATAGGTTACAATCGCTATGGTTTTCGAAAATTAATTTAAAAATATACATTTTTCAATTTTGGTTCTCGAAACTTATCTGAATTGTAACCTATGTTTATTCTTAATAGTAATCAATATCTAGAAACTTTAAATATGCGAATAAAAAATTACAGATCATTCCGCAAAGTAGTTTTAGAGTTATGCTTAAAATCCTATCCCCATTGCAGTGTGTTTTGCAACTTTTAAAATGAATTTAAATTTAAAATCTTACAAAATTAAACCCACGTAGTTCTTAAATTGTTGGACCCAATGACTTCCTACTTTAAATCCAAAAGTAACATTTAAAAGGGATGTCAAAATTAGGTGTTCGTAAAAATTTTTTGAAGTTTGGTACAAATTTTACATTTAGATGACCGTTAATCCTAATTTAAGTATAGCCTTCAATGGTAAACATTATTACTAACCAATTGCTACCAGTCACATTTTTATAAAATGACTTGTTGCAGGGTTAATACGGGGATACCTTTTTTCCATGAAATTACATTAAAAATTAATTGTATGCGTATAAAATTTTAGAGTTTTAAAACTTTTTTGATTTATGTTGGTTTTACTACAAATGCGATTTAAATTTCGAGATTTTCAATACTGCAATATCCTCTACAAAAGAGACGAAAAAAAGTATAAATTATACATGTATTAGATGTTTGACAAAGAAAATATAAATAATTAAGATCTGCATTTTTAGAGTTTTCATAGGTCCAGGAATGAGAAATGTTGTATACTAGTATTTTAGTAGAGCAACATTCGCAATTTAATGCAGTTGCAGAAAACTGTGAACAAAAATGATACAAGATATATTTTTGTTCATTCGAGAATTTATGATTTTTGTCGGATGTACACAAGGCAGAAAAATGGTGAAAGTCATGAATTTCGTCAAACTTAAAAAAAAAAAAAAAAAAAAAAAAAATTGGTTTATTTTCTTCAGTGGGTCATGAATTTTCGATGACTTACAATAATGCATCGAATCATTCACTGTTCCATTCTACTGACATAAATGTCAGTATTTATGTTTAAAAAATTGTATTAAAATCTAAAACTTAAAAGGAATATTTATTTTTCAGGATATTGGATAATTATTTATTACTTAAATATACAAACACTATTTTTAATGAATACACTAACTAATTTTTATACGTTTACATATATATTTATTAAAGGTAAAATGAATACTCCGAAGAATCTTAAAGCTTAAAGGAAAAAAATATATATATATACCCATCAAGTTCCTTAAAAATAAGAAAGAAAGTCACGTCAATGTTTTCGTTCAGCTGTGATTAAAATGCCGTGTCTTCAGTGCTAATAACTGTTCTCTCTCGAAAATATCTGACTTTGATACATTAACTACCATGAGAAAAATGACATAATTTGGGGAAGTAACAGCTGTTATAGAAATAAAAAACGAGTTTTTTTTTGTTGTTCGTATCTTTAAACAATTACAAAACAACACACAAGCAGAAATATAAAGAGTAAACTATAATTAAGTAGCATTTTTGATAATATTATTTTTTGTCGAGTGCATCGTTGGTGTTCTTTTAACTTAATGAGATTTATGGGATGTTATTAGTAGTTTCATTACATAGCGAAACTTTATGATATGTATCTTAATCGATTACAGACTATATGCTGTAAAATGAATGGAATATTGTAGATATATATTAATTTTCTAATTTTTATCGATACTAACGATTGTTTTTTGTCTAATTTTCATTTTATACGCTTACATATACATTTATTTAAGGTAAAATAAATACTCCGAAGAATCTTAAAGATTAAAGAAAAAAAATATATATATACCCATTAAGTTCCTTGAAAATAAGAAAAAAAGTCACGTCAATGTTTTAGTTGAGCTGTGATTAAAGTGCCGTGTCTTCAGTGCTAATAACTGTTCTCTCTCTAAAATCTTCGACTTTGATACATTAACTGTCATGAGAAAGGAGACATAATTTGGGGAAGTAACAGCTGTTATAGAAAAAAAACGAGATTTTTTCCTAGTGTTCGTGTCTTTAAGCAATTACAAAACAACACACAAGCAGATATCTAAAGAGGAAAAATTATTAAGTAGCATTTTTGATATTATTATTATTATTATTATTATTATTTTACTGACGAGTGCCTTGTTATTTTTCTTTTCTTTTACTGAGATTTGGTCGACGTTATTAGTGGTTTCATTACAGAGCGAAACTTTATGATATGTATCTTAATCGATTAGATACCATGTGCTGTAAGATGAATGGAATATTGTAGATATATATTAATTTTCTAATTTTTATCGATACTCCGGAATTTTGTTTGTCTAATTTTCACGTTGACGCATAGAGATAAACATTCATGTTAGCCTTTATATCTATTACATTTGAGTACGTTTAATTCCTTAAGCACCATATTCAATTAAGTGATATTATGCTGAATACCATATTACATTTCGTCAAAAGTAGTTTATGTCATTATTTTAATCGCACGTGAATTATTTAATTACATGTAATGTAAGGAAATGAAATAAAGGCTTATTTATGTTATACAAATAGAAATAAGATTTGAAGTTCCAATCTTCATCGCAGCAGGAAAACTAATGTTTTTTTTTTACACGTAACACCATTTTTGGGTAAGACTAATTAGCCTGCTAAAAAAAGCGTGGCACACATCCACTATTGGACATTGCCGGCCATAACTATCTGAACTCTGATCAGCACGACAGTAACACAAACCATGGCTACGACAGTGGCCGGAACAGGTTCGGTCCCCAGAAAGGTGTCCGTGACATCCTCGCCCCCCGGGTTTTCATAGAAGTTCATAAGACCAACCAGGGACCAAAGACTAATCAGGTTCCCTCCTGAGATTTACTATATCACCGGTTGAGATCAAAGAGCACTTATGAAGGTTACCTCAAGTTCTCTTCCAGGGAATGGACAACACAATAAAAATAAAAATGTTAATAGACACAAAGATAGCGACAAAAACAGGATTTAGTTGTCCCGACCTCCGCCACACGTCCAGGTGACTAGGCTGGAAATGCCGTTGGGCCGGAGAATGTTAATGAAAGCGAAAAGGTGGTCCGGCCGGACCGTGTAGTCGCCCGAGCCCGTTTGCTCATCCGCACTAGAATTACTACCACACTAGAGAATACCACCTCACCAGCTTTCCAATTCCTTAACCTGCCGCCCCCAACAGGCCATGAGAATGAGATTAGCTGTCTCCGGCGCCCCCCACCAGGAACCCTGAACACGGCCAAGAGAAGCACTCATCTTGGCTATGTTCTGGAGTGCCGAAATCAGACCGAGTTAGACTCAGTCCACTCGATAATATGACCGGTTTGGAATCCGCGGACGGTACTTAGAACTGATAAGCATGACCGGAGAAAGCCAACTAGGCTGATGTTCCGGAAGTGGGCTACGTCGAACTCCTGCCCCCCTCAGAGACCCTGCTTTAGCCCAAACTAAAAAATGAATCCGACCTGCCACAGCGTCCTCGGCTGGGCTCCCGGTTATCCTCCCGTGCCACGAAGTGGCCAGGTTGATTCAGGAACACCCAGAAGCGCACCCGTCCCGATTTATACTGGGTGAAAAAACAATCATTGTTATAAAGCCCGTTCAAAACCAATCAAAATACCAGTTAGTGACTTAAAAACTGGATGCTTAGAACATTGCAGTCTGGGCTAAAATGAGGACGTACACACATACGTCCTGATATTTCAAATAGAAAAGTTCATGACGTACGCATATACGTCGGGTTGCTTAAGGTGTTAAGCTGATAGGACTAGCCAAGTGTGTTCAATTATGCACCATGGAAAGAGTTTAGTCTATCAGATTTGGATTATTTGTAAACATGAATAAGATTATATGCATAAGAGCAAATTCCATCTGTGTACAATATTCGGTACACATAGGTACCGTCTGTAGAATTCGAGTAGCATTCATTGTAGTTGTCATAAGAGTGATGTAAATCATAGTTGTCAGTGATGAATACAGGATGAGTACCCGGAGAACATTTTACATCGGATCATTAATATCGCACTCTCAAAAATTTGAGATTTTGTATTTGGTAATGGTTTAACGTTTTAAATTGGTCCTTCAACCTATGGAAGTACAAAATACCTTCCGAAGAACAAAACTGTTTAGAGTCATGGCTCAGTATTGACTGCAGCTTCTAAATTGTTCGTATGAGAAATTTTAAGTCTCAAAATATATAAGTTAGGAAATTAATATACGAAAAAAATATATGTATTTTACATTATAAGAAAAGCCTAAAACGATTACTTACATGAAAAAAAATACAGGAAACGATTTCTTTAAGTTTTAAATATGCGATACCCTAATCCTAGTTCATTTTGACGAGCTATTTTTAGCTAATCTTAAAACACTAGTCGTGGTTCAGTTTGTTTTTTTTCAAATATTAAGAAGAATTTAACATTAGGAGTACCAAAGACTACGTCTGCGTAATTGTTAAATTACTTCACGAAACGATTTCTCATTTGGTAATGTAAAACATATCGAACAATCTAAATATGATGTCAAAATTAGATGTCATTTTTGGTAGTTAAAAAATTTTAAAGTTTCTAACAATTATAGTATCAAGAAGAACCCCTATGCATGTTCTGTTAATACATATTTAAAGAAGGTATACTTAACAGTATCAATCATTTTGCAACTTGGGGTTGATCTGTTATAAAGGTGGATGTCCCATTCAGTACAATCGATATTTAGCTAAACTTATATTCTTGTGACGTCAATAAATGAAATAAATTTTACCTATTTCGAAGCACACATATATAGACTATGACATAAGTATAAAAGACAGCCGGAGGTCGTTTCCACAGAGATTTTAGTGATAATAAATGTGCTTGCTCTGTCTAAGAGGTTTCATAAGTGCCAAGTGTGACTTATTTTTGTATATTGCTATTTCTGTATAACAATATTCTCAACTTAATAAAATTGCAGAATTCTGTGATTTTTTTATGAAACATGAGATTTTTTGTTATCCGTTATTTTCCATTTTTTTTTTCTTTGATGTTCTACACCAGTTACAAAATCGATAAAATTCACGAATTTTACAAATCGGTCACGAAAAAGCCTCAATTTTCATCACAACGTCACGAATTTTAGCAATACATAAAATTATACACTGTTCACTTCTTCTTTATATAAAAAATAATACCAGTATTAATGTTTAAAATGTTTTATTAAAATATTAAATTAAAAAAAGAAATAACACATCAACATATTTATTGTATACATGTTTTACTTATTTATTATAAACAACTTTTATCCATGGTAATTTAATAATTAGTTTAATGTTTAAATTAGCCGCTGATCTCACTGTATCTGCTGTTTTACATGAAAATAAATATTTCCGCTTTAAAAGAATATCATGTTTATTTAAAAAAAAAAAAAAAAAAAAAAAAAAAAGATATAAATTTATTTCCAATACGTATAATAGTTTTAAAAGTGTACAAAATAAGAAATTCAGTTTCAGTATTTTAATCCTGGCCCTTTTTACTTCTTACAAAAATTTCCGTTTCGCATTTTTCTTAAGCTCTATCAAAGTGGTAATGCTTTTAATTTGTTTACATATACTAATTACAGATTTTCAGATTTTATAAAATGCAAACTTTGTCGCGAATTTTAAAAAGTTTTGAAGGGAGTTTCTTTAACAAATAAAATTAATATAAATACAAACTATACATTTAGTTAGTAATAATAAAAAACTGTATTATATTTTCATGAAATTATTTTCTTGAATGCTGAATGTTCATAATTTCATATTGTTAAAAAATTCGCTGACATAAGTAGCTTTATTTATTTTCTGATTGTAAATACTAACTTACATTTAAAAAGGATGTTTAAAAAATGTTTAATTATTATACGATTGCAAAATGCACAATAACATTAAGTAACATTACCAAATAAATGTAACTTAATATTTTCCAATATGTTATTGATATCAACATCGAAATATTATATTAGAAAGTTACTTCATATCTATACTTTTTAAAGCTTTCTCTATAAATTTATAGCATGTATTGAACTAAATTTCTTAAAAATATGTATACATAAATGCGAGAATTTTGGAAGTTATTTGAGTAAGTGATTCTTATTTTTTATACTAAGATGTGTAAATGGGGACACCGGAACACAAAGTTAATTAATCCAAAACTCTGAAGAAAAACCTAAGTTACCGACTTTTCTATTTAAAATATATTTATACACTAGAAAAATTAAAAAAATGTTGAAGTTTTCATAATATATTTTTTGACGAGTTGTTATGTATATAATAAATAACGCTATCGAAAAAAGAAAGATAAATTTAATAAAAATTATAATTTTTATAATAATAAAACAAAATTGAAATTTTTTAAACCATTATTACTTGCAGTTTACCTTTAAATTTTAAAACATTTGTGTAATTCTCAGCCGTAATAATTATGCTGTTTAATGCTGCATTATGCAATCAAAGAATAGCAGAGCTTACTTTATGGTCCAGATAACACAATTATTATGTAGAAAGGAACACTTAAGGAACAGTTTCTTAAAATATACCTTCAGACTCATATCAGAAAAAAAAGAAATTAAGATAAAATTTTAACTACGTAAAAAAGTTTCAGATAAAAAACATGTGGGAAACACCAAAATTTAAATACATCTGCGTAGTTCTCAAACTTATATGATAAAATAATTTTAAGCTAATTTATGCGCTGAATTATGACCGAATAGAAGAGCTTACCTTTAAAGCTCAAATAACACCATATTATGTAGATAAAGCACTCACGTTGAATAAAATATTCTTAAAATAATACGTTCAGAATAGCATTTAATAAAACATATATATGTAGACAATTTTACTACATAGTTTTTTTTTTAATAAAAATATGTTCGAAAAATTGAAATGTTAAAACATCTGTGTATATGTGTCTCTACCGTATATGAATAAGTACTTTTCAGCTTTTTTATGCTGCATTATCAGCAATTAGAAGAGCTTACATTAATGTTCAAATAACACCATATTGTATAGAAATTGAAATCATGTGATACAGTTTCTAAATGCACATGTCGAAAATAGTTCAAGCTGAAACTGTTACTACTTAAAAAGGTTTCAAATAAAAAGCCTGTTTCAAACACTAAATTCTTAAAAGATCTGTGTAGTTATCAATCGTAAGTGAAAAATAACAGTTTAGCTATGTAATGCTGCAAAAAAAAAAAAAAAAAAAAAAAAAAAACTTTTTTAAGAAAAAAAAATTACTACGTAAAAATGTCTCAGATAAAAACATGTTGGAAACACCGAAATTTAAAATCATCTGTGTAGTTCTCAACATTATGTGATAAAATATTTTTAAGCTAATTTATGCTGAATTATGACCTAAAAAGAGACCTTACTGTAAAGTTCGAATATCACCATATTATGTAGAAAAAACACTCACGAGGATCGTTTTCTTAAAATAGTACATTCAGAATAGCATTTAATAAAAAATATATATGTAGACAATTTTACTACATAGTTTTTTAATTAAAAATATGTTCGAAACATCCAAATTTTAAAACATCTGTGTATATGTGTCTCTATCGTATATGAATAAATATTTTTCAGCTTTTTTATGCTGCATTATCAGCAATTAGAAGAGCTTACATTAATGTTCAAATAACACCATATTATATAGAAAATGAACTCATGTGATACAGTTTCTACAATTTATATTCAGATGCACATGTCGAAAGTAATTCAAGCAGAAAATGTTACTACTTAAAAAGGTTTCAAATAAAAAACACGTTTCAAACACTTCAAACACTTATTCTTAAAAGATCTGTGTAGTTCTCAATCGTAAGTGAAAAATAACTGTTTAGCTATGTAATGCTGAATTATGCATTCAGAGAACAGAAGAGCTTACATTTAAGACCGGATAATACCAGATTAAGTGGAAAAAGAAGTTTTGAAAAACGGTTTCTCAAACTATACATTCAGATTCAAACGAAAAAAAAAAAATTAAGTAGAGAAATTTACTTCTAAGAAAAGTTTCAAATAAAAACATGTTGGAAAAACGGAAATTTTAAAACATGTCTGTAGTACTCCAGCGTAAGTGAAAATAGAATTTTCAGCTGTTTTATGCTGGATTGTGCATGCTGATCACAGCAGAGGTTACTTCGGGATCCAGGTAACTCCAGAATATGTTGAAAAATATCTCTATAGAAACGGTTTCTCAAAATATACTTTTTTTATTCCCGTAAGAAAAGAAAGAAAACAAGTTTGCCGGTTTTTGCAAAAATTAAGAAAAATTACCGGCTGAATTTGTCGGATGCAGAAAATGTTTCTACATATGCTCTGAAATTTTCAAATTGATACCTATAGATAGTTTTCTTAAAATTATCTAATTAGTAAAATATTTTCAAATTCTTTTATTTTCGTTTGCAAATCAATAACAGGTGTCCTTTTCTTTAGCCATTTTGATAAAAAAGGATGCGAAAATTTTCTATGCGATTGTTAATGAGTTTTCATTAATATTTAGGGTAATTATCAAAATATGAAAACTCTGAGTCTCAGGTGCAACAGGACCTGCTTTCGACTATCTAATTCTAAATTTTCAGCCATCTAGGTGCGCGAGATTTTGCTAGCCGTCTCAAACACACACACAGTAAAACTTTATTTTATTAGTATACATATTTATATGTATTCTACAGTATCACTTAACACGCTTTTATCTGATAAAAATAATGCTTGTAAACTACATTTTATCACTATGTTACCAATTAGTGTAGAAAGAGCCACAAAAATATCGATAAAAGGGATATATAATTACCAATAAATGAAAGTCCCCTAAAATCCACGAATAATTATTAAATCCATTTAGTGAAAAATATTGTTATAAAATGTAATGATTGAGGTTAATTTATAATCTTTATAATTCTATTAAAAGACATTAACTGTGAATTTCAGAAAAGTCAATATAACTAGACAACGAAAATTTATGAATACGCATTTCAGCGACTCTCTCCTACATTGCAAAAGTTAGTGATATTTTATGATGGAATTATGGTCTCAAGAGTCAAATTGACTTTTCATAAAATCATAGTTTCATATTTCATGTTTGAAGTTCAAAGTTTTATGTATTTTAATAACTATTTTATGACTAGTAAATTTATGTCATACAATATATTTAATGGAAACCATGTAATTACTGTGAACACGTAGTTTTGATAACGATTAATAATGAAAGTTTTGACATTGTAATCACATATATTTTGTCAACTAAAAAGGCTCGATAATTCGTTTGGGTAATATATTTTTAAAAATTCGTTAGTAGCATTGTGAATGAAACGGAAAAGGCTAAAAGATATTCAAAATTATAATGTTTTTTTTTTGTTTTTTTTTTTTTTAATGAGATTTAATATATATATATATATATATAGTGGGGTATTCTGCCCCAGAAGAGCTCTTTCCAGTTCTTGGAGAGTTTGTGGGGGTTGTTGGCGGCTAGAAACTCGTCTTCCTAGAGCGTCCCAAACGTGCTCGATTGGATTCATGTCTGGAGAACACGCTGGCCATTCCATTCGAACGATTCCTTCCTCGAAAAGGAAATCCTCCACCAGGTCTGCACGATGTGGCCTGCAGTTATCGTCCATTAAAATGAAGTTATCTCCGATTGCTGCAGCGTAAGGGACTACAATAGGTCTGAGGATCTCATCCCTATATCGGCGACCAGTCAGAGCTCCATCTCGAATGATGTAGAGGTCAGTGCGCCCGTCAATGGAGATGCCACCATACACCAACACTCCTCCACTGCCAAATCTGACACTTTCGTGCACGAACGCAGGATTATTCCTACTGCCACGGTCCCTCCAGATGAAAATACGCCTATTATCCGGATGCACAGAAAAACGGGACTCGTCAGAAAACAGAATATTGCTCCATTCATTTCTCCTCCAGTTGACATGCTCGGTTGCCCACTCCCTGCGGTCGCGACGATGCCTTGATGTTAATCTAACACATACCATCGGTCGGCGAGCATACAGACCTACAGCATGGAGCCGGTTTCGGACAGTCTGAGTTGAAATCGTGGTGCCTGTAGCCGAGCGAAGGTGTTGTTGGAGAAGAGTAGCGTTCATGTTTCGGTGTCTCCGAGCTGTTAACGCTAAATACCGATCTTCATTGGGCGTTGTTGCCCGTCTACGACCTTGCCCTGGTCTTCGGCCTACACATCCACTCTCCAAAAAACGGTTCCAGATCCTGGAAATGACACTTTGTGACACTACAATGGCTTGCGCTACTTCGGCTTGAGTTTGGCCCCTTCTAACCTACCAACAATTCTCCAAGCTTCTGAATCTGTCAAATGACTTCGCTGAGACATCGTACTCATCGAGACTAAGCAATCACTGAATGCCGATCATCCTTGTCTTCATTCTCTTTTATCCAGTTAAAAGTCAAATTTCATTCGCTGCCGCTGAAGCGACGTTTTTGACGTCGAACTCAAAATTTACATACTCCACAGTTTGAAAACCAGCAAAATTTGCATTTGTGATTCTCTTCTTCTATTTTCGGCAAAAAAAATTTCGTTTATATCTTTATTTTATATAAAACTTCAAATAACCTTTAATTGTTTTGAGCAGTGTATATATATAATATATAATATAAAGTAACCATACTGAATCAATAAATTCTATTAAATTACAAGATATTTTCAAAGAGATATTTTCATATTTTCACACTCTAATTTTTATTAGCTCAAGTGTTAAAAATAGAATGGCGTTGAAAAAACTTCATTTTATAAAATTTACTAGCAGATTTAACCCGTAAGCCGGTTTCTTCACATGAACCTTGAATCGAGCGAAATATATCGGTGAATTTCGCTTTGTGTTTTAAAGAAGTATGGATCTTTACCTGGAATGTCCTTCTATATTGCTGAAAACAATACGAATGCTATTGCGCTATTATATTTTCTAATGCGTAAGACAATATTTGGGCTGTACAGGACCAACTTTAACTGTTTTAGATGATCATGTATAGCAGTCTTTGATAAAAAGCTTTAGAATGATATGCAGTGCATTACAACCATTTTTGAAAAAAAATCTAACTAACTCTGCAAGCCTCATCAATATCCGTCCAATGTAACATTTTAAAAATGTTAATATTTCATAACCTGTTAATTGAACCTGATAATTGATTGGGTATATTGGGAATTATAACCTGATAATTGATTGGCTTCACATGATAATTAAACTTTCTACCATAATTCTATAAGAAAGCATCCCAGCACATTGTGCAAAATACTAAAACTTTCCGTGTATCATTATCTAGGTTACAATGGAAGTCACATCAAAATCTATAAATTGAACTTTTTCAAAGGCTAATCATACATAATCGGGTTCACCTGATAATAGACCTTTCCATCATAATTCTGTAACTAAGCAATATATAGTAAATATGTTATATATTAAAACCTTCTCAGAAAAAATATGTAACGAGCAATTCATACCTTAACCCGTCAGCACACGCGCATCTTTCCATTACGTTACTACACGCGCGGGATAAAATCTACCCCAATGGTTTTTTTTGTGTCAATTTCCCACCGGTTTGATTATAAACAAATACGTATATTTTGAAATAAACTGCAAATCAATAAAGAACATAATTTATTTTAAAATAAGAAGTTATTTTATATTTAAAGCAAAAAATAAATAAATAAATAAAACCTAGCACTAAGATTTTTTTCTGCATAGCATTACATACAAAGCTTTTACAATCAGAATTCAGCCATGAAAATACAAAAAAAAAATAAAACTGATATATCGAAACTGTATGTGAAAGAGTTGTAACTGTTTAAAACGTAAAATTTTCCTATCATTATGCATTACGTTATAACACGCGTGGGGTAAATTTCCTCCCACGTGACAGTTTTATAACAAAATAATATAAAATCCACAATCGGTGGTAAATTCCTTTTGTCCACATCTTGATATATTTCAGCTTGAAAGGTACTATGAAGCTCAGAATGCTCACAAACAATTTTCGCACATTTTTAAGTAATAGTTATGATTTGGGGTAGATTTTATCCCAGCGCGTGTGCTGACGGGTTATCAAAATCCATTCAACAGAATATTTTTAAAAACATTTTGAAAACCATGATTTTGTGTCCTCGTGACTCTTAATCAACGCACAAGCCAAACTACGGAACCAAGAAACATGATAATTGGGGGGAAAAATACTTCTTAGTCTGTAGAGGTGTACTAAGGAAGGATTTTCTAAATTCAACACCGAATTTGGCTAAAAAGGGGAAGAAACATTAAACAATTTCTTTAAAATCGGGTTAATTATGTGTCCAATTATATCATATTTTAATATATTTTTACATGCTGAATCAAAAGCTACCAAATATTTTTTTCTAGGTTACATAGTTCGTGAGATATTGCACATTTTCTAATTTGGCGATGTTGGCTCCAAAACTGCAAAAGCTCTATAAATACAAGTAATAATTTCTAGAAATACATCCGTTGCTATACCAACGGAAGAATTTCAAATTAAATTTTAGGTTATTTAATTCGTTTGGTTAAAGAATTGAAATATTTATATCAGTTAGAAAAAAAATCAAACACCTCGAAAATAAAATGTTGCCGAATGTATTTAAAATGCAAAGAAAATATTTTCGAAAATGTTTGAGAAATCTACTATATATATATAAAACACAAACGGAAATTTCGTTCCGTTCCTTTATAACTCGAGTTCTGCTGGATGGAATTTGATGGTACTTGCACTGTTGGATAGATAATTTTTCAGGGAAGGTTTTAGTATATAACATATAGTTCTACGTAGATTAGTTATAGAATTATGATGGAAAGTTCTGTTATTTTTACCATTTTGATTTACTTTTGTCGCCAAACAGTGTGATTTTAAGCCAAAAATGCATCAGCGTGACATCAGCTTGAGCGATATTATCAATAATAGTGTTTTTTCGTGTATACAAGATCCTTTTTGAAGTAAATATTTATATTCAAATGCAAATTATATAAATATCAGCTATTGTTATAAATATGGGATCAAATATTTAAATTTTAGTAAATGTCTGCCACTCAAACCCATATAGTAAAATAATTGAATTTTAAACATTTAAAAATTTACTACGGAAACATGCCGGTTTGTTTTCACCAAACATATGATTTTTATAGCCTCTAACTCAGATCAGCGAATATTGTCTATTCTTTTATTTATTTATTTTTTTAATATATCGCCAATTTCACTTATAGAAATATTCACTGCGTCAAAAGTTAGGAACTAAAGAATATTCTTAAGGAGATGTGTGCAATTACGCGTTATTACTATCACAAAAGGCGACATTTTGCAATAAAAATTGCTTACTGAAATAAATTTTCTATACTCTTTTTGATTCGTCATTTCTTTTTAGTTTTTTCTGCATATCTCCCCTTCTTTCAGGAAGGTTTTTAAAAGATATTAGACTAATCGTCCGTATTCCGGCCATCTGCCAGTTGGCATTTTTACCATATTATTGTGTTTGTAGGTTACTCTGGACGACGATTCAGATTACAGAAGATTAGACGACTTTTGAAATTAGAGATTGCTAAATTTGTTTTTTTTTTCATTATGAAGCAAAGTTTTACCAAAAAACCAACGCTTCTAATGTACAGAAAAACTTTTTAATGTCAATGTTAGCGAAAGGAATAAATAAGATTTGTCGATTTATCATTTCAGCCTGGATAAGAAAAACGAGTACCTGAAATTCTGATTAGATAACTTTTCGATCATTATAAAGCATTTTCGACATACATACAGACCTAGCAGCTAAACATAGTGACAAATGAATCCTTTTCTGCGTGTTATTATACTCTTTACAGATATGCAAAGAAAATCTTTGGTTTAAGTGTTCACCAAAAAGATTATGACTAAACCTTTTGCATAACTAACTTTATCATTGTCAGTTTTATTTAAGGTATGGTATTTTGTCAATGAACGATCTATAATTTAATTAACAGCAATTTGACATTATTTAATGGAACATAGTTTGGCGCGTAAATAACTTCGTTTTGTAACTAACTCTGGTACATTAGTAACCATATCGTTTCCAGCACTTCTAATGTTTGACGTCAAACTTGAATATTGAAAAGATTATGGAAGATTAGGAAGGTTTTATTGGATGCAAACTAGAGGTTTATTCTTCTACCAGAGTTAATCATCTTTTTTTCAGGTTAATGGTTACACGAATGCAACTGTTCTAAAAAAGGAAAGACAGTGAAAAGGGCGTCATTTTAATATTATTCAAACTATTTAGCTTTAAAGGTGCACTTTTTATGTTTCACCCTTTTTTGACTATATTTACTCTGCCGGAATCGAAAGATGAAAAACTGTAGTAGACTTGCCAGAAGAGGACGTATATTACGAAATACAACGTAACATAAATTGAGAGAACCTCACATAGAGACAAGAAAGAGGGACAGGGTTCAAGAACTTTCAGATGAAAATGAATCACCCGAACATTACTTAAGTTCAATGGTCAATCTATGAAATCATTGTAATGCTCTCATTTTTAGCAGTATGTTGACTAGAGAACATTTTAGTTCCTGTTGTCATAATCTCATAATGGCCTCATTTCCCTACCAAACTCTACTATAAATAATCAACTAAACGAGTTGCTTCTTATTAGCCCAAATATTGTCAAATGTATAATATAATATAAAGCAATGTCGTTCGCATCGCTTACAGCAATATTGAAGGAAAAATCAAGTGAACGTCCCTATTGCTTTAAAATACATGCTCAAATCCATTGATATAATTCGTTTGATTCAAGGTTCGTTTGAAAAATTTTGACTAGGGTAGCATCCGTAGGTGAAGATCGATATTCCTTTAAAATACAAAGCCAATTTGTTTGATTTAAGGTGCATTTAGAAAAATGGCCCATCGTAGCGGGCGCAGCATGCTAGTAATACTATAAAACGAAAATATATAATTTAAATATGAAAACAACGTTCTTACGGCATAAACAATTTTCATTATCAAAGTTTAAGCAATACTTGGCGATTTATCACTTGCGCAAATGTAACTGATATTTTGATTAGATAAAATATCAGTAACGCCAGTTTTGAGGCTCATGTTTTTATTTTTATTTATTTATTTATTTTCATCTTCTAAGTTATAGTTTAAATGTGGTGTTAGTTTTACAGATAGAAACATTAACTGCTTATGGAATTAGGAATTGAAAGGTCTTTACTGAATTCCGGGAAAATATTCCGTAATCGGATACCTCACCAAATGTCGTATTAGCTGCAATTTGAAAGCATCGTTTATGTTTGAAGGGAAATTTCATGATGAATCATATTACAGAAAATCATATCATTATCTATACTCATAAAAGAACATGATGTCTTGATGACTCCTTTTCAACGACGAACCTCAACCAATGCTTCTAGGACAATGAAATTTGGAAGACATGCTCTTTATACAATGTAGGCACCCACTAAGAAAGTATGTAAGAAAGTGTTAAATGGAAATTTGAATGTTTTAGGTAACTTCCTCATGCGTCGACAGCATTTTTCAAGCTACGAGCATAAAATTTAGTATACCAAAACTACCAAAAAATAGTTAATCACGTATTTCAGCGATTTTACAATTTCAACCACTAAAGAGATTAAATGGGGATCGAAAGTTTTAGATTAGTTAGCGATATTGTCGCCAACATCGACTATGATCCCGATTTGGAAGATTAGACGCATAATACAAATATTGTTGATTTCTTATTTTACATTTTATAGACATTTTTTAAAGGAAAATTTATATATATATATATATATATATATATATATATATATATATATATATATATATATATATATATATATATATATATATTATAAATTGATTTTTGTGTTTTTCTTCATTACAGATAGGATTTAAATTTTTATATAAAATATAATACATTTCCTCCACTTTTCAAAAGACATTTTTTGGAAGTAAAGATTTTCTATTTAAATACTGATCGCTATATTTATTGGCTGTCGTTATAATAATTTGCGTATAATCAGATTATAAGCGAGTGGGTTCTGTTAAAATGTAGGCCCTAAGGACTCCGTTGAAATGTTTGTCATTTTAACGATTTATGCACACAAATTTCACAGGGAACTGTTAAAAGGATCGCTGTATTAACAATACATAGCTGAGAAGAACAGTTTACAGGTTTAAAAAGATGGACGCTGTTGGCTGGAATTTAATTTTTTAATTCGTCAAATATTATTTGCTAGAAATGTGTTTTTTGTCGTTAAAATCAGTTAGACAGAAAACACAATATTACGACTTATATAAAATGTATTTTTAAAGTATTTTGTATGAATGATTAAATTTCACAAATTTTTAGTAAGAAAATACTGCGAAATAAAATATATTTTTAAACCAATTTTCAACAGTTCAGAATGACTTTCAATGTTTTTTACAACGTCATGTGCTACAGAAATATATTTACAAAATTATCGAATTTTGAAATATCAGAAAAAGATAATATTTACATCACTAAGAATGTGTAATCGTAAAAAAGTATACCCTCAAACTAACTGCGTCGATACTGATAATTTGAAAATTTCACTGGTAACACTCGCTAAATAACACGTTTGCTAATTATTGGTATCGAAAAAAATAATCATAGGTTACAATCTTTGTGTTTTTCGAAAATTATTTTTACAATGTACGATTTTCGATTTAGTTCTCGAAAAGTGTATAAATTGTAACCTATGTTTCTTTCTTAACAGTAATCAATATCTAGAAACTTCAAATATGCGAATATAAAATTACAGCTCATTCCCCAATGTAGTTTCAGAGTTATGCTTAAAAACCTATCCCCATTGCAGTGTGTTTTGCAACTTTTAAAATGAATTTAAATTTAAAAGTTTCACATATTAAACCCACATAGTTCCTAAAGTGTTGGACCGAATGTTTTCCCATTTGATATCCGAAAGTAATATTCGACAGAGATGTCAACATTAGGTGTTGCTGTAAAAAAATACGTTTGGTACAATTTTCATATCTAGACGACACCCTAATCATACTTTAAGTATAGTTTTAAATGGTAGATGTTACTATTAACCAATTGTTACCAGTCATATTTTTATACAATGACTTGTGGCAGGGAAATGTCCACGAAATTACATTAAAAATCAAATGTATAACTATAAAATTTTGAACATTTAAAAACTTTTCGATTTATGTTGTTATTACTACATATGGGATTTAGATTTTGAGATTTTCAATACTACGAGATACTCTACAGATGAGACAAAAAAAAAGTATAAATTATATATGAGGAGGTCGGGGTAACAAAGTGCCAAGCCACATTTTTGATGAAATAAATCTAACACTATAATCAGTTTCTTAATATTGTAAATTATAATATCCTACATATAATTGGTTTCTAATGTCACTTGGTGGCAGCATATGTCCCAGGTTTCGTTTTTGCTCCCAATGAAGATAGCTAATTTACAAGAGAACTTAATAGTAATATCATTAAAGTAATGCCATATTGTTATTCAGAATATCTCAAATGTTACTAAGACTTTGGCAAAAAAACTTTATGTTATACATCTTGATTTGAGTATTTGATCTAACTTTCAAACTCATATATCTCAGAAGTTCATAAATGTGGCTTAGCACTTTCTTTCCCCTACCCCCTCATATGTATTATATATTTGACAAAGAAAACGATTATGCATTACGATTTGCATTTTTACATTTTAAATGGATACCAGGTATGAGTTATTTTGTATATTAGTATTTTTATATAGCAACAGTCGAAGCTTAATGTATTAACAGAAATCTGTGATTAAATATGATACTAGATATATTTTCGTTTATCCGAAATTTTCCGGGTTTTTTTATGTGCACCAGTTAGAGAAATAATGAAAGTCATGAATTTCATCAAAATATATGTTTATTTTCTTCAGTGGGTCATGGATTTACGATTACTTCAAACGTTTCATCGAATATTTCATGTTTAAAATATTTTATTTAAATCTTAACTTAAAAAGGAATATGCATTTTTCAGATTATTTATTATTTGATTATTTATTTCTTAATTCTTCAAACACTATTTTTAATGAATACGCTAACTAATGTTTATGTGCTTACATATTTATTTCCGAAAGGTAAAATAAATAATTAACAATCTTCAAGCTTAAAGGAAAAAATATGTACCCATCGAGTTCCTTGAAAATAAGGAATAAAAGTTACGTCAATGTTTTTATTCAGCTGTCATTAAAGCGCTGTGTTTTCAGTACTAATAACTGATGTCTCTCGAAAATTTCCGACTTTTATCAATTAACTATCAAGTGAGAACAGACATAATTTTGAGAAGCAACAGCTGTTATAGAAACAAAAACGAGTTTTTTTGCTGTTGTTCGTATCTTTAAGCAATTACAAAACAACACACAAGCAAACATCTAAAGAGTAAACTATAATTAAGTAGAAATTTTGATATATGTATATATATATATTCTAACGAGTGCCTTGTTATTGTTCTTTTAATTTACTGAGATTTATGGGATGTTATTAATAGTTTCATTACATAGTGAAACTTTATAATATGTATTTTAATCGATTAGGGACCATATGCTCTAAGCTTAATGGAATGATGTGGATATATATTAATTTTCTACATTTATCGATATTCCATAATTTTTTTAATACTTTTACTTCAGTTAAAGAAACTATTTTTAATATATTTAAGACATTTGTTGAAGGAACAATGAGGAAAAAGGGATTATTAAAATGTTTACAAATAAATTTAAACTGTTAGTTTAACAACACATAAACAAATTTCACAAATCATTTTATTAAATTACAAACTACAATGCTTTTAATTTTAATGTCAATTTTGCACGTTGACGTATAGAGCATAGCATTATTGTTTGCCTCTATATGTATGACTCTATTTCAGTATAATTAAACTGATGTGAGTAGTCAAGTGTGTCCAATTACACTCTAGGGATATAAAGTCCCTGGCCAAATTATCAGGTGCAATTGTTTTTATTATAATTTATTAAATATCTGGAAAGATACATGAGGAATTATCCTGAAACTTCAGGAGTGTAAACAACATAATAAACGTCATATATTTCCGTCATATTTAAACGTCATATATAAACCCACATTATTACAATAAGCCACTTAATCATAATCTACAGTTTGAATGCTTTTTGCAACATTAGTTTTTACAGGGTTATCCACAAGATATTCGTTTTTCTTTAATTTGTTGACAGCCCCTTATGGGGTTTCGGGAAAAAATCTTCGCGGAAATATATGTCGTTTATTATGTTGTATACACTCCTGAAGTTTCAGGATAATTCCTCATGTATCTTTCCAGATATTTAATAAATTATAATAAAAACAACTGCGTCTAATAATTTTGCCAGGGACTGTAGTTTAGTCTATTGGACGTGAATTCTGTGGAAAGATGCGTAAGAGTAAACTGCAATAGTATGCAATGTTCAGTACGCATAGGTATAGTCTGTAGAATGCGAGTAGCTTTCATTAGAGTCAGTGAGGAAAAGAGGATGAGTAGCTGGAAGAGGTACCAAGGGTAACATGTGTGCGTGAAAGTGATATCTATCCGATATTTTTCTTTAAAATTCTGAAGTGCATTTTATGTCTATCGGAATCTGCGTAGCACGATTTTTACTTGTAGTTTTCTGTTAATTAGGGCGTTTTGTTCAAATTGAAGTGTATAAAAGGTTAAAATATGCCTCAACAGAAAATTCTATTAATACTTCTGCACATGGCATTTTTAAGTAAAAAATATACTCGTAAAAAATTTTTAAATAATCATTAATCTTAGACATTCACAACCTAAATCAAATGTTTCAAGAAGATTTTTTCTCAAATATTTTTATAAGCATTCAAAATGGATTTCGATTTCTGAAAAAGAAATAAATTTTAAACTTCTGCTACTATTTTTTATACTAAAATTATGCATAAACCTGTGTATTAAGCCTATGTAAAACAGGCTACTTGGACAAATATTTTGCCAATTTTTAATTATCTCAAAACTGCATAACATACTTGCAATAAGCCTTGAGAAAAAATAAGGCTGATTAGGAAACAACTGGTCATTTTCCTATTAGTCTGAAGCTGCTTTGGCTCTTTGCAATAAGCCGAAAAATTATCTGGCTGTTTGGTGTATAAAAGATGATTCTCCACTTACCATAGCTGTTTTCAAAGACTCGGACTTCTCAATTAGTCTAAGACATATATATTCTGAAATATAACATGCTGTCACTTAAATGAAGAAAAATAAATTTCCCGTACACATTTTTTAATATTAAATGTTTCTTAAAATATTTAACTTAAATCATCGAGAGTTATTAAATAACTATGATAAAAATATTAAATTGTTTAACTTTATTCCACTTTTATTTTTTTAAGTATTTTATAAAACATATAAAATGTAACTTCGATATGCTTTTTCAATGACCAGTTTAAAAATTAGCCTCCTCGACTAATGTCGAGTAGGTTATTATTCTTTAGAGAATATATTTATCAACATTAACTATTTCAGTTTGTCAGCATCCATGTTTTGCCTAAATTAAAAATAGTTATATTTAGGAAAAAAACGAATTGAATACAGTTTTAGCCAAGGGCATAAATTCAGCAAAACAATAACATAAAATAACAGATATATTTTTAAAAAAATCAAACATTCCGTTAATAATTTGTTTCGCTATTCTATATTTAAAATGACATTTCCTTAATGATTTTTTCCTTCTTTGAATATTCATTTAAATTGCAATTGTATAAATCAAAAATATAATTTTGCCTTTGTTCATCTTTTCTTCCTCATTTTATATTAGTGATTTATTTTGAAAAATAAACAGTTCTTCTTTGCAGGGTGGAGTATTTAAATTAAAGAACAGTTCATGGAATGTTTATTTACATTGGAATGAAATTAATAATTCAAAAGACATTGAGTGATTTTATTTTTTTCTGTCTCTCTATTTTCTTCTCTCCAACAAAAGTCATTTATGAGAATGCAGTTTCATAAATTACATGAAATACGATTTTTAGAAATACGATTGTTTGTGGTAACTCTAAGAAATTTTTGCAAGACATCTGTTACTACAAAAGCACTACAATTGCGGCTAATTATAAATGTACTTAAAATGAAATAATTTCTGCTTAAGTATCTAATATCATACAATAAAACTTGTAATAATATTTTTCCTAACGAAGAAGTTTTAATCAGTGTCGAATTATTTAGTAAAGATTTCGCAAAAAATTACTTTATGATCGATTCGCAGCAGTTACTTTATGATATATATAACAGATATACATTTTAGAAATACATTAGATATAATAGAAATACACTATACTTTAGTTAAATATTTTAGCTTCGTCTAAAGAACGGAACGAAATATGTAACATTGCCAAAATATTTGGGTAAAGTTCAGCGAATTAAAGGTATAATTTTGCAATATTGTCATTTCATTATAGACATTCGCAACGTATTCTCAAATAATTGTCATTGAACCAAAATTGACATTTTAAAAATATTTACGACGAACCAAATATTAACGTTATACTGTGCCAATATTTTTACCTCTTCCCCTCATAATATCGTAAGCGACAATTTTTGAGAAATAACTAATTCTAGATAAAACTATAAACATGAAAAGAGACATTTCCTCTGTCTTAGAAAAATAATCACTAAATTACATGATGAAAATTATTTTGTTAGAATTTTGTTGGGCATTTTTGTTTTGGTGTATTCTCCCACTTTAATATCCAACGCTACACGCTAAAATATTTTCATTACTTTGTCGCTGTATCTTAGCAAATGTTTTACATACATTTATATATAGTTTATTTTCATATCGTTATGTACATTGCTGTATTTATGGAATTTCCACTTATATTTTTGTATCTAATTTTATAAGGAATTCCTTCCACCTAAAACAGTAATTTCATTGATACTGTACTTTCATTAATACAGAACTTTCATTGATACAGTACTTTAATCGATTCAGTAATTTGGTTGCGAAATTTTGATTTAGTCACGTTAAGGATATAAGAATAAAACATTTTTATTATAGGATTGATTTAGGTGAAGACCAATGTTACTGAATTAAAAAGTAATCAAAGCTGAACAATGCTTGTATATATATATATATTTATATATATAAATTGTTTCTTAGAAGTTAAATTTAAATGTTATATGTATATATATATATATATATATATATATATATATATATATATATATATATATATATATATATATATATATATATATATATATATATATATATATATATATATATATATATATAGCATTTAAATCTAACTTCTCAGAAACAATTTAATGTAATTTAATGTGTGTTACATAATTCACTCAAGAGCTAATAACTGGATTTAATTTTATCATTGAGTGTAGTTAATGTAATCTACATTATTAAGAAAATACAATGAGAATTTACTTTCGTGATAATGCTTCGTTTGAATTATTCTCTTGTTTCTGATTGAAATTTAAAATTCATTCTTCTGTAAAAATAATTGGTTTATTCTTTGAGTTCCTCTTAAAAAATTATTTTCACAACTGTTTTAATTTTCCATCATATTTTAGTCACTTATAAATGCATTACTAGAAATAAAGCACACAAAATACCACATTTGAATTTTTTGTGAAATTTATATTTCTTATCACTGGCGCCAGTGCCTGGATCTGTTAAATTTATCAGAGGCAAACTTTTCTGGCGCCCATGCCAGAAATATACAAATTAAGTTTTACAACCAAATCAATATTATTTTAGTTGTAGATATTATCAAAAACAATCAATTTGGGAAGAAAAAGAAAAAAGAACGTAATATTTTGGAATCAAAATACCTACAGTGTATATTTATGAAATAATGAACTAAAAGTGACAATTTCTAATAGGTGAGACATTCCTCTGAACATTCTTTTTTTAAATATGATGCATTTGGTTTTCAGCAATGATATTATTTACTTGATCTTGAAAAGGAATGAACTATTCATTTAAATTCTTTTTCACTGTCAAAACTTTTATAGTTCCCTTAATATTTTCATTTGAATACAAAGGTGCCAGTAACTATATACAGGGTGATTAAAAACTTATCGTTCAAATTTCGTGGGGAGGTAGGGAATACGTCAGGAAACCGATTGCACATAGGAAAGTATCTCCACAAACGACATCTACATGAAAAAAAAATGGACAAGTAAAGTGAACGCAAGGAAACGGTACAGTTAAGTGGTAACGAATGTGGCTTTTGTTCCAAGAAGGTAAAGTGCAGCCTCACAGTAGGTGATCAAAAATGCGACCGTTTACAGGAACACAAGATTCACAGCGCCGTTGCTTTGACCGCTGAACATTTTAAAAACGCCTGGCATATCACAGACAATGGTTGCGGCGGCCACTATTCGTGCAACAACTTCCATTTCGCTGTCGACAGGGGTCTCGTGCAAATGGTCTTTCATGTCCCCCACAAAAAGAAATCCATGGGCGATAAATCCGGTGACCTGGGTGGCCAAGCGATCGGTCTAACTGTGCCGATTCATCGAGCTCCGAAGGTTCGGTTGAGGTAATCACGCACAAAAATTGTGGTTTTGGCAGGAGCCCCATCATGTTGAAACCACATATCTCGGCGGATATGCGCAGGAACAGCGCCCAGAAAAGTCGGTAACACTGTCTCGAGAAAGATTAGGTATTTCTGGCCGTCTAATCGAGGCGGTAGCAAGTAAGGTCCCAACAAACAGTCACCAATGATTCCAGTGCAAATACATGAACGAGGAAAGTTAAGACAAAGAATAAAATAAGCTAAAAAAATAAAACTAAAAATGAAAACAAAAAGTAAAAAACAAACAAATTAAAAAAAAAATAAAGTTTAAAAGAACCGGAAAGAACTAAATTAAACTAGAAGTTTCCAGGCGTTAAATAAAGGTCATTAACGAGATTTTTGGAGTTTTTAAAGATTTAAAAGGCTTTGTGGAAGTGCAGATGAGAAGTGGAAATAGGAGAAGAAATAGTACTAGCTTTAGGAAAGTCAAAACAATGATTAGGACGCAATGGAAGATTGGGTACACACAGCGCCCTGTACATACGCATGCGTACATTTGTGGAGATACTTTCCTATGTAAAATCGTTTTCCTGACGTATTCCCTACTTCCCCACGAAATTTGAACGATAAGTTTTGAATCACCCTGTATAATGCCAATAACTGTACTGTTTACCCTATATTTAAATCTAACTTCTGAGAAATAATTTAATGTTTGTTAAATAATTTACTCAAGAGCTAATAACTGAATTTAATTTTATCATTGTGCGTAGTTAATGTAATCTACATTATTAAGAAAATTCAATGATAATTTTCTTTCATGATAATGCTTCGTTTGATTTATTCTTTGTTTCTGATAGAAATTTAAAATTCGTTCTTCCGTAAAAATAATTGTTTTATTCTTTGAGTTACTCTTTAAAAATTATTCTCACAACTGTTTTAATTTTCTATCAAACTTTAGTCACATACAAAATTTCTTTATGATGCCTGGAGCACTTTTTGACGTGTATTGATCCATTTTTGCAAATGTTAAATCAACTTATGTTGCAGTGCGGTGATGCAAAGTTTACCCAACACTTTGCAGCTAATCTTTAGATTATATCATCACACTCATGATGTACCCTTTTTACAAAATACATCTATTTTTAAAATTCCTTTTTAAAAAAAATGGAGCAGTTAATGAACTAGATTTACGTATTAACATTTTTAATCCTGAAAAATTGAATGTACGGAATTGACGGATTTACACGTTTCAGACACTAAATATTCCGAAAAACATATTTTTAGAATAAAAATTTTGACGTACATCTGTGTGTATGTGTGTCTGTAAACGCTCTATCTCCCGAACAAATTGAGATAGAGACTTGAAATTTGCTATGTACATAGTATGTAATAATGGGAAGAAGCTTTTTGAATTTCAGTAAACTCGATTAACCAGAACTATTTTTTTCGGGCTCTCGAAATATTTTTTCTGATAAGAGGTATATAAAAATTTTCGAAATAGTTTATTTTAAGGAGATAATATAAAAGACAGAAAAAAACATAAATTTTGCATAAAGCCTGAAGTTGATCGGATAATTGGTTGCCGAGATATTTGTAATCCTATTTCCCACACTCTTCGATTTTTCATGACCCTGTATTTCATCCCAAATTCAATTCAAATATATATTTAAATTGGAAATGAGACGCTTAATCAGATTCAATAAACCGCTAGTTAATAGGATTATTGTTTCTGGAGTTATAAGGATGTTTCTTTTAAGCAATTCAGTAACAAAGCATTTAATGTTTAGGACGTCATCAAGCCACGATTTTTTTCGAATTGCAATGCATTTTATAAGTAGTTTACACAAGTATTATTTCCATATTTTACATTATGCATATCCATGATGGGTAAATATTACGCTGCCCCCCTCTGCCATCAGCTATGGAAACCCCTGATGGCATTCATAAAACGGATTTGTAATAAACCAGCGTGTCGAACAATAATAAAAAATAATGGTATACTTAAAATCAACATTTTTGTATCTATTAGAAATCAAAATCACAGCCTTTTTATTTAACCAAAAGGGAGTATCACAGTCAGCAGAAACCTGTTTTCCGTTGATACAAAGAAAAAAAAACTAAATTGAATTTTTCATGAGTCTGGTCTTGCTTTGTCCAAAATGTGCTAGCATAAAAACAAATAACAAGTTGAAAACTGTACGTCAAACGTGACCAATGAGGTGCGTTCGTTCTATAGTTAGTTATATAAATATTCAGATCTTGATGATTTTATATTCTGTGAAATGAATTACATCTTCTGCAGATTATATTCTGTTATAAAATAAGTATCTCGGTCGCTTGACGATTAAACCTCGGAAGCTCATATAACAAGAAAGCACCGATTTTTTTTTAATTCAAATTTCTTAATAAGTATATTGATTAATATCTTCTACAGTTTTGATTCGATTTTCATTAAATTTGAACTGTCTCTACAAAATTCTTCAAAGATAATATATCTTAAATTTCAAACCATTCGGTTGGGTAGTTTTTGCGTTGTTATATGCGGACAGACGAACAGACAGACGGACGGACGGACGGACCAGACGACGACAATAGGTACTACGTATTTATATAATTACGAACGCATCTAATAAAAGATTACACCATTCGTACCCAAAATACAACAAGCGTAGCGTTCCATATTTTATATTGTGATAGAGATAACTTATAATGTCACTTATAAAAAAAATGTATTTCTACTATCATGAATAGGAATATCATTATATGTTTCATATTAAAACACAAATCCATCACAACACCACGTGTATTGATACACGTATTAAAAAGAAAATTCCGAGTCAACTTGGAAGGAGATACACTGTCATTTGATTGTGAGTTAAGGGGACAATGGACTTCAAATGGGGGACAATGGACCCAAAAAACGAAAATTATTTTTGTGCATATTATTTTTTTTCTACAGTTTGTTCTGAGCCATTTGCAAAAAACCGCATGCAGCTGCGACTATTTTTCGCAAAGTTACAAGCGTTTGAATTTTGTACACAAACAATTTTTCGGCCCTTTAATATACTTTAAATCTGTTTTTCTCAAAACTGATTTTTCAACGATTTCAGATTTTTGAAATGCTCCGAGCGTCTTAGTTTTTGATCAAAATTCACGAAATTGATAAGGAAGTATACTGACGTTGTGTACAAGGAAACGAAGCATGTATTTTGAAATTAGACTTCATTAAGATAGTTAAATTTGATTTTAAACTTGTTCAAAGGACAAATTTTGAGGAAAATCGATAGGAAATTCAGAAAAAAAATCTCTAAAAAATTAACTATACAAGCGATTAAAAAAATCAATGCTTAGATTTGTTTGTAATATAGTTTTAAGTGATTAAAATTCAAAAGCAAGGACATATCTAAAAAAATAAGACGTCCGGAGCATTTTAAAATTTCCTTTTAAAATTTAAATTCTTTTTAAAAAAATCTTAAAATTGCAAAAAGATTGGAAATTTCTTTTAATGTGTTTTATATACGTATGATGAAATGTATAGATAAAAAAAATATATCTCTATAATGAAAGTTTAAAAACAAAATTTTTAACATCCACCGTCCCCTTAATTGGATAGCTCATCTCATATAAAGATATTTTTGTCCTGACGTTACCTATGTCTTCTCTCCTATTATTGCTATATTAACAGAATAAACTGTATATTGATTTTTTTTTCATGTTTCCTATAATTTTGTAAAACATTTTTGTTATGTTTTGTAAAAAAAATTGGTAAGCTTTCAGTATGCTTTAGAGACAAAAAAAAAAATCTATTTCATTTCAAACAGAATATTTTTTTCGATGTCTTACTACTAGACTTTCACATTAAAAAATGGGAATAAAACTAATCTACCGGCAAACAATTGCTAAAACGGGCTTTTAAGAAATTAATGATTTTGTGGTAGATATTTTACTGTAAGATAATAAATAGATTTATTTTTACACTGCTTTTAAATTGTTTTTGAAATATTCAGTACTAAAAAAATGACTGTTTATTGACAAAAGCTCTCTTATATAATAATTTGTTAGTTTTAATTGAATTGCTTCTTCCGTAAAGATGACTCTTTTACACTTTGAATTTCAGCTTAAATAATGTTTTTAACATATTACATTCTGATATAGCTTAAATAATTTTATAAGAAGGAATTACTCTGCAATGGAATAATGTTTTAGAATATTAATCCTGTTTTCCTAGTGTTAATGCATGCTGTAATCGGATAATGCCGTAATTACAAAAAATAATTTAAAAAAAATATGACAGTGTCCTACTTACTCTCATTCGAGTTACGATTCTTTGGAGTTAACAAAAGGTACAGCAAGGAGAGATGGCGCGGTCGGAGAGATTGCGCATATAGAGGTTCGGGGGTAGGAGTAGAGTGAGTGGGTAGCGACTCCAGGTAGTTGTACAACAGCCGTAGTGGAGTGTCTACTTGAAAGTGCACGTTGATTGTTTTGAGCGTCTAAGATAAATCATTGCTATTTGTTTTGTTTTCCCAAAGTAAGTGTTTCAATTTTCATAGCTATTCATCAGAATTTCTATACAATGCCAGTAGTAAAAAATATTTTAAACTTAAACGATGTCTCATAAGCTACTAATCTAGACTAACAATGTGAACATTAACGGTTTGTTTTAGTATCGTCCATGTTTATATAAAAGGCCTCGCAATCTCTCCTACAGAAATTGGAGAGTTTGCGCATCTGCTACTTAGGAGAGATGGCGCATTGTTTCCATTAGTTTTCATGCTAGGAGAGATTACGCAGCTTATTGGTAAATGTGCATAAAAAATGAAAAATTAAAATGGACTAATTTTAAGTTACACGTGTTATCAAGTAACTTAATGTTATTTTGTAATCTTATCTGGACTTGCTTTTTCTGATTCTTTAATCATTAGGTTAAAATATTGACTCCTAATACAATAACATTTGTTCACAGAAACCTTAGAACAATGTCATTTTAGTGTAATTATTATTGTTAACAAATTAATTGTAGTTATTATTAGTAACAATCACTCCTACCCATGTGCGAAATCACACCAAGCCTGTAAGGGCAGTTTGCGCAAAATAACTTTCTTGGTTTTATTACAACTGTTCTATTAAATTACAATATAACAACAAAATAGCAATGGAAATGCATAAAAACAAATGAAGTAAAAGTTATTCATGGATAGTTTAGCAAAAAATTAATATTTAGAGGTTTTATTGTTATTCTTTTGAATTGTGCGCAGACTCCCCTAGCTTTACCTTACACTGAAAACAGAAGAAAAAATAATATCAAGCAAATCTGAATTGAACTGATTTGATTTAAATTGGAATGAATTGATTTTAATTGAACTAATTCTTTGAATTGAATCGGAATAGAAAAAACCTCTGCTGTACAAGAAGAAATTAAATGTATAAAGACAAAAATGTTTATAGCAAACAAGTTATTTTTGAGAAACAAATAAAACCTTCAAAGGCACTACTTCAAATGATTGACTTCAAAGGATTATTTTCAACATTCACATTTTTGTGGCAACACTGTAATTTTATCCCCATTAGAGTTCTTCATGGGTATATACAAGACCCAATCCCGAAATTTGTATTCCAAATTAACCCAAAAACCACACAAAGTTGGAACACTTACAAACGAAATTGAAGCAGAATTCCAGAAACTTAATTCATTATCCATAGAATATATCATCCATGTCCAATTAATTCATATTTTAATGCAATTATGGTAACATACTCTATAACATATCTAATATCAACATTATCATTTATGTACATATATATACATACATATATAGTAATATATATATATATATATATATATATATATATATATATATATGTATTTTGTCAATTATCTTATGTTTCAAAGGAATAATTGTACAAAAAGTTTATATATACATATGTGTGTGGGTGTGTGTATCATTTATATTAAAACATATATAGATTTTATATCTGGAATAAAAACTATGTATTGAGGAACGAATTACTAAAACCGAATCCCAAGAATCAAAATACAGCTCGAAACTGAAACAAATAAAGTCAGCACGACTCTAAACCGATCAAAACAAATTAAATCTCCTCTTATTAGACCGATTCGTGGTTTATGCCGCGTTCACAAAGATGCGGTTTACCGATCTGTTACATGTTCTCATGCTGTTCAATCACTCTTATTTAAAATCATTTTTTTCTCATCTGTTGAAAATGTAGCTCATCTGGATGCGCAGTAGACGATGATATAATAAATATTTTGCCATACTTGTGGAAAATCAATTATACGCGATACGTAATTCATTTTCAAAACGTAAAGTATTAGTGTTTTACTTAAAACCATATAAAATTTTCGTGACGATTGGATCACTTTTATGAAAGAGAAAACTTAAATTGTGAGAAAAAAAGACAATAAAATCGAGAGGCAGGCATATTCATCATTGTTAGCTCCCAATTATATTATAACAGGATATTTTGCATACTAAAACCGTTTTAAAGTTGGATCATCCATTGAAGCGGTCTGCGTGGGCATACAAAGAAAAAAGTGTTGTATAACCTAATTTTTATTGAGAATCATTTACAGTCGTTTCCTCCCAATCAACATAAAAATAATAAACGTTAGAAAAAAAATGGATTTCCATTAATAAACTAGACAAACCCTAGATACCACTGAAAATAAAAGTGCTTGCTATGCAAACAACAATGCGCTCAATCTACGATTTATACCTACTTTAAAAAACAAAATCCTAATGTCAAACAACAAGACGAAATTGACGATCATATCCTCGTATTAACATTATCGACCAGGAACGAAATTAAACAGATTTAATTTGATAGGCAGATTTAATTTGATTGTAATAGGATTTTTAATCTAATTGAACCTAACTACACAATACAAAAAATAAAAGATTGTCTGCTAATAAGAATAAAGAAGCAATCAGATTATGATTGATCCCTTCATTAAATAAATCGGTCAAGTGCGAATACAACTCGCGCTTAAAGGGTTCCGTAAATTAAATTTATTAATTAATAAACTCTTACTACCCCTAATATTTTCATAGGTTTAGTTTCAATAGATTCGGAAATAGGAGAGGGGAGGATATATTTTTCCAGTATACTTTCAACTATATCTCTGAAAATATAATACATAAAATTAAAACATATGTATTTTTGAGTTCGGTATTACGAGATTTTTCACACTATATACAAAAGAAAACTTTTTTTTCAAATAAATTAATTATCCCCCTATTTTGTTTTTCTAAACATATTTCTGAAGGCTTTGTAACTTTACCAAGTTTGAACTTTCCACGTCGCATAGTTTACAAGAAAAAAGGGCTGCGGCAGACTGAGACAGACAAAGGAGTGATCTTATAATGGTTCCGTTTTATTTTTTAAAGTACGGAACCCTAAGACGATGTTCTTAATGGCGAATCATAAGATGGAAATGACGATCCTGGGGTCTTTCCCCGATTCTCGTTGAGGAACTAAAATGTACATCATTAATCGTCACATTGTGTTTCAATCATTTTATGTATTCTGCGGAAATTATATTTCAATACTATTTTATTGGCCATCAATTGTATTTGACTTACCATATCATCGAGGTCCACTACGAGAAAGAACGTGATTACCTCTGTAGGTTTTCACACCCCTCGAGTTGTGGTAAAGCAAGTACGGGTTGGAACATCCCGACTTAAGGCCTAGGGCCTAGTTTCCCTTCTGGGATTCTAGCTCCGAAGCTGTTGGGGGACGCCGGCTCGTCTCCAAGTGTCAAGCGGTGACTCCCCGTGGTTTCACCGCGTGTCGCAACGACCTACGTCGTCTCACTTGGGTTCAAGGTTAGAGGGTCCGTATTGGTTCGGCTCTCTGACCTTCCGAAGCGCCGTAGCGACACAAAGCTACTGGCGCAATAAAAGTCTATCAGGGATTGGGTTCGGTGGTGGATTGTGCGCGGTGCGCCCCTTCATGGGCGCCTGCGGCGCATGTTAGTTTTGCCATATCATCGAATTACATTGGGTTTATCGGCTCCCAATACCAACGTAAGAACAACTCTAGTGAAGAATTCTTTCTAAGCCCCACCCCCCACGCACACACATTCTTTCAAAATTTACATGGAATAAATTTTATTATTGATTAAGAAATGTTTTTCTTTAAATCACACAAAATTATTATTTGAGTTTCAATTTTGATTAATATAGTTAACTAAATTAAATGACAATTTAATTGAACAAAAAAATTAACAGTTATAATTACAGTACCTAACGGGAGTGGGATTATTAATCTCACACTCAAGAACGTTCTGTGTGTTCCGGAATTAAAATGTAATTTGCTATCAACATCTAAAGCAACGGCTAATAATCGTTCAGTGATTTTAAAGAACGATATGCTAAAAGTAGTGTACCACATGTTTCGACGCTAATACAAACTGTCTATAAAGGGTATTTATATTATGTACACCCAAGCATCGAGAGAGCTGCGATAGAAGAGGTAAATGATTTTCTAAAATGGCATCTTAAATAAGTCCTTATTTAAGATTATAATAAAGGTCTAAGGTTATTATTTAAGATTATTAAAAAAGTCTAATACAGGATGAAGCTATAAAGGTCATTCAAATAAGTTTGATTTAAACAGACTTAAATCTAATAATATGGTTAAAATTCAAATTTCAATGATAATGAGTCTCTTTAAAACTGCAAAATTTTTATTCAAGCTAAACAAACTGTGTACCCTATCCCTAAAGAATCAACATTTAAAAGTGGCGATTTTTTAACTATTATTCATTCAGACATGTGTGGGCCTATGAGAGTTCCATCCAATGGAGGCTTGCGATATTTTGTTTTTTTTATTGACGACAAATCATGTTACATTGAAGTCAGTTTTCTTAAAACCAAAGATTATGTTAAGGATGAATTTGTTAAATACAAAGCAGCAATTGAAACCCGTATAAGGAAGAACATATAATTTCACAATTTACATGGAATACATTTTATTATTGATTAACAAATGTTTTTCTTTAAATGACACAAAATTATTACTTAAGTTTCAATTTTGTTTAATATATTCAACCCAATTAAATGACAATTTACACCTTGACACAAATGACACTTTACACAACAAAATTGCAAACTTTACTTTTAATCATTGTTTGAAACCTGAAGGACCTTAGGGACGGAGTAAATTAGGCGGAGATATTAATATAGTCAACTGAATTAAATGACAATTCCCACCTTTCTCCAATTTATGTGTTAATTATATAAGAACATTCATGCTAAAACTCATTATAGTGGATACAATTTAAATACAAGCAACGCAAGATAAACAGAAAATTGTATTAAACAATAATAAAAAGGATGAGTTGTAGTAGCATAAACACCTGCTGCATACTCAATGCACAAATAACTTTTAAAAAGCAAATATTCACTTTTGATGATATTTATCTTTAATGTTATCTCAAGTAAAAGCATAAATGTGATAAACATTTAAAAAAAAAAAAACTAATTTAGTTAAGTAAAAATGAAATAAGTTACACAAATACACGGAGGGGGGATTTCGTTTGCTAGTGGAGGGATTTCCAATAAAAAATAATTAAATCTAGCAGAACAAAATTGCAAACTTTACTTTTAATCATTGATTGAAACCTGAAGGGCCTTAGGGACTAAGTAAATTAGGCGGAGATATTAATATAGTCAACTAAATTAAATGACAATTCCCACCTTTCTCCAATTTATGTGTGAATTATATAAGAACATTCATGCTTAAACTCATTATAGTGGATACAATTTAAATACAAGCAACGCAAGATAAACAGAAAATTGTATTAAACAATAATAAAAAGGATGAGTTGTAGTAGCATAAACACCTGCTGCATACTCAATGCGCAAATAACTTTTAAAAAGCAAATATTCACTTTTGATGATATTTATCTTTAATGTTATCTCAAGTAAAAGCATAAATGTGATAAACATTTAAAAAAAAAAAAACTAATTTAGTTAAGTAAAAATGAAATAAGTTACACAAATACACGGTGGGGGGATTTCGTTTGCTAGTGGAGGGATTTCCAATAAAAAATAATTAAATCTAGCAGAACAAAATTGCAAACTTTACTTTTAATCATTGATTGAAACCTGAAGGGCCTTAGGGACTAAGTAAATTAGGCGGAGATATTAATATAGTCAACTAAATTAAATGACAATTCCCACCTTTCTCCAATTTATGTGTGAATTATATAAGAACATTCATGCTTAAACTCATTATAGTGGATACAATTTAAATACAAGCAACGCAAGATAAACAGAAAATTGTATTAAACAATAATAAAAAGGATGAGTTGTAGTAGCATAAACACCTGCTGCATACTCAATGCACAAATAACTTTTAAAAAGCAAATATTCACTTTTGATGATATTTATCTTTAATGTTATCTCAAGTAAAAGCATAAATGTGATAAACATTAAAAAAAAAAAAAAACTAATTTAGTTAAGTAAAAATGAAATAAGTTACACAAATACACGGAGGGGGGATTTCGTTTGCTAGTGGAGGGATTTCCAATAAAAAATAATTAAATCTAGCAGAACAAAATTGCAAACTTTACTTTTAATCATTGATTGAAACCTGAAGGGCCTTAGGGACTAAGTAAATTAGGCGGAGATATTAATATAGTCAACTAAATTAAATGACAATTCCCACCTTTCTCCAATTTATGTGTGAATTATATAAGAACATTCATGCTTAAACTCATTATAGTGGATACAATTTAAATACAAGCAACGCAAGATAAACAGAAAATTGTATTAAACAATAATAAAAAGGATGAGTTGTAGTAGCATAAACACCTGCTGCATACTCAATGCACAAATAACTTTTAAAAAGCAAATATTCACTTTTGATGATATTTATCTTTAATGTTATCTCAAGTAAAAGCATAAATGTGATAAACATTTAAAAAAAAAAAAAAACTAATTTAGTTAAGTAAAAATGAAATAAGTTACACAAATACACGGAGGGGGGATTTCGTTTGCTAGTGGAGGGATTTCCAATAAAAAATAATTAAATCTAGCAGAACAAAATTGCAAACTTTACTTTTAATCATTGATTGAAACCTGAAGGGCCTTAGGGACTAAGTAAATTAGGCGGAGATATTAATATAGTCAACTAAATTAAATGACAATTCCCACCTTTCTCCAATTTATGTGTGAATTATATAAGAACATTCATGCTTAAACTCATTATAGTGGATACAATTTAAATACAAGCAACGCAAGATAAACAGAAAATTGTATTAAACAATAATAAAAAGGATGAGTTGTAGTAGCATAAACACCTGCTGCATACTCAATGCACAAATAACTTTTAAAAAGCAAATATTCACTTTTGATGATATTTATCTTTAATGTTATCTCAAGTAAAAGCATAAATGTGATAAACATTTAAAAAAAAAAAAACTAATTTAGTTAAGTAAAAATGAAATAAGTTACACAAATACACGGAGGGGGGATTTCGTTTGCTAGTGGAGGGATTTCCAATAAAAAATAATTAAATCTAGCAGAACAAAATTGCAAACTTTACTTTTAATCATTGATTGAAACCTGAAGGGCCTTAGGGACTAAGTAAATTAGGCGGAGATATTAATATAGTCAACTAAATTAAATGACAATTCCCACCTTTCTCCAATTTATGTGTGAATTATATAAGAACATTCATGCTTAAACTCATTATAGTGGATACAATTTAAATACAAGCAACGCAAGATAAACAGAAAATTGTATTAAACAATAATAAAAAGGATGAGTTGTAGTAGCGTAAAATTTCGTTCTGCATACTTGATGCACAAATAACTTTTAAAAAGCAAATATTCACTTTTGATGATATTTGTCTTTAATGTTATCTCTAGTAAACGCATCAATGTGATAAACATTAAAAAAAACTAATTTAATTAAGTAAAAATGGAATAAGTTACACAAATACACGGGGGCGTATATCGTGTGCTAGTGGAGGGATTTTCAATAAAAATAATTAAATCTAGCAGAAAAAATTGCAAACTTTATTTTAATCATTAATTGAAACCTGAAGGACCTTAGGGACGCAGTAAATTAGGCAGAGATATTAATATAGTCAACTAAATTAAATGACACTTTACACCTTTCTCCAATTTATGTGTGAATTATATAAGAACATTCATGCTAAAACTCATTATAGTGGATACAATTTAAATACAAGCAACGCAAGATAAACAGAAAATTGTATTATACAATAATAAAAAGGATGAGTTGTAGTAGCATAAAATTACCTGCTGCATACTTGATGCGCCAATATCTTTTGAAGAGCAAATATTGACTTTTGATAATATTTGTCTTTATTTCTATCTCCAGTAAAAGTATAAATGTAATTTAAAAAAAAACTAATTTAATTAAGTAGAAATGGAAAAAAAATACACAAATACGCGGAGGAGTATTTGGTTTGCTACACTGTTAAAAAAATCTGAAATTCATGGGTATTTTTTCCTAAATATCACAGAAAAAGTCCTTTTTTGTGACAAAGGGGTATTTTCCGTTAAAAACCAGAAAATTTCCTCATATTTCCTGAAAACAACGGAACGGACGGAGACGAAAGGGTCCAACGGAAATATTCCGTTATCTTATCTGCTGCATATTTATTTTCAATGTTTAAAAAACTGACATGTTGTTACACAGAAAAACTAAAAATTTAATAAATTAAAATTTCGAGTTTATTTAAAACAACAGCAACAACAACAAAATAGTACTTTCGAATTAAAAAAAGTAACAATTTTCCCATTCTTTAAAAATTATTTGCAATTTATTTTTTTAAGTTATAAGAAAATATTCACATTTAAAATATATTCTAAACAAGCAGATTAAAAATATATACATAATAGTTAAATTAAGGAGAAAAAAAATCGATTTTACTCAAAAAAGCAACATACAAAAATAATTCTTTCAAATAAAAAGAAAATAATAATATTTTTCTCATTCCTTTAAAATTATTCGCAATTTAATTTTTAAAGTAATAAAAAACACTCGCACTGAAAATATATTCTAAGCGAACACATTTAAAAAATATATAACAGTTGAAAAAAAATTGCTTTTCTTAAACAAGCAAACATTTTTTATCGAATTTAATTCAAATATAATATTCATATTTTACATCTAACAATCAAATAAGAATTATTGAATAATCTAACAATTAATTAAGAATGTATATAATTCATGTTTTTATCCTGTATTAATATTACAATTTTAAAACATCAACATCATCTCATAACGAAATCTCCCCGCAATTAACTTCAAAATTACCAAGCTTCTAAACCCCAAATTATGTCAGTTCTAATCCGCCATTTTGAGAATTTCCATATGATCCTTTCAAACTGCTATTCTAGCAAGCGGCCACTGGTCAAACCGGCAAGACGCACGGTGGACGATTTGCTGATTCTAGCTGGCCAAAAGTCGATTTTTCAAAGTTTATCCAACTGGAATTTTTTTTTTTTTTTTACCACATGTACCTTATATGTGCAGGTGGTGGGCACTGCAGATGTTTTTGATATAAATGCAACCGTACTGCCAGTAGGTGAGTATGAAGTTGGCGTTTATTAGAGAGAATAAATCGATAATTTCTAGTATATTGTTTTAATATGTGAATGTTGAAGAAATTGAAAGAAATTGTACATTATGAGTGCTTTAGAACAAGGCATGTACTTTATATTTTTTTAATTTATAAGCATAATTTTTTCTTTTGTCAATAGTTATTTCACATTTAATGTTTTTAATGACTTTATGCATTTTTTATAAATTTCATTTTGAAAATTCAAAAAGTTATATGATAAAGCTAGATAAATCTCAACTTTTAATTTTAGTAAATAGTTTAGAGTCTTAGATATTGGATAAACGTTTACTTGTCTGCTTCTATCTGCTTCCGTAGATTTTAAAGTTGTTTTTATCATACGAAGTCTAAAGTTATTATTATATTTTTTATTCTAAGAACACTTTTCTTTTTACCAGGGTCATCAGAATGTAAACCAATCACACGAATAAGCTTTTATAATATTATACAGCAGCAACAAGCTTCCACATTTATCGAAAAAATCGAATTGGCTTAATATGTTTTGTTGACAAATGAAAATTATAACGAAGTACAAATGAAAGTTTTCAAGCAGGAAATGATTATACAGAAGGCCCAGTTTAGACAAAAGTGGACTGCTGTACATAGAGCACATGAGAAATTTATGAAAAAATATGAAACTTGGCTGCAAAGCAGTTTTGAAATACCTCGTTCAATCAGTACTCGTAACTTACTCAGGAAAGCCAGAATGAAGAACTATTAGATGGCGAATTGTCAGAAAATTTCTACGCAATTTTCTTATTCCTTTGTATATATAATAATATGTATTACTCTTTAATATTTATTTTGTATCCCAATTTCTAGTAGATTATTATAAAAAATTACTTTTATAATTTGGTATCATATAATAAATATAATTCTATCGCTTAAATCTTAATAATATTATAAAAGTTCATAAATATTGTCCTTTTTAGTTATCAAGTAAAAGATTAACTCATTCATACATGTTTTAAAGCTTTAAATAATTTAAATATTTAACTGAATGGTACATCATAGTAATATAATTAAAAAATTCACATCAGGGTGGCTAGTGGTCAGGGTAAAATACAGTCAAAAAAGTGATAAACACCAGTATATTCTCATAGAAAAATTCATGTCGATTATTCGATCAAATAATTAACATGAATTTTTCTATAAAAATATATTGGTGTTTATAACTTTTTTTGACCGTATTTTTCACTGACCACTAGCCATCCTGCACATCTAATGTACTACATTAATAATTTTTAATTAAATATAATGATTTCTTATTAAACTACCGTTTAAAAATTCATATATTTTCTTTAAATCAGCCTAATATATCGTTTATATAAACGAAAAATAGATTTCATCAAATAGAAGTTGAAAAATAATTTTGGTCAGCTGGAATCGGCAAATCTCCCACCGTGAGACGCTAGACTCGAGGCACTGTCACCCCTGGTTCAAAACCCAATGTCTACCCGAAAATGTTCTTGACGTATATCAGATGTTAAATACTCCCGCAATTGTCCAAAGATAGCAGCACCAAGTGAGATGTAAAAAAAAAAATTAAACTGAGTTTATCTATAACGGAAAATTTCCTTTTTTGTCACTGCTACGATAAATATTTCCGTGATTTCTGAGAGCGTTAACGGAAAGTTACCGCTTCTGCAAACGGAGATTTTCCTTCTTTTCTCTTTCAAAACGGAAAATCTACTAACGGAACGGAAAAAGTCCGGCAACTTTGCTGCCAGTAGTTTTACCGTGAATTTACGGATTTATTTTTAACAGTGTAGTGGAGGTCTTTCCAATAAAAATAATTAAGTCGAGCAGAACAAAATTGCGAACATTAATTTTAATCATTTTTTGAACGCATTGTTTGAATGGCTCTTCTCTCATTTCTCTCATTTATTTATGAATCATATAAGAGCATGCTAAAACTCATTATAATGGATACTAATTAAATACAAGCAACGCAATATAAACAGAAAATTTAATCAACAATAAGTTACATAATGAGTTGCAGTAGCATAAAAACACGTGCTGCATACTCACTGCGCCAATAACTTTTAAAGAGCAAATATCGACTTTTGATGCTATTTGTCTTTAATGATACCTCTAGAAAAAGTATAAATGTAATAAACATAAAAAAACACTTACTTAATTAAGTAAAAATGGAAAAAAAATACACAAATACACGGAAGCGTATTTCGTTTGCTAGTGGAGTATTTCCAATAAAAATAATTAAATCGAGCAGCAATAATTGCGACCTTTAATTGTATTCATTGTTTGAACGCTGAAGGGTCTTAGGGATGAAGTAAATGAGGCGGAGATATTAATGTAGTACACTAAATTAAATGACAATTTCCACCTTTCTCCCATTTATGTGTGAATCATATAAGGACATTCATGCTAAAACTCCTTATAGCAGATTCCAATTAAATACAAGCCACGCAAGATAAAAAGAAAATTGTTTTAAACAATAAGAAAAGGATGAGTTGTAGTTGCATAAAAACACGTGCTGCATACTCAATGCGTCAATAACTTTTAAAGAGCAAATATTGATTTTGATGATACTTTACTGATACTTTACTGCTATCTCTAGTAAAAGTAAAAAAAGTAATAAACATTAAAAAAACTAATTTAATTAAGTAAAAATGGAGTAAATTACACAAATGCACGGATGCGTATTTCGATTGCTAGTGCAGGTCTTTCAAATAAAAATAATTAAATCGAGCAGAAATAGTTGCGAACTGTAATTGTAATCATTGTTTGAACGCTGAAGGTTCTTAGGATAGAAGTAAATGAGGCGTCGGTATTAATATTGTCAACTAAATTAAATGACAATTCCCACCTTTCTCGTATTTATGTGTGAATCATAAAAGAGTATTCAGGCTAAAACTCATTATATTGAATACAAATTAAATAAAAGCAATGCAAGATAAACAGAAATTCAAATTAAAAAATAAGCAAAATTATGAGTTGCTGTTGTATAAAAATGCGTGATTAACACTCAATGCGCCAATAACTTTTAAACAGTAAACATTGACTTTTGATGATATTTAGCTTTAATGCTATCTCTACCAAAAGTATACATGTAATAAACATAAAAAACTAATTTAATTAAGTAAAAATGGAATAAATTACACAAATACAGGAGGGAGGCTTATTTCGTTTGCTAGCAGAGGGCTTCCCAAAAAGAAATAATTAAATCGAGCAGAAAAAATTGCGAACTTTAATTTTAATCATTGTTTGAACGGTGAAGTGTGTTAGAGAAGTAGTAAATGAGGCGGAGGTAATAAACATGCAATTATTTTGGAATTGACGGCTGTTTTTTTTTTTTTTTTCCAACGTAGGGTATACCTACGGCCGTCCGAGTTCTAATCTAAGATAAATCGTTACAACGATTGATATAAATTGTGTAAGACTTCGTAAAATAAATTTTCTGAAAAAGACTGAAAAAATTATTTATTTTGTGAATAATTTGTATGTTATTTTTCTTTTCTTTAATAATTGAAGTTAATTTGTCAACATGGAAATAATTTCTGTTTTCGACATTGCTCCTCTATACAACTTAAATATTTCAAAGTTACTAAAAATATTTTCTTTAACTGGATTAGCAATAAAAGAAATTTCGCTAGTATTGATATATATATATATATATATATATATATATATATATATATATATAGTATTGAATCCATTAAAATTTACATATTACAAAGTGCTGTTATATAATGGAACTACTAATAGAATCCAATATATCGCAATAAGTTAAAAAGAACAACAACAAGGCTCTCTTTGGCAAAAACTTTATTAAAAAAATTCTACTTAATTATAGTTTCCTCTTTAGATGACTGCTTGCGTGTTGTTGTGTAATTGCTTAAATATACGAACAATAAGAAAAAATAACTATTCTTTTACTTATAACAGCTGTTACTTCCCAAAATTATGTCTCCTTTCTCCTGACAGTTAATGTATCAAAGTCGGAGATTTTAGAGAGAGAACACTTATTAGTACTAAATACACAGCGCTTTAACGACAGCTGAATGAAGATTAAGTGACGAGACTTTCTCCCTTATTTAAAAAAAATCTTGATAAGTTTATATATTGTTTATCCTTTGAGCTTTAAGATTCTTCTGTGTATTTATTTTACCTTACATAAATAATTATATAACCACATTAAATTTAGTTACTGTGTTCATTAAGAATAGGTTTTGAACAAGTTAGCAATAAAAAATCATCAAATATCTCAGAAATAAATATTTTTATAAACAAGTTGTAAATATTATCTTTAATGTCTTTTTTTTTAACAAATAAAATAATGTAGTCTTTTTAATTTACATTCATATATTAGTGAATTTTATTTAATAAATTCAGATTAATACCATAATTTGAATTCAGTAATGTATTTAATATTTAAATTGAATTATGATTAAATTTCTATACAAATTTTAAATAAAACTTTACTTTGCAAAGCAAACATTACATTAGCAAAAATAATGAAAACGCTTTAATTTTTTATAAAATATTACTAAGCATATACCAAGCAACTACGTTGTTTAAAGATTTCAAATACATTTCTCTTCTTTATTAAATCGAGCCTCATTTACTTCTTCCCTAAGTACTTTATAATACTTTATAAATAATCCATTTTTTTTTTGGAAGAGCTTGATTTAATTTAGAAGGAAAAATGTATTTGAAGTTTTTAAACAACGTAGTTGCTTGTTATATTCTTAGTAATATTTTATAAAAAATCAGAACGCTTTCATTATTTTTGCTAATGTAATACATTGCAAAGTAAAGTTTTATTTAAAATTTATGTATAGAAATTTAATCATAATTCAATTTAAATATGAAATATATTACTGAATTAAAATTCTGTTATTAAGCAAAATTTATTCATTAAAATTCACTAATATACGGGTGTAAATTGAAAAGGCTCTAATATTTTATTAAAAAAAGAGAAGTTAAAAATAATATTTACAACCTGTTGATATGAATATTTATTTCTGAGATATTGGATGATTGTGTTTATTTTGTAATTGTTAACACTATTCCTAAAACTTTCCCTAAACTTTCTACGCTTATATAAATATTTATGAAAGGCAGAGAAAATACCTAGAAGATTCTTAAAGCTAAAAGGATAAAAAAATTTATAAACTTATCAAGTTTTTTTTTTTTTTTTTTTTTTTTTTTTAAATAAGAGTGAAAGTCTTGTCACTTTATCTTCATTCAGCTGTCATTAAAGCGCTGTGTATTCACGACTAATAAGTGTTCTCTCTCTAAAATCTCCGACTTTGATACATTAACTGCCAGGAGAAAAGAGACATAATTTTGGGAAGTAACAGCTGTTATACAAAAAAAAGGAGTTACTTTTTCTAATTGTTCGTATATTTAAGCAATTACACAACAACACGCAAGTAGGCATCTAAAGAGGAAACTATAATTAAGTAGAAATTTTTTATGAAGTTTTTTATTAGGGAGAGCCTTGTTATTGTTCTTTTAACTTATTGAGATATATGGGATGCTATTAGTAGTTCCACAGCAAAACTTTGTAATATGTAAATCTTAATTGACTTATGCTTAAAATAAATGGTATATTATAAATATATATTAATATTTTATCAATACTATAGAATTTTCTTTCGTTACTAATCAATTTAAAGAAAATATTTTTAATATCTTTAAAATATTTAATTTTTATAGAGAAGAGATGCCGAAAACTTAGAAATTATTGCCATGTTGACAAATAATTGGAATCATTATTTTAAAAATGTATAAAAAATAATCATAAAATAGGTAATATATACGACTATACTGTTATATATTTAAATGCATAGTTTTCACATAGAAACATGGAGAGACACATTGTTGTTCGACTCTATATGGCTTACATTTGAGTACAGTTACCCTCATGGGCGTATCTAAATGTGTATACTTACGCTTTAGCAATAACTGCTCGTCTGGGAGTTCACAATCACTTTACAATCAATAATTTCGTAAATAACAAAAACCTATCGCCAAATAAACGGGAAAATATTGCCATTGGAATATCAAAATAAATAAATAAATAAAATATAAGAATTTAAGGACACAATTGTTATTTTAATTAATGTAATAACGGTACTTCTCTATTATCCCGTCGAGCACTTTTCATAACAAAAAACTATCGCCAAACTGTAAGATTAAACGCCAAAAATTCAGTCCCATTTACTTAATGTCAGAAGCATTATACGTGTTTGTTATGTCATCAAGTGGTTTTTAATTCGACATTTGCGTGTATTTTTCATTATGTTTTACTTATTTATTAGTTATTTCATAAATTAAAATAACAATTGTGCCCTTAAATTCTTATATTTTATTTATATTTATTTATTTATTTTGAAATTCCAATGGCAACGTTCTCCCGTTTATTTGGCGTCACAGTTTGGCGATAGTTTTTTGTTATGAAAAGTGGTCGACGGGATAATAGGGAAGTACCGAAATAACTAATAAATCAGTAAAACATAATGAAAAATACACGCACATGTCGAATTAAAAACCACTTGATGACGTAACAAACACGTATAATGCTACCGAGATCAAGTAAATGGGACTGCATTTTTGGCGTTTAATCTTACAATTTGGCGATAGTTTTTTGTCGACGGGATAATAGAGAAGTACATAAAAAATATTACATTTCAGTGCGAAATCCTCGCACTGGCCCTCTGGTAATTTTTTGTATCTCGTAATAGTTTAAAAATATTAAATTGTTCTAGTAAGAAATTTTAAACCTCGAAATATTAAATATATACATATATGAAATTTATATTCAAAGTTAATACGTACTCTAACCGTAACAAAACGTAACAGGAATCGATTTCTGTAAGGTTCAAATATGGAATACGGAAATTACAGCTCATTCTTCCCAGCAGTATTTGCGTTATTCTTAAAAAACTAGTAAAAAAATTAATAAAAACTTAAAAAACTTCAGCTTGTATTGTTACTTTTAAAAATAATTTAACGTTAAATGTTTCAAAATTTACCTCTGCGTTGTTTCTAAAATAATTCACCAATTGATTTATCATTAATTATCGGCACATAAAATTTAGCAAATAAGAAAAATATGACATCAAAATTTGACATTATTTTTTGGAGGTTTAAAGATTTTAATGTTTGATATATATTTACAGTAATAAGACGACCCCGTACGGTTATTCTTTTAACATGTTACGTATATTTAAAAATGCCGTTATTCCCAGTATCAAACATTTTGCGAAAATGCTTGCGATATGCCTTTGATTTCGTTTACTGTTATTACTGCGGATGCTTCAGTCAATACAAATATTATTTAGCAGTTTATATTTTTATGACGTCATCAAACGAAAAAAAATTTAGCCTTCTGGAAATACACTAATAAGTAGACTATAGCGTAAGATTCAAAAGTCTTCATGCGGCCATTTCTATATCGAATGTAGATATTACAAATATACAAGATGTGTCTATGTTGAATTTTTCGATTATAAGATTTAACAGTCAGCTCGTAATTTGAGAAATAAAATAATTTCGTAACATATTATGTAAATGACACACACGTCTACCATTTTTCATGAATTATATAATAAATTGATATTTTATAAGCATATATATTTTTAAATATGTTTAAAAAATGTATATTATAGAATTTTATGAGAGTGGTTTGCTAAGTTCTCGGATGACAGTGAAAATACAAGATTTTTTACATCATTTCATATTATTTTTCAATGTTGTCCCTTGCAACGAAATACATTTAAGACACACTCCTGTGTTCGAATTTTCTAGTGCAACCCTGTACGAGGAGGTTCAAAAAGTTCTCGGCCTGACAAAAAAAATACAAGATTTTTGACAATATTTCATTTTATTTTTCAACTTGTAGCACAATACATTTCGGAACACTCTTGAAAAATGTTCATTCATTGGCGTTTCTGGTCGACGTTCAACAAACGCGATACGCATCGAGCGGAAAACTTTTTCATACCCAGCACACCGTGTAAATGTAGTGGACACGGTCTATCGAGTTGTTCAATACGGTATTGTGAATTCTTTAGACGATGTCGTCGCGTCGGTCGTTGTGGTTTTTGGGCGCCCTGAGGGTTCGTCATCGTGAATGATTTCCTAACAGGCTGTAATTCAACAGCCCACTTTTTGTTTACCTTTTAAAACGAAGTATAAAAATCCTTTAATGTGGAATGTAGCTCTTTTTGTATGTCCATGGGGGTAAACCTTTTTTAACAAAGTATCTTATGACAGTTTGATCTGCAATTTTTCCTTTTTCAGGAAATGTCAAAATTTGTTTACTTTACTTAATTGCTAAGCAATATCCAATAAACTCACGCGTGTGAAACTCGGTAGAATGTCATCTAAAGGATCATCATACTTTATTCTTACTTTATTCTTACTTCGTCATACTTGTTCCATATCTGTGTCAGGCCGAGAACTTATCGAACTACCTTCGAAAATAGCAAATAATACGAACAGTCATAAACATACCATTTCTAAATTGAAGGAAAGTATTTCTTCCTGTTCATTCAGTTTGTAAACCTTTCAGGTTACGTTTCATTCAAGATGTCCTGAATGACATCAGGGGTTTCATACGCCTGCAATTTGGAAAGGGAAAAAAATCATTCTGATTCTGTTTTGAGTAAAAATTCGATAAACCAGCTATTCTTTAAATTCATCTATGCCTGTTATATTTTAAAGCTAAATAATTCAAATCAATATTAATTATGATGTGTAAAATATTCTTTTATTCTCCTTATTCGTATCGTAGTCTGCAAATTAAGGAAAAGTTTATATGTTAAACACTATTGTTACGAATGTGTGATTAATTATCAAACTAAGTTATTGCTCCTAGGAATTAGTATGTTTAGTGGGATATTCATATTAATTAAGTCTGAAGCTCACTAATTCAAGTAGTGCGCAATAAAGTATTAATTTATTGAAATGTTGCTATTGAAAATTTTATCTTCTCTCACCGTCAGTGTAGTAAGATTGAAATGGTCTGTAGTATCTGCATTGAGTATAGCAATCTTGTTAGTTGAAGCTATTCGTATATTTTGTGATAAAGTGTTTGTTAATTGCAGCAATTAGCTGTTTGGATTACAATATAATCTGATTTATTCGTGCTTAGTATTTTCTAGAGAGCTGGGGGTAAGACAAACCATAATTTTCATATATTTATTTTAATACTTTTTCTCAATTTAGTCAGATTTTAAGTCAATATTTGTGTGTAATTTTCCCTATTTAATGTGTCTGTAAATAAATTCCGTTTATTCTTAATTAGTAACAAAAAACTTCTTATTTCTACGCACAGGTTAACAAATATTATCTTCGTTATCCGAAATATCCTGTAATAATGTTTTATTTTTTCCCCTGATGAAGTATCTCTGTATAAAAAGTTATTGGTATCATTATGATCAAATGTCGGGGAATTTTAAATTGTATATAAAAAATCTAAACAACTGATCATTTAAATCTTATTTTAGTTTACCAATCATACTGCATTAGTATTGCTAGGAAGAGCAATAGAAACGTATATTTGTCAATTCATATTACTATTATCCTTAAAAAATATTACAACCTATTAAAAATTCATTTTTATTGTCAATAAAATACATACATTAATAGTTATCACTTAAAACACATTTAGCTATTTTCTTTAAAAACGCGTATAACTATAGTCTGACGTCTCAAAAGTATAACACATGCTCAATTTTTTGTAAAGCTTCCTTTAACAATTTTCATTCTGACTCCCCTTATTTTTCATTTCATGCTTCCTGTGTTTCCACTTTTCATAAAAAAATGTATGTTTTATCCTAAGTATGCAGACAAAACCCCTCTACGCTAATTCTTTTGGGAAACGTTTTCGCCCATACATACGGCGTTCATTAGGGGCGTCTTTAGTTCAAATTATGTTGGATTTCAATTTCTTCAGTTTTGGAACGCGATCATAAAGCTTTTTCCTACTTTTATACATTTATCCCTTACTCTCTTCCTCTCTTCTAACATCCTCCGCCAATGGTTGTCATGGTTACACGAAACATATCGTTAGATATATTTCCTTGTTCTAAGCAAATTTCAATTGATACTCTCATTGACGTATTGTGGAAATTGTCATAATTAGCGATATTTTCTTTTTTAATTGAATTTAATTGCATGCGAGGTTTTTTTTATTTTCCATGGTAAGATTTGTTTTTTGGTTGTAACATTTCATATTCCGGATATGTATTTTAACCCTTTCAGGGGCAAGCACTTGTGCTCCTGTAACGTTGAATTCCCACCGGAATTTAGGGAAGAATTTAGTTCAAAATAAGAATAAGCAATTTTTCAACTTTTTCTCGTCAAAGTTAAAAAAGTAAAATTTAATTAAAAGTTTCTGGTTTGAATCGGATTAAAATTAGGTGGTATATAATATATACCACCGCCCCTCAAAGGGTTAAATATTTCTTCAATTTCCCGTTTCGGCATACCTACATAAGTTATTTCTTTATTTTCGAAATTTAAGCTTTTAAACCTATAAATCCCTGCTGTTTGTAATTCTTCATATTTTTCTACATCGTTCCGTATTACTTTAAATAGGGATGGATTAGGGGTTATAGGCGCCTATTTCCCTAGTTTAGTTATTTATCTTTTCATTTTTAGTGATAAACTACCTATAAATTGGAGAAGGGGGTGTTTTTTACAGTCTTTTTTGTTGTTGGTTGGATTGTATCAATTCTCTTCTTGGCTTTCTTAATTATTTTATACATCGTTTTTTGCTGGGGCCCAGCTTTACGTTCTATTTTTTTATTATTTTCAATTCCTCATTAAACAATTCTTCAGTTGAACATATGTAGATGGCTCTATTGATGTATGCGTTTAACGCTGCAAGTTTGTAGGTGATGGGTGTCTTACCCGTACTTGGAATAATAACAGTATGAAATGACACTTCTATGCTACTATTGCTCTCTAATATCAATATTAATGACTGATTATTGGTAAACTAAACTAAGATTCAAATATAATACGCGCATTATACAGACAGAATGTTCTGTTTTTAGAATGTCTAAAACAATTGATCACTGTAGAAAAATTTCTGCATTGCATAGATATAGCTATCAGAGAACAACTTTCTACTTTTTTGCAAAAGTTTCATGACGTCATGAACATATTTAAAAATATATATAAAACAAAACGTTAACAATCAATAAAATACATTTTTTCTTTGTTTGAATTTTGATAATTCTGAAATTGTATACGTAAAGTAAGGTTTTATTCATTAATTTTACGTCGACTTTAACGTTCTGTTAAAAGAGAAATAAAGAGTTAACATTTCCGTAAGTAATTCAATTAAAATCTTTTTAGTATTGATAGATATTTTTCATTTAAAAGTATGGTTTAAAAAAAAAACATATTTAAACATCATTTTTTAAGATAACATAAAGCTATTCACATTAAAATAGTAACTAAAATTAATAAAACTACGACGTAAAGTTTAGTAATAACAGGATATATAAGAATGAAACAATATTAGATTTCATATTTCAATTAAATATAAAATCAATACTATTTTAGTTTAAAAATCATAACAGATCACATTGTTTATTGAATGATGTAAATTTATTTTTAATGGAATTAATTACCTACCATAATTATCCTAATTCTTTTAAAGCTATTTTTCCTCTGCTTATATTCGTAATTTCGTAACCTTATGTGAAATATGTGTAATCTGTTATATTTTTTTAAAAACAAAATTTCTATTATCTTGACATATATTAATCATTCTTCAGCAAAAGTTTAATGCGTGTTTCTTATCTGTGAAAGTCGTTCGGTATAATAAAATGCAACATTAACAAATCACTCAAAGATAAATTTAATCTATAATTATCTGTGATTATTACCCAATATTCCAGACGAAAATGGTAAAAGATAAGCTGTCAACATTAACTATATGTAATTACTAATTTTCATCTTAGTAGTAAACTGAACAGTCATACCTAAATGTATCTTGAAAATCATATTAAATTTGTCTTAATGCATTACCAATACATTTAAAAATGACGTACTTTGGTATGCTCTTTTTATTCAATTATATCAATTTTAATCAATTATATGCACAGTTTTCAAAAAAATTGAAATAAAAGGCATTTTAAAAATTACTTTCCGCCAATAACCAAAAATAGCACAAATCTCATATCTGTGTTTTTATTAAGTATTTTCTAAATTTTCAGTTATTTGTCTGTTTTTATGCACTTATTCTAATATTATAATCACACTAAAAGTGTATTTTAGTAGTCTGTATAAAGGAAATTAAATATGCTATTTTATTTATATATTTTACAATCTGTAGGTATTCAGTATTTTTATGTTACTTCTAAAACATTTATTGAATTGTTTCTTCTCCAAAATATGTCAATAAATAAATAAATAACATAAATTTATTCCTTCTATATAACAAATAATAGATTAAAAGTACAGTGATCTCTCACTTATGCGCGACAAAAGGGGACAACGGAATTTTCGCTCACAAGTGAAATTCGCGCATAAGTGAAAAACCCTAAAATAAGCTTAAACGCGAAAAGTTAACATAACTAATACTAATAGTACACTACTAATACACCAATAAATAAATACGAACATAATTTCCGTTTATATATTGTAATTTAATAAGAATGTAAAAATTTAAAGCAGCTTCTTAAAACAGTTTTTGATACAGATGTCAGTAATGTTTGTCCATGACGAGCACACCATGTGAATAGCATCAAGGACAGTGATCTGCTTCAAATCATCTTTCACTGAACGTTTCATTTCTACAGCAGCAAGAAGACGCCGGATTAAAGTTCTTCTGTACTGCACTTTCACAAAACGAATGATGCTCAGGTCCATAGGTTGAAGTTTGCTTGTGCAATTGGCTGGAAAAAAACACAACTTTTGTATAGCTGAGAGGCGGAAGATTTTTTGGGTGCGCTGGGCATTGATACATAAATATGATCACTTTTCGTTTCTCTTTTTCCATTTTACTGTCAAATTTGTGCAGGAAATCCAGGAAAATGCACGAAGTCATCCATGCCGTTTTATTACTAGCATAATCACATGGATGTTTCTTTACATTTTTGAAACATCGGGGATTCTTTGATTTCCCAATAACTAGTGGAGGCAGTTTATCCAAACCATCGGCATTGCAGCACAGCAACATAGTTAACCGTTATATACTTTTTTTACCACCATTGCATGGTTCTCCTTTAAACGCCAAAGTTCGGTCGGGAATTACTCGATAGAAAAGTCCAGTTTCGTCGCAATTGTAAATGAATTTCGGTTCGTATTCTTTAACTAAATCAGGCAAGTCTTTTTTCCATTGTTCAACAGATTCATTATTGACACTTCCACTTTCACCAGTAAGGACACGCGTTGACAATCCATGTCTAATCTTAAATTTCTCAACCCAACCGTGTAACGCAGAAAAGTTTTCCATGTTATAACTCTTCGATAATTCCAAGGCTTTCTCTCTTAGAAGTTCAACGTTTACAGGAATGTTGGATGAATTCGACTCCTTTTCTTGGCCTTTATTCCACATTCTAGATAAGCTGCTATTATAGCTTCTCTGCTTTTCAGAATTCCTCTTAAAGTTGATTCTGGAATACGGAAATGATCAGCTAACGCTGTTTTTGATTTACAGCATTTTTCATCAATTTTTTTTATGATGTTCATTTTCAAAGAAAGCGACAAGTTCGTACGTTTTGCCATTTTTTATACACTGTACAGTACGTAAGCGAAAGGCGTAGTAACGCAAACCTAAAGCTTGTTCCTCGAGCAGTGCTTACCATCCACACCAATTGGCTGCGACTTTTAGTGACGTCAATATTTTCGTATGTAACCCGTTCTCCCCTCTCGATGTCAACCACAAGCGAAAAAGAACGCATTCTTGGAAGAATCCGAACAAAGGATGGAGGGCGTGTGAAGGGGTAATCCGTGTGAATGCGTACCAAGAGACAGAGCAGCAAAGGTACATTCTTGCGATAATCAACTTGAAAAAACAAAATTCGCGCATACGTGAAAGGTGAATTTTAGATTTCGCGTATAAATGAATAAGTGTTAGCATTGTTTTCCTATTTCGCTGGCCGGTCCCGCGGGAAAAACGCGTATAACAGAGGTCGCGTATAAGTGAGAGATCACTGTATTTGAAGAAGATATTCTAAACATTTTAATACGATGAAACATTGTTTAAGTAAGGAAAATAAAAATATGGTAAAACTTTGTTTAAATTCCATTTCCAATTAAAATTCTTTCGTAAACAATTCTGCGCTTAATGTTTTACCTTAACGAACGTCTCCTAAGAAATATAAACTAAAGAAGGAATATAAAAGTAAATAATAAATAATTTTGAAAACTATAAATATTTGATTTTCTTTTTTGATGCACAAAAATTCTAATTAATCATCAGAACGGTTAAATTTAAAATTATTTCAATCAAATATACAACTTTCACTTAAAATAAATAATATATTTATTTTCTCTGAATCACTTATAAAACAAGTAGGTGTCAATCGGAATTTTTAAACTTCTGCCTTTGTTACTTTAAATAAATTTTGACATCTGTCCTTAAATGCGACAAATTGAATTTCTAAATAATTTGAAAAATAGGAAAAGTTCAAGAAATAAAATAAAGATTATAGCAAATTATCAAAATTTTAATCAATGAACATTTTTAATTAATCTTTTAAATATTGCTGCAATTTATTATACGTGAATTAGAGAAATACATGCTTTTTTGTGATTGTTTAAATGGAAACAGTTTTTCTTTTTTTTTGTGTGTATGTTATTTATAAATATTTGTTAACAGTCCGCTTATAAAAACTGTAATGGAGTTAGAGACAAAATAACGTATTAGGAGTACAAATATAAAAATAAAGAAAATAAGTGAATAAATACATGTGAAATCATCGATCGTAATTTACAAGGCTTCCGAATTTGTCCTAGGAGTTAGCTGGAAGTATATTTTTATCTTTTGTTTTGTGGCATATGAGATTTAAATCAAACAAGACAAATCAAGCAGGGCGGTCGCTCTGCCAAGCCAAGCTTTAAAAAAAACGCCACAAAAACAACGCCAAGAACTGTACTAAACACCGCTACTGCTTACTTACAGAAAGCAACTTCGCAATGTTAAATCGACAAAACATGCCAGATTAAAATATCAGATATCAAATAAACCAAGCGTCGCAGAAAAAAAAAACGAAAACTAGAAGAATCTAATGAAGAATTTCTTCAATCTAAGACCAAACTTATCTTCATAAGTGGTTTATAAACAGAGATATAGATTTAAAAAAAAAAGTCGAGTTACTTAAAATGATCACTTTTTTCTTCGTAAAACTTTTTTTTCAAACAGCCTACAGACCTTAATACTGGGCAGAATAAAAAAAAAGATTCAATTTTTGGGTAAGTAATTACGTAATCTATGTGCTTTTATAAAATCCAGTGTAAAAAATGATTTTCTATCCTTAATTAGCAAAAAACTGTTAATTAACTTGGCGATTAAAAAATTATGCTAAAACAGAGATAAAACCTGCCATGTACCAATTGTATTATAATAGCACAAATGAGTTACAGGTTATAACCACATCAAATTTCATCTGCAAGTCAGCCATTTTCTTCTGAAGATATTTAAAAAAATAAAACTTCATAATTATAAGAGCAAACATTTTATCAGACAATTAAATATGATTGCATCTGTGGCAGATGACTGTTTCCAACATGAATAAGCATGAGAAATTGCCGGTCCAGGATATCGGTCTCGGTGGCTCAGTCGCAGAGCGTCAGCACGGTACGCATAAGGTCCCAGATTCGAGTCCTGGCCCAGGTCAGTTTTTCACTCATGTTTGTTTAGTGTATTTAATTGTCTGATAAAATGCGTGTTCTTATAATATTGTAAAATAAAGTAATTAGATGTAGTGTTTATGCTTTAAAAATATTTTAAATATATAATTTCGGTTTTTAAAAAAGATCTTTAAAAATAAATCAGTTTTTGAGGGAAGATGTACCATCTAAAATGTATACATTAAGAGTTATCGGCATTTAAAATTTCTTTCCAAACGTAAACAAAATTTTTGAAATGAATTAAATGTGATTCATTTATTTCTAAAAAAAAGAAAAACACGGTAAAGGACAGGCATTTCGTTCGCAAGAATACCTTTCACGTCATTTTCCTATAAATTAATGAAATCCAGTTGTTAAATTATTTTTGTTTTAGAAGTGAAATTTCCATTTAAATTTATTGTAACAGTACAATGTTAATTGAATAAAATAATGTAAATCTAAGAAATTGCTAAGAAATTCCAAACATGCACAGGACAACACACAAAATAATAAATAAATAAATAAACAAAAATAAATAAATAGATAAATAAATAAATAAAAATCAGCTTCTAGAAATTCTAAAAATTATTCATATATCTTAATTACAAGCTAAAGGAGGGTTTATTTCTGTATTATTCTATATATTGTTGTGAGCTCGGGGTTCGAAAGGACTGATGCCAATATATAAGAACAATAAAAAGGCTTTATTGTCTATAAACAGTGCAATACGATCACAAATATCTTCTGAAAATTACAAGATATTCAGTAATCTTCAAATCCAATAAAAGCTAAGCAAAATTTCACACAGAAACAATGCGTTCAATACGACGTATCAACGACAAAATCGATCCGAGAAACACAGTTCTCAATGCAAAGCCTCTCGTATGAATTCAATCGCAGTTGACAGACAACTAACTAACTGGACTGGTGGAGGTCCCTTATATAGGCTTCAGAGATCTTTCCAGATTATTCCAGAGCTTTCAGATGCTAGAAATTACCAGAAAGTGCTTTAACTTTCGATAGAGAACCAAAGCGAGAAAGGATCCCAATGTACAGGTATAAGGGGGGTGGTTGCACAAAAAGTCGCCAAATCCGTCGCCAACTTGGCGACATTTGGCGATATATCGCCAAATTTGGCGACAAAAATAAGTCGCCAAAACCATCGCCAACTTGGCGATAAACCCATTCCTTGGCGATTTTACCATAGACTTCCATTATAAAGATGAGGGTGTAAGGTTGTTTTCCTTGCAAACCATATGAGGCCTTTAGCATTGAGTTACATGATGCTCAATAGGAAATACATTAATAATACTGCAATTTTCACAATAATAAAATAAAATAAATTTAAACAAATGGAATATTTACAGATATATACAAAATTCATAACATTGCCCCCCTCTCAAGGACTGCACGTCCCGGGCAGTTCAACCTTTGATCGGAAAGCAAACCCGTTGCCAACAAATACTATTCAAAACACTTAAAGCAAACATGCAAAATAACCATTAAACACATTCATAATGCTGAATTATACAAAATATACACTTATTTTTAAAAAAAATTAAATTAAATTAAAGCATAGACATCATTACATACAAGTATTTAAATAATAATAACATTAATAATGATAATGCTAAGCAAAAGAAATTTTTACATTAATTTATATACAAGACCATGGTCATACTAATTTACATTATTTACATTACACTATTTACAATCAATGAACTAAGTACTATGGCCATAGTACGGAGCCAGCCTGTCGTAATGAACGACTCTAGGCTTCGAACTTGGTGACTTTCGGATCCGAATTACGACATCGTTCAGTCTGTTTAGGACTGTATAAGGACCGTCCCAGTGCGATTGCAGTTTGGGAGAAAGTCCTTTACGTCGAGTCGGATTATAAAACCAAACCTTGTCAAATCCTTTGAATTGATGTCCCGTGGCTTTCGTGTCGTACCTGGTCTTCATCTTCTCCGTCTGTATATTGATCCGCTCTCGAGCCAAGTTGTGGACGTCTTCAAATCGTGCCTGGAGATTCTGCACGTATCCCTCTGGCGATGACGGCGCATCTGGAGGGCGACCAAACAGCAGATCACAAGGTAAACGAAGATCACGACCGAAAAGCATCTGAGACGGGGAATAGCCGGTTGTTTCATGGACGGCGCTGCGATAGGCGAGAAGAAACAAGGGAAGTTTTTGGTCCCAGTCTTGCTGGTTTCTTGAGACTAGAAGTGAGAGATTGTTGAGGATGGTACGATTAAATCTCTCAACCATGCCATCCGACTGCGGATGTAAAGGCGTCGTCCTAGTTTTGTCCATTCCGAGAAGTTGACAGAGACCCTCAATCACAGCAGAGATGAAATTTCTCCCCTGGTCAGAATGCATTTGAAGAGGGACTCCATACCTTGATATCCACTGGTGTACCAAGGCATCCGCAACCGTAGAAGCTTCTTGATCAGGGATGGCATAAACTTCAGGCCATTTTGTGAAATAGTCCATGACAACAAGGAGGTATTTGTTGCCATCAGCACTTCTTGGCAGAGGACCTAGGATGTCAAGGGCGATGCGTTCAAAAGGTGCTCCTACATTGCAGAGATGTAGTCTTCCTCGGCTACGTTTCTTTGGTCCTTTCCGAGCTGCACATGCATCGCAAGATTTGCACCATTGTTCGACGTCAGCTCTCGCTTTTCCCCAGAAGAAGCGCTCTCGGACTCTGTGTAATGTTTTCATGACTCCAAAATGGCCACCAGTGGGACTGCCATGTAATTCCTTAAGGACCTCTGGGATTCGGGATCGAGGAAGTACCAACTGCCATCGAGATGTCTTCCCATCTTCCGATTCGAATTTTCGGAACAGGACACCATTCCTGACGTGGAGAGAGTTCCAAAGAGCCCAATATTGCTTCGTCGTAGGACTGTAATTCGAGATGTCTTTCCAACTGGGCTTCGTGCTAGAAGATTCTAATAACTCCAAGATTGGTTTGATCTCAGAGTCTGCCATTTGATCTTCTCGAATCTTCTCATCACTCCAGGGATCTGGTGGCGTCAATAATGAAGTCTTCGTCTGGCGTATGACATATTCGGGATTATACTTGCTCTCCGCTCTGGAACAATAGCGACAGCTCTCGGGACACGGTCTTCTTGATAGGGCATCGGCGTTTCCATGCGATGAGCCTTTGCGATGCCTGATGTCAAAGTCGTATTCCTGGAGTCGTTGTATCCATCTGGCTACTTGGCCCTCTGGGTTCTTAAAATGCATCAGCCATGTTAGGGATGCGTGGTCAGTACGAAGGAGAAATTTCCTGCCATAGAGATAGTGATGGAAGTGTTCTATGGCTTTCACTATAGCTAATAACTCCTTACGAGTGACGCAATAATTCCGCTCTGGTTTCGATAAACATTTGCTCCAGTATGCTACGACTCGTTCTTGGCCATCTATTTCTTGGGAAAGTACAGCGCCGACACTTTCCTGACTGGCATCCGTGTCCACAATGAATTGTTTGTCGGGGTCTGGATAGGTAAGGACTGGAGAGGATGTGAGAGCTTCTTTCAGCCGCTGGAATGAATTGTCGCATTCTTGTGTCCATAGAAACTTCTGTTTGCTTTCAGTGAGCCTATGCAAGGGTCTTGCGATGTTGGAGAACCCCTGTACAAACTTTCTGTGAATTTTGTATATATCTGTAAATATTCCATTTGTTTAAATTTATTTTATTTTATTATTGTGAAAATTGCAGTATTATTAATGTATTTCCTATTGAGCATCATGTAACTCAATGCTAAAGGCCTCATATGGTTTGCAAGGAAAACAACCTTACACCCTCATCTTTATAATGGAAGTCTATGGTAAAATCGCCAAGGAATGGGTTTATCGCCAAGTTGGCGATGGTTTTGGCGACTTATTTTTGTCGCCAAATTTGGCGATATATCGCCAAATGTCGCCAAGTTGGCGACGGATTTGGCGACTTTTTGTGCAACCACCCCCCCTTATACCTGTACATTGGGATCCTTTCTCGCTTTGGTTCTCTATCGAAAGTTAAAGCACTTTCTGGTAATTTCTAGCATCTGAAAGCTCTGGAATAATCTGGAAAGATCTCTGAAGCCTATATAAGGGACCTCCACCAGTCCAGTTAGTTAGTTGTCTGTCAACTGCGATTGAATTCATACGAGAGGCTTTGCATTGAGAACTGTGTTTCTCGGATCGATTTTGTCGTTGATACGTCGTATTGAACGCATTGTTTCTGTGTGAAATTTTGCTTAGCTTTTATTGGATTTGAAGATTACTGAATATCTTGTAATTTTCAGAAGATATTTGTGATCGTATTGCACTGTTTATAGACAATAAAGCCTTTTTATTGTTCTTATATATTGGCATCAGTCCTTTCGAAACCCGAGCTCACAACATTTGGTGTCAGGAGTGGGGTTCGAAAGGACTGATGCCAATATATAAGAACAATAAAAAGGCTTTATTGTCTATAAACAGTGCAATACGATCACAAATATCTTCTGAAAATTACAAGATATTCAGTAATCTTCAAATCCAATAAAAGCTAAGCAAAATTTCACACAGAAACAATGCGTTCAATACGACGTATCAACGACAAAATCGATCCGAGAAACACAGTTCTCAATGCAAAGCCTCTCGTATGAATTCAATCGCAGTTGACAGACAACTAACTAACTCGACTGGTGGAGGTCCCTTATATAGGCTTCAGAGATCTTTCCAGATTATTCCAGAGCTTTCAGATGCTAGAAATTACCAGAAAGTGCTTTAACTTTCGATAGAGAACCAAAGCGAGAAAGGATCCCAATGTACAGGTATAAGGGGGGTGGTTGCACAAAAAATCGCCAAATCCGTCGCCAACTTGGCGACATTTGGCGATATATCGCCAAATTTGGCGACAAAAATAAGTCGCCAAAACCATCGCCAACTTGGCGATAAACCCATTCCTTGGCGATTTTACCATAGACTTCCATTATAAAGATGAGGGTGTAAGGTTGTTTTCCTTGCAAACCATATGAGGCCTTTAGCATTGAGTTACATGATGCTCAATAGGAAATACATTAATAATACTGCAATTTTCACAATAATAAAATAAAATAAATTTAAACAAATGGAATATTTACAGATATATACAAAATTCATAACAATATAATAGTAATTTCAGCAAATATATTAAATTCCAATGTGATCTGTTTTAAACTTTAAGATAGTTTTGAACACATGATAAAAAATTTATAAAAAAGAATGGCGCGTCACATTTCGGGGAGGGGATGGGGAGGGACGTGAACAAAATTAGGAAGTATAATAAGGCTATCTGTTTGAAACTTTACGATATTTTATAACACATAACATAAATTGAAAAAATAAAGCCACGTTAAAAATTATAGGGAGGGGCGGAACGCATTTTTCCTACGTAAGGGGGGAGGACACTTTTCTAAATTTTAACGATATCCGTCATGTCACATACCGTTACAAAAGGGCTGTGGCCACTTATTCATGTTATGCACCGCAGGTGTCACCCCCACATTTTGCGCCCCCCCCTGAAACAACTCATGTGATATATTGTCCGAAAGGCCTGTGAACACTTATTCATATTATGTATCTTCGGGGTCAATCCCCCCACTTTCACCCCCCCCAAAGGAGGTACTTTTCTAAATTTTCTAACCTCTCTTGTGATATATCATTGGAAAGGTCTGTGAATGCTTAATCATATTATGCAGGGGGATGGGGGTATTTTCTAAATTTTGCACATACCCCTAATGTGGTACATAGTTGGAAAGGTCTGTGACCGCTTAATCCTATTTTGCATCTCCGGTTTCATCCCCCCTATTTGCCCCCCAAACGCGATTAGCTTTCACCACCAGGTGGCGCTTACCTATATCTGTTTTTATGGGTCGGATCGCGACGGGGTATGGCTCATTCTACTCGACATCGATGGAGCTTTCGATTTTAGTTCGTTTTTTCACCACCAGGGGCACTTTACTATCTCTGGTTCTATGGGCTGGATCATGACTGGGTATAGCTCATTCGACTCGACATCTATAGCCTTAACGATTTCAGTGCCTGAGGTTTATATAGAACAGATTGCGCTACCTGGTGGTGGAATATGGAACTTGAGCGTGCGCAGTACGATTGCTATACGGTGCCGAAGGCAGCGGGGAACGTGTCGGAGGTTCGTTTGGTGAGATGTTTATACTATTCGATGTGCAAATTAAGAGATTATCCGGTGCCGAAGGCAACGGGGAACCAGATCGGAGTTTCGTTCTGTTCGAGGTTTATCTTATTCGAGGTTTTACAAGATTCGAGGCCCCGATATAAATTAGGGGCCCGCTAGCGGCAGAAGCCAGCTATTGCTAATAATAAAAGAGCGTCATATCACGTTTGATTTCAAATGCAGCGGTGACATGCTATGTACGTATTCCATTTTTATTCATTTCATGGATAAGCCAGTGATATTTTTAACGGAGGATAACAAGTATTATATATAACAAGCCACATTTAGTATGTTGTTTTTAAGAGTGAAATTAGTTTAATTGAGAAATCTACTGGTATTTCTAGTTAACCCTTTAAACAGTGACTGAAAGTAAAATGTAATTTCAAATTATTTCTCATGTTTAGATTATTTAAATTATGTTTAATCTATTTTTTTTAAAAAGAAATGATATCTACAAAAAACAACTTTTCAAAAGTAAAAAAAGCCAAGCGAAAAAAAAAGTTGTGGCTAAAAAATGGTGTGATATCAAATTTCCAAGCTATTATATTACTTATTTAACTTTTTTCCCTTAAATAAGTTATCATATATATATAAGTCGAGTGCCTACGTATATGTTATAAAAATCGTTTTCTCCTGTACTAAATACATCCTAACGAGATTGTAGGGTACAGTTTAAAAAAAAAAATCTTTCATCCCTAATTGTATGATACCAATCTATCCAATTTCCGTGTCTACAAACACTCGTGACAAATCTTTTTCTCGTTAAAAGCTAAATCAAAAATACTCACAAAACATATCTACAATGTGATCCAAAGTCTTTTAATATGATATGTAATTTTATAAAATTGCGTACACTGTAATTATATTCCATATTACTCTTCATTATCAAATTAGAATATATAAAATGTTTTTTCATTAATTATATTGAGTAGGGGGGATAATTTAATAACATATTTTAACACTAAAAATGTAGTGATAAGGAAATTAAAACAAACTACACTGTTAAAAATTTCCGGTTATTGGCAGGTTGACTTCCATGATTTTTGATCAGAAATTTTCCGTTTTGTTAGAAAAATGTAATCTCTCCCGTATATCTGTTGTCATTTTAAGATTACAGAGATTCAAATACGGAATTATTACTGTAAAAATCTATCATCCAATGGGATTGCAGTATTTTTGATCGCCACGCATGCGCTTCAACTCCATCGCGTCTGTATCGCGCCATTTACGGAATTTACGGACTACAACGACGGAATTTTCCTCAAAAAACGGAAACATTCCGGCAACTCTGCTGCCAGTCGCTTTTCCGTAAATTGACGTAATTTTTGTTTTACAGTGTAAGTAGATACGCTTATTCCGAAATGTCCAAATAGAATTTTGCTTTGACTTGTACGTTTGACTTTTTTGATTGACTTAAATTTGTGTTTTAAAATTCCTGATTCAAAGTATATTTTTGATCAGTTTATATTTTTAATAAAAGTCATACATACTTGTAAGTAATAGAATACAAAATATATAGGCAATGAAGGAACTTCGTATCAAACTGGAAATACAGATTATAAAGTATTAAATTACGAAAAAAATATATGTTGGTTTCAAATCTGAAATCAATATTTATTATATTTACTGCAATTATTTTTAATCAGTAGAAATAGTACTTTGAAGATTTATTTCACAATGCAAAACATTTAACGTTTTATACTTCCTAAAAACTAATCTAGGGAAACAACTTGAATTACTTATTTTCAACAAAATCATTCGCCGTAAATTTATAGCTTGAAAGCAAGCATGCAGTAGTTTCATTGACGCTCAGTTTCAGGACAAAAGAGGAATATCTTGCAAGATTTAATTAAAGTAATAATGAGTTAAGTAATTTTGTTCTGTGTTATAATGCATAAGAATTGTTTTTTGTGATTTTAAATAATGTTAGGGATTTTGAATCCGCAAATGATTTCTATCTAAACATTATACTCATTTCATTTCTTATAACATTTTCTTTTTTATCTATAAGTTTTTCTTCAGAAAATTGTAAATATATACTCTCTTTAAAAAAATAAAAATGGAGTAAAGATCTATGCGCACTTTGAAAAAGTTTTCACCTGAAATTCAACAGAAATATTTTTATGATATTATCGAACATTGAAATACTATAAAAAAATATATTTACACTAATAACAACTTGCAATCGTGAAAACAATAATACTTCTATAATAACTCTGCCTCAAATGATCATTTAAAAATTTCACTGTTACCATTCGATGAATAATAACCTCTATAAAATAAAGCTATACATTTAGCGTCTCCTAATTAATGCTATTAAAAATATTAGGTTACAAATTATGTGTTTTTCGAAAACTAATTTCCATTTCTTAATGTGTTACATTATAGTTCTCGAATATTTCATCGATCACTGTATGAATTCTGAATAAACTTTATTGAAAATAGGACAAAATTTATTATAGCGGGCTAAAAGATTGAAACTGCATAATTATTATTAAAATTGATTGAAAACGTAAAAAAACCCACAATAAATCGCATATAAAATAGTTATAATTTATATTGTATTAGATAATTGATAAAATAAATATTAATCATTAACGTATGCACTTTCGCACGAGATTTCGAAGGTGCCAGGCATGACTCATTTTGTATACTAGTATTTTCAAGTAGCAATATTCGAAACTTAATAATGTTGCAGATTTCTGTGATAAATAGAATACGTGAGATTTTTTTTTTCGAATGTACACCCATCACAAAAATTATGAATGTCGTGAATTTCTTCAATTGTCTAAGAAAAAGTGGGAACTTCAGTAAGTAACGAATTTCGGCGATTACTTAAAACGTTGAATCGAATAATGCACTATTCAATCCTTCTTCATCCATAACATAAAAGTCAGTATTTATATTTAAAGCATCTTAATAAAATATTATATTGAAAAGGAATATTTATTTTTGAGATATTTAATGATTGTTTATTGATTTTATTTAAATATTATTCTTATTGAATATCGCTATTAATCTTTATACGTTTATATAATTATTTATGAAATGTAAAATAAATACTCCGAAGAATCTTAAAGCTTAAAGGGGAAAAAATATATATATCCAAGAGGTTTCTTGAAAATAAGGAAGAAAGTCAAAACACTGTATTTTCATTCAGCTGTCATTAAAGCACTGTGTCTTCAGTACTAATATGTGTTCACTTTCGAAATTCTCCGACTTTGATACATTAACTACCAGGAGAAAGATGCATTATCTTGGGAAGTAACAGCTGTTATAGCAATAAAGTATTTATTTTTGTTAGTATCTTGAAACAATTACAAAGCAAAAAAAAAAAAAAAAAAAAACCAGGAATCTAAAGAGTAAACTATAATTAAGTGGAGATTTTGATAATTTTTTTTTCTTCCGCCGAGTGCCCTACTATTGTTCTTTTAACTTATTGAGATTTATGGGGTCTTCTTAGTAGTTTCATTATACAGAAAAACTTGGTAATATGTATCATAATCGATTAGAGTTCTCCGTATGCTGTAAAGATGAATGAAATATTGTGGATACATAACATTTTTTGCTTTTTATTGGTACTCTAGATTTTTTTTTAGTTGTTTTAGTTAAAGAAAATATTTTAATATATTTAAAACATTTAATTTTTTTTAAAGAATTAATGAGAAAACAGAAATTATTACTATGTTGACAAATAAATTTTAACTATTGTTTTAAAAATACATGAACAAATTTCACAAATCATTTAATTAAACGACATTACAATTATATTTCTTTTAAATGCTAAAAGGTGTAAATTAACAACACAATATAGATTAAAATAATTTTTATTAGGTTGCTGACATGTTTCAGCTCACTCCAAGTCATTTACAAAAAAAAAAAAAAAAAAAAAAAAAATATATATATATATATATATATATAGAATATTCTATAATTGCATGGTCTTTGAAGTTATTATTTGAAATGCTATCATTTAATTGTAATGTACTTTTTAAAAATTGCGCGCGTTATCTTTCATTTTTACTTGGTTGTTTATTTTCATATTTGTAATCATGGAGTAACTCGAGCCACTATTTCGCTAAGTTAAAAGATGCTGCATTTGTTACATTTTACCGAAATTCCGGTATTTTTAAAATGTAAACATTTTTGTTAATTATTAAAAGATGTGATGTGAGTTTCTTTAATAAATATAATAGTTAATATAATAACGAATTATTGATTTATTTAGTAATAATAAAGACTAAATTTCAATTTTATGAAATTATTTTCTTGAATACTGAATTTTCATCATTTCGTTTTTTTTTAAATATCGACATAAACGGATTTATCTACTTTTTAATTCTACGTACTATCTGATACATGATGTTTAGAAAATTATTTTAATTAATATGCCATTGAATAATACACAGTTAGCATTATGTAAAATTCCCAACTAAATGTAATTTAAAATATTCCAGATGCATGTTAATAATACAAACATGAAAATATTATATTAGAAAATAACTTCATATATATCTGAGTTGTCACAATTTATTGTTATTTACTGCATGTTATAAAATAAAATAAACAGCGCTTTCGAAGGAAAAGATAAATTTGATAAGATTTATAATATTTAAAAAAATAAATTAAAGGTCAGAATTTAAAGGGAATTCTCTAAACAGTTTTCAATTCAGGATAACTTCAAATTTTAAAATATCTGTGTAGTTTCTCAAACGTATGTTAAAAAATACTCAAAGAATAGCAGAGAATTACTTTAAGGTCCAATATAATACAATAATTAAGTAGAAAAAAAGAACTTTTGAGGAACAGTTTCTAAAAATATACATTTGCATTCCCACACACAAAAAAAATATGTTAACTAGAAAATTTAATACATAAAAAAGTTTCAGATCAAAAAATGTTGGAAAAAACGAAATTTCAATACATCCGTGTGGTCTCAACCATATGTAGCGAAAGAATTTTAAACTGTTTGATGTTGAATTATCAACGAATTGAAGAACTTACTTTAAAGTTCAAATAACACTATATTAAGTAGAAAAAGAACTCATGAGGAACGGTATTTTAAAATAATACACTCAAATCGAAATCAGAAAACAAATCGTTTAGTACACACTTTTAGTACATAAACAAGTTTCAAATAAAAAACATGTTCGAAACACAAAAAATTTTAAAACTTATGTATTGTTCTCAAACGTATGTGTAAAAAAACGTTTCAGCTGTTTTATGCAGCATTATCTGCGTATAGAAAAACTTACTTTAAGGTTCAAATAATACTATATTATGCAGAGTATACTCAACTACCTAGAGTAACTCATGAGAAACTGTTTCTGTAATATACATTCAGATTCGCACGTGAAGAAAAAACACGTCAAGTAGAAAATTTTATTACTTGAAAAAAGTTGCAAATAAAAACATGTTGGAAACACCGAATTCTTGAAACATCTGTGTTAGTTCTCAACCGTAAGTGGAAAATAACTTTTTAGCTGTTTTATGCTGTTTTATGCATTCAGAGAATAGAAGAGCTTACTTTTAGGGCCAGATAACACTAGATTATGAAGAAAATAACTTTAGAAAAAGGGGTTTTCAAAATATACATTCACATCCACATGAGATAAAAAAATCTTTATGTAAACAAATTTACTACTAAGAAAAGTTTCAAATAAAAACATGTTGGAAACACCGAAATTTGTAAAAGTGAAAAATTACTTTTCATTTGTTTAATGCTGCATTATGAATTTAGAGACTGGAAGAGGTTACTTTGGGATCCAAGTAACTCTAGATTAATTAGAAAAATACATCTATAGAAACGGTTTCACAAAATAAACTTTCTAATTCATATTTAAAAAAAACAAAAAAACCTTTGATTAGTACATTTTGTTGTTTACCCAATTTGCTTCGGAAGCGTGTATTTCAGGAATTTATTTTTTATTCACAAATTCAAAATTTATTAGTGAAAATCTTAATTTATTTAATAAAACAGTGAAACAGTTGACCATTTCAAGCGAGTTCCCAGTTGCAAGCAACTCCACTCACTGTATATGAGTATTTGTGTATCACATCTTAAAGGAGCCATGTAAAAAAAAAAAAAAAAAAAAAAAAAAAAAGTATAAAAATACCAAAATGCACTGTAAAATGAAAGAGAAGGGTTTTCATTCATTATCAACTTCATAAGCTAGTAAGAAAGTCATTCAAGATCAGCTTACGTTAAGCAGCCAATCAAAATTAACCTGCGATGAAAAGTCGAATGAGTAGGAAAAAAGAAGTCCGTTGATGCACAAGATATTAAAATAGAATAATTTCGTAGAAAAATAAGTGAATCGATGATGAGAAAGTATGTTTTACTGTTTTTAAAGGAGAATCATTCGCTAAAAAGGCAAAGTGAAGCAGGAAAAGCGTAAATCTACCCAATTTTTTTATGTAGTTTTTATTGCCATACACTTAAATATAGTTAATTTAAGGTATATGTATGAATAAAGGGAATACGTAATATGTATAGTTTTAATTTAAAATATGATTTATTTAATGACAGATATTTCATGATTACAAAGCGTATATATATATTTTTAATTTCCGGTATGTATATGGAAATTCTGAATAAAAAAGTAATTGCTGAAATGGATGCATATATGTTCGTTAATGATACAAAAGTATTAAAAATGTTTCAAATAAAAACATGATGAAAGCATCTGTCAAGTTCTCAACCGAAAGTGAAAATAGACTTTTCAGCTGTTTTATACTGCATTGTGCATTCGGAGAAGAGAAGAACATATTTTAAGATCCAGATAACACCAGAACATGCAGAAAAAGAACTCTTTGAGAAATGGTTGATCAAAATATACATTCAGATTCCCACGAGAAAAAACAGTAGAAAAATGCACTACTTTAAACAGTTTTAAACTAAAAACATGTTGAAAACACTAAACATCAAAAATAAATCATGTCTGTTTTAAAACATATGTGCAGTTCTCAACAGTAAGTGAAAGAAAATTTTCCTTTCGTATTATGATGTATTATGGATTTAGAGAATAGAGGAGTTTTCTTTAAGATCCAGATAATACCAAATTAAGTAAAAAAAAAAGAACCTTTGAGAAATGTTTGCTCAAAAAATTTAAGTAAAAATATATATATATACACACTTTTAAATGCTTTAAATACCGAAACACCAAAAAACTGTCGTATATGTTTTTGTAAGCGACTGTAGCGTGCAAAGTGGCATAAATAACTCTGAAAGTACTGAACGTATTTTGCAGCGCGATCTAATTGAAATAATCGAGCCAAATTTTGTAGGATAATTAAACAAGACAGGAACAAAGGATACAAAATAATTACAACATACGAACATACGAAATAATTACAAAAGTTACTGCCAGGTGTATATGAAATACTGTTTTTTTTTTTTTTTTTTTTTTTTTTTTTTTTTTTTTCTTACGGAATTCTTAGTTTTCCGTCTTGTTTAATCATCATACAAAATTTTGCTCCATCCTTGTACTTAGATCGTGCTACAGAACTTGTTGCGTACTTTCAGTTTAATTACGGCAACATAATCAAATGAAATTTGACCACTCTGTACAAAGTTAAGAGAACTCAATGGTTTTCATTTCGTGAAAATTGATGACCGTATCATTTTTCCAAGATTTTGCTTAAAAAAAAATTAACATCCGTATTATATACGAAGTGTTGTAAAAATCCAAAATAAAAAAATATAAATAATTTTTTCCCTGCATCTGCTTCACTTTAAATTAATTGGAGTTTTTCTCTTCATTCATTTTTTTTTTCATTTGGTGTATTTGCAATATGTCAATTTTAATAGCACGATTCATTCAAAAACTCCACTGTACGGTTTTTGATTTGATTTGCTGATTTTTTATCGATGATCTTTAAAGCTCATTTAATAAAATTAATAATTGGATTTCCCATAATATAATTAAAGTTTTTAAAATATAAAAATGTGAAGTAAATTATCCCTTTTTTTACTGTATGTGTGGATATGTCATGACAATTTATTTTTAAAAATCTAATTAACTGTTTTCAGTTACAGTTAACATTTTCTTTTCAGAAAAAAAAATAATTTTAAATTTTACCACAAGATTTTTTTTCTTGGTTACATAATTTTCCTTCAAAAAACAATTTTATTCCAGTGTCAAAGATATTCACAAAAGTAAATGAAAAATGGGAACGAATCTACTTGCAATAAACTCTTTATCCCTCACTTCCCACAAAAGCAACATGTTTACCATTAAACATCATACGTGTTTAAAGAGACATAATAATAAAATAGGAAAAAAATCCGAAAATAAGCCCTGGGATATTTTTTTTAAAGTATAAGACTGTTAATATAAGATATAATCAAAATAATTCAAAATTGTGAAATACACAGAATTATTACGTGGTATTAAAAAAAAGTCTTATATAATTAAATGGGGAAAAAAATCTAATATATATATTTACAGGAAGTAGCAAGGATAAAAAATGCGCTACCATTTTTTTTTCTATTTTTACACAATTGTATACATGCTTTCTGTAAACAAGACATAAATTTCAAGAACTTAAGCATTTCAGATTTCTAAGACTGCTATTCCAATCATAGTAGTGTTGGGGTGTTGAATTAGCAAACTATTGTAAATTTCCTTGTTTTACACAAAAGTATTCAAATGTGAAAATTTAATGAATAAAAATGTGTATTTTATGCATTCAGTAAAAATGTATCATAACACGTTACTGTGCCGTACAAAATTGCATGGTTTTATTTGAATTAAAAAAAAAATCATTTTACACAATAGTAAATGTGAAAACTTAGTGAATGCCAATTTGTGTATTCTTTTAAATATGGTATTATGTTGAGAAAAGTTTTATTATTGTGTTTAAAATGCTATGGATTTAGAGTAGAGAAAATTATCTTTGAACAATGGGTACAAATAAATCAGTAGAATTTACATTATTTTTATGCAATCATAACTCAACGTGTCTAAATGAAAATGCTTTTTTCATTTCAACGTTTCGAAATAGAACAAATAAATAAATAAATAAATAAACTCAAGACATTCCTGAAAATAAGCCTCAAATCATCTTTAGAAGCACACATTATTCTATGACCTGCACTAATTTTTGGAGGAACTAGATATTTATTATTATTATCTTTATTTTTGAATTTTTATTACAACAGTTAGTAAGCATTTTTCTTTTACCTACAGGAAAAAATAAATAGGTACATATTTGCTTTCTGTCATCTGCAAACAACTGTCACTAAACAGATAATGTTAAGTTTTATATGAAATTAAATAATAATAAGTTTATCATTTTGGTTGTATTTCACGTAAAATGTACTTAAGGCTGTTGGTTAGTCAGATGTCCCATATTAAAACTATGGCAATGGAATTATTTAATATATTTTTAAATCCATCATCAGAAAATGAATATCATATATATTATTTCTGTCAACATCGTCTACAGCTTCATTCCACAACTTCTCAACATCTCTTTTTCTAAGGAAATACAAAACTCAGAACGATGAATAAGATACCATATGAAAGGATTTTGAACAGGGTGCTGACATATTGCACTCACATGCTTTTAAAACATGTTTCTTTAATTAAAATTTGCAGTTAATTAAAAATTAAATCAGCATTAATTCATAAATGAAATGAAAGTTTTTCTCAAATTAGTGTCACCACAAAAATAAAATACCGCATTATTATATTACTCAACTATGATTAAAAAATAAATTGTACAAAAAAGAAAAATCGGATGTCTCCGCACGTGTTTATTTCATATTTATGATTAAAAAGATAAAATTCATCTCTCACTCTAATATTCTTAAAAAATAAAATGTTTAAGGAAATGACACAATCAAGCGATTGGAATTTCACACGTAACCTAAAATTTTATTTTTATAATTCGGTACTTTTTCCGTATAAGGGTATCGGCAAGACAGAGAAATTACCTTAACAAGAGAAGAAAATTTGGTGGAAGAAGAAAATCTAGCAACATATTTTCTGTAAATATATTCCCATTTTCATATAAACATTCATCATATATATTATTTTTGTTGTCAAGATCCCTTTTTCTATGAATGCGCATGCAAAGAATACAACTCTGAACGAGTTACAGACTTCTGACACAGTACACTCACATTTTGTTAAAAAACGTTGTTAAATTAAAAAAAAATCATTTCATTAAAAATTAATGCTAAAACGTACCAGGAAGTAATCTTAAAGATTGCAGTGTGATAGCTTTGCACGGGTCCTTCTGGTTTTAACTTACTTTTACTGCATACACTTCTTAAAGGATGTTGTTAGTGTATAAAGTATTTTAAAATATATGCTTAATTTTATATTTCATGTGTTAAATTCTTAGCGGAGATGACCAGTTGTGAGTAAGATTTTATCACTTCAAATAAGAGTAAGCATATAATTTAGAAATATTTTGTTTACTAAACAGAAATAGACATTCTTTAAGAAGGGTATACAGCCATAAGAAGTTATTTTTTTATTTTTCGATTAGACATTTTAAAAATACGATTTCAGTCCAAGCACATAGTATTAACACTGATACGAAAAAGCTAAAAACAACGTTGAAGCACACAAATTATAAAACTTTAAAACACATACGGCCGTTTCAAGGATACATAGATCCCCTTCATCAGTGTAATGTGGTGAAAAAAAAATGTTAAAAGGGTTTAAAAGACTCACGCTTGGCTATAGCCCCGAGTACTGGCTGTAATCTGACCAAAATGGCAAAACAAGTGTAACCAGAGCAGAAGTGACGCAGCTGACAGAAAATGACCGAAAACAGGCATCACCGCGCAGGCTCTCTCCAAACGGGAGAAAGAAAAGGGGTGCTAGACATGTCTTTCACCAATGAATCTGTATATTTATAAATATAATGTGCTTCGTAAAAATCAAGATCAAATATTGAATTGCAAATTTGAATAATTTTGGCTCCGGAAAAGTTAAATCTATGGTCGAAATTCCAACAATGCTTCGGTATTGTAGATTTATCAAATTCTTGCTTTTTGATATAATTTTCGTGTTCTTTTAATCTAAATTTAAGTGCTCAACTCGTCTGACCAATATAAGAAAGACCACATTCACAATATATTCTGTAAATTCCCCAACTATTATGACTTGGAATCGGATCTTTAAGATTAGAGAAAATGACTTTATTTATTGGTGAAAAAACAACTTTAAAATGAAATTTATTTAGAATCGGTGAAATTTGAGAACTGACTTTTGGAAAAGATGGTAGTACAATAACATTTTTAAAATCTTTGTTTCCAGATATAGGATTATCTATCTTAGGGGATTTAGATAAAATACGATCAATGGTATTCAATGGAAAACCACGATCAATAGCAATGGCTTTAATATAATTTATTTCACTATTGAATAACTCTGTTTTCGAACACACGTTACGAGCACGGGAAATGAATGTATTGAAAGAAGCAAACTTGCGTGCAGGGGGATGATTAGATCTGAAATGAGGGGGCAGACAAACAGCAAATGGTTTACAAAAAACAGTCGTAGAAAAATCATGTTCATTACGAATTACTAGAACGTCAAGAAAAGCCAGACGTTGCTGACTTTCCATTTCATAAGTAAACTGGATGTAGGGGTCATTTGAATTTAATAAATTAAGAACAGCATCAATAATATATTGAGACAAATCGATTAATGCAAAAGAGTCACCCACATAGCGAGTAAAAAATGGAAACTGTATTAGTTTAAATAACTTAACCTCAAAATAGTGCATATAAATATCACTTAAGACGGGGCTCAAAGGATTACCCATAGCCAAACCATCAGACATTCTGTAAAACTTATTTTGAAAAACAAATGTAGTTTGAGACAAAAATTTGTTGGTTAAAGAAATAAGGTTATAAATCTCGTACTGAAAGAAATAAAATTCATTTAATCTATTTCTTAAACATTCCAAAGCGCCCTGTACAGGTACATTTGTAAAAAGTGACTTAACGTCAAACGAAACCACAGTATATCCTGCTGGATTAAAGTTACGTATTTTATTGGAAAACTGAACATAGTTTTTTTATGTATAACTACTGTTAACCATTAGGGGGGAAAACCTGGAAACTAAGTATTTTGCTAACTTATAAGATGCAGTACCAATATTAGAAACAATCGGGCGAAAAGGAACATCGAGTTTATGTACTTTAGGTAAGGCATATAAACGAGCACATTTGGCAATTTAAGGAATAAGAGACTGTTTAATAGAATCACATATAATGGGAGAAGTCTTAACCGCAGATTTTATTTGATTCAACTCGGAGCTGGGTCGATTTTTTTTTCAAAATAATGTAAGGCCCCTCATTAATCAACTACAAAACATTTTGATCGTAATCAGTTTTATTCAAAAGAACAATTTGACCTTCCTTATCAGCTTTGGTTATAATAATATCAGGATTAGATTTAAGAGTTTTGAGAGAGTTTTTAACTGAATTATTCAAATTACTATTGTTAATCTTTTGATTAAAGTCTACATTATTCTTAATGAGATGTCTAATGGAATCTTTTTGTAAGGCGGATAATGCACTGAACTTAAACGCCCTTTCAATAGGAGCAATTAATTTAGGAATATCGGGAGTTTTACTAATTGAAAAATTGTTACTTAGTTTAAGAGCATCAATATGACTATCATTGAGTTCAAAATCAGATAAATTAACCACAGATTGACTATTAACAGTAGGTCCATCATTTACCTACTATTAACATTGGTTAGAGTAATTTGAGATCTAACTGACCAACAGATGACCACTGTATAAAATACATCAGAAGATTTTACGAAATTTAAATATTGTATTGATTTGTAGTTATTTTCAAAGAACTTTTGAAAATCACACCACTGGCTTACTTATAGGTACGTTCCCAAAATATTTAAAAAAGTAACAGTGTCCTTTCATTACGAACATTACGTATATACATGATAGAAAAAACAACAGCTAAAAATATAAAATCAGGATTGATTAGCAAACAAGTGGATTTTTCATTGCTAAACTGAGAATTAAGCCGATAGAGTGAAAAATGTCCCAAGCCAGAAATCGAACCAGGGACCCCAGAATAGCGCGCTGAGGCTCTATCACTGAGCTACAAGGAACGATATACCAGCTCGGCATCTCTCACACTTATATATGTCCTAAAGGCTGCTACCACAGCACAAAATGGAAACTGTCATCCAGAGCACACAAACCCTGTGACAAATTTTTGACGACATTTTATCACAACATGGCCATCATAGACAACATACGACATATCTAAGTTTCAGAGATGCCTAGTGGGGACATCGTTTGTTGTAGCTCAGTGGAAGAACCGCAGAGCGCTACTCTGGTGTCCCGGGTTCGATTCCTAGCTTGGGACAATTTACACTCTGTTGGCTTAACGCTCAGTTTAGCAATGAAAAATCCACTTGTTAGTTACTCATTAGTTCTGGGCGAATTTCACTCGTGAAAAATTAATTGGAATTTGCTTGTATCAGGATTGATATTTATAAAATGAATTCGTGAGTTTTACTCGTGAAATATCATTGCCTTTTATTCGAAAATATTTCAGTAGTTATAACACTGAATTTATGTCTTTAAACTGTATTACAAATATACCATGTTAAATGTATTATATTTTAAATTTCGTTATTTCGTGATTTTTTAATTTTAGAATCATTATTGGAAGTAAATATAATCCTATATTTATAGATTATTCTACAGTGGCCATGTTAAATGTATTATATTTTAAATTTCGTTATTTCATGATTTTTTAATTTTAGAATCATTATTGGAAGTAAATATAATCCTATATTTATAGATTATTCTACAATTTATTATTTAACACGTCTTTATCTGATACTAAATTGTATTTTATTGAGTATGTTAGCAATTAGTATAGAAATAACGATAAAAATATCCTTATCTGAATATCTAATCTCCATTAAATGAAAAAGCTCCTAAAATCCCCTATTAATTGTTAAATACATTAAGTAAAAAATGCTGCTATAAAGTTTAATGATTAAGGTTAATTCCTAAACTTTATAATTCTATTAAAACCCATTAACTCTGACTAATTTTCAGAAACGTCAATATAATCAAACGACGAAAATTTATGAATAAGCATTTTGGCAACTCTGTCCAACATCGCGAAGTTAATGATATTTTATGATGCATTAGTCACAGGTGTCAAATTGACTTTTAATAAAATCCTAGTTTCATATTTCATGCTTGATGTTCAAAATTTTATATAATTCAATAAATATTTTATGACTAGTAAATTTATCTCATACAATATATTTTATCCACACTTTGAAATAAATATGAACACTTCGTTGTCATATCGATTAATAATGAAAGTGTGACACTGTAATCACATGTATTTTGTCAACTATAATATGTCTGATTAATATAGTTTTTAAAATTCGTAAATGGCATTTCGAATGCAGCGACGTTTAAAAACGTTTAAAGGGTATTAAAGAAGATATATATTTTTATATTTATCGGCACATTTTAACAAACATATATATTTAAATAATGTAAAGTACTCGTGTTAAATCAATAACTATTTTTAGACAATTGGATATTATCGAACCGTACACAGTAAAAAACGACAAATGTTTCTAATTTAGCACAATATAATATAACTATGTACGAAAATATACTTTCTTTTTGCCGTGCTCGTCTAATTTTACTTCTGTCTAATACATTTGATAAGTTACTCCCGGATATCAAGCCAATGTCCTGGAGAGTAGCAAAAACAATCGCTGCTCCATCTCTGTCGGAAATACCATATCTGTCCAAAATTTTAGCGACCATGAGAAATTCCTTATCCTGAACGTGAACAGCATCATTCTTTGACGATGTACTAGGAAATGGCTCATTTTTTGCACTTTCCAACCTAGTTGAAAAGTGCTTATGACTTCGGTTTGTCTGCCGTATGGCCGTCTGCCGTCTGCCGTCTGCCGTCTGCCGTCTGCCGTCTGTCCGTGCTCTAACTCCCGTAAATATGCTCGGATTGCTCTGCAATTTTTATATGTTATTGTCTTTATCTATAGCATGTTCCCTATTGCAACGGAAGTGTGTAGCACTGATACTTTTTTTACAGGGACACTCAAAAGAATTCCGTTACATTGCGGTCTATGGGGAAAAATCATTTGCGGTTTATTTAAATAATGTTTCACTATTGTAAACGCATTGAAATTTATATATATCACTAAGGTACATTAGAAGAAGCTTAATATGGAATAGGGTGTGCATAGACTAATAGTTACTTTACAGGGACAGTCAAAAGAATTCCGTTACATGACGTCTATGGAGAAAAATCGTCTGCAGTTTATTTAAATAATGTTTCACTATTTTAAACACATTGAAATTTATATATATATCACTAAGGTGCATTACAAGAGGTTTACTACAGAATAGTGTGTGTATAGCAGTCATCGTTCATTTACAGGGACACACAAAAGAATTCTCTACTGTCTGTTAACAATAATTCCTGGAAGTGCGTTTGAAGTTACTGAACGCGATTTTAATTTTAACTCGCTTTTTGTCTATTATGTGGTGTGTATAATTTCTGTAGATCCTATACAGGGTAGCACAAAAGTTCGCGAACGCATTTCCGTTTACTGACAGAAACTCCAGCAGGATAATTTTAAACTGTGCTACGCGTTTCCTAACTAAACTAAAATTTAGCATCCTATGTAGTATATATACAAATCTATAGATCCTATACAGGGCTGAATTCAAGTATTCGGATATTTTTCCGAATATTGTATCTGTTGGAAATTCCTGAAATTATGTTTTTAAATATGTTATGCGTTTTCCAAATTGTTTACTTAGATGTTATCTTTTAGCTTATTAAACGGTATATTTTGTAAAATTATTTTGGAAGCGTTGGAAAGTGCTACATAATCTATGCTTGAAGCATGATTTTTCGTTCTTGTTTATGTATAGTTCAGTTAGACAACATTTTTTAGTCATTTGGATTTTGCTGGTACTTTCTATGGCTAATGAAATAATTTCAGCTTTTGTTTTATCTTTAAAACTTTCCTTTTTCTCTTTCTTGTTATGACAGCAAGGTCTTTTTTTTTTGGTCGTTTTCACATCGATGCTACCAATAGCCATATTTCGTTTGGTACGTTGACCAAGCAAAAAATTCCTTTCTCTTGATGGTATGTTTTTCGTTTTCTCGCAGTTACAAGACTCCAAATATTTACACTCGCATGACGCAATATCAAAAAGGGACTTTGCTTCCTCTTGGAATATTTTAATTCTCTCACGATGCTTGCAATAATCTTTTCTAGACACATACGTTTTTAATAAGTTTCGATACTTATCATGATATGATTTTTTAAAATACAGCCCAATGGTCTATAATTGTAATCAAAGACGATTCCCACTGTTTCACGACTTTCTCGACAACTTCCACGCACGTGTCACTAACAAGTTTTCTGTATAGATGTTATTTCTTTTCGTCACGATACGTCCATAAAAACCGCAACATTACATCTTCATATGTCAGCAAAACATTAGGCGAAAAATCCCATCCTAAACCGAATACTAGACACGTTGTATCACTCCTTAACATTAACAATGACATCACTTAACTTTTAAGAATAAATTAATTTAAATATTATTGTTTGTTTACTTTGTTTAACAAATAAATCAATATTAATAAAAACATGCTAGCGAAATATCATTCTTAAAATTCCATTCTATTTCAACTAAAATAGCTAGGCAAGTATATCACATTATTAAATCCTAGTTATTTATTAATTATTAAGGAATAAATTCCTCTAAATTATATTTTCGTTCTGGAATTGATTTTCGAAAAAGTGTCATTAGGAGAGGCATGGAATTCATCTGCCCTTTTAACAGAAATCAATCAAAAAATCGTTTAAAAGTAATCTTGCAGTTTTTATCATTTATTTTTCTGTTTTGAAATAAATTAATATGGATTTTGAAGATAAGTATAATTTCCGATTTCACTCAACTAATGGATATTTTTTATAATTCTTATCAGTTTTTCTAGAAATACATAATTTCAACGTGTTTTAAAACAGATACTTTTCGGTTATATTTTTAATACATTTTCTATTAGATTTTATTCAAATTTTAAGAATTCTGAGTAGCTTAAGGTTTTTAAAACTAAGAGACATGCAGAAAAAAATGTATAATTTAAAAGAAATTTTATTAAATTCAATTAGAAAATAAAAATAAAATACGATATTTTTTAGGAAATAAATAAATCGTGTAGTTATGTAATATTTTGAACATTAGTGGGGATGAAATAGAACTGACCTCGATGACATACAATTTATAATTATATTCTTAATATTTCAATTGATTATATTTTAAAATATTTAGTTTTTTGTTTGATTACAGTTTTTATTTGTTTGATTACAGACATAAGTCCATTGCGTTATTATTACAAAATATAGGAGCCGAAATTTTTTGCCACTTTTACTTAATACACATTTGATTTATGGTTTTGCTCCAAAAACTGCTGTTAAGCTGCATCGGACTTGGTAGGTACTTGGGAACGTGGCTCTCTTGGAGAAATGGCATTGTTTTGTCTTCGTAAGTATGCCAAAAAACATACACAAAAAAAGAGTTATGTTGAAAGATCCCTCGATGGGAGATTGGTAGAGGGAGAGAAGTAGCAATATTTCGGAAACCCTCTTTCGTAAGGGTTCGAAATTCCTCAAGCATCATCAAATGGAAACTGGGACATTTTCCCTTTGAGTTTGGGATCCGCCCCATACTTACAGTCGGCCTGTGGGGAATTAGTAAGACAAATTACTACACCATTTACTTATACAGTCTATAGAACAATTTAAAAAGAATATGGCTTATAATAATATCTTCCTTTACATTTTCTTATAATGATATATATATATATATATATATATATATATATATATATATATATTAAACAGAAACATGTATAATAACCTATGAAAACTATCAAATCCAATATGCGAATCAACACGCATCTATGAAGTATACGGATAAAAAATTACAGAATGTTCCGCAAATAGTTTTGAAGTTATTCTTTAAAAAAAACTACCGCTATTGAAACTTGTTTTGGGGTGTCGTATCATATGTCCAATGTAAAATTAAGAAATGATTTAACATTCGGAGTTAAAAATTTTACATCTGTTTAGCTCCAAAACCACTGGACCGGATAACTTCTCATTTGGTATACGAAAGCAAAATGTACCGAAAAATCATAATTTGATGTTGAAATTAGGTAACTGTGTTGAAAAATTAATGTTTGTATTAATATCAATATGCAAAGGAAGGCTACCAAAGGCTAATTCACATATTACATTAATTAGCAGACATGATTAATAATCGGTTGGTACCAGTTATATTATACGGTGATTTGTCACAAACTTATTAGAGTAGTATCGTTTTTTCTCCATGATTATAAATGGTGACCTAAATTAAAACACCCCCACTCCGACATCTCTATATATTGAACTACTCATTGTGTAAGGTTTATTTATTGTACACATACTATTCAAGACATAGGGAAACGGATTATCCGAAAACCAAATTCAATTCGAGACATCACCGATAGATGGCGTTGTTCAACTGGACATATGCTGAAAAGACACAAAAACATTTTAAACACATTTTATTTTAACGTTTGAAACATTCACGTGACAAGGACATTATCGACGCAGAGAACATTGTGTTGAAGCTGCGCTAAAGTTATAATATAAGTGGACTGTATGTATTAGAAAAAATATAATGTGATGATGTCAAGAATGCGCAAAAGCTGTTGATTACTAAAATGTTTTTATACACATATATACACAGTACATGGATTTTAAATCCAAACTACTGATACCATAGTCAGTTGAGAACAATATCCGAAAGCATTAGTGGGCAATATCACTTGAAGAATATAATAACTATATTATTCTTGATCTAAATAAGAAATGAGTTATTATTACTACACTTAATGGAACCCATGGTCATTTTAGCTAGTGAAATAGCTCAATTATGGGGTTTTATTCCATGGCGAATTTATCGGGCGAACACCGCAACAATGAGGGGAAAACCAACTGTTGCCAAGCTGCAAAACTATAGTTATGATAGAATGCGCTGCAGTGTCGCGCGTCCGTCAAGGTCAAGAGAAGCCGTAACACACTGCTTAATATGGTTCCCCACTTGAAGATGTGGAATCTGATGTCGATGGACAACTTGTTCAACTGTGGATCCTAACTGGTCGACTGAGACTGTACACTGAGCAAGGTTCAATCTACGCCAAAAGAATTATTGGAACATTTCAGAACCTATTTTAATTGTTTGTTTGTTTTATTTAATGTGTGTTTGTTTATGCAAGGAAATTACCTACAATATTTTTTTTTTCTATCTTTATACATTATATGGAAATATTTTTCCACAAAAAAAAAAAAAAAAAGCATATGCAAAGGTGTAAAATTATGTATTTTACATGCTAATTGGTAACAAACAAATAAAAGTTTAATAAAGAATATACACTAAACAAGTAAAAACACATATAAACAGACTAACTTTTATTTTTAATATATTGTTTAAGTAATATTGTTTCTTACAATACCACAACGGTAAAATTACGGTCTAAAAAAGTCTCTACTTAATAAATTAAATTGAAATTACATTTTTGTTATTCAAAATAAATTTTACGGAAACGTATGCGACAGTGTTTCTTCTTTTCAACTAAAAAAATATTTTTTAAAGGATTAACTTATTCCGAAAATAGATATTGAGAATGTTCTTGAAAGCATATGTATTTTATTTTTATTCTATAGAATTAAAAATATTCCCTATGGAGTAATATGTATAAAAGAATTTCAAAGAAGAAATGTATATAAAAAAAGTAAACAAAAATGTTATATCTTTATAAAAGGGATAATCTAATACTGGTTTGTTGAAAAGTTTTCAGAGAGAATTCGATACGTTTTGCTCCCCTTGTATTTTGCTTTGCACATTCCAATTCCAAGTTTAAAATTAATTTAGATTATATTGAATATTCTGTACATATATGCTTTAAAATAAAGTTTATATTGTAGTACAATTATTTAATCTTAATTTATAAAATTCACATTATTGTCAACATGTTTTAAATAACATTTATAATTAAAACAATTATTACAAAACAATTTCTACGTCATTTATACAAAAGTTAAGAATATAAAATTTTCATCCATTCTTAAAACAATAGTTACAAATTGTTACATTGCCACAAATCATAATCCAACATATTTAAGTCGCTTTGTCAGTATTTCATGCAAAACAAAATATATCTGTATAAAATTTAAGTTATTGTGTTTAGTCTGCTAACATAATTAAGATGCATGCGAAAAATTGTTGATTGAATAAAGCATTATTGTTGAAAATATAAATTAATATGTATAATAATAATGTTTGAAATATAAATATATCTGTATAAAAATTAAGTCATTGTGTTTAGTATGCTAACATAATTAAGATGCATACGAAAAATAGTTGATTGAATAAAGCATTATATTTTGAAATATAAATTAATTCACGATTACGAATAAAATTGTTTGCAACTATATAATTAACATCGTTTTTCATTAGAAGGATTTTATCTAAATTTAAATTAAATTTTGAATTGCAATATTGTGTCAAAAATGAATTATACTTATTATATTTAAATATGCAGATGGTCGCTCTCTAAATGCATTCAATAAATTACTAGGGAGGTCGCAATTTTCAATTCAAGTGTATCAACCTCAATTTGGTGGAGAGAGAGTATGGGTGATTTGAATCATTTTTTCCTTTTTTTTACACAAATGTATTTTAGCATAGTAAACATAATATAATATTTTCTACGTGTAATGAACATTTCTCAACGCATTTCTAAGACAGTCTTGACTATCTAGAACATATTTTAATATCTAGCAGGAAGTAACCCAAAATGAATCCATATATTTAAAACCAAAAGCGCATTCTGTCAAATTCCAACATTATTTTTCCACACGAAAAGGGTCTCTTTGCGCATGGTTCAACTTTTTAGCTCACAGGCTATCAAAGCCTGAGAGCTTATGTGCCCGCGCCGGTTCTGTACGTACGTATGTATGTATGTATGTATGTATGTACGTAACGCGATAACTCTTCATAGAAATATCAGTTTACCTTCAAATTTTGTTTATAGGTTCACTGTGTTAAGGGGCTTCCCTGATTAGTTTTCGGGATTGATTGGTTAAGTATAAAGAGGGGGAACGGGGGGCTAATCCCCCCTTAATTTATATAAATGGGTTTTTCATGCAGAATTATTCCGTTTACCTTCAAATTTTGTTTATAGGTTCACTGTGTTAAGGCGCTTCCCTGATTAGTTTTCGGGATTGATTGGTTAAGTATAAAGGGGGGGGAACGGGGGGGCTAATCCCCCCTTAATTTATATAAATGGGTTTTCATGCAGAATTATCCCATTTGCTTCAAAATTTGTTTATAGGTTCATTGGGTTAAGACGCTTCCCTGATTAGTTTTCGGGATTGATTGGTTAAGTATAAAAGGGGGGGGCTAATCCCCCCTAATTTATATAAATGGGTTTTTCATGCAGAATTATCCGATTTTCTTCAAATTTTGTATATATATTCATTGTAATTAGAGACTTCCCTGATTAGTTTAAGGGGTTCATTAGTTAACTATGAGGGGGGGTAACGGGGGGATGACCCCACCTTAATATATTGTTGATTTCTTTATTTTTCTCTTATTTCAGATTCTTTGAACTAAGAGTATAATATGCAATTAGTGTGAATAGCCTGTGAGCTCAATGCCCTCAGTTTAACTGGGCAGTTTTCTTATTATTTTGAAGGCTTCTCCCCTCCGAAATATGAAACCTAATTAGCCCTCACCTTTTTAGTCGACGGGGGTTGAAAAAAAAATGCTTTAAACGTATGGAGGCGTACCAGTACATTGGAAACATATACCTTCTAATATATATTTTGCTCTGAGGTTGGAAGCTAAAGCTTTTTATAAAGAACTCATGTTTTCACTAATAAATATACATATTATTTCGCAAAATTTTAAAGAGAGCTTGGATACATTTATATTTATAACCGATTTAAATCTGAGAGATTTCGGAAGATGAGAACAATTTTTTTATTGCTATGTTAAAGAACCCGACGAGAAAAGACACAAACAAACAAAAAAGCAATAAGAACACATTTCTTTCACATTTAGCTAACAATATGTTTTCACGAAATTTTTAAACGAGCATTAAAACCGTTTTATTTATCAAAAATAAATATTTCAAAGACTTCGGACAAAAAGAACTTTTTATTTTAAAACTATGAAACGACCCTATATAAAAGAACAAGAAAATGTGCGCTTTTATCACTAAATATCAATATTTTTTCGAGATTTTTTTATTTTAAAAGAGGGTTAAAGATATAAAATAATAAAAACTTGTTTTATAAATTTTATATAAAATGTTATATAAAATAGTTGTTTGCAAATTTTATATAAAATAATATATTTTTTTTTTTATTATTTATTATGAGGCCGGACGGGTGTCAGCTAATAACATTTATGTTTGAAAAATGAAATATTTTTCTGACTCTCTTAAGCAGCAAAATGAAAATTATGCATTTTTTATGTCAATTAGGATTTTTATGTAACATTTAAGATGAAGCTGTGTTTATTCAACTGTATGTACTACAACCAGAAAAAAGTTTTGTTGAATCAACAAAAATTTGGTTGACCCAGCAAAACTTTTTGTTTAAATATAGGTCAATGGAAATTTTGTTTGAATCAACAAAAAAATATATTTTTTTTTTTTTGCAATTCCAAAAAAAAAAATATATATATCGTCAGCAAAAAAATGTTTTGTTAATTCAAGTAAAATGGTTCAATTTTACTTGAATTTTGCTAAAAAACCAAAATGTACTCAACAAAACATGTTTTGTAGTTTTAATCAATTCCTTTTTCTGGGTGTACAAATACAAACATTTAAAAACATTACTTATGTAGATTTTTAAAAATTTTATACACGATGACAAACGCGAATCTTCGATACAAAATACATATCCATTTCATCATATTATAGTAAAACAATAAAACAGTTTTAAAAAATGTAATGATAGTTAATTTAATTTGTTTCCAAATTTATTAAGTATTAATTATAATATATTATTTAAATTGCATCGATAAAAGGGAACCAATAGCACAGAAATTAAAATTTAGATCTTGTGGATTATTAAATTTCAATTTGTTATTAAACATTTAGATACATTTTAATAATTAGCATATATCTCAGATAATAAAAGAACAATATTCTGTAAAAAATTGAAAAATGAAGTCCGCATACATTATTAAAAAATAAATCACATGTGGTAATCAAGTTATCATTAAGGAAGTAAAAATGAAAAGTTTATTGATGCCAAAAATGTAAAGTCATTAAGGTTAATTTAGTGAAAATAAATCAACGATGAGCATTTGTCTTTTAAACTTTGATTAGAATTATTTTTAAAAATATATCTTTGAAATAAAAAAAAAATTCACATGATTAAAAATTTACTTATACTAGTCTTAAATAAAATCAATAGGAACTATGCTAAAAAAGAGTATTTAATAGTTTTTGCATCGTCTCTTGGTGTCCAAATACATTCAAAGTTCACGAATAAATTAAGAACAGGCTGTCTATAAGTCCGTTAAATTTTTTTAAAAATCTTAAAAAATTTCAAAATTATCGTAGAGGAGAGAGATTTACATCGTATGATTTGTCAAAACGTCAACTTTTTCGGCGCAAAAAAAAACTACACTGTTAACATTCTGAAGCTAACTGTCCAGTCTTTCAACCGTTTATATATATAAAAAAAACGGTTCATAACCGCAATTTAACACTATTATGACCATAATATGGGTAATAACATGGTCAGAACAGAGTTAAATTATGGTTATTCAACCGTCTCTATAAAAGCGGTCAATTTATAATGAATATATTTTTTACAATTTATATTTATAGCGGTCTTTGCAATATAATAGATGGCAAAGCGTTATGTGTCTGTGCTAAAAATATTACAGAGAAAATATGAACTATTTTTAACACTTCCCAACCTATTCAAAATAGGGGTTATGAGTTCAGAGTTTGTCGGTATGCAGTAATTTACGATCTAAGAAATGTAAATAAATTTTATTACCACGAGATTGTATTTAGGTTTACTAGAGGACGTACCATATTTTACAAGGAGTTGATAAGATTTGACAAGCAAAAGTATGCTGTTACATTATGCTCTTAAAAAAAAAATCCCAGTGTATTGTGAAATGCATTTTCAGTTTTTTTTTTATGTGTCTCGAAGCCGAACTAATTTCAATTAATAACGTGGTGAGTATAAATTCTATATACGTATTACCGTAGATTTCCGTATATAAGCCAATAAATTTAGGATTTTTCATTGGCTCTAAAGTTGGGCGATTGGCTTATACACGAGTACAGAAACTTTACAAATTCATTTTTAAAAATAAAAAAGATTAAATAATAAAAAAAAAAAATTACAAATTTCAAATTAAAAAAAAAAAAAAAAAAAATCCTATTATTTTGGATTGAAAATGGCCAAATTTTATCGTTCACTAGCCAAGTCATTATCTGATTTTTCAAACAACTCCATAAAATCACTTCCTTTCACCTTTTCCAACACCTTTTTTTCAACTTCGACTTATATACGAGTTTCTGGATTTGGACAATTTTTCTCTGAAACGCTGTATGTTCGGCTCATGTACGTAAATATACGGTACATAAAAGTCTTCAGAAAAGTATAGCATTCCCGTTTATGGGAATGAATTCCTTGCAGTTTTTTTAACTTCTTTGTGAATTCTCCAGTTTATTTATATTTTAGTATACTGAGATTTGCTGTAGAAATTGGAAAGATTATCATCTATGGATGGCAGTTGAAAGTGCGTATTTTGCTGTATTAATGTACTTTTCCTATATATTATTTTCCATCATTTTTGTATGTAATATTAATTTAATATACAAAGTATTTTAGATGCGTTGATTTATACCTGAATTAAAGTTTATATTGATATGTAGTGTGTATAAAAATTTACAGATCTTTTAAAAGAAAAAAAAAACAATACTTTATTGATTATGGACAGTTATTCCGAGAAATAACCTTTACAACTGTGTTTTATATTTTCAAAAGTGAATATTTACAAATATTCTTCCACTAATAAAAATATGAAGTTTTGTTAAAACATGCTTCAAGTAAGATAAAATGTTTTATAACCTATGAGTTACGTACAATTTTGCTTTGCCACAAAATCAGGTTCTTTTTCATGGTGTCGCGTCAATTCTTCGCACATAATTCATCGCGGAACAATACATTGGGCTCAATTCATCGCAGCGTCAATTCGTCGCGACGTCCATTCGTCGCAACGAAAATGTTTTTGAAGGCTATGATGATACAATAAAGATAATTTAGTAAAATTATTTAATGGTAATTTGTTTTTTAGATATAATCACATGTAAATTGTTCGTTATAATTCTCAAAATCTATAAAACTAATTGTCAGTAAGCATTTTTACAAAATTGTCTTTATTTTATCATCATTAGCCTTCAAAAACATTTTCGTTGCAACGAATTGACGTCGCGACGAATTGACACCACGACGAATTCTCGCCGCGACGAATTGACGCTGCGATGAATTGTGCGGCGATTAATTGTTACGCGATGAATTGTGCGCGACGAATTGACGCAGAACATCAGACATTTCATGTATGATAATACAAACTGCACTCCTCAACGTTAATAAGTTATTTTTTTATAGATTCTTTATATCTTATCTGACTTATGGAACACTATGTATGTTCATATTTATCATTTACAAATCATAAATTGCATTAAAAATAATGTTTTAAAATATAATAAGAATGTTATAGATTTCACTTTTTTAAAAGTAAAAATTAAATAAAAAGTATACATAAAATAATATAAAATATAAATAAATTTAAAATTCATTATTGATGCAATTCAATTTATGCTTATTTTAAAATATCTAATTCAAATTTATGTGAATAAAATTATTTAAAACACGAATACTGCTTTTTATCGAAACCACTTATTACTTAGCTGTTGTACAATTATAAGTATTAAAGTTTGAATTCGAATTAACAGAGAATGACATCCGCATTATATGATAACCTTGTAAACTTTTAGAAATGTTCCATTTTCCTAAAATCATGCCTGTTCCTACTTTAAAATATATGTATATTGCGGTCAATGTGAAAATTATCCTATTACTTTTCTATTAAATATTAATAAAACTTATTAATCTTCCCCGTATTTTAAAGTAAATTAAAGATATTTTTCAGTGTCCTCTAAATAAAAATAAACAAACACATAAATATATAATTAAACAAAAAGGAAAAATACAAGATATATCATCGATTATTATATACACGGAAATGATTCGGGAAACAAAATGGTGTTAAATTCATATTTAATACATTAATTAAAAAACTAATAATGAAACAAACTTTTATTCGTGATCGAACATATTCAAAATCTTCCCCGAAAACCTATTTCGTAATTGACACCCAAACCAACGCAAGTAAGACAAAAAAAAAAAAAAAAAAAAAAAGGTTTAATCTTAAAACATAAACGCTATATTTATTTTTTAACCCATTCTAAGCAAAAAGAAGTCTTTCAAGAACATATTTTATTCTCCCTACTTCCCTTTATCCTGACGTAAAACTCAGAGTCGGTGTGTTTCTAAAAGAGTTGAAGAAAATGAGGATGCATATAAAAAATGTTTTACTACATTCTATCACTTCTTTGTCATTTGTAATTTTGTTTCACTTGAAGTGTTCTAGAATGTAAAGTCGTTTCAAGAAATAGGTTATCTCAAACAATCGCTAAAAAAGTTTTATCTGAAAGACTGAGATTGATGTTCAGAATTTCTTATGAAATATTGTAAGATTCTGAGTATGGGACTTTTTGAAATATTTGTTTGTGTTTCAATTTTTGCATTGTTTTTTTAAAATTCCCGTTACATGAATTTAAAAAGAAAGGATTGAAATATATTTTAGAAATTATTTCCTCATATATTGATTTGACTAGGAAAACATGTAGTGATATTTTTTTCTATTTTTTATTTTACTGTATGGTAAAAGGTAATTCGTCTGACACAATTACTTTTCTTTAAATTGTACTAATTACATAAATATGATACGTAGTACATAAACATTAACTTAATATTAATTTATTCAGTGTTTGAAAATAAAATTGTTGAGATAAAATTTAAGAATACCAAAAATTACGTTAAGCATAAATTTTGATAACGTTTATATACAAAAAAATAAAAATATACTATTAACATACGGAAATTTGATTCATTTTTACATGTTTTAAACAAGATAATCTTTGTTCTTTCGTGTTTATACCAAACTAGCGGCCCTCCCTCGCTTTGCTTCGGGTTAACCTTGAAAACCTTCATCTCTTTGTGTTTTCTGTAGACCTTTTTAATGTGTACAATAATTAGTACATTATTTTGATAAATCTTTTAGGGTTCAGCCTGCGTTTGCAATGTATAAGCGGAAAAAATGAAATTATTTACGACATCACATTAAAAACCTCAAAAATAACAGTATTTCTCCACTATTTAATGGATGTTATTATACATATAAACCTTCCTCTTGAATCACTCTATCTATTAAAAAAAACCGCATCAAAATCCGTTGCGTAGTTTTAAAGATTTAAGCGTACATAGGGATATAGGGACAGAAAAAGCGACTTAAACCTCAAAAATAACAGTATTTCTCCACTATTTAATGGATGTTATTATACATATAAACCTTTCTCTTGAATCACTCTATCTATTAAAAAAAACCGCATCAAAATCCGTTGCGTAGTTTTAAAGATTTAAGCGTACATAGGGATATAGGGACAGAAAAAGCGACTTTGTTTTATACTATGTTAAGATAATTCAAAACAAGAGAAAATGACGAATAATACCAAATAAACAGTTAAATGTATCTTAAATTAGATTTCATTTCAAATTGTATTATCTTTTCTAATTGTATACTACATGCATGTTTTATAGACTTCTGTTTAGGCACAGTGTTAGTGAATTTCTATTGATTTTCTAAAAGTGTTCATGCCAGACAATTTCGTAAGAAAAGAAATATATTACATTTTGAATTTCTGGTGGATTTTATTTATAATTTATTACTAATGTTTCTAGCGTTAATAATTCGTATTCTGTATTTAATGTACTATAAATCTATGTCTGACATTTAATTCTGTAATGAACGAAAATTCTCTGAGCAGGTTAACAGTAGCATCTTTCAGTAGATGGCTAACATAGGTTTATAATAATGAACAGAAGAAAATATTTTCATCTAGGTAAATTATATGCAATGGTTGGAGTATAATTGATGAGATTTTTTTCAACAGAGCGAAAATATACCGGGACCAAGACTCGAACCTGGGTACTTTGGCTTGCCGTGACAACGCTCGCCCTACTGAGCTATCCCAATGACATCCTGTCTGTCATATTTCACTCTTATTTGTTGGGCAAGGCTGTGAACTGCAGCGCTAATTTGATTCATCCGAGCAATAACTATAGCATTTTACATGATGAATCTGAAATAGCACGAAAATTCCTGAATACCATGTAATTAGGTCACAATAAACAGAGGAAAGTCATACCAACTTACCACGACAAGAAAAGTACCCAGGTTCGAGCCCTTGTCCCAGCATACTTTCACTCTGTTGTAAAAAATCTCAAATATGATATTCCAACCATTGGACATAGGTTTATTAATTTGTCAAAATGGCCACTAAATTGTTTTCACTAAAGGATAGATTAAGAGAAAATTAAAAGAGCCTTCACGCTCCTAATTAGTTCCATCTTGGTGGTTTGATGACATACCAAAAACAATTGGTTGGCCGAGTCTAGAATAATCCATGAAGATGACATAGCTACAATCTTACTATGCCCAAGATGCATGCGTTTGGCTGCAATCTTCTGGTATGAATCTGACTTTACTGTGTGTTCGAGAAATTAAAAATATCTTTATTGATTTATTGACACTGCAGATGACGTCACATAATAGACAAATTTAGGCATTTGATAATGCTGGGTGAATGCCAGATTTCGAGAGGTTGGATTTTATCATCTGTTTTCGAGATTTTGTTTTCTACTGTTAGTGTCTGATGCGAAAATTAAATGCAATGTGCAATATTTAAGTTGTATAATTACTTTTTGTTAAATTTACCATTGTTAAACAATTTTGACATCTTCAATTTTTAGTTTTATATTAATATTCATTCTTACCAAAGAGAATTAAGATTTGTTTTTAACTTCGTTATTTTAGGAATATACCAAACGGAAACATTGAAAAAATAGTTATCTGAAATATTTTATCTATATTCAGTTTAAGATTTAAGTGTTATGTTTACTTTGTTTACCCACTAAAAAAATATATTTTATTGTGACTCTAATAATAATAACAATTTGGAAATTGTACGTTAACCATGACATAGGATGTCATCTATAATATATAAATATGATATAACTAGATATAACTATGATATAACTATGATATAACTAGTTTCACAATGTAAAAAAAATATTCCTTATTATTTCAGTGAAATGAATTATATCATCGCCTATGAGCGAAATGAGCACCTTTAGGGTTTCGTTCATTTAACGAAACGCTATTAAACAGCCTTTTCCTATTAAATCAAAACATTTTTCGTTATAGCTGTTGGCAACCTTTAAAAATCCATAATACAACTTTTTCTACAATAATTAATTTTCTATTGAAAGATTTCCCCGTGAAAAATGAAAATGAAATGAAAAGTTTCACCAATGTGAAAAAAAGATTAACTTTCCTACCCTGAATGGGTCAAATCGACCCACTTCTATAATTTATTTAATTCGACTGGAACCAGATTTTTTTTCATAAAGTAAGTTAAATAAATGCTACAGAGAACTACGTTAAATAATTGTGTTAAACAATTATCCAAAACAAATTCTGGTGTGAAATATTTTTATCAACGTTGAGTAAAATTTCAACAAGGTACGAAGGTTAATATGACGTCATATTAGCAATAAACGAGGCTAACGAAAAAGAAAGGCTACCGCGGTGCTTTACGCGTATCTTTTTTTACAGACTGCTGGAGTCACGAGATGCTGGAATGCACGAATGCACGTATACGAAAAGAGCATCACGTCACTCTAGCGGTCTGTAAAAAAAGATAAGTGGAATGCACTGCAGTAGCCTGTCTTTTTCGTTAGCCTCGAGCAATAAAATGGGAATTTCAAACATTTCTCAATAATACAAGGAGTATGAGTGTAAATAAAGAGAGCAGTTTAATATGTCGTCATTAGAGAATTAAAAAGAAAATTAATCTGATTTATAACATTTTGAAGGTTTCTTTACAACATGTTTATATTTGAAATAGATTTTTTTTTAATATCGCATTTAGCCCATATGACATATATTATTATGACAGAGTATAATAGCGGGACAGGTTCAGATTTTCGAAATAAACGAGAAAAATAGACCGGTAAATTTTTAATTTATAAAAAACATGGCATTTTTTTTTTTTTTTTTTTTTTTGAAAATGAAATTTATTCGGATTTATTAAAGGAAGGATAAAGTGTTTTGAAAAGAATATTAAACGAAACCCTTTGTGTGAAATTCGATAACACTTACTCACTTGTTTTTTATTACGTATGCCACGTTTACAAATGCGAGTTTTTTCTTCTACACCAGACAGCACTACTGTAAAATTCGCCATAGAGATCTTGCTTTGTGAATGATTACGTCCATGGTTTAATATTTTTATGACTTGTAATGAACGAATATCCTGTGTTTATTCACTCTAATGGATCGAGATATTCGGCTGTTAACGTAATTTCTCGGAATCTATCAATCTCCGAATCTATACATTTTTTAACGTAACTGATCTCTAAAACAAATATTTTTTTTCAGCGATCTTTCTAAAAATGTAACTTTTATGCAATTTTATTCGAAAAAATTATTTGGAATAAAAATACCCGCCTGACATATGAAAAAAGAAGTGGTTTGCCCGTATATGTTTGCCTCTGTCACATGATTTGCGCTTTTATTATATAGATTACGTACGACAGGTTTTAATAGATTAAAGAGAACTTTTATTAATATATTTTTAAGTTTTTATTCGATGTATCATTACATCGACTATACATTAAATCCGATAGCTAACCTATATTAATTAACGGACAGATTTTTCCGGTACGAATTGATATTTCCAACCGGCACGAATATTCCGGACAACACAATACTTAAAAAAAAACAATCTGTTTTTCTTTAAAATGCGGAATATATAAATTAAAGATATTTTATAGAACGTTTTAATTTTATTTAGAATAAAATCAATAATAAATGACTCTACATACCAATATAGCTTACACTGTATATGTTAAAAATATAATTTACAAGAATGGTATATTCAGTCGAGAATATAACGTACTTTTATGTCAATAAATATAAAACTTTAGTTTTATGAAACCTTTGTAATATTCAGATTTTCTGATTAGTTACAACAAGAAGATATTAAAAAATTCAAGGTTACACAATAATTTCTACAAAGTTAAAAATATCAAACATTATATGTAGAAGAAATAGGTTTCAAGATCTCATTACTACAATTTTATCATTTCTTTATGTATATATACAGAAAACATCTTGCAAACGTATGTGATATATTCAAATCTGCTAAGGTTAAACATAAAATGCATGAAATTATTATAAATATACCGCTACGGATTTCGGGTTTCCGTGATTCATAATTGAAATACAGCAGTCTTTTATACGCCACATACTTTTTTTTTTTATGAATCTTGTCAAAGAATCATTAATCCATTAGGGTAAGCAGATACTATTTCGCAAACAGACAAATACTTCAATTGTACATATAAGCAGCTACAGATAAACATCTTAATCGATGGAAAGTATGGAACTGATATTCCTAAGAATTTTCAATCTCAAAAACAGTTGCCGCTTAGAAGAAAATTAGCTGTCTAATTGAAACCACTTTACACTGAGATTTCAGAAAGTAACAGGGGATAAATTACAACACCGAATACTGAATAACTCTCATTCGTACGGTTAAACAGCTACAATTAGAGCTGTTCGGTCAGTCAGAATCGACAAGTGCTGTTGAATTTGTCCGTGTCTCGGGATATGTCTATTGATAATCTTTACAAAGTTTTCGAGAATTTTATAGATAATTTCCGATTCCCGAAACGAAAGTTTCATAGTTCTTGGACTATGAAATGAAAACTTACTTGGAAACACAATTGCATTCAGCGTTAGCCAATGATAGATAAATGAATTGCACTTTAGCTAATGAAAACTTAGCTACTCCTTCCTAACACAGTACCGATACACATAAAGCAATAAATCGATTGAGACGTACTAAATACCATCTACTTGTACAGATAATAATTGAAATATTTAAATAAACTATAACTTTTTTCTATAAAGTGGCATATAAAAAAAAAAGGCTTGTTTATTTAATTATTCATTTTTTTAGTTTATTATATTTATTTTAAATAATATTAAGATTACGCAAATAGAAATTGATCCTTTAAAAATTATATTGAGTGCAACTCAAAATATCATCATTTTGAAAAGAAAAATGTCTTAATTAAATTACATAAAGCACGTCTTCTTTCAATGTGCATCCATTCAAATATTTTAAAGTAATTTCACTCATTACCTATATATTTACTTAAAAAATTATTAAGTATTACGTGAAAAATGATGTTTACTCATTAAATATTGTTTAATAGTTTGTCTGAAAAACTCCTTAATGTTCATCCTTATCATGAGAGATTTAAACGAAAGAAAAAAAAAATCTGTATAACACCATAAAATTACAAAATGCGACAGGATTTTTGAAAGAACTTGGTCTTTAGGAGAAAAAAAGGACGTGCTACCACTTGGAACGCAGGAGCAAGTCTGACACCAGTTTGTTTAATATTTGAGTGCAATGGGCATTATTTAAACAGCATATATATTATACATATACACATATTGATTATTTAAAAAAATCTATACCGATATATAAGCCCCTAACTATCATACCGTTCACAGGAACTGAATGAAATTTCGGTTCAAAGTATTTTGAAGTATGCTGTGAAGAATCATATGAAAAACAACAGTTAAACGGTAACCGTTACTGTTACAGTGACAAAATTTCGAAAATTTAAATTAGCACGCCTACTTTTTTTTTATTGGATTGTGATTAGAGTTGCAAAAAAACCGGTTTAACCTCAGGTTTTTTTCCAATAGACCCGGATTATTCCCAAAAGACCTGGTTTATACCCCCAAAAACAAGTTTATTTCCAAAAAAAACCCGGTTTATTCTCAGCTTTAAACCGGGCCGTTGCAACATTGTCATCTTCATATTGAAACACCATAAGAAGCATCGAAACGGTACAGGTAGCACGAAAATCGCCGGCGCAAGACAGATTAAGAAGAAAAGTGAAAACAACCAATTAGGACAGAAAGGTAACAGAAAGAAAAATATTTTCTTGTGTTTCACAAATTAGCCACTTTATACACGATGACACTTTGCATGCGGCAGATGGTGGATAGCACTGAACAATAAAATGTTTTACTTTCTGTTGCTTCTCTGTCTTTTACTGGTTGTTTTCACTTTTATTCTTAGTTTGTTCAGCGCAGGCAATTTTCGTGCTACAGGTACCGTTCCATCGCTTTTTATGGCTTTCTCCTATGAAGATCACATTCCAATAAAAAAATAGGTGCTGCCATTTGAAATTTTCGAAATTATGTCACTGTAACAGTAACTGTTAGAGTTTAACTGTTGTTTTTCATATCATTCTTGAGCGCATACCTCCAAATACTTTAAACAAAATTTTCATTCAGTTTCTGTGAACAGTATGATAGTTAGGGGCTCATGTATCATGATAGTTTATTTATAATCACCCTGTATATATATATATATATATATATATATATATATATATATATATATATATATATATATATATATATATAACAGTATTTAACTATATTTTACAGTATTTACAGTTAAAATAATAAGTAGTAAATTATATAGGAATCTGTAATTGATAATTAAATATTGATCATTGAACATCTAGATTTAAAATGAAAAATTATTCTAAAATTTACAACATTTTTAGTAAGAAAATTTACTTAATATTAATCTAAATTCGCAGCTCTAATTTGCAGGAGTAATTATGCAATAAAATAATACAGATTATGTATTTTAAAAAAATTCTATTCATAAAAAAATAGTAAAAAAATTTAAATAATTCTTCACAGCAAAATATTTCGCCGTTCATTTATGTCTTGAAAAGAAATATGTGGCAGCTGCTATTCAAACAAACTACAAAACAAAAGATTATTATCTTAAAATATTTAATTAAACTAGTAAGGAGTTAAATTCTTTATGCAAATTTCGTATCGTGTATTCACGTATCAGGTGTGTTTTATAAAATGTAAGTAAACTTATTAAAGAAAATATTTCATTTTATATCTATATCTAGCTAGATTTTCTACCCGGCGTTGCACAGACCTGTGATAATAATGTTAACTATAAAGAAAATGAGTGTTGAATGATTTAATTATTGAAACGAAAATCTTTCGAAACAAAACTATTGTTAAAGGCTACCTTTGGCAGCGTACGTCATCGAAGTTGTTTGATTTTACATTTTTAAATGAAAATCTTATCCAAACGCACTTAGAAGTGACGGCTGTATTGCTTTCGGCAGCGTACACCGGGACAGTTATGCACGCTCCAGTCTGTTTTTGGAAAACAAAACTCAAATTTGTATGATTTTTATTTTATAAAGAAAATCTGTCAAATAATTTTATATATTATAATATTATATTTTATATATATATTATATATATATATAATATATATATAATTTATAATATATAAAATTATAACATATAAAATAATTTGACAGATTTTCGTTATAAAATAAAAATCATATATCAAGAAAACTCTACTAGCTTACAGTGTACACGAACGAATTTCTATGAATTTATATTTCAAAACAAAAATCTGTTCAAGCTAATCTCGAGTTGGAGAGTACACATCGAGGGTGCTAGGCAAGTTAAGATCTTTTTTTGCAATTGAAACTCGAGTTTGTAGGATTTTACAGGAATTAAACGAAATCCATTCCATATGAAATAAGGGCGCCCTTTAAAGTGACTACAAATTTCATTTTTATCATTTACATATATAAAATGTTTATTTTGACCAAAAGTTCCTTATAAAACATTAATAATATAAAGAAAATCAGACTCATCTCTTATTAGAAACGCGAAATAATATCTTACATTCTGTCGACAATCTGTGTTGAAAATATAGATGCCTCCCTGGGGCATGCGCAAAAATGAAAACACCTCCAAAATGTTCCATACATTATTAAAACGTGGATGATATATTCAATGATACCGATAAATAAATGTCTTCTAGACAGATGCCACCATGAAAAACTTAAAGAAAAAAAAAATTTTGAAAGTGAATATTAATATTTTTGTAAACCAAAGATATCATTAGAACCGGAAAAGTACCCAAAATTAGTGCGTATTTTTGAGTTTTTGTATTTTTATTTGCAAAATAATATATAATTTTAAATCTGCAGAAACAATGGAAAAGATGAAAACGAACGCGAATTGATTTCCAAGCAATATACAAAGAGCATTCCATAAAAACTGAAAGTTATATTTTTACGTTGTGGCAACACCGCGAAACTAAAAAATAAAACTGCAGACGAATGTTTCAAACTGTTAACTGTACGTTTATAAATATTAACTATAACTATATGTATGTTTGTAAATATTAAATATAATATACTAAACGAAGCAGACGATTTTATTTTCCGAGTTTCGTGCTTGTTTAAAGAACTGTTTTTATTTGTCCTACAGAAAATTAGGTGATGGTTTCAGAGTTAAAAAACGAAATGCGTTGTGCCATAAAATTTTGGTATCGTTTAGGCAAAATTAAAGAAGCTTACAAAGACAAATGTTTTGGTGTAGCTACGATTTTTAGAGGGCATGCTGATTTCAAAAAAGGACATTTGTCTGCAGAACTGGATTCTAAGCCTGGACGACCAGAAAATATTGTGAATGATCGAAATTTGAACACTGTGTGGGTAATCTTGGAAAAAAAATCGACAAACGACATGTGCGGAGATAGTAGTATCAACTAACATTTCGGAAACGGATATTTCGTATTCTACACAACAATTAACAGCTTCGGCATGTTTGTTCCAGATGAGTACCTCATCACCTTACAAAAGAACAAATGCAAACAAGAATTCACCAATGTTGTGTGTGGAAACAAATGCTTCAAAATGAACCGAATTTCTAATGAGTGTAATAACAGATGATAAAACTTGGGTGCATCATTTTGATCCCCTTACCAAGTCCGCAGCCAAGTGTATGGAAACCAGTGTTAAATTCAGACATTTCTCTCCGGGAGGGATTTCTGTGACTCCGGAGGGAGACATTGTAGAGTACTGTTGAAATTGCCCTTTTTGAGCATTATAAACATAAAATCTCAAATCTTTCGGTGGGACTTTTGAATGCTCCGGTGTGGAATGGTCCGCCCGGGCCACTCTCTGAATTCCACACTGATGAAAACTCACTGATTCTCCGACTCCCAAAAAATCCGACAAAACAAATCTGCTGGAAATGTCATGATGATTTTTTGTTTGATCCTAAACGTGTAATATATCAGAATGCTGTGCCTCCAAAAACTATTGTGATTGGTGAATATTATGTTTCAGTTTTGAAAATTTTGCTACAACATATATAGAGAAAGCGTCATGAAATGTTAGAGAATTGGAACTTACATCACAATAATTCTCGCCCGGATGTCGCTACATCTGATCAGCAATATCGTAGTAAATGCAATATTAAAATCATGCCACACTGTTAAAAATAGCCGTTGCTTTACGGTGCTTTACTGCATAATTTACTGTACATTACCGTATTACTGTAAATATTGCTCTTACCCGTTAAAAATCAGTTATTGGCTGTAAAATTCTGTCATTGACCGTAACTGATCATTTTTACAGGATTATCCCTGGTCCAACAGTCATTTACGGCCAAGAGAGAAAGAAATACAGGTTGTTACAGTCTTTTACGGCAGATCACGGGCAATTTTAGTAAATCACCGTTATTCGCTACCGCAAACCGTAAAGGAACAGTGGATTACAGCCATCTCATCTGAGTAGTTTGATTTTGGAAAATGGCAACGAACGCGCGGCGCCATGTTTGTTTATTTTCGCACGAGGAAAGAGGAAAACGCGATGAGGAAGCACGCCTGCCCTGGCTGTACCAATACCGGATTTATTCAGGTATTTATTTATCTGGTTATCTAACCTTATTAATTTAAAAATGATTTTTAATATCAAAGTTTATGTAGAGTAGACAGTGTTCGAAATTTGCAGTCGTTAGTCGTCAAATGCAACTAATTACATTATAGCATTTGACGACTACAAAATTATTCCTGGATGTGAAATTTGACGCCTAGGCCTAGCTTTTTTAACACTTAGTTTTTGCCAATCACCCGATTTTGAAAATTTGGTCTCACACCAAACATAAATTCTAATGTGAGACAGTTAGACGGTGAATTTTAGCAGAGTGTAAAAATCCAAATGAATTTATTAATTTATGCAAACTTCTAAACTTTATAGTGAACCTGCCATTTAGCACTGCTGAATGTGAAAAGGGATTTAGTCTGTTTAATTTAATAAAAAACTAGCTGACCCCCGCCCGGCGTTGCCCGGGCCCGTGATAATAAATAAATAAATAATAATAATAATCAAGTTTTTATTATTTTACATCTTAAACCCGATTTTGTATGAAATTATATTTTAAGAAGAAAAATTCGCAAAAAAATATTGATATTTAGTGATTAGCATTCATTTTCTTGTTTTTTTTTTTTTTTTTTTTTTTTTTTACGCAGTATCGTTTCATAGTTTTAAAATAAAAAGTTATTTTTGTCCTAACTCTTAAAATCTTTATGGGTGATAAATAAAACGGTTTTACAGCCCGTGTACAAATTTCGGGAAAAAATATTGTTATCCAGTTGTAAAAGAGATGCTTTCTTCTCGCTTTTTTGTTTGTTTTCTCGTCGGCTCCTTTAACATAGCAATAAAAAATAGTCCTCATCTTCCGAACTCTTTGACATTTCAATCAGTTATAAATACAACCATCTCCAAGCTCTCTTTAAAATTTTGTGAAAAATATGCATATTTAGTAGTGAAAACATGAGTTCTTAAAAAAAAAAAAAAAAAAAAAAAAAAAAAAAAAAAAAAAAAAAAGCTTTAGCTTTTAACCTCAGAGCAAAAATATATTTCCATCCGTTTTCAATCAACCCTTTTCCATCCCCCTAGGCTAAACAGGTTAATCAATCAGTCTTATCGTTTTTGAGGGGAGAATCCTTCAAAAAAAGTTGACGCATGCGTAAAGAGACGATAATCGTGTGAAATTTTGACAAAATGCACTTTCTGTTTTAAATATATAGATGATACACGTAACCATTTATCCACTGATACTGTTAATGATTTATTAATGGCAAAACTGTACGTACCCAATTTAATAGATTTTTATCCAGATAAAGCTATAAATCCCTGTGAAATGATGCAGCTGAAGGACGGTTAGACGTCCTGATTTTAGTATCTAACTTATTAAAATTACTGGGTATTGTTTGATTTATTCAGGTGTTGTTGGCATTGTTTGAGATTCGGCCAAACAATACCATGATGTAGAAAAATTATTCTCCAGTCAGACAACACACAAAGTTACGAATCATAGTAAAGGCGAATTCGTGTCAAAAACCAATAAAGCGAACGATCTAGAAAATGAAAATCGTTGATTTAAAAATTCTCTAAAATGTCGCAGGAACGATAAAATGTTGTCACAATATATGGCTCTTCATTTTTATCGCCGTCTCAAACTAGATCATTTAGAAACGACGGGCCAGAAAATGCAAGTCCTCATAAATGATATTATTCAAGTCTACCCAGGGTACGGAAATGAGGGGCTAAAGCTTTTGGATTTTCAAAGACCAACGGCAGAGTCTGAAAACATCGAGGGTGCATTACCAAAAGTCTCTCAAAATTTAAATTCTTTTCAGTTAGAAGGTGAAGTGCCTTACATTGACGATGTTTCAGACCATGACTGGGATCCCTTTTGGTAAACATTAAATTATTTTTAATTAATTAATTAATTAATTTTTTTTTTTGCAAATATTAACTTTTTTTTATGTGTAATTATTTATGTATTTTTTGTATGCAATTTCCCTTTTTTCTGAATCGCCGTCTCATTTATTGGCATTTATTATATTTATCCTTTTACTTTTACTTTGAAAAAAAAAAATTTTTTTTTGGGCAGTTGTGAGCGAGATTATAAGTTAACATTGTTTTGAATTTAGTGTAATCAAGATTGACAAAAGATTTCTGGTCAGTTTTTTTTCTCTTTTTTATTGTCGAAAATGTTTTTAAAACGGGGGTTCAGGGGGGCAGAGCCCCCCTGACAATAACAAATATTCATCTGAAAAATCACATTTCTTTAGCTTTTTAATCGTTAGTTTATTTAGAATGTTGTAAAAATTTGCGTAATTGGATAGTGATAAATTTTTCAAGATGGCAGAAAAACTTAGTTTTTAAATCTTTGTTATTTATAAATCAATGTTTTTGCATCATTTTCTACTTTTAAAAATGTTGCAAAAAGCAAAATCATTGATTTATAAATAACATACAGATTTAAAAATGATGTTTTTCTGCAATCTTTGAAAATTTTTTCATGTCGCCAAAACGGCATTTTGGCGCAATTTTTTCTGCCAAGCAGCACAGGATACAGATCTCTTCCCACAAAATTCATTATCGCAGAAAAATTAAAATGTCATTTAATGTAACACCGCACTTCATTCATCATGTAGAAACTCTTAAGAATGATTTTTGTTCAGTATCATACCTTTACTATAAATAATATTTGCAATGTCAACAAACTTAGATACTTTTGAGGTAAATATATATTCAATGTTTGATACTGTAATTTTGAGTAAAAAAAATTCTAAACGATAAAATTTCTTGTTACAGTAAGTAAAAAAAGGATTAATTTTCATCTAAGTCATATGTGAAACTTTATTTTACAATATTGTTATGTCTGTGCATTTTTTAAGCACTCTTTTTTAAAATACTCAAAAAAATACCAAATGACAAAATACATAATCGCAGAAAAATGAAAATTTACTTAATGTAACATCTGTGCTTCATTTATCCTTCAGGAACTCTAAAAATGATTTTTGTTCAGTATTAATAGCTTTAGTACTATAAATAATTGCTATGTACAGCAATGTTAGGCCCTTTTGAGGTAAATATTTAATGTTTGATACTTTAATTGTGAGTAAAATAAAAGTTGTAAATAATTTCTTGTTAAGCAAATATATTTTTTTTTAATCATACCAAATATTAGAAAACAAGAAATATAATAATTTAAAATGAATTTTTTCGAACTTATATATAAATATAAAACTATTTAAATCTACAAAACACGGTAATATGTGGCCGTTAACTTAACAGAAGTGGATACTAAACATACAGTCTCTACCGACCAGCCACTGCATACTAATGCAAATATTGAAATTTAACCTTTAATTGACATTATTCAAATAAATATTTCCTGGTATATATATAGATATATATTGTATCATTTTAGGTAGAACCACTCTTTCCATGAACATCGTAGCATCGCTGTACATTTTGATCATCAATTGAAGACTAATATCCGGATTGGGGTAAGCTGGAAACCTGTTCTACATGTCTATCTCTTCCTTATTAAATTTTGTTTAATTTGACTACTCATACCAGGGGTTGATACAGACAAAATTTGGGCCTATTTAGGGCTCCTTCAAAAAAATCAATTTAATAAAATGGGTCCCTTTACAAAAACCAATTTGATAAAATGGGCCCCTTCACAAAATTCTTTTTACTAAAATAGGCCTTTTCACAAAATTTTATTCCATAAAAACTTACTATTTATTATTTAATTATTATTTTGTGATGTTCTAAAATGTGTAATTTGTGAACAACTTCACCAGAGAGAAAAACTTCAGCAAAAGGATTTTAAAAAGTTTTTGTTATTAAATGCTTGGCTCGAATTTGAGTAACTGGATTTCAACTTTCATTAGAAAATGTTATTTTTCACAAAAATATAATAAATTTCACAAAAATAACCTTTATTTTTCACAAAATGGGCCCCAAGGGAAAAAACCCTGCATCGACCCCTGCATACATCTCATTCGGTTCAGGAGTTATGACTCAAAAACCATCCTCTACTTTAGATTCTCATATCTCTAACGAATTAGACTTTTGTCAACTGAACCAGCCCCTCCCATGTAGAAATCTACAATTTTTTGTGCATTCTTGCCTTAATATAAATAGCTTGTACTTTAATGAACAATTTAAGACCTTTTTTATGTAATTATGTCAATTACTTAATGAGTTATTCACATTTTAACATATGCTGTTTTAGTTTCTGTTTTATACCATTTTCTAAATTTTGAAAAATTCCATGTTCTTTGCATATATTTTTAATACTTTTAACTTATTGAAAACTATGTAAAACATAAAAAAATTAATGAGGATTAATTTAGTATCATTGTTTTTAAGTTTTGTACATGTATTGATTATAGGTGCAGATTCACGGCCGCCAGTCGCCACGTGGCGACTAAATTTTTTGCTGTGGCCACTAACTTTTGATGTTTAAGTCGCCATGTGATTTAAAAGTAATCTATTTCTGGTATTCCCAGTCCCCATCGTGAAATGTTGATATTTTTTTTTAAGATTAAGACCAAAACACACACATTATTGTTATCTTTTAATAACATTTCAGAATGATCTGTTTAACACAGCAAACTATTAAATATATTCGAATAGCAATGTTATTCGTAACATCTGATAATTTTATTTTACATAGACTGTGATTTAAATATATATATATATATAAACAAATGTTTGAAGTGTGTTTTTATTTTTATAGTGCAAAATATCCTCACAAATTCAGATTTTCTGTCATATGTACTTTTGTCTGGCAAAATCAAAATAAGAAATATTGTTTTTCTGATATTCCCCGCTATCATGATTGCTTAGCTTATCTACATATTGTTTTTTAAACCGTATCTTCCCAACTTTATCTTCTGACTGTACATGATTTAAGATTTAATTAATATTCAAATTTTGTTGTACACGTGTTTATATTAAATTACTTTACACTTTGAATTAATTATTATTATTAGTTTTTTTTAGTTTTTTACCCTATATAAATACTATTGTTTTTATGCATTTGTTTTACAATTGTGGCCACTGGATTTTTTGGGTTTAGGAGCCAGTGACTCCTTCCAAATGTTGGGTATCTGCACCTATAGTATTGATGCAATTTTCAAAACTTCATTTTTTCCTCATGTTTTTCCAGTGGTGTTTTCATTTAACATCCTCCTTTTGTGCACCCACTTTTTAATATGTTTTCATACTTTTAACAACTTTAAACATTAATGGCATCTTAGCTTATAATACGTAGGGTAGATGTGCCAGTAATGGACACCCTTAAGGAATTTCTTTAAAAAATATTTTTTAATTAATAGTTATAATTGTTATATTCCATATTTTTTAATATTATATTAATCTACCAACAATATTTAAACATGCTCATAGTCACATTTCCCAATGTGAATCGAAATTTAATTATAAATAACAAAAATAAATCAAAACACCCTAAATTCCAGTAATGGACACCCCACAAAAAATAATAGATAATTGATATTATGATTGTATTTAAAACTAGAATTTTAAAAAAGCATATTAATGAAATAAAAAAAGCTGAATTTTTATTATTTATTTTTTTATAAACCAAAAATGTTGAAGGTGGCCCATTACTGGAAGGCGGTCCATTACTGGCACATCTACCCTACATGGTTTTAGTATTCATTATTTTTAGTTTTGATGGGTTTTAATATGTATAAGTTATATTTTTGTAAACGCTGTTTTTATTCTAAATTGCAAATGGCGCCCCATAGACTTAACATTATATTGTTTACGTTAAATTTTCATTGTTTTTATAATCTTTAATATAATCTTTTTTTAGTATATATATTTTTTAATTTAGTTAGGGTAACCTTTTACTCATCTTACTTGTCTAAAATTTTAATTAATGGAACCATTTTAATATTTTAAATAAATTATTTTTTGAGTATCGCTTTGTAAAGTTGTTTACATTCACTTAACATTGATTTCGATGTTTTTTAATAAATTAATTAAAAATACAAATTTTTAATTTTTTGGTTATTTTAGGAATTTAAATCATGCTTGAATTAAACTTTTATTTTCCTTTGGATTTTTTTAAAAAAAAATAATATTTTGTATTTTTAATTGTTAATTAAAATTTGTTTTGATAATTCAAAAAGGGCAACTTAGTTCATTTCTGCAATAACCAGGAGTCGAGACAGGTTTTTTTTCTTGGGGCCCATTTTGTGAAAAATAAAGGTTATTTTTGTGAAATTTATTATATTTTTCTGAAAAATAACATTTTGTAACGAAATTTGAAATCCAGTTATACTCAAATTTGAACCAAGTATTTATAAACAAAAACTTTTTAAAATCCTTTTACTGAAGTTTTCTTCTCTGGGGAACTTGTTTGTTTACAAATTACACATTTTAAAACATCACAAAATAATAAATAAATATTAAATGGTAAGTTTTTATGGAACTGAATTTTGTGAAACGACCTATTTTAGTAAAAGGAATTTTGTGAAGAGGTCCATTTTATCAGATTGATTTTTGTGAAGGGCCCCATTTTATTAAATTGATTTTTGTGACGGGGCCTTAAAAAGGCCCCAAATTTTGCCTGGATCGCCCCCTGATAACATATATCTCCAGTCAGATAGTTTAGTTGTTTTTTGCAGCAAATATTAATAAATATTCTATTTAAAAGAACCCGATATGTATCCAAGCACTTTTGACAGATAGAGGAAAACTTTTATGAATCTTTCCTGACCAATCGTATTCCATCTTTTCATTATTTGGGTTTTAAAGCTGATTTTTAATTGGCCATTGATAGTAATGATTTATAATATGAGTTTTAGTACAATTAGCGCTTGGACAATGGAAAATTGGGATGTATATGGTAGACATGGTAAAAAAGAGAATGTTATTTATGAGTCACAAGTAAAGTTACAGTTTAAATAGATCTTAATTTCTTTTGTTTATTGTTTATCCTGTATTAAATGTCAATTTTATGTAAAGTTATGGGCACATAATTTAATTATCTTTTATACTGGTTTGTAAGCATTCATATAGAGTATTAATACCCTTGATATAATTTACAGAGTTATAATACCTTTAAATTCAATTTAATTTTAATTTGCTTTTAATTAAACTCATTGTATAATTATTGCTTTCCTCCCAGCATATAAACAAACATTTTACAGGGCTTGAAATTCAATTTTAACAAGGAGGGGAGCCTCCCTACCAACATTTTTAAATGGAGGGGAGTTGTAAAGTTTGGGAGGGAGAAAAAAATCTTTAAACCCCACTATTATTTTACGTTCTCTTTAAAGAATTACATTAATGCAGACATGACAAAATACCATTGAAAAAATTAAGTCAACTGAGAATGATTATGTTAAATGTTTATTTTTATTATAAAAAAGGGAAGAAAGTTAAGTTTTATATATGCAGTGTATTTTTCAAGTTCCATTAAATGTGTTAAGGACCCTTAACAATTAGGTTGTTAAATAAATTTCTGAATTTAGATTTTATTTGATTGAGATTCACCTATCGATCGCGGAAAAGAAGCAAAGTTTGTCGATCTGTCACCAAAAAATGCAAAGTTCCTCGATCAGTCGTGGGAAAAAAGCAAATTTTGTCGATCGATTGTGGAATAAATGCAAAGTTCGTCGATCTGTCCCCCCAAAAACGCAATGTTTGTCAATCTGTCACAGAAAAAACTCAAAGTTCGTTGATCAGTCATTTAAAAAACGCAAAGTTCGTTGATCAGTCATTTAAAAAACGCAAAGTTCGTTGATCAGTCATTTAAAAAACGCAAAGTTTGTTGATCAGTCATTTAAAAAACGCAAAGTTCGTTGATCAGTCATTTAAAAAACGCAAAGTTCGTTGATCAGTCATTTAAAAAATGCAAAGTTGGTTGATCAGTCATTTAAAAAACGCAAAGTTCGTTGATCAGTCGTTTAAAAAATGAAAAGTTTGTCGACCAGTCGCTTAAAAAACTAAAAGTTCGTCAGATAAGTCACTTAAAAAACCTTAAGTTCGTCGATCAGTCGTGAAAAAAAAAATGCAAAGTTCGTCGATCTGTGGTTGAAAAACAAAAGTTTGTGGATCTGTCGCAGAAAAAATGCAAAGTATGTCGATCTGTCGCAGAAAAACCCCACAAAGTTCGTCGATCTGTCGCGGGAAAAAACGCAAAGTTCGTTGATCTGTCACCAAAAAATGCAAAGTTCGTCGATCTGTCACCAAAAAATGCAAAGTTTGTCGATCAGTTGCGGGGGAAAAAAGCAAATTTCGTCGATCGATTGTGGAATAAACGCAAAGTTTATCGATCTGTCTCCAAAAAACTCAAGGTTCGTCGATCAGTCGCTTAAAAAACACAATGTTCGTCGATCTGTCGCAGAAAAAATGCAAAGTTCGTTGATCAGTCGTTTAAAAAATGAAAAGTTCATCGATCTGTCCCCAAAAAGTGCAAGGTTCGTCGATCAGTCGCTTAAAAAATGCAATGATCATCAATCTGTCGCAGCAAAAATGCAGAGTTCGTTGATCAGTCATTTAAATAACGAAAAGTTCATCGACCAGTCGCTTAAGAAACGAAAAGTTCGTCGATCAGTCGCTTAAAAAACCTTAAGTTCGTCAATCAGTCATTTAAAAAACCTTAAGTTCGTCAATCAGTCGTTTAAAAAACCTTAAGTTCGTCGATCAGTCGTGAAAAAAATGCAAAGTTCGTCGATCTGTGGTTGAAAAAACGAAAGTTCGTGGATCTGTCGCAGAAAAAATGTAAAGTTTGTCGATCTGTCACGGAAAAAACCCCACAAAGTTCGTCGATCTGTCACGGAAAAAACGCAAAGTTCGTTGATCTGTCACCAAAAAATGCAAAGTTTGTCGATCTGTCACCAAAAAATGCAAAGTTCATCGATCTGTCACCAAAAAATGCAAAGTTCATCGATCTGTCACCAAAAAATGCAAAGTTCGTCGATCTGTCACCAAAAAATGCAAAGTTCGTCGATCAGTCGTGGAAAAAAAGCAAATTTCGTCGATGGATTGCGGAATAAACGCAAATTTCGTCGATCTGTCCCCAAAAAACGCAAGGTTCGTCGATCAGTCGCTTAAAAAACACAATGTTCGTCAATCTGTCGCAGAAAAAACGCAAAGTTCGTCGATCAGTCGTTTAAAAAATGCAAAGTTCGTCGACCAATCGCTTAAAAAGCGAAAAGTTCGTCGACCAGTCGCTTAAAAAGCGAAAAGTTCGTCGACCAGTCGCTTAAAAAGCAAAAAGTTCGTCGACCAGTCGCTTAAAAAGCGAAACGTTCGTCGACCAGTCGCTTAAAAAGCGAAAAGTTCGTCGACCAGTCGCTTAAAAAGCGAAAAGTTCGTCGATCTGTCACCAAAAAAAGCAAAGTTCACCGATCAGTCGCGGAAAAAAGCAAATTTCGTCGATCGATTGCGGAATAAACGCAAAATTCGTTGATCTGTCCCCAAAAAACGCAAGGTTCGTCAATCAGTCGCTTAAAAAACACAATGTTCGTCAATCTGTCGCAGAAAAAACACAAAGTTCGTCGACCAGTCGCTTAAAAAGCGAAAAGTTCGTCGACCAGTCGCTTAAAAAGCGAAAAGTTCGTTGATCTGTCACCAAAAAAAGCAAATTTTGTCGATCAGTCGCGGAAAAAAAGCAAATTTCGTCGATCGATTGCGGAATAAACGCAAAGTTCATCGATCTGTCCCCAAAAAACGCAAGGTTCGTCAATCAGTCGCTTAAAAAACACAATGTTCGTCGATCTGTCGCAGAAAAAAGCAAAGTTCGTCGACCAGTCGCTTAAAAAACGAAAAGTTCGTCGACCAGTCGCTTTAAAAGCGAAAAGTTCGTCGACCAGTCGCTTAAAAAGCGAAAAGTTCGTTGACCAGTCGCTTAAAAAGCGAAAAGTTCGTCGATCAGTCGTGAAAAAAAATGCAAAGTTCGTCGATCTGTGGTTGAAAAAACACAAAGTTCATGGATCTGTCGCGGAAAAACTGCAAAGTTTGTCGATCTGTCGCAGAAAAAACCACAAAGTTTGTCGTGAAATTCGTTAATCGATAGTCGATAAATCACGAAATTCAACAATTAATAGCAGAAAACTCGCAAAATTCATCAAATTGTCTCGGGGAGGGGGGGGGGGTGTGAATATCGTCGATTGGCTTCGAGAAAAAAGAATCTCAATTCGTCAAATGGTTTCAGGGGAAAAATCATGAAATTCGCCAAATGGTTTCGATATTCGACGAGCGACAGCAGGAAATAAAATCTGTTTCCATTCAATCATCACAGTTGGTGAGTGTGGCTATTAAGTTTGGCCAGTGGTAATATAATAAAGTCAGTCGCCAAATTTTCAGTATTACTCGCCGGATGGCGAGTGCTAATTTTGTCCTATATTACTTTACAGCTCTATATACTTTATATTTGGCATAATAGTGTTTAAGATACTAAGACAAACTAAAAACTTTGGAAAATTCCAACAAATCAAAAACTTTAATTTTTCTTTTTTTTTTATGACCAGATCAGTTGATGGAAAATATCTCAAAATTTGCCAATCAGTTGAGGGTAAAAAGGCATGATTATGGCGAAAAAAATTTCGAAATTCCTCGATTGGTACGACAAAATATCGGAAAAATTGCTAGTTAATTGAGGAGAAAATCTAAAAAATGTTGCGAAATTCGTCAATTGAATGCAAGGAAAAATCACGAAATTCTTAAATCAGTCGCATGGAAAAAATACAAAAATTGTCGATTTATCGTGAGAGAAAGTCACGAAATTTGTCAGTTGATTGTGGGGAAACATCATAAAATCCTTTAGCCAGTTGCAAAAAAAAAAAAAAAAATGCAAAATTTGTTGATCAGTTGCAGAAAAAAATGCAAAATTTGTCGATCAGTTAAAAGAACTTTTGGTCTAGTGTCAACACTATTTTCTTCACATACTTTGCAGATCTTGGTAATCAAATCAAAAAATTTAAATTCATGGTGCTGTGTAGTTGCCTACAACAAATGTTACTTATAACCTGTTAGATAACATGTATTCAGTAATGAATGAGCTCAAATGAAATTTCTTACCACTCATTGACACTAGTGGGCTATTGAGTTCTGTCATATATGCTAATTAATCCATTTTGTTCTGGCTTTAAAGATAAGAAAAACAAAGGGTTTATAAAGCACAAAAAGTTTTTCTTCATGAATGTTATTTTGTAGACATTCTATGCACGTGTTATTGAGGAGTTTAATATCTGCTATCTGTTATAATTTGATAATTACGAGATTAGTTGTTCATTCGATTATGGCTTGATGTATTTACAGTAATGTTATTTTTTAAAAGATATGATACTATTAATATTTTTATCTTTATTTTCAGAGCTTTTTTGGACATCAATCCTGAAATAAGTTCAAAAGCAAAGAAAAATCCAAAATCATGTAATGTAAATAAAGTCAGGAAGTTGATGACAAAATTAGCAGCATTTAGATGTATTGTTTAAAACCTGTCGTATCTTATGTAAAATATGTACAGAATAAATAATTTCAGAGTTCCTGAATTAAAATTTTTATTTTTGTCTGTGAATTTTTTTAAATTATTTAAAAAAATGCTTGTTTTTAATATGTGTGATGACGTATTTTAAAGATTTTTCTTGAACAGTTCTTAGAAGGTCATTCCTTGTTATATTAAAATTTTTCCTGAAATTAGGATTTAGAGTTTCTTTAGTTTTTGAAAATTGATGAAATTGTTCATTATTTCAGGGTGTTCTGGACATTGATAAATTAGTCACAGAACAAAAGGCAGGATGATACTGAAATTGATGACTCAGCATTCTATCCTGTCCTTCCCAAAACACGAAAATCTGTATAGTACTTCCCAGTATGTAAACATTCATTATTTAACCACAGTAGCTGACCCGAGTTAAATCGGGGGTAATAACACTGTTTCCCTATCTAAACGGCCGTTGAAGTGGTTAAGTTATTTGCATTTTTACAAATAGTTTATTTTGGCTGTAGTATTTTCAACCAAGAATTTTTTTTTCTCCGATGATCCTGAACAATTTCCCATTTTTACAGATAAATCCATGTTTTATACTATCTCCAAGTAAAATGTTTAACACAAAACTGAAGTGTTTTTGTGATTTTTTAAAAAGGCAAATATTATACTCTATTCCTGCATTATTAGCTAAAACGACATTAATCTCACTTGGGTTTGGGTAGAAACCAAAAAAACCCAGGCATCAAAATTCAAAAGAATGTGCAAGTGGATAAATACCGAAGTGATTCTCAAAAAACTTAAAACAAAAGTTATATTGAAAGAAATAGAAATAATTTTAACATTTTGATATTCATTAAATTATGTCTTTGATACATTATTATGCAAAAGTTTATTATAATCACCTTCCTCATTACATTAAAAAAAATCATGAATAAGTTCATTTGTTGTTACGAATACATAATCGTAAATATTCAGAGTATGATATTAAATAAGAGATAAGTACTAAAAAAATTTCTGATTTTTTCTATATTTTTCAAAGGTGTGCATTGTTGAGCTAAGAGTTATACTTGATATTGTGTTAGGGTTTGGACAAATTTAGCCTGTGATTTGTAACAAATTTGATAAGTGTTTGTTACTCTGCCTGGTTAATATTGCTTAAGTTAATTTTTATTTTACTTAGATGTTGGCAAAAATTACTACACTTGTATATGAAGTTTTACGTAATTTTTTTTTTCGGAAATATGAAACAATCATGTTTAATAAAACTTATACACATGTCATTTTTCAATGCTAAATATAATTTTATTTTGTAAGCTGTATAGTGTTGTAAATAGAAAAAATATGTAATATTGAGAAAGTCGCTAATTGTTTAAAAAAATTATATGCAAACCACCATATATATGTAGTGGTAGAATAATCTTAGAAATATTATCAAGTTTTAAATATACAGGCTGTCTAAAAAAAGCTATACAGTTTATTTTTGTATCTATATGAGATGGATAAATAATGTAATCTGCAAAAATGTGGATTGGTTTTAATCATCTCCAAACATTATGAAGTTGCAGAGAGTCAAAAATTGTGACTTGCTTCACTTTGCATGCAATTTGAAAAGTGAAATCTGTTCAAGCTTGGCGAATGTTTACAAACTAAGATTTAATGTGCCATCAATTACATCAACACATTATTATTAATCAATACATTTAAATATCAGATTTGTAGACATTATTCTCCAATAATGATTAGATTCCATGTTTCGAATTGCATGGCAAAGTGAGATAATTCCTGATTTTTGGAGGTACTGAAGCCACCTGTTTGGTTACAAAGAATGTATAAAAACTAATTTTGGAAATATCTCCATGGAGATGAAAAGTATAGAATTGAAATTTTGTACCTTATGGACATTTTTGCAATTTATAATATTTATCTCTTATACAGAAATAAAATGTTGCATTTCTTGACATCCTATGTATAAATATACAGTTACTGTTGGAAGTAATCATGCGAATTCTTGAAATAACTATTTCATGGTCATTTGCAGTTCTGATAACTACTGCAATTTACAGCGATATATGTAAATGAGTAGAAAATGATGGGCATTTATGCTTATTTACAATCTTGATATTACAGTCATATACGATAATTTATAATCTACAGGGTGTCCCAAAAGTCTCCGTACAACTTCATAAATTTATTTTAAAAAAGTAATAGGCCTACAGCAAAAATAATTAGAACAGTGCATAGAGTAACTTAAAAAGTTTTTTTTTACAGCCTTAGTAAACTTCAAAATGAGATACTTGTGTAGCACGAAGAATATCAAGACTGTATTTCAATTCAATCCACAAACGTTTTTCATGCTAACATCAACAGTAGCTACTGCTGTTTGGATCTTTTGTTTCAACATTTTATTTCATGAAACAGTTGTAACTATTGTTGATGTTAGCATGCTGAAACGCACGTGAAGGGAATTGGAATATCGACTTGATATTCTTCGTGCAACGAAAGGATCTCATGTACAAGTATACTAAGGTAGTAGAAAAAAACTTTTTAAGTTACTCTGTGTACTGTTGTAAATATTTTTGCGGTAGGGCTATTATTTTTTTAATCAATTTTTGAAGTTGTACGGAGGCTTTTGGGACACCCTGTATATTACTGTGATTTACACTCAGACACATTCTTGAAAGTAACGGTTATTTACGGTCAGATACATTCTTGAAAGTAACGGTTATTTACGGTCAGATACATTCTTGAAAGTAACGGTTATTTACGGTCAGATACATTCTTGAAAGTAACGGTTATTTACGGTCAGATACATTCTTGAAAGTAACGGTTATTTACGGTCAGATACGTTCTTGAAAGTAACGGTTATTTACGGTCAGATACGTTTTTGAAAGTTACTGTGGTTTCCGGTCAGATACGTTCTTGAAATTTACTGCCATTTACGGTCTAATACAGTCTAAATAGATTACGGTACAAACTGTAATATTACAGGAAAATCTTGGAGTCTGTGCTGCCAAGCTTTTCCCGGAATCCAACGGTGAAATTTTTATCAGTGCATATTCCCTTTACAGTCCAGATCCGCCCCATGCGATTTCTGTCTGTTTCCGTTTGACGCAAAAGGAAAAGCTCTGCGGCAGAAAATTGAATACAGATGCTGACGTTATTTCAGTAGCACAGTGTTCTTTGAAGTAGATTCCAGAGAAAGGCTACTCTACTTGTTTTGAAAAGTGGGCTGAACAATGAGACCATTGGATATCAACTGGGGGAAGATATTTTGAAAAACAATGATGTATTTTTTGCTGTAATAATATGTCTTCATTTTTTAGGATTTTACTCTCAGTTTATATATCAACGCCCTTTATATATAATATATATATTTCAAATAGTAAATATTAATATTTTGCAAAACAAAAGATGCAAACAGAATTTTAAATGTATGTTGAATAATGGACAATTTCCCCCCAGGAAGCATATGCGGCATTTTTAATATTTAGAAGAACACTTGAAAAATACCGTTTAGAACTTTTAGAAATGTACCATTTCTAAATTTATTTAAATTTACTGAAAAAAACGAACGAATACTTAAAAATCTATTTGATAGTTAAACCAATAATAATAATTAAAAAAATATATTATAAAATTCTTTAATTCATAACTAAAAAAATATTTTTTCCGAAATACCTTAAATGGAAATCTAAAATGTCTTTAAACATTTCAAATTTCCTATTAAAAACACCTTTAAACTTAATCTATTTTTTTTTTCTGGATACATAGACGTTCTATTATTTAAGTAATTCTATATCGGAAATAATTCCACATTTAAAGAAACTATTTTATGCGTGTAATACGAAGAAAAGAACTTCAAATAACTAGTTTTTAAAAAAAATCATCCACCTTAAATTTATAGCTTGAAAACAAGTTCCGTTAGATTATTTTAAAACAAGTTTCTCGACAAAAAAGTGATATGTCGAGAGATTTAATTAAACACTAACGAGTTGGGTTATTTATGCAATTTTTGTATCGCGTTTTTATACATAAATTTATATTTTGTAATAAGAAAGAGAAATATTTTAAGGGAATAATCCTTGTTAGATTATTTCTTAGGAACATTTCATTTATTTCTTCTCAATACCGTCTTAAAGTTTTATATTATTTTGGCTTCAGAGTTTTATCTTTTGATTAGTATGCATTTCATACCAAAACATTTAAAAAATAACAGGAAAGCTAGGTAACAACGTTCTGAAAAAACTTAATCGGTAAATTCTCTGTAATTATATACATTTTTTCGATATGAGTGTTTAAAATATATGATACCTGAAATGTTGGTATTTTTATAACAATAACTACTGAATATACTCTTCGCCCATTGGAAACTAAAGTTTTTGGCACATTTGACTTAACACCTCACACTTGGCTCAGATATGTTGATGATATTTTTATAATTTATATATTTATATATAAATATATTAATTAATAATAACAAATAATAATAACAAATAATTAATATATATTAATATATATTAATTATTTATAAATCAGCTAAACTCAATTGTTAATAACATTAAATCCACTATTGAAATTGAACATAATAAAAGTCTTCCAATACTTGATGTAATGTTAACCAGAACAAATAAATCTATCGACAGAGCTGTTTTCCAGAAAAGTATGGCTAACCAATCAACCATACCAAATAACGCATGTACTCCATTTACATACAAAATTTCAGCCTACAGATTTCTCATAAGACGAGCCTTCATAATATGTACTGAAAATAAATTGAATAATGAATTAGATAATATCCGTAAAATTGCTTAGAATAATGGTTTTAAAGTACACCATATTAATACATTAATCATGGATATCACCAATAATAAGAAACCATAAAAGGAAGGTGATTCGCAAAAATACAAACTTTATACTCTTCAATATTATCCAAGCTTTTTTGAAAAATTAAACACAGCCTTGAACGTTTCAATAGCTGCTTAATAGCCAAACCCCCTCAGAAATTAAAAAAATATCATTTGCAGTAAAATTGACCCAATGAATTTTGAGAATTATTCAGGAGTATATGAAATACCTTTTATTAAAGAAGACGGATCCTAGAATTACTACATAGGCGTGACCAGCAGGAAATTCAATTGCAGAAAAAAGAGCATATAGCTAATATTAAATATAATAGAAAAACTACAGCCCTGGCAAGATTATATCAAGAAGAAACCATCCAAATAAATTTCAATGAAAGTAAAATAATATTCCCCTCCAGTCTATACTATCCATCTATAATAAGATAAAAAATACTAACACGCAAAAATACAATATGTAACGATGCGGCATCTTTCAATTTACCGAAACTGTGGCTCGAGTTACTCCTTTGTCACAGATATGAAAATAAACAACCAGGTAAAAAATAATAGATAACGTGATTAATTTTTAAAAAAGTACATGAAAATAATAACTTCAAAGCCTGTGCAACTTTGGAATATTCTCATTTTGTTTTCGAAAATGACCAGGAAAGAGTCGAAACATGTAACACAACTAATAAAAGTTATTTTAATTTATATTATGCTGTTAATTTACACCTTTAGTATTTAAAAGGAATATATTATTACAAGGTGTTATAATTTATTATATTGTTAATAACTACTGATATTTTATGATAGCTGTAAAATAATATTATCTGAAATGAGATGAAATCCCACATTCAAAACGAGGATATTGGGAGGAATGTTATACTCGTCTATTCATACAGGTCCGCATTATTACAAAATGGTGTTACTTACGAATGAAACTGGATAGATGCTGAACACGCTCGCTCTAATTGTGTAGTTTGGAAACTATTAACGGAGTCTATATGGTTACAGATCACCCGTTTAATTACAGCATCATTATTCACCCTATTTTCAGAAGTAAATTGTAACGTATATGCCGCTTTGCGCGCAAACAATTAGAAATACATTAATGAAAATGCAAAGGAAGCAAAATTATTTCTATATTTCTTTTAAATGCTAAAAGGTGTAAATTAACTTATATTATAAAATCTTATGAAAAATCTTTCATAAGACGGGCCTTTATAGTATGTACTGAAAATAAATTGAATAATGTGTTAGATAATTTTCATAAAATTGCTTGTAATAATAGTTACAAGGAACACGGTATTAATAAATTAATCGTACATATCGCCAATAATAAGTAACCAGAAAACAATGTTGACTCGGAAAATACAAACTTCATACTCTTCAATATTATCCAAGAGTTTTTGAAAAATTAAAATACAGCCTTAAACGTTTCAATATCTGCTTAATAGCCAAACCCGCTCAGAAATTAAACAATATCATTTGCTGTAAAATTGACCCAAATAAATTTGAGAATTATTCAGGAGTATATGAAATATCTTTTATTGAAGAAGACTGGTCTTAGAATTATGATATTGGCATGCCAAGCAGGAGATTTAATTACAGAAAAAAGGAGCATACAGCTGATATAAAGTATAATAGAAAAAACACAGCCTTGGCAAGATTATATCAAGAAGAAACCACGAAATTTCAATGAAAGTAAAATAATTTTTCCCTCCAGTCTATGCTATCCCTCCATAATAAGAGAAACCGTAGAGATAGTAACCAGCAAACGATATGTAACTATGTATTTTAAAATACCGAAATTGTGGCTCGAGTTACTCCACGATTACAAATATGAAAACATACAACCAAGTAAAAATAAAAGATAACGTGAGTATTTTTTAAAAAAAATACATGAAAATTAAATGATTGAATTTCAAATAATAACTTCAAAGACCGTGCAATTATAGAATATTTTCAATTTTTGAAAATGGCTCGGATTGAGCCGGGCCAAAACATGTCAACAACCTAATAAAAATTATTTTACTGTATATTATGTTGTTAATTTACACCTTTTAGCATTTAAAAGAACTATATTATTGCAAGGTGTAATAATTTTTCATAAAATTATGTCTGTTGCAATTTCATCTATTAACAGTCTTCGCATAACAATAAGTTTGGTAAAATTATATCGCAATGACTAAAACGAGATATGTAATGAATTTGTATTTTAATGTAATAATATATTTAAGATTTCACAATAAATAGGAATTTCTGTTTCATTTATAAAATAATTTGCTGTTAATCAAACGCTTAAAAATAGTTAATATATTGTCTTAAAAGCCCATATAAAAGTACACCCTGATTGGCTTTGAATTCTATTTTCCCTTCAAAGCCAATTTTTTATTTATTTATCCAGTGCTGGGAATCGTTAAAGAACAACCAGCTTAATAGAAAATGAATCGCAAATTGAAAATCTGCACATTAAAAAAAAAAAAAATGTTTCTTAATATCAGAAAATATAATCACAAACGTAAATATAGAAAAACCTCTTACGAATTACTCATGGTCACGAAAAGCATTCTTGATTTTTTTAAACATCAGATGCCAATATTGTTTCGAGATTTAAAGAAGCATTTATGAAAAAAAAATGGTTTATTTTGCTCTCACTGATTTTCAGAAACGCTTTCGAGTATTTTTCAAAGTATATTAATCAGCTTTCTCCAATTGGAATATCGGTCTTTAGTGTTTGATGAAGTGTTATTTAAATTTATACTGGCAGATGTCGCACAATGCAGGCGTACTGAAATGTAAGAACTTTCCTATCAAAACTACAAGCTGTGTGTTAAAGATATTTCCCTTTTAATTCTGTAGTCTTTCTAAGCTGTGTGAAAAGGACATTACTTTTTGTTGTTTCGTTTTGATTCGAATTCTTTTTACGAGTGTTCTTTTTATGTGTTTAAGTTATAGTTTCACATTGTGAGTGTAATTGTGATTTTTATCTTGTCCGGTATATTTTGAGTAGTGAGATTATTTTCAAATAAACTGGTTTCAAAGAAAATTAGAGTGTTTAAATGAGTACGATAGTTATTATTAATAGTTCCGGATTACAAGATTAAATATTAGTATATGCTATCAGTTCACAATTAAACATTTTTAGCTGCGTAATTTGTGCACGCCGGAGAAACAAAATAATACTGATTTTATTGTTAATGTTTATGTTGTTAATTTATCATTTTTTTCTGTAAAAAATATTTTTACAACATAAGCATGTTTACATCAGAAATGATAGCGTCTGAAAAACCTATATTCCTGGTTAAGAAAACTGATTTATACACTGTAAAATCTACCCGGAAACATTTCTGAAAATCAGTGGCAGCAAAGTAAACAATATTTATAATATAAATGCTTCTTTAAATTTCGTAAATATACAGGGTGAACCAAAAGCCTGATTATAAATATTTATTGTGCTCAAACTATTATAATTAGACATATGTTTGCTTGGATACATTGTAAGTAATAACATTGACAAAGGATGGGAATTATTTTTTTTTCACTTTGCTAAATGACGCATAACAAGCAGAGTGAAAAAATGTGTCCCGACTGGGGATTGAACCCAGATACCGTGGTATAGCACACCAAGTGCTTTACCATTTAAGCCGAGATCCAGTCTGGCATTTTTCACGTATACGTTGGCAAGGCTGCAACTTCGCAGCGCAAGATAGGATGTCATGCATGGGCACACTTCCCAGTTGCGTACATGAGACGAATAAATTCCCAGAATCAGATACTATCCCAGCATCAGTATTATCCGATGCTGGGAATTTAATCGTCTCATGTATGCCACTGGGTTGTGTGCTCATTAATGTCATGAATGCGCTGCGAAGTTGCAACCTTGTCAAAGTACAAGTGAAAAATTGCAGACTGGATGTCGTCCAGATGGCTTAAATGGTAAAGGACTTGGTGCACTAAACCAGGGTATTTGTTTTCGATCGCCGGTCTGGACACATTTTCCACTCTGTTGGTCATGCGTTGTTTAGCAGAGTGAAAATTAATTCCCATCTTTTTCGGTGTTATTAAATTTACGCGCAGTTTCAGTCCTGATGAAAGTTTAACCCTTTCCGGCACAGTGGTCCCACTCCGGGCACACCTAACTTTAATTCCAAACTTGCATGCGGCACCAAGAATATTTTAATGAAATTTTGTTTCTATAACGAAAGCTTAAAACAAGGAGTTCGTATTTGCTAAAAAAATCGTTTGTAAATTCCGGTGTCAGTCAGAAATTTCTCATTTTACGAACAGACTTTGCCTGTACGGGAAAAGGTTAATTGGAAATTGTAAGTACTGTTATAAATGTTTTTATAAGAGCACTTACCTCAGTACATTTAAACGCGTGTCCCCTTGGTAGGTCGGAGAATGTGTAAACGGTATTCTATTTCCTATCAAGTGTTTTTTAACATGACTTCTGTTACAGTACACACAGCAGCTGTTATGCTACTCTTCGTTTCTTCGACGTCAGCAATTGGTGTGGCAAATACTCTGTCCTTGATATCGCCCCAAAAGAAAAATCCACAGGACTTCTGCGGAGATGAGTAGAGCTGCCTCTTTCTTTTAACATGTGATACCATTGCTTTATTAATTTTACATCAGGAGGGTTGCGTCCATAAAAACGTTGAAATGATTGCTGAACATTAATGGGCGATTTCGTTTCATGAAACCAAATCACACATTGAGCTCTCTCTTAAATCGACGCCATTGTGGCCTAAAATGATGTCTTCCTTACAAATGTTCCATTGGGTCATTCTGAAAGTTGCAATCGCATCATCTATTGCACAAAAACCCTACTAAAACTGACCTATCCAATGCTACAACAAGTTACATTATTATACAAACGGTTATTTTGTAATGAATTATTATAATCAAAGCAAGACCTTTGCTTCACCCTGTATTTGCTTCTGTAATTATTTTATTTTTTTGTATTCGTTGCACTTAACTTTAAAAAAATATTATTATTATGTAATATAATTCTTTTAAATTAAATAAATCACGTGAAAAACATGCGTATTTATATTTAGTTTCATACTAAAATATTCTGAACTTCTCAATTTTCGAAATGTTTAGAAAAGATCTCCAGAGGATGTAACCATTATTGCTTTAATTAATATAGTCTTAAAATAGTCGCTATACTCTGAAACATAAACAAACCAAAAAAAACTTAGATAAAAAAGGCTGAATTATATTTCTTATAAAAAATATATTTCTAAAGAATCAAACTTATGATAGATTTTTTATTTAAAAAAAAAAAAAATGTTGTCGAGAAAAAATTCTCACATTTTTTCAGAAAATGTGAGAATTTACGTTTAAATTATTTGAATCATAAACACTTAAACTGCTAAGTTAAAGAATTTTTAGAAAACTGTTTTCGCTTCCCGTAAAAGGCCAAAGATTAAAACACCAGTGCACTTCTCAACCGAGAGGTAAATATAAAAACAAAAACAAAAATTATCGTTTCTTGGTGAATTTTGTATTCAAGGAGTTAAGATAAGATTTAGATAAAAGGTTGTGAACAGTGTTTTAAAAAATAGTACTTAACAAGACAACCGTTGAAATTTTTGCAAAAAAGGGACAAAAGTTTGAAATACAAACAGAAAAAATATTCAGAGGATAAAATTACCGAAACAAGTTGAAAAATCTAAACAAAAATGTAAAAAAGGAAGAATAAATCTTTTTGGGCGAAAATATTTTGTAAACGGCGAATGATTATTGCTCTATTTTTTAAAACAGATTAAATATATATAAAAAAAAATAAATTAAATTAAAAAAGTAAAACTTTATTTTTATTAATAAATAAATAAACAAGAAAATTAAATGCAATAGATATAAAACGTTTGCTACATTTAAAAAGAAATATTTATTATAGTAGATTTTTAAAATATATTCTAATCTCTATAAATCTTATTTTTGTCATTCCCCTAATACTCATTAAAAAATAAAATAAAATAAACGAAAGCGGTTGTTATTATTGAAAAAAAAGAAAATAAATGTTTCTTAAGTTTATTATATTTACTTATATATTATAAGTATATATATTATTATAGTATGTATAAGTATATATATTAATAAGTATTAAGTATTATATAAATATTAGTATTAATAAATATTAAGTATATTAAGAAGTATATATATTATATTATTATAAGTATAGTATTATATTATTATAAGTATAGTATTATAACTTATATATTATAAATTTTAATAATAAGTGTTTCAGCTTTTCCTTCGACGCCTATTTTACACTAGTCGTTGGGGGCCACCGTAATACTTACCTATCATGGATATGCATAATGTAAAATATTAAAATAAAACATGTGTAAACTACTTATAAAGTGCATTGCAATTCAAATAAAATCGTGGCTTGATGACATCACAAACTTTAAAGGCTCGATTATTGAATTGCTTGAAAGAAACATCCTTATAACTCCAAAAATAATAATCCTATTAACTAGCGGTTTATTGCATCTGATTAAGCGTCAAATTTTCCAATTAGAATATATCTTTGAAGTGAAATTTTGATGAAATACAGGGTCATGAAAAATCGAAGAGTGTGGAAATAGGATTCCAAATATCTCGGCAACTCATTATCCGATCGACTTCATGCTTTATGCAAAATTTATGTTTTTTTATTATCTTTTATATTTATTTCTTAAAATAAACAATTTCGAAAATTTTATATACCTTTCATCAGAACGAATATTTCGAGAGTCCGAAAAAAATTGTTCCGGTTAATCGAGGTTTTTGAAATGAAATAGGGTTCTTCCCATTATTACTTACTAAGTACATCCCAAATTGCAAGTCTCTATCTCAATTTCTTCGGGAGATAGAGCGTTTACACACACAGACACACAGACACACAGACGGACGGCAAATTTTTTTTTCTAAAAATATGTTTTTCGGAATCTCCAGTGTCTGAAACGTGTAAATCCGTCAAAAAAAAATTTTCGATTTTCAAAACGATTACAAGACTTACCCTATACTACGTATGATGGGTAAGTAAAAACGAATATAAATACTATAATTAGAAACTTTTAAAATTTATTTTCGGAAAGTAAACAAAAGGCCGTGCTGATTGAGACCGCTTGTATTCTCTCGTGAGACAGGTTACAAATTGCTTCGGTTATAATATGGTTAAAACATGATACTAGGGTGCTCGCCCCCCTGCTCGCTAATGCTCCTCAATCCCCGTGAATTGTAATGCAATTCACATTGCGACTGCTATGCGATCCCAGTTCACTTCGCTCACTCGTCACTATTTGCATCAAACATTTGTCACTATTTGCCAGAATGAGTACTATCATAAATCATTTTAACATATGAAATTCACAAATTTCTTTAATGTATAAAAAAAGCAATTGAGAGCTTCGTTGAAAATGCAATGAAAATGTATTTATTTTGTGCTACAAATTGGCATAAAACATCTTAACATTATGATGAAAAAAAAAACACTTTGGAAACACAATTAATTTAAAACTCATTGCGCCTATAATATTGTACAGCATGGCTTAAATTATTTTCAAATATACTATGGGATAATAAGATAGTTCAATATAAATCAACAATAATCGTCTAAAGTTTGTTCGAGGAGAAAAATACAATCTCTCTCAGACGTAAACACGTTTTCTACTGTGTGTAAATCTGCTGTGTTGATCAAAAAGCTGATTTGCTGAATGCATCACGTGACCGTAAAACGAACCAATGACATGCATCACCGAAAGAACATGCTGTGTGTAAACACAGATCCTGCTCTTAATTTTAATTTGCTAAATGGATCATGTGAACGTAAAATGAACCACTCAAAATCGTCGCTCTAGAAACTACGGCTATTATCAAAGGACAAGCTTCAAAATCAGCCTTATTTTCGCGCTAAGTAAGAGAAATATATATATAGATAATTGTTCCTTGTTTTTTCTTCTTTATGACCGACTGTACAATAACTACAATATGATATTTGTATTTATTTTTCTATTTGTTTTTCATATTTTTCAGTATATTTATTAAGAAATATATATATATATATATATATATATATATATATATATATAAAATACTTATGTATAGAACAACTGTGTTCTGTCGGATTTTACTTTCTACAGTCTTTAACTAGTCCGATGTGCCAAGCTCAAATTTTTTTCTATCTCATACATGTTAATACTTCAAAATTCGCTATCACATCGCCAATAAATTCAATATTTTTGGTCAAATTGTTTTACGTCAGATGCTTGGGAATCGTTGGATTACCTGGATGCGAAGAACCCTTCGTTGCACGCGCATCCGATGTACAACAAGACTAGAAAAGGCCTTCTGGCCCATACTGGTGGGAAAAGATTGTGTACCTATTCCTTGGTTTTAATATTTTTGCTAATTGTACTGGAAATCACTTAGCTAAAATTCGTGGAAACCGATTACAAAACTATCATTCCCAGTTCTCGTCAATATTGAAGCTGAATCAGAATTTTGCCAAATTAGTCAGCTACAGCCAATTTGAGTTATTTATGGCTACCTATTTTTGTTTCCAAATTTGGCGATAATTTCACGTTAGCGAATATAAATATATAGTGTTAAGGATATAAGAGTTTGAAAATGTGGTTACAACAATGAAAAAAAATGCCGAAACCATGTTCACTAAAACTTGTAAATTAAATCCGTTTATGGATGAATCCCGCTGTCTTGTTTAAAAATGGAAACCACCCTAAAATTTCAAACTGCTATATCTCAGCCATTTTTTAAGATAGAGACAACACAAAAATTGCTCTGAAATCCTTGAATCAAGAACAAACATGTAACGGAAAAAACTTTTATGGTTTAATTTTTTTATTTGAAATCTTTAAATGGATATCATAGCTCTACCGTCCGGTGGAATATCACCAAATTCATATGGGACATTCATGTCATAGTCTACAACATCTACAAACAAATGATTAAATTCTCTGCATTCCTTCATACATTTTTCGATGATACAATAATAAAATTGGAACAAAAATCGCTATCACAGCGCGGTCTTTCGTCGGAATATCCACAAATTCTAGTGGAACATGCTGGCCATAGCCAAAAACCTATAAATGAAATTTGGTTCAATTCTAGGCATAACTTCCTACACTTTTGGATGATCCAAAGAGGACATACAGACGGACACATCGACACACGAAAAGACGTACATTTTGTAAAAACATGTTTTTCGGAATCTCTGACCCCTAAAACGGTAAATCTGTCGAAAAACGGAAATAGAAAAAAATTCAATTACAGTACTTTCTTCTATTATACATAGAAGAAAGTAGAAATGCAATTTGTCTTAACTATGAAAGAGACCGTTTGAGCTTTATATATGTCTTTACAAATTAATATGGAATGTGTGTCCAACCGAGCTGGGAGAGAACCTCTTGGCTGGCGATTGTTAAATTTGTCTTCTTTGTTTTCTAAGTTACTGAGTTTATTTAAAATAAATTAAAATCTATATTTACTACATCTACAATATTTTCTTTTTAAAAAAAATCTAATGAACAAATTTTAATTCATTTCCATTACACAAGATTGTTTTTTTCTTTATTTTCACTCTTAACAATTTTATTTATCAGCGTTTCACAACGAAATAAAACAAAATTTATTTAACTGATATACATATAAATTTGCTGTCCTCTCAGTGGCGCAGACGATTAAGCTCGGTCCCCGTAAGATCCCGGAAAGTGAAGCAGCATCGACCATGGCCAGTACTTGGGAAGGTGACAACCTCTCTAGCCTGCCGCTACAGTGGGACCCTGTACTTTAGTGGGAGATGGTGCACGTAAAATCTCTTCGTGACTCCAATGTCCTCCAAGATTGAAGCGATACCTCTGAGGGTGGCAATCCATGTGCAGGTCTCTCATCTGGAATCGGTACAAAATTAGGATACCAGCTCTAGATGTCCACCCTCTATTGAGGATCTGGCACCCCTTCTTTCATATAAGTGCCATGGTGCTTTCTGTGATACGACAACAACAACAACAAACAACATATAAGTTTGCTAATTAAACATTTGTTATTTTGTTTAATGAATTTCAACAAACTTCAAACACACACCAGTCAGATAGGTTGAAAATATGCACTCTAAATTATATCTAAATTATAAAATGATCAAAGTGTGTCTTTGGAAAAAGAAACGAAATCTGAATCTATCAGGGAGTAGAAAAAAAGATGATCATCTTTTCATCTGTCCATACTTAACAATATCTACTTTTAGTGAAATAATAAAATCACTTTAAAATATTTCTGATAAAAATTAGGTCAATTTACCGAAATATTATTAATCATTTTAATCTTTAAGATTAAATTATATCTTCCTTAATTCTTTGAAAATCCGTTAACACTCAGTTCATGTCAAATAATTCTCAATAATGCTATATTTAGATTTTATGAATCAGTATTTCGCAGACTTAACTGTAATCCGCATTCACAGAATTGACCGAGCACATGTTATAATGCAATGAAAGCAGATGTGGGTTTAATATTATGTTTATTCTCAGATTCAAAGCTTCAAACTTCATAAATAGTAATAAATTTTATAACTTTAGAATATATATCTCATACAAATTTAATTTGGAATAATTCTGGGCATTATCATATTGTCACATTTTGTTTCTATTTCCATTAATAATGTTATAGTGATATTTAAATGACATACCTTTCAATACATATTGCATTTCAAAATAATTAATTTCAATATTTCTTTGCAAGTTTCTAAAATATATTAATAGACACAGAATCATAAATCTTTGAACGACTAAGGCATGGATTGCAGCGTTACTAACACACAGAAAAAAAGTCTATATATATCAAGAATACAATTGATATCCAATGGATGTGTATTATCACTTTACTAAACAGCGTACAACCATTAGAGTGAAAAAATGTCCAGACCGGTGCTTGATCCCGGGGTACAGCACACCAAGTGCTTTACCAATTAAGCCATCCATACGACATGCAGTCTAGCATTCTCCCATTCTTATATGGCAAGGCTACAACCACGCAGAATAAGATGGAAAGTCAATCATGAGCACAACACCGTTGGCAGGCATGAAACAAATCAAACCCAGTATCGGTGAATATTTATACACTAATTAATTTTTCAGCAAAGCTGAAAGTACACCGGTCTGCACAAAACCCCAGTTTGGGCATTTTTTCACTCTAATGGTTGTACGCTCTTTAGTAAAGTGATAATTCACATCCATTGTCTTTCATTAATTTACAGCTTAATTTCATCGTTGCTAAAAAAGTAATTAGTGTATAAATATTCACCGATACTGGGTTTAATTTGTCTCATGCATGCCAACAGTGTTGTGCTCATGATTGAATTTCGCTCTTATGGTGTGTGGTTGCAGCTTTGCCATAGAAGAATGAGATAATACTAGACTGGATAGCTTAATTGTCTGACTAGCTTAATTGGTAAAGCACTTTGTGAGCTGTACCAAGGGATCCAGGATCAAACCCCAGTCTGGACATTTTTTCACTCTAATGGTTGTACGCTGTTTAATAAAGTGATAATTCACATCCATTGTATTTCATTAATTTTCAGCGTAATTTCCGCTTTGCTGAAAAATTAATTAGTATACAATTGATATCATTATTGTCAGTTATTTTTTTTATGCTGCCAAATTTTGAAATTTTCATAAAAGAATCACATTTAAATCAATACAAATGGTGCTCATTCAGGAATTTGTATATTTTATCACTATCAGATAGATTTGTCAAATTTTTAAGATTTCGTGCAATATATTGCTTTACCACAATTTTATGAACCAAAATAAAACATTAATTTTTAATGCAAAAAATTTCTAAACAGTGCTTACCAGTGTGGGAAATTCATACGTATTCCTTCCTGCAGCGCAATTTAACCTTCATACTAAGTTATTCTCTTGATTGCAAAAGTTGAGTAAAAAAAAGCTTTTAAACCACATATTTGTGCAATTTTTACGGTGAATATTTCATTCATATTTTATCAGATTCTTTTTATTCTATTGATTTTATTTGTGATTTTTGTTCAATAAATTTTTTAAACTAGTACCAGTAATTACTTCGAAAATGTTAGTATAATTTATGTAACTGAAATGCAATAAAATATGCTACATGAACCAAAATTTATATATGTATTTGTGTGACGCATTTCAGCAATATTCAAACGAGAAACAATGAGATAGTAAAAATTTATAGATTCTCTATTATTGTTAAGACATTGTTAGGTTTCGCATGACCCCCCCCCCCCCTTCGTGAGTAGACAGAGCTACACAACCATACTCTGACATAATTACTACACTCAACACCTGTTATCTTTCTTGCAGATGTAATTATTGTAGAACACATAATAATACATAAAGCGAAATCTTGTTTGTTTATTATCCTTAGATGTATGAATGTATTATTTTCCACGTGTACACGAATTAGGCATGAAATGCACTTTTCGCATTTACAAAATGCCTGTAAAATAAATTTGCGAATATTTTAACATATAACATATTTTATGTTTCAGATAAATGTAATCATTATTATAGAACAATTGCATCCAAGACTAAGAAACCTATCTTCAGAAATATGTTTAAAAATTGTCTAACACCTGCAGACTCTCCCATATATCTTCTGATGTAAGTATTTGAATGCAGTGTTTATTTCCTTTATAGTCATTTGATTTTAAAAACTCAAGACCATATAGTAAAACAAAAAAAGTAAAAATATTTTATCTCAGAGATTATCGTGTTTCACACTACTTTTAGTAGTGTACATGCATTTTTAATTTTTTCCAACATAGTTGAAAAGTGTTGTTAATTCGGTTTCCCGGCATGTATGTCTGTATAATAAATCTCGTAAATTTACTCAGATTTAAAAGTAATTTTTATATGTTATTGATGCATAATATTGCATGTTTGCTATTGTAAATGAAGTGCCTAATATTTATATTTCGTTCAGAGTGAAACACGCTATCTCTAAACATAACAATTTCGTTATATTATGTTTTTGGATAAAATAGTCCCAGGTACATTTGAACGATGTTAAAATACTTCAAACATACAAAATTACTGAGGTGGACCAGAATTTGCTTTTTCAGGAGTGTAGTATAAGAAGCATGTATAGTTTGTTTATTTAGGCACAAAAAAAAGTCGGTTATAGGGAATATTCTTGGACACTTCGGTTGAATATACGGTTCGTGAATGCTTTGCTAGTGTTGCAAAGTGTTTCATTATATTTCGTTCAAAATTGTATCGCATCACGAAAACGGAATGTTTGCTTGTTGTACACTGTAAAAAATTTTGCAGCAAAATAACCGGTCATTCGACCGTTTTCTATAAAAACGGTCGAATGACCGTACGTAATCGTACATAACCGTAATTTAACGCATTTTTACCATAATATTGCTCATATTAGGGTCAGAATACTGTTAAATTACGGTTATGTAACCGTTTTATATAAAAACGGTCGAATGACCAGTTAGTTTGCTGCAATTTTTTTACAGTGCATTGCAAAATATTAAATACTAGAAATATTTATGTAATTTCTACACACTTAGTTCATATTAAAATATTTTAGGAATGCATAGCTAAATATAAAGCGAAATTACGAAGTCAGTGTCGAATGCATTCAATCGCAATTTTTTTATTTTCTAATCTCAATCCAGTAAATAAATACAATTAATTTTTGATGAAAATTCTATGTTATACTGGTTAAAATATTTTTTCTTTTATGAAAATAAAATTATGTATGCACCTTAAATGTTCGTACCTCTTTCTTCCATACGATGCGCATATGTAAAATTACCGTTAGATGAAATAAATTACCAAGCCTGAAATACGAAATATATTTTACCGAATAAAATAATATATGTTTTGAAAATAAATGCTCATACGTTGATTTATATATTGCCTGTTAATTTATTTATATGTTTTAAAATACCATACATAAAATATAACATTCGAATGGTGACATCAGAAACAAACTATGCAATATTAAAGTATCTTGTAACATAATCTTATCAGGCAAAAACGAAAATATATTACATGATTCTTTATTCAGGCAACTGCTTTCCAGAAATTAACACCTGCATCTTAAGATATTAAATTATGTTTTTTGATACAATTTCCCTAATTAAACTTACTTAATTAAATTCGTTGTTTTTCCCCTCATTACGTTTTTTAATTAAAATCATATTAAGAAATAATGAAAGAATGTAATAGTTTTTTTTCTATTTTTTATCTTTATCCGATAACGTTTTCGCAATTTACTATGGGAAATTGATTTTATAAAATTTAGAATTTCTTGCATGCTGTTTCATATTATGATTTTTTTTTTTTTTACTAAACAGCAAAAAAATATTTAAAAAAGAAAGAAAATGAAATTTATGCAAACGCGCGAAAAAACTTTTTCAATTAACGCATTACATTTTATTTGCATTATTTTAATTTAAGTGAAAAATTCCAGTATTTAACGCAGAGTTTTAGTATTTCATTCCGTTAGATAAAGGATGTGTTTAATAAAACACTGTTGATATTGTTTTTTCAAAAAAAAAAAAAAAATCCAGAGTTTATATAAGGTTAGAAAGTACATACAAATAAATGTATAGATGGACAATTCCTAATTCATCTTTGTACTATTCTATCTAGAATAAAATAATTTGTAAAGTTATGTTTATTAAAAATAAAGAAACTATGATTTATGTATGTAAAAACTCACAAAAAAACTGTTAAATTCAACAAACAAAACAAATATGTTTTAAACAGTAGTTTTAACAACGTAGCATTTGATCTCTCTGCAATTGTCATGTACTTTTGGAATTCAAATGATAGCGAAATAAAAACTTTGGAAATTTATACCGGCAATTTCTAGTGCGTATCACACGTGAGGATGCAATGTATTCAAATGGAAAATTTCATACCGATACTTTGAATAACTATTATTTTATGTAACTTTTAAAAATATGCGAAAAATATTTTCGCAACCCTGGAGGGATTATTACTATCTGCATAAAAGATATTTAAGGAAAGTATGTTTAAAAATAGTTTATATTCGCCAATTTAAAAAAAATAAAATAAGTGGCATTTGAAAGATGTTAGCGCAACTGACGAAATCATCGTCATGATCATCGTAATAATTTGAGAAAGATATAGACTTTATTTCTAACGGATTATGGTAAAACATTTTATAGACATATGCTTGCTGAGGGCTGACACATCAAAGAATCAAAACAGAAGTATTCTACAATTTTATACAATACATTATCGACATCAATGTAATTTAAGGCATATAATTTTAAAATGTATATTGCTCGAAATCTTGCTATTAATAGTTATTCAGAGCGAAAATGCATTCCAGTTTAACGGTATCAAAAACATTTTGAACAAGAAAAACAAATAATGCGTCTTTCACAGATTATGAAGTACTTTCAATATTTTTGAGAATTGGACAATTTTAAACAAATGCAACGATTATTTGAGTATATTTCATATTCATTTATATAGAATTGGTCATTTAAACATAGCAGAAAATAGTTATAATCCTTATTTAAATTTATGGCAATAGATAAGTGTCCTTACCATGTCTTCTAGTACTTTTTTATCCTGCTCTCGTCTAGATGGAAATTTCATATTGTTTTACATTAAAATTAAGTCAGAGTGAAAATACATGCCAGTTTAACGGTATCAAAAACATTTCGAACAAGAAAGAGAAATAATGCGTCACTCACAGATTATGAAGTACTTTCTATATTTTTGAGAATTGGACAATTTTAAAGCAAATGCAATGATTATTTGAGTATATTTCATATTCATTTATATAAATTTAGCCCTTTAAACGTAGCACAAAACCTTTACAGTCCAGTATAAATAGCATTTTACCTTACAAAAATTCGGGTAACTCTGATTTTTAGATATGCTGTAAAGGTTGACCCTCTAATAAAAAAACCAAGTTTTCGAACTTCGAGACCTTGTGAGTTTTTCACAGTATTGAAAAAAAACAATATTTTTTGGCACTTTTTCAATTTTTCTTAAATAACTCGGTTTCAGTGTATTTTACAGAAAAAGCACTTTCATCATTTTGAAGAGGATAAAATTATCTACAACATGCAGTATTCATGTTTATAAATTGTCCAAATAGGGGGTGAGATACGGAGCTGGGAAAATAGGGTTAAATTTGGAAAAAAATGCAAAAATCCACAAATGATGTTATTTTTGGTTAATAACCCACTATTAGTGCATTTTAGAAACAAAACTGTCATAATCAACTTTTTAGACCATGAGAAAGTCTATAGTTTCATTTATTAGATAATTAAATATTGGTAATAGAACTTAAAAATCACAGCAAGAAGATTTTGGGTGAAAACAGGAAAATACCGCCTGACAAGTTATTAATTTAAAAAACGAGCTTTTATTTTTGATATTGAAAACACGATGTGGTTAATTAATTAGAGAATGCACAAGAAATTAATCAACAAATATATAGTAAGTATAGTCGCTTTGTCCTATATGTTTCCTTTTTCTGTCCCTTGGCCCTGGTAATTATACCATCGTCTCAGATACTTCATCGTCCCTTTATGACTTGACTCGATGGGTTGTTCTAGGCCATCAAAGTCCTCAATGTCCAGTATAATATCAGGAGCGTTGCCACATAGTTGGTTGTGGCACTTCACACATATAACGGAGCACTTCTAGCCTGCCTTTCTCGAATTGTCATTTGCACTACCTTTTTTTTTTTTTTTGCATTGACAAGATATAAAATCGAGTAGAGTTTGAGGAGCTGGTCCATTCATCACAGAGAATGGAATGAGCTCATGACCACCCCACTTCCAGTCGCATTTGATAGGATCTTTTCGTTTCCCAGCCATGTCTGAACGCATGATATTCAGCAGCATCACGAGTAGGTGGTAGTCTAGCTAGATTTAATTTAATATTGTTAGTTGCTCTAGCGAAGATCACATATCGCAATACATTCAAGTTTGGTTGGGATCACCTCCATATAGGGCAAAAAGTACACCTTCTGTGTCTTCAACAAGTTTGTGCCTCTCTGCATTTGAGTCTTTAAAGATTTGAACTTTTTGGTTCAGGGATCAGTTCTGAAGAATTCTGCAATATTTCATTTTCCCATGGCTGTAGAGCGCAGAAGTGGTGTCACAACCACTTACTGATTGCAGAAAAATAATATTTTGTGCAACTTCCTCAAAATTGAAACACTTGTTGGAGTAGAGATCATCAGGCAGTTTCCCCCTCCTGTTCCTTCGGAAATAAACATTGTCTACAGCTGGAGAAGCCACAAGCACAAGAAGATCCATGTCTTCACCATTTACAATGACAGCATCGTAATCACGGTCTTAGGAAATAGCTGTGTTTACTATTAGCACATCTGCATCTTCAGTGGCCTGCGTAGTGATAATTTGTGCTTTTTCAAATTCATTTCGAAGTATATAAATGAAAAGCTAGTTATTTTTTTTAATTCCCCAACAATTTTTCTTGTGCCATCTGTGGAAACATGGTCTCATTGAACTTAACCTCAGCAGAAGTATGAATCTTCAAGTGACGAGCACTTTCTGCAATTTTTATACTTTTTTCATTATATTCAGGATAAGTTTCTAATATTTTCTTTATTTTAAAATTTAAAGCTGAATTCAAAACACCGAAAAACAATTCCTCTTTATACAGGTTTTCGTCATATCAGGTATAATTGTTCTTATTCTTGCTGTTGGGACTAACATTCTCAAACTGAGATACATTTACCATCAATGTAAACTTTGACTAACAAAAATATGTGTGACAAATGAATACAAACACGACAAACCAAATCTTCATTGTGCGCCCACTTCTCCTTCCATTCTAGCGCCCGGGCCACATGCTCCTTTTGCACCCACCTCCCTTAGTTTCGGCCTCAAATACTCCTTTTCCTTTGTAAAATTTCTAAATTATAACATATTTATCTTTCAAGTATTTTTTTACATTATTCCCAGCTATTAATTTTACTTTCGACTTTAAATTCTTGGCCTTGCACTTATGCCTACCGACTAGGTTTTTTGGTTAACTTCGATGCCCCCCTCAACTATTAAACAGTTACCTATTATTGTACATACTATAATTAATTAATTGCATCGTTTAATCAACATCAAAAAATAAAAAGCTCGATTTTAAATTAATAACTTGTCAGGCGGTATTTTTTTTTTTTTTTTTAACCATAAATTGTACTATTCTGATTTTTAGGGTCTATTATAGATATTTAATGATATAATAAATGAAACTTATAGCTTCAGGCTTTACAAACTTTATAATGACACCTTTGTCTCTAAAACGCACTAAAACAAGGTTATTAAGCAAAAACTAACGTCGTTTGTGGATTTTTGCACTTTTTACAAATTTTACCCTATTTTCTTGGCTCCGTATCTGAACCCTTATTTTGACAATTTACAAACATGAATACTGCATGTTGTAGAGAATTTTATGCTCTACAAAATGTCTAGAAGGTCGAAAACTTGATTTTTTTGTTAGAGGATCAACTTATACAACATATCCTAAAATCAGAGTCACCCGAATTTTTGCAAAGCAAGGCCCTTTTTGCGCTATTTCTACTGGACTATTATAGTTATAATACTTGTTTGAGTTTATGGGAAGAGATAAGGGTTCTTAACATGTCTCCTAGTACTTTTTTATCCAGCTCTGTTCTAGATAGAGATTTCATATTGGTAACGTTAAGTTGTACATTTCTACAAGCTGTTGTACGCAGTGAAATCTTTTATTATTTAATAATGTAAGTACCACTTCAATATGGCCAATTGTTATCAATTTATTTAATGTATTTATTATAAGTTATTACGAACATTATTATTACTGAAATACATATTTTATAATTAACTTTTCCAAATGAATTTTAACCTCTAGGCCTCGGCGGGTACGACATATGTACCCTAAAATATATATCCCCTCACAACGGCTAGGGTACAGACGTCTGTACCCTAAAGTTAGCTACCCCCGTTTTTAAGCTAGGATGATCAATCATCTGTCATCTCAGAGTTTCAGAGGAGGTAAGTCTTTTTTCCGGGGTGAAAGGGGTATTATCTTTGGCCTTGGCGAGTTACTGGAATAACAGAATTTTGTATTGGCGATTTCTTAGACAGAGCGTCTTTTTTCTCATTCTATTACACGCACGTGTGCTGAGTAATATTATATTTTTGCTCTCTTTGGTCACTCTAAAATAATTAGATATATTGTTTAATTCTTAAATAGAATTTATATTCTGGGAACAATGGGTACAAGTTTTAAAGGTCTGAGTCAGAAATAAATTGATAAACTTATGAATGATTTTGATGCAGAAAAGCTCTCTGATCCCGTCTGTTTTTATTATTTTAATATTTAATAGGAGAACGGTTATCTGATAAAACTTTTATTTCTTTAAATCTTTTAACCCAAGGTGGAAATGAGAAGTTTTATATCAGATGGCATCGCTTTTCATTCAATTGACACACAAAAATAATACATTTTTAAGTTCTAAAAAACTCTTTAGAGAAGCTTAAAAAAAATTAATAATCAGTTTATTTCACCAACATAAACACAAAGTTGAAGTTAAAATATCTGTATCATAAGTTATAGTTTTTCATTTAACACTAAATAAACTGCTCTTTTAAGAGCAAAAGAGATTCTTTCCAGGATCTTAAAACAGAAAAAAATAATAATCACTTTACATCAGCAACATGAACACAAGGTTGAAGTGAAAACTTCTGTATCGAAAGATGAAATTTTTCATTTACCACTAAATAAAATTTTTCCAGAATCTTAGAAAAGAAAAAAAAGAAGCATTTTAGTTCACCAACATTAGGGATCTGTTTAGGAAAAAAATGGGTCTTTTAAAGGACCCTTCACAAAATTTCTCATTTCAAAACAGGACCCTTCACAAAATTATTTTCTCTAAAATAGCACCAATCACAAAATTATTTTCCCTAAAACAGGACCCTTCACAAAATTCTTTGTCTTAAAAATAGGTTTTTCACTAAATTTTTTCTCATTTAAACTGAACATTTCACAAATTATTCATATAAAAGGGAAATCTGACCTGTCACTTTTACATATATAAAGAAAATATATGTAGTTTACATCCATATATATTCTTAAAAATGTAAACAAGAACCTGAATATAACGATAATTTCAAATTCACATAATTATTATTAGATTTTTCACAAATATAAAAAGCTGTTCACAATTTCACAAAAACAGGACCCTGGGAAAAAGTCTGGGCAGACCTTTGAACATGAACACAAGGTTGAGGTGAAAACTTCTGTATCGAAATATATTATTTTTCATTTAACACTAAACAAATTGCTCTTTTAAGAGCAAAAGAGATTCTTTCCAGAATCTTAAAAAAGAAAAAAATAATAATCACTTTTTTTGCACCAACAGGAACAAAAGTTTGAAGTGAAAACTTCTGTATCGAAATATAGTATTTTTCATTTACAACTAAATAAAATGCTCTTTTAAGAGCAAAAAGGTTTTTATGAAATGGAATTTTGCGAAGAGACCTATGTTATTAAGAGAAATTTTGTAAAGCTTCCTGTTTTATTAAAAAGAATTTTGTGAAGGCTTCTGTTTTATTAAGAGGAATTTTGTGAAGGCATCCTGTTTTATTGAATGGAATTTTGTAAAAGTTTTTATATTCATATTAGTTTTGGCCTATTCCAAACTACCTTTATCCTTTTTACAAGTTCGTTTCACTAATTTATGTGTTACTTTTAAATATCCCTAAAAATAGATTGCACTTCAGATGTACTTCAGATGCATTTCATAAATAGATACACTTCAGAAATTTTTTCCTTTGGGCCCATTTTGTGAAAAATAACATTTTGTAACGTAATATGAAATCAAATTCCTCTATTTCGAACTAAGAATTTATTAATATCACATTTAAATCCTTCCGCTAAAGTTTTCCTTTCTGGGGAACTTGTTTTGTTTGCAAACTTTAAGATCAAACATAGTAAAATTACTTAATAAAGAGTACGATTTTATGAAATGGAATTTTGTGAAGAGACCTATTTTATTAAGAGGACTTTTGTGAAGGGTCCTGTTTTATTAAAATAATTTTGTGAAGGACCCTGTTTTATTGAGAGGAATTTTGTGAAGGGTCCTGTTTTATTAGATGGATTTTTGTGAAGAGTTTTATTTTCATATTAACTTTTGCTTATTCCAAACTGCCTTTATCATGTATGTCACTTTGTTTACTGTTTCACTAATTTATGCACTACTTATAAATACCCTTAAAAAATAGGTTATACTTCAGGGGCTATGCAGAATTTTTTCCTTGCTGCTCATTTTGTGAAAAGTAAAAGTAATTTTTGTGAAAAATAACATTTTGAAACGAGAGATGAAATCAAGTTAATCTAATTTGAACCAAGCATTTATTAATAACTTATTTAAATCCTTCTGCCAAACTTTTCCTTTCTGGTAACTGTTCTGTTTGCAAACTACATATTTTAAAACTTAATAAAATAAAATTATTTAATGAGAAGTATGTTATTATGAAATGGAATTATGCGAAAAGACTTATTTTATTAACTGGAATTTTGTGAAGGGTCTTGTTTTATTCAAAATAATTTTGTGAAGGGTTTTGTTTCATTAAATAGATATTTGTGAAAGATTTTATTTTCATATTAGCGTTTGCCTTTTCCAAAATACCTTTATCTTTTTTGTCACTTCGTTTATTGTTTTACTAATTTATGCGCTACTTATAAATATCCATAAAAAATAGGTTACACTTCACAGGTATATGCAGAATTTTTTTCCTTGCGGCTCATTTTATGAAAAGTAAAAGTTTTTTTTTGTGAAAAATCATATTTTGTAACGAGAGATGAAATCAAGTTACTCTAATTCAAACCAAGCAATTATTAATAACTTATTTAAATCCTTCTGTTAAACTTTTCCTTTCTGGTGAACTGTTCTGTTTCTAAACTACATATTTTAAAACCTAACGAAATAAAATTACTTAATGAGAATTATGTTATTATGAAATGGAATGTTGCGAGAGACCTATTTTGTTAATAGGAATTTTGGGAAATGGAATCTGCTTTATTAAATGGATATTTATGAATATGCCCTAAATTGGCCACACATTTTGCCTGGATCGACTCCTGCACTTAATACACTTCGCATTTATCTACATTATTAACCTTTTTTATAAGTAGCTATTATTGTTTGATTTTTTTCTGCCATTGAACGAGTAAACGATAAAGTATATATTGGTACAAGTTTATAAACAACATAAACAACATAAACAACAGATGTTTAAATGAGGGAGAAAAAAAGAAAAATCCCATATTTATATGTAGACAGTAGCTAGACCTTGCATTGAAGATTTTTTTTTTTTTTTTTTTTGAAATATTTTCTACATGGTGGAATGTGCAAGATATTTTGTTTAGGAGCAACTTGAAAACGTGTCAGATCCCTTAGGAATATTCTCAGACTATTCTTAATTAAAATCGCTAAATTAGCAGTTCCGTTAGTCAAGTGATAATATAAATATTTCAAGTATTTCATAATTTTAAAGATATTTGATAAAAAATAAATAAACACAAACAACAAAAGCATGATCTTAAATGCATTTCCTCTATGAATATGAATGATATTTAATATAATTTGCGACACAATGTATATATTTTTGTCTTTAATGAAAAATAATCATTAAAATAAAGGCCGTACGACTGTATAATGAGTATTTGTAAAGCTCAAAGTATCCTTACCTAAAAGACAAAAAAAAAAAAAAAAGGAAAGAAGAATATTCGACTGAAACTATATTCTTTTTAATAGCGCCAAAACTACCGATTTCATGGAGAAAATGAATAACCAGCTGAAAAATGCAACTATTCCTGAAAATGAACTGCAACCCTTCTCAGTAGGTGGGGATGAATACTTTTCTCTTAGGCAGACAAAAGAAGTTCTCCCCTTCACCCATTACTAAAAGGGGGAAAATAATTTCCTGTGTGCCGTAGTTTGGTTTAAAACGAAAATAATGTTTGCCGATTGCTACAGGTTAAAGAGAAAGTTTGTTAATGATGTCAGAATACATATACTAAAAAATTTCAATTGTTATAGTTTAGTAGTAAGTCCAGTTAGTTTAAAACACCCATTCAATACTAGACATGACATGATTTGTTAAACAGAATCTAGACGCTGCGATTGAGCCACGAAACTCAATAACCACGAAACCTGACTCAATAACCACGAAAGGGACCGGAACAGGTCCCATCCTCAAGCGAAACCCATCGGAAGTCACGTGTTGCAGTCCAGAAAAGCAAACTACACTTTGGAGACTAGCGAAAAGCCTCGAGCTGAGAATTATTCCACCACCAGCTGGAATCGTGGAAAGCCTATACCGGTGACCATTAGCTCTTTATCGGCGGAACAAAACTGCACAAAACATAAATAAATATTAGTAAATAAAAGGCTAAGATGCTTCACACTCACGCAGAAAAAAAAATTTCATTCATTTTTTAACCGTTAATCGGTTAAAAAAAGGAAAAAAGTCGCCAAATTTAGGGGATTTTTTCCTTTAATGACAACCTAGCCATTGTATTAAGTTATTCGTTTGTCGCGGTCTTGAAAATCGCGCCAACCAAAAAGTCTCCAAACTTATGTTTACATGTTTGCGTGAGTGCAAAGCATCAGTTCCAAATAAAATGTAAGATAGAATAAAAAAATGGGAAAATTAGTCCCCCCGAATTCCTGCGTACCTAACAGTCGCCTGGCTTGAAGGGTTTAAAGCAATTAGTGTTATCGAAGATAGCACAAAGGGTTTCGTTTAATATTACTTTCAAAACACTTTATCCTTTCTTTAATAAATCCAAATAAATTTAATTCTCCAATAAAAAACAATAAGTCATGTTTTTTTAAGAAGAAAAATTTACCGGTCTAGTTTTCCCGTTTTTCAACAATCTGAACCGGTCCGGTAGCAGGCGAAGCTCGCTATTATTCTCTGACATAATAATATCTGTCATGTGGACTAAATGCTATATTTAAAAAAAAATCAAATTCAAAATTAAACAAGTTACAACACAGTGCAACTTGGCACTGGCATGTGTGTTGTTGGCACTAGTGCCAACAACACCCAACGTGCGTACAACGTGCTCAACTGCGGAAACTAACGCATCAGGAGTGATGTTTCGCACATGTTGTGATATGTGGTAAAGCTATCGAGGTTTGCGACATCTCCACGGTACACAATATTACACATTACATTTCATACTCCTAAGCGTTATCTGTCGGCGATTATTGCAATTACTTTTTTTATTATTCCATTCTACTTCCCCGTTCTCGAATAGTAAGTGTACCGATTTTGGTTTAATTCCGGTTATTCCTTAAAGCTACAGACTGCTCCAAATAATATACTTATATTATAACCATCCGGTACATGACCTATGCATGGAATATGCATGGAATATGACATGGAATATGCAAATTTTGGATATCAGTACTTAAATCAGCTTTTAATATCGGTTGTATATGTATTATTGGGGCAGCATTTGTTTGTTTTTATTTATTTTTTAAACTAAATCTATGACTGTTAACAGTCGTTTGAGTATTTTAATATTTTTTATTTCCTAATTATATATTTGTATTTCATACTCGTTTATTTATCTCTTAAAAAAATGGTTGTCTATAAACTTTTGTGACGCGCTTTACATTAACAAGAAAGCTTGAAACATTAACGTTTTAAAAGTTTTCAAAACATTTAGCCTATATTTGAATAAATAAATTTTAACTACACTTTAGCTTCATTAAACAACAATTATATTTTATTTTAAAATTACAGAATAATATATGTATTAGAAATCACACATTTCTATATGAATGTAATAATTTTAATTACCATTGTAATCCATCGACTTTATATTCACATAGTTTGAACTTTAATTTTAACAAAAATATTATTACTTTTTAATTTGATTAAGGTGTAGCCTTGCAAGGAATTCCATTTACCGTATAAACTCGTGTATAAGTCGACTCGCATATAAGACGACCCCCTAACTTTTAAATGCAAATTCTGAAAAAAATCAAAAACCCGCGTATAAGTCGACCCCCTAAGTTTTTACTTCAATTTTGCATAAAATCTAGCCAAAGATTTCAATTTCTAGACGCATTACAATGCGAAAAAGTGGTAAGTAAACAAAAACAAATCAATGAAATATTTTTTAATGATATATATGTATATTTTAAGTATTATTTTATTATTCTTACACATAAAAAGTCAGAATTTTGGCAGTATTTGAAGGTTTTTTGTTGTTGTTTTGATTGACTCCCGTATAAGTCGACCCCCCAATTTGCTTACCAAAAATTGTCAGAAATTCTTCAACTTATACGTGAGTATATGCGGTAATTCAAATTTTTAATAATTTAAATGCGTTGATATTATTATTTTTTATGTGTAATATACTGTTTGGTAAGATCTTTTCAGAAAACTACTTTTATGCGTCATGTACTTGTTAAAAAATTGTGCTTCAGATACATTATTCTCATAAGTAGAATATCGTTTTTGATACAAAATGTACTAGAGAGATATTTTAAATTGCTATTTTTAATGTGCTTTAGTGTATATGCAATTAGAAAGAAAATAAATATTTCCAAACAAATATGCATTTCCATTGAACAAAAATATCTACCGTAACACAAAAATATCGTGAATGAGTCGAGATCTTTCGTTGAACATTAATTGCACTAGTTTTAAAAATAATTATTTATAGCACTATTTAAAAGAACGCACTATGTAAGCGAAGATAAATATGCTGAAGAATCTCGTGCCTACGAAAATAATTTTTCTCAAGAAAAACTTTAAAATTTGCATTATACACTAGAAAAGTTTCATGTACGTGATTTGCTTTAACTTAACAAATAGTTTTGAATATTTTAGTTCCTATAAATTCTAAATTCACAGCGCTAGAACACTTTGACAATAGAAATGTGAAAAAGTTTTGCGATTAATCTAGCATGTGATTGGTAAACGTGTCAACTTTCTGCCTGAGCATCACCTGTGAGGTGAAAAGGAAAATACAGCAAATGTACTGAATTGTACATATTTAAATTTTTCTTTTATATGTTTATCCTGATTTGTTTGTAAATGAATTTACGATTCTAGATCTTTCATTGAACATTAATTGCACTAGTTTTTAAAATATTTATTCATAACATTATTTAAAAGAACGCACTGTGTAAGAGAAGATAAATATGCGGAAGAATCTCGTGCCTGCGCAAATAATTTTTTTCAAGAAAAACTTTAAATTTTGCATTATACAATAGAAAACGTTTCATGTACATGCTTTTCTTTAACTTAGAAAATAGTTTTGAATATTTTAGTTCCTTTAAATTCAAAATTCACAACGCTAGAGCACTTTGACAATAAAAATGTGAAAATCTTTTGCGATTAATCTAGCATGTAATAGCTAAACGTGTCAACTTTCTGCCTGAGCATCACCTATGAGGTGAAAAGGAAAAGACAGCAAATGCACTGAATTGTATATATTTCAAATTTCATTTTATATTTTTATCCTGATTTGTTTGTAAACGAATTTACCATTCGAGATCTTTCATTAATCATTAATTGCACTAGTTTTCAAAAATATTTATTCATAACAATATTTAAAAGAACGAACTCTGTAAGAGAAGATAAATATGCGAAGAATCTCGTGCCTACGTAAATAATTTTTCTAAAGAAAAACTTTAAAATTTGCATTATACACTAGAAAAGTTTCATGTACGTGCTTTGCTTTAACTTAACAAAGAAGTTTTGAATATTTTAGTTCCTATAAATTCTAAATTCACAACGCTAGAACACTTTGACAATAGAGACGTGAAAAACTTTTGCGATTAATCTAGCATGTGATCGGTAAACGTGTCAACTTTCTGCCTGAGCATCACCTGTGAGGTGAAAAGGAAAATACAGCAAATGTACTGAATTGTACATATTTCAATTTTATTTTATATTTTGTATCTCGATTTGGTTGTAAACGAATTTATAAATAATATTTAAATATGTATTTTAAACAGATTATAATTTATAAACATACCAGAAATTAATAAAATTGAAGAAAAAAATTACTTTTAAAAGAAATCTATAATAATAAGGAACTAAGATTGTCTGTGTGTGCAGTGTTTTCAACAGGCCGGTCTAACTAAAAAGTATATTGTGTAATAAACTAAATTGAAAAGAAGGTATAACTTACTAGAATGGGATAAAACTTTAAAACCGGATGCATTTTACTATGTTGGAAACATCGCCTCCAATTGCAGTTCCATCCCCCCTCTCCCAACAAAAGAAAAAAAATAATAATTGCATAAAATATTCTTAAAAAATTATAAATTGCAAAGTTCATTACAGTGGGCTAAAACATTGTAACCAGTATTATTTCACGAATGTAAAAAAAATCGGCACAAAACTCGACAAAACGCTAAAAGTTATATTGAAACACGCGGATGAAAAAATAAACTATATCAGGCCAAATGTTTGAAACTAAATGCCTTTTAAGAATGTCAAAAGACCGCCACGGAACGCCAACAAATAGTACAAAACGCGTTAAATATCGCAAAAAAGGTAAAAAAAATTGCGAAGGGTGAAATTTAATTTATTAGACTAAATATTTTAAACAGAATTATTTTTCAGAATGCCAAAAGAAAATGCCAAAAAATCACAGCGGTTGGCAAGCAAAACGTTACAAATTTTATTAAAAATTGCTAAAATATCAAAAATCGCAGGAACTCTATAAAATTGCATTAAAAGTATTAAACATAACTAAATAATCAATAATCGCGCAGGACAAAATTTCCTATCATTGGCTAAATTTTTGAAACGGTATACCTCATGTGGATCTCAAAAGATTTACGCGGAACGCCAAAATACGCTAAAAATCGCATTGGTAATAATATTAAAAATCACTAAAAATAAAAAATAAAAAGCTGAGGATAAATTTTATTATATAATGGTAAAAGTTTGAAACCAAATTATTTTGCCGTATGTCAGAAAATTACCCCAGAATGCATAAAAAAAGTTAAAACTCTCAGAGGAAAAAAATTAATATACTGGGCTAAACGTTTTTAGCCAATTTCTATTTACGAATGTCAAAAAATCGACATCAAACGCGAAAAAAAATGTATAAATCACATTAAAGGAGCATTAATATCGTTAAAAATATCTAAAATCACGGAAAACAAAATGCCCTATACTAGGATGAAACTTTGAATCCGATTTTATTTTACGAATCCAAAAAAATCGCCTACAAACATGAAATATTGCATTAAAATCATTAAAACTTCCAAAATAGCGGAAAACAAAATTATCAATTACTTTTCTGAATGTAATAAAATAACAACGTAACCTGAAAAAACGCTAAAATTCGTATTAAATTCGCTGAAATATAAAAATCACGGAGGACAACATTTACTGTATATTAGGTTAAAAGTTTGAAGCAAAACTTTCCGAATGTCGAAAAATAGCTGCGGAACCTGAAAATACTCTAGAAATCGCATTAAATTTGTTAACATAGAAAAATCCAAGAGGACTAAATTTACTACAATATGCTAAATGTTTGAAACATAATTCCTTTTACAAGTTTCAAAAAACCACCGCGGAACCCGAAAATTCGCTAAAAGTCGCATTAGTATTACCATTATAAATTGCTAAATATTTAAAAAACGCATTAAAAATCTATAAAATTTCTAAAATCTCGGAGGACAAAATTTATAATAGGCAAAAACTTTAAAAGCAAATTGCTTTTTAGAATGTCTAAAATCGCCACAGTATTGAAAAAAGCGCTAGAATCCCACTAAAAATCTCTAAAATTCAATAATCCTGTACTACAACATTTACTTTATTGGGTTAAAAGTCTGAAACAAAATAGTTTTCCGAATATCAAAAATTGCCGCGAAAATTAAATAAACGTCAAAAATCGCAAAAAAAATCATTCAAAATTCCATTAAAAAGCGGTAAAATTCAAACATCGTGGAGGGAAAAATTTAATGTATTAGGTTAAAGGTTAAAAATCAGTTCCTTTTATTAATGTCCAAAAATCACAGTAAAATGCGAAAAACTTCTAAAATTAAAAAAAAATTGCGAAAAAATCAAAAATTGCTGCATGAATTAAGAATAAACTTTATTTTAAAAAGGACAAAATTTACTATAATGGACTAAAAGAGTATTGGACTAAGTAACCGGATTCCCTTTATTAATGAAAAACACTAAAAATCGCTAAAAATCAAAATTCCTGCAGGACCAAATTTACTATAGGGTTAGAATCTTGAAATCAAATTCCTTTTCCGACTGTCAAAAAATGGCCCCGATTGCCGAAAAAACGCTGAAAACATGAATGAGAAACAAATTATAACAAATTACTGTTAGTTGTATGCTGTACTTTTAAACTGTTTTATGTGCTAGTGAAGAATCCTTGTAGTTGCCATTCAAGTATTGAAAGAATTTAGTGGAAGCCAACATATTCTTTGGAATAGTGAATATTTATTGTGTTGAAATTCCACTTTTCCGTCTCTTCAAAAATGGTGGATACATTTACTTTATTGTAATTTGAATAATTTGTGGCTCCATCTATTTTACAAAACTTTTAAATAATTTTGAAATAATGGATTGTTCAAAATTTATTAGGTTTTATTTTAAGCAAAAATGCTGAAAACTGTGCATTACTTTCAAAATCGTAAGATTGCTTTGCGTTAACCGTAAGCGAGCGCAATGAGGATTAATTAGCTACTTTGTTTTCATGAATTTAATCTGAGTATCTTCTTTCTTATTTTGCATTAAAGAAAAAAGGTGTATTTGTGAAGTTTTGTGCAAAACTCGTTCGTTTGAAGTAAGTTTAAGATGCGTTCGAAAATTTAGTTGAATACATAGTTATATCGATTGATAGCATTTTTAATTTTCATTGCCCTTTCCTTTCCTTTGTCCCCCCTCCACATTTTCTAATGGACTGAATCACAGGTTTTTCTGAATAATATTTCAGCCAATCACAGTTACACTCTCAGACATTTTTCATTGGCCTCCACATTTGACTATGTGTTCATGTTTTTTTGAGTAATAAGGGACTGGATAAAATATCTTGTTCTTATTCTAATTTTTTGAAGGACTAGCGTACATTTTTCCTTCAGTGTTCTTTAAGTATTTAGTGAATCAGTAATCAATGTTTAGTTCACTCTTGATGATCTTATGACCATCCATTCATTTATTCTTATTTTCTTACTAACTGTTAATAATTTATTTAATGTAAAAACATATTTTTTGTCAATAGTAAATGGTCTTGGATCGTTGTTATTATTACCATTATTATTAGTTTTCTTTAGTAATGATATTCGCGTAAATAACTTAATAATTAATCGGAATGCATTAAGAAATATAAAAGTTCCTAGGGATTTTAATGCTAGAATTTAAAACACATATTGTATGATGCAACTGTGTGTTAGACACATAAAAAGTGCATGGAAAGTATATTTTCTCTCTGTACAGGAACACCCCATCTTCATATTTGGAATAAAATTAATTTAACTAGTTATCTGTTTTAATTACTCTTTTTGGCTTTAATATCAACCAACCAACCTTTACACTATTTTACCTCACCTCGACACTACAGATTTTCTTAATGATCATGGATCCTTCCGCCAGTACCTACACAGATTCAGATGTGCATCTTCAGACCAATACGGGTGCTGTGAAGAAGGTAAAGCGTCACATCTGTATTTTCACTGCACATTGACAACCCAATGGCATACCGGGTGCACTCAAAACCCTCCAAAAATTGGCTCACAAATGTCTTCATTTGCCCACTTCTTAAGAGGAAACTAAAAAGCAAATATGACCACCTCTCAAATTTAACGGAGCCTGTCTGTCGGTTCACAATTCCTCTAATCTCTGTCCTTTGTCGTTCGTATAGCTCTGGCAGAGAAACGCGCGCTTGTCTCGAGGGCGTTTTTCCGGCCCAAAAGCTTCCACAATCTACTGATGGCCCTCGTTGCGCAGTGTCGCGTGGGAAAATGTGTTTTTAGGGCAGTGATGGACCACTCCTGTAAAAGCCTTAATGAGTCACTGTCACTTGCACTTTATTGGAGCACTCCTGGCAGGGCCAGCCGTAGCATGATTTTCTTTATTTGCTATGTTTACTTTTTGCCTGTCATTGTCGCGTATTTCAGCGGCTTCAGCTGCGACAAATTCCTGTAAATTATTATTATTACTCTTTTTAAGACCATGATAAAGGGACCGGGAGGGATACTATGCTTTACAGACTTGGTTTCCTTGTATGCGCAGTCCCTCTTAGACAATCAAATCAAATCAAATGATCTCACTAAATGCAAGGTTTTTTTTTTCTTTTACCATTCTTTCTACAACCTAAATTTGCAGAATTTTCTGAAACATACAAGTAATTGGCGCCAGATTTTGCTAGATATATAACTTATATATGTTCAACTCACTTATTTGTGTCAGAAATATTTTTGCAATTTTTATTATATATAATGCACTGTATCTGCTAAACAAAAATGTATAACCCATACAATTTAATCTTTAACTTTTCGCTGAGATAAATAAAAATAACTATTTGATTGTAAATTATTGTTTTTTTTCAATTTATGTTAAAACAATAACCTCACGACGCCGACATCATACTGAAATGGTAAACAACTTTTTCCGAATCGAACAACCAATTGTGAGACAATACTTGGATTTCCCGGTAAATTCCCCTTAGAATAGCAAGCAGTAAATAACAAGTTGAATTAGTTTAGATATTTGGATTACTATCTTCAATGAAGTACTTTTTGAAACATACTTCAAAAAACTGATTGACGCAATAAGCTGTCGTATTGGATTCGCATATTTAAAACCTCATCTTTGAAAACTCATTTAAACATTATTTAAACATTGGATACGTGATTACACTAGATTATTTTTAACACATTTATTCAAATTGGCACAGAAATCATAATAGTTATAATTTTCAATCTGAGAATTACAGATCTAATTCCAATCTGGGAAATTCCAGATTGGAAATTACGTGATTACACTAGATTAATTTTAACACATTTATTCAAATTGGTAAAGAAATGTAATCAGAGTTGTAATTTCTAATCTGGGAATTACAGGTCTAATTCCAATCTGAAAAATTCCAGATTGGAAATTACGTGATTATACTAGATTAATTTTAACACATTTATTCAAATTGTTAAAGAAATCATAAGAGAAGAAATTTCCAATCTGTAATTTCACAGATTGGAATTGGTTTGGTAATTCTCAGATTCGAAATTACAACACTTATGATTTCTTTACCAATTTGAATAACTGTGTTAATTTTAATCTAGTGTAACAACGTATCCAGCGTTTACTGGAGTTACATTACCTGCTATTTATTCTGTTGAGCTGATTCAGATATCAGGCCAGATATACCAGTTGCTACGAGTGAAAAAACTGCAAATCGTGATACAGTTATACCGTTTGGTCAGTATCTACTCTATATTAATACAAAGCATATAAGAAGGGGAGGCATCGCGTAAAGAGCGGGGAATTCAAGATGGCGGCCGTTATTCAAATTGGCGTCATTTTCGGGAATTAGTGCAATTTCGTTTCTATTCATTGTATACAAGCATGTTTGATGGAAATCTAGATGTTTTTAGATAAAAAAATATTATTTGTAACACTTCACAGAACAGCCTAAAAGTATTTATGAACTCAGTTTGCCTGTTTGTCTGTCTGTCTGGTCGTCTGTCTAGTCGCGCACTAACTCAAAAGAAACTAACCGGATATCCAGATAATTAAAATATGGTATTGTAGTATACCGTAACAAGTTCGGTATTCATTTTCAAGTGTGCATCATTCATAGTTCATTTACAGGGCAATCAAAAGTATTCGGTTACATTATGGTCTATAGACGAAAAACGCTTGTATTGTGTTTTAATGATGTTATACTCTTTGTTCATATTCAAATTAATATATATCAGTGCGGTGCAGTACAAGATACTTACTGTAGTGCATAGCAGTTTTCGTTCATTTACAGGGGCTCACAAAATAATACGATCACAGGACTTTCAATAAGCACAATGCTGTCAATGCGCGTTTTTAATTATATAATGTGTTTTTGAACTTTGCTAGATAGAACGAATTGCAAATTGTCATATGAACATTTTCTTTTATATAAATATACAATGTAGCGTGTATTTATGTATTTATTACAATGTAATTCTGATGACGAGGCACCACCCAAAATGAGATGTGTTCACTATGAGGTTTTGTTCCAAAATCCTAAAACATATTTCATTTTAATGTTGCGATTTCTTACTCTATTCTCAGACTCTTTGGTGCGCAGACGATCAATCTGACAATTGAAATGAAAAGTTTTTGTTTGTGAAAGATCTGTTTCTATGTATAGTTTTACAGCGCGATGCATGGTTATATACTGAAACGCGTGATAAAGATTAATTTTGTAAATATTCAGCGTCAGTATCTGTACCATTTACGTTTTCATGTTAATTAATGTTTTCGTTTATTCTAAGAATCCAGTTTCCTTTAAATAAATACTTGCACAGTATCGTCAGTTAGACATGCAAATTTTTTTCAACTATGAAAATCATTCATTTCCCCTTGCTTCTTCCAGTAACGGTGAATATCGACCCAGCCATAAAAGTGATTTAGCACGTATTTTAGAGGCAACTATTGAGAAGAATAGAAACACCTTTCCAGGAACATGCGATGCTTTAATTTATGATGGGCCAGTTTTTATTAACATTTTAAAGCCTCACCAGTCTTCAAAAACCTTTAATGATTACTACATCAACACATTTCAACCCCATTTATGTAAAGACATTGAGAGTTTTAGTTACCAAAGAAAAGATTTGATATGGTATAAATACATTACACCAAGCATTAAAGGTGAAACCAGACAAAAAATGGGTGCAGGAACCAGGCGGCAGGTGCTATCGCATGTCAAACTACCTAAAAATTGGCAAGATTTCTTAAGCAATTCAAGTAATAAAGAAGAGTTATTTAATCTGCTTGGAACACTAGCTATAAATACCATAAAAAATACACAAGTTATAACCACTTCAGGTGAAGAAATTAAAGGAAATAATATTGCACTAAGTTCCTTAATTGGAATGACTTGCCCTGGTCATGAAGAAGCTGATACAAGGATAATCTTGCACCTCAAAGACATGGCAGGAAACGGATTGAAAAATATTGTTATACGCTCTGTAGATACTGATGTATTAGTTTTAGCAATTTCTTTACTCTGTCAGATAGACACCTGCAAACTGTTTGGATTGTATTTGGAACAGGGAAGAATTACAGACTTATTCCTGTCCATACTGCAGCTGCAGCAATTGGAAAAAAAAGGAATGTCGTTAATACTAGTAGGATTCCATGCTTTCACAGGCTGCGACAGCAATCCTGGTTTCACAGGAAAAACAAAAAAGTCAGCTTGGAAGACATGGATTCTCTATAAAGATGCTACTATGGTATTTTCATTTTTATCAAAACCGCAAACATCCATACCTGACGATATTCTAAATATTTTATAAAAAATCGCAGTATTGTTGTACTGTTCAACATGTAACAGCATAAGTATAAATGGTGCTAGACAGGAATTGTTTATGACAAAAAATTGTCCTATTGAACATCTTCCACCAACCAAGGGTGCAGTAGAGCAATATATTTTATGGAGTGTTTTCCAAGCTGGACACATTTGGTGACAAGCACATGAGCGGGAAATATGTCCCCCTCTCCAAACAAATGGGGATGGTGGTTGGATAATTTTTCATGGAAATTAAAATGGTCGGAGCTGCCCGATATTGCAGATTCTTCCAAAGAACTAATAAAATGTATGTACAAAATCTGCAAAAATAAGTGTAGTTGTAGAAAGGTTGGTCTTTCTTGCACATTATTGTACAACTGTAAAAACGAATGTGAATGAGAAATAATATGCTACAAACGAAAGTTTTTATATTCTGCAATTTTATGTCATTCATTTGTTATGTAGCATTCATTTTTTAATATGTTGTATAAGTAAGGCATTAGTAAAATGCATTTTTATTATTTATTTATTCCATTCATTTTACTCACTATACAATAAAAAATACTTTAATAATTGAACTAGTTTCCTTTTAAGCATATTTCTGATATTAAAACGAAAATTTTTGATTAAAAAAATCGAAAATGACATCAAAGACACTTTTATATGACGAAAACGGAAAAAATTAAATAACAGCCTAAATCTTAAATTCCTAAGACATTTCATTATGCCTCTCTTATATGCATTGTTTTAATATAAAGAAGATACTGACCAATAGGGATATTATTATTAAAAACTGCAGTTATTTCATACCTAGCACCTCCCTTAATAACAATCGATTTAGCTGATGATCTATAAAATTTATACACAAGTTATAAAGGCACTGTGCTCGGAGACATTAATGTAACGGTAACCGTATTATTTTGTGAGCCCGTTTAAATAAACGAAAACTGCTATGCACTGCTTATTCTACAGTAAGTATTTTGTACTGCACCGCTCTGATGTATATTAATTTGAATATGTTACAAAGAGTATAGCATCATTAAAACACATTGTAAGCGATTTTCGTCTACATACCATAATGTAACCGAATATTTTTGATTGCCCCTGTAAATGAACTATGAATGATACACACTTGAAAATGAATACCGAACTTGTTACGGTATACTACAATACCATATTTTAATTATCTGGCTATCCGGTTATTTTTTTTCGAGTAAGTCTGCGACTAGACAGACGACCAGACAGACAGACAAACAGGCAAACTGAATTCATAAATACTTTTCGACTGTGTTGTAAAGTTTTACAAATAATATTTTTTTACCTAAAAACATCTAAATTTCCATCAAACATTCTTTTATACGATGAATAGAACCGAAATTGCACTAATTCCCTAAAATGACGCCATTTTGAATAACGGTCGCCATATTGAATTCCCCGCACTTTTCGCGATGCGTCCCCTTCTTATATGCTTTGTATTAATATAGAGTAGATACTGACCAATCGGTATAACTGTATCACGATGTACAGTTTTCACCTTATTTTTGTCGTGTAGCACTTGGACTAAGATGATTTGATCAATAAGGTTAACTGGGCGGATTAGGTCCTCCAGATTCAACCGGGATGTCTCAGCTGGTAGAGGTTTTGCAGCTTCTGACAAAAGATCACAGGTTCGAATCCTGGTTCGGATATTTTTCTCAGAGATTTGAAATTACATCTCTTATGATTTCTTTAACAATTTTAATAATTGTGTTAAAATTAATCTAATTAAAGAAATGTCTGTTTTTTTATATTAAATAAAAATTTATATTTATGCATCTAATGAGCTTTTAAATAAACTTATTCAATTAATAAGTAACACATCATGCATAAATCGTTAATGGATAACCAAATATATGCATACATTTAAACATCGTTATTGGAAATCTAAAATGTTTTTAAAAGTGAAAAATTTTTTATTAAGAAAACTTTTTAAATTTCAATCTAAATTAAAATCCGATTTTCTAGAACTTAGAAGTGTCATTTTCAAGAGTAATTTTGTAATACAAAAGAAAACGGATTCTGTATTTTTAAAGAAAAAAAAATCTACGCATAAAAATATAACAAAGCAACTTGAACTATTTCTTCATAACAAAACGTATACCCTGAGTGTGTATAATGAGTTTCGGTAGCTGCTTTTTCTAGAACAAAAGAGTAATATCTTGGGAGAATTAATTAAAATATAAAAGAATTAAATTATTTCTGCAAATTTTGTATCGTGTTTAGCGCTATACAGTTAAGTTTATTAAAATGTCAGAGAAATATTTTAAGATTTTTTTTTAATATATAACTAATATAAGTATATTTTTTCTAATACTAGTTGAAGTATCCGGCGTTGTCCGGGATTTTAAGAAAGTATGTGTAAAAAATTTTCAAAATGAAACATATTGAACAGAGAACTTCAAAATGTTAAATTATGCCAAAATGTACATATTCAAGTTTTTATCATGATTCAATACGTTCCTCAAACTCATATGACGTAATTTTCATTTGATGACAGAATATGTACTTGCTTTCTCTATTACTCATATTAATACACTCGTTGTATGATTCTCAAACATTTGAAAAAGTCCATTAAACTTCCAATATGAAGTCATATTAATTCTCTTTTTAATTCTCTAATGACCACATATTAACATGATGACTGTACTTACACATATTCACACTCCTTGTATTATTGAGAAATGTTTGAAATTTTCCTTTATACTACCAATATCACGTCATATTCATATTTTTAACACTTTCCAACATAGTGGAAAAGTGTTTATGAATTCGGTTTGTCTGTCTGTCCGTACTCTAACTCGTGTAAATATATTCGGATTGACATGCAATTGATAGATGCTATTGAGGTTTACTATGGCATTTTCGTTATTGAAAATTAAGTGTGTAGCACTTATAGTCTTTTACAGGAACGCTCAAAAGTATTTCGTTACATTACGGTCTATGGAGAAAAATTGTTTACGGTTTAAATAAATAATGTTTCACTATTTCAAACGTATTGAAATTGATATGTACCAATAAGGTGATTTACAAGAGGCTTACTATAGAATATTGTGTTTAGCGTTCATCGTTAATTTACATGGACACACAAAAGAATTCGCTACTGTCTGTTAACAATAATTACTGGAAGTGCGTTTTCAGTTGCTGTACGCGTTTTTGTTTATTACTTGGTGATTATAACTTCTACAGATCATATACAGGGTGACATAAAACTTCTCGAGTACATTTCCGTTTATTAACGGAAATTCCAGAAGGAGAGTTTTAAACTTTGCGACAACTTTCCTAACATAACTAAAATTTAGCATTCTATGTGGTATATATGCATAGATCATACACAGGGCTGTACAAAAGAATTCGGATATTTTCCCGAAAATTGTTGATAATTTCTGAAATTGGGTTTTTAAATATGTTATCTTTTTTTTATCAAATTGTTTACTTAGATATCATCTTTAACCTTATTAAACGGAAAAGATTTGTAAAATTATTTTGGAAGTGTTGAAAAGTAATACGTAAACTATACTTGACGCATGATTTTTCGTTCTTGTTTTCAGTTGATGAAACTTTTTATTTCATTTTCATTTTTCACGTGGAAATCTTTCAATAGAAAATTAATTATTGTAGAAAAAATTTCATTGTGTATTTTAATTGTTGGCAACTACTACAACGAGAAATGTTTAAAGAATCAGGGGCCATAAGCCGTGTTTTTGGCCCATGAAATAAGACTAAAATTCGATTTTGTTATACTGACTTAATTATTTCACTTTTCAATATTAGAAGTTTTACCCTGTACGAGTTCAACAATAGTTTTTGCATTTTGTTCGGATTTATAGGTGTTACACAAGCTCAAATTTCGTATTATTCGTAGTTTTTAATAAAAAATACGCAATTTCTCCTAATTTTACCTCAGTTATTTATATGAGCGCAATCGTGCAACACTTTCTTCTTTACATATATTATAAAATACATCAAAATGTACAATATATGTAATGATAAAAGTGTTGCAAAGCTGCGCTCATAATAAAATATTAAAAATATAGAATTAAGTAACCGCTTTCCCTCACGTCACTAAGAGACTTTAGGATGCATCAACGTGTTTAAACGTGCTAAAATGAACATAACTATTGCTAATGTGAAGGAATGCAGTTACCAGCAATAGTTACGTTCATTTTACCACGTTGAAACACGTTGCTGCATCCTAAAGTATCTTAGTGACGTGAGGGATTGCAGTTACTTAACTCTCTATCTTTAATATTTTACTATGAGCGCAGCTTTGCAACACTTTTATTTTTTACATATATTGTACATTTTGATGTATTTTATAATATATGTAAAAAAGAAAGTGTTGCACGATTGTGCTCATATAAATAATTGAGGTAAAATTAGGTGAAATTGCGTATTTTTCCGCAAAAACTACGAATGATACGAACTTTGAGCTTGTGTAAGTCATATAAATCGGAACAAAAGACAAAAGCTATTGTTGAAAACGTACAAGATAAAACTTATAATAATAAAAAGGGAAATAATTAAGTCAGTATAACAAATTAGAATTTTAGTCTTATTTCATGGACCAAAAACACGGCTTATGGACCCTGATCCCTTGATAGGAAATGGCTGTTAGATTTTTGGTTAAACGTTATTTTGATTCCGGATTACTGTTGCCGCGGTGGTGTTTTAATACACCTATGCATAAAATTTCACAACTCTTGCTTCTACACTGTTGATCTATATAGAAGTGCAGACAGACAGATAAATTTCATTGTCATATATTAGATAAGTATATTTTTCTCTGATTTTTTAGGTGTAGTGCTGGTAACAAAAAACATCTGATACTTTTTTATCTCCAAATTGTCACAGGGATATGCGAGTCAAACCATGGTTTCGCTGACATATTAAAAATTGTACCAGATTGGAATTTTCAAATGAAATCCCCTGAGTTGACATTATATTTGGGTTATTTTGATAAAGAAAACCTCTTTAAAAGTCATAGTTTTATATATATTCTCTTAAATATTCATAGCATTAAAAGGGATCAAAGTTTGAAGATACTAATGATAAATCCATTTGACAAAGTTTAAATTATATTTTACCAAAATTAAATCCTAGTACGACTGAAAATTTAACAGCAATATGCAAAAATACCAGCAATGTTTGGAATATGGTGATTCTATCAACATTAGAAGCATATTTATTCAAATATTTTGAGAAAAAAATTATTTTACTCTACTATTTATTCACAAAACGTTCTGAGTATTTAGGAAAAAAAATTGTTGGCTTTTTAGGGAAAATTTTTAAGCTTGATAAATATCCTTTAGAACTTACATAAGTGTGTGATAAATATTTCATATTTTTAAATTTATTAAGATTGAAAAACAAAACTAGTGAATATTGAAAAGATACATTTGACAGTTAATCCAATAATTGCAAAAATCTTATAAATTATTTTAATTCATAACTAAAAATGTCTATCGTAAAAATACCTTGAACCGAAAAGTTTCAAATTTTCTAATAAGAAAATAATCTTAAATTTAATCTAAATTTAAAGCTTCGTTTTCTAAATACACGTACGTTCTATTATTTGCAAGAGTAACGATATAATACAAAATAATTCAACATTTTCAAAGAAACTATTTTATGCATAAAATGCTAACAAAACAACTTAAAATATTTCTTTTCAACAAAATCTTCCACCGTGAATGTATAGCTTGAAAACAAAGTTTCGGTAGATGCTTTTAAAACAAGTTTCTCGACAAAAGAGGAATATCTCGCGAGATTTAATTAAAATACTAACGAGTTGAGTTATTTATGCAATTTTCGTTTCCCGTTTTCATGCATAAATTTCTATTTTGTAAAAAGTAAGCGAAATATTTTAGGAAAATAATCCTTTTTACATTATTTCTTGGGTACATTTTAGTCATTTACTTTTAATAAAGACTGGAAGTATTATTTTCGTTGGTCTTTACAGAGTTTTTTAATTTCTAAGCATTTTCTTACAAAACATTTCGAAATATATATATATATATAGGGTAGATGTGCCAGTAATGGGCCACCTTCAAAGTTTTTGGTTTATAGAAAAATAACCAATACAAATTTAGCTTTTTATATATTTTTTCATTAGTCCCCCTTGCATGTTTCATAATGTGGGTTATTGTTTATACTCGTAATCCAACCAATCAGGAAGCAGAAAATAATGTTTCATTGTTCCACTGATTTTCTGTGAAAATCTTAATGAACATGATAAGAGTTAGCTTCACTTAAATAATTTTTTTTTCTTGAAAAAAAAATGCATGTTTTGTTTTAATAGTAACAGAAAACTTTGAGTTTTATATACTAATGTCAATTTACAACATTTCATTTATTTTTCAGCTTGTAGGACCATGGTCCATTATTGAAATGCTTAATTAGTCAATTTCCAGTAATGGACACCCCATGTGAATGTTACTAAAAAAAGCAATTTCGAAAGCGCATAATATATTTTTATTTAACTGAAAAGTTAAGTAATCAATTTAATTTTTTTTTATTGAACTTACCGGAATGTAATAATAATTGATTTTAAAAAAAATAGCTGTTTTTATTAATTTCACGTAACGTAAATAATATATATTTTTTTAAGATTGTAATAATTTTTTTTTAACCGTGCCTTGCATACTTTATAAAGTGGCAATCAACACCCAATTAGGAAACAGAGAATAGTGTTTAAGGCACAGGAAAATGAGGGGCTCATGGGGCTCAAGCTCTCCCCATTTAAATAAAGTCAATTTTATATATTATTAAAGTATAGTAGCAATGAAAGTAGTAAATCTGGAGATCAGGGGGCTCAAATCTCAATTCTGCAATTTTATTTTGAAATAATTTTATTTAGAATTTTTAAAATATTCAAACCGCACTTTCATTTATTTCAATTTTTTTTATAAATTACTAAAAGTAATATATCAAGCAGTTTTAGGAAGTTTAACTGTTAAGTATAATAGGAAATAAAATTCCAGGCATTAGTGCTGAGATTTTTTTTTTTTTTTTTTTTTTAGATTTTTTAACCAACCCTTTTAACCCCCCCCCAAACCAATGAATCAATAATTTGATAAATTAATTCTTTGAAATTTAGTATTTTTAACCTTCTATCTAAAATAATTAAATTATTGACCTTGTGATAATGACAATTAATTTAAGCAGTGAATTAGTCTCATAAATGTTTTATTAATTATTGATATCTTAATTGTTAAATTTATTTGAAAATGAATATTTTATTTCATTAATAAGCTTTCTTTATTATAAAATAATGACATTTACTTGTAAAAGTAAAACAGATACCGAATACCTCGTAATCGTGCAGTTTTGAAACTGCTATGGGCGCCTATATGATTGCAGATTTTCTTTTTCACCAGTTCGATTATAGTGTTTTTATTCGCCTTTTTTTAAAATTAATAAATTGTAACTTAATGGGAGCTTTGCAAGTAAGAACTTAGAATCATACATTTAGGAATCCGTTAAAGAAAAATAAAAATAAAACAAACTTATGTTTGTTGCAATTTCGTACATTATGTCCAGTTTTAGTCCAGCAATAAATTTGTTGAAATAAGTAGCGCAATGATGATTTGCAATGAAAAACAAAGATTGCAATAAAAATGTAATTAACGTAATAGTATATTTAAGATTTTATTTTAAAGAGGGATTTTTTTAAATATCATACAATAATTTGTTCTTAATTATTAAACTCTTTAAATTCTTTAATTTATTTTCTGAAAAGCATTTTAATAAAATCTGTACTACGACAGGCTTTATCTCCAATTTGACCCTCCATAATGTCATTTTTTATAGGTATATTTCCATTGTAGAGAACTATGAGAGAGCAAAATGATAAATGGAAAATAAAACAAAAATTAGAAATCTACGTCAAATTAAATATTTTAAAATAATGAATAGTTAGTTATATTATAAAGCAGAAATATGTCCATGAGTTACGCTGGATTAATATCGACTATGGTAACTGACAAAAGAATCCACATCCCATTTTTGGTAATTTTTTTTCTTTTAGGGTACAAAATATATTTCCATATGCAATTTGTTTGAAAACTGTACCTCAATGTCCTGGCGTTTTATAGCTTTTAAAATATTTTTCAAGCATGAATTATTTAAAAATCTATCTATCCTGTGCAGCTCAAGTACAGTACCAGTTTGCATTTAAAACTATACAAATAGTTCAGCTTTTATTCCTAGCTAATATTCCATAACGGAATTAACACTTCATGACTAAATAAATAAAATAAGAAAAATAAAACACAAATTTACATCAGACATGTCATCAAACTACGTGCTTAAACACTGTGATAATTAGAATCCAAAACTCCAAATTATCACAATCATGAAGTTTGCTGTAAGAAGCGAAATATTTGGAGATTTCTTCAGATATTTACCATTGGCATGCGGCTCATACGGTATTGCTTTTAATAAACTTCAAAATTGTATTTAAATACATAATTTATATTTTTCACATAAACATGCTCTTTGGTGTCGTTAGTGGTCAAACAATATATCTATCTATCTATCTATCTATCTATATATATATATATATATATATATATATATATATATATATATATATTAAATGTAAGAAATATATTAAAGTTTTTTAATAAAAAAAGGTGTTCCCCTATGTTCTGTACATCGCGAATATGTTTTTTTTAATCCCAGGAAGCCCAGGTTTGATCCTGCGGTATATATAAAATACAATTTTTTATTTATTTTCAATAGTTTATGACTTAGCTACTTCTGAATGGATTTTGAAAACTCTTTTACATTTCATGAACTAAACCACTCGCGAATACATCCTGATCACCTCTCACCTTGAATCAGGAGCACTTATGTGTATAAAATGATCTTCGAGACATTTTGATTATAAGAATCTGAATATCGTAATTGCTATTTTAAAAGAAATCCTCAAATGTTATTTAAAAAAAAACGCAATTACCGTACATTCTGTTTCACATAATTTCTTACATTGAATTTAAGTAAGACACAATTGTTACTCCCCACATGCTAATATTGATAGAGGTCATGAAGGCAAGAAGGTCCAGAAATCACATGAACTAAACCACTCGCAAATACATCTTGATCACCTCTCACCTTGAATTGGGAGCACTTATGTGTATAAAATTATCTTCGAGACATTTTGATTATAAGAATCTGAATATCGTAATTGCTATTTTAAAAGAAATCCTCAAATGTTATTTTAAAAAAAAACGCAATTACCGTACATTCTGTTTCAAATAATTTCTTACATTGAATTTAAGTAACACACAATTGTTACTCCCCACATGCTAATATTGATAGAGGTCATGAAGGCAAGAAGGTCCAGAAATCACATGAACTAAACCACTCGCAAATACATCTTGATCACCTCTCACCTTGAATTGGGAGCACTTATGTGTATAAAATGATCTTCGAGACATTTTGATTATAAGAAACAGAATATCGTAATTGCTATTTAAAAAAAAAAAAAACATCATCAAATGTTGATGAAAAAACGCGATTACCGTACTTTCTGTTTCACATAATGGCTTACAGAGAATTTAAGTAACACACATTAGTTACTCCACACATGCTAATATTGATAGAGGTCATGATGGAAATAAGGTCCAGAAATCTATTTCAAAGCGTTCGTTCAACGTATTTTGTAGCATTGGAATGTAATTTAACGAAATTTGTTTTAGTATCTCACATATGTAAGATCTATCAATTTAGAGATTGCTGGATACTGATGAATAAAATACCGTAAACAACAGTGATTTTCAATAATAGTTTCACCATTAAAGTTCTAGAAAAATATGTAATTATATAGTTTTTTGTACGCGCAAAATTTTAAATACATTGCAACATAGTTGAAAAGTGTTTATAAATTCAGTTTGTCTGTATGTCCGTGCTCTAACTATCGTAAATATACTCCGATCGTCATGCAATTGACATATGTTATTGAGGCTGACTGTGGCATGTTCGGTAATGAAAATGAAGTGTGCAGCAGTTATAGTCTTTTTACAGGGACACTCAGATTAATTCCGTTACATTGCAGTCTATGGAGAAAAATCATTTGCGGTTTATTTTAATGATGTTACACAATTTCAAACATATTGAAATTGATATATATCACTGCGGTACACTAAAAGAGACTAATTATAGAATGTGGTGGGCATAGCACTTATGGGGATAGCAATTTACAGGGACACTCAAAAGAATTCCGTTACATTACGGTCTAAGAAGTAAAATAATTTGCAGTTCATTTTAATAATTTTTCACTATTTCAAACATATTGGAATTGATATATATCACTAACTTGGATTATAAGAGGCTTGCTATACAATATTGTGTGTATAGCTTTCACCGTTTATTTACAGGGACACACAAAATATTCGGTTACAGTACTGCTTATTAATAATAATTGCTGGGAATGTTTTTTTCAGTTGATGAACGCGTTTTTAAATTTAACTGATTTTTTGCTTATTACTTGGTGTGTATAAATTGTATAGATTGCATACTGAGCAGCACAAAAGTTCTCGAGTACATTTCCGTTTATTTTTGGAAATTAAAGAGTGGGAATTATAAACTGCGCTACGCGTTTACTAACTGAACTAAAATTTAGCATTATATACAGTATATATACAAATCTATAAATTATATACAGGTCTGCACAAAAGAGCTCGTATATTTTTCCGATTATTATTGATAATTCCTGAAACTGAATTTTTAAATATGTTATGCGCTTTCAAAATTGTTTAGTTAGATATCATCTTACACCTTACAGTAAAGATTTCCAAAATTATTTTGGAAGTGTTGAAACGTGTTAAATAATCTGTGCTTGACGCATGATTGTTCGTTCTTGTTTTAAAAATGTGATGCATTTCAATTATTTCAAGCAGCCTTTTTAAATTAGGAATATAATACAATGCAACTTCTTGCAGTATCATAGCTGTGTATTTACATGCAGCTTTATCTTTTATTTTATGTAAACTTGAGATTACAATACATTTGTATTGCATGGTGCAATGAAATACATACAGATACGATATCATTATTATTATTTTTTTCATATTATCTCTATTATAGTGATAAATATATAATTAGACATTTCTTATAATGCATAGATTTGTTTTCAAAATGTGTAACTTACTTTCAACACTCTATACAAGAGGTTTAAATATGAAAATTGTTTAAAATACTATTATCTCTTCAAATTTGCTTAAACATGATTTACAAAAAATGATGAATGTTCCACATCACTTTTACCTCACTTATTACAACTTAAGTAAAAATAAGATTTATAATGAAAATCAAACGTACATAATAAGCATTATGCAATTTTTATAAATATAACTGGAATACACACAAAAATTACCCATACGTTTAGTTTTTCATAAAATTAAAAAATGACCTTTCAGAAGCATTGAGTTATTCTATTCATGTCAAAATCATGCTATGTTGCTGCAAGAATGATAAAACCATCTAAATATACAATATATCTCTTCAAAGTTAAATGATGGCTTTTCATTTAGAAGTAAAATACAGTATATTAAAATTTACTTATTTCTTATATTTATCAATATAACGAATATTTTACATATCACATGTTAAAACTAGAATTGTTAAATCCAATTAGAAATATAGATTGTATAATTATTTCTGCATTTAAAAATATTATCCTATATCAAGAAACTTTATGTGCGGTATATAACAGTAAATAAATTTTCTTACAATTGTCATCACCGAAAGTTTCAGTAAAGATCCATAATATGAGTTTAAAATGCGGTTTACGGATAAAAAATCGCTTATTATTCTGTTTCTTTCTTAGGTTTTTATTGTTTTACAATCTGCTGTAACCGAATATATTGCTTTTGATTTGCAAAAGATAGTTTTATTCCTTATATTGTAAATATACATAATTTCGATTTTGAATTTCTCATAACAGTAGGATATTACCTTAAAAATACGGATTCAAAGAAAACAGCGAAAATTTTATTTTAGAAATTACATAGTTTTATACAGAGGCTTTTCGAACATTAGTAGACGAGTTTTATAAATGATTAAAAAAATAAATTGGAGTTATTTTGGACGAAAAAATTCCGACAACAACTTATTATTTGTAATCCATATTATCGTCTGACACTTTTAAATTTATTCTTCTTTCAAGATGGCGCATGCTAGCAAGCTGTAAATCGAAGGATATTTTTTTTTTCCGAAGAGAGATATTATTAGTCGGAAATTTAAAATTATTGTAAAGCGCATAGTATAAAAATTTCTAAGTTCAAAATAAACATTTCTGTTAATCGGAAAAGGCTATCCTGAAAATCAGTTCTTATAAGTAGTAAAAAGACTATAAATGGAAAAAAACACAAAAAAAGACTCCATTTCAAGGCTGAAAACAAAGTTTCGGGTAAGGATTTACGACTGTCGCAGATTTCTCTTATAGAGGAAAAATAAAAATAAGAAGATTGGACAAAAATGTTACAATCAACTCATCATATTATTATGAGACTGTATTACGTCTGATAACTACAGGAAAAATAATTTTTTTCAATGACACTCAAACAGTAAAACTGCAGTAAAGCAAAGCCACCACTCATATTTCACAAACTACCACTGTATTCATTGAAAAGTAAAAAGTAAAAACTCACACAGGTATTGCATTTATACCTATCAACATATTCCAAAGAAGTCACCTGACGTTTCTCTTATGGTTTATTGTGTAGTTTTCAGGTCTGCTGAAAAAAGCTCCTTCAAAGTGCAAAACCACCACGAATAATGAAGTTCGGAAAGTTTGTAATGAGTCATAGGAATCAATACTCCTCTAACTTTTACAAAAAATTTCTGTTGTAGAAAGCATGACGCAGAATTAGAATCCAGAAACAAGTTTATAAGATAGATCATTTAACAAAATAATATTCACATTTTAAACATTAAAAAAACCTCGAAATCGTCGAAAAAATGTGAGAACACCCTATGTATAAGGTAAAGCTGGGAGAGTCTGCGCACAATTCAAAAGCATAACAATAAAAAAATCTAATTATTAATTTTTTGCTAAACTACCCATGAATAATTTTTGTTTCATTTTTGTTTTATGCATTTCCATTGCTATTTTGTTGTTATGTTGTAATTTAATAGAACAGCTGTAATAAAACAAAAAAAGTTATTTTGCGCAAGCTGTCCTTACAGGGTTGGTGTGATTGCGCACATTGGTAGGAGAGATTGTTACTAATAATAACTACAATTAAATTGTTAACAATAATAATTACACTTAAATTACATTGTTGTAAGGTTTTTGTGAACAAATATTATTGTATTAGGAGTGAATATTTCAACCTAATGATTATGGAATCAGAAAAAGGAAATAATTTTAAAAACGGTTAAAAAAATTAATTAAAGGGGAAAACATTAAAGAATCAGAAAAAGCAAGTCCAGTTAAGATTACAAAATAACATTAAGTTACTTGATAGCACGTTTAACTTAAAATTAGTCCATTTTAATTTTTAATTTTTCATGCAAATTTATCAATAAGCTGCGTAATCTCTCCTAGCATGGAAACTAATGAAAACAATGCGCCATATCCCCTATGTAGCAGATGCGCAAACTCTCCAATTTCGGTAGGAGATATTTATATAAATATGGCCTTTTATATAAACATGGCCGCTACTGAAACGAACCGTTGATGTTCATATTGTTAGTCTAGATTAGTAGCTTATGAGAAATCGTTTAAGTTTAAATTTTTTGTACTACTGATATTGTATAGAAATTCTGATGAATAGCTATGAAATTTCAAGCACTTACTTTGGGAAAACAAAACAAAATAGCAATGCTTCATCTTAGACGTTCAAAGCAATTACCATGCACTTTCAAGTAGACACTCCACTACTGTTGTTGTACAACTACCTGGAGTCGCTGTGCTCTCACTCTACTTCTTCCCCCCGAACATCTATGTGCGCAATCTCTCCGACCGTGTCATCTCTCCTGGCTTTACCTTACTTACAGTAAATTATTTCTTCTTTCAAAGATGAATGCACAGTTTCATTATAGCATTTTAAAAGTAACGTCATGTGTTTATAGCGTTTATACTTTGAAGACAGTCTCTAATTTTGAAATGTTGGAATAAAATTGGTGTCATTTCGACATACCTAAATATCGGTTTTATGAAAAGATCCCTTCTTTTAAATAAGATGCGATTTTCCATGGCAAAATCATTCCACATTTGTGGTGTTTAAAAATAAGATTCTTAGGCAGAAATTTCAAAATGAAATTACTCAAACTTTTCAAATTAATTTACGAAATGGCACCAACAGACATGAAATAATTTTTATTCATTTCCTTTTTCACTTCGGTGTATGAGAATGGTATAACCTAACTGTCTCGATAACATATTTTTGTAAAAATAATAATAATATCTCTGAAATTAGCTTAATTTGTGAAGTATTAAGAGTTATTATAATATTATCGGTTCATTTTGAACAACTGCTCTTTCATTAAGCAACTTTTTTTATGTATTTGGAGGGGTAGATGTAAGATGTATACATAGAAGTAGTAGTATCACACCAGTTTATCCAATGCTTGAAATAAAGCATTATGCACGACATTGTTAAGTATTTGCATCTACAAAAAATGGTAATATAAAAATTCATTTGTAATAAAATATAAATATTGTTATCGGATAATCTAAAAATATCCTATTAATAATTCGTTTAAACAAGATATATTTAATTTCTCTAATGAATATTAAAGAGCCCCAGATGATGTAACACTTATTGATTTACTTAATATAGTCTTAAAATATATATCTCAAAACAAAAAAAAATACTAAAATAGAAAGTTTGATAAAAACTAACTAAAACATGGCTGAAACATTTTTCTCATTAAACATGTATTTCTAAAGAATCAAGTTTATGATAAAAAGAAAAAATAATAATAATAACTTTTTCTTATTAAGGAAATGCTATTTACATAAAATATACACATTCTTTGTGAAAATGTCAGAATTTACGTGTAAAATTATTTTAATCATAAACACGTAATACTCAAAGTTTGAGAATTTTTAGAAAGCCTCTTTCGCTATCTGTAAACGGACAAAGATTAAAACACCTGTGCACTTCTCAACCGAGAGAAAAAAAATACTATAAAAGAAAAAAAAAACAGTTTCATCCTGCATTTTGTATTCAAGGAAAACGAGATAGGATTTAATGATAGGATTTAATGTTTTAAAAAGCAGTACTTAACAAACCGGTTTGTAAAAAACGGTGGAAATGTTACAATACAGACATAAAAAATATTCAGTAGGAAATATTGCACAACAAAATCTAAAATTCCAAACAAAAATGTAATTTATTAATATATATATATATATATATATATATATATATATATATATATAGAGAGAGAGAGAGAGAGAGAGAGATATTTGAGGAAAATATTTTTAAAATTCCAAATGATTTTTTCTGCATTTTTAAACCACATTAAAAATAAAATAAAATAAATGAAATGAAAGGGAAAAACACTATTTTTATCACTAAATAAATAAAAAAAAACAAGTATATAAACAAAACTTGATAATAAAACATTTCTCCCAATGATACATTATATATTAGTAAAGTCTGTACTTTACGAGAACAAAAATAATATATATATTTTTTTTTCCAATTCCGTTTGGTATATTTTGCTACATTTCTTTAATATAATATTCTATTTTTTTAATATTCTAACATCTATAAATCTTATTGTTGTGATTCTTCTAATTTCCATTAATTATTTTCTAGAATCCAAAATAAAATCATGATGTACTATTAAAACACAGAGATTTACTTATTATACTTTCGATGTCTTTGTTATTTGATGTGGCGTTTTAAAATATCCAAGACAAGCACTTTTATATGTAAAATTAACATATAGCAGTACAATTAGTTCTAAAAGTAATTATTTTTATCCATGTTTTCATCATGCGTCAAGCATACAAGTTCTAGGTCAAACCGGGCGGGGAGGCCAACTTTTGGCTTAAGCTCAACTAGCCCCGCCCAGCAGGTTTGTTTACTATGCGGCAAAGCCTTACAAGATAATTATTAAAGTTGAGAGAAAACAATAAATACAAAACAATACTAATAGCTCACTTATTCAACGCTAAACAATTAATAAATATGATAACGTCAAAGAAAATGCTTTGAATGGAGCGTCGTGCGTCAAGCATACAAGGCCAAGGTCAAACAGGGCGGAGTGACATACCATTCGGCATAAGCTCAACTAGCCCCGCCCAGGCTTCAAGCATTCAATTGGGAAAGTGCATAACTAATTTTAAAACCTAATTTCAGCAATTACTATCTTTAGTCGAAGAATTATGCGAACTCTTTTGAGGATCCCTGTATATGACGAATAAATTTGTACATATATTAAAAAGTGTGCAGAAATTTAGTTCAGTTGCGAAACTCTTGAAAATTTCCGTTCAGCAATTTCCACAAAAAGTGGAAATGTCCTCCATTTTTTTGTGCAGTTCTGTATATGATCTATAGAATTTGTAGACACCAAGTAAAATATAAAAAAAAGTTAAATCTTAAAACGCAGACAGCATTTGAAAACGCACTTCCAATAATTATTGCTTATAAACATTGTTTTAACAGAATCATTTTGTATGTCCTATAAAATAGCGGTAAATGCATTGCATACCACATTCTATAGTCAGCATACCTTGGTGATTTATATTAATTTGAATATATTTTAAATAGTATAACATCATTAATATACATTGCAAATGATTTTTCGGCGTAGACCATAATGGACAGAATTCTTTTGAGAGCCCCTGTAAAAGAACTATAAATGATACACACTTCATTTTCCATACGAAACATTCCATAGTAAATTCCAATAACATATATCATTTATATGACATTCCGAGTATATTTACGGGAATAAGAGTACAGGAAGTCAAACCGTATGCATACTTCCCATCTATCTTCGAAAGTTTGCGGAATACATTTATACAGGATATGTGGTGCATATACTAGTAATGATTTTTAATATGTTTATTTTTTATTATTATTTTACACTGGTGGAAATACTATGGAAAATGACATTTAAATGTATGCAGAAATGACATTTAAATTCTCGTCGCAATATGATTTTTTTAAATAGTTTAAAGATTGTATAAAATGTTAACGGGTTGTGTAACGATGTATGTAAAACGATGTACGGGTATAAAACGGTAATGTAAACGATTGACGGGGTCGGGGCAAGAAAGTGCAAAGCCCACTTTTTGTGAAATAAATCTGCTGCTTAATATTGTAAATTATAATATCCAACGTATAATTTGTTTCTACTGTCACTTGGTGGCAGCCTATGTGACAGGTTTCTTTTTTTCCCAGATGTATATGCCCCCAATGAAGACAGCTAATTTACAAAAAACTTAATAGTAATATCATTAAACAAATACCATATTGTTACTCAGAATATCTCAAATGTTACTAAGATATTGGCGAACAAACTTTGTTATACTAGATGGAACCCGTCAAAACTTGACGGAAAAAAATACTATAACAATATCAGTAAAATAAGCTACTTTATTATTTAAGAAGGGGTGCGTATGAAACAGTCTTTCAAATGTTTTATTTTAAAAGCTCCCCCCCCCCCCCAGTGAAATACAGTACTATTTCTGATGCAAACTCCGAACAAACAATCCGTAAACAACTGTGCAATGCAAATCAGTTTAACATTACCGCCATATTCCACACGGCAAGAAAGAAAATTTCATGGACCTATGAAGTATCATACAAATAGTATATTTCTACGTTCATCTCATATTCAGTAAATACAAGAAGATAGTAAATAAAGCACACATCCCCCACCTGTGATAATGCAACCGAATGAGCTCTAATGCCCAAAAGCACCGTCAAAATTCGACGTTAAAAAAAGTGTTAAAATGTTTAAGTTAAAAAAATTAAAATATCCTCTTTAATTATGTTTGTTTCAAGTCCATATCTTCTAAAACGCAACCATTGTTTTAAGCTAATCAATTTTTATGTAAAGATGAAGAATTATTTTTACAATAATAAATCAATCTGCAGATGAGAGAGATTTTTAATGTTTTCACTTGTAATTCATTTGTATGGTTTTTTTCGGTCCCTTTACATAATCAGGATGATTATCTATCGCAGTGGGGGATATTTTCACTCTTATACAGTTAAATACCCAATGAATCTTTAAAAAAATTAAAAATACAATTCCTAGCATATTTTGATGCAACATATACATCAACGAATTCAACATATGAATTTTATGTTAAATATAAACTGAAAAGAGTTTTTTTGTCCCCTGACCTTATAATTTATCAGGTTTTTTATTATTTTTTTTTTCATTTTTCATGATGGTTGGGGAAATCTATGTTCAATTGTGGCAACTTTCCCAGGGGCTATTTTACATTATTAAAGCAAACTGATGGTCATTGTTGAAATAGAATTGAAAAAAAAAATCATGCTTGAAAATTATTTAAAAAGTCGTTAAATTAAGCGGCAGTTTTTAAATAAATTTCAATCGAAAGCTATTTTTACTTTCTTCTATCTATAATAGAAGAAAGTATTGTAATCGAAATTTTTTTCGACTTCCGGTTTTCGACGGATTTACACGTTTTAGGGGTCAGAGATTCCGAAAAACACGTTTTTACAAAATGTCTGTCTGTCCGTCTGTCCGTCTGTCCGTCTGTCTGTCTGTCCGTCTGTCCGTCCGTCCGTCTGTCTGTCTGTCCGTCTGTCCGTCTGTGTGTCTTCATTTTATCATCTAAAAGTGTATGAAGTTATGCTTCAAATTGAACCTAATTTTTTTTCTATGTTTTTGGCTATGGCAAGCAGGTTCTATTAGAATTTGGGGATATTTCGACGAAAGGGGGCGCTGTGATCGATATTTTTGTTCCATTTTCACTATTGTACCATCTAAAAGTGTATGAAGTTATGCTTCAAATTGAAAAATGTTTTTGGCTATGGCAAGCAGATTCTATCAGAATTTGGGGATATTTCGACGAAAGGGGGCGCTGTGATCGATATTTTTGTTCCATTTTCACTATTGTATCATCGAAAAGTGTATGAAGTTATGCAGATAATTGAACCAATTTTTTTTGCTATGTTTTTGACCATAGCCTGTAGGTCCAGGTTGAATTCGGGGATATTTCGACGAAAGGGGGCGCTGTGATAGCCCTTTAAAGATTTCAACTTCAAAAAAATGTATAAAAAAATTAGAAATCCTAAAAGTTTTTTCCGTTAAATGTTCGGCCCTGATTCGGAGAATCCGGAGCAGTTTTTGTTTTGTCTCTATATTAAAAAATGGCGGAGACATAGCGGTTTGAAATTTTAGGGTGGTTGACATTTTCAAACAAGACACCAGAATTCATGCATAAACGGGTTTAATTTATGAGTTTTAGTTAACAGGGTTTCAGCAAATTTTCTTTCATTGTTGTAACCATTGTTCCTATTCTTAAACGCTTAACACTATATATTTATATTCGCCAACGTCAAATTCTCGCCAAGCATGGCGGCATTTGACGAAATATCGCCAAATTTGGCGACAAAAATAGGTTGCCACAAATGAAGCAAACTTGGCTATTTTTACTAATTTGGCAATATTCTCATTCAAATTCAATGTTGACGAGAACTGGGAATGAATCTTCTTTAATTGGGTTCCACGTATTTTAGCTTCGTGTTTTCCAGTAAAATTAGCTAAAATCGTAAAACCAAGGAATAGGGAGGCTATCTGTTCCGGTCGGTACAGGCCAAAAGAACGTTTCGTAGTTTAGTATACATCAGTTGATTCCCGGTAACCCGATGATTCGCAAGCAGCTGACGTACAACAGAATGACGAAAAATATTGATTTTATTGGCGATGTGAGGACGAAATTAGAAGTATTAACATGATTGAGATAGAAGAAAGTTTTGGGATTGGCACATCCGACTAGTTTTTTCTAATTGTTGATGTAGGAATTAAAATTGGAAAATGTAGTAAAACATTGAAATTTGTAGTATTTAGAAGTGATATGTAAGCGCGATGAAAGCTAAAGTGATAGCGCCGTTTGTTATCACAACCGTTATATATTTCTAAAAATTGCCACTGTGTTCTGGCTGGCGTCCAAAAGTAGACTACCATTTTTTGACATCAAAAGAGAAATTCACAGTGAAAGAAATAGGACTTTGTCGCTACTAAGGAGCTGTTAAATGAACTTATAACAAAACCTACCAAAATAATTCCTATAAACTATTAGCCTTACATTGTTTATTCTAGCAAAAAAAAAAAAAACAATCATTATTTCAAGTTTTTTTCTTTTTTAACCATAACACTATTTTTAATAATTTTAATTTTCCTAAAATCCTTTACTTTTGTGAATTTATTAAAAAATCAAATTTTTTACCTATAATTTAAAAAAAGTAATTGGTAGCATTTAATCAAGCTATGCAATCAAGATAAAGCACCCAATAAAAACCCCATTTCTAATCTTTAAAATTAAAAATTGAAAAATCAGTTAAAAGTACGTCATGTTGACAAAATCATATAATTTTTACTTTTTAGTTTTATCAATGTTAAAATGCATTTCAAGCTAAGCACAACGTCATTTTCACAGACGCAAAATTTTCACACGCACTTTGTATACGTTACTTTTATGCTTAAACACCATGTATACAAATAAAAATATATTTTGTATTTAATTGTAATGAAAAAATGGCATCAACTAAGTTATAATGCATAATGATAAAATAAACCCAATGGACAATATTCCCGTGACGTCACAATAAATATAAATTTTTATTCTCTTATAAAACACGCGGATAAATATTTTTACCGAAATATTATTTGCAAATTAAAAAAATGCAGCCTAAAAGCTACGTGCTTTTAATATTTATTATTTCTCTTTTATCCTCCAAACTACAGAGTTCAGGGAATAAACTATGTGCGTCTCAACAGTGGGCGTATTCCGATTGCCGACTTTATGACGTCATAAGCAGAAGTAAAAGTTTAATTCGAAATAACGGCTAATTAATTAAATTTTCGAACAAACGAATTCATGATAACAAATCTGTGTCCAAATATATTTCATTTAAAAAAAGAATGGTGTAATTTTATGCAGTAGTTTGTTCTCACGGATTGTCGAAAGAAATCGCTTAGCGTTTTAAATATACAGATATCTTGATTTGAGTATTGGATCAAATTTTCAAATTGAAATATCTCAGAAGTTCAAAATTGCGGCTTGGCCCTCTCTTGCCCAGATGTGTATTTTTTAAATTTCAAATACACAAGATGAACATTAAGCTCGAAGCCGCAAATATCTTTCGAGAGCCTCAGGGCCCCGAGCCCAACCATTCTCTTTTTTCTATGTATTTAATTTGTTCTTTTTTACTTTTAAATTTGTCCGGTTTTAATTTTCAGAATTTTTTGTTTCCTCTTTTTTACCTCTGCTTTTTTGTTTGTTTATTTTGTTTATTCGTGGCTTTCGCTAGTGTGCGGCATACATAGTTGGTCTATAAAAAGACATGTAAATATTTTATCATCAATTTATTAGAGAGATATGTGAGCGGTATAACGAAGAAGTTACCGAATATGAATACAGTTTTCTTTAGTTAGGAGAATTTGCTAATTCAAATTGTAGCCGATTTGACTTTTTCAAAACAAAACACAGTTTTTTAACACAATATTTTAGAACACTGATTCTAATCAGACAGGAAAAATGTACATTTTTGAAATTTTTCTTGAATATTCATAAAGTTATAAGTGAAAAAGTGCTAGGAGTTTATGCATTAATTTAAAAATATAAAATTGTGTTCATACCAGAAACACAAAGAAAACACTATGTACGTTATCAGAGAAAAATATCCAGAAACTGGAAATAGTGAAATATAATCTTCATATATATAAAAGGAAATTCTACAACATTGTTTCAGTAATTTTCCATGATTCTCTATTCTGTGAAACCTTTAATAATAAAATACCGACATCTTAGTCCATTGAAAAATAACATTTCCTTATATCTCGAAGTCCAATAATATGAATTATGTGTAGTTATGTGCAACATAGCCATATTTTTAACGACACTCAGACTCATTATTCTTATGTAAAAATTAATTTCGGTGATAGTTCATATTTTACAAATGAATTTAAGTATAAATCTTACGTTTAAAACTATATTTTTTTGCAAAAAACGAGCATGGTGTATGTTTTGACATAATCAAACTACTTCTTTGAAAACGAAGAATTTCTAACGCATGAAATTTTTGGGAAAATATAAATTTTTATCGATACGATTTGTCCCATTCATTTAACAGAAACTACGCGATATCCCACATTGATCGTGTTATGAACGCTTCATATCGGAATAAAATCAAATTTATATAGCTGAAATGAATTAAAATATGTTAAATAAACACATACATATGTATATTTATTTCGTTTAACGCATTTCAACATTCCTAAATAAAAAACCAGTCAGAAAGGTAGAGAATATAAATTCTAAATTATTTTTAAATGGTCAGAACACCTTGGGAAGAAGAAAAGAAGTATGGGAAATGGAAGCAGGAACTATGTATTCACCCCCCCCCCTTTAAAACACAGTGCCAAGTTTTAAAGTTTTATTCTAATAATAAAATAACTGTAAAAGATTTCTGGGAGAGATTCTGGAAATATACAGATTATTTATATCTTTTTTTTTAGTTTTACCAATCTTAAGGCAGTAGTATCAATTTTGGAGAGCAGTAGTAGTATAAATGTGTCTTTTTTCAGTACTATTATCGTTAATTAACATTATATTTATTTAAAATAAATTTGTTTCTATTGTCAATAAAATGTATTCATTAACAGTTATCATTAAAAACATCGTTAATTATTTTTTTAAGAAACACATATGATTATTTCGACGTTTTTAAAGGTATAACACGTAACGAGTTCTCCTATACACACATTTATTTTAACGTTTCTTCATTTTTATCTTTCCTATCTTTCATTTCATGTTACCCATTATTCCTTTCATCCGAAAAAAAGATTTACCTTTCATTTTAAGTATGCAGACACAATCACACTACGCTGGCGCCCTTGAAGAAAAGAAACACGGGAAACGTGAAATGAAAGATAGGAAAGATAAAAATGAAGAAACGTTAAAAAAAATGTCTACAGAACTAGGTATGTGTTATACCATTTAAAACGTCAAACTATAACACATTTTTTTTTTTTTTTTTTTTTTTTTTTTTTTTTTTAAGAAAATGGCTATCTATGTAATGACTAATATGTCATGTTTTTAATGATAACTGTTAATGTATTTATTTTATTGGAAATAGGAATACATTTATTTAAGAGAAATAGGGTAAATGTACCAATAGTCGGCCACATTGAGATAAAATGCCTTACGCATAGCTTATTTTTGGTTCTAAATGAAATATTACAATTTGGTTATATGCAGACATATTTCATAAGTCATAAACCATCACCAAAGAATTATGGGTATTTTTATTGAATTTGTAATCAGCCATTTTTTTCAAGATAGAGGTCAAATCACCATTTTCCCTATTTTTTTGTTAACAGGTGGCAATTCTTTTAAAAAGCAAGTATTAATTAATTTTTTATTTTTTTCTAAAATTATAAGGCTACAATATTAGCAGGGTAAATAAACTAATGTTTTTGAGTATAAAAAGTAAATTAATTTGTTGCTTTTAATTAATTTTAATGTGGCCGACCATTGGGTATTAATTTTGCTTACATGTCCAAAAGTCAGCCACCGGGAGCTGAATAATGAATACATAACTTATTATACTTTTTTGAGTTTATTGAAGTGAAAACTTCTTTAGGCGCGTTGGACATTTTTTGAGATGGGAAAAAACCATTGAACTCGCGACACTGTTACTGTAACCGACACCTCTGTATATAAGTATGTACAAGTATTGTGTATAGTTAGGTATGAGGTAGGGCGGGACAGGCGCGCCGCAAGCTTGCATGTGCGCTATTGCACCGCGGTATAGTAAACGCTATAGTAAGCGCTATAGTAAGCGCAGAAAAATGTAAGCGGTATAGTAAGCACAGAAAAATGTAAGCGGTATAGTAAGCGCAGAAAAATGTAAGCGGTATAGTACATGGTATAGTACGCGGTATAATTAGCGGTATAGTAACGCAGAAAAATGTAAGCGCTATAGTAAGCACAGAAAAATGTAAGCTGTATAGTACGTGGTATAGTACGCGGTATATTTAGCGGTATAGTAACGCAGAAAAATGTAAGCGGTATAGTACGCGGCATAGTAAGCGGTATAATAACACAGAAAAATGTAAGCGGTATAGTAAGGTATAGGAAGCGCAGAAAAATGTAACCAGTATAGTAAGCGGTATAGTAGGCGCAGAAAAATGTAAGCGGTATAGTAAGTAGTATAGTAAGCTGTATAGTAAGTGGTATAGAAGCGGTATAGTAAGCGCAGAAAAATGTAAGCGGTATAGTAACACAGAAAAAATGTAAGCGGTATAGTAAACGCAGAAAAATATAAGTGGTATAGTAAGCGGTATAGTAAACGCAGAAAAATGTAAGCGATATAGTAAGTGGTATGGTAACGCAGAAAAAATGTAAGCGGTATAGTAAGCGGTATAATAACGCAGAAGAATGTAAGCGGTATAGTGCGACTGAAGTCTGGTTCCCGAAATTTTTGTATGTAAAATAATATGCATGATTTTTCATGTACAATAGCGTATTAAATGAAAATTGTTATATAATTTTTGTAGTAGTAGTTTATAATAATGAATAAAAAAACACTTGATTTAAAAGTATTTCCTGCACAATAAAACATTTCCTGACAATTCAAAAAATACACAGGTAATTGTTCAAGTATTCACTTCTGCCGGCACTCCCGGAGTGCCACATTTTTAAAAAAATTGTTTGGTAGATATAACTTTATCTCTACATCTATAATAATATTATGTAAAAAAAAATCTTTTTTTACGTGCTTGTTAGTTTGTTTGTACGGGAAACTACTAGAACTACTGAAAGAATTTCAAAGGTAAAGGTGGCAGTCTCTGCTCCGACATAGACTATATTTTACGCCAGGGCCACTTTTCGCAAGTAGATGGATGAGCAAAAAACATTCCAAACTTGCCCTTTTTGTGATATTGAAGGAGGTAGTAACTTGAAATTTGGCATGGTTTTTGTTTTCTAAAAAATTCGAAATTTAAAAGTGTGAAATGAGTGGAAAAAGTTCTAAATTACAATTCATGTAGAATTGTTAGGAATATAAACTTGAAATTTAACATGTCTGTTACGTTCTAAAGTTTCAAAATCTGTGATAGTTTTGTTGCTGGAAACTTAAAATTTGGCATTGTGGTTAATTTTAAGACATAAACGACCGGCCCTAGAAAGGCTTCTAAAAATTTGGAAATTTAGAATGCCAAAATGAGAGGAAAATGTTCTGAATTATGTTTTTTTTTATAAATTTTAGAATAGAAACTTGAAAGTAGACATGGATAACCTTTTCCGTACGTAAGTGGTCTGACCGTAGCCGAACAGTTTCTAAAAAATTTGAAATTTATAAGGAACTAAAAATTTTCTAAAATTGCAATTAGTTTGGCTTTGAAACTTCAAATTTTGCATTGGGGTTTCTTTTAAGATGTAAACTCTCGCAAAGAATGGTTTCTATAAAATTCGAAATTTAAAAAATTGAAATTATAGTAATTGTTATCTATCATTCTAAATTATGATTTATTTAGAATTAATAGGGATAGAAAACTGATATTCGATATCGGGGTTACTTTTAAGTCGCAAATGCTCGTACACAGTAGTTTTTCTTAAGCTAGATTAGATGCGACAGTTGGTACCCCCATTATTTGCTTCTCAATTCTGTTGAAAAGTGTTAAAACAACTAGATTGGAATGCGGCAGTTGGGACCGCCCCTCCCTGCGTTTTCGCAGATTCAGAATGAACTCGTATACTAATAAACTACATACTAAATATATTTCATGTTCAAAATGCATAAAAGTGTTAAAACAACTAGATCGGAATGCCGTGTGCAGCATTTGGGACCGCCCCTTCGCTGATGCACGAATGTATGCATATTTGCTTTTCAACTATGTTGAAAAGTGTTAAAAGCAACTCGATTAGATGCGACAGTTGGAACCCCCATTATTTGGTTTTCAATGAAAAGTGTTAAAACAACTAGATTGGAATGCGGCAGTTGGGACCGCTCCTCCCTACGCTTTTCTACTGCGGATTCAAAATGAACTCGTATACTAAAAAACTACATACTAAATATATTTCATGTTCAAAATGCATAAAAGTGTTAAAACAACTAGATCGGAATGCCGTGATGCGGCTGTTGGGACCTCCCTTCGCTGATGCACGAGTGTATGCATTTTTGCTTTTCAACTATGGTGAAAAGTGTTAAAGCAACTCGATTAGACGCGGCATTTGGAACCCCCATGATTTGCTTTTCAATTCTATTGAAAAGTGTTAAAACAACTAGATTGGAATGCGGCAGTTGGGACCGCCCCTCCCTACGCTTTTCCACTGCGGATTCAAAGTGAACTCGTATACTAATAAACGATATACTAAATACATTTCATGTTCAAAATGCATAAAAGTGTTAAAACAACTAGATCGGAATGCCGTGATGCGGCTGTTGGGACCGCCCTTCGCTGATGCACAAGTGTATGCATATTTGCTTTTAAACTATGTTGAAAAGTGTTAAAAGCAACTCGATTAGATGCGACAGCTGGTACCCCCATTATTTGCTTTTCAATTCTGTTAAAAAGTGTTAAAACAACTAGATTGGAATGCGGAAGTTGGGACCGCCACTCCCTACGCTTTTCCACTGCGGATTCAAAATGAACTCGTATACTCATAAACTACATACTAAATATATTTTATGTTCAAAATGCATAAAAGTGTTAAAACAACTAGATCGGAACGGCGTGATGCGGCAGTTGAGACCGCCCCTTCGCTGATGCACGAATGCATGCATATTTGCTTTTCAGCTATGTTGAAAAGTGTTAAAAGCAACTCGATTAGATGCGACAGTTGGAACCCCCATTATTTGCTTTTCAATGAAAAGTGTTAAAACAACTAGATTGGAATGCGGCAGTTGGGACCGCCCCTCCCTACGCTTTTCTACTGCGGATTCAAAATGAACTCGTATACTAAAAAACTACATACTAAATATATTTCATGTTCAAAATGCATAAAAGTGTTAAAACAACTAGATCGGAATGCCGTGATGCGGCTGTTGGGACCTCCCTTCGCTGATGCACGAGTGTATGCATTTTTGCTTTTCAACTATGGTGAAAAGTGTTAAAGCAACTCGATTAGACGCGGCATTTGGAACCCCCATGATTTGCTTTTCAATTCTATTGAAAAGTGTTAAAACAACTAGATTGGAATGCGGCAGTTGGGACCGCCCCTCCCTACGCTTTTCCACTGCGGATTCAAAGTGAACTCGTATACTAATAAACGATATACTAAATACATTTCATGTTCAAAATGCATAAAAGTGTTAAAACAACTAGATCGGAATGCCGTGATGCGGCTGTTGGGACCGCCCTTCGCTGATGCACAAGTGTATGCATATTTGCTTTTAAACTATGTTGAAAAGTGTTAAAAGCAACTCGATTAGATGCGACAGCTGGTACCCCCATTATTTGCTTTTCAATTCTGTTAAAAAGTGTTAAAACAACTAGATTGGAATGCGGAAGTTGGGACCGCCACTCCCTACGCTTTTCCACTGCGGATTCAAAATGAACTCGTATACTCATAAACTACATACTAAATATATTTTATGTTCAAAATGCATAAAAGTGTTAAAACAACTAGATCGGAACGGCGTGATGCGGCAGTTGAGACCGCCCCTTCGCTGATGCACGAATGCATGCATATTTGCTTTTCAGCTATGTTGAAAAGTGTTAAAAGCAACTCGATTAGATGCGACAGTTGGAACCCCCATTATTTGCTTTTCAATGAAAAGTGTTAAAACAACTAGATTGGAATGCGGCAGTTGGGACCGCCCCTCCCTACGCTTTTCCACTGCGGATTCAAAATGAACTCGTATACTAATAACTACATACTAAATATATTTCATGTTCAAAATGCATAAAAGTGTTAAAACAACTAGATCGGAATGCCGTGATGCGGCTGTTGGGACCGCCCTTCGCTGATGCACAAGTGTATGCATATTTGCTTTTCAACTATGGTGAAAAGTGTTAAAGCAACTCGATTAGACGCGGCATTTGGAACCCCCATTATTTGCTTTTCAATTCTATTGAAAAGTGTTAAAACAACTAGATTGGAATGCGGCAGTTGGGACCGCCCCTCCCTACGCTTTTCCACTGCGGATTCAAAGTGAACTCGTATACTAATAAACGATATACTAAATACATTTCATGTTCAAAATGCATAAAAGTGTTAAAACAACTAGATCGGAATGCCGTGATGCGGCTGTTGGGACCGCCCTTCGCTGATGCACAAGTGTATGCATATTTGCTTTTAAACTATGTTGAAAAGTGTTAAAAGCAACTCGATTAGATGCGACAGCTGGTACCCCCATTATTTGCTTTTCAATTCTGTTAAAAAGTGTTAAAACAACTAGATTGGAATGCGGAAGTTGGGACCGCCACTCCCTACGCTTTTCCACTGCGGATTCAAAATGAACTCGTATACTCATAAACTACATACTAAATATATTTTATGTTCAAAATGCATAAAAGTGTTAAAACAACTAGATCGGAACGGCGTGATGCGGCAGTTGAGACCGCCCCTTCGCTGATGCACGAATGCATGCATATTTGCTTTTCAGCTATGTTGAAAAGTGTTAAAAGCAACTCGATTAGATGCGACAGTTGGAACCCCCATTATTTGCTTTTCAATGGAAAGTGTTAAAACAACTAGATTGGAATGCGGCAGTTGGGACCGCCCCTCCCTACGCTTTTCCACTGCGGATTCAAAATGAACTCGTATACTAATAACTACATACTAAATATATTTCATGTTCAAAATGCATAAAAGTGTTAAAACAACTAGATCAGAATGCCGTGATGCGACAGTTGGGACCGCCCCTTTCTTTATGTTTCTAGAACATGTGAGATAGCTCAATCATCTTCTTATAACCGAAAATGGTAGAATGCAAAATTTAGTCAAATTTGTTAGAGTCGTTTTTCAGGTAAAATAAAATTCTGAAGTGGCCGACTGTTGGTGCAGTGATGGCCGAACATCAGACTTAAAGTGGCCGACTATTGGAGAACTTGCCCTTTTTGAACTTAACTTTGTCTAAAAAAAACTATTACCGTGTTTTTTAACCCTTTCCGGCGCGGAGTAAGTCTATTTGTAAAATGATGAAATGATGCACTGACACCAGAATTTGTAAACGAATTCTTTACACAATAAAAACTTGCTTACTTTCCCGTACTTTATAAAAGGAAAATTTTAATTAAATATTCTTGGTGCCGTTTGTCAGTTTTGGAATTAAAATTAGGTGTCCTCTTTTGTGGACACCGCCCGCTAAAGGGTTAAAAATAATTGCTGAAGCATAATAAGAAACGTCTGTTTTAACATATGTCACTGTTAAAAATGTTGTGTCGTTTTTTAAAAATTCTACGTTAAGATTTATATACAAAAAAACAGTTAAGTGGCCGACTATTGGTACATTTACCCTATAATGATTATTAATCATAATAGTACTGTAAAAAGACACATTTATACTACTACCGTTCTCCAAAAATATGTATTAATGCATGAAGATTGCTAAAAGTAAAAGTAAGATTTAAATATAACAAGGGCATTATACAGACATAATGTTCAGTTTTTTAGACTCTCTCTCTCTCTCTCTCTCTCTCTCTCTCTCTCTCTATATATATATATATATATATATATATATATATATATATATATATATATATATATATATATATATATATATATATATATATATACAGATAGATAGATATAGATATAGATATAGATATGGATAGATCTATTTACTTAAATAATATTTTGTGTTGTAATATTTAAGATTAGATTATCTTCCAAAATTCTCATAAATCCATTAACACTAAGTAAATGTCAGACATTTCTGCATAATCAGAAATACAGAATTTATGAACGAATATTTTGCAGTCTTAGCTGTAATCCGGATTCACGGAATTAACTACGCGTATATTACGATGCAATGATAGCAGGTGGGGAATTAACATTATATTTATTCTCAAAATTCAAACATTAAACTTCATAAATATTAATAAATATTATAACTTTTGTATATTTATCTCAGACAATTTACGATTTAGAATAAGTCTGGGCACTATTATAGTGTCACATTTTGATTTGGCATCCGTTAATAATGCTACAGTGATATTTAAATGACATATTCTATCAATGAGATGGCTTTTCAAAACAATTAATTTTAATGTACATTTGCTAAAGTATATGTTTCTAAAGTATATTGATAAACACATAATCATAAAGATTTATGATCACTTAAAGCATGAATTACTTCATTATTAACACAAGGAAAATAATATTAAAATACCAAAAGCTAATATCATTATTGCGATATATTTTTTTGGCGTTGTCAGCTTTTAAATTGTTTAATTAAAATCACATATTAGTCAATACAAAAAGGCACATACTGCGTTTCATTTATTTAATTGATCATTATCAAAGGGATTTCAGAAAATTCTAAAATATCGTCAATAGTTTGCTTTACAACTATCATAATGAAACAGAATAAAGCATAAATAATTAATGCAAAACTGTGCTAAACAATGCTGAACAGTGTGTAAAGTTCACATAGTTGCATTGGAATTGAGACTTCATATTGGGAATTAGTGAACTGATTAAAGACATTGATTATTAGATATATTTCAAACCACACAGTTCTGAAAATTTTTAACGGTGAAAGACTTATTATTTATTTTATGTAAGAGCTCTCTATTCTATTTTATTTTATGTGTGAATAATTTTTTTTTCGTAATGAGCTAGATCGTAATGAACCAGAATAAAACATCAATAATTAATGCAAAAAAGTGCAAAACAGTGGGAAAAATTCATACTAATTCCTTGTAGCAATGTAATTTAACATTCATACTAGAAGTTAGCGTCTTGTTTGGAAAAGTTGAGTAAAATAAATATTTTAAAACACACATTTGTGCAGTTTTTACGGCGAAAGCTTAATTTTTATTTTATAAGGGTCCATTTATTCTATACTTTTGTATGCGGATTTATTTTTTTTCTATAATATTTTAAAATAGTACCACTAACATTGTTTTAGAAAATGTGAATGAATGAATTTCACTCTCAGATGTTTAATCTTATTGCCTCTCACAGCCTATTATCAAACAACAAATTAATGAAATACATCTCACATACATTACTAGAACCCCGACTCAACTAACGTGCTATACATAATTTTTTACCTTTTTATCATCAATATGTTAAATTCGAGAACGTTGATTAATTTAATCGCAGGTATTCTGTCATTCTGTAATAACTGACAAAATCAATTTCTAAATAGCATTCACTATTTATTTTTGATAGATAAAAAGGAAATTTTCCATCCGAAATTTTTTATGTTCTTTCAGATGTAAATACACTGTTAAAAATTTGCAGCAAACTGTCCAGTCATTTGACCGTTTTTGTAGAAAACGCTTACATAACAGTAATTTACCTCTATTCTGACCATATTATTGCCCATATTATGATCAGAATAGAATTTAATTACGGGTATGTAACCATTTTCTATAAAAACGGTCAAATGACTGGACAGTTTGCTGCAAATTTTTAACAGTGTATGGTAGAACACATAATAATTAGAAAAGCGAAATTATTGCATGTTCAATAAAAATCAACAATACTTCTTTTATTGAATTTAGATTATAGGAAGTTTAATTTTTGTTAACAAGAATATTCCTAATACATCATCTTTACTTTACATATATTCCACATTATTCTTGTGCATCAGGAATGAGTAAGAGTTAATTTATATAAATTAAATGCATTAAAGTATACTAAATAAACCTATATATACATATTTTATTGCATAACACATTTCAATAGTCATAAAAATAAAACAATCTAAAAGGGGAAATACATAGATTCTAAATCATATTATGAAAATGAATTCAGATTATTGAAAGTTTAATTTTTGTTAACAAGAATATTCCTAATGCATCATCTTTACTTTACATATATTCGACATTATTCTTGTGCATCAGGAATGAGTAAGAGTTAATTTATATAACTTAAATGCATTAAAGTTTACTAAATAAACCTATATATACAAATTTATTGCATAACACAGTTCAATAGCCATAAAAATAAACAATCTAAAAGGCAAAATACATAGATTCTAAATCATATTAAGAAAATGAATTTAGATTATTGAAAGTTTAATTTTTGTTAACAAGAATATTCCTAATACATCATCTTTACTTTACATATATTCCACATTATTCTTGTGCATCAGGAATGAGTAAGAGTTAATTTATATACCTTAAATGCATTAAAGTTTACTAAATAAACCTATATATACATATTTTATTGCATAACACAGTTCAATAGTATTAAAATAAAACAATCTAAAAGGCAAAATATATAGATTCTAAATCATCTTAAGAAAATCAGGAAGGAATCTTAGGAAAAATAAAAGGTATCCGACTACATCCGTGAATAGGTATGACACAGTCCGTAAGTAGTCTACACATCCATACCCGGACATACATATTAGACCCATCTACGATAATTGTTAGTGCAGATGCAAATATTGTAGAGCACTTAATAATAAATAAAGTGAAATTCTCTTTTGTATTTAAATCGAATTTGTGAAAGTAAAATTTTTGTTAACATGAGTACTCTACATAATATTCCTTTATTTAAAATGCATGTCCCATTCCACTTGTACATGTGTAAGAGTAAAATGTAATTTTCACACTTTACAAATTATATCTCTATATATATGTATTCTATAACATCAAGTCTAACTTATGCAGCATGCAATATACAGGACAAACATCAGGTCTACAACATATACGCATTAATCAACATCGTTCAGATTCCAATCTACTACAAAACATAGTCAATCTACTGCTGAAATTCAACATTTTCATAAACACAGTTTTAAAAATACATCCATTGAAATCATCACATTCATACAAATCGTTCTGAACGTCTCTTTCTTGAATCATCGTATATGAATTACTACAAATATTTATCCATATGGACTTAACACTGAAAAATGCATTAAATCTGTTAAAGGTTTTTCAACAATTAATAACATTCATGATTTTTCTCCAATTTATCCGACTGTTAATCATGTATTACACAGAAACACATCCCGAAGCAAGTGTGGTAAGTCTTCTTCTTCACCCAATGCTTCCAAAAAATCAATAATTAAACAATTAAATATTCTCCAAAAATAATTAAATGTTTTTAAATGGTTACAATTCACAAAGACATCTTTGAAAAGAAACACATAATACGATATTTAAATATTTTTCTTAATATGAAATTATCTAAACATTTTTCAGATATTTTGTTTGATCTTATTATGACAAGAGTTAATCTCTTTCACATTAACAAAAAACCTATAAGTTAAAACACTAATACTCTGGTGGTAATTACTTTTTCAAATCAAATTTTTAATAAAATTAATATTACTTCTATAATAAATGACAAAAAATGTAACTTTCCTATTAATAATTTTCTTATTTCAAGAACATTTAAATATCCAATTACGAATGGTAGAAATATTTTAAACTACAACACTTTTTTCAAAAATCTATCATATGCCGATACCTTTCCTTGTAAATGCAATGTCCGGTCTCTAAAAAAATATTAACACTGATCATGGACACATAATCATTGGAACTTCAAATATTGTAAATGATCGTGCATTAAAAACAATACTGTGTTATGGAACAAAATATCGGCTTCCTTCTAAATTCAATGTTAATAATATTGTTAAACATTTTGCATATGTCATTGATTTATTTATATTTTCGGGTGAGATGCCGCATTTTTATTTGAAATTGTGTATAAAATCCCACGTCGCACATAAACTAAAAAAAAATCAGGCTGTGATACTTAATGTTAATTATACAACATGTGAGCTGCGACAAAAAAATATAAAAATATAATTAATATTTTTTAACAATATTTTTCTAAAACATTTCACTGCGGCGCGTCACCCATACATTCAGGGTGAGAATGTAGGAGATACATTCAGGCTTGTGCGGGAGTTATCCCGCGCTTGTCGTAAAAACAATGAAATTATAAATAAAAAATATTCATATCTGGACTACAATTAACTATGTAAGAACAAAAAGAAACTAAATGTGTGCAATGAAACTTACTAGTAAGGTTCAATTCAATATTAGCCTGCCTACTTTTCTCTCAACTAAAATTATTTCAGCAACAGCGTAACATTACTGTATTAGAAAGAAAACAGAAAAGTAAAACAGTGTTTACATTGTTTTATTTGTTAATAGACCTGTTTATTCGACCGCAATCGACAAAAAAGTGTCGAAAACAGTACAGTCTTCAAGTAGCCACTTTTGATACATAATGCAACAAAGGAGTAGTTTTCTACAGATCCCTTGCAAAGAACGTCTACGTTACATGTGTGATCAAACTTTTCATTAATATCATCTGGACTTGCATTTTTCTTCGCCTTCTTACTTTTCATTTTTCATTTTTTTCCTCTTAGGTGTACTAAACTTCATACTATTTGAACATTCATCAATGTCTGAAGAGCTTAATTTTATTAGTCGCGGCATCCCATAGAAAAGAAATTGCGGCATCTATACCGGATCGCAGTGCGGCTTATATGCCATTTTGTACGGTTTCGCCTGCCCAAACACACAGCACTCCATACAGACGCTGCACTTAGTTTTGATTTCGAAATCTTGCATGCATTTAGTAATTTAGCGTGTAAAAAGTATTTAAGCTTAACGTGTTTTAAAGTTTGGATAGTGAAAGCATGTGCTTACCTCAAAATAAGGATTGTAAGTTCATGTTAGAAAGAGTTTCATAATATATGCTAGATGCATGATTTTATGTTCTTATTTAGACTTGAAAGATGAAAACGAACATCAAATAAATGTTGATTATTGTATTGGAAATTATTAAATGCTAGAAATATTTATGTAATTTGTATTTGTGTGATTCTTAGGAAAATGTTTCAGGAATACATAACTGAATGTATAAGGCGAAATTAAGAAGGCAGTGTTATTTGTATTCAATCGTCATTTTTAGTTTCTGAATCCCAATCTAGTATGTAAATATAAATTAACTTAAAAAAACACAAATTAATTTAGTTTAAATAAAGTAATATATTCTTAAAATAAAATTGTGTACTCTCCTTAAATGCTCTTTTTTGCATAGCATACACAAACGTAAAATTAACGTTTCATTAAACAAATTATGAGCTCTGAAATTTTAATCTGATATGAAATATACTCTACCGAATAAAATAAAGATAATTAAAAAAAATCCTCAGACGTTGATTTATATATTGCATGTCAATTAATTTACATCTATTAAAATTTCATACCTGAAATATAATATAAGAATTTTGACCTTTAAACAGAAAAAGTGCAATATTGAAGCATCTTGTAAGTTTATCTTATTAGGCAAAAACGAAAATATGTTACATCCTATCGTAGTCTACTTTATTCAAGCAATTACTTTCCAAAAATTAACACCTGCATCGTGAGATATTAAATTACGTTTTTTATATACAAAAAGATTTTTCTTAATTAAATTTACTTAATTAATTTCTTTGTTTTTTTCGCATTCAGTTATTTTTTAATGTTAAGTAATAATGAAAGAATGTAATCTTGTTTTGTCCGATAAAGTTTTTGCATTTTATTAGGAAAAATTGATTTTATAAAAAATGGAATTCTTGCATGTTGTTTTATATATTGTTTTTTTACTAAACTGGAAATTATTTTTTTTTTAAAGAAAATTTATTCATAAGTCAATGAAAATGAACGAAAAAACTTTTACAATTAGTACTTTAATTTTTATTTGCATTAATTTAATTTGAGTGAAAAAAAATATTTATTCCAGTGGGTTATTTTTTATTATTATGTAATTCTCTTAGACAGAAACATCTATTTAATGAAACATTGCTGACATTGTTTTCTAAACAAAATCCATAGTTAAAACAAGTTAAAACGTACATTCAGATATAAATATAGAGGAAAAATGTGCTTTATTGAAAAAATAATAAAAACGATAAATTATTTATTCATGTTTGTATAAGAATTCGATCTAGAAAAAATAATTTGTAAAATTGTGTTTTTTACAACATTAGAAACTATAATATATGTAAGAAAAAATTCATTAAAAATACTGTTAAATTTCATAATAAGATTTTTTTATCACAAGAAAAATAACAACATTTGTGTATTGATCTTATCAACAATAATGTTAACTTCCATAATAAGATTTTTTATCACAAGAAAACTAACAACATTTTTGTATTGATCAAAAAGGGAACTACATTTAACAGTTCTTAATAATAGTTTGCAAGTTTAAGTTGTACCATTCAGCCGAAAATCAAAAATTTCACTTGTGACCCTTGTATACGAATAAACATTTCCTTAAGTGGTTCTCAGCCTACAGAGAAAATTATAAAATGTTGGACTCTGGTCTATAATATAAACGAAGCAATAAATCAAGTGTTTTAATTGTATAATATAGAAGCTACACTTTTTAATAAAGAAATAATGTAATTTTAAATGTTCAAATTTTAATCTTTGAAATATTTAATATTTTTTTATACATCTGTAACACATCTGGTATTTATTCCTTGAATGCATTGTGGAACACATCATAATTACAGCGTTCGCAGATACAAAAAAAAGCGTTGTCCAGGAAAGGTTAAAAATTTTAAATATAAATGAATTTACAGTTAGGATATAGAGAAGAAAAAAAGATGCAGTTCAGTATCAGAGCAGAAAAATATTTTGGAAATATTTCGACTTGAAAAAGCTGTAAGTTCAGTTTCGTTTTTCAGTGTATCAAAAATAACGCTTTTCTCAATTATCAGTTCTGTAACAGCTTGAAATTCTGGATTAAACACTTTATTGGAAGATTAAATTTCAAGTTAATTATAGAAAAAAAAGTATATTATTACTTTAGAAATAATAGTTTTAGTGAATTGAGAAATTACATAAAATTGTTATTCGAATTAGAAAACATTGCGTAATGAAAAGGAAACGCTTCTTAGAGCAAATAATGTAATTATCGTATTAAACAAAATAATCGACTTTCATTTCATAAATAATTCAAATGACTTACGCTGATTGAAAAAAAAAACTTTAAAAATAATGTTTGAAATCTAGTTGTTCTAAAAGTTGCTAGATAAGCTGTGTTTTCTGTTTATTTTATCTGCAAATGGCTTTGAAATTTTCAGTCTAAAAATAATACTTATCTTTTACTCTTTTTTTTATTGCTTACGTCCATCTAAAAAGAGATGGATTACAAGGTGGTGAATTTGTAAGTAATGTCAAATTTAGAATAAAAATACTTGCATTTTGCTGTATAAGAGGCTTAAATAAAATACATTAACGCGGAATTCTGAAATATGAGTATTTTAAAAAAATCAAAACCCTTAATACATATGTTTAATATATCTAATAACCTTTTTTGTATCATAAACAATAATTATAAATTATTTTGCTTTTTAATTTGACGTTACAGAATAATATACACAATTTGCATCATAAATTTTTTATACAAAGCTGAATATAATACTAAAAATCATTATATTATATAGAACATTTTATCACTTCCATCAAATTTACAATAACATAATTTCAGCCTTAATAAGAAAATAAATTAGATTTTTTTAGTTTAAGTGGAGTCTTGCAACGAGTTCAAATTAATTTTATTTCCGATTAATTTAAATGCACTCCTATCAAAATATTGTTTGTGATATGAAACATACTGCTTGAAGTAAGGTCTTATCTTGAAAATATTATTAAGCGTCGTATACTTATTGGAATATTTGTGATTTAGGTACTTTACTCTCATAAGTTGCCTGACATTTTTGATGTAAAAAGGTGCATTACTAGTTTAACTTTTCTATTAGCGTATGTGTAATTAGAGCAAAACAATATTTTAAAAATTTATGCATTTGTATTAAAGAAAAATATATATTTTATAATGTATGCATTCTAAATAATTTGAGAAATTTCATTGAAGTGTAAATACAAAAACTTATAAAATATTTATTTATAATAGTACTAAATATAACCTAGTGGATACGACAAGATAAATATGCGGGAGAATCTCATGCCTACACAAATAATTTTTCTCAAGATAACTTTTAAAATTTCCAATACATACTGGAAAAATTTCATGTACGTGCTTTGCTTTAACTTAATAAATAGTTCTGAATATTTCAGTTCCCGTAAATTCCAAATTCACAACGCTAGAAAACTTTGACATTCGAAATGTGAAAAACTTTTGCGATTAATCCTGCACGTGATCGAAAAACGTGTCAACTTTGTCTGTGAAAATCACTTGTAAGGTGAAATGGAAGAGCCAAGAAATGTACTGGATTGTAAATATACCAAATATATTTTTTAACGTATTTATCTTGATGTTTGTGTAAATGAAATAAGATTAATGTTTAAATATGTATTTCAAACCACCCTACAAATTAAAAGAATTTAAGACATGATTCATTTAAAAGAAATTATTAAAATAAAATTTAAATTATTTTTATTATATCCAAAACCGCAAGTATATAAACATAGCACAAGTTGTGACAATTAAATAAACATAGTTCAGATTTGAATAAACATACTTGAAAATTTTCATGCCATTTATTATTTTTTTGTTCATGATCAGTCTGGGAATTTTTCCGACCCATGTGTATATACAGAATGACCTATAATACCATTGAACTTTAAAAAATATGCGGAAAATGAGAAATTAGAAAGCAATTCCGGAAAATGTCGGCATATTTTCACCGATCATATTCCTTAGGTACCAAAACCACCCTCCGTCCAAATGTATATATAAGATTTATATATATATATATATATATATATATATATATGATTTATAAACCGTTTAGGCTGAAACTAAGTGTCTATATTAAGCTCACCAATATCTCGACCGAGTTCGTTGGCCACCTTGGTCCGCCAACTTGTTTCAAAATAAATCCACTAAAATATTTTAAGCTAAAATAAATATACAAAATATTCGAAATTCAAATTTATTTTTTGTTTAAGTATTAGGCCTTAATGCAAGGATTCCAGAGCATTTTTTGTTTCGCTTCTATCTAAAAAATTGCTGTGATATTGCAGTTTGAACTTCTATTGAGGCCTACATTGTGAAATAAGACAGTTTAAAAGAAATCATGGATATTTATGAATGTTAATGAGCGGGATTTCTCGCAAATTATTATCTTTCATTGTTGTAATCATTTTCCCAATCATACGCATAAAACTATATTCATATTCGTTAGCGTCAAATTCTCGCCAAACCTGCCGGCAATTGGCGCAATATCATCAAATTTGGCGATAAAAATAAGTCTCCGTAAATGAAGCCAACTTGAGTGTAGATGAGTAAGTTGTTGAATTTATTATTCAAATTCAGTATTTACGAATCTTAAATCTCTAATCGGATTATTAGCATTTTAGATTGCTGCTTTCGATTAACTTTAGCTAAAATTATGAAATGAAGATATAGGAAAGCTATCTTTTCCTCCCGGTACAAGCCGAAAGGGCATTTTTCAAATATATTTGTTACGGATCTTTCGAATATTTTAAGTGTCTTATTGTAAAAACCGCTTTCTAATGCGGCAATTTGTTATTTTTGTTTATGAATATTGGAAATATGAACAAACTTATTGTACTCGTTTAACTATTTGTGTCCTTGTTCTTACTTTGTTTGCGCAAAAATCCTCAATAATTTAAAAGTTTTTTGGCGCAAACCTTTTAAACTATATAAGGTGAGTGTTTTAATTGCATTTTGTATGTCTTGACATACATTAAATTAGCACTTTAATACTTAAAAAATTAGCTTATATTTAAACATATTTTACGGCAATATTATTGAATATTAAACTTTTTCTTATGTCAAATTTAGTAAGAGTCATATCTGTATAATTAATTTTTTTATTGAACATCTATTATTTAGTGTTTATTATGCAGTTTGTTTAAATTTCACTTCAAAAAAATATTTCACATAAAAAATATATAACACACTAATCTATCTTATCAATTCTCTTTCCTTAAATGATTATTGACCAATAAATGACTGTCTGGTACTTTTCTAGCATTAATTAAAAAAAAAAAAAACACTTTATCGAACGAATAAATAATCTTTTTTATTTTGAACTAAAACCAGTGAAAAACTATTTTAAAACGATAATCTTTTAACGGTTTTTGTAAAATAATTCTTTCATTCAATATGAATTAATGTGAAAGATATAAAGACATTTCAGTTTTCTTTCTGTGTCATCTAATGAACATTTAGATGATGTAGAATGATTATATCTCATATCAATTTTATTCCAAAATTTACTTCATTAGATCTGAAAACTGTCGAGGTTTTTACTGAAAATATTTTCTTTCGATTAGATTTTAATATCAGGAAAATATTAATTTTGTAATGAAAAATATTAATATACAATAATTTAGTTAAGGAAGCAAAAAGTGGAACAATTTCTGCATGGCATTATTAATTCTAAAAAAGTATAAATAAACATTCTTTATGGAAATAGGGTAAGGTGGTGCAGGAATGTGCACTTTAGATTTTTCATTGAATAGCAATAAATGAAGAGATTTAAGTTAAGTTATTATTCCTTTTTTATACTTTTAGACTGTTAAACTAACTTTCGTAATTATTTGAAAAGTGATTAACCTTCTAAATGCGCAATCTTTTACAACCAATAAGGGTGTTGCAAAATGAGAAATAAAGAACCACCAGATGGCGCTAAGCACGTAGAAGATTAATTACTGACTGACTAACTGTTGTTTCTGTATACATTTGTAAATAGCTTTTTCATTCTGTGATCGTCATTTATCTAAGTGTATCATATCTCGAATAAATAATCCTTATAGGTTTAGATGTTTCTACATCATTTGAAGCTACAAAGACGAGAACCAGAAAATTAGACCAAACCTTTTATTGCCTTTTATGATTTAAGAAAGTGCGAATTTGTTTTAAAGGGCAATAGTGCACAATAAATTAAGCACTTCACTTACAACACATCGCAATTGCAGTGACCACGGCATGCATAGTCTGTGCACGTATAGTGCTACCATTCTCTGAAAGAAATGCACTCGATGCAATCATCGACGATTTGTTCTCGATAGATTTCTGAGCCACCAGGATATATCCAGGCTGTTTTCTGAGGTGCATTTTTGGTCTTCTTGAGTTTAATTTTACTGTTTTTTGGTAATGGATTTTGGATTTTTTTTTCTGTAGCGTCATTTTCAAGCTGCTTTTTGTGTGGTGAACGTCTTAAAATTTCATACATTTTGCTCCTCTTACTAAAGAATCCAGCACATACGACTGTGGATATTGTGATAACGCGGTTAATTTAACTTAAGTTGTTGCAGACGAGGCTATACACTTCAAAACCGAAGTTGGGTTTATTTAACAATGAACGTGCGTCTTTCCTTTACATAGCTTTTTTGAATTTCTGAAATATCAATTTCAATTCAGAGCAATTCTCTTTCCCCCTCATTGTTAGTGTTCTGTGGTTTTATCGACATATGAGATTTAACAAATTCACATTCTGATGGTTTTTCAGTGACGCTGCTTGCTAAAAAGTCAATATAAAAAAGATCATTTTTCAAAGGCCATATACCCGTTACTTTAAATCCTTTAAAGTCATAAGCAACGATAGCAGTATTTTCCAAAAGCTGGTGTAAATATAGATACTACTTAAAATATTATTATTGTTTGACTTTTATGACTCCTCATCCAGTATTCGCATCCAGCAGAGTAATATATTGTTAGTGGATCTAATGTATATATATATATCTAGCGGCTGTATTTTGTTGCTACTATGTGGAGGCAAAGAAATCAGAAGAAAGTTATAGTGTTGCCATAAATCAACAATTGCAAGTGTGCAATGCAATGAATGATTGTCGAAAATAAAAAGCGCGAAGTGCTCTTGAGTTGCCATATCGTGGTTCTTAAAATGTTGAAGGCAATCAATAAAAGGATCACTTGTCAAAGCTTTTGCCAGAAACTACTCCAACGACAGATCCAGGTGCATTATCTAAAAGTTCTGTAAGTATTTAAAACAGCTTTTTATACTAGATTAATTTTGACAATTTTAGTGACTAGATAAATTTATTCAAAATGGTAAAGAAAACATATGAGATTTAATCTTTCCAACTGAGGGAAAGTCCGAGTCAGGATTCGAACCTGGATCCCTTGGCTGAAGCTGATAGCGTTCTACCAACTGAGCAATCCCGGACGAATATGACTGAACTAATTTACCCAGTTAACCTTAATGATCATACACTGTAAAAAAAAACTCGGAAACGTTACTCTATCTGGTGGGGCAGCAATGTGGCCCATCGGTTCTGTTATGTTTCCGCATATTTCGGTCAGATGTTCGTAAAAGTTTCCGCACATTTCGGTCAGATGTTCGTAAAAGTTTTCGCATATTTCGGAAAAATTTACGTGCATTTCGAAAACGTTTCTTTATATTTCAGTCAGATGTTCAGTAACGATTCTGCATACATCGGAAATGTTTTTGTATACATCGGAAAGGTTTCTGCATATATAGGAAATGTTTTTGTATACATCGGAAAGGTTTCTGCATACATCAGAAATGTTTTTGTATACATCGGAAATGTTTCTGTGTATTTCCGTTTTACAATTCTTTTATTTGAGAGAACAATATGCTTTAAAAAAATTAATATTACATTCGCTCGAGGAGAAACTCCACTCCACATCATCGTGGTTGGGTTTTCTGCGAAGTTCGGTGAGCGAACTCGCTAATCATACTATAGAAATGATCCTATGAAGTATGATCTTGTAGATGCATTATACTCTAGAATTAGCAATATTATAAACTTTCTGTAATTTCTGGTGTAAAACATATATTTTTCTGAACTCGTTTTATTATTAACCTTTTATTAAAAAAATGGCTTTTTTAAAAACATTCGAAATGAGAAAAGCGTCTCTCGGAATTTTATAGATTGTGGAGCTGATAAAAGTTACGAATGAACTTAAAATTTTAGACTAAGATTTGGAATAAGATAATTATTAATATACGGGTTAATACTTTTAAAAGGACATTAAATAAGAATAAATATTATTAAGAATTAAGGAAATACTGACTATGTCAGAAGTTAGATTAATTTAAAGGACTAATGCGAAATAAATGCGAAGGATTTGCGAAGGAAATAATTTTTTTTATATAACATATATTCATACATATAAGTGTATATATATGTATGTATATACATGTATTTGTGTATATATATGTATATATATATATATATATCACTGGCGCCCGGCTAACCGAAAACTACCAAAAAAAATACAAAAAAAAATGCAGTCGTACACTACAAAAAAAAAAAAAAAAAAAAAAAAAAAACATCTTTTGGCTTAAAATCTCTCATCAAAACTGTTTTTCTTTTTTTTTCTTTCTTTTTTTTAAATAAAATTAGTAACAGTTTTTTCTTTTATTTTTCTAATGTATAGCCATTTCAATTCTTTCTGCAACAAAAAACAAGAACGAAAAATCATGCTTCAAGCATAGATTATGTAACACTTTCCACCGTTTCCAAAATAATTTTACAAATCATTACCGTTTAATAAGCTGAAAGATAACATCTAAGTAAAGAATTTGGAAAACGCATAACATATTTAAAAACGTAATTTCGGGAATTCCCAACATATACAATATTCGGAAAAATATACGAATACTATTATTCAGCCCTGTATAGGATCTATAGATTTGTATATATACTACATAGGATGATAAATTTTAGTTTAGTTAGGAAACGCGTAGCACAGTTTAAAATTCTCCTTCTGGAGTTTCTGTCAATAAACGGAAATGTCTTCGCGAACTTTTGTGCTGCCCTGTATATGAAATATAGAATTTATACACACCCAGTAATAGACAAAAAGTGAGTTCAATTTAAAATCGCGTTCAGAAACTTAAAACGCACTTCCAGGAATTATTGTTAACAAACAGTAGAGAATTCTTTTGTGTGTCCCTGTAAATGAACGATGATTGCTATACACACAATATTCTGTAGTAAGCCTCTTGTAATGCACCTTAGTGATATATATAAATTTCAATGCGTTTAAAATAGTGAAACATTATTTAAATAAACCGCAGACGATTTTTCTCCATAGACGTAATGTAACGGAATTCTTTTGACTGTCCCTGTAAAGTAACTATAAGTGCTATGCACGCCGTATTCCATATTAAGCTTCTTCTAATGCACCTTAGTGATATATATAAATTTCAATGCGTTTCAAATAGTGAAACATTATTTAAATAAACCGCAAATGATTTTCCCCATAGACCGCAATGTAACGGAATTCTTTTGAGTGTCCCTGTAAAAAAACTATAAGTGCTACACACTTCCGTTGAAATAGGGAACATGGTATAGATAACGACAATAACATATAAAACTTGCAGAGCAATCCGAGCATATTTACGGGAGTTAGAGCACGGACAGACGGCCATACGGCCAGACAAACCGAAGTCATAAACACTTTTCAACTAGGTTGGAAAGTGTTAAAAAGACACCTTATGGCTTAAAATAAAATTGTTTGGGGTCAAAAATAAAATCAAAATCGCCAAAAACAAAAGATACATCACCAAATATTGTTTCGATATAGAAATCTTGTCCCTTGAATAATTTTTTAAGCATTACGAACATTCCCAATCATGTTTAAATTAAATATTTTTGTTTTATAATATTCCCTCATCAAAACTCTTTTTTTTTCTCTTTTTTTTTTTTTTTTTTTAATAAAATTAGTAACAATTTTTCTTTTATTTTTCGACATGTATAGCCTTTTCATTTCTTTCTGCAACAGTAATGATCGCCAAAAAATTAGCAATGGTAACCTTTTCGGCCAAATTAAACCATGCCGCTAAGAAAGTACGATTCTGGTATACATTGAAATTCGATTTAATGACGTTAGCATTCTTAAATCTGGAAAGTGATGACAAGTGATGAAAAACTAGTCGGATGTGTCAATTCCAAAACTTTCTTCTATCTCACACAGGTTTCGCATACACTAAAAAGAATCAGCACCAATTTATATCAAGGTCTAACTGAAACTCAAGTTTTATTAAATTCCGTACATTTTTTCTTGAGATATGACTATCGCTAAAATCGCGTAAATCCTGCAAAATGCTGCATAGCAGCGCCACCTGCAGGGTGATTTTTACTGAAAACTAATCAGCACCAATATATGTCAGAGACAAACTGAATATAAAGTTTTATTAAATTCCGAGGATTAGTTCTTGAGATAGAGCACCCACACAACAAAATGTTTCAACAACAAAAAATATTATTCGTTCAGTTCAAAAGAGTAGAGAAAGCCACAGAAACATATTTAAAACGAAATGTAACAAAAAGAAACAGAGAGAGAGAAAAACTTTAAGATTAGAGAGTGCATATTAAGTCTATATTCAAGTAACATTAAAAAACTTTTAGGTTATATTAATGACTCTAATTTAAAAAAAACGATTCTGAATGAACTCTATCTGTGATACTTGCAAATGTTCCATGATTAATGAAAACTTAATTGTAGTTGAAGGGCAAAAAGAAATGGAAAAAGAAATGTTGTAATCGCTCCTTGATAAATTATTGTTTTTTTTTACCTAATTCATCGTATTTCCTTCTCAAATGTTAATAATTTCATAATATGTGAAAAATTACTGTATTCTGCCGTTTCTTTTTATAAGGATAATATTAAGTAATATTGATTGTGAAAAAATATATATACTGGATAATTTTATAATGCATTATATTTCAGAAATTTTAGGATTGAATAGATTCGAAAGTATTTTTTAAATATATTTTGTGTGCCCTTTTCTGTTTTTTCCTGTTTTTCATGTTTAAATTTTACACAAAGTTAAACAAATGAAAAAAAAAATCTAATCTTTTCTTGCTAAATTCTTATTTTTTTACATAATTAATCACATTGCTTTATTAAAATTAATAATTTAATAATATGTAAAAACAACATGTTAATTTGTCGTTTCTTTCTTATGAAGGATAATATTAACGGATATATATCAGATGTAAATTACATACAATGGATAATCTTCTGATGCTTAATGATTGTGAAAATTTATGATCGCATATATTAGAAAACATTTTTAAATACATTTTTTGTGTATTTTTCTCATTTTACCTGCTTTTTAAGGTTAAGATTAAAACAAAGTTACTCCACAACTTCCTGATTTGGAATTAGAAAAAAAATAATACATTCCATTTAAAAAAAATATGTATAATTTATTTTAATATCTCGTCACACACTTAGATACTCAACAATTTTCGGATTGGGCATTTTAAAGAAGCTATAATATCAACTGTTTTAGAAATTTTGTATCTTTTTTTTTCAAACATCTATTCACCTATTTGCCTCGTTAAAGAGAGAAACGTACGTCATCGAGTAGTTTCAAACCACTCGACATACTTACTGATAAAACATTTTGAAGATCAAACAGCATCGAGTGAATATTATTCGTTCTTTATTCGTCTAATATATATTTATCTCAGTCAACAGTAAGACATAGCTACGTGACATATATTTATATTTGTACATTTTGAATATCGTATAAAATGCAAAGTACATATTTTAGAAAAGGTTTATTTTCATTTTTCGTTCTGCTATTTACCTGTTTCTGATTACAGCGATTCAAAACTCCTCGATGTACTTCCTGATTCGGAATTAGAAGATCAAACTGAATCCAAAAACTTTTTATTTATTTATTTTTCGTTCGTCTAATTGTATAATTCAACAGCTATATAAAAAATCTGCACATTCTTTCTGATTAGAGATGTCAAAGTTCGGATAACATCAATAGAATATTTATTGGAATAGTGTTTTGTTTGTTTATTTCACTTTTAACCTATTAGTGTTGTTAAAGAGCTATCCAAAGCTACTCGACATACTCTTTAATTATATGTATGATGATTGGATTGAATCCAAAGCAATCTTTAAATATATTTTTTTGTTGTTTCGTGTGTCTGTTTACTTACTTCTTTCCTTAAAAACCGGAACAAAGCTAATCGAGATATTTCTTGTTTAGAAAATTCTAAGCTAGGATAAAATCAAAAACAATTATTTAAAAACTAGCTAACCCGCCTGGCGTTGCTCGGGCCCGAGATAATTACAATCTCAGAGAAAGGCGTTAACCCCCTCCCTCCCCATACCCGCAAATATAATGAATAATTTGTCCAAGAGAACCACCGTCACGTACATTAACGCAATCATTAAAAAAAGAATTACATTTTTCTGATAATTAGAACATAACGAAGACGCTACGCTAAAATAGCCGGCAGATGACACCCCTTCCCGATCTCAATTTCAAATCTATATCTTAATTAGTTACCTAAATTTTTGTTCATTAGTAAAAATTGGCAATTATTTCCTTTCATTTTCGCAAACTACATGGAGAGATCGGCCAGAGAAACAGATATCTTTTTAGTTCAGTTTTTAATGAAATCAGATCCCTGTCTGAAACTTTCTCGGATCGTTTTCACTGGCGCCGGCAGACTTTTGGCAGTTTTTTGCATAAATTAAAAAAAAATTACCAACCGAATTTTTCAAAAATCACATAGTCAGATGCAGAATATTTTTTTACATATGCTCAGAAATGTTCAAATTGATATCTCAATTAGTTTTCTTAAAATTCGCTAATTAGTAAAATAATTTTGAATTCGTTGATCTCCGCCTAAGTTATCTGGTGAATCTACAGCCTTGAACATGTTGTCTATGTACAGTAAAACGGATATACGCAAGAAAATTAGGCACATAACTGAACTCTATATGGGGGAAATATTGTGTTAGTGTTTCTATCTCGAAAACGGTAGGAGATACAGGGAACAAATCAATTACAAAGCTGAAGCGCATCTTCGATTTAATATAAAATTATGTCCTACGAGTAAAAGTAACCTTGTTAACAGATACGATTTGTCTTTTATATCCCATCACTAGCTTATAAATGTTACTAATTGCACGCAGAAGTTTGGCATTATACCCGGGAAATACATATTTACTAATAAAACACAGACGTGTAAGCCTCGTACATTTTTTACATACTAAAAATCTATTTAAATAAACTTAACTTGACTACTATCCGGATACATGTAGAATGCATTGCCATTGATAAAATTAAATTATGCATTGGGAATACTTGAACATGATCGTTTTTTTTTTTTTGCTTTGTTTGAACGTCTTTTTAAATATAATACAATATTTCATAATATTTCAAAGATACTCTACAACTTTGTATTGGACTTTATACCGAATATTGTAGCGTTACCGATATTGCAATTCTAACTCTGCAGTTTTCCGCTAAGTATGCAAATGAACACCGACATACAGCGCATACCCATTTTACTATACCTAACCGTCATGTTGATGATTTTAGCTAATTAGATTCACCAGTCATTTGAGGTGAAACGGAATTCAATGTATAGATATGTCTAAAATGTCTCCCTGTACATAAAGATATAAATCCTTTCTTTTTTTCCACTATAATTTATTGGAAAATGTTAATATATTCTTAATATATTTAATCATATGATTAAAATAATATATCGTGGTTAGTTATCTTTGTTTTATTAATAAACGTACATCTGTATGCTTATGCCATATTTCCGTTTCCATTTAATACAATATACAAGCTGGTGATTGATATCTTGGTCCTTGCTCAACAGTTGTCTGCCCACTTTTGGAATTTCACAATCAATTAATTGAAAATTTATCACTGAGAGCTTTTCACAACCAATGAGATTCTGCCCAATTGGTTCACTAAATGTTCTTGGGCCAGTTATTGTACCATCCAAATGTTGAAAAATACTTCAACAAAATGGAAGACACAAATAACCTACTGAAGTGGTCGTCCGAGATATACTTCAAGCTGTCTGATAGCTCTAGTTGCAAAGGCTAGAAAAAAAACGCGTTTTAAACCTGGGAATAAACCGGTTTTTTGGGGTATAAACCAGGTCTTTTTGGAATAAACCTGAGAATAAACCGGGTCTATTGGAAATAAACCTGGATGTAAACCGGTTTTTTGCTCTACTGATAGCACCGGCTCTACTGATAGCACCATCTTTAAATCCTGTATTGGTATATGTACCACCACAACCTACAAAATCTAACTATTCTAGTGAAATCCCCTGCTATATTTGATATTAATTCAATGACGTTCTACAACTTTGGAATTTCCTTTTTCCCAAATACTGTACTGTTATACCAAATACTGTACCTCCATAATAGGGGTGCTTACAATGAACTTTGTCAATAGGGACCACTGCCAGGTACCTCGGCACCCATTTTACTATACCTATACAGGTTGCTGATAAGAATAGATAACTCGGTTCACTAGTTATTTGTGACAAAACAGAATGAAGGAATCAGCCTGTATATAAATATCTACGCACTTCATGATAAAATTCCAATTTCAAACTCAACACACTTTTTTGCCGCAAAAAAAGTAAGATAACATTTTTTTTTAAATTCATTTTATTGCAGAAAATTGCGAACAGTTTTTTAACAGATTTAATAATATGAGTAAATAAACATCCATACCATATAATAAAAGTTTGTTTGTTTAAAGTTATAGGAATAATACACTGATGTGCTAACAGATTATATAAAATGCTGTAACTTTTTCTCAAAAGACAATATTTTGCTTTAAGAAAAATTTTTAAGTTATATTTTAACATAATTCTCGAAAACAAACAAGCTTTCCATTTGTTTTTATTTTCGTTTGAAGTGATAATTTCGTTGACTGACTTATATATGGAGATTATATTAGGTGAAGTATAAGAGGTATTCTGAACAGAATGTTACACTTCCCCCTATAATTACATAAAGCATTATAACAAGTTGGAAACTGTACGTTAAACGTGAAAAATGATTTTCGCTTGTATCGTGCTATAACTAGTATTACAATATAAAAAAAATCAACAGTATTATTTCTGTGAAATAAATTTTATCATCTGCTATGAACGAAATGAAGATGTCTTTTTTTTTATTACGTATGCCATGTTTACAGATGCGATTTTTTTTCGACACCAGACAGTGCTGCAAAATTCACAATGAAGATCTTGCTTTGCGAATGATTACCTACAGGGTTAATATTTCTATGACTCACGATGAATGAATCTTTGTTTATTTACTCTAATGGATTGATATATTCGGCTGTTAACCTAATTTTCATTAAGTTATCTCAGAATCTATACATTTTTTAGAGTAACTCATCTCTCAAGCAAAAAAAAATTTTTGAACGATCTATCTAAAAATGTAAATTTTATGCAATTTTATTCGAAAACATATTTTCGAATAAATATGGGCAATTGGCATATGGAAAAAGATGTCGTTAACCCGTATTTGTTTTCGCCAGCCTCAAGAATTGCGATTTTTATGTTACGTATGATAGGATATAATAGAATACAGGAAACTTTTATAAATATCTTTTTAAGTTTTGATTCGATTTTCATAAAATATGAAATGACTCGACAAAATTCTGTAACGATTATATATATATTAAATTTCAAACGCTTCGGTTGGGTAGTTTTTGCGCTGTTTCATGCGGAAAGACGGACGGACCAGACGACGACTATAGGTGCTACGTATTTATGTAATTATAAAAGCATCTAAAAACCTGCTTTACAGAAAGGTTTTGCAGATTTAAGAAGTAAAAAAATGCAAAAAAAAAGTTTGGTACTTTTTGCGCTTTTATATGCGGATGGACGGACAGACGGACGTACCAGACGACGGCTATAGGTGCTACTAATTTACATAATTACAAACGCACCTAAAAATAGCTCTGGTAATAACTGCTTCTGTTGAGATTTGTAGGGGATTGTAACTTGGATCAAATAGGAAAACTGTATATTATGATTATTATTACTGTCACTCTAAGCCATAGGCACTGCAAAAAAAGTTCATAAAGATATTTCAGAAAACAAAGTTAAATTATTAAAATCTATTAATGTGGGTACACTACGCCTAAGAAGGCCATATTTGTTTATGAAATTGTAAACTAAGAAGTTAATTATCCTTAGGTAATTTTTAAGTATTTTACAGTAACTCCTACAAAGATTGTGTTTACATATATACCGTGACCTCTCATTTATACGCGTTACACGATAATTATTTTTCAGCACCAGTTTTTTTATAATGTAATTTTCTCCTTATGTAATCGCAGAATTTATAAATTGAATTTTACTGCTTTAAAATAGTAGTACGAAAAAGTAATTACTGAACATCGCGTATACGTGAGAGGTCACTGTATTGGCGAGACTGATCGATTATACGATATTCGTTTATAGCAACGTAGACTGCTTTGCAACTCTGCGATTTATGTTGGAAAATAATTATTTCAACACTCAGATACATTAAATAAAAATAAAAGTTCATGTTTACGTAAAACCTGTATTCTTCTCACTTTGCATCCCATATTTTAAATCACATTTTTAAATCAATCTCTCAAGGATTTACTAACCCTATTTGAAAATTTGTCACTTTCTTTTCAACCTTTTCCCCCCAATTTTTTTTTTTTTTTATTTAATTTTTTTTTTCTTCTAAATGTGATCAACTATTTTTACTTTACTTTCCACTTGATTTATTTTGCACTATTTCTCCTTTCTAAATTATAAATAAATATTTTTAAAATTTAATTTTCAACCCCCCCCCCTCAAAAAAAAGGGAGGAAAAATAAAATTGAAGAAGAATAAATAAGATAAAAATAAAATAAGTAAAAATTGTGTACGTCTTTTCCACCGGAGTTCGGGGACACCACCGCCAAAACTTGCAAATTTTTGGATTTGTTGGAAGTTATGCAATTTTCTGCCCCAATCGACTAAGCCCACTTTCTCTAATTTTTGTCTATTCCCTTTTTTTTCTCTTTTATGTAGCATTTCAGCCTTTGTCTGCACCCCTCTACAAATTTCAAATTCGGTATTCCCGTGTTTCAACGGCTAAAGTCTCTCCAACATACTTTTTTTTTCTATTCCAAATTGTGTTATTCTATACGCCGAACACCGGACTGACTCTTAGCTTTACTTTTACCCGCATCCATTTTATTTTATTTTTATTGATTTATTATTGTTTTTTTTAATTTTAAATCCCATTTCATATTCTGATTCATTTACCGGCTCAGTGGGCTGGACTCAGGCGTGACCCTCTCAACAGGGCTATCCTCTACAATTGTTCAACCTTCGCATCTCCTCTCCACAAACGCATTTTCACTAAAATCAATAAATTGTCTCTTCAAAATAAGATTCTTGTAAATTTTGAAGCCTTTCTCTCGTCGTAAAAGTTAATGGCTCATCACTTTAGATGTTTCGGGATTTACAGTAACCTTAACCTAGGCAGTGGCGGGGCCTGGCAAGCTCCAGTTTTGCTTTTCCAACCCCTGCTTATTCCAAATTATTTTATTCTAAATTTAATTCGCTACATGCTGCTATACCAGTGGCGGACGGCACAATTCCTGAGCGGCGAGTGGCGGTGGCCCAAAGATCGCTTCTTTTATTGAGTTACTTCTATAAATATAAATATTTTGAGTCGCCTTAGCAGTTAAGTTCCAGAACCTCTCTCTATAATGTCATCAACAGACCAAAGTATGCTGCAGGACACCACACTTTCACGTAGTCCAAGCATGGTGCCAATAGCATCAACAACAGAAGAATATCAAATTTCAGACCTAGTGAGAAATGGGAAGATCACTCTGAATAAGATGCAATCCTCAGATACCAAGGATGAATGCTTAACGTACATAAAGAATCTGCGTTCGATACTTATAAAAATCGATAAAACAGATAAAAAACAGCAAGAAGAACAGCGCCTTAGAATCACACAACTAGAAGAAAGAAACCGTGGATTTGAAGAGCAATGCCATAGCTTAAGAGCAGGTTTCAACAACTTAAAAACCATCATCCCAACGCCTGCAGACATAGCCGCGGTAGTGAGAACAACACTAGAAGAAGTAGAGAAGCAAAAGACCCTCAAAAACCATTGCACCACTCTAGCGCAAAACACTTTACACGAATCCACTGAACATGCCATCTTCCAAGCCACTAAACAAACCCTTCCTAAATCCCTAGTGCAGCTGCCAGCAAGATCCCCAACCACTGAAAAGCAACAGTTCACAGACAGAAGGAACAGGAGAACCATAGTAGTAAGGGGTTGCTCAAGAAAATCAGGGAAGGAAATTGACAACATTTTCGCGAAGCACCAGATTACTAGCCCAATCATTCTTGAAAAAGTGACGCAAGGAAGATTTCACCTGGAAATCCTGTGTAAAACAGAGAACGACAAGGAAACCCTGATAAGGGACCTGTAAAAAACAAGCACCTGAACAGCAAGCTCAACTTCGTAACCAAAGCACCGGACCACCACAAAATGATCCTTCTAGGCGTCCCAGACACTGTCACAAAAGAAAGAATCATGGAGACTTTCGAGTCAACATACAAGGTACAGCCTGGTGACGTCATCATCCTAACTGCCCTCAAAAATAAACGTTCTGAAGATGCCAAGGACTGGATAATACTGATGCCACAGACGCTGGGCCGGATGGTGATAGCAGATGGGGGCATCACCATGGGCTTTAGAAATTGTCAACTTCGCCCACACACCTACATACAGCGTTGCCGAAACTGCCAAAGTTTTAAACATCCGACAAAATATTGCAAGAACAACATCTTCTGCGAAAACTGCGGACAAAAACACCCTCGACGTTCTTGCGATGACAAGCCAGAATGTATCAACTGCTGCGAATCAAACGAATACAACGAAACACAATATCAGACCGACCACAAAGCGTCGGACTCGTGCTGTGAAATATACAGAACTCTATACACCAGGGAAAGGGAACGCTTAGATGACATTTTCATTCCAAGAGCCCACCTACCGGAGCCTTATCTCCCTGAAAACCAGCCACCTTCATATCCAGAAGCTCACTTTGGCTACAGTAATTTCCAGACGTCCCCCACATTGCATAGTTCTAGCCTTCATCCACGAGGACGTATAGGGACTCAGTTCAACAACTGGCAGTCTGACGGCTACAACCACCCAGGTAACTTTTAATCTTAAACTAACATTTAATATTAAACCAACTTCTAATTTTAAACAAACTTTTAATCGTAAACTAACTTTAAATTTTTAAACAAATTTTTAATCTTAAACTAACTTTTAATTTAAAAGTAAAGCATACTTACAGAGATGTCTCACGCACCTCCCTCTCCATCTTTAGGCCAACTAAATGTCCTACAAATTAACTTAAATCACTGCAAAGCAGCAAATGACAGTGCAAAGAAGCACATTCTTCAAAATTCTATTGATATCGCACTACTACAGGACGCCTACTGCACCAAAGATCTCGAGGGTTTTCCAACATCATGGGCAATCTTCCACTCCAAAAAAAACAGCGCACACTTGATCATTAGGAATGTTGAGCTAGTGTACTCGCACCTCTTCACGGGTAATCACTGTGCCTTTGTCACCATTGATGCTAAAGAAGGCAAGACCATCATAGGGTCGAACTATGCGGCGCCTTCAGTCGATTTCGAGGAGTCAATGGAAGAATGGAGCCATCTAATCACACAAAAACACGCATTCATCTGCGGAGGAGACTTCAATGCCAATTCTGCTCTGTGGAATTGTGTACGGGAGGACCTCCGCGGGGAATTCCTCACAGAACACTTAGTGGTACATAACCTAGCAATTGCAAATGTCAACAATTCAGAGGCAACCTTCGTAAAAGAAAACTCTAAAGGTAATGTCATTGCCAGGGGCTGGCCAGACCTCACACTCACGAACACACAGACACTTCAAAGAATCTCTCAGTGGCAAGTCATAGACATTTATAGTGCCTCTGCTCACAAATACATACATTTCACATATCAGACAACTCCACTTTACACGTTGAGAAGACGTTTTAACACCTCGAGGGGTAAGGTCCATAAATTTGACAAAATTCTAAAAGCACGGAAACAGGCATTAACTGAACAACTTCACAATATCAACAACACAGAACAAATCAATACTTTCACTACCAAATTCATAGAAGAAATCCGTTTAGAAGCAAGTGCTTGCTTCCGACTAAAAACAGTCAGAAAAACGCGCTAGTTCTCTTTCTGGACTCCCGAACTCAAGGCACAGAGAAACCTACTTACGGCACTCAGGCGGAAAATGAAAGCAACCAGACAACTCGACCCAAATGCGGATGAGCTAAAGGTCTTGGGTGCTAGATATTCGAAGCTTGCGGCGCAGTACAAGCGCAGTGTCCTGCTGACCAAGAATGCAGCGTGGAGGAAGTTCTGTAGTAGTGAGTCCAATCCTTTCGGCACATCGCAAAAATTTTTCACACGAAAATATTTCACTCCTGATGAAATCAAGCTTGAACTGCCTCCCAGCGAAGCATCCAGACAACACAGTTTAGAATTCCTTACAGATCAGGTTTTTGGCAAGACAGCATACCCACAACACGATAACGAGGACATAGAATTTACAGCACCACCAGACAAGCCCTTCACAAAGACTGAATTAAGAATGGCCCTTAATTTACTAAATGACAAAAAAGCACCAGGTCCCGATGCTATAGACATCCGATTGTTAAAACGGATATTCAAAATTCTACCACAATTACTCACAGACTGGGCAAATCTTTGCCTCTCTCATAATTACTTTCCACTTGTCCTGAGACAGGGGGAAGTCGTATACTTCCTGAAGCGAGGGACGTCGCCCTCTGAACCGCGCTCATACCGGCCGATCTGCATACTACCAATGCTAGGAAAATTGCTTGAAAAGCTCCTGGTCCAACGATTGACCTTTTTTCTAGAAACTAACAATATCCTGCACCCCCGACAATTTGGGTTCAGAGAGGGCAGATCTTGCGAAAAAGCTCTTCATGCCATCATGACTTCCTGCGCGGATAGCATTGCCCGTGGAAATTACACTTCCCTCGTCTCACTTGATATAGAGGGGGCTTTCGACAACGTGGAATGGCGCGACATTATACGACAACTACAAGTACTCAACTGCCCAAGAAATATAGCTGGAGTCATCCGCTCCTACTTATCACAGCGCAGCGTTCTAATCAACTGGGGTGCAGGCACCTCAATTCACAATTTAGAAAAGGGTTGCCCACAAGGCTCTTGCCTCGGACCCATTCTTTGGCTGCTAATAGCAAATTTATTCCTTAAAGAATTAGACAAACTAAGTTTCCTCCTCTACGCGTTCGCGGACGACTTCACCTTTATTCTTTCGGGCCGCATCCATTTGAATTTGGAGCAAGAGGCAGCTTCAGCTCTCCCTGTGTTCTGCCAGTTACTGGAATCCCTACACCTACAACTTTCACCAGGCAAATCTCAAGCACTGACATTTGCAAAACCACGCCTTCTGCGTGGCAAGAACCCAATCATTCGCGTCAACGGGACCAGCGTCCACCATGTTCCATATCTCAAGCTTTTAGGCATAACTATCGATAAGCATCAAAATTGGCTAGCACATCTACATCAACTTAAAATAAAACTCATAATTTTTCACCACAACTCACTAAAAATGACGTCAAAAACATGGGGTATTAGCAACTTCATGCTTAAAATATGATATCAAACTATAGTACAGAAAATTATAACATAAGGGGCAAGCATATGGGGGGGACACTTAACAAAACAAGCAATAACAAAGTTGATCTCACTACAGCGAATGTTTCTCTTACAAATCTCACGAGGCTACAAAACAATCTCCACGGATGCATTAAATACCATAACTGGTCATACCACCAATCGACACAATACTCGCATATGAATACACCAAGGGACGTATTCTCCACCTTAAACATGAACCGACTGCAAGCAAATTCCTTCCAAACACCAAAATACAGCACAAAGTTCCAGGATGGCAGATACACCCCTCCGATGAGACATCTCACTTCCAAGTAAACACCAATCTTAATTCCTTCTCCCCATCCTCTAGAATTACTCTCTTCACTGACGGGTCCGGAACTGTCACCGGCGTGGCAGCAGCATTCTGCGCCATGGAAAGGAATGCCGTCACCCATCAGTGGGCCTGCAGACTAGATGACCACAATTCTGTTTATCAGGCAGAACTCTATGCCATCCTAAAAGCCCTGGACTGGATCCAAACAAACACCACACATCCCTTCGTCCAAATTTATAGCGACAGTCTCTCTGGTCTGCAGGCTATCTATGCCCATAGAACCAAACATCCGCTAATCCTAGAAATCAAACTTAAGTTAAAGTCCCTTCTAAATAGAGTAGCTCTTGGCCACGTTTCAGCGCACACGGGCGTTCAAGGTAATGAAATCGCGGACGCACTCGCAAAGGAAGCAACAGCTAAACCACACATTGACATTCATCTTCCAATTCCTTCCACATACATAAAACGTTTACTAAAAGCAAATATATTCACGGAATGGCAATCAATCTGGGATAACAGCAGCAAAGGCCGACACACATATAATTTAATACCGAAAGTCTCAATAACACACTACAACCTCTCCGCACACACAACAGCATTTCTCACGGGACACGGTCCCTTTCGAACATACCTCTACAAATTTAAATGTGCAGACACATTCCTTTGCGAGTGTGGCGCAGAGGCGTCGGCTCCCCATTATTATTTCACCTGCCCGTTAACAGCACAGTGGCATATTAGGAAGCCTGCAATCCCTCCCAAGGAATGGCTTCCTAATATTCTAAAGAGGCACACCCTAAACAGAAAGCTACTTAAAATCTATATTTTTCTGACAGAACTCTCTAACCTTACCTAGTAGCCATCAGCTGCCACTCTCAATGCACAACTCCTATTCAGTCCCTGCTAACTGTCGCGAAAAGGGTCCTTCCCTAGCAGGGCCGAGCTTATATATGATCTGGTTGTTGACCATAGTTTGTATTTGTATTTGTTTTAAACATTCTATACCGCTCCTTGTCGCATTTAACGGCGGGTCCAGCTTCGGCTGTAGTTTGTAATTTTTTTTTAAGACCTTAATAAAGGGGACCGGGAGGGACACTATGCTCTACAGACTTCTACTAGTCTGAGCAGTCCCTCTTAGGCTATCAAATCAAATCAAATCAAAACACTCAGATACAAAATGATCACGATACTAATTTTGAAAATATTAAATTAATTAAATCAAACTGTGCAGCATTATATTTTTAGAAAGAAGGTTCAAAAGTGTATAAATATCAGCTTATACAAGTATTAGCTTAAACATGTACATTTCCAACCGTGAATGCGGTACCGAACTAAAATATATATACATGAACCTTTATCAATTTTTAGCATTGATAAAAAATTGTACTGATTATTAGCTAGTTTGAAACATCTTATTAACAATTTATATTATTTTGTGCTTTTGATATGTTGTTTACATATGTATTATTGAATAGCCATGATTTTTAAATGTTCTTTTAATTGCATATTTGTATAATTGTATAATTTTATAATTGTATAATTGTATAATTGTATAACTGTTAATTTTTAATGATTTTTGTAAAAAAAATGCTTAATATATTTAAAATATAATAAAAATTCAAAATCGGAATATTTTAAATAAATAGTACTCATGTGAAAGGCTTGATATATGTAATTCAGAAAACTTTTATTGAAATTTTCGAATACAAACCATATATTCAATAAGAGTATAACAAATGAAATACCAGATTGAATATTCAGTTTGCGTAAATATCTCGTGTATAAAACGATTGCATGCCATTCATATGATAATGTATGCAGCAATGTGTAAGTGCACTCAGTCTGATACGTGAATTCTGCAAGTAAATCATATTCAATTTACTTTTTTTATATCTGTATAAAATGTTCGTGAAGTTTGCAAAAGAATGAGCATAAAATACTATAAATAGAATGAAAGTGACAAAGACAAATATTTTAATGTTCCTAAAAGTACAAAAAAAGGAATTCATTACAAAAGGAACATAAGAGAATGAAATTTATTTTTATACCTTTTAATAATACGCAAGAATGAAAATCTTGCGTCAAGCATAGATTATATAACATTTTCGAACACTTCCAAATGAATTGGACAAATCTTTACCGTAAGGTGAAAGATGATATCTACGTAGGCAATTTGGAAAACGCATAGCATATTTTAAAAGCCAATTTCATGGAATTACCAACAATATTTAGAAACATATCCGAACCCTTTTGTACAGCTCTGTATATGATATATAGATTTGTATATATACTAAATAGAATGCTAAATTTAGCTTAGTTAAGAAACGCGTAGCACAGTGTAAATTTCCCTTCTGGAATTTCCGTCAATTAACGGAAATGTACTCGAGAACTTTTGTGCTGCCCTATAAACGATCTATAAAATTTATATATACCAAGTAATAGACAAAAATTAGTGAAATATAAAAATGTAACGGAATTTTTTTTAGTGTACCTGTAAAAAAAAATTATAAGTGTTACACACTTTATTTTCAATACCGAACATGCTACAGTAAACCTCAATAACATATATAAATTACATAACAATCCGAATATATTTACGTGAGTTAGAAATTGGACAAACACACAGACAGACATACACACAGACAAACTTAATTCATAAACGTCTTTCAACTATGTTGTAAAGTGTTAATAAATGTATACATAAGATTTCAATATAAAATTTTGCATGCACATTTTTCAAAAAAAGGAGTGCTAAAAATAGCTGTATTGAATGCACAAAAATATTTCTAAAAGTTATATGAAAATATGTATACTTTCTTCGTGTTGTTTCATATAATACGTAGATGCTCCGAATAAAGTGTACAAATATAGAACAAATAAATAAAAATTGGATAATTTACAGATTTATCAAGGGGTATTTTTGTTATCTTGTCAAAATACATCACAATTTTGCTTCTTTTAAATTAAATTTAAGAAACAAAATTTTAACAATTCTGACAAAATTTCTAATTCTGTTTCGTATAAAATTTTATTTTTCTATGAAAATAATCATTTCTAAAAAATGGCCAGGAAAATGCTTTTTGTCTGTAACTGCTTTAGAAATTATAAAGTGTTGCATGAAACAATTGAACAATGTATTTACCAGCATGAAATACATATTTTGCAAAATGTATACATTTTAACATCTGAATGTGAAAAATATTAAAAACACCAATTAAAATAATTTAAGACAGACATGAGTACACATAAAATAAAAATTTTATAAAAAAATATATACTTAAAAACAGTTAAAAATACAAAATAGTAGACGTTTCGCCAAGCGACACGCAAGGCATCATCAGTACAAAAACAATCTATTGCATAACAAACCACAGAACAAGGAAAAGGAAAGGTTTGAAATCAAGGAAAGTTGAAGTTATTTTAAAAACAGATAATATTCATTAGGGACAGAACGAGCTTCATTCAACGTGTGCGATCGCAATTGAGTGAACCAACTCTCAAGGAGTAATCGACCATGGTAGTTGTTACAATCTGATTTCAAAATACTGGCGTTCGCAATTAGCGGGATGTGATTCGTTTGAAGTGAATGCTGGACAATTTTTGAATTCAAATTACTATTTTTTAAAGCACTAGTATGTTCTTTTAGGCGAATTTCCAATGATCTACCTGTTTCACCAATGTAGACACTATTGCAATCTTTACAGGGAATAATATAAACAACACCGGGTAATTTAGACTTATCATATTGAAATTTATGCTTAGTGAAAAAGGAACTCACTTTATTAATTGGTTTAAAAGAAACCCCAATATTGAATGATTTTAGAATGCCAGAAATTTTTTCAGAAATGTTCTTATAATAAGGGATACAGATAAGAGTTTGGTTTACTACGTTGAAAAGGGGGGGAGTAGAATTCACAAAATTTAAAGTATTTTTAAAGATTTTTTTAACAAGACCTATAGGATAGCTATTATTAACCAAATCGCGATAAATTTTACACTTTTCAATTTCAAAATCATTACTGGAACTGCAATATCTAATGGCCCTGAAGGCTAAAGTCTTAATAACGGCTATTTTATGGCTGAAAGGGCAAATTGAATTGAAATTAGTATATTGACCAGTAGATGTAGGTTTTCTGTAAACAGTAGTGGTGATAGATTGAGAGGTATCAGCAATGTGTCTGCGGACTAGAATGTCGAGAAATGGTAATTCAGTATTATTTTCAATTTCAACAGTAAACTTAATAGGGTCACCAATAGAGTTAGAAATCGTGAGAATATTATTTAAATCAGCTTCTTTCACTATCAAAAAAATGTCATCAACATAACGTCTCCAAAAAAGAATACGTGAACCAAGTTCAGAATTAATCTTATTTTCAATATTCTGCATTACAAGTTCAGCAATTACAACAGAGAGGGGAGACCCCATAGCGGTACCAGAAATTTGACTATAAAAACAATTATTAAATATAAAACAGTTTGAGGTTAAACAAAAACTAATTCAACAATCTCATCGACATTAAAATCAGTAGGTTGTGTCGGAGTGGGCCAGATATCTTTAATTACTTTACAAACCAGATCGAAAGGGATTGAAGTAAACAGCGAAACAACATCAAGGGAAGCCATGATATAACCGGTAGGGAAAACAAAACTCTGTAAATCATCAAGAAATTTGTAAGGTGAATTAAGATTATAACTGGAGTTAAGCGTAAGAGGTTTAAGAAGCGCGGAAAGTAACTAGAAAGATTATATAAAGGGGAATTAGAAAAATCAATAATGGGGCGGAGTGGGATAGATGGTTTATGAATCATTGGTAACCCATAAAAGCGAGGGACAAGACCGGTGTAACATTTCAATTTCGAAGCAGAGTTAGGGGGGATTTTCTTAAGTTTTTCAAATTTGGAAATGATAATGTTCATCTTACGTTGAATGGAAGGAGTTTTATCTTTCTTAAGTACCGAATATGTATTTACATCATCACTTCAAACCTTACCCGGTGTTGTTTATATTATTCCCTGTAAAGATTGCAATAGTGTCTACATTGGTGAAACAGGTAGATCATTGGAAATTCGCCTAAAAGAACATACTAGTGCTTTAAAAAATAGTAATTTGAATTCAAAAATTGTCCAGCATTCACTTCAAACGAATCACATCCCGCTAATTGCGAACGCCAGTATTTTGAAATCAGGTTGTAACAACTACCATGGTCGATTACTCCTTGAGAGTTGGTTCACTCAATTGCGATCGCACACGTTGAATGAAGCTCGTTCTGTCCCTAATGAATATTATCTGTTTTTAAAATAACTTCAACTTTCCTTGATTTCAAACCTTTCCTTTTCCTTGTTCTGTGGTTTGTTATGCAATAGATTGTTTTTGTACTGATGATGCCTTGCGTGTCGCTTGGCGAAACGTCTACTATTTTGTATTTTTAACTGTTTTTAAGTATATATTTTTTTATACATTTTTATTTTATGTGTACTCATGTCTGTCTTAAATTATTTTAATTGGTGTTTTTAATGAAATACCTAGTTGTTACCAACTGAACTTCCAGGTTAAAGGTAATTGACTGGCGATGCAAAAAGAAGCCGTGAGAAATTAAAAAAAATAAAATTAAATATTTTTTTTTTTACAAATATATTAATAAAATAGAAGTATAACAAAAATATACGTGTAGCATTTTGGTGGTAATTTATAGTTATCGATATATTTTAAACACAATTTCCGGGGATAAGTAACTGTATATTATTGAAACATTTATTATATATTGCAGAACATTTATTATTTTATTCCGGAATATTTATTTATATTGCAGAATAATTATTATATATTTCAAAACTCTGTGAAGGATTTAATTACAGTTTAGTCATATATTTTCAAAATAACATGTAACTTCACACATATGAAATGTAAAAATTTTGATTTAAGTGGTAATTTTTCGCACACACTTTCAATACGAACAGTGTTCTTCATATTACACGCTAAATAGTCATTCAGGTTTATTTGAGCACAATTTCTGTTCCTGAAATCACCACCCATCGCACCATTTATTTTAATCTATGAAGATATAAAAAAGGGATTTCATTTAAAGCGCTTCACAATATGTACATAGAATTCAAGGTCGTTGTAACACTGTCCTTTAAACTATATGTAAGAAAACCGCTGAAACGAGTTTTGATTGAGTTGAAGTGCTCAGAAAATGATTGCACTTTAGAATAATGAGAAGAATTTGTAAGCTTATATTTACCTTGGTATCTATAACCGTTATTAACTCTTGAAATTTATTTGCAAGGTACTAAATGTTAGAAAAATATACTTTAATTAGTCTTATTCTAATTTAATTTGTTCTAATTTAGCTTTTCTATTTTCTTCAATAACTATATAAATTTTGATAAAATTTCCATTCATAATGTAATAATGCTTCTTCATAAATTTTAATTCATCAATATATTCTCAAAAAAGAGAAGTTACGAACACATTTTGCAGTTTATTTTCTAAAATGTACTACATTTTTCGGAAATCATATTCTTAAATGCAAAATGACTTAAATTGCATTAAATTTTATATAATTTACTAATTTGGAAAACAAAATATATATTAAAATGTCAAATAAGGAAAATCCTCTACTTGTATGAGTAGACAATATTATTTGCATAAAACAATTACAATATAAAATATTAGTTGGATACTTTTTTTATTCATAAGTACTTTAAAGTTTAAAAGTTGTGTGAATATGGAAACGTATAGTTAAAAAATATTTTCTTTTTCACCTTTATATTACTAAGTTTAAATATAAAAAATTGTATAACAATTCATGAATTTAAATTCATATATTTAATGTTATACTTTATACCGATATGTTGTGAAATATTTTTACATTATTAAATTTCATTATATATATATATATACGAGGGTGGAACAATAAGTAATGCATCCTGTGTCTTAAAAACTTTATTAATGAACATATAACAGCATTATAGATTATAGCTTGAACTGTCCTGTACACAAAACTACTGATGTCACCATGTATTTGCACACATTTCCGCCATCAATAAACCCAAGCATCAAAACCATTTTGGAATAATTAAAAAAGTTATATGAAAATATGTATACTTTTTTCGTGTTGTTTAATATCAGGTTGTTTCATTTCAGGGTTTGCTTCTTGACCCATGATTTTAAAGCTGTTTTAACGTCATCCAAGTCATTGAATCTGAAGCCACGTAGGCTGTCTTTCATTGGTCCAAACAGGGAAAAGTCAGAAGGGGCCAAATCAGGGCTGTAGGTTGCTTTAAATGCGTCCAGAAGATCTTGGCAAACTTCCACTCTCTTCCTCCAATTAGCAACAGACAATTACATAGGAACCCACTTAGCACAAACTTTGTGATATTCTAAGTCAGCAATCATTCTTTGGACAGAGCCGTACGAGCTGCGTCTGTCTCCTCGAATGAGTTCAGCAGCACGTTCTGATTTGCATCTGTGACTGATGTTGTCAGCCGGCCGTTTCTCGTTTTATCTTCAATTTCTGTTTCTAAGTTTCTAAACTTCTTCACCAAACGCAGCATATTGAGAATATCAATTTCAGCGTCTCCATAAACATTATTCAAGCATCTTTGAATTTCCGAAGTTACACAACCTTCTTTTGCCAAAAATTAGATGACGACTGTTTCTTTTAGCTACAGATATATGGTTCTAATCTGTCAATCTGAAAAGGAAAATAATATATAAGTAGAGTAAAGTTACCTCTATAATATAAAGTATAGCTATTCCAATAGCTGTGAAATAAATAAAATTTAGAGCAATGGAGGCATTATTTATTTGTACACACTCATATATATATATATATATATATATATATATATATATGCAACGAATGTTACCTATTAAAATAGTATATAAATAAATAAACTCCAAACAGAAACCTTACGTCAGAAAACAATTTTTACACTCTTGGATAAAATAATACAATAGTAGTTTTTAAATATTCATGAAGAAATTGAGATAGACGGATAATTAGAAAATTCACCAGAACCTTTATTCAAAATTAAATTACAAAATTAAAATTTAACGGAATTTTAAAGTAGTAGAATAAGTTCACTTCAACTTTTATTTTTTATTATTTGAATTCTTTACTTTTTATCTATTTTTTAATTAATAAATTTACATTATATAATTTGCAAATTTATATGAGTTGAATTTATACACTCTAAAATTTTTGTTTAACACAAAAATTACAATATGTTACATCTTTCCATACAACTCGCTTATCATTCTTGACATTCCAACAGATCGCAAAGTCATTTGTAGCTGTTTGGTTCGGGGGTAGAAAATATTCATATATGTTACACATGACAGATTTGAAAGTTTTGTTTGGACTTATTGCACACACTGTAATTATTTCCCCACAGATGTTTTTAAAAGTGACATTCTACGTAATTATTTCAGATTTAATTTCAGGAGAAATATGTAGATAGGTATTCAAATTTATTTTAAAAGAGTATACAATAGATATAACTTAACATTTTAAATGTAAAACAGTTGTGTGGTTTATTATGCAAACTTTAAATAGATTGATATTTAATTTTAACATCGCAAAAACAAAGTATTTATATGCTAAAAAAATTTATCCTTTTTAAAACATGTACATTAACTTATTTTTATTTTGTAATTTAGTATAAAATCAGATTTTGTAACGGAAAATAAATGATTTCGTAATTGTAATGATTCACATATATATTTTCTAAGATATTTCGTTTATGATAATATTTATTAAATAATATTTAATACTTGGCTCCTCGTCTACGAGCTACGCTCACCAACTTCCGCACATAACCCACAGGTTCTAAAAATATGCTAATAGTATCTCTTTTAAAAAGTTGATACAATTACGGAAGACTAAACGATATTCCCACGACCAGTGGCAATCTTCTGTAATCAGGTTGTCATTCTTTCTCCTTTGAGTGGGGGATTTTTCCGCTTTCAAGTCCGCATTCACTGCTGACGCGACCGGTGACGGTTGTTTCCGTTATTGATTAAGTAAGATTTATCAGACATTTGAAAATCAGATTGTACAAAATAAATAAATTGTAAATTTCTCCTCCTACCGGACTTTTATAATATCTATATCTTACTACAATATATAAGTATAATGTCTGTTAAAAAAGAGAGAGAAAACAAGTAAATAAAAAGACTTGAACTGGCAGAACTTGTGACGCTTGGGCTACAATAAATGCCAACCAAACTTTGATAATTACCAAAACAGCGATTGTTACTTTGCATAAAAATGAATAAAATTTATCGAAATAAATGTTTAATTTGTGAAAATGGGGTATCAGCTAAATGTACTTATCAATTTTCTCACAAGGAAGGTCTCCATAAGCGCATACTCAGACAAATTTGAAAGAAAATACAGAATATTGTTCTTATGAAGATATATTTGTCTATAACAAAATTTTCTGCGGCACCTCGATATAGTGTCCGTAAAGAAAAAAAAATTAAAAATTTCATTATTTGGCGATTTATCGTCTGTTGGCGACACAATGAAATAAAAAAAACATTTATGATAAATATTCTTTAAGGAAAATATTTTCCACTTTTGACACTGAACTAGTTTAAGTAAATTTATGTTTAAAAAATACACTTTTATAACTACAGTTTTGTGATATACATTTATATGTATATACTATGAAATTTAACCATCGTAATACAGTGTTTAGAACAAAGAACAAAATTTAAATTGATTAAAATTGTTTCAAGCTTTATTTTATCGTTTTATTCTGAGCAATTTTAATCCAGTTTCTCTATCGTTAGTGTAGGAGAAGAGAATAGCATTGTTATCATGGAAACAACCAGTTTTATGGAAATTATAACAACAGAAATTTTATTACTGGCAGTTACTTTTAAAATACACCTAAATTTTATCCAGCCGGTGAAACTGTGTAAAATTTAATAAATGCAGCAACAAGCAATTTATATATATATTATACAAACTTATAGATATAATAATAAACTATGTCGTCGTTTAAGTTTGAATTCAATAAAATACGTATTTAAAAACTCATTTAACAAACAATTTTCAAATGCATTAAAATCGCTTATATTTGGTGTAGAAAAAATTTTGCTCGCCAAATCAGATCTTTTGCGCCAAATACTCGAATGTATTTTATTATTATTATTTTTTTTTTACAGATTTTCTACTGTGATTCCGCAGCTGAATTTCACTGATTCTTTATAATGTACATGAGTTGTTTTATTCGCATTTTTCTCAAAATTTTCCGAGTATGCCTTTAAGGAGACCTGCCTTGTCAGTTAAATTTTGAACATTACATATCTGTCAACAACGTTTTCTAAAATTTTCAAACATATATTTATTATTTCATATTTACACGATCGCCAAATAAGCGAAAAAAGCTTACTAATGAAAAAAAAGTGGCGTAAATGGAATTATTTTTTTAATGTAATTTCTGTTTTCATTTTGAAGAACTGTAGAAGACTTTTTTTTTCGTTTAGACACTATAAGAAAATAGTTTTAATTATCGAGTTTTAAATGCATTATTTTAAATGTAACGTGATTCCCCCCCCCCATTTAATGCTTTATGCACGTGACAATTTTATCATTTTAAAGCTTTCTTTCGCTTTTAATATCCACGTATAAAGTGTTAAAATTATTTCGTCGATTTAAATAAGACTTGCTTTTTACTATTAAATGCTTTTCGAGTGTAATAATTAAATTATCACAAGGTTGTATTTTTTTAATATTCCCGCGTAAATATATTTTTCAATTTTAAAAATTATTATTTGCGTTTTTTCTAAATTGGCAACAAACAATAGGTAAAAAGAAATATATTTTTTCAAAATAGGAAATAAATCGCTATTGAGATAACGAAATGTGGAACACAAAATGATATAAGAAACTTTAAAAAAAGGGAAAATTTAAAACAATTGATTGCGCACTGCACACTGCAATTTCGTGAAGTATGCGCAAACAAAATATCATTAAAGTGCTATGCATTTCCATCCTCTAAAACCTTTTTAATGGAACTAATTTCAACGATTTCAACATTAAAGAGCTCTTAAAATAATTCTTCTATTTAAAAACTCTCTACTTCAGATTGTTTATCGAACATTTCTATATAAAACTATCATTTTTATATTCAATAGTTTTCTTAATATAAGGAAATCCTCTGGTTACAAAAAGTAAATTTACAGGAAGACAGTGGTTACCTTTTTTAGAATAGCGAGACAGTACAAAAGTGTAAATTCCTGATATGTATATGTGAACGTCTACTGTTATATCAGTAATGTGATAATTCAATTTTGCTTTAAAACAATAAATTTTTAACAGACATTTAGGTCTACGTTGATAAAGTACACTAGATAAAAAAAAAAAAATGAGACTCCTTTGTTGGAAGGCATTTATTCATGTTAATTTTAAGATATTAAATATTTTACAATAGCCGTTGAACAAACATTATCGCTAAATAAAATTGAGAGTTATTCATACTAAAATCAATTAAAAATAACTAATACCTCATGAAGTTTCAGATATAATTTCGTTTTCATTGAATAAGAAATTGGCATTTTTTGTCGCTAAACAAGTGTTTTTAGCCTTTAAAATTCTTATCGCACGTATTTAATGAATGCACATTGAAAAGAAAGGAAAAACAACAAAATTATATAGGGGTCATTCCACAGTATTCATGTGTTACGTAGGGGAGATTTCACAGCAAATTTTTGAGATATTTGTACTTTTTTCAGTATCAAAATATAAATGAGAAAGTTTGCATTTATTTTTAATGCATTATTTACCACTTCAACTAGATTCTTATGAAATTTCTTTTTGTTTGAGACAATACATGTATATGTTTTAATTAATAAAGTTGTGTTACGTACGGGACATCACAAAAAATTGTTTTAAAAGTACCTCAAGCAATTTGGATTTTGCTCTGAATTTATTGAATATTTTCACAAATAAATTTAATGAGTAGAAGCAGAAATATACATTTTATTAATTAACCTTAAAATTATTTTTTTAATTGCGTCATTAATTAATGAAAGCTAATTATTTCTGTTACGTACGGGACAAAGCTATTTGTTACGTATGGGACCTATTACCAAATTTTTCTATATGGCTGCAAAAAAATGCTCTAATTTTTATTTGATTTAAAAAAAAATAATAATATTTTGGATAAATTTTAATAGAAGAGATTTAAAGCTTTAAAATGATTTATTACACTTAACTTTTTATAAAACTTTTTTTTTTCAAACTTGTGAAGCCAAATACTGTGGAATGACCCATAGACTGTAAACACTCAAAGATTCATTCATAAACCAACTGCATCACTGAGTGATATCAGTTTTACCATAGCTGCCAACATTTACGCTTAATTCCTACCACTAAAATTTTATACTAAATTTTATCTTATTAAATTGGCAAGATCGTGTGATTACATAACGAAAAAAATTCTATTAAATTTTAGTGGTAAGAAAAAAGCGTAAAAGTTGGCAGCTATGGTTTTACCGAAAAAGTTTTGTCAGTGAAGAGGCTTTAACAATTTTATCCGACACAAATAATACTGATAATAACAATAGAGTTTTCTATCACCAAAAATGATAACGATTCGCCTGTTATTAGACTGTCGTTTTAACTATGAAATACGTGAAGCATATAAATTTAAAATAATTAAATATCCGTATCTTTAGTTCTCAATATCATTTGTTGGTACTCAAATAGGCGAGGAAGGAGAACTGTAATTATCACCAGTGCCAAACAACAGACATGTGGTTGTCATTCCAGGGTAAAACTAAATAACAGATACAGTAGAACTCCAATTATCCGAACTCCGACTACCCGAATCGCTGATTATCCGAATCGGTTTCCGAATTTCAGAAAAAAAAATTAAAACGGAAACGTACTGCGATTCGCAAAAAAAAAAAGTTTCTGTCTACGCACGCTATTGCTCTTCCCTCCGCGGAAGAGACAGGAAGAAGATGAGGATGACGTGCCACTTCAGGAATTCAGAAACCTTGATATTCAGAATGTTCCTGGAATTCCTGGATGTTCAGAAGTTAGTGTTGAAGATATAGGAGAGTGGATGATGTGTGATTCGTCAGATCCTGGGTTTCAAATTCTAAATGATGATGAACTTATTGAAAGTGTGAGAGCAGAAAGTATCAAGGATGAAAGTGACCTTAATGTCGATGTTGAAGCAGACATGGGACCATTAGCTAGTGAAGCATTTGCCCGCCTTGAAACTGCGTTGAAGTGGATGGAGCGCCAGCCCGAGTGTGACCACATGCAACTTATCACTATCAAGCGGATGCGCGACTTGGCTGCCCGAAAACGGATGAAGACTGTCAAACAGCTTACTTTAACCGAGATATTCAGCAAGCAATGACTTTCATTTACAGTACGGTATGTACATACTGTACTAATGTACAACACTCGTAAGTACGCTTAACATGTAAAAGTGTTGCCTTTTCATTTAATTAATTAAAAGCTCTTTTTCTTTAAAAATAGTTTTTTTCTCCCATTTCCAACATATATACAGTATTTAATTAAAATAAACAATTTTTTCGGAAAAAATCCAATTATCCGAATTTTTGATTATCCGAATGGGGTCCGGTCCCAATTGATTCGGATAATTGGAGTTCTACTGTATTTAAAAATGAAGGCTACAAACATATAAATATATGTAATTTGAAGTATTATTAAGGAACACTTGTTATCCTTAACACTGTTTAAAAAAAGTATTTGCTGTGGATTTTTTAAATTGAAAATTCAGCATGTTTCACAACATAAAAAAAAAAATAATAACCGTTATTTTTCATTAAAACTCTCTATCGAAAAATATATTCCATATTATAACAAGTTTGGAGTGATATTTTTTAATACATTCTTAGTGTTTTATAAATATGTATGCGAACTGAAGATAATTTAAACATATTAAATGTACCAAGAGACCAAATACGCCTAAGTCGTTGATGACATTTTACTTCAAATCTTGAAAATAGCATGCATACACTGCGTTTGTGGAATGAGACGCCTGTGGGTTGTGAAAGCAGGTTGAATGTGAAATGAGGGGTTGATGTTCTAATAACCAGTCTTAGATTTCCAAAATAAATATATTCTAAAAAAATTCATAAAGCCAGATTTCATGAGGAGGTCCAAGTAGGAACTACTTAGTAATTCATATCGTAATAAATCAAACAATACCAAATTTTGTTCCAAAACATATTAAACTACTGTCTTGAAACTTTATGTAAAAAAGAGCATTTCTTCCTTTTTTACTTGAAGATGTATACTCTTTTTTGCATTCCAAAATATTTGGAATATGCCCAACCTTCACATTTGTAGCACTGAATCCAAACTCTACCTCTATCATCATCTAAAAAGTGTCCATCGCTGAAACTGTCGTCACCAGATTTATGCCAACAGGAACAGCGAACCAACGTCACTGTCGTCGGTGTGGTAACCCGTTTCTTGACCATACAGCATATCGAATCGATTGTCTCAGCATCCGTTACAAAAGAAACAAATCGATCGAAACAGATGGTCAATTTGAAGCACAAAACATCTACTTTTAAATGAGGTGCAAGTCATTTGTTTTACTGAAAAACTAAGGAAGAAAGAAATTAAATTTTATGTACATTGAAATGTTTCGGATTCACCCAAAGTAGGTTTTGTGATGAAAATAAGTCTAACCGAACCACGTGAGTCAAAAATGACGGGTGCCATTTCCACGATCATGCACAAAACCTTCCTCAATTTTCATAAAGTAGAACGCATTTAAACACTATCCCGCTTTTGGACGATTTCCTCCACACCTGTAGCACATTCCCATTTTTTTTTTTTTTTGTAAATGGAAAAAAAAGAGAAATGTATCTTCATTTAGTTAGATAGAAGATTTAGGAAATATAATATAACCTTTTCCAATTTATCCGTGATTAAGAAAAGCGTTTTTTTTTTATCTTTAGAAGCCTCAAAAACCAATATATCTCTGAGATTTAATGAAGCATTTCTGAAAGAATTGTATCCGTATTTTTCACAAACATTTTCGATTATTTTTCACAGTCTATCAGGCAGTTTTTCCAACCGGTATCAGTATGAAATTTCAATTTTTCGGATGCTTTCAATTATCAAATATTAAACAATATCAGCTGCATAACATAATTTGCAATTGCAATACTAACGAAATAACGCTTTGTTTGCAATTTTAATTTATCTTTTTTTTTTTTTTTTGAATATGAATATTTTTACACTGGAATCGATAATAGTCTAAAAACTTTATTGATGCTGGGTTGTAAAATTTTTGATAATATTTCGAAAACTACGAATAACAAAGAAATATTTGATAATCTATATATTTAAAACGCTAAGATTTTTCTTTCGACAATTCGTGAGAACAAATTACTGCATCAAATTACATCATTCTTTTTTTAAATGAAAGATATTTGGACACAGATTTGTTATCGTGCATTCGTTTGTTCTAAAATTTAATTAATTAGCCGTATTTTTCAATTAAACTTTTACTTCTGCTAATGACGTCATAATCGGATAACGCCCACTGTTGCGTTGCATAGAGATTATTCTCTGAACTCCGTGGTTACGAGGATGAAAGAGAAATAATAAATATTAAAAGCACGTGGCTTTTAGGCTGATTTTTTTTAATTTAAAAGTTAAATTTCGGTAAAAATATTTATCCGCGTGTTTAATAAGCGAAAAAAATCATAGTTATTGTGACGTCAAGGGAATATTTTCCATTGGGTTTATTGTATCATTATGCATTATAACTTTGTTGATGCCATTTTTCATTACAATTAAATACAAAATATTTTTTTTTTGTATACATGATGTTTAAGCATTAAAGTAACGTATATGAAGTACGTGTGATAAGCTTGCGCCAATGAAAATGACGTTATGCGTAGCTTGAAATGCATTTTAACATTGATAAAACTAAAGAGAAAAATGTATATGATTGTGTCAACATGACGTAATTTTAACTGATTTTTCCATTCTTAATAATAAAGATTGGAATTGGAGCCGCCATTGATTGCTTCATCTTGATTGCTAACCTTGATTATATGTTACCAACTACTTTTTTTTTAATTATAGGTTAGAAAATTCCCTTTTTTAATAAAATAACACAAAAGTAAAGGATTTCAGGAAATTAAAAATTATTAAAAATAGTGTTATGGTAGAAAAAATACTTGAAATAATTATTGTATTTTTAGCTAGAATAAACAATGTAGGACTAATATTTCTTGGTTAATTATTTTGAAGGTTTATTACGAGTTCATTTAACAGTTCCTTATTAGCGCAAAGTCCTATCTCTTTCACCGTGAATTTCTCTTTCGATGGGAAAAAACGGTAGTCTACTTTTGGACTTCAGCAAAAACACAGTGGTAGTTTTTAAAAATGTATAACGGTTGTGACAACAAACGGCCCTATCGCTTTAGCTTTCATCGCGTTTACATTACTTCTAAATACTACAAATTTCAATTTTTTACTACATATTACAATCGTAATTCTTACATCATCAATTAGAAAATAAAATTAGCTTTCGATTCAAATTTATTTGAAAACTGCCGCTTAATTTAATGACTTTTTAAATAATTTTCAAGCATGGAAAGTTTTTTAATTCTATCTTATCAATAACCACCAGTTTGCTTCAATAATAAAAATAGCCCCTAGGAAAGTTGCCACAATTAAAAATAGATTTCCCTAACCATCTTAAAAAGTGAATAATAATAATAATAGTAATATAAACAGTGATAAATCATAAGGTCAGATTATCCATAAGATAGAGCATTTTGGCGCTAAAACAAAAAAAACAAAAAAAACAAAAAAAAAAAAAAAAAAAAAAACTATTTTCAATTTATGTTGAACATAAAATTGATATGTTGAATTCGTTGATGTATATGTTTCAGCAGATATCAGAATATGCTAGGAATTGCATTTTTTATATTGTTTTAACGATCCATTTGCCAAATGTATAAGAGGGAAAATATCCCCGATTGTGATGGAAGAGGGATAATCATCCTGATTATGTAAAGGAACCGAAGAAACCATACAAATAAATTACACTTGAAAACAATAAAAATCTCCCGCATCTGCAGATTGATTTATTACTGTAAAAAAGTTCTTCATTTTTACATAAAAATTGAGTAGCTTAAAATAATGGATGCGTTTTAGAAGAAATGGATTTGTAACGAACAATGATTAAAGAGGACATTTTAAAACTTTTAATTTAAACATTTTAAAACTTTTTTAACATTGAATTTCTACGGTGCTTTTGGGCAGATGCAATGCACATGCGCATAGGAGCTCATTCGGTTGCATTATCACAGGGGGGGGGGATGTGTGCTTTATTTACTATGTTATTTTATTTACTGAATATGAGATGAGCATAGGAATATACTATTTGTATGATGCTTCATAGGTACATGAAATTTTTTTCTTGCCATGGGGAATATGGCGATAATGTCAAACTGATTTACATTACACATTTTATTACGGATTGTTTGTTGGTTTGGAGTTTGCATCGGAAATATCGACTGGTATTTGACTGGGGAAAAAACTTTTAAAATATAATATTTGAAAGACTTTTTCATACGCACCCCTTCTTAAATAATAAAGAAGCTTATTTTACTGATATTGTTATAGTATTTCGTTTTCGTCAAGTTTTGACGGGTACCATCTAGTTATTTCTTTAAATCTCTTAAATATATTTTGTGAATTTTCTGACCATAAAGGAATGCTTTTTGAATTCGTGGATACGTAGGAGCTGATTATTCTTTTTCTTTCGTAACCGTTATTGCTAGAGCAAGAAATTTTTATATCTTATTACAGTATGGAGACTTAATTGCAAGGTATGATATTCTAATAAAAAAGAAGTGTCTGTTCTGCTATGTTCTTGATCCAGTGCCAGATTTGATCAGGTTACCATTATGTTTTTTGCATCCTTTCAACATTGTACAGTCATTGCACCCTGTGTGAAATAGTTTCAATTTGTGGAGCTACCCTTTAATTTGGAATTATTTCTCATTATAAAATGTTGAACTGTTCATGCGGTTTAAATAATATATAATTTTGAAATTCTCGCTATGTATTTGTATTTATGATTAGTTATTTTGGAGATGCTCTTTAATCATTAATTTTGTTCATAATTCCAAAATATTAAAGTTATTTTAATTCATGATATTTGGTGATAAAATGAATTATGCGTAAAATATAGATTATTTTTGTCATACATATAATTTATTGCGCAAGTATTATTAAATTGAATACAAAATTTCAGCACAAAAGTTTTTAAGCGTATTTCTGTCAAATGTAAAATTTTATCCTTGAATACAAAATGAATTTTGATGTATATGAGTTCTGTACGTGAATGCAGTTGAATAATAATTTATTTTTTAATGCTGAATATAAAAAAAAATACAACATAAAATTTAACGCTTCACTAAAAAACAACAAACAAATATCTTTGAAAATATTATGATATAAAATTCAAAACTAAAAACATATTTCAATATTATTTGTATTCATATATTTTTAAAATATATATAAAAACATTTTTCTTAAAAAAATAAGAAAAAGAAAAAAAAATTACAAAAGAAAGAGAATGCATATGCCATGCATATGTCAGTTGCACATCGTAGGAAAATAAATTATTAAATCAAAGAGTAGCATATAACTCATTATTCTTCAAATATAAACACAATCTAATATAACTGCCTTTCATTTTGAAATCATTCATTCAGTTACTTTTCTTACATGCGAGCTGATATAATATCAAAAATAGAAGGCAGCTAAGTTAAGTTAAATCAGCTAACAGACAATATCTGAATTACGTTTCGCTTTGATGCTTACATATCTTTAAAGTATTCCCGATTTATAGGAGTAAGAATTATTTGCAAATGGAACTTTTCTTCAGATAAACATAAATTTCTCTTTAAAATCTGAAGTCGAATAACATCCTGTATATTAACTTTAATGGAATTTTTAACGCTAAATCTGGCATGAAAAGGTACAGTTTCCTATTTGATATTTCGATCGTATTCTTCACTATAAAACATACATCTAGAGTATGTGCTGAATAAAGCATAATCACAAATTTACATTATTCAGCATTCATTTTCATAAAATACGCAAAATGAGAAAGTTTTCATAACAAAATATTAATTTACTCAACATTTTAAAGGCGGTTCTTTGCAGTTTTTTAAACAGGTGAATATTTTTTTTTAAAGATAATTGGGACTGTTTCTTTTCGTTTATTTCTAAAAATCGGTATTATAATTGAAATATATTGTTTTTTTATAAGATATCTAGTGTTTTCTTATTTGCAATTATTTTTCGATAACTGTCACGTTTATTAAAATTAAACTTATATATAAAAATTTTATACAAATATCATTTTTAAGACTGGTCTTAAGAATGATCTGAACAAAATGTATTAATAAAAAACAAAGGTGTAGTATATAGAAAATTAATTTTGTTATTAAAGAAAGATGACATAGAGTATAATATGGAATAAGAGAACAAGTGAATTCCCAATAAAATATTTTGATTCACGAAAAACAAACAATTAAAAAAATATATTAACTATACCCTATTTTTGATACTGTGAAACGAGAATACAGCATTTTAAATCGTTCTGGAATAGAATGGCCCAGGTGGCGAACAGCTATATTTTTTTATCAATTGAAAATGTGTAAAGAGCGTTTATTTAACACCTTTGTTTGTAGGGGCATATCCATACAATTACATATATAACGGAGTTAGAATAACAGTGGAGTGAATCAAATTTCAAAATTTTTAGAAGTGAAGGGTTTTGTGAAACTTGTTGTATCGCCGCTGCATTGAGTGGTCCAACTTGTTTTGCACACAAGCGACTTCCTAAGTGAACTATGACCTATTTCACTGGCACATTGAACAGAAATGAATATACGTTCAGCGAAAATATGGTTATCTCGGTGTTCAAAATATTTGACTTACTCCACTGTCATTCTAACCAATCATATGTGTCAATTGCAGCATCCGAGATTGCGCATGTACCAAGTATACCAACGAAGACTCTCTATTTTGATCTCCAAATTACCATGATCTTGCATATTTCCAACCTGGAATGATAGATTTATGATTGCATGAACCTGATGCCATATTATTAATCTATCTCTAAAGAAATGCAGTAGTATTCGTGACTCATCAATGTGCATTAACAAGTTACTCACAATTTGCATTCACTGTGGTGTGCCTTTTGTTTATAAAAGAAATTTTAATAGAGTGAGCGATGGAAGACCTGTCTGATAGATATCTGTATGTCCAGTTATAGGATGGTCAGAGTAACTAAAGTTTGCTATCACTAGCTGCGTATAAAATAGCTAAATGTTAGAAGTTCACGTTCATTCACTTCCCCTTTCCTTTATAGTCTATCGAAATAATATTCCTTTTTCCATTATCTGTCTAAACTTATCTACTCTTTATACTGTGGAACAAGAAAACTACATTTACAAACTTTTTCTGAATGTACCATGTGGCGAGAACCTATATTTATTTCTTATTCAAAAGCATTTTTTCCATGAAGTAACTTTTAATAGTTGTTTGGGAAGCCTTATACGTCCTACTATGTTAATAATTTGGCAACATCTGCACATCCGTAGGAATGAGGCAAACATTTTTATTTCATACCATTGTTTTTTTTTTTCTAATTCAATGGATCTTCAATGCAGTACAAGGGTAACATAATTCATTTAATAAAATATTCCTTCTTTTTTCATATTTTTTTTATAATTCTAAAAATAATATTTCAAAAGAGATAAAAACTTATGAAATACACAATCGAAAAATGCTTTGATACAGCTTATGTATAAAATATTAGGATTTGAACAAGCATGAATATTCCTCATATTGCACCAAAATATATACATAATCTAATATAAACATCTTTCGAATATCAAAAGATTCATTCAACAATTTGTACAGCATCTGCACGGATATAAAATTGATATAAAAGATTTCCGAATATCTCTCAATTACATTTGACTTTGAAGATTCGTGAATTGTTTAATTTATGGAAGAATGATTTACAGCTGAAACATATATTGGGATAAACATGAAGATTTCTCTCTAAATTCAGAGAACAAATACATCCCTGTTTATTCATTTTAGAGGAATTTTCAGCTAAAACTTAAAGTCGAAATAAAAATAGAAGACATTTTCATATTTGATAGTATTTTCGTCTACATATTCTTTACAATAAAATTTTATTAAATGTGCGAGTTGATAAATTCTGCTTTAAACTGCTGCATACCACCCTTAATATTTAGCAAAATTAATTACAAATCGTAATGAAAAGAGTATGTTACATGAATTATTCTGTACGAATCATTTATTAATTTTATCTTGTAATGTATATATTTATAATTTGTATGGTAATGTATTAGGCAATAGCAGCTTTATTTTCCAAGTAATTTTCCAATATTTGAATGAGAAAACGAAAAGTGCATCCACCTTATATATTTATATTAGCTTCAGAGACATGTCTGGTAATTTACCAATGACTGCTCTTAAAAATGGTCAGTTTACAACTTTAAATGTATAGCTTGTCGGTTTCAGGGGGCAAAGGAGGAACGGCTTATTTACGATATGATCTGCTGCCTGCAGAGGCAGGGTCCGACAGCAGGCTGTACACGACCAATGTTAGTAAAGACGCTGGACGTAGACTCATTTGCCCAATAAAAGTTGCATGAGATGGGGGAATATTAACCCTTAGATTTTGTTAGTTATATTAGGTTTGAAAAAATACCGGAGGAAAAAAAGAAAATGAAGAGACATTGGATTCTCAACTTAGCTATATGTATCATCCAAAATGTTTGCTTTACCATAATTTAAAATGTATTAAAAATAGCTGTATTATGCAAAATCACGAAAATTGCCCACTTATGCCATGCTAGACAGCTAATTAGTTAAAGATGGATCGGAAGTGTATGCCAAAGCGAAAACAGTATAACATGTCGATGTCCTTGGGATCATATGTCCCCCTAGGTAACAGTTATCAATTTTGTTATTCTCCTTTCTTTATATATTAAAAAATAAAATTTTTATGGAGTATATTAAAAAGTAGAGAAATAGTTTAGCAATTAATTATTTACTAAATAATCATGGAACAACTAAATGCTTATATCATGTATTTTTTTACGTGCATTTGTTACGTGCGATTGTCTTAAAATACTAATTTATTCTAGTAGAGCCCGCAGGTGGCTCAATAAATATTCAATTATATGATTTATGATGATATATTGTGAGTTAAAAAATATGCGCATACGTCATGTTGCATTAAAAGGTTTTCACAATCTAATATAGCTTATCATATAACTGTAGCCTATATCATATAACTTTTTCTCATTTACAAAACATGCATTCAATATTTTATACTCAATTCGAACAGCTATAAATTAATGCAGAATTATGGTGATTCGTCTTATGAGAATAGTCCCGTATTATTTACCTGTTTCAATTTTATTATAAAATTTAGAAAATGTTTTTTTTCAAAACTAAATTAATAATGAAATAGGAAATTTAATAATGGATGTATTAAGTGTACAGCTTCAGGAAAAAAAATATGAATTCAACAACTGTGCGCGTGCAAAATGTTGAATCATTTTTTTTAAATCCAACTGTTTCTCATTTTTGAGATTTCGAGCTAATATTAAATAAAGAGAAATATTATGATTCATCTTCTGAGAATTATCCCATATAAATGACATGTTTCAATTTTATCATAAAATTTTACAAATATTTTTTCAAAATGAAATTCCTCATAAAATAGAAAATTTAAAAATGAATATAATAATTGTAAAGCTTTAAAAATAAATTATGATTTAAACAAGTATGCGCGTACATCATGTTGCTTCTAAGGGTTTTCGAAATCCAATATAACGGTTTCTTATTTACAAAAGATGCATTCATTACTTTTCCCTGAATCCATAACAACAGACATAAATTAATGGAGAAATGTTATAATTCTTTTTATGAGAATAGTCCAATATTATTTACATGTTTCAATTTTATTACAATATTTTGCAAATATATTTGGTACTTCTCTATTATCCTGTCGACCACTTTTCATAACAAAAAACTATCGCCAAACTGTAACGCCAAATAAACGGAAGAGCGTTGCCATTGGAGTATCAAAATAAATAAATAAATAAAATATACGAATTTAAGGACGCAATTATTATTTTAATGAATGAAATAACTAATAAATCAGTAAAACATAATGAAAAATACATGCAAATGTCGAATTAAAAACTACTTGATGACATAACAAACACGTATAATGATTCTGACATCAAGTAAATGGTCACTGCATTTTTGGCGTTTAATCTTACAGTTTGGCGATAGTTTTGTGTTATAAAAAGTGGTCGACGGGATAATAGAGAAGTACCATATATATTTTTTTTCAAAATATTATACAGAGACTGTTCGCACATTTTTTAGACGATTTTGGTTAGCGGTAATAAAAAATCCTTTGCTGCAAAAGAAATAATTGCAATTGCACTATGTTTTTAAAAGTCAAAATTATCGTCTTCGGCTTGAGAAGTTTTTTTTAATCAAAATGCAGTTTTTAACGAAGCAGTGGTTCGAAGGCTATATTTATGTTCTTTCCGAAGAGAAATATTCATATCCCGTTATCCAAAAACGATGTGAGAGTCATGGTTTTGTGATATCTAAAGCGTCGATAGGTAATATCGTCAACAAGAAAGGAAAAAAAAGTCAAATTGGAGCCTCAAGTGGGACAAAAATTCCAAACAAGTATCCAAGGAAAAACGGATATCTCCGACTATTGCAAAGATACGTAGTTTAATGTTAAAAGAAAATCCCCCTACTCAAAGGACAGTTGCAAAATCATTAAAATGTTCGGTGTTCACTGTAAACAAAATGATAAACATCGAAAAAATGGAATGTGCATCGTCTTCTTCCAAAGCATATCGTTGAACGCAAGACACGCTGCGGAATTCTATATGAGAAACACTTATCCAAAGAAAAATGGAAAACAATTGTCACAATAGATGAATAATGGGTGTATTTAAATGATTGCAGCAAAAAAAAATACCATTTATTACCATAAAAGGGGAGAAAAAAAATTTAAGTACATGGTTCAAAGAATCGAAAGTTTTTCTAAGGGGTTCATGACTGTTGCTGGTTTTTCATATAATGGCAAGTTAAAAATGAAGAGAGTGGTCAATGTCAAGATTAACTCCAAATACTACCAGGAATATATTTTATCGCCAATTTTTCTGAATGAAATACCATCGCTTTACCCACAGTGCCATCAATCTGTGAAACTCCATCACGACAAAGCTAGCAGTCACACATGAAAGTCCACTGTAAATTTCCTAAAAAAATGGAACAAAAAACTGGTATCAAGACCGTACCGTTCACTGATATCCCTACTAAATCCCTACTTTTTGTGCTTTCGGACTTTTAAAATCTGCATTATCCAAACGTCGTCCCACAACCCTTACAGGACTCTGAAAAGCTGTTCAGAAGTAATGGGATAAAATAGCTCTTCTGACACTTCAAAAGGCATTATTATCCTGGAAATTGCAGTGTCGAAAGATAGTTCAGAATAAGGATGGTCAAATAGAACATTTAAAACACAAGAATTTTATGTAATTTAGTTTTGTGAAAACAATATACATCGTCTCAAAAATGTCTGAACAGCTTCTGTATTTCATAAAATAGATAATTTAAAAATCGATATATGAATTTTACACTTTTAGAATTAATTTATGAATTCAACATGTTCATATGTACATGTACAATGTTGGATCAAAATGTTTTCCTAATTAAATTGAACTGTTTCTTATTTCGAAATCCTCATAAAATATTTGTTTTCCAGAATCTAAGCTGATATAAAATAGGAACTAATTCTGGACAAAATTGTTTGAATTATATTTGACTTTGAAGTTTCTAGATTTGTGCAATTTACTGGAGTACTGGAGTAATTATTTACATCTGGAAAATTTCTTCGGATAAAATACCATTTTTCTTCAAATTCAAAGCACGAATAAAATCCTGTTTATTAAAATTAATAGAATTTTGAATGCTAAAGCTTAAAACTGAAATGAAAGCGTACATTTTCCTGTTTCACATAGTTTTTCTTAGCGTTATTTTCGTAGTAAAATTTATATTTAAAAGATGCGTTGATAATTTTCGTCGAGACAAAACGAATAAAAGGGAGTCAGAAATTAATAAATCTAGCTTCAAAAGACTTTCAAGTAAAAAGTATAAAGATTAAATTTCTGAGAGAACATATTCTAAATTCCCTAGAGATATTTATAAACGAAAAAAAAATTCGTGCCAAGCATAGATTAAAAAACACGCTTTAACACTACCAGATAATTGTTACGAAATTTTTAGTACAAACGTTGGAGTTATCAGTATAAACAATTTCGTAAATTTAATTACCGTGAATTTAATATAATACATTATTATTACATACTTTCTTTTAACTTACATTTTTGTATGTACGTGCAGTCAAATTTTGTTACTCATTTTTCGACCCCTTCCTGTTGACACAGAGCTTTGAAATTTGGAATTCATATATGTATTCCTGAGGGCAATACATGAATCAGAGATTTATTTTTAAAAATCTATCCTTATGATTATCCTTATCCTTATGAATAACGTTACAATTGTTTCATTTTATTTAAAAAATAGCTCCATTGTTGCAAAATTGATCCATCCTAAACACAGTTGCCCGCATTATTATAACGTCACATTGAGCGACGCACACATTTGTGCTTTATAATATAAGTTGTTTATTTGTGAATTTTAATGAAAGTATATTTTTTAAATATATTTAAGTTATTTTTATACTATACTGAATATGATCATAGATTTTATACAATTTATATAGTTTAGCGAAATTTATTTCATTTGGAAAACACACACCACATTGATAATTATTTTGTGTCAATTACCATGCATAGATGAAAATGTTACCTTATTTTTTGAGAGACCATATACAATAGTTTATTTATCTTATAGTCTAATCGTCTTGTATAACAATATTTAAATCAGCTTAAAAACGAGCAAATAAAACGTCGATAATTCATACCTATTTTTGATAATAAACTTAAATTCGTATAGGCAGCCCTATGTGTGATGTATATAATTTATACACACCCCGCAATGCACTAAAATTTAGATAAATTGTATGGCACAACTGAAACCCCTTGTCCTATGATTATCTATTGTACAAATTAATTCAACTAAATTATATTTTGTAGCTCTGAAAAATTGCATTAAGAATAACATATGATATTGTATATAACAGATATTTTGTAACGTATCTTAATAGCATGTATCAGTCCCATTATATGAAAACATACTACATCATTAAAGCGTACATGCAAAAAGTACTCCCCTTACACAATCACAATAATTAAATAAATTCTTTCGCGTATCCTTGTAAATTAACAAAATATCCTATGCAATGTTTTTCTGTGGAAACACACTGTAGTGCATATCAACAAAGAACATAAATGTCAAAATATTTGAAGTAGTGTAACAACATTAAAATGTGCATAGAAAATAATCGCTCATAGACTATAATGTATCTGAATATTCTGAATGTCAATTTAAAAGAACTGTAAATCTTACACATTTGTTTTTGAATAGGGAAAAAGCCATAATAAATGGTTACACGAATTTCATGGCAATCTATTGTATACTTACGAAATTTATAACGCAAAGAGGACTGAAATCAAGAAAAATTGCAACTATGCTCGAAAGAATTAACAAAAAGTCGAAGATTATTTAAGCTCGATAATGATATTTATATATATTCTAAAATATGTCTTATCATGTATGATTTATCACTAGTGATATTTCTTTATACACTAAATGAAACACTTTTTGATCAAATTACCCAGTAATAACCCATATTTTAACGAGCAGCAATAGAAGTTATTGTACATTACTACAGATAAATATAAGTTTTAAGAGACAAATTTGTCAAAAACGACTTCTTCACAAAATTGTATTAAGAATTACGCGAAAATCTTTAGTACATTGCATATCTAGTATATAGCAATTAGCATCGAGTAGCAAAAGAATTTAATGTAAAAAACAAGTTTTAAAAATTCACCATAAATCCTATTTATTAATGGAAAACAAATAATATAAACTATTAATGAAATATCAAATACTATCATTGAGCATGTAAGAATATTTAAGTATTATTTTTAAATTTATATATTTTAAATCTATTAAATCTCAAGTTCCTCTTCTATAAAACTATACTACTATCATGAAATGGATAATTTAAAAAACAGGATAATGTTAATGTTACACATACATTGGGCAATTGAAATTAAATTTTAAATCCAACTTTTATATATGTAACTCATCTTGTATCAAAATGTATACGTAATTAATGTAACTGTCTTTCATTTTGAAAATATTCATTTAAAATGTATTCCAGCAAACGAAATAATACAAAGTGATCACAAAAACAAGAAGTATTTTTCTCTCTCTTTTTTTCTGCACACTTCAAACTTAAATTTCTGCAATTTATTAAAAACAGAACATGAAAGAATTTAGACCTGAAATGTTTCGTCGGATAAATTTAGATTTCCCTCTAAAATTAGAATAGGAACGTTCTTTTTAATATATTTAATGAAAGTTTTTTAAAGCATATACTAGAAATGATTTTTTTTTTTTTTTTTTTTACTACAGAAAATTTTCGCTATCTTCATGATACAAATTACATTGAGAGGTAGACGAGGATTGTATCAGGAATAAAATTTATTCAACCATTCTCTAACTGTATAAAAAAAAAGAAGAGAAAAATTACACAGTTGTTCTATTGTATAAATTTAAATAATTTATACAGGTCTTTTAATTTTGGGTCGATATTGTGAAAATGCATTTACATATACTATTTTATGTGGTAACAATAATTAATTGCACTGAAAATTATTTTAAAATAGTTCTGTTGAATATGTACAAAGTTTTCGAAATAATTGATAAATATTGCACCTTTTAAAAAATGAAAGGAAGAAGAACTTGAAACCAAAGGAATAAGAATTGGAATATGAAAAGTTTTTTGCCTTAAATAAACCTGCTGGAAAAAGAGATATGAAGACGAAGATATGGATTAGAAAATTAAAAAAAAATAACGTAATTGAAAAAAAGAAAAAAAGAAAAAAACTAAAAACATTCAAACAACGAAGATTTTTATGTGTGCTAGTAATTGTGAAAGGAAAACTGAACATTATTTGTATGATATGCAGTATTAAATTACAATGCATGAAACAAATCATCTTTCATACTTATCTATTTTAAAATATACATTTTATAATTATCAATTTTACAAAAAATATAGATTTCGCTTTCCCCTTCAATAACAATAGTATAACAAAATAAATAATATTAAAAAAAGACAAAAATTGAAAGATACAGTTAAATTGTAGAGATTAAATTAAACTTTTAATTCAACATTTAAGCACGTACCTTATCTTGTACCAAATGTATACCTAATCTAATGTAACTTCCTTCCATTTCGAAAATATCCATTTAGTAAATCTTCCAGCAAACTAGATGATATAATGTCAGAAGTAAAATGCAGTTTATTTCTTTGTTTGTTTGTTTTTTACTTTGCAGATTTTAAAATTCTGAAATTTATTAAAACTAAAATATTTAAAACTAAAAGAATTTGTCGGATAAATACATCGGACGGAGATTTCCCTGTAAAATTATAATAGGAATAATGTATTTCTCTCTATCTTATATTCTCTTAATGTGTTTAATGAAAGTTTTTAAAGCTTATAGCCAGAAATTAAAACGTAAAATTTTCTTTAAAGTAAACCTTTCGCTATCTTCATGATGCAAATTATATTAAGAAGTACACGAGGATTTTATCTGGGATAAAATTTATTCATCCATTCTGTAAATATATAAAGAGAGAAAAGTCACGTGTTGAAAATCTTTTATTTTTCTGTTGTACAGGGTGTTTCTAAATGAATATCGGGGTTTTAACGCTTTGTAGTATCTATTATAAAAAACTTAAAATTATACTTAATACATAAAATGAAAGAGCAACTCAAACAGTTTTACCTACCAGCTTACAAGTGTTCAATGTGAACACCTTTCGTCACACGGCACACATCAAGTCGATAGCTCAGTTCTTTCCAAACGCCACACTACGCTCACCTGATCTGACCAACGCATCCATGTGTTGATCTGACGACATGTGATTTCTACCTGTTGGGGTTCATAAATGATCGAGTGTATGTACTTCCACTTTCAGCTGACCTAACCAACCTAAGAAACAGGATTGAGGCAGCTGTTGCAACAATTACCCCACAAACACTAATTAACGTTTGGGAAGAACTGAGCTATCGACTTCATGTGTGCTGTGTGACGAAAGGTGTTCACATTGAACACTTGTAAGCTTGTAGGTAAAACTGTTTGAGTTGCTCTTTCATTTTATTTATTAATTTCACTAGCATCATGACTAAATACAAAGTACATGGTGTGGTTGAAAAAAGTAGAATCATTGAATATTTAGTAAGTAAAAATATTAAAACTTTTGCAATTTGGCAGAGAACGAATGTAAAATACGCCATTGGCACTCTGCGGAGCAATTAATATATAATAACTGACAAAAAGCGAAACTTTTCCACTAAAGCAAAACCTAGCAAAAATAACAAAGTTTCCCTATAACAAATTTTGACAATTACCGAAATCGTGTCCATAGATATTTTTCATGAACGACTAAAATTTAATGGTATATAGTACTGTGAATTTTTCGAGAAGATTAAGGCAACACGTCAGTCCTAAAAATGTTCCATTAGGATTCCAACGATCTTCTTCTCTGGAACAATTCTAGACTTATCACAGCTGGTCAAAAATTAAAGAAACTTCATTGAACGACACGAAAATATCATCCTTATGTTCTGTACTCATCATCTTTTGGGTAGCATTTTTTGGATCCTCTTAAAGAAGCTTTAGGAAGAGAGAGATTTTAGTCAGATGAAGAAGGCAAAAAATTTTGAGGGAATTACCTTCATACATGCCCTAATAATTTTTATCATAACAAAATAATAAAAAGAAAAACTCTCAATTATGCAATGACACGTACTTTGCGGAAGCAATTAGTTTCTAATAACTCACAAAAAGTAAAACTTTTCCGCTAATGCAAAAACTAGCAAAAAATAACAAAGTTTCCAATAACAAATTTTGACAATTACCGGAACCGTGTCGGTAGATTTTTTTTTCATGAACGGCGAAAAATTATTTCTATATAGTACTGTGAATTTTTCAAGAAGATTAATGCAACACATCAGTCCTAAAAATGTCCCATTAGGATTCCAACGATCTGCTTCTCCGGGACAATTCTAGACCTATTACAGCTGGTCATAAATTAAAGAAACTTCATTGAACGACACGAGAATATCCTCTTTATGTTCTGTACTCATCATCTTTTGGGTAGCATTTTTTGGATCCTCCTAAAGAAAGGGGGACACAATCCTCATACATGCCCTGATAATTTTTTATCATAAAATAATAATAAAAAGAAAAACTCCCACTATGTTGAAAAAAGTGTTTTGATGTTTATAATATATATAGAGAAAAATATCATTGATATTATTTTATTAAATATTTCTTCAAAAATAATCTACTTTAAATTTGATTGTCCCTCGCCGATTGTGTAAAAGTACCCATTTACAAAATTCTGAGTTTTCGCTTTTTATTGTTTTTAAACTTCATAATAATTTGTTGTTTTTGTAATAATGTTTGAATATGCTTTAATTTATTTTTTTAAATATAATCAATAGTTTAAAATATGCATACATATACAACGAAATAATATTTAAAAACAAAAAAAAACTATAAAGCAATGCTGTTAGTAAGAATTTTCAAGTTTATTATAAAAATCACTTAAGTTTATAGAACGGACTTTTTTGGGCTTTATTAATAAAACATAATATTAAATATATATATATATATATATGATGGATCCTAAAATTTAAGGTATTTTCAATGTTTAATGATATTTCATTATCTAATTAGTAGTTAAGTAGCAAGATCTCTTTTATTTTTCTATTATTTTTTTCTTTGGATATATTCCACCCGAATGATTTTATTTCAGTTTTATATCCCTTCTATGTCATTTACAAAATAGCTTCAGACTATAAAACTACATTAAGACATCTATTTCCCAATTTCTACAGAGCAGAAATCATTATAGACAATACGTTTTCTGTCGAATAAAAACCATTCCGTGTATAAATTTTGCCTTATTTTTTTTCTTCCGAAAAATTAAAGCACTTAAAGAGATTAGGTATAAAATAGTCTTAGTAGAGGTATAGAAGAGGTATATACAATTGAACAGTGAATTTGTTTGTTATTGAGAAGGTTTATCTTTTACTGTATATATTTATTGCAATTAATAAAATGGAAAATTGAGGTAAATTAATTATATTGTTTTAGTTTAAGGAACATTCGTGATCAAGGAATAACATTTATGAAAAATTTTTACAAAAATTATGGAAATAAATATGTCCGGATAAAATTGATAAAATTATGTCTTATCTCAAATCATTCGTAAGTATATTTTATTGTTTTAGTAAGTATGATTTATTTTATTATTTTTGTAAATATTTTTTATTTAGAGACTTTAAATGTTTTTTTTTCTTTTTTTTTATATGTTTTGCATTAAAACTTAAATTATAGTTTTATATAAAATCTAAAATGACTTCTTTTCCAGTATTTTAATTGAAAATTAACAAAAGTATCACAGGCTTTCCAGAATGATAAATCGCATAGACAAATGAGAGCTCATTTAACTCTTGTTCAACGATATATAATATGAAAATATATAATAAATATGTAGGAAAATATATAATAGGAGAAAGCATATTTTAGCTCAGTTTTTATAAAAATGTATCAAAATTTTTCATGAAACAACCGGATCTCATAAATGTTCTATTCAACCGAATTTTAAGATGTTGAAGCTGAATGTCTGAATTCGTTTTTTATTATTATAATAACGTGTGTTTTAAATAACTCTGATAATCCACAAATGATGTTATATGTATATTCTTCAGAAAAGCCTATACATTTCTTTTAACGCAATGAAATAATAATAACAAACCACCTGATTAATATAAATTATTTATTACCTGTGTATGACATTATTTATTTTGCACTGTTTAAAAACGTATGCTATTAATGAAGTCTAAAATTTGCATTATACATTTAATTAGAAAATATTTTTAATAATAAAATAAAATAAAAAATCACATATACCGTGCAAAATATAATAGGTATACGGATGTTTATACAGAATGGTTCCAAGAGTGGGAATATTGTTGGTTGCGGGATTTTTATTGATAACACTAAATTCAGTTATCGGCTTCACAGTTCAATTTCTGTCTTTACGGCAGAGTTGATTGTGATAGAGAGAGCCATGTTACACATATCTCATCATCATAAAACATCCTTTATCATATATCCTGACTCAAATAGTTCTATTGATGAAATGAAATCTTTTAAAAAGCATCCTTATGTCTCAGCCATCCTGGATTTTTATTATAAATTGACTGGAAGTCGTTATAATATTTTATTTTGCTGGGTACCTGGACACATGGGTATTCCTGGAAATGAAAAAGCAGATGAGGCGGCAAAACTTGCTCTTACTCCATTACACCATAAAATTCCATTCTCAGACGTTAAACTATTTATAAGACACTTTATACATAATAAATGGCAAGAAAGTTGGAATTTAGAATACAATAATAAACTGCACCATATCAAACCTATAATCATGACCACCTGGCCTCCAAGTTATCCAAGGAAAACAGATGTTCTTCTGTCTCGTCTGAGAATTGGACATTCAAGAATTACTCATAAACACCTCTTACTTCGGGAGGATGCACAAATGTGTCCACATTGTCATTTTGATTACCTGACCATTTATCATGTTTTAACTGACTGTCCGGGCCTCCGGCACCTGTACAGTATTTAATTTAATTCATCATCACCAATCTTGACAAACCTCATTGGGGAAACACCTCATGGAGCACTCTTTCATTTTTTAAAACATTCTGGTTTTTATTTTGAGATATAGTTTTCATACATCCTTCATGTTTTAGCTATAATAATAATAATTTATACTTGTTTAACTTGACATCTGGATGGGGTAAAAGCCAGAAACCTAAAACGTCAGTCATAAAAACAAGTGATATCGCATAAAAAGAAGCGATATGAAAGTGCATACTCCGAGTCCCGTGTAAATATCTATCACCACTCATAATGTTTCCAAAAGACTCGGAGTGAGGTACAGTATGTGAAAACTGCTTGGCGACCTGCAGGCTTTTATAATGTTTGCGTTTCCTGCAATTACATACAACTATATTATTATTTTTATTTTATTTTATTTTATTTTATTGTATTTATTTATTTTGCTCCTATAAAATTGTAAAAAGTTGAAGCTTCTGTGTTTGCATGTCCTTTCTTCTTTATGACCTTGAAAAATCAATTTGTTGACTTTATTTACCATTATTTAAACTGGAAACACACTCTTACGAAGAGGATTTTTTAAATAAACATGTAAAGATTTTTAGTTTGTAATATATATCTATATCTCTCTCTCCATATATCTACCCTATATATATAAAATCCTAATGAAACGAACTTGTGAAACGATTTTATGAAACGAATTTATGAAACGATTTTATGAAACGACTGATTAAACGACTGATTATGTTTCAGGGCTATTTTTAATAAAATATGAAACGCTTGATGGTGAAATTAATACCAATTGTCCATAAAAATTCGCGGATGTCAAAACTGGTAATAGAATTTTGAAATTGGAATTAGTTTTCGAGATATTAATTTTTTTTCTAATTTTAATGATATTTCTGTAATGATGGCAACTATACTCAGTTTTTTTTGTGACAAAAAAGGGAAAAAATTTGAAAAGGATCCCGATAGGGATTATTGATTTATTTTTATTCGTCATTTTCAAATTGAAATTGAATTTATCTTTTATTTCAATCGATAATGAAGACAAGATTGTGATTAAATTATGTTTTTCAGGAAAATTTGAAAATAAAATCACATTTCTATCGTAAGGATTAATCGTCCAATTATAAATAAATTGTATATATACATATAAATACATGTATAAACAAGCATAAAAGTTCGGTGCTTTTTCAGTACATGGGGCCTTGACGAAACAGGGAAAATAGCCTTGGCGGAAAAGGAAATTTGGCAACATACTTTCTGTCAACCTATTTACTTTGTCATTTCGTATACAGAAGCATTTTTTCAATATTTATACAATTTGTTTAGCGTAAAATGTCATTTATCCTATTTTATATATAATCAGAAGTAATTTGTATAGAAAAAACAATAATAATATACGTATAATTAAAATACGCATATAAACAAAAAAATTGTCGAATTTGTTTCCATGGCTGTTTATGTCATTTGGCACCAAATATCACTTTCTGATGCCCGTATTACGCCAAGCTTTTTTAAAAAGCGTCAAGACCTCTATAATAGAACAGTACCAAAAGTTCATTATATTTGTTTTCATAACTTTTGGCAACAAATCTATGTATATTAACGAATCTATCCCTTTTTGAAGCTCGAATTACGCCAAACCTAAAAGCAAAGGATCCTATACTGGAAAAGTACCCGATTTTCTTATGGACAATATTCAAGTGACATAACGTGGTGTAAAATTATCGCGGATAGCAAATTTGTTTAAATATCTCATCAATTGATGCCGAATACATGCAGGCATGCACGCACAAAATATTTATTTAATTTTGTATGAAAAATAATTATTAGAAAATTCGTATATACATATTAATTAAAATAAATAATTTATATATTTAAAATAACATGAAAATATGCATGATGGTGCATTAAAATAGAGAGAAAATTAAAACCTGTTACTAAAAATGGCTATAACATAGTACTTTTCAATACCGTGGTTTTTAATGTTATTCACAAGCAGATGGAATTTTTCTCATCCTTAAACGCAAAGGAAGAATAGAATACAGATCGTTGTTATAAAAGTCTGAGAGGTAGACACAATTTAAACCTAACCATTTTATACAAGCTGGTTTTCAAGTTGTAATTGATTTTACTTATCAATCCCGAAAACAGTCGTCAGTTGTCGCAACAGCTGTGTATGAGGCCATGATAATCAAAAAATGCCCCATTAAAACGTTAAAAGCATGGCAACCCAATTACAGATTTACCAATATTTTTAAAACAAAGCACGCTGTCATGTTTTTAGAGGCCTCGAAGTCTGAGCGGGGGTTGGCGAGCGTAGCTAGCAGGGGTAGGCCCCCTAGTATATATATGTAATAATCATACGCATATTAATAAACATGCACCTTATAATAAACGTTACCTAAACTGAGATATATTGCAGTAATTCTAGCGTAAGCGGAATCGCAAAAATCGGGGGAAAAATCCGTTCTGTCAGTTCTTTCGCTTACAAAAAATATTAATAAAAGGGATATAACAAATATTAAAACATATATATTTTCGATTTTCAAAATTGATATACGGCATGTGTTATAAAAGTCTGCAGGTCGCCAAGCAGTTTTCACATACTGTACTTCACTCCGAGTCCTTTGGAAACATTATGAGTGGTGATAGATTTTTACACGGGACTCGGAGTATGCACTTTCATACCGCTTTTTTTTATTCGATATCACTTCTTTTTATGACTGACGTTTTAGGTTTGTGGCTTGGCGGGATCATTTACAACGAGTTGTTTTTGATGAGATATCACTCCTTTTTGTAAGGTATTTAATTTCAATTATTCAGATTCCATTTTTATTCAGAAAAGAAAAGATAGAAGAAAAATGAAAGAGTCAAAAATAAATAAATAAATAAATAGTGATGCAAAAAATAGAATTATACATCAGAATTATAGAATTTATTGAATGGCTTACTCCATTGTACATATCGCTATCATAGCAACAGGGAAACTTTTATATTAATTTCCTTACATTGTATTCATCAGATTATTTATGACATGTTTATTTTCCTTTTTCTTTTGTTTATATAACTCTTCCGTTTATATACATTCAAAAATCAAAAAATTAGAAAATTTTACAGTAGTTTACAAACTAATTATAATACTGCAGTTTCAGAAAAATGAGGAAAAATAAGAAGCACTTTTTTTTCGGTCAATTATAACAATAAGTTTATTGAGCATATTTTACCGATATTAATCTTTTTTTTTTCTACGAACCATTGTAATTTACAGGGATTTTTATACTATGAATTATATAATTTGATGAATAATATTCATCATATGATGAATCATATTAAATGAATTATATAATATATTAAATATTATTTTTGAAAATTACTGAGCACCTTAAAAGTTTTTTATTTCAACGTTTCGAGTATCGGAAAAATGTAAGATTCGCAACGTTTGCAAAAGTGTAAGAACTATTAAAGTGATTTCAAACTAGAAACTGTTCGTAGGATGAGACGTATTCCATAATTTTGTGTGATTTTGTAAATATACCGCAAAGACTAAAGTGTTTGCATAATAAACAGTTTAAAAAATGTAAAATTTTATTAAAATTTTTTATCTGATAATTCATAAAGCTTTAAATTAGATTTTTAAAAGGAGCGTGATTAAGCCAAAAAGGACTACATTTACTAAATGCACAAAATACATAAAGACACAAAGTACATAATTAATGTTTCTAGTCTGTCCATTCCAATTCAGGGATCCTAAAATATAGGTCCCCACTACCCGACAGTCCATGAATTAATTAGGACATTTGTATGGAACTGTTAAGAGGATACTTCACTCAGACGAAAACACCCGTTCGCTAATGTTAATCCTATGGAGGAAATATTTTAAGATATCTCGTTCGCATTTCAATATTTTAAAATGATTTCTTTTGCATTGGATAGCTGAGCCAATTTCTATGCACGCTTTTTTGTACTTTTTCGATTTTTATTGCAATTTTTTTTATTGAGGATACTTTCACTTTCAAAACCGGTTCCGAAAGTGAAAGTATCCTAATAAAAAAAAACTTGTAATCAAAATTGAAAAAGTACAAAGGAGCGTGTATAGTGATTGACCTCAGCTATCCAATGCCAAAAAAAAAAATCATTTAAAAATATTGAAGTGCGAACGAGGTATCTTAAAATATTTCCTCCATAGGACTAACATTAGCAAGCGGGTGTTTTCGTCTAAGTGAAGTAGCCTCTTAAAATGTTCTCTAAGTCGACAATAGAGGCAATAAGTATAGCTCGGCAAATATGAAACACGGCATTGCTTCATCATGCCTTTGTTTCGTGAGGTGTTTGTTCTCCGAACATAAAAATCTCTCGAAAGTGTTCGTTAACCGAACATGTGTTCGTTATCCGAACATGAAAATCTCACGCGAAAGTGCTCGTTAACCGATTTGTCCGTAAAGCGAACAGTTCGTTACCGATCACCTATTGTATACGAAATTTAGCATTTTTAATTTTTATGGAGAATTTAAGAAGATATTTCCTTTTCATTGTGCTCTAGGCCCGTTTTTAGAGCATTTCAAGTTCGTCATAGACGGAGATTCGATGAACGGCAAATATTTAAACGCAAAACTTCTAATCTTGGGGTAGCAACATTTTTACATTCTATTACTTAGCGCATGAATGTAAAGTAGGAATTTTGTAACCGCTATTTCAATTAATTCCTGATACGCTAGAATTATATATTTATAAATAAACACAGTTTTTTTAATCGATGAAAATACTATATTTTAATAGATTTAGAGCTTAAGATCGACGAGCTTTCAGGCAGACAAAATGAACTCGCATTAAATTTTATAGCAAGATAATAAAACCTTAGAGAGATTGAAACAGTATAAAATGATTAAAATACATTTCCCTAAGTAAATATACATCGGTTGTAATGTAATCAAGATCGTCTAAGAGAATGTATATGAAACGTATATGGTTCAATGCCGCTTTACAATAGAGAGTTGAAATGAAACAGATATAGTAACATATTTGAATATCTTGTGTGTATAGCCACTTTCACAAACGTTATGCTATTTACTATTGTTTTTCCTCTGTGTTAAGTACAGGAATCAAGTACTTCAAAGTAAAACGTCGCTAATTACACAACTATTTAGTTTTAGTAAAAAATCTTTTGAGTTACCCTGTAAACGAACAGTAAATTCTACAATTCTGTTTTACAATAGGAAGCTAAATTAGGTCGTTCGTAGTAACATATTTAAACATTATGCGCACACGTTTTTTTGAAAAGAGTTAGACCATTTAATATTTCTTTGCTTCATCTTAAGTATAAGAATAAATAACTTTAAAGTGGTATACATAAAAAAACTAATTAATATTTTTACACGAAATATTAAACATTTGAACTACTCATAAAAAAAAAAACTTTCAAATGCTGCAAATCGCGTAAAAATCGGATAATTACACAACTCTTTAGCCCTGTATCAAAAGATCTTTTGTGAGACCCTGTAAACGAAACTTAAAAGTTACTATTTTTTTGTATAATAAGAAGTTTACTTAGGTCGACTGTAATAACATATCTTAATATCATGTGTATACGACCATTTCTAAAACAGTTGGGTCATTTATTATTTTTTGCTCTATGTTAAGTATAGGAATCAATAACTTTAAACTGATATAAATCAAAAACCTATTAATATTTTTACATGAAACTTACAAAGGTTTGAACTACTCATTAAAACAATTCAAATGACGTAAACCGCGTGAAAATCCGATAATTACACATTGCTGTAGCCCTGTCAACAGTTTTTTGCTCTATATTAAGTATAGGAATCAATAACTTTAAACTGATATAAATCAAAAACTAATTACTATTTTTACATGAAACTTACAAAGGTTTGAACTTCTCATAAAGCAATTCAAACGACGTAAGCCGCGTAAAAATCCGATAATTACACATTGCTGTAGCCCTGTCAACAGTTTTTGGTCTGAACAAGAATTAAAAAGTGCAAAAAACAGCACTTTTAAAATCGCATTTACTGAAAACCTATTCGTTGGATTTTGCTTTACTTTTGATGTCTTAGTCACGTGGCACGCCCCATTCCATAGAATCAAGAATTTTGTTTCTATCGTAAATAGAACGCGAGATACAGATGCGTCAAAAACCCGTTTTGTCCCGTACGCAAAATATAAACTAGACACAGTTGCTAAAAAATTTTTATAAAATCGTTTGGCATTTATTGGCGAAAATTCTTTTCATTTACGGATCAATGCATTGCTGTTTCTTATGCTTGGCGAGAAACTTTGTCGAGTTTCTATGATATTGGATGTCTACGGACTTTTAAAAGCATAAATGTTTAACATTTAATTTTAAAGAACGTCGGATCCGCCCGTTTATCCGTCTGTCTGATCGTCCATCCGCATATTAATGCGCAAAAACTACCCAATGGAATGGTTTGAAATTTAATATATATAATTGCTGGAGAAATTTGTCGTCATTTCAAATTTTATGAAAATCGAATAAAAACTTAAAAAGATATTAAGAAAAATTTTCTTCATTCTATTAAATACTATCGTACGTAATATATATAATAAAAGCGCAAGTCATGTGACTGAGGAAATCTAATACGGTCTAAACACTTTTTTTCATATACCAAGCGGCCAATTTTATTCAAAATTATTTTTTCGAATAAAATTACATAAAATTTACGTTTTTAGAAAAATCGTTCAAAAAATGTTTGCTTGAGAGATGAGTTACATTAAAAAATATATAGATTCTGAGAAAGCTTCAGTGGAAATTAGGTTAACAGCCTAATATCTCAATCCATTAATGTAAATAAACACAAGAGATCCGTTCATCATGAGTCATAGAAATACTAAACCATTTAGGTAATCATTTGCAAAGCAAGATCTCCATGGTGAATTTTGCAGCGCTGTCTGCTGTCTAAAAAAAATTCGCATCTGTAAACGTGGTATATGTAATAAGAGAGAAAAAAAAAAGCCTGCTCATTTCGCTAATAACAGACGATATAATTCATTTCACTGAAATAATAGCGATGATTTTTTTAAACTGTAAAATAGTCGACTTATAGTACGAACGCACCTCATTAATCACGTTTAACATACTAGACAAACCATTCTGCGAATTACATATTTATCACAGTAATTCTAAATATCTAAATTTAAAAGCTTCTAAAGCATTGGATGACCTCGCAAAGAAAATTCAAAGAATAATTGTCGAAACAACAAAGGAAAAAATAGTTGAGGCTTACTGTAAAGAACAGAAAAGAGTTTTGTGTATGTTAGCCTGTTCCGCGATAATTATCGCTAAAATCACCCTAATAGCTTGAAATTGGGTAGATATGTGTGAGAGGTTCCCGGATTTAGCTCTATGATTTATTATGGGTCTTGAAACTCATACCTATGATTTTTTAATTTACATAATAATACTTTTATATGGGAAATCAAACGAATTTCAAATTTTACCATTCTTAGAAATTAAAATGGCGCATTTGGATAATTGAATTACATATTAAATTCTAAATGCTAAAATTTTACAATAGGAAATTTATGTAAAAAGTTAAAATTTCATTGCAAATTCACATTGTTTAATAACTAAAATTCATAAAGATAGAACTAAATGTAAATATATTGCTTTAAGGTGCCTAAAAACATACATACAACATTTAAAAGCACATTAAAGTCCTTTTAAAAAATCAAAACGTTTTCAACCGAACTACTCGGTCATCATCAGTGAAAAACTAATTGTTGAGTTGAGTTGTTGTCTCTTCGCGTTTTCTTGCTTGCCCGGAATAAACTATTTTACTTCAAGGGTTTGTAATATAAAGTGGGATGGGAAAGAATGTAAAGTATGATTTAGATGACATGCTACCGAGTTTCAGACGCGTAAGTTTATTGGTTATTGCTGGGCGATAAAGTAAAGTAAACAAGTTTTGACATTTTCTAAAAATGGGAAAAATAGAAGTTCGAACTGTCATAAAATACTTTGTTAAAAAAGTTTTAACCCCTACGGACATACAAAAGTACTTACATTCTAACTTAAAGGATTCGTGTCCTTCATATTCGACGATAAAAAGTGGGCTGCAGAATTTAAACATGTTAGGAAATCAATTCACGATGTTGAACGCTCAGGATGTTCAAAAACCACTCACTGTAAAAAATGACCTATATTTCTTATTTTATGAAAATATGCTATAACCACGAACGAAAATATAATATAATCTTCTGAGTTATCCGAAATTTCAAATAGCATGTTACATTGTCTTCTGAATCCCCAGAAACGAATACATCTTCAAAATTTAAAGAATAATTTATAAAAACAAATTATTTTTAGCTGTCCGAATTTTTCAGAAACGTTTCCGAAGGGTTTTTATAGTGTATTAATTAGTGTCCTCAGGCTGGAATACCTGTTTTTCGAATGTTATCCATTCTCAAGTACACGTTTTCAGCCGCATAAGTTAATTTATACATGAAAGAGTAAATAAATAATCTTAATTTTAATGTTATTGTTAACGCTGTTAATTTTGCATGTTTGTCTGTTAAACATTTTTTTAGCACGAAAATGTTTACTTCAGATTTGATAGCATTCGAAAAACAGGTATTCCAGGTTGAGGACACTAATTAATACACTATAAAAACCCTTCGGAAACGTTTCTGAAAAATTGGGGCAGCTAAAAATAATTTGTTTTTTTAAATTATTCTTTAAATTTTGATGATGTATTCGTTTCTGGGGATTCAAAAGAGAATGGAACAGGCTATTCGGAATGTCGGATAACTCAGAAGATTATATTATATTTTCGTTCGTGGTTATAGCATATTTTCATAAAATAAGAAACATCGGTCATTTTTTACAGTGTACGACCGACGAAATATTCTTAAAAATTCACAATGTCGAATTGAATGATCGCCAACGGAAGATACGCGAACTTGCTGACATTGCGAAGGTCTCGATAGACCGTGTCCACTACATTTTACACGATGCTTTGGGTATGAAATAGATTTATGCTCGATGCGTGTCGCGTTTTTTGAACATCGACTGAAAACGCCAAAGAATGAACATTTCTCAAGAGTCTTCTGAAATGTATTGTGTTGCGAGTTGAAAAATAGAATAAATATTGTCAAAACTATTTGTTTTCTTTGTCAGGCCGAGAACTTTTCGAACCGCCCTCGTATATTTCCTTTTTTCTCCTTTTTGCTTTAGCAGTTGCGTAACCATACATATTCATAGCATATATAAAATCCTAAAAATAATCCCCAGTATGAAAGATTAAATAGAAACTCTGGATGAAAAAATAAAAATACATCAAATATGAACAAAGGTTGTAAGATTATACTTTAAACTTAATATGGATACTATTAAAGAACTGTCACAAAAGCCAGTTCAAAGCGCCAAATAATGTTTTCTAAAATAGTCTATTGTCAATAGACATGATTATGGAAGATTTCTCAATAAGTTTAAAAGCATCCAAATATGTCAATCTTTCGGGTTATTTAAGTATTCTATATCTTTCGAAGAAGATTAAGATGTATATAGAACGTATCTGTCTTTTAAATATTGTAGGATGATCATCAAAACTTTGTTTCTCAAACAAGAAATGTGAAAACATTATAAATCTTAATTAGAAATTAGTGTAGATAAGTCTGCTTACATGTCTGCGAGATGAATAAGAAAAAGCATATTTCAACAACAATCTTTCAATCTTCACAATGTTTCTGTTGTAGTATTTGACGCTCAGTGCTGATTTTGGTCACTTCATCCTTCTTTAGCGTCTTGGTACTTACCATAAACTGACGGACATTGTACAAAAATGTGAATAATCTAAAGAATATTCACATAATATCATCTTTCACTTCTGATGTTTAATGTGTTTACATTTACACCAAATACTGATGAACAATTCACTTCCACCAGAATGTTTAATACTTTAAGACTCTAAGATCAGTCAAGTATGTTCTAAACGTGTTTATGATGATTAATAAGTTATGAATGCTCTCCTTCTATCTATGTAGCAGTGTCCAATAGGTTTGACCACATTTTATATAATATATTTCCTGTTATCCTTATTGACAATGTTAGCAATAAACATCTTTCCATGAGATACTATTATGGGTGGTTCTACTGGACATTTCTTAAGGCTGTTCTCAAATCTAAACTGGCAACTTTATCACATAATTTTTCATACATTTGTGTACGCATGGAATTGGCAGGTGTTCTTATTCAGAAACTTTGCAATCAAAAGACGTTTTCCAATTTTTGGTAAAGGCAGAAGATCTTTCAGAACATACTGTCAAAGTCGGCGTTTAGAACCAAATTTCCGACGCGGAAACAAGACGAAGGAGAAAAACTTGTTGTCACTTATAACTCGATAAGTAATTTATTTATCAAAAAATGGAAAACATATTTCGATTATTGAGAAAATGTGTCAGAGAAAAAGTTTCGCGTTTTTGAAGAGGTCATTTGAAAACCACCTTAAGTTGGTTTAGTGAAACCATGTACAGTGGGTGGCCATTTTTTGAAAGTTTCATGTTTTTCAAATTTGTGTGCTTGTAGAATATATTAATTTTCACTTAAATACAAATGTTTATATATCAAATTGAAGGTAATTTAAAGTAGAATTTAATAGTAAAAACAGTGTTACAATATCTGTATTACAAAAAAAGTCATGCAACTAATAGTAAGATCTATCTTAGATTTGCATATTTTTAAAGTGATACTTACACAGTCAATATTTAGTAGGATAACCCTTATTTTTTAAAACAGCTTCACAGCGTCTTTTCATCGAGTGAACGAGTGTTTGCAGTTCATCTTTCGTAATCACATGGTGCCAAGAATCAATTATAGCTTCAATAAGTTGTCTTTTATTGGATGGACGTTTTTTTTTTGTACAAAAATTTTCAAACGTCGCCACAAATTTTCAATTGGATTGAGATCAGGGCTGTTTCCTGGCCATGGTAATATATCTATGCCTTTATTTTGAAACCATGCTTTGCATACTTTTGCTGTGTGGCATGGAGCTGAATCCTGCTGAAAAATAAATGGTACGTTGTTGGGGAAGAGATCCCTGTTGGAAGGTATCAATTTTGGTTCCAGGATAGTTTAGATGTATTTTTTGGCATTCAGGATGCCGTCAATCACTTGAATTCGGCCCACACCATCTGCAGACATACATGCCCAAATCATGACATTTGTTGGGTTTTTTTAGTTGCTTCAATGCAATCAGCATGAAGTGCTTCCCCTACTCTACGTCTCACGTATTTTCTACCATCACTACCAAAGAGCGATATTTTACTCTCATCGCTCCAGATTACTTGCTTCCATTGATTTTCTGACCATTTAATGTGTTCTTTTGCCCACTTAACTCGTTTTTCGCGTTACTTCTGATTTAAATATGGGTTTTTTCTTGGAATTCTAGCTTGTAGTCCAAATCCTGATAGCCTTCTTCTTATTGTTCTTGAATTTACTGCAATACCCGCTGCATTCATTTCACATCTAACGGCATCTGATGAAATTTTTCTCTCTTGAAGGCATAGGCGTTTAAATTTTCTATCGGCAGTAGCGCTTGTGCATTTTTTTCGGCCTGATTTGGCCTTATTTTCCACTGATTTCGTTTTTTCATAACGTAAGCAGAACTTTCGTACACCAGAACAAGTCCCTGAACCACCAATTTCTCTTGCAATTTCAGCATAAGAGAGGCCATTTTCTCTCAATATGACAATTCGGCTTCTTTTTGTAGATGTCCCATTAGTTCTTTTTGTTGATTACATTGTTTAAAATTAGTTTAATTAAAAAAAGGACTTTAAATATTCAAAAACAGCAATACTCTACTTAATTGTACTAGTATGCATTCTTCCGCAAAATATTTCCACAACAATAACTCTTTTACCATCCAAAAAACCTTAACTATAGATAAAGACATTTGATTGGTTCTCAGAAGAGTGTTTGTGATTGGCTAGTACGCTTTTATTACAAAACACGTCCTTATTCAAAACGATTTGTGTTTGTTTGTTCTACTAAAATGAGCATAACTTTTTTTGTAATATAGATATTGTAATAATGTTTTTATTATTAAATTCTACATTAAAGTATCTTTAATTTTATATATAAAAGCTTATTTTTAAGTGAAAATTAATATATTCTACAAGCACACAAATTTGAAAAACATGAAACTTTCAAAAAATGTCCAAACTTTTGGCCGCCACTGTATATGCTTGGTAAAATGCATTTTATTTTACTTATCATAATTTTATAATTCAATGGTCTAAAAAATATATTTTATTTCACTTAGAACATTCAATTAAATATTCAATCTTTTATTGACATGAGAACAATGTATAAATTGGCAGGTAAGGAGAAAAAAAATGTGCTTTCGAATGCAATTTGTTTGAAAACTGTTTCACAATTTACTTATTTATTGTGGATTTTTAAATAATTTCCAAGCATAATATTTTTTTTAATTATCTCTATCGCAAAGCAGTTTCCATTACAAAAGAAACATAACTTATTTGTACTAAACACGATATAAATAGTTTAGGATTTGTCTCTATCACATTTTTCATGAGGAAATTAAAACAGTATCCATCAATAAATAAAATAAATAAAACACAAATTTAACATATATGTAATCGTACAATTTCAATTTTTACACTGCCCAATAGGGAAATAAGTATTCTTTCAAACATAATTTGTTTGAAAACTGCATCTCAGTTTATTGATTGTTTATGGTTTTTAAAATAATTGTCAAGCATTTCTTATTTTTAAAACTATCTCTTGTGGTTTGCAGCCCGATTACGAAAGATAGATTAATTCGTTTGCACTTAAAACAATGTAAGTAGTTCACCATTTGCTTCAGGCTAATATGCCAGATTCAGGCTAATATTTATTGCAAACAGACAGAATACGCTAATAAATATTATGTTTTATTTAATTGGGTAATATAAGAGGATTCTTTAAATAACTGAATCACGAAAAAATTATAAATCTGCCCTATATATATAAAATCCTAATGAAACGAATTTGTGAAACAATTTTATGAAACGATTTTATGAAACGACTCATTAAACGACTGATTATGTTTCAAGGCTATTTTTAATAAAATATTAAACGCTTGATGTTCACCATCAAGAATTAATACCAATTGTTCATAAAAATCCGCGGATGTCAAAACTGGTAATAGAATTTTGAAATTGGAATTAGTTTTCGAGATATTAATTTTTTTCTAATTTTAATGACATTTCTGTAATGATTGCAACTAATTACTGAGTTTTTTTGTGACAAAAAAGGGAAAAAAATGAAAAGGATCCCGATAGGGATTATTGATTTCTTTTTATTCGTCATTTTCAAATTTAAATTATCTTTTATTTCAATCGATAATGAAGATAAGATTGTGATTAAATTATGTTTTTCAGGAAAATTTGAAAACAAAATCACATTTCTATCGTCAGGATTCAATCGTCTGTCAGCATTTAATTTAATTTATAAACTGAAAATATTTTGAATAAATTCGTCCAAATGACGTCATTTATGTAAACGCAAAAGAAAGGGAGGAAAAGCAATTAATAGTAATTATTATTTATTGATATCACTTTGTTATTTTTTTGTAAAATTTAACTAAACGAATTTATAAAATCATTAATTCGGATATTTGAAACTAATATATAAAATAATAATTGCCCAACTGAACGGAAGAATAAAATATCCTGCTTGGTTTTCTATCCTGCTTGGTTTTTTCCGCCAAGCTTTTTAAAAAAGCGTCAAGACCCCTATAATAGAAAAGCACCAAAAGTTCATTGGGTTTATTTTCATAACTTTTGGCAGCAAATCTATGTATATTAACGAATCTATCCCTTTTTGAAGCTCGAATTACGCCAAACCTAAAAGCAAAGGATCCTATAATGGAAAAGTACCCGATTTTCTTATGGACAATATTCAAGTGACAGAACATGGTGTAAAATTACCGTGGATAGCAAATTTGTTTAAATATCTCATCAATTGATGCCGAATAAATGAAGGCATGCATGCACAAAATATTTAATTAATTTTGTATGATAAATAATTAGAAAATTCGTACATACATATTAATTTAAAAAAATAATTTACATATTTAAAATAACATGAAAATATGCATGATGGTGCACTAAAATAGAGAGAAAATTAAAACCTGTTACTGAAAATGTCTATAACATAGTACTTGTCAATACCGTGGTTCTTAATGTTATTCACAAGCAGATGGGATTTTTCTAATCCTTAAACGCAAAGGAAGAATAGAATAGAGATTGTTGTTATAAAAGTCCGAGAGGTAGTCACAATTTAAACCTAACCATTTTATACAAGCTGGTTTTCAAGTAGTAATTGATTTTACTTATCAATCCCGAAAACAGTCGTCGCAACAGCTGTGTATGAGGCAATGATAATCGAAAGATGTCCCATTAAAATGTTAAAAGCATGGCAACCCAATTACAGATTTACCAATATTTTTAAAATAAAGCACGCTGTCATCTTTTTAGAGGCCTCGAAGTCTGAGAGGGGGTTGGCGAGCGTAGCTCGCAGGGGGTAGGCCCCCTAGTAAATATTATAAATTTTAGAACTTGAAACATTGAATATAAAATTTGTATATAAAATTAAACCTTGATAGATATGTAAATATATTATGCACAAAATATCGTAGCTATGAGTTTTAATTGTATTAATTTAATTGAAATCAAAAATATAAATAAAATAGAAACACATATTAGTTTCACATCTAATCTGTACGAGGTTTGTATAACACAAGAGCGGAACTATTTTTCACCTGCTTTGTTATTTCACTTATCATTCTTGACATTTCTAGAGAACTTAGAGCCGTTTGCAGGAATTTGCTTGTGAGTGAAATTGATATGTATATGTTAAACACGGCAATTGTAAACGTTTACTGTGTGGGTTTTCAGTATTCTAATTATACGACTACGCACGTTGTCGAAAATTGGATATAATCCACTCGGTGATATCTAGATAAATATTTGAAACAGTTTTGTCTGAAACATGTATAGACGCATAAATAGTTTTCATAAACACTATCTGTAAAAGATAAAGTAAAAAAAAATCAACTAATTATTTACGAAATGCTTTTATGTGACATATTAAATTTACATGTATTTTAACAAAAAGCAACTTTCAACGAACGCCTTTGCGCTAATATATATATATATTTTAATTTGTCACATATACGATTAACAATATCCAATTTTTAAGGATTTTTTTTAATGTTTGTTACCATTCTTCTCCCCTTTAGATGTGGAATTTTAGGAAGTCCTTTCTTAGTGAGCCTCTACGTCCTAGGAAGATTTTTTTTGGCAATTTGAATAATTCTTTGTTCAATAGTTTGGGCTTTGCGTTGATGATCTCCCTAGTCTGGACGTTCTTATATAGAGAGAGATATATCTAGATAACTGTTTCCGTAATAGATTTCGACGCATTATATTATAAAGGTGTAAAGAAGCCCCTCGAATTTTATAGACAGTTTGAATTTCTTCCGTTGCTATAATAACGCATGTCGATTTAGACATCATCATTTGTAATGTTAGAAAATTGAGGGTTTCCGCCAAAGGCATCGCCAAATTAGAAAAACGAACAGAGAAGACCGAGCAATGGTTCGTCAAAATTAGCTTTGAGTTCAAATATCATGACCCAGGACCAGGGCTTAATTTCTAACAAAAAAAGTACCGGAGCCCTAATATTCTGCAGTACTAAAAACCGTAGCGTGCCCCCTACCCCCCCCCCCCCCACCCCCGGTCATAATGCCAATCAAAATATTTATAATTAATATATTACTAGCAAAATTTAAAGCATTTTTTTAAAGCAAAATAAAAATTTTAAATATATCTATCTACATATACTTAGCTGCCAACTGTTCCACTTTTTAGTTATCACTCTTTCCGAATAGAAATCTTTGACTAATTTTAATGATAGTTAATAGCAAAATTCTGCGACTACATATAGTAAGGATTATGATTCGGAAATAGTGTTAACACAAAAAAAGAATAGTTCACAGCTATGCATTTTAATGAAAAAAGAAATGAAATTTAGCAGAAATTAACACTTATATGCTAAAGAATCGAACAAATTTTTTCAATTTCCTATAAAAGGCACATATCTTAAACTATAATCGATCCCTTCCGCATAACAATCTTTCATGTCGAGTCCTTGAAAATAAGATTAAATTAAAAATTTGACCCCGTTATCTGACAGATTCTATGCTTTTCCAGAAAGGGAAAAACACTGCTCGATTGCTTTCAATCAGAATAACAATACACGACAATTATATCTAGATATGTTTAATAAATGTGACTTTGTAAATGCGTGCAGAGCAAAGTCTGAGGATGGATAGCGTTCATAATGAAAAATAAATAGAAACATTACTAACGTTATTTTCGTACTCGTATGCAACAAACAAAATCTCAAGCTGATGGATCTCAAGCTGGAAATATTCTTTTCGGATTAGATATCTAAATTTTAAAAAAATGATCCAATTAAAAAATATCCTAGTATCACAAAAGAAAATCGAACAGAAAGTATATTCATTGCTGGTTCTTTTAAATTGTGCCGCCATACACATGTCGTCGCCATCAATGCCAGGCATAAATCTGCAAATATCGCTAAAAAAAAAAAAAAAAAAAAAAAAAAAAAAAACACGATTTTTGGTTCTCTTGACTCTGAAAAAAATGAGAAAAGGTTTTTTTTATATATATACATGAATAAATAAAATTTTGAATTTCTGACAGATTGAGTTAAGAGTCCGCCCAAGCCAGAAGACTGATATACAAATTGATCCCATTCCATCTCCATCTCCTACCCTACGTGTGCAAAACATTATGTCAGATATAGTGTATTGATAGAAAACAATGCAAAAGTTTCCATATGGAAGGGAAAAGAAAGGGTAATTTAGGCTTCGGTTTTTCAGATGCGCTATTGCACTGGGCTCCGGAGAATTCCGACCAATATTTTAAAATTTACTAAAAACAGAGAAGACAGAACAGATGTGGTTCTTTCTTCGTTCAATGATTTAATTTGTAGTCGTAAGTAGTGGTCGTTCAATGCTTTAAGAACAGAGGTGGACTCCGGCGCAATTTAAGCTCTTTCCATGACCAAAATGTCCCGCTAATAAAATTTTCTCGAACATGCGACCAAACCCAGTCGTTTTTTCTTGCCCAAAAACCGTAGGATACAAAATTTAGTTCAAATCGTCTGAGTCGTTTTTAAGATAAAAAATAGCTTTACTCATAATGACCCATGACCAAAATGACCCACTAATCGGATTTTCTCGACCATGTCACCTAGCATAATGAGTTGCTCATGCCTAAAAACCGTAGGATACAAAATTTAGTTCAAATCGTCTTAGCCGTTTTTAAGATAAAAGTAACTTGACCCATAATGACCCATGATCAAAATGACACAATAATCCATATTTCTCGAACATGTGTACTAGCCCAAACGTCTTCTTGTGCCGAAAACCAAAGGATGCTATATTTAGTCTAAATAGTCTGAACCGTTTTTTAGATAAAATTAGCTTGACCCACAGTGACCCAAAAATGATCCACTAATCGAATTATCTCGAACATGTGACCTAATCCAATGATTTTATCGTGCCCGAAACTCGTAGGATACAAAAATTTAGTCAAAATCGTTTGAACCGTTTTTTTAGCTACAATTAGCTTTCCCCTTAGCCATGATGACCCAAAATGACCCATAAATCAAAGTTTCTCGAACATGTGACCTAGCCGAATGGTTTTCTGGTGCCCCAAAACGGTAGAATACAAAATTTCGTAAAAATCGTTAGAGCCGTTTTTAAGATAAAATTTGCACATACACACACACACACACACACACACACACACATATATATATATATATATATATCATATCATATATTCCAATACGAGCAAATCTTGTGTGTGTTTTTGTGTGTTTATGTAAACTAGATGGAACCCGTCAAAATTTGACGGCAAAAAACTTGATAGTACCATAAAAATAAAATTCATAGCTGCTTTAAAATGTTTGAAACTTTTGCAGAATAATTCAAATAAATAAAAAGCCCACTTTGAATTAAAGCTAGGTTGAAGAACAGCAATTGGCTAAGTTTCACTGGCACATGTACTCGCGGAATTTCTTTCATCTGACACATTTAGTGCTGTTGTGCAAGTAAATGGTAAGTGCCCCCTTGGGGAGGGGGAAATGGCGGGATGGACCAAGGAGATGCATAACCTGAATAAGCAGTCAAAGACCTTTCAAACAATATGTAACATGAGGGGTGTGTGCAAAATTTTAAAAAGTACCCCCTTGGGGGGGGGTAAAGTAGGGGATGGACACGGAACATGCATAATATGATTAAGTGGTCACAGACCTTTCCAACGATATATAACATGAGGGTTGTGTGCAAAATTTAGAAAAGTACCTCTTTGGGGGGGGGCAAAGCGGGGAGATGGACATCAGAGATATGCATATGATTAAGCAGTCACAGACCTTTCCAACGATATATGACATGAGGGTTGTCTGCAAAATATTTAGAAAAGTACCCCCTTGGGGGAGGGGGGGGGGCAAAGTGGGGAAATGGACATTGGAGATATGCATATGATTAAGCAGTCACAGACCTTTCCAACGATATATGACATGAGGGTTGTCTGCAAAATTTAGAAAAGTACCTCTTTGGGGGGAGGGGCAAAGCGGGGAGATGGACATCAGAGATATGCATATGATTAAGCAGTCACAGACCTTTCCAACGATATATGACATGAGGGTTGTCTGCAAAATTTAGAAAAGTACCCCCTTGGGGGAGGGGGGGGCAAAGTGGGGAGATGGACATTGGAGAGGCATAATATCATTAAGCGGTCACAGACCTTTCCAACAATATATGACATGAGGGGTGTCAACAAAATTTAGAAAATTGCCCCCCTTAAGGAAGGGGGAAAGTGGCGGGATGGACCCCGGAGATGCATAACATGAATAAGCAGTCAAAGACCTTTCCAACAATACGTAACATGAAGGGATTGTGCAAAATTTACAAAAGTACCCCCTTGGGGGGGGCAAAGTGGGGGGATGGACACCGGAGATGCATAATATGATTAAGCGGTCACAGACCTTTTTAACGATATATAACATGAGTGGTATGTGCAAAATTTAGAAAAGTGCCCCAATTGGCAGGGGGGGGGGGATGGACCACACAGATGCATAACATGAAAAGGCAGTCACAGGCCTTTCGAACGATATATCATATGAGTGGTGTCAACAAAGAAAAGTCTCCGCCCCGTGTAGGCAAAACATACTCCCTCCCCCGCCGCCATAATTATTGATGCGGACTCATTTTTTAAATTCGTTCGCACCCCGCTTCTCCCGCAAAATGTTGTGAATTTTAAAAACTCCCCTTCCGAATTTTTTTATACCAAAAGCACTTATGTCCGTCGTCTGCATGCAGAGTTTTATGCTTACAGACGCCAGACACAACAACACACACACAGACAGACGTTTACCGACATTAATAGTATAGATGATACTCAGTGCCTACACATTTCACCCTTTATAATTCAGCCAATGAGTTGACGGTTGTTCATTTCCAGAAACGAAACAATAATTCTTTAGGATGAATTTTGTTTGTTTGATACACCGTGGCAGAATGCGTGCAATGAAGCGACAGGCGTCACAAACTTTTTAGGGCACCTGCAGACTAAAAACATATAATCAATCTTCGCAGGAAAAAAATCCTAGATTTCGTCAAATGATCACGGGAAAAACACTAATTTCATCAAAGGATCATGTAAAACGTGAATTTTGTTAAAAGGCCACAGAAAAACGCGATTTACACAAAAGATGAGCAAATTTTGTCAAAGAATCGCAAAACAGGAAATTTCACCCAAAGATAGCGCTTTCTTGCCAAACTTCGTCTAAAAATTGCGGAATAAAATGTATTTTATCAAAAAATCGCTGGAAAACGCACATTTCGTTAAAGTATCGCGAAAAAAATGCGAATTTCTTCAAAGATTGCTGAAAAAACGCAAATTTCATCGAAGGATTGCTGAAAATTCATGAATCTTATCAAAAGGCAGCAGAGAAAATGTGATTATTATCAAAGCATTGCGAAAAAAGAAAATTTCGTCTAAGGATCACAGAAAAACGCAAATTTCATAAAAGAATCGTGGAAAAAAACGCAAATTTCGTGAAAAAAAAAATCGCAGAAAAAACACAAATTTCGTCAAATTATCGCTGAAAAAAAAACACGAATTACGTCATAGGATAGCTGAAAAAATTATGAATCTCGACAAAAAAAGATACAGAAAAAAATGCGAATTTCATTAAAGAATCGCGAAAAAAAATGCGAATTTTGTTAAAGCATTGCGCAAAGAATGTGAATTTTTTGAAAGGTTCGTGTGAAAAATGAAACTGTCTGTATTAAAAACAGCACACACACAAACATCTATACAAACCTCAATACACACAAACATATTATAGGCAGGGCTTGAAATTCAATTTTTCCAAAGACGGGAGTCTCCCTACCAACATTTTTAAATGGAGGGGAGTTGTAATGTTTGGGAGGGAGAAAAAAAATCTTTAAACCCCACTATTCTTTTACGTGCTATTTAAAGAATTACATTAATGCAGACATGACAAAATACCATTGAAAAAATTAAGTCAACTGAGAATGATTATGTAAAATGTTTATTTTTATTATAAAAAAGGCAAGAAAGTTAAGTTTTATATATGCAGTGTATTTTTCAAGTTCCATTAAATGTGTTAGGGACCCTTAACAATTAGGTTGTTAAATAAATTTCTGACTTTAGATTTTACTTGATTGAGATTCACCGATCGATCGTAGAAAAGACGCAAAGTTCATCAATCTGTCGTAGAAAAAACGCTAAGTTCGTCGATCTGTCACAAAAAAACGCAAAGTTCGTTAATCAGTCGTGGGAAAAAAGCAAATTTCGTCGATCGATTGCAGAATAAACACAAAGTTCGTCGATCTGTCCCCAAAAAATGCAAGGTTCGTCGATCAGTCACTTAAAAAACGCAATGTTCGTCTATCTGTCGCAGAAAAAACGCAAAGTTCGTTGATCAGTCGCAGAAAAAAATGCAACGTTCGTTGATCTGTCACGGAAAAAACGCAAAGTTCGTCGATCAGTTGCGGAAAAAAGCAAATTTCGTCGATCGATTGCGGAATAAATGCAAAGTTCGTCGATCAGTCAGGGAAGAAAGAAAAATTTCGTCGATCGATTGCGGAATAAACGCAAAGTTCGTCGATATGTCCCCAAAAAACGCAAGGTTCGTCGATCAATCGCTTAAAAAACGCAATGTTCGTCGATCTGTCGCAGAAAAAACTCAAAATTCGTTGATCTGTCACGGAAAAAACCACAAAGTTCGTTGATCAGTCACGGAAAAAACACACAGTCCGTCAATCAGTTGCGGGGAAAAAAAATCACGAAATTTATCGTTCGGTTGCAGGTAAATTAAATAATGCAAATTTCTCCAAAAATGCTGAAATTTTTTGGGCGGGAGGCTCCCGCTCATGATCTTTTTTGGGCGGGATTTCAAAATTTTCTGTGCGAATCCCGCCCTGATAGGTATAGTTTTAATCTGAAATAATATACTGAACTTGAACTAACTTTTGAAAAATCGGGTTAACCCAAATCCAACTTGCTGAAATCTACACTCAGTCTGAAATCGACTCGAACCATAAAGACAGTTAACCCAACTTGCAACAAAAATAATTATTTTCTGTGAATTTTCTGATTTTTTCTTTTCTCAGAAATGCTGTAGTCATTTTGTCCCCCAATTTTGCCCTTTACAATTCAGCCAATGAGTGGAGGGGGCCAAAGGAGCGTTCCTTATCACAAACGAAAGATGAGATACGTTCGTTTGATGTCGTTGTTGAAAATTTATGGATTTCTATTATTAAAGTAATTTTTTCATTTTACCGTATTTATTTTCTTTTTGTGTTGTATGTATTTTGCTACTTTGAATTTTTTTAAACTAACCCTTTTTTTTTTTTTTTTTTTTTGCAGAGTGAGAGAGAGAGATTTAGTAATTTGGTGACACGAAGTTCAGCAAATTCTTAAAATCCACAAATCGTTTCCAATGTAAACAATGAAATTTACAATTAAGTTGCAAGTGCAAAATTTCAGTTTTTTAAAATTTTCATGTCATTCTGTACACATTTTAATATGTCATTCTGATCATTATACATATTTAGTTATGCATTATGAATTATTTACTTGACCTTTACTTTTAATATTTTAAATATTTCAAACTTACAGCTGAATGTAATTATTAAAACATTTGAAATACTGCATTCGAAAAATGAAATTTCAGCTTAGAAACTCGACAATTAAAAAATTTAAAGTAGAAAGTACTTATGATATAAAAAGAAGAAAAAAAAATACACCAGAATTTATCTGTATTACGAAAGCGGGAAAAATGATTTTCTGTGCTATACGAAAAGATATCCAAATAACTCAATCATGAACATAGAAATAGGTATCGGTTTTTATGTTCAGGTGCATTCAATCCAAACTTGAAACTTTTAAAACGGTCATTGAATGAATGAAATTAATCTCCGCCTTTCACATCCAGAAAACTTGCTGTGTCGCCAATTATGTTTATATTTTATATATATATAAAAAAATAATAATTCAGGCACTTTTCCGTTATACGGACACCATTGTCGCCAAACATACATACATACATACATTTTGGCATAGTATCCGTATAACAGAAAAGTACTAAAGTTCATGGTTTAAAATCACAATAAAATATCATGAAATTTATTGATTAGTTGTGGGAAAATATCAGGGAAATAATGTGTTTTTCATGAATTTTTTGTTTTGTTAACAATGTGGTTAGAGAGACAGGGAGAAATCCAGAAAACTTGCTGTGTCGCCAATTATGTTTATATTTTATATATATATAAATAATAATTCAGGCACTTTTCCGTTATACGTACACTATTGTCGCCAAACATACATACATACATTTTGGCATAGTGTCCGTATAACAGAAAAGTACTAAAGTTCATGGTTTAAAATCGCAATAAAATATCATGAAATTTATTGATTAGTTGTGGGAAAATATCGGGGGAAATAATGTGTTTCTGTGAAATTTTTTGTTTTGTGTTGTTGTGTTTAATTGTAAGCATTCATTATAATTTTCAGTGCATTATTAAATTGAAATTTTTGTTTAAAATATGTAAACAAAACAGTGACCAGAAACCTGCACAATTTCTAATATAGATAGATAGATGCATGCATGTAGTACTTTTAATTATTTGGTAAAAATACTGTGATCGTCACTGAGAAAACCTGAATTTAACCTAAAAGTAATTGTCGAGTGTTTAAGCTGAAATTTCATTTTACGAATACAGTATTTCAAATGTTTTAATAATTACATTTAGCTGTAAGTTTGAAATATTAAAAGTAAAGGCCAAGTAAATAATTAATAATGCATAACTAAAAGTAATTGTCGAGTGTTTAAACTAATTTCATTTTACAAATACAGTATTTCAAATGTTTTAATAGTTACATTCAACTGTAAGTTTGAAATATTAAAAGTAAAGGCCAAGTAAATAATTAATAATGCATAACTAAAAGTAATTGTCGAGTGTTTAAACTAATTTCATTTTACGAATACAGTATTTCAAATGTTTTAATAGTTACATTCAGCTGTAAGTTTGAAATATTAAAAGTAAAGGCCAAGTAAATAATTAATAATGCATAACTAAAAGTAATTGTCGAGTGTTTAAACTAATTTCATTTTACAAATACAGTATTTCAAATGTTTTAATAGTTACATTCAGCTGTAAGTTTGAAATATTAAAAGTAAAGGCCAAGTAAATAATTAATAATGCATAAGTAAAAGTAATTGTCGAGTGTTTAAGCTGAAATTTCATTTTACGAATACAGTATTTCAAATGTTTTAATAGTTACATTCAACTGTAAGTTTGAAATATTAAAAGTAAAGGCCAAGTAAATAATTAATAATGCATAAGTAAAAGTAATTGTCGAGTGTTTAAGCTGAAATTTCATTTTACGAATACAGTATTTCAAATGTTTTAATAGTTACATTCAACTGTAAGTTTGAAATATTAAAAGTAAAGGCCAAGTAAATAATTAATAATGCATAACTAAAAGTAATTGTCCAGTGTTTAAGCTGAAATTTCATTTTACGAATACAGTATTTCAAATGTTTTAATAGTTACATTCAGCTGTAAGTTTGAAATATTAAAAGTAAAGGCCAAGTAAATAATTAATAATGCAAAACTAAATATGTATAATGATGAGATTTTTTTTTTTCTTGAATTATTCAGTGAAACTCGTCTTATAAATGTACGCAAATAATTCACGTCAAAATCTTAAAATAACAAAGTTTTCTTTCGTGTTTAGCTATGCTTAATAACCAAAAAAGCTTGATTAATACAAAAATTATTTGGTAAAAATACTGTGATCGTCGCTGAGAAAACCTGAATTTAATCATATCACACAGAATTACATATTAAAAGTTTAAAATTAGTTTGTTTACATCGGAAACGATTCGCGGAATTTCGTGCCACGAAATCTCTCTCTCTCTCAAAAAAAGGGTTAGTTATAAAAAATTCAAAGTACTAAAATACATACGACTTAAAAAGAAAATAAATACGGTAAAATGAAAAAATACCTTAATAAAAGAAATCTATAAAGTTTCAACAACCGAACAACCAAATGGAACACATACGCTTCTAGAGAGAGGAAAAAGCCTTCACCTCATTGGCTGGAACATCGCGTCTGAAGATAGTAAAAGCCTCTAGCTGATTAGCTGAATGCTCGCGCATGCGTATAAATAGCATTTTTGCACGAAAAACTAAAAAGCAGGTTAGCTTTAAGTATATGGATTTTATCTTAAAAACGGCTCTATCAATTTTGACAAAATTTCGTATCCTACCGTTTTGGGACACCAGAAAACCATTGGGCCAGGTCACGTGTTCGGGAGAAAATTCAATTCGTGGGTCATTTTATGTTATCATGGGTCAAGGACAAGCTAATTCTATCTAAAAAACTTTTCAAACGATTTTAACTAAATTTTGTATTTTACCATTTTCGGGCACGAGAAAACTATTGGGCTGGGTCACATGTTCAAGAACTTTCGATTAGTGGGTCATATATGGGTCAACGCGGGTTAAGTTAATTTTATCTAAAAACGGCTCTAACTATTTTGATTAAAATTTGTATCCCACGAGTTTCGGGCACAACAAAATCATTGGGCTAGGTCACGTGTTCGAGAATATTCGATTAGTGTGTCATTTTTGGGTCACCGTGGGTCAAGCTAATTTTATCCCTAAATTTTGCATCCCATGGTTTTCGGGCACGAGATGAATGTCGAGCTAGGTCACGTGTTCGAGTAAATTCGATTAGTGGGTCATTTTGGTCATGGGTCATTATGGATCAAGCTATTTATCTTAAAACGGCTTAGACGATTTGAATTAAATTTAGTGTCTGATGTTTTTGGGGCACGAGAATAATATTGGGCTGGGTCACATGTTCGGGAACGTTCGATTAGTGAGTCATTTTTGGGTTGGGTTGGGTTGATTATTGACGGCCAATTATCTACACTTGGGATATAGGCCCGGGGGTAGTGCCCTTCGTGGGGGTCTTTCTAAGGGAACCTAACCCGTATTTACGCATGGATAAATACACGGCTCGAAGAAAACCACGAAAACTCCGAACGATTAGGCCGACGGGCGCGATTGGGATCGAACCCAGCACCTCCCGTCTACCAGCTTCGAGAGCAGAACCTCTCAGAAACTGGTGGGGCGTCATTTTTGGGTCATTGTGTGTCAAGCTAATTTCATCTAAAAAACGACTCTAACGATTTTGATTACATTTTGTATCCTACGAGTTTCGGGCACGAGAAAATCATTGGGCTAGGTCACATGTCCGAGAAAATTCGATTAGTGGGTCATTTTTGGGTCATTGTGGGTCAAGCTAATTTTCTCTTAGAAGCAACTCAAACTATTTACACTAAATTTTGCATCTTAGGGTTTTCGGGCAAGAGAAGAGTGTTGGGCTACGTCACATGTTTGAGAAAATTCAACTAGTGGGTCATTTTGGTCATGGTTTCATTATGGGTCAAGCTATTTTATCTTAAAAACGGCTCAGACTATTTACACTAAATTTTGAATCCTATGGTTTTAGGGAACGAGAAGACTATTGGGCTACGTCACATGTTCGAGAAATTTGGATTATTGTGTCATTTTAGTTATGGGTCATTATGGGTCAGAATATTTTTATCTTAAAAACAGCTCAGACGATTTGAGCTAAATTTTGTATCCTACGGTTTCGGGGCACGTGATAATCATTGTGCTTTTCACATGTTCGAGAAAATCCAATTAATGGGTCACTTTGGTCATGGGTCATTATCTGTCAAGCTATTTTATCTTAGAAACGGCTCAGACTATTTACACTAAATTTTGCATTCTATGGTTTTGGAGGAAAAAAAAGACTGTTGGGCTAGGTCACGTATTCGAGAAAATTCAATTAGTGGGTCATTTTGGTCATGGGCCATTATGGGTCAAGATATTTTATCTTAAAAACGTCTCAGAGGATTTGAACTAAATTCAGTATCCTACAGTTTTAGGGAACGAGAAGACTAATAGGCTAGGTCACATGTTCGAGAAATTTCGATTAGTGGGTCATTTTGGTCATTGGTCATTATGGGTCAAGTTATTTTTATCTTAAAAACGGCTCAGACGATTTGAATTAAATTTTGAATCCTACGGTTTTTGGGCACGAGCAAATCATTAGGCTAGGTCACATGCTCGAGAAAATCCGATTAGTGGGTCATTTATGGGTCACTGTGGGTTAAGCTAATTTTATCTAAAATTCGGCTCGACTGTTTAGACTAAAGTTTGCATCCTCTGGTTTTCAGGAAGAAGCAGACTGTTGGGCTAGGTCACATGTTCGGGAAAATTCGATTAGTTGGTCATTTTGATCATGGGTCATTATGGGTCAAGCTATTTTTTTCTTAAAAACGGCTCAGACGATTTGAACTCGACGATTGACGATTTTGTGTCCTACGGTGTTTGGGCACGAGAAAATCATTTGGCTAGGTCACATGCTCGAGAAAATCCGATTAGTGGGTCAGTTTGGCTCACTGTGGGCCAAGCTAACTTTATTTAGATAACGGCTCACATTATTTTGACTAAATGTTATATCCTACGGATTTCGGGCACGAAAAGACAATTGGAATTGGTCACATTTTCGAGGAAATTTGATTAGTGGGTCATTTTGGTCATGGGTCATGATATTTGAACTCAAAGCCAATTTTGACAGAGCATAGCTCGGTCTTTCTTACTCGTATATATATATATATATATATAACCGCACACAAGATTTCCTCGTATTAGAATATATGGTATGCAAAATCTCAGGAACAAATTTACTTAAAAAATGAACATGGTACCACTCGATTCAGCATGCAAAAATACATTAAAACAAGCATTTGACACATAAATATAATATCCGATTTTTAGAATTTATTTAAAAGTTTTATCCCCTTTTTACCCTGCTTAGGGGTGGAGATTTGGAAAATCCTTTATAAGAGCGCCTGTATATCCTAGGAAATTTTTTGTCACCAATTTGCATGATTCGAGGTTCAGTAGTTTGGGTTTTGTGTTGATGATCTCCCCTGTCAGCCCTTTCTTTTATATATACAGATTTTTATAATAGATCATTTCAAAAATTGTATTTTACAGTGTTTTTACACGATTGAAATTTTGAATTATCTGCCTCTTATTTGTTTCAAACAAATTTTATGACAAATTATCATTATTAATAGAAAAACTCAAGTTGAAACAGCTTGAAATATTGAGTATTCTTTTTTCGGCAAGAAAATAAATTATATTATAAGAAAAAATGTAATTTTATTTTTGTCTCTAAATAAGTTTTCTTTTTAATGTATGATAAAATTATTAAAATGTTTATAAAATATATTCTAAAAAATAAGAATATTTATAATTATATCACATATTTTACTTTTTAAAAGACATCAGAATCACAGTATTTTTTGCATTGAAAGGAAAGTACGAAAACTAAAAAACTTTCATCTATCTATCTATATATATATATCTAACATATATATATGTATATATATATTGAAATACACACACATACATAAATATATATCTGTGTGTGTGGGTGTTTAGGTAGGTTTAGATGTATATGTAGCATAAAGAAAGAATTGAATAAATGAATAAGAACTTTTTCTTGTGGGAATAATTACCGGGACTGCTGATGTTAATAAATTTCTTGGTTGCCCGCAAGGGATTTTGTTCTTCTGTAAATGTAAGAAGACAGTGTCAATATAAATGGTCTAGAACATGTTCTTGTTCTTAATGACTGTTTTGTTGATAAAATAGTAAATGTGAGAAACAGCTATCTTTAGGCTAATATACCTAGGGAATATGAACGACTTCTTAGAGAAAAGAAAATGCATAAATAAGTTGACGCTTCAGAGAATTCTGACATAATGTGTGAAAATTTCTCCTAAGATAATATTGCTTTGATGTTATCAATAAATAAAATGAGAAACATTTACATGATGTATTGTGGATACTTATGCGACATTTTTTTTTTCTGAATGAATTATTTATACTAATGCTTTACCCTCCTATTAGCTATTTTATTAAAGTAAACCGATTCCTTTAATATATATTAAAATTATAAAAAAAATTGTAGGTCATAAATTAATAGTGGAAGGTATTCAGTTTTGTAATTAAAAATATACCTTCCCTGAATGATTATTTCGAAAGTTTAGGATATTCTTTTCTAAATTTAAATGTTGATTATTTTTACAAAATTACTTTCAGAGAACTTAAATTTTTTAATTAATTTTAAGTTGTAATATTCTAAAAATGTAATGTTATATTTTTCCTGAAATTTTGAAAAACGACTTATATAACAAAACGCATTTATTTAAAAAAAATGTTTAATGGTATATAATGTTATTGTAATGTTATATAATGTTATATCTATATTATATAATGTTATATCTATGTTATATCTATATGTTATATCTAATGTTATATCTATAATCTATAATGTTATATAATGTTATTGTAAAAATAATTGTTTTATGGTTTTACTTCGTAGTCTGTTCCAATAAAATTAAAATTGTTAATGACCTCGGATAGAAATTCGGTCTGTTTGGAAACCTGATTGTAGACGTTCAATCTTTTTCAAATATACTTTTATTAATAAGGTATTAATACCTTTTCGTGAGAGTTTTCTTATTTAAAATAGAGTGTTCATGTATATACATATACATATATAATATTTGTATCCGAACACTAAAGTAAAATCGGATATATTTTGGTCCTTAAGCGATATTTGTTTGAACTAAGTTGTAATAGTCTTACACTATTTTATTAAATTGGTAAATATTAAGCACAATAATGTGTTTTCAATAAAATGGTGTATGTAGCATTTTGTTGAAAGGAATATAAAATGTAATAGAATTACATTTTTATCTGTAGAAAGAAATGTTTTCAAGTAATCTATTATCATGTTGTACTATATCTAACATAGTAAATTTGGTGTACGTTATTTAAATTCACTATGTCATATTTAATAAAACTCTATATATGGCATTTCGAATTTCTTAGATGACGCAAAAACCTACTCGAATAAACAACCGTCTATTAGTGAAAATTGTTGGGTCAATTTTAACATTTTGATTACGAGTTGAGGTACTGTAAGTCCCAGCGACTATTTTGTTATTCTAATTGTAAAAATTTTTGAAAATTATTGCTGCCATACATTTGCACTAGTATATATTAAAGAGATTTCTTTCACAACGAAAAATTTTCAAAAACTGTGGTATGATTAATTATAACCTGTAATCGAAAAGTTAAGTTGAATACAATTTCAGTATGTCATTTATGTTGTGTGTGAAAGCGTTTAAAGAATACACAGTGATGCAGAAAATAATTTGTATGCCATGGCATCTATTTGCGGGTATTTCTAAAAAGTGCGTGTTTATCCGCTGAAATTAATTTTCGTATACTATGTGTTATATGTTTAATATAAATAAATTTATAAACAGGGGTGCACAAATATTTTTCATGTGTTGTCATTTATGTATGGAAATTGTAAAATATATGTTTTCTCTTGTATAATAGTTTTTGCAGCTGGCATTAAATTTTAGTACACTGTATAAGGTATGTAAAAACCAACATATCACATTAAAAAAATACAAATATGAGTTAAAATACACAGAAGACTGAAAAAAGACAAACAATTCGTTTAAAGTATTTTATACTACTGTTTGTGCAAACAGTTTATTATAATATATTCGAATCGTTACGTTTGCATGCAAGTCCTTTATGATATGGTTTGTAAAATTGAAGATTGAATTAATAAAAATATAAAACATTTCAATTAAAAAAAAAGGATTTTTTATCCTGTATATTTATATGTCGTTTAATATTTTATTTTATTTCTCAAATAAATTAACTTTCTGAAAATAAATATTTAAAGTTAAAGATTGTAGGTCTTACGATATATGCATAATAAAAGAATATTTATGATATATTAATTATTATATTGGAAAATCGAATACCAAAATTTATTTCATTTGATTTAATTTTTGTTTAAGTTTCACAAGAAGTATTTTCCTGTTGTTATAAAAAAACATTTCATTTATAATATCATTTAAGCATATGCGAAATGACTATTGTAAATACAAAACATGTATCAAACAAAGTATATCGCGTCCCTAAATTCAATTATCTTTCAGAAAAATGTTTTCGACTTTTGAAAAAGCTTCCCCTTATTTAAGCGCAGCAGATGTTCTATTAATTGAAATATTTCACTGAAAATTGTATTGATCCCTCTTGAAAGATACATTTTAAATATTCCGTATTTAATATATATATATATATATATATATATTGTTTTAAATGGCATTACTTACTTTATACACTGAGTTTGATAGGAAATTACAATTTGTATATTGATTTAAATTATTATTATTATTCTGAGACAGATTTTACTTCCGTTGTAAATCTTCTGACGAAAAGAAAATAGAAGCTACAAATTTCTAAACGTGGAGAATTGCTCTTTCTCTTACTTTAAGTAATCTTATGACAACATGACATAAATATTACAAGAAGAAAATTGAACTGTTTTAACTTATATCTATCTCATTAAATTTCCTTGCCTTTTTGAAATTACTAATATCACGTAAAATATATTTAAGCTAGTTAGAAACACATATATAGTTGCGTTTACACATAAGACCTCCCAACACACTCAGAAAAATGATTTTTTTCAAATTTGAGTAAATCAATGTTATAATTTTTTTATGAAACTTTTTGTTTCAAATATGATGACACAATGCTTTCAATTCTGAAATACCAGAAATACACAGCATATTGAAACATGGACATACTAAAAACTCTGAGGTATATTTTTAAAACATGGAGATTCTCAAAAATGATTAGAATCAGTTCAAACGCATTTTTAATTCATGGAAATACTCAAAATTGAGCGCATAGAAGTCGGTTCATACTCATTTTTGAAACAAGGACATACTCAAATATGAGCACATGGTGTTTTATTCTTGAGTGTGTGCATGTGTTCAGAAATGAGTCTATACATGTTTCAAACTTGAGTAATTTTGATTCGGAGCCATTTCGACTATGCGACATACTCAGATTTGAGTATTTGTTTGCCCAGTTTTCAAAATGACGGTTTTAGATTGCAGGGTTAAATAAAAATGTCTGCTTTTCAAAGAAAATTTATACGATTATGCATGTGTTGAGTATTGAAAAACGTATTTGCTTAAGATTGTCCGATATTTGGGAATGTCCGTATATATATATCAATATGGATGAAATAGTAAAAGATTATTTTTAAAAAAAAAACGCAAAATAATTTTGAAAAAATTTCCTCTAAACCGCAATCTAACGCAATTATTTTAAGTATATATTTCCTTAAACAATTCTTCGATGCTGTTTAACAATTTTGTGTGTGTAGCAAACTGCTGTAAGTTTACCCTTACTATGTTTTTCAAGATAAGTCATTTTGCTTATTTAGCAACAATATATACCTACACCCATTTCATACATATTCTTTAAACATACATTGAATAATACTATAAAAATCAATAAAAAAGCTTCAACAGGATAATAATCAATATTTTATCCAATATCGAATTCTTAAATCACAGTATTATTTTCCAAAATTTAAACTATCCCAAAATCTATATCTGCATATCGAACAACAAAGTAAACGAAAACTTTATTCTCCCAAAAATTTTTCACTAATATTTCAACAAACAAATAAGACAATCAAAACGACCACTCACCTCTATTATCACAATTTGCCTTCATTATACCGACGAATTTCCTATTCAACATAAAATATGACGACGAATTAATCCATCATAAACAAACACTAATTTTTTTCGCATTCCTAAACCTCTAGACGTTCACCATTTTTAACGCATGCCACACACTCTGACATCATAATTGCTTTAATTATTGGAAATTGTCATAGAATATACGGGAGCACATTTAAACATGTATTTATTATATGACGTCACATGACAGACTCAACATAAAATAAAACGAGTAACAGAAAAAAAGGAGATCGCCCAGAACGCGCCATCTATTAATATAACATATATAATTTTGTATATATCTAAATATTGTGCCTTATATTAGAAATAAACGATAAATTTAAATGTAAAATCCCCCTTATAATAGGTAAAAGATATAGCTTTTTTTTAATTATTCGGGTTAAGAACGCATGCTTTGAAATATATATCTTGCAGCAAATCTGAATTATTTTGTCTGCTGAAAAACAATTCTAACGTTTCATCAAATATAGTGGGAGAAAGATACATTACCTCCAAGGGGACGACAGATCTAACACGTTTGGGGACCAGTGCCATAAATGTTAAATAGCTCTTTTAGGTAGCTTTTAATACAAAAAAGTATAAAGCTACCTATTGCAGCCGTTCGGAGGAAAGCAATTCCGGAAAATTTTGGTATATTTTCACCGACCATGACCCCCAGAACCCAAAACCATCCTCCGTTCAAATGTTGATTTATATATATATATATACATATATGTCGTGTTTCCAAGTTCAAATCCGGGAAGAAGGCAGTCGTGCTCGTGATAAATAGGGTTAGCTATGTTATTGGTTTCCCTTTTAGTTCGCATCAGGCGGCCGGGTGGTATCATCAACAACAAGAAATGTCAGTCCATATTTTTGTCGAAGAACCTTTTATTTCCAGTTTAAGACATCTCTTCAGGGAAAATGCTCATTAGCCAACGCTAAACGAAAAAAAATACAACGTTCCATTATTTTCTAGAATCCGTCCCGATTCTTTTAGCAAAACCCCAGAGTCCAAAAATCCTCTCCGAATCAGGATGATCGTGTTTTTAAACTAGCTTGCGTAATAATACAGAATACGTCACGTGACCCACTTCTATCGAATCAAAAGGTCTCTTTTGGAACTTTATCAATATTTCCGGTGGATTTATTTTGTTGTAAAATGCAAAAACTTTCTACGCCCATCCAGAATATTCCATAATCTCGTACCAGATGCCTGTCATATCAACAAACCAGCTTATCTGTTTTTGAGGCTGTAGCTAAACTTCGAATTTAATACGTAATAAAAATAATAAGAAGAAAAGAAAATGAATCTTTATAAAAGGGAAAAAAAAGAAAGAATTAAAGTTTTTCGGAAATATTTTGATATTTAATAATAGGATAACTTTATGAAATAAGGTTTTTTGAGCGGAATATTTTAAGAGATACGATATTTTAGCATTTAAATAAAGAAGTTATAGCAATTTGACCACACGGGAATAATACTAATGAATTTTAATAATGGATTAAAATAAAGATGTTCTATTTAAAGAATAAATTAAAAAAGCTATCGCCATTTTTAGAATAACTACATTCGAATAAATATTATTAAGTGGATTAGGAATAATTGGCTTTACATATGGATAGTAAAAGGCTATTTTAAGAATGAGAATTATTTTAATAAGCTGGGTTATATACCGAATATTATTGAATGGACAAATTTTATAGAATAATTGCGGAAAAAATTTAAATTTTGTAATATTATCCCCCCTCCCTAAAGATTTTGGATGAAATTAATAGTTAAGTAACTATAAATTCAGACAATATAAATTTAATACTTTAGAAATTTGAATTTTGACTAGTATAAATTTAGAGACTGCCAACAAGGAGATGGGGAATTTCTGAAGAACTGGAAGACAAAAACAAAAACAAAAATAAAATAATAGTAATCAATTAAAATTAATAGATAAATAAAAATAAAGCTACGAGCATTTCCCCTGTAAAATAATACAAGAAATGGTTACAATCTCACTTACCATTTGTAAGTGCACAAGAAAAATACAATAACAATAAATAATAAATATTAATAAACAGGAAAAACAGGATAATAATAGTAACAGAATTTTGCTTTTACCAAGTTCACAAGCTTTAGAATAAGTAGTCACTAGCAAATTATTAAAACAAAGTTTTTTTTTTTTTTTTTTTTTTTTTTTTAAATTTCGACTTAATTCAAATTTGAGTTCATTAGATCCAACTGTTTTATTTCAGTCTCTTTCTTGGATCGTGATAAGTCCTCATTTTGTTTTTTAAAAAAATGGTTACTGCAGTCCCTTTCTTAAAAATACAGTTTTTATGTAAAGGCTGAAAATAAAGACATTACTCCATCAAAATTTTAAAACTGTAGTCATTCTTACCAATACTTTATAATGACCTTATAATGCTAGCACTTGTCACAACATCTTCTCTTAAGTATCACATTAATTTTCTCACATAATAAACAAGTCAAATTACCTCTTGGTCGTTTATTGTACTTGGAATATGTTATCTTTGTTATATTCCTGTGGGATTTGTTATATTTCTGTTGGGATCCCACCATCTTTAACTAATATTTGTCAAACATTTTTTCACTAATAAATAATATAACTCTTCAATAATATAAATAAATGCTATAATAAAATTCAATTCATAAACATAACAATAATAACTTTCAATATAACTAATACTTCACAACATATTTAGTAATTCATAATATAATTCAATAGTAGAAATAATAATATAATAACATCAGTATAATTTAAGAAAATATCACAGTTTGTTTATTTATTGTTAGGAAAAATATTGGTTGAGGATAAAATAATTACATAGCAAATAAATAAATTTCTTATTTTTTTAATTATATAAGAAAGTATTTTTGCCAGTCGAAAGTATACAAAAAAAATAATATATAATAATTTCAAAATCCAAATAAATTTAAATCTAAATATTTAGAAATTGAACTCTCAACCATTAGTTCCTTACAATAATTTTTTCCTCTGATACCCTTTTACAAAATTATACTGTTAAGTTATAAGTATTCATATCCTAAATGCAGAGAGTTTTTTTTTTTTTTTGGCAAACTTAGAATAAATAAAGACAATAAATAACAAATAAAAAATGTTAATTTTAGCTGAGAAATGGAATACAAAGGCAATTAGTTTAGATACTTAATTTTCTATTGTCACACCAAAACAATCACTGTAAAATCACATCATCACTATCCAATCATTTATATGTTTGTATAATTATAGAAATATTTATAAACGGTTACTATTTGATTATCTATTGAAGTAAATAACATAATATTAAATTTTTGAAACAATTGGTTTAACAAAAAGTAAATAAAGTAAAAATAGTTTATTTTGATATAGAATTAAAACATTTAATTTCATTTTTCAACATCAATTTGACAATTCCTAAAATCAAAATACACATCTTATGCCTGCATAAGGTGTCTACTCAACCTCAAAAACTCTCAAAAACAAGTAAATATTTTAGTTGATCAGGCTAAAATATAACCACAATGTTGAAATAAAAGCTGTGACATTTATTTTAAATTTTAAAATATTAAACTTTCAAAAATGGGTAATATCTCTGTTGTACACCAAAGACATACCTGATAATGTTGAAACTAGAGTAATAAGAGATATTTAAAGAATTAGAATTTATTCTATTGTTTTTACTTTAGTTTGATTTTGTGATGGTGATTGTGATGTCTGTGGTGATTTTGATTGTTGTTTGGGTTGCTCATGAAATAGTCTGAAGTTATCTGGTGAAAAATAGGGTCGTAATTTAGACGCATGTACAATAACTGAATTTAATTTAGTCTCATAATTAAATTTGTCTATTTCATAGGTCACATGAGAAAGTTTATTTATTATTTTGTATGGTCCAGAGAAAGTAGGTTCTAATTTTCTAGTGTTAGGATATTTAAATTCTTCACAAATTACATAATCTTGTATTTCTAGTGGAGATTCAACAAATTTTCTATCATAGAGTCTTTTACTTTTAAGGTGGAATTCACAAGTTCGCGCTTTTGCAATTTTGAGTGCTTTATTAACAGGAGGGTAATAATTTTGTTTTAAAGGAGATTCATAAGGTAATTGACCATAAAATAAATAGGCAGGTGGGAATTTGGTTATGGAATGTGGTGTGTTATTGTATTCTTGGATGACTTGGTCTAATAATCTATTCCAAGGTATTTTAGAAGAAATGGAATTAACTTTACATTTAAGTCTAGTAACTATAGTTTGGTTCACTCGTTCTACCTTCCCATTGGTTTGGGGGTGATGTGATGATGTAAAACGTTGTTGAACATGATATTTTCTGAGGAATTTTTTGAATCTTGGAGACCTAAAAGATTTATGTCTATCGCTAAGTATTGTTTTAGGTGCTTGAATATTGAAAATTTGTTTTAAACAGTTAGTATATGTTTCGGTAGTAACACTTTTGGATGGAAAAGCCCAAACAAACCTAGTTGCATGATCTATTATTATGTGTAAGAATTTTTTTGTTGAATTGTAATAATTAAATCCACCCACAGTATCAATAGAAAGACATTCAAAAGGTTGATCTGTGTCTGGCATAGCTTGTAACAAGCCAAATCTTTTTTGTTTTGGTTTTTTATTTCTCTGGCATGTATCACAATGTTTAACAAATTGTGTAATATCTATTGTCATGTTGGGCCAATAATAGTTTGGAGATATTAAGTTAAGCATTTTTTGTATTCCTAAGTGTCCAAAATTATCATGAGCAATATGTAATAATTTTCTCCTGAGTGACATTGGTACTACTATTTTTTTGAATCCTTTTCTCTGAATAATTATAATCCCATTCTCTTTTTTGTATTTTCTGTCACAAACATTATCTTTATCTTGCATCGCTATAATTTCTTTTTTGTCCAATAATAAACTTACATGTTGATTAAGATAAGCAACAGGATTTCGTGACAACATGTCCGCTTCGACATTTGTAGAACCTTTTTGATACTTGATCTCATAATCGAACATGCTAAGTTTTAAAGACCATCGAAAAAGTCTACCTCTTAGATTTTTAACATTCTTTAACCATACCAGAGATGCATGGTCGGTATGGATTGTGAATTTAGTACCATGAAAATAGTGATAAAACTTATCAAGAGTATCTATGATAGCAAGGCATTCCAATTCAGTTATAAAGTAATTTTGTTCATAACTCTTAAAAATTCTAGAATGGTAAGCAATAGGATGCAAAAAATTATCTTTCCCTGGTTGTTTTAGAACTGCACCTACTGCTACCTGAGAGGCATCTACAAACATGTGGAGGGGTAATTTTGGGTCATAAATTTTTAAAATTGGTTTTGCAATTAGAGTATTTTTTAATTTCTCAAAAGAGTTTTGACATTCTGAGTTCCATTCCCATATTGTGTTTTTCCTAAGTAATTTATTGAGGGGGTATCTAATTTCAGCATATTTATCTATGAATTTGTGATAAACATTAATGGAACCTAAAAATCGTTGTAGTTCTTTAACATTAGAGGGAGGTTTCAATTTTTTAATTGTCTCAATATTGGTATTAGCTGGAGTTAAAGTCCCATTGGTGATCTCATAGCCTAAGAAATTAATTTTATTTTTATTTAGTTTACATTTAGAAAGTTTAAGTTTAAGGTTTTCTAGTTTACAGATTTCAAAGATTTTTGCTAAGTGATTTAAATGTTCTTCTAGAGAGGAGGAGAAAATTATGATATCGTCGAAATAATGGCAAGCAAAATCAATTTTATACTTATTGAGGATTCTTCTAATTGTTCTATTAAATATCGGGGGGCCTGTCTTTATACCAAATGGGAGCACCAGCCATTCGAATAGGCCAAAATTGGTGGCAAAAGCTAATTTTTCTGTATCCGCTGGATGTATTGGTATGTGCCAGTAGCCAGAGGCTAAGTCCAAAGTGGAAAAATACTGGGCACTACTCAATTTATCTAAAATTTCATCGATAAGAGGTAAAGGTTCTGCATCGTTTTTAACTATTGCATTTAATTTCCTATAATCTATACATAGTCGGGTCTTTTTACCTTCCTCTCTTTTCATAGCCAAGGTGACGGGGGCAGAATAAGGACTATTGCTTTCTTTTATGAGACCAGCCGCTAACAAAGATTGAATTTGATTTTTTATTTCTTTTTCCTCTAAGGGGGAAGTTCTGTAGGGCCTCAAAGATATAGGTAGGTCAGATTTTAGTAAAACGCGTTGTGGTTCAATATTTATCTTACCCACATCATATTTATGTTTTGCAAAAATATCCCTATAATTTTGAACTATTTCCCTTAAATCCCCATTTTCAATTAAATTTATTTCCCCAATTAAATCTGAATTATAATCATTAATATCGCGAAAATTTTGAGGAGTCATTGAACTTCTGTAATCAGGCTGCACGTTACAATCATTGTAATTAGCTGCAAAAAAGTCCTGAGTATTCACAAAATTTTCATTAGTATATGGTGATACTTTGTCATCATTATATCCATTTAAACTCTCATTACTATCACCATTTGTTAATAACTCATCTTTACATGAAATAGTATCTTCATTATAAGTTGTTATCAAGTTACCATCATTAAATAAATTCAAATTGTCACAATCAGAAGTTATCAAGTTATCCTTACCTTGTTGTAGTTTTTTTTACAGTTACAGTATTAAAATGAAGTGATCTCTCATCATGTATGGATATACTCCTATTTATAATCTTCCTTCCCTGTTTTACTGTACAATTCTTACAATTTATGTTTAAATTAAATTTTGAACATTCTTTTAACCCCAGGATGCAGTAATCTAAATCTGTATCACATACTAAAAAGTTAACATATTTTTGGATTTTACCCACTTTAAGAAGAATACTACACTTTTGATTAATTTGTAAAAATCCCTTTGCCTGACCAATAGTAACTGGAGGAACAATTTCAATTTTAGCATTCAATTTTTTAACAAACTTTAATGGTAAAATTGCGATAGTTGAACCGGTATCGTCGACACATGGTAAATTATAATTATTCGTATATCCATACACAATTAATTGTCAAATATTAGGAGTACCAATTGGAAGAGTATCAGAGGGTGTTGAGTTGTTATTAAAAATACACTCTTTTTCCCAGTGAAAAGCATTCATTATACCCTTGTTTACACAAATTCTACATGGCCTAGATGGGTACTGGTTCTGAAAATAATTGTATTGTACTCCGTTTTGGAAATTTCTAGGTCTTTGAAAATTATAGTTTGGTCGAGGAACCCAGTTTCGAGGAGAATTAAATTGATTATTGGGCCGATTTGACTGAATCCAATGCCTAGGAGTATTAATTTGTTGAAAATTTGGTCTATTAGGCTGCACACTATATCGAGGAATGTCAAAATTAGTTGCATTAGGTTTACTTGGTAATGATGGACTTGTAACAGCAGGGGTGGAAACTTCCACAAATTGCTTAACAATTCTATACCATTCTGTTGTACTCTCAGGAGTGTTAACAATTAGATAATTTTGATATTCTGGTTTTAAACCATCGGTTAATCCTTGTAGTAATATAGTTTCACATAAATGCAATTTCCTACCAATTTCAATTTTCTTTCTAAAATAAGTTTCTAAGTTACTTAAACTATCCAATTTCAAAGCAGAAAATTCAGAAAATTTCGGGATATTTACCCTAATAAAATTCTCAGTTAAGATATCAGCTATCTGTTCGTATTTAGTGCAATTAAGGCAATCATTAATGTAAATCTTAAGAGCTTCTCCCTTTAAATTTTGAGAAATATTTTTAAACTTCCAATCATCATCCTTCTTTTCTTTTTCACAAGCATCATCAAAGTATTTTAACCACGCCTGTATCTCAACTCCTAAATCTGGATCAAATGCTATAAATTTTGGTTCTGCCATAATATTTAATCTAACAAAAGAGTTAACTCGATCTTCTTTTAAATATCCGGATCTTAAAAACATTAAATTTTAAACTTATAACACTATATACCATACAAATAACGAAATAGATAAAATAGTAAATAAATATGTAATTTACGATCTCAGTAACATTTTAAAAATAATAGATTTTTTTTTTTTTTTTTTTTTTTTTTTAAGAATATCTGTTCTTAAAACATGAAAATATAAATTATACCGCTGTCTATAATATTACAATGACGTATCACACGAAATCATCAAATAAATTAATTAACCTTAACAACACTTAAATATTTGCAACAGAAATAAATTTTAAAAACAAAATTTTAATCAGTATAACATAGTATATAAAACCTTTAAATTTCAAGGTACACTATTAAATAAATAAAACATTTTAAATATAACATAAACTAATAAATACCAACATATAAAGATACCAATAAATAAAAATACCAACTTACAGTTACTCTTGAGCATATTTCACAGGAAAGTTTCCCACATCTAAAAATCTTTAATTTTCTTGATAACACAAAAGTTCTGCTTTTTCGCAATCCTTTAAAACCAACACCATGAAGACGCTTATGAAGATGAATAGTATATTCTCTAGCAACAACTTCACTTAGGCCAACTTTTCCCCTTCTTTTCTCGTTTAGGCTTGACCATTTTTAATTTATTATAAAACTACAAAATAACAAAACACCAGACGTAAACGTGCTGTAATGGCGTAGACGTCCTCGTAACATATTCTTCTAATCGGCAAATTTCACGTTTAACTACACAAACTTTTTGTTGATCACCAGCATCCTGTTCGACTTATTATATTAATGTCGTGTTTCCAAGTTCAAATCCGGGAAGAAGGCAGTCGTGCTCGTGATAAATAGGGTTAGCTATGTTATTGGTTTCCCTTTTAGTTCGCATCAGGCGGCCGGGTGGTATCATCAACAACAAGAAATGTCAGTCCATATTTTTGTCGAAGAACCTTTTATTTCCAGTTTAAGACATCTCTTCAGGGAAAATGCTCATTAGCCAACGCTAAACGAAAAAAAATACAACGTTCCATTATTTTCTAGAATCCGTCACGATTCTTTTAGCAAAACCCCAGCGTCCAAAAATCCTCTCCGAATCAGGATGATCGTGTTTTTAAACTAGCTTGCGTAATAATACAGAATACGTCACGTGACCCACTTCTATCGAATCAAAAGGTCTCTTTTGGAACTTTATCAATATTTCCGGTGGATTTATTTTGTTGTAAAATGCAAAAACTTTCTACGCCCATCCAGAATATTCCGTAATCTCGTACCAGATGCCTGTCATACCAACAAACCAGCTTATCTGTTTTTGAGGCTGTAGCTAAACTTCGAATTTAATACGTAATAAAAATAATAAGAAGAAAAGAAAATGAATCTTTATAAAAGGGAAAAAAAAAAGAAAGAATTAAAGTTTTTCGGAAATATTTTGATATTTAATAATAGGATAACTTTATGAAATAAGGTTTTTTGAGCGGAATATTTTAAGATATACGATATTTTAGCATTTAAATAAAGAAGTTATAGCAATTTGACCACACGGGAATAATACTAATGAATTTTAATAATGGATTAAAATAAAGATGTTCTATTTAAAGAATAAATTAAAAAAGCTATCGCCATTTTTAGAATAACTACATTCGAATAAATATTATTAAGTGGATTAGGAATAATTGGCTTTACATATGGATAGTAAAAGGCTATTTTAAGAATGAGAATTATTTTAATAAGCTGGGTTATATACCGAATATTATTGAATGGACAAATTTTATAGAATAATTGCGGAAAAAATTTAAATTTTGTAATATATATATATATATATCTGACCTATGTCATACGATAACGCTCGTATTTATACATCAATTTGGATGAAACTAATTGCGGGTATTAAGCTCACCAATGTCTCGACCGAGTTCGTTGGCCAACTTGGTCTGCCATCTTGTTTCAAGATGGCGGCTACTTAAAGATTTTAAACTAAAATAAATTTACAAAAAAGTTAAAAATTAAAAATTACGTGTTAGGCCTTGGTACAAGGATTCCGGAGCATTTTTTGTTTTACCTCTATCTTAAAAAATGGTTGAGATAGAGCAGTTTGAAATTCTAGGGTGGCTGACATTTTGAACACATTACAAGACAGCGCATGGCAAAAAAACAACGAATAATTTATGAGTTTTAGTGAACGCGATTTCACGCAAATTATTTTCTTTCATTGTTGTAATCATTTATCCAATCCTACGCATAAAACTATATATTCATATCCGTTAGCGCCAAATTATCTCCGAACTTGGCGACAATTGGCGAAATATCGCCAAATAGCTCAATAATTTGGCGAGTTTCTTATTCAAATTCAGTATTAACGAATCTTTTGTAAACGGTTTCTTTGCATTTTAGCTTGCTGTTTTCGAGTAACATTTGCTAAAATTTTAAAACGAAGATATAGGAAAGATACCTTTTCCTCCCGGTACAGGCAGGAAGGACTTTTTATCTTCTTCTAAACATTACACATTTCATATTGTCTAAAATATTTCTCTAAATATTTGAATATTCCTTCTTAAAAAAGTAAAATTTTTAATATTAATTTTAAGTGAAATGTTAAACATTCCGTATTAATCGCATGCTTTGAAATATATATCTTACAGCATAATCTGAATTATTTTGTCTGCTGAAAAACAATTCAATTCTAACATTTCATCAAATATAGTGGGAGAAAGATACATTACCTCCAAGAGTCTAACAAGACAGATCTAACAAGTTTGGGAACCACTGCCCTAAAAGTTAAACAACCCTTTTTTATCTTTTACTAAACATTACACATTTCACATTGTCTAAAATATTTCTCTAAATATTTTAATCTTCCTTCTTAAAAAAGTAAAATTTTAATATTAATTTTAAGTGAAATGTTAAATATTCCGTATTAATCGCATGCTTTGAAATATATATCTTGCAGCATAATCTGAATTATTTTGTCTGCTGAAAAACAATTCTAACATTTCATCAAATATAGTGGGAGAAAGATACATTACCTCCAAGGGGACGACAGATCTAACAAGTTTGGGAACCACTGCCCTAAAAGTTAAACAATCCTTTTTTATCTTCATCTAAACATTACACATTTCATATTGTCTAAAATATTTCTATAAATATTTTAATCTTCCTTCTTAAAAAAGTAAAACTTTTAATATTAATTTTAAGTGAAATGTTAAATATTCCGTATTAATCGCTTGCTTTGAAATATATATATCGCAACTTATATACATAGCAATTTTCTAAACATTAAAACTACCCGTTTTAATACTTTCGTCATTTTTAAAACAAAAGAAAATAATACTTTAATACGTGAAAAACAGTCCTCTTAAAAAACATAACGAATATCTTTATTCTCTGACTTCCGCGCCGACAAAAAACCTTCTACAAAAGCATTTTTCGACAACAACATATTTTTTCACACAGCTTGGAAATTTACATCTACAAAAACAAAACATCTTTCTCACACAGCTTAGAAAGATACATTTATGAAAACATCTCCTGTTACTAGGAGCCAAGAATACGTTTCATTCAATTGGATTCGCGACAATCTCCCACCTTGAGTTTTCAACAAGAAAACTCAACAATAGGCACAACAAATTTCAAAATAACACAATATATGTGTAAAATTATACTTACATTATATGGTCAAAGCATAGATATTCTTAATACTAATTTTCAAAGACAAATTATACAATTTCCTGCAAAAATTCAACATATTATTACAAATTTAAATTAACACTAGGAAATGAGATATACTAAAAATAAGGGAAAAAAAGTTTATAATGTTCAATGTTAAAAAAAATTAGTCTTATGACTGATAACGTTTTGGAACAGTCACTGTACTGTCACTTCTCGTTCGTAATACTGGCTCTAAAGATTTTTTTTTGGAATCTCTAGATTGTACAGTTTTTGTATTGGTCTTAAAAGTTCACCATTTTCAAATATAAGGGCCCAGCTAAATCTACTCCAGTTATTTGGAATACTGCCGCATCTTGAACTCTTTCTGCTGGCAATGCAATAGGTTGTGACTCTGTCTTCTGTGCACTAAATATTTTGCAATGGACACATTTCTGAACTACTGCTCGAATGGTTTTCCTGGCTTTCAGGATACAGTAGTCTTCTCGTATAGATGCCATCAAAAGAGCCACTCCTGCATGTAATAGCTCTTGGTGTTTCCAGGAGATCAATCGAATTGACAGTATCTTCTCGATAGATGACTTGCGTTTTTACTCTGATGATACCATCTTCATCTAGGAGCTAGGCTACGAATTTTCTCATTCTTCTTTTCATCAAAGCTGTCTTTCTGCATCAAAATCATTAATTTTCTTTCAGCTTGTTCTAGTTCAAAACATGTAAGTTCAGATACTTTCTTTTGAATTCGGTTTTCTTGAACTACTTATGAATCTTAGAATCCATGCAATCAATATTATTATTTTCTTGTATGATGAAAATCGTCGATAATACCAATCATTAGGTTTCGTGTTCTTGTTTGATGCTGAAATGACACTTTTCCGTTTCTCAGCATTAATAACTTCTTAATCTGGTGATTCGACACTTTGAGGCCAAGTAAATTCTGACTCGGCCAGCCAGGCTGGTCCCTCCCACCATTTTAGCTGCAAGAACTGTTCAATAGAACAACCTCTGGAAGGGAGATCAGCCGGATTGAATTTTCCTGAAATACGTCGCCACGGATTTTTCTGTGATAAAGACCTGATTTCTTCTACACGATTCCAGACAAATGTTCCTCATCTATCATCTCGCTTTATCCAGCTTAAAGCTGTGGTTGAATCACACCAATAACAGATCTTCAAATTTGGAATTCTTAAATGAACAATGACACGACTACCCAACCTGGCTCCAATGCAGCATGATAAAAGCTTTAACCGCGGTATAGTTAGGTTCTTAAGAGGAGCTACTCTTGCGCGTGCTTGTATAAAACTCACCAAAATTTCCTTTTCCTTCTTTATTCTCAGAAAAATACAAGTAGCATATGCGTGTTTACTTCCGTCACAAAATATGTGAAGACTTATATCATTTTAAAAATCATCTAGATTCATCCAGCGCTCAAGTTTGATATCAGAAATTAATTTTATTCCCTGCACCCACTTCAAAAATTGTTTAGCTAAATTCTGTGGAATTAATTCATCCCACTTTAATTTCAACTTCCAGCATTCTTGTAGAATAAGTTTAGGGAGCAAAGTCACGGGTGAGGCAAATCCCAGAGGAACAAAAACCTTCTGAGCCAATGAAAGTAGAGCTCGTTTTGTATGAATAATTTGCTCTTCCTCAATAGGGCCGATTTTGCAAGATAGGATATCGTTTTCTAGATAACAGTTTAAGCCTAGTACTGGTGTTATGTTAACTGTTGAAGTTTCAGACATAATTTGAATTGGATAATTTGACAGCCATCCCCTTAAATTGAATTTCTCGGAGGACAGTAACATTCTCGATTCAATTATGAACTTGTTTAACTCTTCAGTTGTGTTGAAACTACAAACACAATTATCTACGTACAAAGATTCATTCAAAGTCTCTGCTGTAGAAACAAAATTGCCAGGTGTACTTTCCAGATGGTGTTTCAGAGTAGCCGCTAGTATAAAAGGGCAGCAATTGATTACGAAAACCACACGTTTATGTCTATAAATTATATTATCCTTCCATAAAAACCGTAGATAGTCTCTATCACTTTCTGTAATCCCTATCTGTAGGAATGCCTTTTCTATATCAGATACTGCACCAACAGGAAATTTCCGAAAACGATGCAATATTGAAGGAATCATTTCAATCATATTTAATCCTTTATCCAGACAATCATTTAATGAAGGAAAACCTTTCACATGAGCCGAAGCATCAAAAACCGGCCTTACTTTAGCAGTTTCACTCGATTCTTTAAATACTGTCCTGTGTGGCAAATAATGTATTTTGGATTTTTTACTATCAACCACCCTTTCAATTATTCCTGCATTTAACCATGTATCAAATACTTCATTATAAACTTCAGTTTTATTCAAATTTGATAACCTTTTCTTCGTTGCAGCAAGCCGTTTTTCCGCCAATTCTCTATTACTAGGTAAGCGGGCATTATCTTGTACCCGAGGCAATGCTACTTCATACCTCCCATCTGAATCTATTCCTATGTTTTTTTTAAAATGTTGTATAGTTTTTTCATGAATTTCATTTTTAGTTTTAGATTCAACCGGATCAGTTATACCAAGAATATCTAGCTTCCATAAATTAGCAACGGAACTTTCGTTCCAAAGAGAAGAAATAACCATAAGAGAATCATTTGTTTCAGATTTAATGCCTGGAATTTTCCCCATGAGAGTCCACCCCAAATGGGTCTTTACAGCAACCGGACCACTTTTTAAAACTTTAATATTTCCGGTCAGTAATTTACCCGCCACAAGGAACCAATTAACAATTTTATTTCATTTTCGGTTTTACGTACATTATTTTCAACATCCGAAATCTTAATACCATATTTATTTAATTCTTTTAACCAAGGTCCATTTGTCACCTTTTTTATATTAGAACAAATACAGGAACATCTAAAACATGCATATCACATTTATAACTATTATCAATACTACTTAAATGAATTCTATATTTGTTGTGGTTTGTTTCACTCGTTTCAACACCACCAAATAATTTATGAATTAATTTAACTTCATCAATACTTTTATAATTCAAATATTTAATTACATCTTCTGATAAATATGAACGCTCAGAGCCCGTATCTATGACTCACCGTACAATTTTTTCTTTACCATCGTGCTTTACACGTACATGCACGTTTGTAATAACACAGTTGGGTCGGAACCTTGAGTAGTCAAAACAGTATCACTACTCCCTGACTCATGTTTACGACTTTCTGACGCCGTATTACTCTCTTCATTACAAACATTTTGACACATTACAGCAAAATGCCTTTTACCACAATTTAAACATTTAATCTTCGATTTACAGTGACGTGAAATATGATTTTTCTTAAGACAGACAAAACAAGCCCCCTTTTTCAAAATTATACTTCGTTTATCTTCAAAAGAAAGCGAATTAGCTTTAAAACATTTTTCTTATAAGTGACACTTGTTACAAAATATACATGCTTCATCATATTTCTTAATTAAATGTTTATCTTTAGATTTATCACCTACAAATAAATCAGTAGCAGGTGGCATAGAATTATATCAACGTTTTTAAACCTAGTAAAATTCTTAGATTTATCAAAACCAAAACTAGTACGCACCAATAAAATACGTTCTTCAGAAAACACTTCATTTTTTAAGAAATTAAGTATAGAATTTAATTCATTCTTACCTTGAGCAGACTTTTCACGATCCGTTCCCAAATTCGGAGATCATCATGAGGTAAACACGATTCCACCAACGGGAATAAAATGCTCGCGTATTTGTCCTCTGTAACCCCAAGAGATTCCAACGATGTAAGTTTGGTTTCTAGGTTGTCATATAACGATGACAAATTGCACTCTCTTCTGGATGTATTATTATTGCATAATACCAGCTGCAGCAGATCTCGAACGTAAATTTGAATTAAAGTGTCTTCTCTTCCAAATCTTTCTTTTAGATGTTGAATTGCATTAGGATAATTTTCAGCCGATATAGGATAACTGTTCACAATTTGGGACGCTTTCGATTTCGTTGTAATTGCTTGCATCAGATATACGAGCTTCGAGTGATGGTCTAACACACTGTCTTCGTGAATTTTCTTGAAGGTATTCCAAAACGTTAGCCACGATCTTGAGTCCCCATCAAACGGCTGCAAACTATTTTCAGGCAATCTGAGTGTGCGGGATCCCATTCTTTCGATTTCTATCGAATTAGGTAAAATAGGTTGATGTTCGACGGCAGGCTTAACGAACAAATGTCTTACATTTTTCTTCACTGTTGTTAATTGTTCATGGTATTCTTCGCATGCTTCGAATTCTTTTACATAATCTTTTTCCGCAGACCCATTCGACAACATAAAATTTAATATTTCGTCATCTGTGGAACATAATCTAGATGCTTTGTCTACTAATTGATCTAATAGCTCTTCTATTAGATTAACATCTGGACTTTACTGGTTAAGAGCTTCGTTTAAAGCATTTAAAGTCTTTGTAAATGCGCTTCTAAGCGGCGTTCTTTTTATTTTTAGCGATCCATACTTGAACAGTTTTCCACTTAAAAAATATTTCTTCCTATGTCCTTCTGTTCGGGCGCTAATTTATCGCAAATTACATACATTAGCGATTTTCGAAACATTAAAACTACCCGTTTTAATACTTTCGTCATTTTTAAAACAAAAGAAAATAATACTTTAATACGTGAAAAACAGTCCTCTTGAAAAAACATAACGAATATCTTTATTCTCTCACTTCCGTCCCGACAAAACTTTCTACAAAACCATTTTTCGACAACAACATATTTTTTCACACAGCTTGGAAAGATACAGTTACAAAAACAAAAAACATCTTTCTCACACAGCTTAGAAATTTACATCTACAAAAACAAAGCATCTTTCTCACACAGATTAGAAAGATACATTTATGAAAACATCTCCTGTTAGTAGGAGCCAAGAATACGCTTAATTCAATTGGATTGGCGACAATATATCTTGCAGCATAATCTGAATTATTTTGTCTGCTGAAAAACAATTCTAACACCTCATCAAATAATGTGGCCGAAAGGTACATTACCTTCAAGGAGACGACAGATCTAACTAGTTTGGGAATCACTGCTCTAAAAGTTAAATAGCCAGTTTTATCTTTTTCGAAACATTACACATTTCATATTGTCTAAAATATTTCTCTAAATATTTTAATCTTCCTTCTTAAAAAAGTAAAATTTTTACTATTAATTTTAAGTGAAATGTTAAATATTCCGTATTAATATTCAAGGAAAGTATCATAATATATTTCGGCTATTCCCATTTTACGCCCAATAAATTCCTCGCATTCAAGAAGAGTAATATCCCCATGAATAATATATTTTTTCTAAACTATAAAAAAGTGACAAAAATATTCTATGATGTATTTCTTTCAATTACTTTATTTGAAACAAAAACGGTATTTGAGAAAATAACTAAAAATTAAAATTTTTCCAATTTTTTTTTTTTATCTCATTATAAATGTGTCTGTAAACATTAACTTTAATTTTATAAAACGATTCCTGAATATAGACCTCAGGCAGATTCTAAATATACGTTTCATGTAATCATTGTAGAAAATATGCATTTATTTTATGCATTTTTAAGATATTTTGTGGTGCAGATGACATAAACTTGACAATAATTGAATCGGTCATTTCAAAAACCACATAAGTTTTTTCGAAGGATATTTTTTGTCGCAAATGCATTCTTAAATGTAGAGCCATAATCTGGGTAATAATCGCAATAGTCTTTCCTCCTAAAGCAATACCTTCTAATTAATGTTCGTTTCTTAAACGACATAAAGTCAGTGACTTAAGTGATTTTTCCATGCAATACCAGATTACAAGCAGATACCATATTACATTACCATATTAACATTTGCATGCAATACTATATTAAAACATAAAAATGTTCCTGTAAAAGTGCTATCTTCATTAATTTTGACTAAAAATATGTTTAAAATGACTGTTTTGTTCAAATTAAATGCCACAAAACTTTGTTTCTTGTTAAAACAACATAAGTCAGGAAGAGTTTTTCTGTTAGTCTTCATTTATTATTAATAAATTATAAAAAGTATTTCATATTTACAAACTACGTTATCATTTTGTTATGTAAATGTTTGTGTGAAATATGACGACCCAATACTTTCAATTCTGAAATACCAGAAATACTCAGAATATTGAAACATGGACATGCTCAAAACTGAGCACTTGGAGGTCAGTTCATACTCATTTTTTAAACATGGACATTCTCAAATATGAGCACATGTAGTTTTATTCTTGAGTGTGTGCGTGATTTCAGATATGAATATATATATGTTTCAAACTTGAGCAATTTTGATTCGGAGCCTTTTTGACTATGCAACATACTCAAATTTGAGTATTTACGTGCTTAGTTTTGAAAATTTATTTTTTAGAGTGTATTATTATGTGTATCTTATTTATGCCTCATATTAAATCTAATGCCAGAAATTATACGTCCATTATGTGTCTTGCTCTGCGAAATTCTTTCTATTTGGGTGAAACCGGTGAATATTTAGCAAGTAACGTTATTATATAGTCATTCATATCCGATGCTTGCTAATATTGTAATCTGAGAGAGTTCATTGAAAACCTTAGTGTCGCCAAGTCTTATGATTTGTTTTGGCGTGGAGTGGGGGATAAAATAACATAATTGCTTTTTGAATATTTTTCCAATTTATTTTATTTTTGAACACCTTAAAGCAATATTTTTTCTTTCACTAGCTCCAAATTTCAATTATTTCTACACCTATTACCTACGCTTTGCTTTCCCGTATTAAAATTCATACCATTCTGTTGTATGCCTAGTTTTAATTTTCAAAGACACGAGTTCCAGATTTTTTGAGCCGAATTTCAAGATTTATTACATCAAATATTTCCATTCGCCATTAAACAGTTCGTGCGAGCTAAATATATTGGTAAATCCATTGGCTAAAAATATCTCCGAAATGCGGAATTATTCGACTTTGTGGTCACATGTCTTGGTCTATAAAGTCTGAAAAATGATCTCACAGACATGATTTTTTGTTGTCATTCATTTTTATTCAACTCGACGCAGGCATTAGTGAGTTATGGAAAGTTATTGAGTGTGTGATTATTGAAATGTTAGCGATCTTGGTAACATTCGAGAACGTGCACGTTTATGGGATATTAAGAATGTTGCAGAGTAAATGCGAATATCACAGAGAATTATAAAGTATGGAATTGTGATGGAATACTTTCAGTTTCAGTACTTCCATTTGTTGAAGTCAACTATTTTTTTTTATGTTCGGGATTCTCAGCGCTATGCATGTAAAGATAAGTCTGCTAAAAATGCTTTAGAATAAACTAGTTGTGTTCTATTAGGGCTTTTTACATTGAGTTAAGGATTGACCTTACAATTAAACAACTACTGTTATAGCTCAATCGTAGCCAAGAGATAAAATCTACAAGTAAGATGTCATTGCTTCTAAAGCGAAACGATCTGGGCACAAAAACTGTCCCATATTTATATTTACACCGTTTTTTTCTGAGAGTTGTCACACAGGCACACACACATATATATATATCTTTAAATAGTTGATTGGATGAGCCATTCAAATTTGTAATTTACTCTGATTTAAAATTCAACGTAACAAATAAGATATTTAATAATAATTAAATAATAATATTAAACATTTTTATTATCTTAAAAAAATATTTTGATGATATAGTAAAATTAAATAAGGAGTATAAAACTGTGCCTTGATTATATCGTTTCATTATGTTAATTATCATTTACCTATTTTAGATATGTTACGATAGTGGAAAAATAATTATTTGCGCACAAAAATTAGATGAAAATAAATTCCCTAAAAGATTTATTATACCAGAAAAGCTTAACTATTTTTCATCTGAATTTATATTCAACTTATCATTCTTGACATTCTTACAAACCGTAAATCCGTTTCCAGCTATTTGATTCTGAGTGAAACTGATTCCTATATGTTGCACATGACAGTTCTAAAAGTTTGGAAGTGTGGGTTTCCAGGGACTGTAATTATTTTTCCACAGATGTTCACGAAAGTTAAATATAATCCCTTTATCCATCTCTGTATAATTGTTTGAATTTTAATTTCGTGAGAAACATGTGGATACACAATGCTATTCCACTTTTATATACGGTTATGAAATGTAGAAATAAAACTTTAAAATGGAAATTTGAGCATGAGTTCACGTGTAAATTTTATTTTATTTTGTGACTTTAAACTATAAATTAAAAAAGTTAGCTTTAAATAGCAAACTAAAGTATATACATTTAGCAACATTATCGCAATTCGACCAATAGTAATGCAAATTTCTATCTCTAAGTATGTTTAAAATGAAAAATAAAAAAAAAGAATTTGATTGAGCAGTTTAAAATAAATGTTTAATTATAGATATAATCATTAAACGTTATTATTATAATTATTATTAATATTTTAATAATAATCCCATCTCGCCTTCAGTGTGCCAATAGGACCAAATTCTAGCATGCTCGATTTCCATCAGTAACAACAAAAAAAAAGTATCGGCTTTTGTCAAATCCTTATTACGACGGCGTCAAACGTCAACCACATATTATGATTAGAAACTGTCGCCTGATGTAAACGTGGAATTTCTGTCGGGGAGAGTAAAAAAAATACCGTACATAAATATTAGTGAAATTTAGCGATGATTTAATTGCTGCATCTTTGATGTCAAATACTTGATACCCCCTTCGTATTGATTTATTTTTAATAGAATGCAAGCTAAATGAGTGTCATCTGATAAGCTGTTTCTACACCCGTTTTTCAAATTATAAAATAATGATTAAATTTTCGCAAATAATGACTCGCCGAACAAAATTGTGAAAATGGCAAGTGAAATCTTTTTCATACACGTTTTCGTGTCTGGAATTGAATTCCAAGTTGTAACAATTTTACCATCGGCATTTTTACTTATTTTACCTTATAGTTTTCTATTTCATATAATCTCCGAATGCTATTTTAAAGTGAATTTTTTTCTATCCAATATTGAGTTATATTGAGATTCATTAAGATGCATTTGAGTTTCTTTAATCTGTACGACAACAACAACCAATTCGAATTAATCAATCCAGTCAAATTCAGACAAACTCGGTTAATATAAATTCATGCATTTTGTGCAATATCAGTATATTTTGATACAGTACATCAATCTATGCCGTGCCGAAAATAATCTATAACGTGCCATAGGTTTCCCGTCCCTGGTCTATTCCAATCGCATATTTTACATTCATGGCAGTACATGCAATTTCATAAATGTTAGCGTTTGTATGATTGCAGAAGAAAATGAGGCGGTCAAATTAGTTTACACATTTCTTATGCATGGTCGTTTTATGCAGTAGTCATTTTATAATGCGTAATAACCTGCCGTTTTGCAAATAATTCTATGATTTTAGTGTTTATTCAATTTGTTAGTTACAGGAATGAGTTAAAATAATTATAGAATCATGTGCGCGAAGTTTTTTTTTTCTATCGGTGAAGCATGAATTAATATTGTATATTATGTAAACTGGTATATTTAAAACTAGAATCAATGTTATCACGGAAATACTACAATTGATTTTTAAACAGTGCTATTTTTGTTTTATTTATTCACATAATATCTGCAACTAAATAGAGTAACTATTTTTATACTGAAATAGTGGTACTCATTATTCAATCTTTTTAAAACCGTATCTGTAACTCTCGCGCGATACAAAATACGGTAATATTCACACTGAGTCTATTAGAAATCGTGTACTCTTTTCAAATTTTGAAGTGACACAATTTATATTTCGCTTTGTACATTCCTCATATAATATTACTACAGTAAAGCATGATTCATGTTTTAGTTTAAATGATAAAAATGGATAACTTTGTATACGGGGCACAATGCTACCGTTCAGGGATTAATAAGAAAAAGATTAAAAGAGTCAGACAATTTGTGAATTCCAAAATACCCCATTTACAGCGAAACATATGCGTGAAAAAATCCGAGAATTCGAATAAGTGCCAATGTGGCAATAAATTCGGCGAATTATTATTTTAGCAAATCGTGAAGTCTTGAAATAAAGTTTCAATATTGCAAAATATATATGACTTTTTGGGAACATGCAGAATGATAGACAGATTATTGTTCACAGACATGCAATTATTTCAATTAGTACATCATTTATTCCGCGTATTTGAAAACTTTCAATATAATTATATCGCCATTCAATCATAAATGTATAGAGATGATCTTACATCAGAACTATTTTCTATAGCTCTGCAAAATGAATAAAAAGCTTTATTTGGAAATAGAAATACGCTGTTGGTAAACTTCATTAACACATATATATTCTTTTTTTTTAAATAACACTGATTTCGAATAATGTCACCAACATATGAGGGGGTTAGAATGACAGAGTGGTAAGTCAAAAAATAAAATCTCGATAACCATATTTTCACCGAATTTATATTAATTTCTGTTCAGTTTGACAGCCAAATAAGTCATAGTTCACTTAGGGAGTCGCTAGAGGACAAAACAAGGTGGACAACTTATTGCAAAGGCAATATAACAAGTTTCACAGAACTCTTCATTTCTCAAATTACTAAATATTGACTTACTCCACTGTCATTCTAACACCCTCATATATTTTAAACAATTAATGCTCTTAATTGACACTATATTTAATTGTAGTATGCTGCAATGTGAAACAATTGAAAATTGTGTACCACTCTACCTTAACATATATGTTTTCCTTTTCCATTAAAACGATCTTAAATTTCGTTGCGTCCTAATTCTATGAAATTCCGATTTGAAGCGTTACAAACATTATTATAAAATTATTCACCGAAACCAATTGAAGTCATACAGACTATAAAGAGTTATGTACACAAACTCGTTTTTGCAATATTATAATAAAACGTTAGGATCTTCGGAAAACCTTTATTACGGCACATCTTCTAGATGTCTATCAAAAATTGTAATTTCGTTCATGAATATTTTCTTATTAAAATACTCGATTTAAAAAATTACAGTTAAAGTTTTAATAATCATTTTAGAATATGATTTAATATTTTTAAAAACAGGTAAAATGGTTATTTTTATGAAACACAAACTCAGTAATATAAAATTTATTTTATTTAACCATTTTGTATTTCGTGCCAAACGTATGAAAACAATCGTATTATATTGTATCAACAAAACTCTTAAGTAAAGAATTATTATAGAATTTCTAGTTAAGTAATTGTTCTGGTTAAGTTTTTCTTAAACCTCGCTCTAATAAATTGTACTTATCAAGTAACAAATTATTGTTTAAAAAAGATTCTATAACTTAGTACTATATAACAGGGTGATTCATAAAAGATGGGCAGAACTTTAAGGGGTTATAGTACACTTAAAGACAAATAATATTAAATAGGAGACTAAGGGTCCCAGACGTATTCCCAAGGAGATAGGGGGCATTAAAGTTTAGGGTCCGAAATTTCAAATGATTATAAAACATGGAAAAATTGGTCGATTCGTTTGCGGTTTTTGCAAAAAATTTTCTTTATGCCAGTATTTTCTTGAAATAAAATTTTAAAGTTCAATTTCAAAAAATGCCGATAGGGGGCGCTTTAGACTTTGGAGTAACAAACAACTATTTTTTAACGTTATTTTTTGTATTTCTTTAAATGATTTCGAAAGCTTAGACTTAAACTTAAATTTTGATCTAAAAATCTGAGTCCTAACGAGTAGTTAAGTAGCGTAAACTGAAATTTGAAATTTGAAACCCTTCTCCCCCCAGAACAAAAATCAGTTATTCCCGATCTTTGTGTCGTAGATTAGGCTCTAACTACTGCCGCGTTTTGCTAAAATTATTCTTTATGTCAGTATTTTCTTGAAAATAAATTTTAAAGAAAATTTTCAAAAAATTCCGATAGAGGGCGCTTTAGACTTTGGAGTAACGAACAACTATTTTATACCGTTATTTTTTGTGTCTCATTAAATGCTTTCTAAAGCTTAGACTTAAACTTAAATTTTCAGCTCAAAATCTGAATCGCTGAGCATGGTTCAGTAGCGAGGGGAGGGGGTTCAAATTTCAACTTCTGAACATAGTTCAGTTTGCACTACTTAACCATGCCCAACGATTCTGTGCTGTGATACGAGGCAAAAATACAACTTTCGTCAAGGACTGCATAGTCGGAATTCACTCATAAAGGCACTGGCACAGTTGGAAACGTCGCTCATGCAAACGTTAAAGCTCCATTCCTGACGCTAGTCACCGGGTGAAGAAGGAAACAGAAAGTATGCAAATGTCAAATGGGGAAGAAGAAGAACACGTATGCAAAATTTCGACACGATTCAGGCATAAAAACCACTGAACGGTGAGTCAAGTGTAAGTCGCTGTAGTAATGAATCGGAAGATGGTGCCCTTCACGAATAAGGAAAAGGCTGAGATGCATTTAATTTACGGAGCGGCAGATGGAAATGGTGCAGAGGCACAACGAATGTACGGAGAGCGATTTCCTAACAGGCGGTTGCCTAACCGCAAAACTTTCGAGCGCTTGCACAGACAGTTGTGTGAGACGGGATCATTTCTCGCTTCCCGGTCGAATGCAGGTCGTGCAAAAAAGGACGAATCAGTAGTTGTTGCAGAAGCCATTCTGGATGTAGTAGCGGCGCAGCCAAGTACAAGTACACGAACAGTGGCTAGCCAGGTGGATACCTCACAGTCCACGACTTGGAGGGTACTGAAGGATGAACATTTGCTCCCGTTTCATGTGCAACGAGTCCAGAAACTGTCTCCAGGGGATTATCCAAATCGTATTGAATTCGCCCGCTGGTTTCTGCAGCAGAACGCGCTAAATCCACATTTTGGACGAACTGTGCTTTTCACCGATGAATGTACCTTCACACGTGAAGGTACATTTAACACACACAATGCACATGTATGGGCGGATGTCATTCCACATGCTACGTATCCACATGCTACGTATCCACATGCTCATCAGAGACGCTTTTCCATCAATGTTTGGGCAGGAATCCTCGGAGACCACCTAATCGGACCGTACCTTCTTCCTGAACGCCTCAACGGTAAAACATACCTCACATTTCTGCAACATGTGCTGCCAGACCTGTTAAACGTTGTTCCTCCACGCATCCGGCGGGTCATGTGGTTCCAGCACGATGGAGCGCCAGCCCATTACGTACGAGACGTCCGCAACTATCTGGACATCACATTTCCGAACAGATGGATTGGTCGAGGTGGTCCTGTTGCTTGGCCTGCTCGCTCGCCAGATCTTTCACCCCTCGATTTCTTTTTTTGGGGACGATTGAAGGCTCTTATGTATGAGACACCCATTGAATCCCCCGAGGAACTGGTCGCCAGACTTTCCGCTGCTGTAGGGGAAGTGCTCGAAAAGCCTGATGTTTTCGCGAATGTTCGCCGTTCCATTCGTCGCCGTTGTTCTGCGTGCATAACCTCTGGTGGTCACAATTTTGAACATTTATTGTGATTACATGTTAATAAATATGCTTTGGTAACATAATCCTAATTTGTGTCTTTTTACCTCGTATCACAGCACACAATGTGTGGACATGGTAAACTGAACTGTGCTCAGGAGTAGAAATTTCAAACCCCTCTCCCCAGAAACTTAACCACGTCTAACGATTCAGATTTTGGGCTGAAAATTTAAGTCTAAGCTTTAGAAAGCATTTAATGAGACACAAAAAATAACGGTATAAAATAGTTGTTCGTTACTCCAAAGTCTAAAGCGCCCTCTATCGGAATTTTTTGAAAATTTTCTTTAAAATTTATTTTCAAGAAAATACTGACATAAAGAATAATTTTAGCAAAACGCGGCAGTAGTTAGAGCCTAATCTACGACACAAAGATCGGGAATAACTGATTTTTGTTCTGGGGGGAGAAGGGTTTCAAATTTCAAATTTCAGTTTACGCTACTTAACTACTCGTTAGGACTCAGATTTTTAGATCAAAATTTAAGTTTAAGTCTAAGCTTTCGAAATCATTTAAAGAAATACAAAAAATAACGTTAAAAAATAGTTGTTTGTTACTCCAAAGTCTAAAGCGCCCCCTATCGGCATTTTTTGAAATTGAACTTTAAAATTTTATTTCAAGAAAATACTGGCATAAAGAAAATTTTTTGCAAAAACCGCAAACGAATCGACCAATTTTTCCATGTTTTATAATCATTTGAAATTTCGGACCCTAAACTTTAATGTCCCCTATCTCCTTGGGAATACGTCTGGGACCCTTAGTCTCCTATTTAATATTATTTGTCTTTAAGTGTACTATAACCCCTTAAAGTTCTGCCCATCTTTTATGAATCACCCTGTATATATATATATATATGTAAGTATATGATATATAAATAGTCACTTTACTGAACCAATATGACAAATAATCGATGAACAACAGAATACTAACTTTAATTTCAACTAATACACTTTTAGTTAAAACTATATAACAACAATTTAGCTTACAACAATCCGGCGAGGCCTAATAATACCTTTACCGGCTATATTCCTTTTATATCTCTTGCTTCATAACAAAAATTAGAACACCGGCTCTTAGCCAAATCTCGCGATTCCAACTATTTACAACTCGCGCATCAAAGTCATGGATAATAATAGAGTGTCAGTTCAGTGTCAGTCCATTTGATGATCATTTTCGTGAAGTGTTTCAACTGAAATCCTACAAATCGGTCATCCTGACGTGATGGCGTCTCGACATCAGCATCTTGATTTGTTATGTTTCTTTCATGCCACACAGTTATTTTTTTTTGAGATTTTTCTTTCTTTCTGAGTATTGCTCTCTGTCTTTAGGATCAGCATATCTAATATCTCTGTGATTCCTTTCCGGATATTGCTCTCTATATTTAGAAACTACATAACTATTGCTTCTAGAATGATAAGAATTTGAATAAATATCTCGTCCACTATAAGCTCCTTTAAATCCATGATGAGAATTATTCTTATGTGAAGGTTGTGAATATCTTTGTTCATTATAACTAGCCTTGCACGATCGTTGGCCACAATAATTATAATTACTTCGGCCATGATAGTAGCCTCTGTTCATGTATCTAGGGGGAAATTTTGGATTATACCTTGTTTTTGAATTAGGTGAAGTATTTTCTGCTATGTCTTGAGGTATCAAAGAATTTTCAGTTTCAAAGTTTTCAGAAATCTCAGATTTGATTTGGTAAGAATTCTCGGAACTCCTTTTCCCATATCCAAATTTATTGTAATTTCCATGGTTAAATGACTGTTTAAAATATCTCTGGCCCTATCTATTATTGCTTCCGTTATCAAATGGTCTATTAAATTTTCTGTTCTTTCCTTTATGATCAAAATTCCGATCTTTCACATAGTCTTTTCTACCATGTGCAGGACTACTACTTTCATAATTTTCTTCTGGAGGTGCATTCCATTCATCGGATAATCATGTATCTTTTGTCCTATTCGGCTTATATGGTTTTATTAATTTCCTTATTTTCTTTCTTCCATTTCCATTTTCAATTTCAATCTATTTTCTTCAATCTCTGCTTGTAATTTCTTCTCTTCTCTTTCTATTTCTGCTTGTAATTTCTTCTCTACCAGTTCTGCTTGTAATTTCTTCTCTTCCAGTTCTGCTTGTAATTTCTTCTCTTTCTCTTTCTCTTCTCTTTCTTCTTTCTCTTTTCTACTTGCTATCACTACTTCCAATCGATCTCTTATAAAATCTTCTTCGTAACTCTCCCAACTCTTGATCAGCTTTATTAGGGTAGGTATTGTCGGTTTTTCTGGTGCTTCAATTCCGCATTCCTCGCAGAGGTTTATTAGATCAATTCTCTTGGCTTTATTTAGAGTTCCCATCTTTCAAAAATTATACTTGAAGTGATACGATTATGGTTTCACGTTGCTAATTCGTAACCCAAATTTTGATACTGGCGTTTAACAATACTTTACGTTTGGTTTTCATTTCACTACTAGTGGCTCTTACTTTTAATAATCCCGGCCCCGATATATATATATATATATATATATATATATATATATATATATATATATATATATATATATATATGTGTGTGTGTGTGTGTGTGTGTGTGTGTGTGTGTGTGTGTGTGTGTGTGTGTGCACTGTCGATCATCACTCGAATAAAGTGTGAAGCATTATATATTTCAGATAAATAATCAGTCCAGGTAATTGACATATCTTTCTTTATTTATTCAGAAATGAGAAGTACCAGGCAAATCTTATAGAGGATAACATGATAGAAATCTTCTACAGGTAAACTGGCTTGCGTGAACTATTGACAGCAGCCTTAAATTCGCGCTTCTGACTCAGAGCAAGCTATTTTATATACAGTACCAAGGCAACACTAGATACCGTTCTTGCTCATTCATTATCATAAAGTCACAAATTGTGACTGGCCTCGACCAGCGATTGGTACAAAGCGACGCGCCCATCGTTTTGCTCCAATCCCTGCATGTCTTTATTCGCGGCCAGCCACCTATTGTGACGTCATGATAATGAATGAGCAAGCCCGGTATCTAGTGTAGCCCTGACAGTACGCAAGCGTATAAGATTCCGAAAAATGACTTTGCTATAAAAGCTATGGACCAATGTCGTGTCGGTGTTCTAACATGGTGGAAAGCGAAACATTGAAAGCTTCGTCCCTTATTTGCCCAGGATGTGTTACAACGTAGTGCCCCCAGAAATAAAAAAAAAATGACTTATTGATGAAATGGAGCATTTTATAATCGAATGAATTGAAATGGTAAAACTTTGCGAGAATTTGTCAAATAGAAATAGAGTTATAAATTCAAAATCAATTAACGAATTATATTTATTTTTTTATTAATTGTATGTATAATTTTTTTATAACAGTTACATACTATACTCAGGTAACGTAAAATTAAAAACAAAGCACATAATCACAAGTCATAAGTTGAACTTAAGTAGGAAAATGGAACTTTGACTTTGCTCTACCGTCATCAAAATTCAGTACGGATTGATAAAATGTCATTTTTAGCTCATGCACCGATGCAGTAATCTCCAGCGCACTATTTATAAAACCATTTATAGATTTTAATGCATAAACACACACGCTTCTACGAAAAGCATCACCGTCCAGGGCATGAATCTATACAATGCCGGTCGGGCTCATCATTTCATCAATTGGTATTTGCCGTAGAACAACACATGAGAGTCGGTAAAGACTTTTAACACTGCTGGTTGAAGGCATAATCACCTCTCGTTATCTACTGCAGTCTATATCTCGAAATTCTCTCTCGAAGTCCCCTCCGAGTTTTCTATGCTATAACTCATATGATCTCATATCATTTTCTGAATAACGTGGAAGTTATGCTGTCGAATGATTTTCTGTTCAGCATTTGTAGTCTCATAATGGTTCTTATTTTTAAATTGTATGAAATATAAGTTTCAACATATATTACAATAAAAATTATTGCATATTTCGCTTATTTAAAGTAGTATCCGTAATAGACGCTGTGATAACAGCTACATTTGTATATTGTCATTCAGTATTATTCTTTGTAGATTTCTGATATAATTACTTATGGCAATTGATTTCGCCAATTTTTATATCGCAATATATATATATATATATATATATATATATATATATATATATATATATCGCGATAATCTACGTAAAGTATATTTTAAACTATTTATGATGGGTATTCACAAATGAAAGTGATTCGAGGTGTGTATTCATGAGATGCGTAGGGACAGAAATGAGACAGATACATAGATAGAAACAACAACATTTAAAGAGTGAAATGCATGCAAAGTTTGTTAAAAAGTTTGTTAAAACATGGCGTTTGGGCAGGCGCCCCATTGCTTAGGAAGCTTACGAATTCTGTCCGCGAATAACGATGTCGGTTGATCATGGAACCGGTACAGTACCGATGTAATCGTTTAACTCAGTTGCGACGTCACGAATGTTTCGACGTCGATTTCCTTTGATTGCAGTGTCAATATTCGTAATCCGCTTCTCTGTCACAACGTTGTGCGCCTGATGGGGCCGCGACAATTCTCCTGTCGTCCGTCGATTAACATTCTTGCCCACCTCATCACCGTGGGCTTCGACACACACGTGTCACCATACACAGTCGGCATTCTGCAATGAATATCCACCGGCTTACACCCTTCCAGTGTTGAAAACTTAATTACAGCACGCTGATCCGTTTCGGATGCAGTTACATCCACACCAGCCCTTTTTAACTGACTACCACGTCCTTACGATTGAAGTTATAAAAAAATCTGCTTGCGCATTCGCACGCGTGGTTCATACACCTTCACTATCGCGTTTGTTTCACGAAAATACATTGAAAACTGTTCGCAGGCGACGCTTCGAATCACTTTCATTTGAACACGCTTTGTGCTTTCTGATTCCGATAATCTCACTAGCACAATAAGAAATCGTATTAGCTTTAGAAAAAAAAATATCATGTCCTCAACAAATAGGCATTTAACTCATTTAGCTAATTTAAAACCAAATAATTTTAAAAACATTCATTTAAATTAGTTCTTATTGACTGCACTTTGAACTGACGTTGAAAGTAATTCCTTCATTCATGTTTGACACTGACGATGGAAGATTTTTGAAATTTACTTCCGTAAAATTATTTTACAAGTGCAACGATTTCTTGGGTCAACTATATATTTTTTTTCCAAATTTGAAACATGAATAGTATCTTATTTATTAAATTTAAAGGATCACAATTTTAAATCTGTATATGTGAGTAAAATATTTCGTTTTTATTATCTATAAATTACATTTTAAGTTACTTACAAGATATGGAATTTTGGTCAGGTGTTTTCAGACATAGATTTTGGTCTCTTAGATTTTCTTATTAAATGTGGAATGATTATGTTTAAAAAATACTTTTTTTGTCTAACATTTTTTAAAAATATGTCTTTGCATTTATCTTTAGCATTGAGGTTATATAAATTATAAATTAGAACAATAATAAAAGCAAGTTTTCAAATTTGTCTCATACACTTTTGATCGATCCTCACAATGTATTAACACATTTCTCTCGAATCTTTTAATGAACTATTCGTTGTTTCACAGATTTTATTATTAAGATGAACGTTTTGGTTTGTACTTCTTCTTGATTCCATTTGAACATAATAGATCTGTAGTTTTTTTATGCTTTATAAAAAAATATTTTTTCATGATTTTTTTGTACTTTCACAAAACTAAATCAGTGAAAATCATAATATCAAAGAAAAAAAATACTTACTTTTGGATAAAGTTGCTGCTGCTTAATTTATAAAAATGTAATTACTATGTTAATTAATAAAATTTTACACCATATTTTATTTAATTATAACTGTGACAATACGGATGTCAAGGTAAATTGGCGTTTTAGTTACTGAAATGGAAAGAATATTGTTATTTTTGGATATTACACTATGTATATAATTAATTAATAACCAGTTGAAATGAGAAGATTATTCATTTCTATACGCAAATCGTTTCATATATTGTGGAATTATTGTAGATGTAAAATATTTGAAACGAAAACAAAGAACATAATCGAAATAAAAATAAAAATATTAAACCAAATATATATTTTATCATCTGAGGAAAAAAGCTTCTTCGAAATATACGCAGACAGTTTAAATTATGCTGAAAAATTTGAACAAATTGCAAATTGATCTGATGCAGTTTAATACATGTATCACAAAAATCATAATCAGTTAGTCACATATAAGTGCTTTATGACATTTCTCTTTTAGACAATTAGATTTTTTTTTCATTCAAAATAATTAGATTCAAAATCATTGAAATTTTGATTTGCATGCAAAGGAAAATTAAAAAAAAAATTGAGCAATCCACCAAATTAAATACAGTTATTACAGTTATTATTAAAAACATAGCACAGTGTTTTCAACAAACATCCAAAAAATTATTAATACAAACTTAGAAGAAAAATAAAATAAAATAAGTGATGGAATTTAAAAATATCTATATTTTACAGCTAGATTTATATATTATATATATATATATATAACAAAATAAATAAATAAATAAATAAATAAATAATAGCAATAATTCGGCAAACGAACCGTTTACCTTATTTATATTTACAGATAATCAATTTTGAATTGATACAGATATAAATAAATTTCGATATTTTGATTAATATAGTATCAAAGAATTTTGTTTTTTCAGCACATAATCTATTGCGTTGAACCATTCTGTGTCGTTTTCAATGATATCTATGTAAGAAACATCTGGTGATTCAATATTTTTGTCGCCCAAAAATTTACTTTTGATGTTATATCTCAGACACAGCTGTTACAGCAGTCCAATTGTTTGTTGTATTTGGCGTTGTGGAAGGATAAAAGACAACGCTAATGTTACTTAAATATTTAATACTGCTTTTATTTGTAACGAAGATATTTTATTTATTTCACCAGCATGAAAAAAACTAAACGAAATGTAATTTAATTATATTGTTATGATTTAATTTATTTGTAAATATTAATGAAATATACAAGGGCATTTGTGGCTTTTGTTTATTAAGTTAAAATATCCCAGAATTATTTTTCACATTCATTATTTTGGACATTACTTTAAAAAATAAAATTACTTATTAAAATAAAATATACCACACGCTTTTATATTTATTTTATCATTGTTTCTAATATTTCGCGTTTGTACGGAGAAAAATTCTAAACGGTGCACTGTTAAAATTTTGCAGCAAACTGTCCGATCATTCTACCGATTTTACATTAAACGGTTACATGACTGTATTTTAACAATATTCTGACCATATTACTGCGCATATTATGGTCATAATAGAGTTAAATTACGGTTATGTAACCGTTTTTGTAGAAAACGGTCAAATGAATGGACAGTTTGCTGCAAATTTTTAACAGTGTGTATTTTTTTCTCATTTCGTTCAACCGCGTCTTGTAATAAGTAAAATATTGAAGTATTTTAATGATTTATCCCACGATATTTTTTTCTATAACAATGAAGATTGTATAACAATTTATTTAATTACCAATATGTAAAACAATTAACTATAACATTGAATAGCTTGTTCATATTTCATGTGAAAACTTCTATTTGCCTGAAACAATTACAGAAACAAGAAAGCGGCAGAAGCTTGTATGTTACATTTAAATTTTAGAAATTGATTTGCTATAAATGATGTGTCAAAAGTAATAATATTCATTTGTTTAACGTTATATGTAATACCATTTGTTGCCATATTTGTCCTTCCCTCGCGGTTTTTTTTTTTAATTTTACCATGACATATTCAGCTTTACAAATTGGTGAAATACCTACTAATGTTTTGAGAGACATGTTATTTGTAAAACATTAAGAATAAAAAGAAGTTTAATTTGCCTTCTGCATGTTTTATATTCCTTAAAAAAATATTTTAAAATAGATGTTGAAATTATCAAAAGAAAAGAAGATCCAATTGAGATACTCATGTTTCCAGAATTAATAATAATTATAATAAACACGTCTACAAATAATGAACTGAAAAAAGTTTTTCAACTAGGTAAATCATATTCAATGGTTGTAGAATCATAGTTGAGATTTATCCCAACAGAGCCAAAAATATCAGGACCAGGACTCGAACCTGGGTACTTTGGCTAGAAGAAACTTTCAAAAAACTTGGATAGTTGAAAAACCCTTCTTCTGTTCATTATGACCTAATTACATAGTATACAAGAGTTTCTGTGTTATATCACATTCATCATGTAAAATGCTATAATTATAGCTCGGATAAATGAAATTAGCGCTGCAGTTCGCATCAATGTCCAACAAAAAAGAATGAATTATGCCAGACATTATATCGTTAGGATAGCTCAGTAGGAAGATCGTTGGCATGACAAGTCAAAATACCCGGGTTCGAGTCCTGGTCCCAGCATTTTTAGCTCTGTTGGAATAAATCTCAAATGTCATACTCCAACCATTGAATATTGTCTATAAATAGTTTAGACGATATTTTATATTAGTGTTGAGTTAATTCTTGAGGTCGATCATGAAAGTAAAATCAGTCACAGAGTGACATTTTAATTTCAAAATGATTTTTTTGTCATTTATATGTTCCATCGATTACGTTAGATTATTGCTAAATTATTGAGCAGATTTGAAAAAAAAAACTTGTAAATGTGCAAATCAGGGGCCACAATAGTAGTTGAGAAAGCCTTAAAGACTTTCTAAGGTGGTTCAGTGTTGTTTGAAGTACATTTAAAAGATGTTGGGTTACTTTAAAACACCAGAAATTTAGGTGGATTGTTGATTTGACTGGCAGCATTTTCCTATAGAAAATAATGTATGTTGCAAACGTCGTTTGTTAACAGAAACAAACAAAAGAACTCGATAGCATTATGGAATTTAAAGAGTAATTTTCTGAAGGGAGTTTTAGGAATTTTTTTGTTTATGAGGTGCCGGACAGAATACTCTGTATATAATATAGGGTATATAACGGATATTGCTATTTAACTCAGCTGCAAACAGACGCGTTAATAAGGGGTGGATTCAGATGGTTCAAGCATCTCAAATTGTAATTTGAACCAAAGTTATTAAAGTTTAAACGTGCAAACAGTATAAAAAATTTGCAAATTTTAGTATTTTTGAATGCAAACGAATTTCAAATGCTTGTATTTCTGTTAAATATTTTTCTATTTCTACATTGTTTATTGCGTTTATTGAATTATTCAAAAGGACTATGTAGCACAAAAATTATAATTAAACCCACATTATTATCAGCGCTATAAATATGCATACCTAGAAAGACAGATTGCGCACATTTTGAACATATAAAACATAACATTACATTTACATTTAAATTTTTGTTGTCTACGGACTATTTGTCTTTCGTTTTGAGGGAATTTGAATAACATTTCATGGACAAAAGCATAAATGAAGGAAGGAACGGAGGTTAAAAACATCTGCTTGTCATGTGCTTCTTTTTGTAGGGATTTTAACTCTCTAAATCCCAAACTTTAAAAAAACTGAATGACCTTAGAATCCCAACAAAATAACCTTTAATTCTGGTTTCTTCGTTCCCCTCTTTTCCACTAGGTAAATAGTGGAAATGACCTACTGTCTTCTCCCTTTACTCCATTTTCGACAGGTGTTACACCCCTATGTTTATCATTGCCCCAGTTACGGAAAAAAATCTTGCTTTTCTTTCTGTACTGTACAGAAATGCCAATACATTACCCCATCCATCACTGAGAGAGACCAACACCTTGACAGCACCCGGACCCATTTAAAGCGAAGAAAAATCCTTTCATCTATTCTGGGCTATTGAGAGTTTCACAGCATTGGAATTATTTCGGCTATTTAGGGTTTCAAAGGGTAATAGGCTGGTGTGAAGGGAAGAATGAGGTGGATTGAAAATCACCTGCTATGTTCGCAAGCATCTGATTTGTTGAGTAACAGACAGTCATTTCCTTCGAAGGTCTTGACCTGATCGTACGTATATTTTCTCTCTCGTTTTCGCGAAGAACTGTTGGTCAAGGAAATCTGTCAGAAGAAGATTTTTTTTTAAATATTGCAGACCGTATCTGAAAGCGATTCTGGTTCAGATAAAATTTCAGATTTAACTCAAAATGAATAAATTCCTGACAATGTAAGTGAACTTCCATAGAGAACTAAAGCTCTTTTTTTACTAAAACTGCCCAAAAAGTATTTTCCTCTAATTAAGAAAATGAAGAATTTTTTTATAAACATCGATTCAAGTCATACGAGTACCCCACGTCAAGAAAACGGAAAAAAACAAAACAAAAAAAAAAGGTATATTTTAATGTTTGAAAACTTCCCCATAGAAAATTTCACGCGCCTTGCATTCATAATATTTCAAATTTTAATTACTTAAAAGGCATATAGCCAACATAGTGAAAAAGTATACAAGCCGGGATAACGGCTTGGATACTTTTCAATGCATGTTCCAAGTAATGTTCCAAGTATTAAAATAGATTTATTCAATTATCGATGCTGTATTCTCTTTATTTATGTGTCTGCCCCAGGGTTGGTGGCTCACGGAAGAAACAAATATATATATTTCATCTTGTGCTGCGTTTGTAGCCTTGCCAACATGTGATAGTGAGAGTTGCCAGGTTGGGTATCGTTTTAAGTGGTACAGTTGGTAGAACGCCAGTGCGCTATACTGATGATACGGGTTCGGGTCTCTGCTTGGATACTTTTTCACTATGTTGGCTATACGCCTTTTGAGCAATTAAAATTTGAAATATTAAGAATGCAAGGCGCGAGAAATTTTCTATCGAAAAATTTCCAAGTGTTAAAATACATTTATTCATTTATCGATGCTAGATTATCTTATGTTTCGTGTTTGCCCCAGGGTTGGTTGCTCACGGGAAAAAAATCCACCTTGTGCTGCGTTTATAGCTTTGCCAAGATGTGATTGTGAGAAGTGCCACGCTGTATATCGTTCCAAGTGGTTCAGTTGGTAGAACTTCAGTGCGCTATACTGTTGATACGGGTTCGGTTTTCCTGCTTGGATAATTTTTCACTATGTTGGTTATACGCTTTTTAAGCAATTGAAATTTTAAATATTAAAACATATAAGTTCAAAAGAAAAGTAAACTAATAGGTGAAAGTGAAGAACACAGAGCAAAATGAAGACAAAATGAAGAGAATGAGCAAAATGAAAAAGTAGGAAAAGATGAAACAACATGGACTGTTCCTTCTGATACTCGTAATTCAAAAAAATGACAGCAGCACAATGTGTTGAGAGAAACTCCTGGACCAAGCTCATTTGCAGATAAAAAGGTAATATTAGGGAATCTCACAAGTGCATGGAGACTCCTCATAAATGAAAACTGTGCACACACGCGTAAGCTTATCGACGTTTGCAGGATCCGCATTTGAATATATTTTTAGACTAATTAGATGATTTTATTTCCCTAGTGTATGCACGTGGAACTTTTATTTCTAAAGGTATTTTAATAAACAATTTATGGTCCACGACATGGGGTATAAACTTGTTTTACCAAACATTGGCTCGTGACAGATTGAAAGAAGTAATGGTATATTTACGGTTTGATCTGAATGCACCAAGATCTGAAAAAATTTTAACTGGTTAATTTGTCTAGGTATTAAATATAGGACAGGTTTATTGAAAACTTTAAGAAATAAAAGACTTAGCATCATTGTCACTGTGAAACGCTCATAGGAAGAAGTACCCGAATCATTTAAGCTCACAAAGGAAGAACTGTATTGAAGCAAAATTCTCAAGCACGATAATATATCTCTGACCTCATATCAAGGAAAAAAAACGAAAATGTTTTTATGCTAAGCACTTTGCATCCTACACTCGAAGTCGAAAGCAATGAAAAAATACGTCTGATGTTGTTCATTTTTACAACTTGGTGTGGATGTACAGTGTGGACATACGGTGTGGATGTACTTGATCAGATAGAAAGAAAATATTCCACAAAATCCACTTCTCGACGATGGCATGTGTAAGTATTTTTAATATTCTCGACTTAGCTGCTATAAATGCTTATGTGATTTATCAAGATTGTACCGGTATAAATATAGAGCGTCGTGAATTTATTTTGAATTTAGCTGACGAACTACGCACCAAATATGTCGCTTCTAAGACATCTCTGATTTCAGATTCCACTCCAAATACAGATGATGCATCCACTATCTCCGGTATGAAACACGAACATGTTTTTAAATATATACATTTTAAAAAGAAATTATGTGGTATCAATTTAAGATACTCTGAGCAAATCCAACATTTTTCTTTGAATTGTGTATTTTATTTTATACTTGTAATTTCTGTTAATAATTGACTATATATATATTGTATTTCCAGTAACAAAATTAGTATTATGAACAAAACGGTAAACAAAGAATATGATATTATTTAATTAATAAATGTACTTAAAATATCTTGTTTAAAGAAAAATGTTTAAAAATTGCGTTATTTTTGGTCGTTTAAAAAGAGCGATCAAAATAACCACTCTCGTCTAGGTATACGAAAAAAGCCGTCTTTCTAGTGTAAAGATGTCATCAAGGCTTCACATTTACAGATAACACAAAATTAATAGAAACCAGTAATACTTGAAAAATGGATATGATCTGTAGAAATGCTTAATTTTCTGTTAGTATTTTGGAGACAAATGCAATGAGTATTTTTTAAATCTAATATTAAGAAATTACTTCCATTTTTGCGGGGATTCCAGTAACTTCTACCACGCGTGAACGGACTTTTTGATCTTTCAAATGAATCAAATTATATATAATTACAGAATCAGGCAGCAAAGACCAACGAGCAAAGATCTGATGGCACAGGGATAGCTACAATTCTACAGTGGAAATATTAGGTGTACAAATAAGTGTCAAACTGAATAGCAGATAAATAATCTTGCATTGACAAGAAACAAGTAATAGTTCTAAAGGGCTATGTTTGGACTAAGGTAAAGTCAAGAGAGATGGCGCAGTCGGAGAGATTGCGCACATAGAGGTTCGGGGGGGAAGGAGTAGAGTGTGCGCGCAGCGACTCCAGGTAGTTGTACAACAACAGTAGTAGAGTGTCTACTTGAAAGTGCACGTTGATTGCTTTGAGCGTCTAAGATAAAATATTGCTATTTTGTTTTGTTATCTCAAAGTAAGTGCTTGAATTTTCATAGCTATTCATCAGAATTTTTATACAATGTCAATAGTACAAAATATTTTTAACTTAAACGATTTCTCATAAGCTACTTATCTAGACTAACAATATGAACATCAACGATTCGTTTTAGAATAGGTTATGTTTAAATAAAAGGCCGCGCAATCTCTCCTACCGAAATTGGAGAGTTTGCACATCTGCTTCTTAGGAGAGATGGAGCAGTGTTCCCATTAGTTTCCATACTAGGAGAGATTACGCAACTTATTGGTAAATTTGCATAAAAAAATGAAAAATGAAAATGGACTAATTTTAAGTTAAACGTGTTATTAAGTAACATAATTTTATTTTGTAATCTTATCTGGACTTGCTTTTTCTGATCCTTTAATTAAAATTTTTTAATCGTTTTTAAAAGTATTACCTTTTTATGATTCTTTAATCATTATGTTGAAATATTCACTCCTAATACAATAATATTTGTTCACAAAAACCTTACAGCAATGTCATTTAAGTGTAATTATTATTGTTAACAATTTAATTGTAGTTATTATTAGTAACAATATCTCCTACCCATGTGCGCAATCACACCAACCGTGTAAGGACAGATTGCACAAAATAACTTTCTTGGTTTTATTACAACTGTTCTATTAAATTGCAACATAGCAACAAAATAGCAATGGAAATGCATAAAAAAAACAAAGGAAGTAAAAATTGTTCTTGAACAGTTTAGCAAAAAATTAATATTTAGATTTTTTTTTGCTATTCTTTGAATTGTGCGCAGACTATCCTATCTTTACCTTATATCCCAAGTACATCAAAATACAGGAAAGTTTTCTTAACCAATTTTGCAACATGCAGCCTAACACTACCAGGGACCATTTTTTTTTCGAACGAGTTATCTTGCAAGTAAATAAATGTTTTCGATTGCTTTCCTGGTTCAATTGCATCAAATGTTCATTTTATCAATCAGAAATAATAGTTAGCCCTGTTAGCAACAGTTCAAAGCAGAGCACATGTGTGAAGAAGAATGCAGAAGGTGCAGAGTCGAATTTTCTTGCCCTGAATATTGCGTTTTGATGTTAGTGTGGTGATTTATATGAGACCTGAGTTTGAGAATATTGTAAAAGATGCACTTTGCATCCACTGTCACGAGTGACTGTCTGTGTTTTTAAGAGATTTAGTTGCTTCTTGAGATAGTAATCTTTGTTTGTTTGACTGTGTGGATGATGCACTTATTTCCATTTCTTAGGAAACGTACTTAATGTATTGTTACCCACTACGTTTGAACGATTGAAAATGATTTGCTGAGTTGTTCCGAGTTGTTCGGAAAGTATTTTTGTATTTTAAAATGAATCTGAAATCAGACAAGTGTGCAATTTCTCTTCTGAACATTTAATTTTGTCACCTTTTAAATATAAAACTTCATATCACTTTTTAAATATAAAATACTTCTGAAATACTTTTTAATAGAAATAAAATCATTATGCGGGATTCTGATTTTATTGATGTATAATTCTGGAATCTTTAGAAATATTAGCACACGCAAACAACTGTTGTAACGATATTTTGTTATACCAAATACCCCGTATTTGAATTGAACTGCTTCAAGTTACAGGATAGTTTGGTTTCCGTATTGAATTAGGAGGGTTTAGCTTTCTCTGAGCACCTCTCCTCCTCATTATTAGTGGTTTCTACCGCCTGCAAGAATATTTCAAGGAATTTCCTGTCGCCATGTGTTAGCGCCAGTTTTTCTTCACTGATTTCCTCCTTGATAATGACTTAGCTTCAGCGGAAAGCGCTCGTAGAGCTTTAAATACTTTCAGCATTTACGGTTTTTTAATGTTTTAAAACTATTTTGTACATTTTTCATCAACACTCATTTAGTAATACATTTTATTGAATCATTTTATAAATGGTTTCACGTATTATGTAAGAAATGGCATGTTTATAAGCAAATATTTCTGTCAACCAATCTACCCACCATCTATTTGACTTGACATTTATCAAACAGTCATCATAGCGGCTTAGATCATTCGTATCGCAAACGAGTTATTCGTAGAATAATCAGATTGTCTGAGCTATTTCGAAAACCATGGTGGGATAAAGATGGCATGAAAATAAGGTGTTTATCCCACTCATGATATCCGATAAACTATTCTAATTCGCACATGCACTTTTCAACATATTTTACTATTATATAACAGAACAGAATGAACAGAACGATGCACAGCCGTTTGCAGTATTTGTTGCTTCTCATCTTTCACTTGAAACTTTAAAGAATTTTTGACTGCACTAACAAGGTTTGCTTCTTATTTGTTACTCTGGTTTTGTTACGAACATATCACAAATACACACGGAGCCTTCTCTATGCAAATCTATGATGCAAGTCAAAGAACAAACGCTTTAAAATTCATTAAAAACATTTAAAACCTAATAAGGTATTTGACATTTTAGTCTTTAATAATTTTGAAATTTCATTTTTACTTTTCTTTTTTAACCGCATACTACCACTACATAGTTGTGTCTGCGTTATGCCTATGAGAAACAAAAACATTTAAATTCTGTTTTACATATACAAGAATGAGCGCTGATTATACACGCAAACTACACTACATTCTATAAGAAATTCTGGCTCCAAGAAGCAAATACAAGTAATGATTTTATCTACCATTACCCTTTATAAAAATACTCAAACTAATGCTTTTATTTACTCATAGTGGGAGTACATACACTTAAAAGCTAATAACACATCTCAGATGTCTGTTATCACATAAAAATAACTGAAATGTAATAAAACTTGAAAAAAGAAGAATGAATATACATTCCATGATCAACAAAATAGTTTTAGGAAAGTAAATATACGTCTTAAAATTAGATGTTCTTCCAAAAATATTACTTCAGATTGATTTTATAATACACAGTCTGAAATATTAAAAAATAAATTAAATTGAAAGAGATCTTAAAAAAAAATAATTAAATTTGACCTGAAGCAAATTAATCATATATAACTGTATATAAAATCACATAATCATATAAAAAATTTAAAAATAATAATTTTTTGATCTACAAAAATTTCATTAATATATTTTATGCACACAATTTATGTTTTGGTTTCAAATTAAATTTTACTCTTCAGATTATAAAAGGAATCCACGTGATTAAATATTGATGAAGTAAACAATAGTTATTTAAAATGGATTTTTTAAATTCAGAATTATAGCTATAAAAACTGCATGTCTAAATTTATTAAAATTTACATCGCTTGTGTTATCCAGCTTGTATCTCAGAAAAGAAAATGAATGTTTGGAAGGACTCTGTGCCCTTTTCATTAAAGTATTTTTCCGCAGTGTTTTGTAATACGTTTTTGACATACTATTAAATGGTTTTACAAAAGAATATAAATTAATGAAAAAAGTTCAATTGGAATGGCAATTTTTTTTAACTGAACTTATGGAAGAAAATTTTTAATCTCACATTTTGGAACTTTAAAAATAAATGCAGCCTTTCTATACAAGTGTGTTTTTGTACGTTATGGATAAGAACGTTTATTACTTTAAGCAGAAAATAATAAAATGTCATGGTATATAAAAAATACAATAAAATAGACTATTTACTTAACAATATTAAACAATAATATAATAATAATAAACTATTTATGTTATTGGAAATCCGTTTATTGCTTTGAAAATTGTACCTTATGAATCATCAAGAAAATACTGAGTCAATTTAAAAGCCTGTGGTATAGTTGATACATTTTGTGACACACTGAAATTGAATATACGTGCAAGATTAACCAAAAAATATTACTTTTAATGTTAATATCTTTGACAGCCAATGATTTTTGGAAAAGTTCGCGACTAGTTTTTTAGTGTATATTAATCAGTTTTCTAAAACCGGAAAGTTAGATTTTAGAATGCGAACAATTTTCAAATAAACATTTTCAGTTGAGGAATTGAATTAATGTTAATGAAATTGAAAAATACTGAAATTGAATATACATGCAAGAGTAACAAACAAATATTACTTTTAATGTTAATATCTTTTGCAGCCAATGATTTTTGGAAGAGTTCGCGAGTAGTTTTTTAGTGTATATTAATCAGTTTTCTAAAACCGAAAAATTGGTTTTTAGAATGCAAACAATTCTCAAATAAACATTTTCAGTGGAGGAATTGAATTAATATTAATGAAATTGAAAAATACTAAAATTGAATATACGTGCAAGAGTAACAAAAAAGTATTACTTTTAATGTTAATATCTTTTACAGCCAATGATTTTTGGAAAAGTTCGCGAGTAGTTTTTTAGTGTATATTAATCAGTTTTCTAAAACCGAACAATTGGTTTTTAGAATGCGAACAATTCTCAAATAAACATTTTCAGTGGAGGAATTGAATTAATGTTAATGAAATTGAAAAATACTGAAATTGAATATACGTGCAAGAGTAACAAAAAATATTACTTTTAAAGTTAATATCTTTCGCAGCCAATGATTTTTGGAAAAGTTCGCGAGTAGTTTTTTAGTGTATATTAATCAGTTTTCTAAAACCGAAAAATTGGTTTTTAGAATGCGAACAATTCTCAAATAAACATTTTCAGTGGAGGAATTGAATTAATGTTAATGAAATTGAAAAATAGTGAAATTTAATATACGTGCAAGAGTAACAAAAAAATATTACTTTTAATGTTAATATATTTTGCAGCCAATGATTTTTGGAAAAGTTCGCGAGTAGTTTTTTAGTGTATATTAATCAGTTTTCTAAAACCGAAAGATTGGTTTTTAAAATGCGAACAATTCTCAAATAAACATTTTCAGTGGAGGAATTGAATTAATGTTAATGAAATTGAAAAATACTGAAATTGAATATACGTGCAAGAGTAACAAAAATGTATTACTTTTAATGTTAATATCTTTTGCAGCCAATGATTTTGGAAAAGTTCGCGAGTAGTTTTTTTAGTGTATATTAATCAGTTTTCTCAAACCGAAAAGTCAGTTTTTAGGATGCTAACAATTCTGAAATAAATATTTATAGTTGCAGAATTGAATTAATGTTACTGAATTTTAATAATACTGAAATTGAATATACATGCAAGAATAACAAAAAAATATATATATGGTAAAGCCAGGAGAGATGGCGCGGTCGGAGAGATTGCGCACATAGATGTTCGGGGGGAAGGAGTAGAGTTAGCGCGCAACGACTCCAGGTAGTTGTACAACAACAGTAGTGGAGTACCTACTTGAAAGTGCACGTTGATTGCTTTGAGCGTCTAAGATAAAGCATTGCTATTTTGTTTTGTTTTCCCAAATTAAGTGCTTGAATTTTCATAGCTATTCATCAGAATTTCTATACAATGTCAATAATACAAAATATTTTAAACTTAAACGATTTCTCATAAGCTACTAATCTAGACAAACAATGTGAACATCCACGGTTCGTTTTAGAAGAGGTCATGTTTAAATAAAAGGCCGCGCAATCTCTCCTACCGAAATTGGAGAGTTTGTGCATCTGCTACTTAGGAGAGATGGCGCAGTGTTCCGATTAGTTTCCATGCTAGGAGAGATTACGCAGCTTATTGGTAAATTTGCATGAAAATGAAAAATGAAAATGGACTAATTTTAAGTTAAACGTGTTATTAAGTAACTTAATGTTATTTTGTAATCTTATCTGGACTTGTTTTTTCTGATTCCTTATTTTTTTTCCTTTAATTAAAATTTTTTAATCGTTTTTTTTAAATTATTTCCCTTTTCTGATTCTTTAATCATTAGGTTGAAATGTTCACTCCTAATACAATAATATTTGTTCACAAAAACCTTAAAGGAATGTCATTTAAGTGTAATTATTATTGTTAACAATTTAATTGTAGTTATTATTAGTAACAATCTCTCCTACCCATGTGCGCAATCACACCAACCCTGTAAGGACAGATTGCGCAAAATAACTTTCTTGGTTTTATTACAACTGTTCTATTAAATTGCAACATAACAACAAAATAGCAATAGAAATGCATAAAAACAAATGAAGTAAAAATTATTCATGAATAGTTTAGCAAAAAATTAATATTTAGATTTTTTATTGCTATTCTTTTGAATTGTGCGCAGACTATCCTAGCTTTACCTTATATTACTTTTAGTGTTAATGGCTTTGCAGCCTCTGATTTTTGGAAAAGTTCGCGAGTTGTTTTTGTAGTGTATATTAATCAGTTTTATCAAACCGGAAAATTAGATTTTAGAATGCGAACAATTCTCAAATAAACATTTTCAGTTGCGGAATTGAATTAATGTTACTGAAATTGATTAATACTCAAATTTAATATACATGCAAGAGTAACAAAAAAAAATACATATATATATATATATTACTTTTAATGTTAATGTATTTTGAAGTTTCTTATTTTTGGAAAAGTTAGCAAATAGTTTTTATAGTGTATATTAGCAGTTTTGTCAAACTGGAAAATCGGTTTTTAGGATACGAACAATTCTCAAATAAACATTTTCAGTTAGGCGATTGAATTATTGTTACTGAAATTGAATAAATCAGAAATTGAATATACATGCAAGAGTAACAAACAAATTATTACTTTTTACGTTAATGTTAATGCTATTACTTAATCATATTTCTCTGCAAAACATGTCTGTTCAACATTAGATTGTTTACTGGCGAATATAACGCATCCGAGACACCTAAATTCCGGGATCAGAAAACTTATAATTAACACTAAAAATATTACACTGAAACGTTTCCAAAAATCAACTGTACACTGTAAAAATCGACCAATGTTTCTTATTTCATAAAAATATACTATAACCACAAACGAAAATAATAATATGATCTTCTGTGTTATACGAAATTCCGAATAGCGTGTTCCATTGTCTTTTGAATCTCCAGAAACCAATACATTTCCAAAATTTAAAGAATTATTTATAAAAACAAAGTATTTTTCGCTGCCCGTACTTTTCAGAAACGTTTCCGAAGGGTTTTTATAGCGTATTAATGAGTGTCCTCAGCTTGAAATACCTGTTTTTCGAATGCTATCAATTCTCAAGTAAACATTTTCCTGCTCAAAAAATAGACAAACATGCAAAATTAACAGCGTTAACAATAACATTAAAATTAAGATTATTGCTTTACTCTTTCATATATAAATTAACTTATGCGGCTGAAAAACGTATACTTAAGAAGTAATGACATTCTAAAAACAGGTATTCCAGGCTGAGGACACTAATTAATACACTATAAAAACCCTTCGGAAACGTCTCTGAAAAATACGGGCAGTGAAAAATACTTTGTTTTTATAAATAATTCTTTAAATTTTGGAAATGTATTGGTTTCTGGGGATTCAAAAGACAATGGAAAACGCTATTCAGAATTTCGGATAACTCAGAAGATTATATTATATTTTCGTTCGTGGTTATAGTATATTTTCATAAAATAAGAAACATTGGTCATTTTTTACAGTGTATAAAAATAATCTTTGTTTCTATAAATACTTCTTTAAATCATCTGAGGTTTCAAAAGATAAAGTACGTTTTTCGTTATGGAGGATAAATCAGAAGACATAGTAAATTTTCGGTTGTGGTCATATTGTTATTTCCTACATTAATATATATTTGTCTTTTTCCACAGTATGCAGAACCCCTTAAAAAACTGTGATTTCTTAGTTTAAATTTGTTTACCTGTATCATTTGAGATGCATTTTGTAAGGTACATTCTGGAAAAAAATAGAAAATAAAAATCTAATTTAAAAAAAGGATTCCGTTCACTGTAAGGAATATAATCATAGTGTAATGTGTAACTTCAAAAATTTCATTAAAATACGTTTACGTGTTTTGTTTGTTTAATAAAAAAAACAGTTAAATAATCATTTTGGTAAACAATGAAACAATTAATTAATTCAAAACTAATTTAAAATTAAGTTTGTAATGAATCGAATTTATAGCATACCTTAATAAAACAATTGAAAGTTACAATAATTGCATAATTGAGTTAGTCACATTAAATAACGCAATGTCACATCATCCACATATCTGCGTTGTATTTGTTTGATTATCTTTCAGTGCCGAATTTGTCCAATGAAAAATCTTGACTTAAAACTAACATTTTATATGAAATTCTTTATGTGAATATCAGTTTTTTTTTTTGTAGTATTATAGAAAACTGTTATATGGGCAAAAGAAATCATACAATTCGTTCTAAAGTACTCACATATTATTAAGAGTCCTATGCAAAATATTCTAACTCTTGTAGAAGACGGTGAAAGAGGCATAAACACACACATCCTGCCATAGTATAATAAATAGTGAAATTTTAGCATATTTGTTTGTAATATTTTCATGTATTTATCCTTCGTTCTTTCGGGAAAACTGTTAGTTCGCTGCTTAACGTCGACATATCGATGTAAATATTTTAATTACGTTCCAAAGGAACGCATATTTCTTTATTCATAATGATCATAATTCGGAATATCACATTTTTCTTTTAAATTCCTGTATAATTTACAGCTGTGCGTAACATGTAAGTTATATTAGTACTTAGAAACAAGTAATATAAAAACTTTTTTTTTAAAGTCAATTTCTACTTAGGTCAAATAGAAATTTTTTTCCAGCGATCTACACGCTTCGCCACTGACGGTATTTACTCCTAAATTTATATCCTGCTAAATATCTTACATAAGAGAAATTTTTGAAAAGTATTAAAAATTAAATAAAAAATAAATAGCTAAAATACCAAAAATTAAAAGCTCGAAAAGTATTTCTCACAAAATTGTTAGACAAACTGCGTTAGAAAGTTTAAAAAAATGTATTTTTCTTGATATAAATTTAAAATCTAATGATTATGCTGTTTTTCAAATATTGAATTTAAAAAATTACCAAACTTCACAATAAAGTGCCATAGCGATGTTACAGTTAACGATAATACAGTTTTTTTCAAATATTAATTAATTAATTAAATTTTATTATTTAATTTTAGTTTTATACTTCATTTCTGTTCAAAAGTATAGACTCACTCCACATTTATAGTATCCTTCGCCCGCGAGCCGCCTGATCTTCGTCCGTGAACAGCCCCCCATTATCTTTTTACGTGTGAAGGTGAGACTATAAATATGGAGTGAGTCTATATTTTTGAACAGAAATGAAATATAAAATTAAAATTAATTAATTTAATTTAATTAATGAATTAATATTTGAAAAAACTGTATTAACATCAATTGTCATCCAGTACAAGTTAAAAAAAATTGATTGAACTTGATAGGATGAATAGAAAATATTTTATTAACGATTGAAAATTTGAACAAGATATATAAATATATAGAGAGTGTGAGCTAATAGTAGGAATTGGGAAAAAAAAGGTCTATATTAAAAAAGGAAATGTCAAAAATGCATTTTCAGTGTAAAATAAAAATAAACTTAAAATGACATCTATAGGATATGCCAATTTCACGATTTCATCAATTTTAAAATACTTTTCTGTCGGTCTACGAACTGAAAAAATAACTACGTAGAATTTACGACTCATTCTGTTCTGTTAGTTGTATCATCTTACTCTTTCAGAAAATCCAATGAAAGTTTTTTTATGGGCCTTTCCTTTAAATGACTGTACACGCCAGTAATGGATATTGATGGTATATTTCTTTCAAAAAATTGGAATGTAGAAATTACAAATAAAGTTTAGACAACCTTTATGGCAGAATCTGGTTGATTTCACTTGGATTCCACGTATTTTCCTTAATTTTCTGTATTGTATTTAAATGTTTTTAAAGAAATTCTTTAAATCATATCTGTACACCGTAAAAAAGGGGAAAGAGAGAAATGTTTGTGGATTTAGCAAATAATATAATCTCTATAACGAAATTATAACGAAATTATGATATAACCTCTTCCGGGTTACCACAATTTCGAATTATTTTTCCTTTATATTTAGAAAACTTAGAAACCGATAGATTTTGAAAATTTAAAGAAGCATTTTGCAAACAAACGTGTCCTTTGCTGCCCGTTACAAAAGTGAAGGAAAAAACAAAACACTTCCGAGTAGTTTTTACAGTGACTAATCAGTTTTCTCTACATGGAATATAGGTGTCTCGGATGCTATATATTTTCAAATAATTTTTTTCAACTTCACTAACAGAATATAAACATATAAGAGTAGGAAAATAATATTAATTTTAATATTAATACTCATGCTGTTAATTAAGCATGTTTTACTGTTTAGCATGTTACTTGAACAAGGAAATATTTATTTTAGAGTTGATAGCATTAAAATCAAGTGGTTAAGTGTGATAGTAGATCGCTCAAAGGGTTTCGTTTAATATTCCTTTCAAAACACTTTTTTTTTTTTTTAATAACTCCAGGTAATTTTCATTTAGCAACAAAAAAAAGTCGTGTTTTTTATAAAGTAAAAATTTACCGGTATATTTTTTCGTTTTTTCGAATATCTAAACCAGCCGCACTATTATATTCTGTCATAATAATATCAGTCATGCGGACTAAATGCGATGTTTAAAAAAATAATTTCAAAATTAAACATGTTGTACACCTTCAAAATGTTAAAATATGTGAATATTTCCATAATAGGATTTTTATCATGATTCAGTATGTTTCTCAAACTCGTATATTTACTGTTCTCTATTACTCATATTGATACTCGCTTTGTATTATTCTCAAACATTTGAAAAATTCGTTAAACTTCCAATATGACGTCAGATTCTCTGTTTAATTCTCTAATGACGTGATATTAATCTGCTTTGTGTACATACACATTCTCATACTCCTTGTATTATTGAGATATCTTTGAAAATTTCGTTTTATTACCACTATAACGTCAATCATTTTTATTTCATATTAATCTTTTTTTCAATTGGTGAAACTCTTTATTTCATTTTCATTTTTCACGTGGTAATCCTTCAATATAAAATTAATTATTGCAGAAAGAATTTCATTGTGGATTTTTAATTTTTGGCAACTGCTATAAGGAAAAACGTTTAAATTTAATAGGAAAAGGCTGTTAGATTTTTTTTTTTTTAATCTCCATTTATTAAAAAAAATTCGATTTTTTTAAATTTTAATATTTTGATCTTCTTGCCGGATATTCAGCTATATATACACACAGTTTCAACTATGTAAGTTACACAGTTTCTGAGAATGGCTCTGTAATGGACAGACAACGGAGCGGGAGTAATAGGGTTTCGTGAGATGAACGAAACCCTAAAAATATTTTTTGTTGCAAAAATTAATTAAAGCCCTGTAAGCAGAACGTTTTTCTTTTCTTTTCTTTTCTTTTCTTTTCTTTTCTTTTCTTTTCTTTTTTTCTTTTTTCTTTACTTTATTTGAAATGTACAGCAAAATATACTTTTGTGTTAGAAATTCTACTTTGAACATCGCATAGCTTTTGGATTCTGTGGTTTTGCAAAAAATTAAATAATAATAATAAAAAAAAAACGCTTATTGGAAGTGTGGATAACTCGGAACAGGTTATATCTTATTTTCAAAAAAAATTGCTAGATCTTTTCTCTTTTTCACAGTGTATGAAGACAGTTTCTGATAGAAAACTTAAAATGTCCCTTTATTAAATGAAGAAAACATGGTGACAGATGTTCAAAGCTGAATCTGCTGACGAAGTAGCAAAAATTGAGATATTGTTTTTATTGGACACTAGCACCACCGATTGGTATTACGTCACTAAATCGTCACATCGAGAGATATTCCAGGGTAGGGCTGGGATACAGGCTGGCAGGCTGAATCAGGCTGTATTCTAGGGGTACACAGGCTAAATCATTAATCATTTCGTTGCCCACTTAGACGAATCAGCGACTGTTGTCCATGCGGTGTGGTTACTTTATTAAATGAAGAACATTTGGTGACAGATGGACAAAGCTTAATTTGCTGACGAAGTAGCAAAAATTGAGATTTTTTTTCTTGGACACTAGCTCCACCGATTGCTATTACGTCACTAAATCGTCACATCCAGAGATATTCCAGGGTAGGGCTGGGATACAGGCTGACAGGATGAATCAGGCTGTATTCCAGGGGTACGCAGGCTAAATCATTAATCATTTCGTTGCCCACTTAGACGAATCAGCGACTGTTGTCCATGCGGTGTGGTTACTTTATTAAATGAAGAACATTTGGTGACAGATGGATAAAGCTTAATTTGCTGACGAAGTAGCAAAAAATGAGATATTTTTTTCTTGGACACTAGCTCCACCGATTGGTATTACGTCACTAAATCGTCACATCCAGAGATATTCCAGGGTAGGGCTGGGATGCAGGCTGACAGGATGAATCAGGCTGTATTCCAGGGGTACACAGGCTAAATCATTAATCATTTCGTTGCCCACTTAGACGAATCAGCGACTGTTGTCCATGCGTTGTGGTTACTTTATTAAATGAAGAACATTTGGTGACAGATGGACAAAGCTTAATTTGCAGACGAAGTAGCAAAAATTGAGATATTTTTTTCTTGGACACTAGCTCCACCGATTGGTATTACGTCACTAAATCGTCACATAGAGAGATATTCCAGGGTGGGGCTGGGATACAGGCTGACAGGCTGAATCAGGCTGTATTCTAGGGGTACGCAGGCTAAATCATCAATCATTTCGTTGCCCACTTAGACGAATCAGCGACTGTTGTTCATGCGGTGTGGCCAATCATTCTTCTACTATGGCCAATTATATGACGGCGTGAGTCAGCATGCATTTCGGAAATGTGTCTATTTTTTTAGTATAAAGTGCAGTTTTTTAATAGTGCGTGAACAAAATGTTGGACACAATTGTAATAATGTAAATGCGCATCTCTTCTGCGGATTGTGGAAAGTTACGGCGGCTATAAATTTATATTTAGCAAATATTTGCTGCTTAACGTGGGCATATTGGTGTGCTTTCTTTATTTCTGTTCCAATTCAACACATATTTCTCTACATGAAAGATACTGGAAGTGTTAGGAATTACACATTTTTTTACTACATGAAAGCAACAGGAAGTGTCAGGAATTACACATTTTTTACTACATGAAAGCAACAGGAAGTGTTAGGAATATCGCATTTTTTTCTTATATTTCTTCACATTATAATTACGTTATATTAGTGCGTTCTAAAAATAAAATATCAGGTGTACGATGCGATTAAATTATTAACAATAAGACAGCGTCAAAAAAGAATTTTTGTCCTATAGTGTAAAATAAAAGGAAACGGAAATTTAACGAAAATGTCAAGTTCATAAATATCATCAACTTCAAATTATCCGCATATAGTTCTATGAACACAAAAAAATAATAACTAGTTATAATTTACGACTCCTTTTGTTCATTTAGTTGTATGAAGTTGTATAAAAATTTAAAGGAGCATCCGCTCTGTGGATCGGCGTAAGGTCACGGCTGCAAAACAGTTATAAATAAGAAATAATGAGATGTTTCCGTGTACTTTGCAAAGAACATTACGGCGTTTCCTCAAACAGTTTTGGTGTTAAAATGTTTTAAATGTGTCTAATCTTTTTCAATAATGCAGTATTACAAAGCATTCTGAGTAAATTTTAAAGAATTTTAAAATATTAATAAATTTAATTATTTAATTTAATTATTTAATAAGTGCGATTCATGCATATATAGTATATCAGATTAATTTTCTTACAAATTTCATTACTGATAAAATCTTGCGTGGATTCAAAAACATAATATTTTCTTTTCTTTATTTTTAATTTTCCATGACAATACATACGCATATTATTTAACAATTGACTGTTTTCAATCAGTTACAATACACTTAATTGTTTTAAATTATCTGCAATTAAAGCACCCTAATAAAATATCTTAATAGAAAATATACAAGGTAAAATCTGATATTTTAGAAAAAAAATAGCGCATTTAAAAATTTTTAATCATTGCTCCTAAAATATCTGCTTATACATTTGCCATTTTTTATTTATTTATTTTTAATAATAAGATAAAACGAATCATATTTTAGTACAATTATGCATCTATTCACGATTACATTTTATAAAATATCACGTTTTCGTAGAGAAAAACAAATTATTAATACAAACACACGCCCAAGTAGTTCAGTTGGAACAATATACATTAACAAGTGGGTAAGTGTGATGGAAGATCGCTCGAAGGGTTTCGTTTAATATTCCTTTCAAAACACTTTATCCTTTCTTAAATAAATTCCAACAAATTCCATTTAGCAAAAAAAAAAAAAAAAAAAAAAAAATCATGTTTTTTATAAAGTAAAAATTTACCGGTCTATTTTTTCGTTTTTTCGAATATCTAAACCAGCCGGATAGCGATACGGACTAAATGCAATATTTAAAAACATAATTTCAAAATTAAACAAATTGTACACTTTCAAAATGCTAAAATATGCAAATATTTCCATAATCGGATTTTTGTCACGATTCAATATGTTTCTTAAACTCATATATTTACTATTTTCTTTTATTTATATTGATACTCGCTTTGTATGTTTCTCAAACATTTGAAAAATTACTTAAACTTCCCATATGACGTCAAATTTTCTTTTTAATTCTCTAATGACGTGATTTTAATCTGTTTTGTGTACTTACACATGCTCATACTCCTTGTATTATTGAGAAATCTTAGACCTTTTTCGTTTTATTACGACTATGGCAGCAATCAATTTTATTTCATATTAATCTTTTTTTTTTCATTTGGTGAAACTTTTTATTTCATTTTTCATGTGGAAATCGTCTGATAGAAAATTAATTATTGTAGAAAGAATTTTATCGTGGATTTTTAATTTTTGGCATCGACTATAATGAAAAATGTTTAAATTTAATAATAAAAGGCTGTTAGAATTTTGTTTTTTTATCTCTATTTATTAAAATAATACGAATTTTTCAAATTTTAATATTTTCAGCTCTTCACAGCTGATATTCAGATTTATACACTAAGTTTTAACTCTGTAAGTTACATAATTTCTGAGAATGGCTCTGTGACAGACAGACAACGGAACGGGAGCAATAGGGTTTCGTGAGATGAACGAAGCCCTAAAAAAAGAGAACATGTTAAGACGTATGAAATTTCTAACATTTATTTTTTGCATTAATACATTTGGAAATTCAAATAAAACCACATTAAGTAAATCATAAAAACTATTTCAATGCTATCCATTAGTATATCATTCAACAAACGTGAATAACGTTTGTCTTAATTAAGAATATATAATGGATTGCAAACAAGAATATAAAACGTTCAAACATTCTATTTTATCGATTTACTACATAAATCTAGGCTAATGCAAAAGATCTCAATCATGACTTTGCTTTCGTGAATAAAGTTGGTTATGTTACCTGATACTTCTGAATATATTAAGTTTAAACTTCATTTATTTCTCGTAAAAGATGCCTAACAGAATGAAATTTAAGTATTTTATCCCGAAAGAGAAAAATAGGTAAATGAAAGTGTGTGATGGTTATCCAATTTCACTGCTTTCAAAGACTGTTTCTAAGTCAAAAGTAAAATTGTATTTGAATAACTGAAATCATTGCTAAACATAGCAAATATATTTGAGATTTCATGTTTCAGAGGCATTGGAATTTTCAACTTTTAAAATTATCATATTATAGGAGGTTTTACCTTTAGGAATAACGTAAAAAAATTATATGGTTGTATAAAAAAAAACATACATTTGAAACTTTAAACAATTAAACTTTCTAAAAGGTGGATTAAAACTTTGTGCCGTTATATTAAAAATAAATGCACAACGTTAAATAAGCACAAATTAAAATCATTTATATTGGCAAACAGCTGTTTCAAAGCCCTTAAGCTTCATCTTTATACCTTTTGAATTGGCACTGAAGATGAAGCTTAAGGGCTTTGAAACAGCTGTTTGCCAATATAAATGATTTTAATTTGTGCTTATTTAACGTTGTACATTTATTTTCAATTAAACTTTGTTGAAAAAAATATAATTTGAAAAAAAAAAATTATCCTCTTTACTGCACTTTAAAAAAATGAAATGTTTCAGTATCTAGCAAAATTTTACGGTAACATAATATAACGTCTTCTCTGTAATGCTCTATTCCAAATAGCTTTGTTTTATTTTTAGACAGTCTAAAAAACAGAACATTTTGTTTGTATAATGCCCGTATTATATTTAAATTTTATTTTTATTTTTACCAATCTACATGCATTAGTATGTATTTTTGTTGAGAAGTAGTAGTACAAAAGTGTCTTTTTAAAGTATTATTCCCGTTAATTAACACTACATTTATCTTAAATATATTTATTTGTATTGTGAATAACATATATACATTAACAGTTATCATTAAAACTTTGTTAGTTATTTTCTTGAAAAACACATATGATATTGCTCGACGTTTTAAAAGATATAACACATACCCAGTTCTCCTGTACACATTTCTTTTAACATTTCTTCTAACATTTCTTCAATTTTAGGGTTTCGTTCATCTCACAACCGTCACATTCGTCATAGAGCTTGTTCTCAGATACTATATAACTTACAGACCTGAAATTTTGTGTACTTATACCTAAATATCTATTATGAAGCTGAAAATCATAAAAAAAAAAAAAAAAAATCGTATTATTTTAATATAGAGAGATAAAAAAACAAACATCCAACAGCCTTTTCCTATTCAATTTAAACATTTTTCGTTATAGCAGTTGCCAACACAATTAAAAATCCACAATAAAATTCTTTATACAATAATTTTCTCTTGAAAGAATGCCACGTGAAAAATGAAAATGAAACAAAAAGTTTCACCAGTTGAAAAAAGATTAATATGACGTCATATTGGTAATAAAAGGGAAATTTTCAAACATTTCTCAATAATACAAGGAGTACGAGTATGTGTAAGTACAGAAAGTAGGTTAATATGAAGTCATTAGAGAATTAAAAAGAAAATTAATCTGACGTCATATTGGAAGTTTAACGGACTTTTTCAAATGTTTGAGAAAAATACAAAGAGAGTATCAATATGAGTAATAGAGAAAGCAAATAGATAGGATATCAGCAAGTGATTATAAAGTCATGTGAGTTTGAGGAACGTATTGAATCATGATAAAATCCAGATTATGGAAATATTGGCATATTTTAACATTTTGAAGGTGTGTATACAACATGTTTAATTTTGAAATTGATTTTTATTTTAATATCGCATTCAGTTCACATGAGATATGATATTATGACAGAGTATAATAACGGGCTTCGCCCGCTATCGAACAGGTTCAAATCTTTACAAAAAAAAAAAAAAAGCAAACAAGAAAAGTAGTCTGGTAAATTTTTACTTTATAAAAACATGATTTTTTCCCCCATGAAAATGAAATTTATTTGGATTTATTAAAGAAAGGATAAAGTGTTTTGTAAGGAATATTAAACGAAACCCTTTGTGCGATCTTCAATCACACTTTCCCACTTGTTTTCTAAACGTATTATTATTATTTTTTATTATTGTAGCGTATTAGACATCATATTCAATAATTCGTAATATTCGCTGTTTTATTTTAATTGTCATGCAGTTTTGTTTCATTTATTTCATTATTCACAAACTTAATAAACGGAATTTTTTCCCCAAATTTTATTTTGTTAATGTACGAGAAAATAGTTTCTTTATTATGCCTAAAATTTGAATCGTAGATACCTTGATATACTTGTTAAAATGTTTTTATTATAATGCATTGCATTTCTGTAACCTCATGCAATCGATTAAAAAAAAGTGAAACTAATACTTTGCTTCGCAGTATAGTTAGCTCTTGCCAATTCTGGTTTTGGACATATAAATATATTTTAAACCAGATTTTTTTAATTAACTAAAATCAAATAAGTACTGTGTCTACAATAATACAGATAAAAGAGATATAAGAGTAACATCATTTCTAAAACTTAGGAAACCAGAAGAGAGAAGAAGATTAACTGTAATCGAAACTACGAAATAATAAGTATAATTATATTACAAATTTAAAAGCATTTAGGATAGGAATAAAAAGGAGAAATATAAATAAATTTAAAATAAATTCAAATGGTATAATTATATAAAAAGGTGGGGAAATCAAAATGATAAAAGGCTTAATTGTTTAAAACAGTGGATATTAAAGAGCAAAAGTCTAAGATAAGACACTTTCAGTGATAGCCATGCGTTGTTGTATTGTTAATAGTAACAGTGTGGAAATAAACATGAAAAATAAAGCATAATAATTTAAATGTTTCTTGATACATGTCATAATACACACACACACACACACACAGTGTGAGTTGTAAGAAGCTTAAAATAAATGTATGTTAACACCCTGACCGCCGAGCAAAAGGGCAAATTTGTAATGTTGTTTTCTTTTAAAAAAAATTTAAATGCTAAAAAAAGAGGAATTTTCAATGTTTATATAAAAAATTAATTACGTATATCACTATAATAATCCTTCAGAGTATCAATCGTTATTCAGTATTTTAAAACTGCATTTTATTTGTTGAAATATCGTAATTTAAACAATTCTGTCATTGCAGTGAAACCTACAGCATAGTGAATGGATATATCAAATAAATAAAAAGAAATAACTAAAACAAGAAAAACAGATATATATACACTACTGGCCATTAAAAATGCTACACCATGAAGGAATGCAAATAACAGAATGATATTTATTGGACAAATACGTTATAATGGGAAGGACAATTGATTACATTTTCAGAAAATTTGGAGGTGTCGATCCTGAGAAAACACTACCCAAAGCAGCAACCTCTGGCCGCAATAACAGCATTTATCTGCTTATCCATGGAGTCGAACAGAGATTGGATGTCATGTACGGGTACATCACTCCATGCAGCTTCAACGCTATGCCACAGTTCATCAACCGTAGTAACGGGTGAGTGGTGGCGGTCCAATCACTCAGAAGCCATTGACAGGACATTTTCAATTGGTGAGAAATCAGGAGAACGTGCCGGCCAGGGCAACAGTCGAACATGTTCTGTATCAAGGAAGGTCAGGATAGTACGAGCAACATGCGGTCGTGCATTGTCCTCCTAAAAAGTAGAGTTGCGGAGGCATTGAAGATAAGGCAGAACCGCGGGCCGTAACACATCAGAAATGTAACGGCTGCTGTTGAAATTGCCGGCAATGCGAACAAAAGGTTACCGAGACGTCTATCCAATTACACTTCATACCGTCACTCCAAGTGATATGACTTTATGACGATTTAAATGCAAGCTGGCAATGTGCGTTTTCCACGATGCCGCCAAATATGGATGCTGCCATCATAATGCTGTATATGAAGCAGGAATGGCGTCTCACGTCGTCTTTGATGAAACCAGGTTCTGTATGCAGCATCATGATGCTAGCATCCATGTTTGGCAGCATCGTGGAAAACGCACATTGCCAGCTTGCATTCGAATAGTCATACTGTCATATCACTTGGAGTAACGGTATGAAGTGCCACTGGATACACGTCTCGGTAACCTCTTGTTTGCATTGCCGGCAATTTCAGGAGCAGCCGTTACATTTCACATGCGTTACGGCCCGTGGTTCTGCCTTATCTTCAATGCCTCCGCAACTCTATATTTTAGCAGGATAATGCACGATCGCATGTTGCTCGTACTGTCCTGACCTTCCTTGATACAGAACATGTTCGACTGTTGCCCTGGCCAGCACGTTCTCATGATTTTTCACCAATTGAAAATGTCCTGTCAATGGCTTCTGAGCGACTGGCCCGCCACCATATGCCCGTCACTACGGTTGATGAACTGTGACATAGTGCTGAAGCTGCATGGACTGATGTACCCGTACATGACATCCAATCTCTGTTCGACTCCATGGCTAGGCAGATAAATGCTGTTATTGCGACAAGAGGTGGCTGCTTTGGGTAGTGTTTTCTCGATATCTATACCTCCAAATTTTCTGAAAATGTAATCACTTGTCCTTCCCATTATAATGTATTTGTCCAATAAATATCATTCTGTTATTTGCATTCCTTCATGGTGTAGCATTTTTAATGGCCAGTAGTGTATATATATATATATATATATATATATATATATGTGTGTGTGTGTGTTTGTGTGTGTGTGTGTGTGTGTGTGTGTGTGTAAGCAGCTTAAAAAATATTTTATGTTAAACAAAAAAAAAATGCACGAATAAAACTAGAAAAACTGCAGGATGAAAACTAGGTATTATCTTCAATCAATGATCAATGACTATTCCTATTGCTGAGGTCAGAGACATCGTAAGCCGGCAGTTCAGCAATTGTCCCATTAAAGATAAAATAAGTACATAAATAAATAAATACTAGATGGAACCCGTCAAAACGTGACGGAAAAAATACTATAACAATATCAGTAGAATAAGCTTCTTTGTAGGGCTTCGTATGAAACAGTCTTTCAAATATTTTATTTTAAAAAATCCCTCTCCCCCCCCCCCCCAGTGAAATGCTATTTCCGATGCAAACTCCAAATGAACACTCCGTAAACAAATGTGTAATGCAAATTAGTTTGACATTACCACCATATTCCCCACGACAAAAAAAAAAGGTCATGGACTTATAAAGTATCATACAGATAGTCCTATCATAAAGTATCATACAAATTTCCTACTTTCATCTCATATTCATTAAATAAAAGAACATAGTATAAGCCCCCCCCCCCTGTGATAATGCAATCGAATGAGCTCCTATGCGCATATGTATTCCATCTGCCCAGAGGCACCGTTGAAATTCGACGTTAAAAAAGTTTTAAAATGTTTAAATTAAAAGTTTTAAAATGTCCTCTTTAATCATTGTTCGTTTCAAATCCATATCTTCTAAAACGCATCCATTGTTTTAAGCTAATCAATTTTTATGTAAAAATGAAGAATTTTTGTTAAAAATAAAAAATTAATATGCAGATGACGGAGAATTTTAATGTTTTCAATTGTAATTTATTTGTATGGTTTCTTCTAATCCCTTTACATAATCAGGATGATTATTCCTTTTCCATCACAGTCGGTCTCTTATACAGTTAAATATCCAATGGATCTTTAAAAAAATAATAAATAACAGTTCCTAGCACATTCTGATTCAACATATACATCAACGAATTCAACATATCAATTTTATGTTAATCATAAACTAAAAATAGTTTTTTTTTCTTTTGACAGATTTTATATTAGCGCCAAAATACTTATATGGATAATCTGATCTTATGATTTATCAGGTTTTTATTATTATTTCTTCACTTTTTATGAAAGTTAGGGATACCTATTTTCAATTGTTGCAACTTTCCAAGGGGCTATTTTACATTATTAAAACAAACGGATGGTCATTGTTGAGATAGAATTGAAAAATATTTCATGCTTGAAAATTATTTAAAAAATCGTTAAATTAAGCGGCAGATTTCAAATAAATTTCAATCGAAAGCTAATTTTTTTTTCTAATTGAGAATGTAAGAATTGAAAGTGTAAAATGTAGTAAAAAAACAAATTTTTAGTATTTAGAAGTGCTGTAAGCGCGATGAAAGCTAAAGCGATAGTGCCGTTTGTTGTCACAACCTTTTTACATTTCTAAATATTGCCACTGTGTTTTGGTTGGCGTCCAAATGTAGACTACCATTTTTTGACATCAAAAGAAAAATTCACAGTGAAAGAAATAAGACTTTGCCGCTGATAAGAAACTGTTAAAGGAACTTATAACAAACCTACCAAAATAATTCCTATAAAATATTAGCCTTACATTGTTTATTTTAGCTAAAAATACAATCATTATTTCAAGTTTTTTTTTCCTGAAATTCTTTACTTTTGTGAATTTTTTTATTAAAAAAGGAAATCTTAATAATTTAAATCCTATAATTCCTATAACTTAATCTAATAATTTAAAAAAGTAATTGGTTACATGTAATCAAGGTATGCAATCAAGATGAAGCAACCAATAAAGGCTCCAGTTCTAATCTTTAAAATTAAAAATTGAAATATCAGTTAATATTACGCCATGTTGACACAATCATATAAATTTTTCTTTTTAGTTTTATCAATGTTAAAATGGATTTCAAGCTAAGCATAACGTCATTTTCACCGGTACAAAATTTTCACACGTACATTTATGCTTAAGCACCATGCATACAAATAAAAAAATATTTTGCATTTAATTGTAATGAAAAAAATGCCATTAACAAAGTTATAATGCTTAATGATAAAATGAACCCAATGGACAATATTTCCGTGACGTCACAGTAAATATGAATTTTCATTTGCTTATAAAACACACGGATAAATATTTTTACCGAAATACTTAAACATTTTAACTATATTTTTACTTACAAATTAAAAAATTCGGCCTAAAAGTCACGTGCTTTTAATATTTAATATTTATTTTGTATGCTCGCAATCATTGAGTTCAGAAAATAAACTCTGTACGTTGCAACAGTGGGCGTTAATCCGATTGCCGACTTTATGACGTCATAAGCAGAAGTAAAATTTTAATTTAAGATTACGGCTAATTAATTAAATTTTCGAACAAACGAATGTACGATAACAAATGTGTGACCAAATATCTTTCATTTAAAAAAATAATGATGTAATTTGATGTAGTAGTTTGTTCTCACGGATTGTCGAAACAAAACACTTAGTGTTTTAAATATATATATATATATATATATATATATATATAAATCAATGAATACATTTTTTGGTTTAAAATGTGCGTTTTCACTTTAAAACCGTAAGATCTGCAGCTATGCAATTATAAGTATTTGTGATAAAAATATAACATTACATCGACCGACTCTGGTATTAGTCTAAGAGCAAATAAATCATTAAATTTTGTTTCGAACAATAATCATTAAAAAGTACGCTATGGCATACTCACAAGGGAAATTGACAAGATTAAAATGAAAAAAATAATAATCTATTGCGCCATTAAGTTCGTAAAATTTTTCGAAGCCACGAAAAAACTTCGTTCCAATCGTTAACATAAAAGATATATATATATATATATATAATGAATATTATACCGAATGGTAGTGAAACCTAATTTAAAAATTATCAATGTTCGTTTAATTTACTTAAAATTTTTTCTTAATAAATAGAACAAAAATGTGAAAATAAGTAAAAAAAAAAAAAAACTTAATTTTGAGTCATGTATCAGATGAATATGACTTTATAGGTAAAATAGTCATTTTTCACATTTCACCTGTTAATATAATTTCGATAAAATAATTTTTTTTTGTATTTTAGCTGTTTGTAAATATTAAATGGAAGTCATAAACATTCTTATCTTGTTACGTTGCTGTAATTATTTGAAATTCAATAAATATTAATATATTTTTTGAGAATGAAAATTCACTGTTAAAATAAAATCATACATTTTAAGAGTTTTATACGGAAATTTAAACATTTCAAAATTTCTTCTAAAAACATAAATATTTGAAATGTATTATAAATATAAAAACACTAGATCTTCTTTTAGAAACATTTTAATAACACTGGTTTACAAATTTAAACATTTTTTATATACTTTTGATGAAACACCTATTTTCTTATTATACTACCACTTACTAATGAAAGGCGGTATTTGAAAAAAAATCTATCACGTTACATTTTTTAAATTTTTACAATTTTGAATATTCGCATTTTTAATTACATACTATATCGATCACGTCACATTCAACCTACACGTATTGTCAACTTGCATTCTATATTCAGTTTTCTTGTGTTTTTGTCAACTAAAGAGGTTTTGTTTTTGATAAAATGTCTAATAGAGTATGTAAATTTAATTCTGATCATTTTTGTTACGTTTGTGGACAATTTATATTCGCAAAAAAAGAAGACCGATATAGGAATGTCTTAATACAGCATATTTGCATTATTGTGGATTCTCATTGAGTAATCAAGGTAAAAAGTGGGTCCCACAAGTTTTTTGTGAAATCTGTAGGCTTACTCTTTCATGCTGAGCTTCGGGAGAGAAAAAGTATCTTCAATTTCGATCACTAATGCTATGGAGAGAACCTTCAAATCACGAAAATGACTGTTATTTTTGTCTGACAAAAACTGCAGTCTTTAATTCAAAAAATAAACATAAAATTCAATATCCTGACTTCCATCAGTCTCAAAACCGATATCACATTCGGACACTCTGCCACATCCCGTATGTCTAGGTGTGTCAAGTGCGAGTTGCCAAGATCGTAACGATCTGTTTATGCAGGATGAAAATTATGACGAGTTCGTAATCGAAGATGATAAAACGCCACAATTAATAAACCAAAGTAAGTGATCGACCTTGTGCGAGACTTGCAACAATCTAGATCTAATGCAGAGATTCTTGCCTCTCGTCTACAACAGTGGAATTATTGACACCAAATGCAAAAGTAACTTATTACCGAAATCGAAGTCAAATTTTCAGCAGTTATTTCACCAAAAAGGATGATTTTTGTTTTTGCCATGATATTCCCGAACTTTTTAATGCGATGGATTAAAATTATGATCCAAATGAATGGCGTTTATTCATCGATTCATCTAAATATAGCTTGAAAGCTGTATTACTTCATAAAAGTAATATAAAACCACCTTTACCACTTGGCCATGCCATAAACAGTAAAGAAACCTAACAAACAATGTATCTTTTAATGAAAATGATGCAATATCAACAGCACAACTGGAAAATATGTGGCGATTTAAAAGTAATAAGTATGTTACTGGGCTTACAGGGTGGGTATACCAAATATTCATGTTTTTTGTGTCTGTGGGATATTCGTGCTAAAGAACACCATTACATAAAAAAATATTGGCTTGTCTGAACTGAATTTACTCCAGGAAAAATGAATGGGAAATATACATCTCTAGTGTATCCGTAAAATATAATTTTGCCACCATTACATATTAAATTGGGCTTAGTAAAAAATTTCGTCAAAGCCATGGATAAAAACAGTAAAATTCCGAATTCGGTAGTAATTCATAACTTTTAAATATTTACTCAAAATTTTTCCAAGTATTTCAGACGCAAAATTAAAAGAGGGAATTTTTATCGGTCCACAGATATGTAAACTGATGCAATATAAGGATTTTGAAAAACTTTTATCTGCTAATGAAAAAAATTCTTGGTATTCCTTTAAAATGGTCGTCTATGGATTCTTAGGAAATCATAAAGATGAAAATTATGAAAAAAATATTGCTGTTTTATTAAAAAACTAGCGGACCTCCCTCGCTTTGCTTCGGATTAACCTTGAAAACCTTCATCTCTTTGTGTTTTCTGTAGACCTTTTTAATGTGTACAATAATTAGTACATTATTTTGATAAATCTTGTAGGGTTCAGCCTGCGTTTGCAATGTATAAGCGGAAAAAACGAAATTATTTACGACATCACATTAAAAACCTCAAAAATAACAGTATTTCTCCACTATTTAATGGATATACATATAAACCTTCCTCTTGAATCACTCTATCTATTAAAAAAACCGCATCAAAATCCGTTGCGTAGTTTTAAAGATTTAAGCGTACATAGGGATATAGAGACAGAAAAAGCGACTTTGTTTTATACTATGTAGTGATTTATCTGAAATTACAAAGCAAAATATATGGTTATTATACATATAAACCTTCCTCTTGAATCACTCTAACTATTAAAAAAACCGCATCAAAATCCGTTGCGTAGTTTTAAAGATTTAAGCGTACATAGGGATATAGGGACAGAAAAAGCGACTTTGTTTTATACTATGTAGTGAAGTATCATGCAATGGGTGTGAATATGTCTTTGAAGATACATTTTCCCCATTCACACCTGGATTTTTTCTTGAAAACTTGGGCGCCATGAGTGACGAGCAGGGCGAGCGTTTTCACCAAGACCTTAAACTTTTTGAAGACAGACACAAGAGTTTTTGCGACGAAAGTATGTTAAGGGACTACTGCTGGTCTATTTTAAGAGAAACAGATCAAGAAAATTATAAAAAGAAGAGTAAAATCAATCATTTCTAATTTTTTCTTTTAATATTTCATGTTATTATTATTTTTAAGTATTTAATAAATAATTTTTAAACTAGACGTGACAGATTTACAATAATTTTCCCGTACTCAGTACACTAGAATCTATCAAAAAATACAGATTTCGGTGAAAGTATATAAACCATGTAAACCAGTGTAATTTTTGGACTAATGATTAACGAATTGAAAATATACAGTACAATTAAGTATTCTATAAATGCAATGTGTTTTAAAATATTTATGTTTCTATACGCTGTACAAAATATGTATTTATCGATGAATTTATCTATATATCCATATACCTATCTGTCTATCTATCTACATTTGTAAGAGATATATATAAATAGATTGATCAATAGATAGATAGAAGGTTAGAATATATTTCTACTTAGTAAAAATAATATAAGTATAAATATTTGCTCCAAAAAATATAAATGTTTGAAATGTATTATAAGTAGAAAAACATTAGATCTTTTTTTTAGTTTTCTTTAGAAACATTTTAGAATAATTAGATAATTAGAATAATTATATATTCTATAACAGCAATGTGTTTGTAAAATATTTATGTTTCTATACGTTGTACAAAATATGTATATATCGATCCATCTATCTCTATATCTGTATACCTATCTATCTATATGTCTATAGATGTAAGATATACATAGATATATATATACATACATAGATAGTATATATACATACATAGATAGTATATATACATAGATAGATAGATAGATGGTTAGAATATATTTGTAGTCAGTACAAATAATATTACTATTATTATTTGCTTAAAAATAAAACTATTTATATACAGTTGTCACAAAATGTATCCATCGATAATCACAGATATCTTCTTGATTTATTGTTGCTGTATTCCAAAATTTATATCCTTTTTCATGATGCCCGAAAGAATCTTTTTATAGTGCCATAAAGAAACGGATCATGCTTAAAAGGCCTTAAAATATAATTCTTAAGCAATTTGTATTCGTATATAACATTACGACCGCTATCAGACCAGAAATAATAAAGTGCACAGGAAACAAAAAATAGAAGAGGATTTTTATTTATTTATTTATTTTGTAATTCGCAAACGTGAATGTTATATTTGTTAATTTTATTATAAAAATGATTTTTTTTATCTCTCTTTGTTTCCAATTTGTTATAACTGTTGAAAGTTTGTATAAGAAATTAAAAATTTTAGCCAGAAGAGTATAAATAATACAAATGCACAAAAGTTACGAAATTTCTGTGAATCTATGTAATTAGATGATTTACTTTTAAAGATTTTACTGAAATATATTGTAATTTATTAATAAAAAAAAATAAAATGAATTGTTGTTTATTAAAAACAATGCAAAATGTAATAATGAAATTAATGAAAGACAATGAAGTAGTGAAATTCCATAGTGGAATTTATAACAAGCTTTTATAATAAATATCAGCATTTCATTATAGCAACTTTCCTTAAGATGAAATGGGGAGAAATTGTAGACTGAAGTAGAAATTTCTCGAAGAAACGGCATACAACTACAAAAGACTGTGAGCTTAACTAGAACGCAGAAAATATTGCTACCACCTGAAACGCCGGACAGGTCTGATTTTAACACTGATCGATATTAAGCGAAAAATGCGAAGAAAATGTTCATTTTAATATTATTTTTGCAAATATATATGGTACACACAGATGACATTATATCAGTAAAATAAGAACAATTTTACAAGATGACATGAAAATATAAAGAAATGAAATGATTACGTACATTATTTACAACCAATACACTTATAGCTGACACATTTTGTACATTTGCCACAAATCATTGTTTTACAAGAACACATTTTATTTGTCACATTTCAATGAAATTTTTAACCTTACATTCCCTACTCTTAGGGAGATTTTCAGTTTGCAGTTCACCTTCATTCTTCCTGCTTTTATTACTGTTTTTTTAATATATTCTATTCGCAATTCTTCAGCTAATGTTTTGATAAAAGCACGCCTTAATAATTTTTCCTGTTATACGTTTGAAAATAATACAAGCTTTTATGGCAGCAAATTCTAAAATATGTTGTAGAATGTATGAACTGGCCATTTTCTTGAACCTGCTTTGACTGCATATTGTTTTACCATTTGCTCAACAATATCTACGCCCCATTTCGTTTCATTATAAAAAGTGTTTGTTTCAGGTGTTTTCTTTACATTATTAGAAATTGCAATGCTGCAATGCGTAGGACTAAGGATTTTCATATTTGTTTCTTTTTACACTGCTAATTTGTGTGTTGAGAACGATTCTTTTTTTTCAATATTTTTGTTACATATAACGATTATTTTCGAAACTTTATACTATCTGGAATTTCTCGTCTTGCCTTATACACCGTGCTAACTAAACTCATCAGTTTTGTCTATAGTTATATAGTTGACTCAAGTGAAGAAAAAAAAAATGTCAACTGTGACATTTCTTCAATTACTTTGAAATGTATTTATTAGCTTTTACAATAATTATTAACAACATACTCAGAAAGTGTCTGACTTTGATATCGTTTTTCATTTTCTTCTAGGTAAGGAAATGCGTTCAAAATGTATTAACGTTCTAAAACTGCAGCTATCTTTCATTTTGTCCGTATTTATCAGGTTTCGATGCTATAAACTAGATAAAATGAGCAGCGAGTCTTACTAGGAAAAAACTATCATCAATTATTATGTTTTGGCCTGGTTTCTAATCGCTTATATAATTTTCAGAAAAAGATTCCATACGAAATCAATGTGAATTTATCCTGTTTTGTTTGATTAGTACGCATTGATTTGGTATCAAATCTAAAAAATCTTGATATTTCACAAAATTGGTCTCTGTTAGTCTCTGTCTAATTAGTTTTTCCTATGAACTGAAAATTGTATAGATAAAAAAAATCACCTCAGGAATCATGTTCAAATACATTACAAGTACATGTACAGTACAAGTATACGTACAAATGTGGGCGTACAAATGCATGTACAGATGCATTTCTATTTATAGATAATGTGCAAGTTTGTCAACAAACTCGTTTGTTGCGTGTCTACTCAACTTAGCATACGGAAAACTTTCAGTTAAATTGCTTCAAGTTTCGCTAAATTTCTAGTGATTTTCAAGTAGTTAGAATACATTGTATTATGTGTAGGAAATAATATATTACGGATTACTAACTGTGCAAGAATTGTTGATTTTTGCCTTCAATTAGTTGAGAAATACGCCTTTATTTAAGTGTGCGTCCTCATATGCACATTATCCATTTAAAACATGAAAGAGCTTAAATAAATCCAATATTATTCTACACATAATAAATTTAAACATTTACATTATTAAATACTAAATGTAACTAAGAAATTATTTTTACAATCTAATTTAAACAAAAATTGCTAAAATTTCATTCTGAAATTATGCGATTTTTGATGCAAAACATTATTTTCAAAAACATATTGTTCTTTTAAGAATTGAATTATAATTTCGATAATGGTGAAATGAGCGACGCCAACGAATGGAAACCACTTTGTCGAACTTATAAAAAATATATTTGTTTCTTTAATTAACATGAATGGTTTACATGAAAAAAATTAAGTCTTTTTTCCGATAAACCATTTTACTTTTAATACCTTTTGTTTTAACAGACATCTTTAAAGAATAATTAATGGGAAATACTAAATATTTTTCTTTAAATCCAAATTTATTAATAGTATTCAGTACTTCTCCACTAAAATGCATGGAGCTTAAATAGGTCTCCTTGGTTGAAGCTATAAAGCTGAAAAAAGTTACAATGTAATGATTTCTAAATGTCAATAGTTGATAGACGATTTTTGGTTATCTATACTATTATATAAAGAGAGAACCCCTGACTGACTGACTGACTCATCAATGCCCATCTGTAATGACAAAAGTCAGGATCACAAAATTTGAAAGAAGAATGATGTTCTGACCTAGGAAAGCAATAACAAAGGATTTTAACCCCCCCCCCCCTCCCTTGGTCAAGGTTGTTCAAGGGGCGGTCAAACGTTTTAGTTCATTTCGCCATACCTCAGCAGCAGTTTTAGGTAGGAGCAGGAAATTCAGGTTAACAAATCAACTAAAGTATGGTTAAAAACGCATTTCAGCGATTTCAGATTTTCACCCACTAAGGGGGTTAAATGAGGGCGTCGAACGTTTTAGGTCATTTCGCCATATCTCAGCAGCTGTTTTAGGCATGATCATGAAATTTAGTATAACAAATCTACTAAAATATAGTTAAACATATATTTCGGCGATTTTAGAAAGTCATCCCTAACGGGCTAAATAGCGAGCGTCTAACGTTTTAGGTCATTTCGCTTTATCTCAGCAGCTGTTTTAAGTCGGAGCATGATTGTCAAGATAACAAATCTGCTAGAAAAAATAGCATTCTGATGGGGTTAGGTTATTAATCAGATGTTGAAACGTTTAAGTCTATATTTTAATTTAAAAAATAAAGCTTGAATAATATTGAAGAGTGTAAATTTTGTATTTTTGTGAATCAACTTTGTTTTCTGGTTTCTTATTATTGGCGATAGCCACGATTAATGTATTCATATGTGGTACAAACGTTAATAAAATCGTTGAAATATGTGTTTAACTATTTTTTAGTAGACTTGTTATCCTGAATCGCATTTCAGCGATTTTAGAATTTCACCCACTAATGAGGTTAAATACGGGGTCGAGCGTTTTAGGTCATTTCGCCTGTATTTCAGCAGCAGTTTTAGGTAGTAGCATGGAATTCAGGATAAAAAGTCTACTAAAAATAGTTAAACACATATCTCAACTATTTTAGAAATTCACCCACAAGGCTATTAAATGGGAGTCGAAAATTCTAGGTAATTTTGTCATATCTCAGCAGCAGTTTTAGGTTGCATGAAACGGAGCATGAAACACGGGATACGAAATCTACAAAAGAGATAGTTAAATACGCATTTCAGCTATTTTAGAATTTCACAAACTAAGGTGGTTAATGGGGGGGTCGAACATTTTAGGTCATTTCGCCATACCCCAGTAGCAGTTTAAGGTAGGATCAAGAAATTCAGGATAACAAGTCTACTAAAAATAGTTTAACACATATTTCAACGATTTTATTAACATGTTGTACTACATTATCAATACATTAATCGTGGATATCGCCAATAATAAGAAACCAGAAAACAAAGTTGATTCACAAAAATACAAAATTTATACTTTTCAATATTATTCAAGCTTTTTTCAAAAATTAAAATTTAGACTTAAACGTTTCAACATCTGCTTAGTAACCTAACCCCCTCAGAAGTTAAAGATTATCATTTGCAGTAAAATTTACCCAATTAATTTTGAGAATTATTCAGGAGTATATGAAATACCTTTTATTAAAAAAACGGATCTAAAAATTACTATATTGGCATAACAAGCATGAAATTTAGTTACCGGGAAAAGGAGCATATAGCTGATATTAGGTATAAAAGAAAACCACAGACCTGGCAAGATTACATGAAGAATAAACCATCCAAATAGATTTCAATGAAAGTAAAATATTTTTCCCTTCCAGTCCATACTATACATCCATAATAAGAGAAACCATAGAGATAGAAACACGCAAAAATACAATATGTAACGATTCAGCACAATCTTTTAACTTACCGAGATTGTGGTTCGAGTTACAACATGGTTACAAATAAGAAAATAAACAACCAAGTAAAAATAAAAGATAACGTGCGTAATTTTTAATAAGCACGTGAGAATTAAATGATAGCATTTCAAATAATAACCTCAAAGACCGTGCAATTATAAAATATTCTCATTTGTTTTTGAAAATGGCTCGGCGTGAGCCGAAACATGTCAACAACCTAATAAAAGGGATTTTACTGTGTATTATGTTGTTCATTTACACCTTTTAGCATTTAAAAGAAATATATTATTACAAGGTGTTATAATTTACAGAATGAAATGTATATGTATTACTGAAATTCACTATACATTGCTCGCCGAATAGTATCGTGGGGATTGCGTTTATCGATAATTTACAGGGAAATACGAAATAATTTGGTTACACTCTATGTGTGATAAGTGCGTTTGAACTTTTGTTTAAATTTTTAATTTTAATTAAATGCTTGAATAGTGCGTGGTGTGTATAATTTTTTTTGATCGTATACAGGGGGACACAAAGGAATTCGTTCATGTTGCTATCTATGACAGTGAATTTTTTAAGGATATTTTTAATTGTATTAGGCATTTTCCTGCTGAACTATATTTAATAGACTAATATAAGTCTGTGGAATATCAATAAATTCAAATACAGGGCTACACAGAACAAGATACATTGTCGTTTATGGTTGGTAATGGTTGGATTGTTACCTGAATAAAATTTTAGTTTAATATGTGGCGTCTACAAAATTTTATATATAATATACAGGGCTGAACAAAATATTCGGAAGCATTTCCATTAATTGGCCAAAATTTCTGAAGTGATTTTTTTAACTGAACTAATTTTTATCATGCTAAGTATTATATAGAAATCTATAGATCTTATGCAGGGCTGCACAAAATAATTTGACTACATTTCTGATTATGGAAGTTAAATGCTAAAACTGTAGTTTTAAATCTGTGATGTATTTCAAATACTGTTTACTCCATATCTTATTTCAACGGTGAAGTTTCGTTACAGTTTTCTGGATGTATTGGAAAATTTTTCGTAATCTATGCTTGACGCATGATTTTTTGTTCCTGTTTATACTAAACAGCGATGCACATTTTTATTTTTGGTGACAACTTTTCAACAGTACAAGAGAGCAACATTACATTTCACGATAATATATTTATCTCACAATTTTTCTTTTACTCTGAAACATACTATGTTAGCCCAAACATGTCTTGTTAAGTAAAAATTAACCAACGAGTTTCATGCTTATATTCAAATTCGGATCAAAGTAGTAAGTATTCCGTTGTAATCGTAAAAAACAAGCATAAATTATATTTTACGTAAAATTATAATGAATTAAGTATTACTTTATTACATACATCCTTGATTATGTTTTATTATCTGGTATTAAAATCTGGAAAGTATATTTTTAATGAGAAATAAGTTTTATGATAAAGTTAGCATATTTTGGAAACATATGAAACTTCGAATAATTATGATATATCGAGATATATTTTTATACATTGTGCAAATTACACATTCTCTTTTTTTTACGTAACTGGAAGTTACTTTTAAGTTGCCTTATGCGTTTTTTACCTTTTACCTTAATACGTGGTCTCACTGAAAGTCTTTAGTTAATTTACAGGGCTGTACAAATAATCCCGAATGTATTTTCATCCATTGGATAAAATTACTGAAGGGGAATTATCTAACTGAACTAAATTTCATCATACTATGTAATAATATTTATCCAAATCTATAGATTATATACAGGGCTGCACAAAATAATTCGACTACAGTTTTGACAGTGGAAGGTGATTTGAAAAATGTATTTTCAGTGTGTCATATTTTTTCTAAACTGTTTACTTAACAAAACTTCTTTCACCTTGTTTAACTGTGAAGTGTCGTTACAAGTTTCTGGATATGTTGGAAAGTGTTTCAGAACAGAATCTATGCTTGTCGCATTATTTTTTGTTCTTCTTTCGTTAGATATTGCGCACGATATTATCGCAATCGTTCTCCATGGAATTTTAGTCTGGATTATATTGCGGCATATCAAGTGTGCGAATTTCATTACCTTCAAACCACTTGTTTGTGTATTTACAGAGTGAATTGAGGCATGTTGAAAAATATAGTCAAGAACGCAATTTGTTTCATCCTGTCATCCTCAACAATTGGCATTTTAAAATGTAAATATAGGTATATATATATTGTCGTCCTTCTAGAAAATTAATTCTAAGCTTAACTCCTAAGATGAAAATTAGTTTCCTCGCAGGTTCCTCCCTCAATTAGTTTCCGCTGAGTTGACGCGCGTAAAATGCGTCCAATTCTTTTTGAAGGCCATACCAGTATGAATGAATACCTTTGAAACTATCCATATTAAACATTTTTTCTACACTGTAAACAATTTTAGACCAATTCGTTAACTGCTTTCGTTTATCTACAAACTAAATGCGAGAATTTCATGGCCAGATGTTAAACGCGACCTATTTGTACATATTTTAAGATTATAGAACTTTTTTATTTCTCTTCTTAATCCATACTAATGCTGGTCTTTATTTGGCTTCCAATTTATTTTGCTGTCATTTGTTTGTATTTGGCCATGTGAACATTCAAACTTTAGGATAGTTTCAAATGAATTCTTGGCCTTTATGCAGATTTTACAGAACTGTGAATAGTTGAATATGTAAAAAAATAAATAGGACAGTATTTTAATGTTTAAATTTATCAGCAATTCGTTGAAGTGTCATTCCGATGTTGTTATATAAGCTAGAACATTGCATCTTTCAAAGTCAGAAATCATGTTTCTTCTCCCCATCGTTAAATAATTTTGAGAACTAAAGAATGCGCTCAGAATCTCTGTTATATGTTTTGTTAAAATATATTCGAAAATGTCCACCAATCACGTTCCGCGGTTTCAAAATATTTACGACGTTCTTATCTTTTGCTCCAGCGTAAATTCAGCAAAATAAATATTTTAAAACATATGTTAAAAAATATATTCAATTTATGTAAACGACTGCTTTAATAGTAATTGGAATTTTAGGAATTTTATTTTACAACAAATAATTGCGCATTTGCATAAAGCATAACAAAATCGAACTGATTTATTTGTTCTTTTGTTGTCCCTATCTTTTTGCAACTCGCTGTATTTATATATATATATATATATATATATATATATATATATATCTAGATATTCATGGCGAGAAGTAGTAAGGCAATGAATGTACCCATTTGGTAATTTCTGCAGAAAAAACGAGCCAGTTTTCCAAATAAGACGTTTATTTAAGCACAGGAAAAAAGAAGAAACATTCAACAAGAGAAAGATGTTCCTAAAGCCCTCGGGCTTGACTATAAATCATTACATCGTTTTAATTGATCTTATTAAACACATAATTTAGAAATCTACGAATTATGAAACACCAGATAACCAGATTTGATCTGCACTTGAAAACAAGACAAAATTCTGGTTCCGAAGTCAGTGCTTCCGCTTTTTGTTAGACACGCGGATAACTACACAATCGCCATATTATATAAACGAACCAACCAATGAAGGGATCGTTGGAGATCTGAGCGAATAAGCTAATGAACGCGAGAGGGAGTGGTCTGAGGAGAAAGAATCCTGGACAATGCAGCGGAGGCTTTTTTGAAGTCAACAGTATAACACGCGAAAACATATTCGTGGGATACAAATAACAAAATGGTTTTTAAAAATATTCGAAATGAAAAAACTAGCTTCTCTCAGAATATTATAGATTGGATAGTTGATAAAAGTTTTTGAATTGACTTAAAGTTTTAGATTAAGATTTTGAAAAAGGTAATTATTAATTTACGCGTTATGAATTTAAAAGGAAATTAAATAAATAATAGATATTATTAAGAAATAGGGAAATAATGAATATGCCGGAATTTAGAATAATTTAAAGGATTATCGCGACGTAAAATTTTCTATAAAGCATATATGTATGTTTGTGTTTGTATTTCTCTTCGTGTGCTATGTATGGATAGTGTTGGAGTTATTATGATTATGTATAAAATTATTTTCTATTCCCAAGCTTCAGAAATGAGATTGTACTAACGCATTGTAGTAAAACAACATTTGCTGTTACAGCGTGTGCTCTTAGATGAAGTAATGAAAAAAACTTTATTTCAAATCTATCGAAAATCCTTATAAAAATGTAATGTTTTAAAAAACAATATTTATCTAAAAGACTCTATTCTATTTTACTCCAAAATGTCCCAGAGAGATTCCGGAACTACCATTAGAGTAAAATCATTCCATTTGATCTCATTTTATATAGTTCCCCCACATCTTTAATATATGTACAATGGATGAATGTACAATTTTTGTATGTATAATGAAAGTCAAAGGTTTAATAATAATTATATATTAGTTTAATCAACAATTGAAAATAAGAAAAAACTTATATGCTTTGATTTTAATTTTTAAAAGTATGTCTGTCAATGGAAAGACGTTTTCATTTTTGAAAAATAATCAATATGTGTTATGTTTGGGCACAAATCTGTGATATTCTCGACGGAATGTCCTGTAAGAATCATCTGGTTTTTCTATGTTTTCGTTGCCCAGAAATGTACTTTTAATGTTATGTTGAAGTAACAGCTGTTGGAGTAATTCAATTTACTTTAGTATATTTTTCTTTGGCATTAAGGAATGTCTCATCACAAAATTCTATTTTTATTTATACTTTTTTTTTAAACATAGAAAACTAATTTTGTTGCAATAAAATGAAAGCCGGAGTGGAATGAAGCGCTTTTTTTCAGTAAGCAAATGCCATTTAAAATTGTTTGGCAGTATTAATAAATGTATTTCTTATTAAAAATATTACTTACCCTCTTGTGATCTTTTTAAAAATCGAAAAAAAGTTTTGACTGATTTACATGTTTCAGACACAGGCGATTCCGAAAGATTCCATAGTTTAGAAAAAAAAAAACTCTCGTCCGTCTGTCTGTGTGTTTGTCTGTGTTTCTGTAAACGCTCTATCTCCCGAACAAATTAACATAGAGACTTGAAATTCGGTATGTACTATGTAATAATGAATTTAGTATGTAGTAATAAAAATAAGCCTATTGGATTTCAGTAACCTGGATTATCTGGAACTATTTTTTCGGACTCTCGAAATATTCGCTCTGATAAAAGGTATATAAAAAAATTCGAAATTGTTTATTTTAAGGAGTGAATATAAAAGACAATAAAAAAACATATTTTTTGCATAAAGAATGAAGTCGATCAGATAATTAGTTATCGAGATATTTGTAATCATAGTTTCCACACTCTTCGATTTTTTATGACACTGCATTTCTATCAAATTTCAATTCAAAGATATATTTTAATTGGAAATGAGACGCTTAATCCGACGCAGTAAACTGTTAGTTAATATGATTATCATTTTTGGAGTTATAAGGATGTTTCTTTTACGCAATTCAGTAATAAAGCATTTAAAATTTATGACGTCATCAAGCCACGATTTTCTTCGAATTGCTATGCTTTTTATATAAATAGTTTACACATGTTTTATTTCATATTTTATATTATGCATATCAATGATGGGTAAGTATTAAGGTGACCCCCAACGACTAGTTTTTACATGTTGATGTTAAGCAGTCAGGAATCATTCATATTTTAAAGGGATTATATTTATAACTATGTGTTTGAATTTAGAGTTTAGATAAATATATGGTGTGTTAATAACTTAATTTTCAATAAATTAACAAACATTGTATACACGTGATTTTTAAATGAGCAATAAATTTTAATACTATTTTTTCTTTAATCTATTGTTCGCATGAAAAAACAATACAAATGATAATGTGATTTTTTCTCACTTTCATTTTGTGTTCCATTGCAGTGTAGAGTGATAGTTTTATTATTATATCTGTTATAAAAAAAAAGGATTGTCATTTTTATCAAAATCAACTTTATTCATTATCTAAGTAGCGGTGAAGGAATGCATGTCATTACGATACTATTCGTTCACGATAATGTTTGGCGCAAGTTGTTTTCTTTGTTTTTCTTATATAATATGCAGAGTATTCAAATTTTCTGTTGTGCGTTTGAAAATTTGGTGTAGGTAGTAAAAAAGTGAATGAAGAATATCTTTAACTTTAATCTACTGCTTTTAATTGTTGGTAAATATTTTTTAAATTTTTGGCGTAAAAAGCATTTATTTCACTCGAACTTATTTCTTAAATTACTTGTTGTAACTTATAAATAAATAACTAACAAAAGTCTATGTTTTTTCACTAATGTGTTTATATATATATATATATATATATATATATATATATATATATATATATATATATATATATTGAAAATATATAAATAAAAAAAAATATTTTTTTCTTTGATTTTCTTATTTAATATACAGAATATTCAAATTTTCTTTTGTGCGTTTGAAAATTAGGTGCAGTTAGTTCAAAAGTGGTTGAAGAATATCTTTAACTTTAATCTGCTGTTTTTAATTGTTGGTATTTATTGTTTAATTTTTGGTGTAAAAAGCATTTATTTCACTTGAACTTATTTCTTAAATTACTCGTTGTAACTTATAAATAAATAACTATCAAAAGTCTATGTTGTTTCACTAATGTGTTTATATATATATTTTTTGAAAATATATAAATCAAAAATATATTTTGTTTTAGCTAAGCAGTTTTACCTTTTCTTTTCCACCATTAAAAAAGTACTTCTGATTCTTTCTCAATGTTAGCATGTGCCTATATAGCATGGCTTTAACTTTAATCTGTTGCTTTTAATTGTTGGTATTTATTGTTTAATTTTTGGTGTAGAAAGCATTTATTTCACTTGAACTTATTTCTTAAATTATTCGTTGTAACTTATAAATAAATAACTAACAAAAGTCTATGCTGTTTCACTAATGTGTTTATATATATATTTTTTGAAAATATATAAATCAAAAATATATTTACTTTTAGCTAAGCAGTTTTACCTCTTCTTTCCCACTATTAAAAAAGTATTTCTGATTCTTTGTCAATGTTAGCATGTGCCGATATAGTATGGCGTATGAGTAAAATCTTCTACAAATATTTATTGAAATTTTCAAAATCCCTTTTAACAATAAATTAGGACGGGTAATAAAACTCGAGAATTTCATTTTTTAGAGGCGTTATAGTGATTCATATGTTATTATTATTATTATCATTATTATTATTATCATTATTAAGCTACAAACTTGATTTTTACTTTTAATCCCCGAATAAAACGTCGTGGCTTTTCTGATATGAATGCCTGGATAATAGGAAGAATGTATTGATGTTTTCTAAATGAGAATTGATTTATTTCTGTTTGCTGCATATTTCAAATAAAAATAATTAAACGCTACTAACTTTTCGTTTTATACGTTTTATATAATTTAGGAATTTGGATGTTTTCTCGTTATTCAATATTACTTTTATTTGTTTGAAAGCATGCCATTTTAACTATACAGCGTCAAGTCTTGATGTATGGAAGTTTGTATGCATTTTGATAGAAATATGTATTGACATATAATAAAGATTTAAGTAAATATATTTATGTTGCAAAAGTTTTTAATATAAATACAGGATGTTCATAAAATCTGTTTATATTTTTGAGAAAAAAATTATAAATTCATTTTATTTGCAGGTGATTTAATGCTTTCATAAGAAGAAAAGATGGCCGTTGTTTGTGCTCGTCTATGTGATTAATGCATGAACAGTTTCAAAAAGACTTCACCTGCTTAAAATTCTCATTTTCTACAGTTGCCATCATCAGCTTGCCTCAGCTTCAAGCATTCTATCAAATCAGAAACGAATTCTGATTTTAAGCTTATTTCTAGAACAATGTATACATATAAACATGCTGTATAATTATATATATATATATATATTCTTATAAATAAGCAAAGCATGCATGTAAGTTTGAAGATAATGTATGAAACAAACAGAAATCGACGTGCATGTAATGGAAAATATAAGAAAACAATGACATAAAAATTTTATTAATATTTATCATTATATGATGTAAATCAATTCTTCCAATAAACTAGGATATTTATTTTATTCAATATGCGTATTATATTAGTAACTATTATTATAAACTATTTATTTTCATAAGGATTTATTAGTAACTATTATACTGCTTATATATTATATGCATAATAATTTAGCTTATAATTACTTACTCAATTACTATGATCGGACGTAATATTTCCGTTTAATCTAAAAATGTGAGTGTCGAATAACTTTCTCTAAGGCGTATTGTAAACTACATGTAACTTACGACTTTAAAAAGACAAAGAAATAACTTTTAAAATGATCGATTTGATGAAGTACGAAGTAGTTTTTGAAAAATGTTTCTTTAAGTTTTTTTTTTCCAATACTTTCTGACATTGATTGTAAAAACTGGATTTAAACGAAGCATAGGAAATTGAAATTTTAAGAAAATTTAATAAAAAAGGATTAACTTTGGAAAGTTTTTCCTCTAGAGCGAAATTGATTGTAAAAGGAAATAAGGATGTAAAAAAATGAATTAATTTAAAAAATCCAGATTGCTACAAGTAGGAATTTGAATATTAAAAAAAATAATAGTGCAATTAATTGTAGTTAGTGGGATTATTTATATTTAGAACTGTTAAATTGAAATTCGGCTGAATGAATAAAAATACTAACTTGTAATATTATTAATTTAATTCCTCTGAATTGATTGATGTAAAATCATTTATATGTTTTTTATAACATTTTGTAAAAGAATACGGCAATTTGTACTATTTTAAATTTTAAAATTACATACGTTTTTTTATTTTACTTATGTATGTATTTATTTAATTTTTTTTTTTTTTTTGGTAGTCTAAAATAAGAAAAAAATCAAATGTGTATAGTGAAAAATTCAGAAAACAAAAAATAAAAAGTTGGATTTTATATATTTGGAAACGGTAACTAATAAGTCTATCATTTAAACATAATGAAATGTAATATATATTCTATAATCTTGCTGATAATTCTAAAGAGATTCATTTAAGATCAGCGATGTAATTACTTTGTTTAATAAAAAATGCGCATTAAATTTAAACAGAAAAATATCGGGATTTATTGGTTATTCGATAAAATATACATATTTAATTTTAGTAGTTTTTCTTTACAAATAATATTAACTTGTCAGAATATTTTAGTGATAAATTTGTAATTAAAAGCTAAAACCATTTTTATTATTACTATCTCAATCGAAATATTGATATTGTGTCTCATAAGAAGAAAAATGCACTTGTATAGAAATGAGCAGCGCCGCCAGACGCCAGAGTGGCGCCTGTACAGCACGTCAGTCATCGCACCCAATTCCTGAGGGTCATATAACGCACAACAACCAGGATAGGCCTGCCGTATGCGCTCCGACCGGTAAGAGCGCCACCACCTACGCACTACTTCTATCGAACCCATGAGGTGACGACAGAGTTCGTTACGATACGCGGTTGATCCCAATATCAGAGAAGACCACCACGAAGACTTCTGGTGAATCACTAGAAGCCCCCAACGCCTCCGTAGCCGGAACCCCGTGAAAGGGAACCGGGTCCTCGGCCATGTGTCGATTTCCTCAACGACTCTTGCTTTGCCATACCTATTATGTTATTAAAATGTACAATATTTTAAAAAATCCTAACCATGGCTATGTGTTCCATGCTCAGCCAAAAAAAATTAAAACAGTACCATCGCTATACCGCGGTAAAGTTACGAATTGGGGAGATAAAAGGGAATGTGGCTAAAAGGAATGAATTTTCTATATATCATCCTACCTCGTTCTAAGTTCATAAAAATCGGAAAAATCCGGTATATTACGTTATTTTTTCATATCATTATTCTTACTGCACTTGTCACGTCTGATGTTCTGTTTGAGTCGGCAGGTTTAGCTTTCTGTGTTTGTATGTGATTGACAGTTGTCTTATTTTTAAATTCCTTTTGCTTTTGTAACTTTTTGAGATATATAATATCACCGTTGAATAAAATTATTATCATCATCACTATATTTGAATATCATATATTTAGTATTATTAAATTATTTTAATTAACTCAGCTTCACAAGCTTGAACACGTGATTAGGTGCTGTTTCCATAAAAATATATAATTTGTCTGTATAATGTAACACCATAGTGCCATATTTTAAATAAATTGCAAGGTACGAAAGTGAAAGCAAAGACATCAATATACACATTTAGACGAGCGATAAAATTCCTTACAGTTGCATTTGAATGTGAAATGAAAATACGCTGTGTGAAAATATACTGTCCGGTCTTTTGGCCCAATTGTTTCTGTTTTTGTTTATAATATGGGATAAATAAAATTCAGCATTTAGACCAATATATCCTAAAACACTTGATTATATCTAGGCATTTACAGCATCAGAAGCAATGCAACAAAGTGCAATGGATTTTAACTTCTCTCCCATATGACAGCTGGCAAAATCTTAATTGCTCCTCATTAAGTCTTTGTCTATACTTTCATCTAAAAATGCAAAAGGAATCACGTTCAAACTCTAGTCCCTTGATTAGTAGCTTCGACGTTAAACGGAAGTTGCTAGTTTTTTTCTTGCCTTTTATGTTAATTACTTTTGTTTCTTTGTGAGTTTGTCCCTTCCATTTTTCCATTACCAACTTTTTGTTAGAATTAAATAAACAGAACCAGTTCAGTAACACTTATTTTGATCGTTTTTATAAATTCAAAATTTATAGGTTTCCCATTTTAAAATAAATCCGGAGTCTTTTTCTGATTTCGAAATAATTACAAGGTACTATGTCAAAATGCAAAATATATGCTTGCTTCAATACGTCATGTTTTAGTTTATGAGGAACTTTGTTTAACTCTATGTTGTACGTCTTTCGTATTTGCCATATAACGCTTTTATAGTTTGTACTACTTTTTTATCGACAATCGTTTTGGTGGATGCAACAAACAAACATTTGATTTGCGAATTACTAATTCTGTGAATTTTTAAATATATTCGTTTGGAATTAACTTCTAGCTATAAAATATACCTTTTGTGCAAAATATATAGAATCACTTCTTCAGTCGTGTAAAGATTTCGTAATGCAAAGTCTTTAGGGATACTATATATAGGGCATTCAAATATCGGTCTTGTGATGATTTTCTACTATGTTGACGTAATATATTTTATATTAAATCACAGTACCACGCTAAATGTAAAAAAAAATCCGCTATCACACTCACATACAAAACGAGAAAAGATAAACCTGTCGACTGTTTGCACAGTTGTATGCTTGTTGTATGTTTGTAAAACGTATGTCACATTCACTTCATTTCTTCAAGATTGCTGCATAATTTTCGTCTTGATACGTGTTCGAAACGCATTGTCTAATGCTGTTCATTTTTGTATTGTTCTTAATGATTTGAATACCTAACAACTAGAGATATAGCGCTCACATCTTATCAAAATAATTGTTCTAAAAATTTAATGTAAAATAGTGGATTTTTCCGTATTTTATTAATTTAATGGCTTATTCTAAATTAAAAGAAATTTTTAAATTTTAATGATTTTTAGCTTTTTTTTTTTTGCCTCCCGAATGCTTCACTTTTTTCCCGGTATAGTCATGGAATAAATCGTTTTTAACATTTTCGGTCCTCCCTATTATGTATAGTTTAACATAATGCAAACAAAAGATAAGTACCGTTTTAATGCGTTCAAAATTCTTTATAATTCTATGTGGTTTATTTGCACATAAAGAGATACAAATTAAAAATGAACCTAAATATTAAAATGGTACTTAACATTTGACGGTTTATACACAACACCAACAATAATATATTGCACATTTTAAGTACTCCTCGTCATAAAATATGGAAACACAAATTTCATCAATATTGAATGACACGTTAATGCGATATGGAAAAATGACTTTTCAGTCTTAAAGTTAGACATAACTTTATTGTGTTATTTATAGTTATTTAGGCATAACTCGAAATGTACTCTTTGTATTTTGTTAAAGTTCGTTTTACATGAAACTTTGTCAAAGCCAAAACATAAAGTGTGTGCATATTTTGTATAAATATATTATTTTAATAGTATTTTTTAATTAATAATACATTTATCAAAAATTCATAAATATAAACATACTTTTTATTTATCAGCATGAGAGACACCAAAATACCTATAAAAATTTCTTCACATCTGACGTTAAGTTGTAAATGTATTAGTAGATCTGTAAAATGAGGGACATATTTAAGGGTCTATAGAGGGACATATTTAAAATTAAATTTGAAAATTTATTTTGTACTATTTCATTCACGCTAAATATAACAAGTAAAAATATGTTTAAGGATATCCTAATGAGTATTTCTATTATACTTTGATATTATTCTGATTAATATTTAGATTCATTTTTAAATTGTATCGTTTTATGTGGAAATAAACCACATATAAATAAAAAGACTTTTAAACGCATAAAACGGTACTTATCTTTTGTCTGCATTATGTTAAACTATACATAATGGGGTGGACAGAAATATATTAAAAACAATTTATTCCAAGACTCTACCGCGGAAAAGTTCAGAATTCTGGTGACAAAAAGAAGACTAAAAAAACACATTAAAATTTAGTAATTCCTTTTGATAGTCAATAAGCCATTAAAGTCATAAAAACGGCAAAAATCTACCATTTTGCATTAAATTTTCAGATCCCTTATTTTGATAAGATGTGAGCGCTTTATATTTAGTTGTTACGTATTTAAATCATTAAGAACAATACAAAAATCAACAATATTAGGCAATGCCTTTCGATTGCGTATCAACAAAAAAATTATGCAACAATTTTGTCGAATGAAGTGCATGTGACTTACGTTTTATTCACATACTTACAAGAAGCATCACGTCGCTGCATTTACAATCGTCAGGCTTATCTTCTCATGTTTTGTATGTTAGTGTGATAGTGGTATTATTTATACATTTTGTGGTACTGTGATTTATTATTGTTACATCATTACTTTATCAATTTTAGCCTGAATTTCACTGAATTTTCAAAATAGGTTTATCGATATTGTCACAGTTCTCGAACATACTGTGAATAATATTTCATGTGTTTTTGAAGATAGAGGGAAGCGAATTTGTTTTCTGGGAAAATGAGGAGTGATAAATTGAACAAAATCTAGAAAAACAGGGCTTGGTATTGAGATTTTCAAAATTTGTTTAAAAATAAATATTTATTCTTCAAAGAAAATTTTCAGAAAGTTGAATTATGTTTCTTTTATTAAGAAAATGCGAAATGAATATGAGTGGAGTGTAAATATGCATTATGCAGTAACTCATTTCTGTGCTATAATCATTTGCAAATTTTAAAGACTGTAACCTTTTTGTGGAGTTGACAGTTAGAAAAATAAATAATTTTCTTCCTGAAAATGTATCTCAGTTTTATTTCTGGGAAATCCTAATAATTTCGGTCCTGATGTTTTTCTTATTCTCTTTTAAGAACCACAACGAATCTCGCTTTAAAAATATCTTGCTAGTAAAATTATTCTAGCAATGCTTTTTCTTTGACTGATCTCTTCGGAATTAGCAACATTATGACGTCGGTATTGCTCAATTCTAATACATAGCAGTGTAAACAGTTTTAATGCAGCCTATCAGTATTACATAATGGAGATAGAGAGTTTCCGAGATCGTTGTATATTTACTAATTTATACAATCGTTGTTAGCACAAAAATAATCAATCACTCTACAACATATTTTTACATATATATATTCATATAAATATACACATATAAATACATATATATTAGTGTGTGTGTATGTTGTTCTTAAAAATTAATTAAAGTTTGTCAACGAAATAAATTTAAAGTCGGCAAATATAATTTATCAATCATATATCAATCAAATTAAAAGCAACACTTTAAAAAAATCTCGATAGTACAAGAATATTTTATTTAATTTCGTTATTTAAATAAAAACAAAGCGCAGTAAAAGACACCACTAGATAAATTCCACTTTATCTTAACATATTCACCAGTAAATAGAAACACTATTTAGTCTGCTGAAATATATTAATCGGTTGGACATTTTATTCGCGAACAATAAGTTAAAATTCCGTATATTTTTGAATTACTAAGCAAATCTTTGTTAATACGAGAATTCTGAATTGTGCCAGTTTTACAGTTAATAAAGCATATCACGTTACATAGAACTTCTACATGCATTTATTCTAATCCTTTATTTATTTCTGGTAAAAGTCTATCTAAAAGGAAGTATTCCGAGGTAATATTATTTGAAACGAAATACCGGAAAAAATATAAAGTTAATTGAGAAAATGATAGTAATCGAATTTCAGAAGCTGTAACGGATGATTTTTTTCATGATCGATGCCGTATTTAATTAACTTCAGAGATTTTTGAGTATAAGAATTAAATTTAAATTTTATTCTTTACTTGAGTTTCTTTATTTGAGAGGGAGAGAAAAACGATAAATTCTTAATGACGTACATATCATTTGAAACTGTAATATAGTTTCATAGATATAAAAGTTAAACTCATTATAAAAAAAAAAAAACACTACAATCATATTTATTTGAAATTTAATTATGTATAATTTTCTTGTTTCTATTGCTATGGGATGCTCTTGGACATGTAAGAATATGTGTTAAGAATACATATATAATTGACATGAAAATAATGTATGTGTCAGTAAAGAAAGACCTTTAAAACACACATGCGTAAAAAATTGTGTTTGTTATTAAAATTGCTCATTTAATTAGGATGTAAAACATATATATTCTATTTTTGTTTTTCATGAAAATGAACTTAAACGAAATAATGAACACAGAGGAAGGTATTTCCAACTAGGTAAATTATATTCATTGGTTGGCGTATCATAGTTATAAAAGATTAAGACATTCTCTTTTTAACCGAAGATTACTACTTTTATGAGCGTCCTATTTCCTTTTGAATTGATAGTCTATCAGGATGAAAAAGTCATATAGTTTTTCAGAGGCATACATATTTCGTTTCCTGTCAAATTGTTGGAGTATCATAATTGAGATTTATTACAACAGAGTGAAAAATGCCGTAGCCAGGATACGAACCTGGATACTTTGGTTTGCCGTGCCAACGCTCTTCCGAATGAGCTATCCCAACGATATCCTGGCTGGCATATTTCACTTTTATTTCTTGTACAAGGTTGTGAACTGCAGCGCTGCAACTTGCAGCCCTTTAATGATATACTGGCTGGTATATTTCAATTTTATTTGTTGAACAAGGCTGCGAATTGCAGCGCTACAGTTCGCAAGTTTCTCCAACAAATAAGAGATTAAATATGCCAGGATATCGTTGGGATAGCTCAGCGTTGGCACGGCAAGCCAAAGTTCCCAGGTTCGATTAATGGTCCCGGCATTTTTAGCTCTGTTGGAATAAATGTCAACTATGATACTCCAACCATTGGATATGTATGCCTCTGAAACATTATATGAAATTTTCACCCTGATAGACTACAAATGCAAAAGGAAATAGGACGCTCTTAAAAGTAGTAATTTTCCGTTGAAAAGAGAGTGTTTTACTGTTTTATAATATATTTTCAGTTAACCTTTGATTATAATAAATTTTACTGATTTTAAAATATTTAGTAAATATAACATCACATGATACATTGTTTAAAAAGTCTAAAAAAGAGAAGTAAATATAACATCACATGATACATTGTTTAAAAAGTCCAAAAAAGAGAAGTAAATATAACATCACATGGTACATTGTTTAAAAAGTCTAAAAAAGAGAAGTAAATATAACATCACATGATACATTGTTTAAAAAGTCTAAAAAAGAGAAGTAAAATAATCTTTCACTTTTCAGTTAATGCTGTACTTAGTTTGACAGAATATAAGAACAAACACACTTTGAACAGTTTTTCTATACTTCGAGATTGTACATTTATACCTATAAATGGTGAAGAAATTTACTGGAGTATCTGATAAAGGTTGAAACACTTGCATTAAGAGACTTTTATCTGAAACAGCTATTGATGTTTATAAACACGCTATTTTGTTATTGATACAGTTTTGATCTGCAACTTATATACTTGATATAGTTTTACATTATAAATACATTTGTCACTATATTACGTTTGAAGCATATAATGACAAGCGATTCCGTCCATTTCATGGTATTGTCTGGCGCTGACAAAGTTGTAAGAAAATTAGTTTTGTGGCTCGTCGCTCATCTACTTAAGTACGTGATGAAATATTATACTCAAATAGAACTTTTTTCATACCCTGTACAGACATACATACTGAAAGACATGTGATTTCAGCATTTTATATCTCTGCCCACTGACCGAAATTGCAATACTAGCCACGAGACAAAACGAGAACGTGCGAACGAGAATTCAGGAATGCTTTCATACATGATGTAAGCTCGAATATACACAACACACATTTGTGGACTAAAAGGGAGAGTCCACTTTAACAGTTTTTAATATATGCCAGGCGACAGCAATGTTAGAATATGGCGGTAGCATTACATTAACGCCGACGCTTTACTAAACAAAATATGTTGTCTATACAGTGCGTCTCAAAAGTATATGGACAGGCGATTTTTTGAAATAACAGTTCAAAAAATGAAGCAATAATCACGAAAAATATAATATGCATATAGTATCATAACATAAATTTATTATAGCAAAGAAATAAATTATAAGTTTTACAGAGTTTTTGTAAAAAAATAAAAATAAAAATAGGCTGTCCCAAAAATATATAGATTTTCGAATATTTTGCATTTAAATTCAAATTTTGTATCCGTTCCTTTTAATTATCTTGAAAACCCTATCAGGCATGTTTCCAACTAGTGTTTGGCGTATGTGTGGCTGTAAAGAGAACAAAATCTGCTCCACTTGTTGCTGTAATTCCTGAAGAGTAGAAAACTGCCGACCATGGGCATACACATCTCGTGCAAGTACTCACCAAAAGTTTTCAATTGGATTCCAGTCTGGGCTGATGGCTGTCCAGCCTATAACAATCACTTGATTCTGTTTAAACCAAGCTGTTGTTGAGTGGAAGGTGTGAGTCTACGCATTGTCCTTTTGGAATATCCAGTCCCCCCTCCCCCTAAGGCGTTTCCGATTGGAAGTAGATTGCTTTTAAGGACATTTTTATAATCCTCAGAGCACTGTCGACCATTCAGAAAAGCAATATCCGTTGTGCCTTTGAAACAGATAGCTCCCCACACCATTAGTAAACTCCCTCCTTTTGTCGACTAAAGAACTCGCGAGGTTCTTTTCGTAAGTCATGCCAATAGTATGTCCAGCCATCAGGGCCATCCAAATAGAATTTTTTTTCGTCACTGAAGAAAACAATTAACCATTCATCCGTTCAATGCAACTGTTTTTTAGCCCAAAGAACTCGAGCCTTTCTATGGTGCACTTTCAGCATAGGTGTCCGACACATTCTGCGAAATTTATGAGTTTCGCTTACCTGTATGCGGCTGTGAACAGTAGATCTGGAAGTAGAAAACGCCAAAGTCCTCGAAATTTCCTGAACATACTTCTTTTGGGTTGAAACTGCTCGCAAAATTTCTCTATCTTGTCTTAGAGATGTTTTTCTTGGTCGACCTGAATGCTTTTTTGCAATCATATTGTCACTTTTTGATAAAATTGCATAAATTCCAGATCTACTACACTTCATTTGTTTTGCAGTATCAGAAACTTTAACATTTTGAGCCTTTAAACGCCAAATTTTAGCAATACCAGCAGCATAAAATTCAACGTTGTGAGGCATTTTCCAGCTATTTGACAATTGAAGAAAGAGCAGTGATTTTATATTTCAAAGTGGTTACGTCACGAGTACAGAACGCAGTAAATGCAAATTTTTCTGATACGGTGGTAATAAAAGCAATTCGTTTCATTGTCCATATATTTTTGAGACAGCTTATTTTGAATTTTATTTTTGTACAAAAAATCTGTGCTATAAACATAACATTTCTGTATCGTAATAAACTTATTTTATCATTCCATATGCGAATTATTTTTTCATGATTATTGTTTTATTTTCTTAGCTGTTATTTCGAAAAAAACGCCTGTCCATATAATTTTGAGAGGCACCTTAGTATAATCCCATTTAAACCCGCGTGTTTGGAAATGTAAGTACATTTCCCTTAAATACTTTACAGAAAATAACATCAACGTAGAACATTTTTCTAGACTCTGTAGTACACATTTGACAACAGTAAGTCAATTTTAACTGATTTTAATATATTCCAGGCAACCGGTATCATAGTATCCGCCAATGATAAAATTTCATTAATATAATCAACGCATTTGGTAACGTCTGTGAAAAAAAAATCAATTTGTTTCTCAAATACGTTAATATTCGATAAAAACTGACACTCACACAGAACATTTCTTATACACTGTAGAACATGCATTCCAAAATCAAAGTGATTTAACTGGTATTAAAATATATGACAGAATACCTAAATGCTAATGCTAACGATTGCATATAATTCACCTTTTCCTGTCTAGGAACGTGAAATTACGTACGTTGAGTAAAAAAAATGCGAATGTCTCAAAATTATCAAAAAATTTGGAATAATTCATGTTTCTATCCAGTCAATCTCGTTTCGAAAATAGTGAAAACTATATAAGAATCCTTTCTTAAATTCTGTCGTTAAATTTTAATATAGTAGAACGACATTTGTTGCAATGACAGCAACATATTTTCTACGTATTTCGTATATTCCAACGCTAATTATTGATGATGAAAATATGTGTACCGTTTTTCGTTCTCGAACACGCAGGCATTAATGGAATAGTGTCATTGTCAAATTCAATTATTGCTGGGGTGTTTAATATTTACCAATATTAATAACTGTTGAAATGAACTGTGTGACTTTTGTAATATATATTCTATAGAGATTATAAAAGTTTTGTGTATATTTCAGCATGAATCATGCATTAAATCCTACGCGCTCTCTCGTTCGCATACCTGCAAGCTCGATTGATACACAATCGCTAGCATTATAATTTCGGTCACATGGCAAGTATTTTAAAAAAAATGTAATCACTTGGCTTTTGGAATGTATATTCTTACAGGGTAGAAGAAATGTCCTCACAGAGTGTCCGTTTTTATCAGACATTTAAATAATTGGAAAAAAAGTGAAATGTTTCCCACTCATTTTTTCCAAACGCACTGTCTTCAGTGAAATTTTGTCGATGGGAAATTCTATTATTCAGATTGCCTGGAAGATTTTTCTCATTTTTCCATAATATCATAGTCATGGTTATTAGCTTTGAGCACCTTTGTAAGCGAACTATATACAATACACATTACACATTCAATAGATATTATAACTACAATAAATCTTAATAAAAAAATATGAAGTTCATGACTATCCGGGTGTGTGCTTGACATATTTTTTTACAAATGTCCATAATGTAATAGAATACCTTGTAGCGCCCTTGTAAGCGAAATATAGACGATACACATTTCACTTTCAATAGATATTATAACTACAATAAATCTCAATACAAAATAGGAATTTTATGGCTGTCTGGGTATAATTACAGTAGTTAGAACAAGGCCACACGGCCCGGTGGAATACCTGACAGGCAGATAGACAAACCATGTTATAAACATTTTTCTAATATGTTGGAAAGTGTTAAGCATTATGTAAAATTCTCTAATGAATTCTGTGAAATCCTAAATCGGCTTTTCCTTAAACTGTGATGCATTGGTTCTGTGTTTTTCAAAAAATTTCGTTTTAAATTGCGTATTTATTAATGTTTTTGTTGTTTTCTAGACCTCTAATGACGGATATCCTCTATAATAATTTCATAAGTATCTTAAGTAATTTATATCTCTAAGAAATATATATGTTGTAATTCTTAATTTTCTGAAAATCGTGATAGATTATGATACGATTCCACATGATATGGTTTTGCTCCTTAAAATGGAAATTATTTGCAGCTGTATTACGTTTATATTAAAAGCAGTTGTTTATATTAAAGCAATTTAAACAGTTGTCTTCTGAATTGATTCAAGTAATCGCACACATTATATAATCAGGATTCTATTTTGAAAATATTTTCTATTTTCTTGCAAAATTATCCTTTTTTCATATAAGTGACAGCTAAAAAATTTTCATTTCACTCAAACATCGGGACAATTGTCTGCGCCGAGTAAATTTAAAGCATTTTCTGACAAGAAGTAATCAAAATCACTGGAAATAAATTATTATAATTTTTTTTGATAACGGTATCAATAATTTTATATTTAAAAGAATATCAAATTTTGGGCTTATAAACTGCATGTATGGTTTACATTATTATTTTTTATATCTTTAGTTTTTACTTTTGCGATTTTCGATATTAAGCAAATTGCTTTTTTCTTGTAAAAATCGAAACAGCATATTTATTTTTTAATTTACTTCAAGGATTTATGAAACATCGGGACAATTGTCTGCGCCGAGTAAATTTAAAGCATTTTCTGGCAAAAAGTAATGAAAATCACTGGAAATAAATGATTATAACATTTTTTGATAACGGTATCACTAATTTTATGTTTAAAAGAATATCAAACTTTGGGCTTATAAACTGCATGTATGGTTTACATTATTATTTTTTATATCTTTTATTTTTACTTTTGCGATTTTCGATGTTGAGCAAATTGATTTTTTCTTGTAAAAATCGAAACAGCATATTTACTTTTTACTTACCCCTCATACGAAGTATAGGGTAAGTCTTTTAATCGTTTTGAAAATCGAAACAAAACTTTTGACGGATTTACACGTTTCAGACACTAGAGATTTCGAAAAACATATTAAAAAAAATTTGCCGTCTGTCTGTGTGTCTGTGTGTCCGTGTGTCTGTGTGTCTGTAAACGCTCTATCTCCCGAACAAATTGAGACAGAGACTTGAAATTTGGTATGTACTTAATATGTAATAATCAGAAGAAGCTTACTGACTTTCAGTAACCTTGATTATCCGGAACTATTTTTTTCGGACTCTCGAAATACCCGTTCTGATAAAAGGTATATAAAAATTTTGAAATTGTTTTTCTAAGGAGTAAGTCTAAAACACAATAGAAAAAACATAAATTTTGCATAAAGAATGAAGTCGATCGGGTAATTAGTTGCCGAGATATTTGTAATCATATTTTCCACACCTTCGATTTTCCATGACCCTGTATTTCAGTCAAATTTTATTTCAGTTTTAATATATTTTAATTCGAAATAAGACACTTAATCCAATGCAGTAAATTCTTCGTTAATTTAATCATCATTTTTGGAGTTGTAAGGATTTTCTGTTACGGAATTTAGTAATAGAGCATTTAAAGTTTATGACGTCATCAAGCCACGATTTTATTCGAATCGCAATGCATTTTATAAATTGTGTACACTATTTATTTTCTTATTTTATATTATGCATATCTGTGGTGGTTGGATGATAGTTACTAAATGGATGATCATTTTTATAGCTCCATTTTTTTAGCACAAATAATCGATACTTTTTTTTTAACCTTCCCTCATGGAGTTCGGAGGCAACCATGTTAAAAGAATATATTTTCTACGACTTATCATCAAACGAACATAGAACGTCATATTAGTTGAAACAGAACAAAATTAATTATCTGCGTGCAGGACCAGTAGGATCTGTGCACTTATCACAAGTAAGAACCACTCATCGCGTCTCCATTGTGGAACTGCAAAAACCTTTGCCGTACTTAGAAAAACATTTATAGTCCGTCAACTATCACATATAAAAAAAAGGATATTTTCTTCATATCGTAACTTTAGATGTACGCATTTTGTACATTTTTCACAGCAGCAAGCCAAGCGATCACCTTACACTCTTATGGCAAACGTCTCAGTGTCTGTGTGTGCGCGCACAGCTTCAGCACTGACTGGGAACGGAGGGGAGGGGTGCCAAAAATAAAAAAAAACGCCAATCGGCAGAGATAAAAAAATACGTATTAAAAACATTTGAATTTGATTGGCGAGGGGTGGAGCTTAGAACAGGAAGTGGGCATAGGCAAAGAATGTTATCGAAGCATCTAGGAAATCCAATTCCGGAAATGCAGAGGTAACAATCACTATCATTTTTTTTAAAGCGAAATGTTATGCAAGAAAGAAAAGTTTACAGGGGAAGATTTAAAAAGGAAACAATTAAAATAATTTTGAATGTGAATTTTAAAATTAAATGAATAAGGACTAATAAAATATTTCTTAAATTGAATTAAAATATGGCAGTGGTTGAGAAACCACAACATATACTCCTGCCTCCCCAAGAGAAAATATTGGTGAGATGGAGAAATTTAACAATTTTGACATCGAATCAATATTTTCTCACCTATATACAATATACACATACTTCAAATAATGAGAAACAAAATAAAAAAAATAATAATAAACTTACATTCTTCTGGCAAAAAGTACACAAAGTCCTTCAAAATATAGTTGCTAACAGTCCAAAAAGTAAACAGTCTATTAAAACAAAGATGCTGAAAGTCCAAAAAGTAAATATAGTCTTTCAAAATAAAGTTGCTGAAAGTTCATTGACTGATATTTGAAATAGCAAATAAAATACTATAAAGTAAGTTCAGTAGCAAAAAGTGAACAAAGTCTTTTGAAATAAAGCTGCTAAAAGTCCATTCACTGATATGTGAAATAGTAAATACAACACTATAAAGTAAGTTCAGCATATACAAAAAGAGTAAAAGAGGGGTTTTAATATTGTGCAAAAAAACAAATAATATTATATGATACAAATTGGTAATCATACTAATAATGCCTTTCCTAATTCAATATAGCATAAAATTAGCAATAAAACATTTCCATTTTGGAAAAGAAATAGCAACAATAAGACCTTTGAATCACAACTGTATTTCTAGTCACAGTCGATGAACTATATTTCAATTTTTGCATTAACATTTTTATTAGAACAATGCTTATATAAACTCAATAAATTACTCATTTGAGAATTTTTCCATAACAAAAATTCAAAATGTAAGCAAATGGTCAAGAGAGAATATTTAGACTCTCATTAAAAAAAAAAAAATATATATATATAGCACTTTCTAAGAAATCAACTTTTCTTAGTTGAACAACTCTAATACAACAACAATAATACTTTGAAAGTAAATAATGGCAAAGAGAGGATAATTAAGCTCTCAGAAAAGTACATAAATTAATGTATCATTCTACCACATAACTTTAATAATATTGACCTTGTAAAAAAATATCACACAACATATCTATGCAAAAATATCCTGAATGCTTATTGAATGTTTAATTCGAATTTTCAAACATTTTTAAGAATAAACATGTAATTTTAATTTTTTACATATAAAATACATAAGTATTTTATTTAAATGTAATGACTTAAAACAAACTTTGGATCCAAAGCATATAATTTGCATATGCATAAACATTTTCTTCAATTTGTGGGTTTTCAAACACCTATAGAGCTTAATGTATTACCAATCCTTTTACATAATACACCAACAATAATAATATTAGAAATATTAGCATGCATACTCTTTAGATGTTAAAAAGAGGTTAGATGTTAGGGCATGCAAGAAGTAACATTTGTATTATTCTAAAAGTCACAATAGGGAAAGTGATGACATATGTACTCATATTATACCTTATATCAATAACAATTTACTTTTTAAGTTAAATTACCTTATCAAAATAATTTAATCAATGACATTTCATCTCCAACTATAATATTGAATTATAAGTTTTAAAAAGAATTACAATTTAAATCAAACACTGAATATTAGAGTTTTAAGCTATCAGCACATTTCATATTAAACATAAATTCCAAAAATGAATATGGTTTTGAAGAAATATTTCAGTGAGAAACATAGTTAACAGGAGAAACCAAAATAAGATTTACATACTTTTACAGGATGACAATTCCATTGTGTCAAGGCGAAGGTGACTTAAAAAAAAATAAAAATACATAAATGCTGCCTGCAGCTTTGGTAGAAGAAAACAAATAAACAGTCAGTCTTCACATTTGACAATCCAATCGAGCTAGCATAGAAAAGATTTTTACAATGGTAAAGGCATCCTAAAAAAATGAAGATTAGTTTACAAGTTATACTGTTTATGATTACGAGGGCGAAGATCATAATGTTTTGTGCTTTGAGTAGATTTGTTTAGAACTGTAGTGTTACTACCAGATGTTTGTGAATGCACTGAACTAAGTGAATGCGAAGATGTTTGCTGGCACTTTGAAGACATGTGAATTTGAGGAGATGTATTGTTATTAGTGTGAGAGCAGATTCAGATTCAGATTCAACCAAGCAGGGTGGCCTACCATACGGCTTAAGCTCTACAAGCCCTGCTTGGCAAGTTTATTTAAAAAAAAAATAATAAAAAAAAAAAAAAAAAAAAATACAGATGAGGCCAATAGACCATTAGGCTTTTACATAGTATTGATTTGAGCAATGAATAAGAATTATATATATATATAATACAATTTGACATAACATTTGAGTAAGGTATTTACAATACTAGAAGAATCACAATCAGCAGTATGATCACGAATATGTCGTTTCACAGGAGAAGATGCACTATCAACAGCTGGTTGATCATCTGTTGCACTTCTAGATTAATCCGCAGCATGAAGCAATGCTTCATTTCTTTTCTGGAGTTTCAAGATTCTGTTAGTATGAATTAACATAGGTGATGCTTGATTATTGTTGCAATCTTGAATTTGAATAAGTACAGGTGAAATTATTTTCTTTATCATATAAGGTCCTTGTACTTTTTTGTTATATACACTGGGAAATTTTACATAAACAATATCATCAACTTTGACATTAGCAAATTTTAATTTCCCCCTTGATTTTTGATACACTTTTTGTCTAGAAGACTCGTTATTTTTGTAAACTTGATAATATACTTTTTCAATAACATCCATTAATTTGTAATTTCATATGCAGTGTTAAGAATTTTCCAGGAAGAATGGGTTTTATAATTAGCATAAATATCATTCACCTCCCTTCCAAAATGAAGAAGATTTGGAGTGAATTTTGTGGCTGGATGAGGTGTAGCGTTATATATTGATTGGTGGATTTTTAAAGCAGTTGGAACATCAAATCCTTGGGAAGCCATTGTATTCACAGATGACTTTATTTGAGTGTTACATCTCTCACTCAATCCATTAGCCTGTGGATGCGCTACTGTACTGTGTTCTAGTTTTATGCCAAGTTTTTTGTTGAAATAAGAAAACATATCACTCGTAAACTGGGAACCATGATCAGTAAGAGATAACTCAGGTTTTCCATGAGTAGAAATGTAATGCAACAGAGTTTTAGTAACCGACTCAGCATGAATGCTTTTCAAGGCATATAATTCAAGATGACGAGAAAAAATGGTCGATTACAGTCATAACAAATTGGTGATTTCTCAAAGGACCAAGTAAATCCATCGAAACTTTTTGATTGGGAGCTGTAGGAAGTGGTGGAGCAGTGTTTTTTTTTTTTATGATGTTTATTCACTAAACAAATTTCACAAGAGTTGACATAATTGATTGTATCAGAAACTAAAGTTTCACAAGTGAACCTTTTCTTTAAATTAACAATGGTTTTATGAATACCAGTATGAGTAACATGAGCAATTCTTAAAGCTTTAGCTCTAAGTGCGGATGGTAAAACAGCTCTATGTACATCAATGTCTTCTGAAGAGAAGTGTCCATTATAACATAGCAAATCCTTACTTGGATTAATGTAATAACCATTTAAACTTTTAGATTTTTTATTAGTTTTAATATCTTCATAAATTTTCTTAATTTGAAGGTCTTTTTGTTGCTCATTAAGGATGGTTTGATCAAAGATTTCTAGCAATGGGTCTTCATTATTAGCCTTATTTGTAGATGGAGAATCAATTTGGAGATGGCAATTATGATGGGTTTTTCCAATTAATCCACATGGATACTGAACAATTTCATTATGTAGATCGTTTTGATCATCAACAATAGGCAGTATTTCTTGTTCATAAATGAGATCTGGATTAGTATGGAGATCTTCAGTAGGAATGTGAGGTGTCCTACTTAGAAAATCTGCCAAGACATTCTCTTTGCCTGGAACATGCTGAAATGTGTAAGAGTATTCAGACAGTTCTAACATCCAACGTGTAGTTATGTCAGCAGGAGATGTTGATTTTTTGTAGTTATTGAGGGGTTTAGCATCAGATAAAAGAATGAAGTGTCTGCCAAAGATGTAATATTTAAAAGCTGTTATTCCTTTATAAATGGCATACAGTTCTAATTTTATGGCTGGGTACTGCTTTTCAGACTGAGATAGAGTTTTGGAGTAATAAGAAATGGGGCGTAATTCACCTTGAATTTTCTGCATAAGAACAGCTGAGATTGCTGTCTTTGAAGCGTCGGTATTCACATAGAATGTCTCATTCCAATTTGGAAGATTGAGCATGGGTTTTTGGAAGAGAATTTCTTGCAATTTTTTAAATGCATTTTCTTGCTCAGATTTCCAACAGAATTTATTTTTAGGTTTAGTGATTTCAATAAGAGGAGTAATCAATCTAGCAAAATGAGGTATAATTGACCTGTAAAATGAACATAAGCCAATAAAACTTTTTGTTTGCCTCTTAGTTTTGGGCTTTGGGAAGGAAGTAATTTTCAAAATATTGCTTGTAAGTGGAAGAATTTTATGAACTGTGAGTTGGAGGCCTAAAAAGTTAATGCTAGTTTGCATAAAAGAACACTTTTCAGGAGAAAGAGTAATATTGTTGGCAATAAGAGTGTCTAAGAGTCTTGTGAGTTTCGCAACCATTTCTTCAAACGAATTAGCGCCGACAACTATGTCGTCCTGGTATGCGTAGCAAGAGTCAATTTCAGACAATTGAATAACAGAATCCATTAACTGTTGAAAAGTACTCGCAGCTGTCTTCAAGCCAAATACAAGACGAAGGTAGGTAAACAGTCCCCATGGAGTGATAAAACTGAGCTTATCTTGCATCTCCTTAGGTACAGCGATCTGCCAGTACGCAGAGGGCAAGTCCAGTGTAGTGTAGAATTTAAATTTTGACAATTGTACTATTAGATTTTGAATGCGAGGTAGAGGATATGAAGATGGAATAATAATAGAATTTATTAATCGTAAATCCAATGCCAAACGATATTTTTGAGGTTTTGACATGTCAGTTCTTTTTTTCTTAACAAGAAGCATGGGACAAGCCCAAGATGAATTTGATCTTTCTATAATGCCAGCATATAGCATTTGATTGATCTGGTCAAGAGCTTCTTGTTCTGATGCCTGTGGCACAGGAAAAGGTAGGGTTTTCACCGGATGAAAATTCATCATTGAGAACTGAGGATTAACTAGGTCTGTATGACCCAAAGTGTCTAAGGATTTAGAAAATGCTTGAGCTTTATTGCATAATAATTTTTTTAAACAGTCACTTTCATGTGGGGGCAAGTGTTTTAAGTCAAAATCATTTGGTGACAGTTCTTGTATCCGTTTTCTTTTAATTTCCTCAGATGGTAAAATTAAATTACAATATTCATTTTTTAAATGTGAATCAAAGGAATATTTTTCAATATCGTTCTCATCTACATTAATGCATTCACCAAGAATTGTATTTTTATTTAAATGAACATCCACTTTGGATATATTCTGACATACAACTAAAAATAAGTCTTTTTGAATTGCAGAATTAGAATGCAATGATTCATGCAAAACAAGAGCTTTACTTTTCAAAGCAGGCTTAAAAATAAAATATCCAGATGGAGAATTCAAGTATTTGACATGTAAATACACAGAAGAATTGGGGGGAATTAACTCTCTATTTACAGCTTGTACCATGTTAGAATTCAATACATTTTTATTACCATTTTTCAAATTGGTATACTTTTTACCAACATAAATAATGTCATTGTCACCTTCACATGTGACATTATTGTCATCAGAGGTAATTTTGGTATTATTGGTAGTAGAAAAATTATTTATAACATTAGCATAATCAAAGTTTGTGTCGGTAGGAAAATAATTAGGAAACTGGGTAAAAACTTGAGCATGACCATCTAAATTTCTGATATTAGTATTCATTAATGAATTATCATAAGTCATAGCAGTATTACCAACATTATTTATAAACAAACCATTATTTGGGAAACTGTAATTGTAAGGACAATTTTCATAATTATGTAATAAATGCAAATAATTATCACCAAAATTTCCATTCACATTATCAAAAAAAGTACCATCATTTGTGTTAACTGACATAGAATTTTCCTAAATAGGCACATTGTGTGTATTAAGAGAATATGGAACTGTTATATTGTCTTTAGTATACTGAGCATTCAAATAACAACTGGTAGCAGACTCTTTTTGAATGTTAAAAGGTATATGTTTATCTTTAATTAATATAGATTTAAAAGCTGGAGAGAGGGTTATCGAATGCTTATTTATAAACTCAAAACCAAGTATGGCTTCAAAATTAACATTCTTTATATCAGTAAGATGAAAGACGTGATGGAAAAAGAATTTATCTATTTTGAATGCAATCTGGATACATCCTTTAAAGAAAACTTTAGAGTTTATAGTTGATACAGAAACATTTCTCGATAAACATTTATAATGAATTTTGGATTTAATGCTATTAAAGCATTCATTATCCAGCAAAGATAAGGTTGAGCCTGAATCGACGAGAGTTGATATTTCATTATGTTGAACATTCATAATTATACATGGAAGCGAATACATGTTGTCAAAAGAGCTGCAAATTACGTGTCGTTGTTGTACACAATCATCAATTTCAGAAGAATACTTTGACGACAAAGAATTTTCAGAACAGTAAGGAGATGTTTGTGTAGCAGCGCTTGAAGGGGAAGTAGTCAAAGAAGGATATTTATCAATGTGACATTCATTTGTTTTGTCACAAGAGTGTACTGACCCTGACGAGGGAGATTGGGAGAGAAGGCGGTCAGCGGGACCAATCTCCCTTACCTGTTTAAATGGTAATTTTTGTAATCATTTTTGTTTTTAGAAAAAGAACTAAAGTTTTTCTTTCTCTGAGAAGAATTCACAGAAAACTGAGAGTTTTGAGTGTGGTTGGCATTTTGCCTAGATAAGTCAATTAAATTTTTAAACTTGTAACATGTTTCCATAAGGTGGTTAAATCGTCCACAGAAGGCACATTGAGTAACATTTTGTTTGTAAAAAGACTTTGAAAAGCCTTTCTTGTGAGAAAACTTGTCAAACTTTGGCCGAAAGAAAGATCGTTTTTGGTATGGCTTATGCTGAATAAAGTTTGTTTTGCTTCTAGAAGCAACGTTTTGCGTAACTGGAGAAGGAAAGTAAGTTACATGATTTTTTTTAACATTTCTAAGTCTAGGAGAATGTTCATTATGAGATTCAGATGGTGAGAATGCAATTTGCGAATTTTTTATAGACTCTGTCCTTTCTATGTCTGATAGGAGCTTGTTCAACAAAACTATCAGAAAGTTTTGAATTTTCACCACTATTTTCATTATTTAGACTGTAAACTTGGTCATAGTGTGGAAGATTAGATTTTTGAATAGGTGGTGAATCATATATATTTTGTAAAAATTGTGCTCGTTCAAGAGCTAACTCAAAAGTGGAAATATTTTCTTCTTGAATTTTTCGTTTTATTTGTTTAGGCAAAGCTTGAAGAAAATGCGTAAATTTTAAAGATTCTAGAGCATCTTGTGCTAACATAGGATAGACAAGTCGAAGCTGTTTAGTCAGGCGATATGAAAAAATTTTTATGGACTCATTCGAATCCAATTTTAAATTTTGAAGAGATTTGAGAGAGTCAGTTTTTTTACTTGGCAGAAAATAGTTAATAAAATCATTTCGAATGCCTTGTAAGTTAGAGTTTTTAAATTGAGACTGTGTTTCAAGAAAGAAATGTAATGCACTACCCTGTAATTTTGACTTGAAAAGTGCAAAAATTTCTTTGTCTGAGTAATTATACAATTCCTGCATATCTGATAACTGATCGAAGAAAAATTCGACCGTCTGAGGATTCCCATCAAAAGGTTGAATGGAAAGGTTTAACTTTGCTTTCGGAGGCATGATGACAAATTTGAGAATAATTCTTAATAAATTTCAAAATAATGTGCTTTATGAATCAACCGAAGTTAAACAAAAATTAATTTTCATATGAAATCACCTTTTAAAATAATGTCAAATCACCAGAATAATTTTTAAGAATGCAATAGTTCTAAAAACATTATCAAAACAAAATGGTATAAATCGAAATTAATCATTCACTTATAAGTAAGAAAATTATTTTTCTAAACTCATCTTCTTTTGTAAATAACAACATAAACAACCATTTTTTTAGTAATAAAATGTAAATATTGCATAAAAGAACACCATGGATTATGTAGAATCATATGAAAACGTTTTGTTTTCAAAACAAAATCCCATTATAAGTCTAGAATTCTTAGAATAAAATTATATTTCCCCCATAAAAATTTTCAAAAATATGCATTAAACATTACTAAAATGACTTGTCAAAAGTAAATAAAACACAAAATGCAATTATCTGGCAAAGTTATTTTAAATCCAAACACTTTAAAATACTTAAGTAAGCCTCTTATCAAATATATCACATATTCCACTAATCAAATATTTCAATAAAAATGCAATTTTTTTAAATCAAATTTTATAATATAACAAAATATAATTTAATAATTGTCATGTCGTTAAGGTTTCCAACGGTTCACGCACCAAAGAGAGAACTGTGGTGGTTGGATGATAGTTCCTTTTTTTATACAGTGGAATCTTGTTAATATTCCAAATAATATATATTTGGGCTTATGATCAAAAGAATCTAGTGAGTACATATATTGTTATGGCCGCAAAAGACCACTTCGACATGACATTAATTATTAAAACAAAGATCTGTTAAATAAATTATTCATGCAAATTTATAATCAAGAACAATGAAGATAAAAGTAAAATTGTTACCTGTAGTCATCTGAAAGAAATAAGATAAAGAGCAATTGAAAGAATTTGCACTGCAAATTTTCATCTTTGAATAAAATCTTTATTCATAAAGATATTTTCTTCTAAAAAATATTACTAAATGGATGATCATTTTTATAGCTCCATTTTTTTAGCACAAATAATCGATACTTGTTTTTTAAACCTTCCCTCAGGGAGTTCGGAGGCAACCATGTTAAAAGAATATATTTTCATCAACCGAACATAGAACGTCATATTAGTTGAAACAGAACAAAATTAATTATCCGCGTGCAGGACCAGTAGGATCTGTGCACTTATCACAAGTAAGAACCACTCATCGCGTCTCCATTGTGGAACTGCAAAAACCTTTGCCGTACTTAGAAGAACATTTATAGTCCGTCAACTATCACAAAAAAAAAGGATATTTTCTTCACATCGTAACTTTAGATGTACGCATTTTGTACATTTTTCACAGCAGCAAGCCAAGCGATCACCTTACACTCTTATGGCAAACGTCTCAGTGTCTGTGTGTGTGCGCACAGCTTCAGCACTGACTGGGAACGGAGGGGAGGGGTGCCAAAAATTGAAAACAACGCCAATCGGCAGAGATAAAAAAATACGTATTAAAAGCATTTGAATTTGATTGGCGAGGGGTGGAGCTTAGAACAGGAAGTGGGCATAGGCAAAGAATGTTATCGAAGCATCTAGGAAATCCAATTCCGGAAATGCAGAGGTAACAATCACTATCATTTTTTTTTAAAGCGAAATGTTATGCGAGAAAGAAAAGTTTACAGGGGAAGATTTAAAAAGGAAAGAATTAAAATAATTTTGAATGTGAATTTTAAAATTAAATGAATAAGGACTAATAAAATATTTCTTAAATTGAATTAAAATATGGCAGTGGTTGAGAAACCACAACAATATCTATGATGGGTAAGTATTACGGTGCCCCCCCCCCCTTAACGACTAGTTCCTACATGCAAAAGTAGAAAGTAATGGATTCTTGAGAATTCTTGATTGATATATAAAAATTTATACATTTTTTTCTATTTTGCTTTGGATATTTAACAGGGGGGTCTGGTAGTGCTCTTCTTTATTCCTTTTAGGTGCATATTACTTCTATTCGTAAAATGCTAAAATGATTGATTGACACGAGAATTTACAAACAAAAGTATTCAAAAATACTTCACGTATTTAGTAAAAAGAAAAATTTAATTCCAAAATTCTGGTGCAATTTTGGCAATCAGTGATTAAAATTCAGTGGTCCAAAAATGAGCCACCACCCTTCAAGGGGTTATAATCTAAAATAAATCCCTCTATTTGTATATTATTATCAGTGACACGAAATTACTTTCGTATATTTTTGTTTCCTATCTAATCTTCACTATAAATTAATATATTACAATAACATATATAGACATTTTTTTGTGTTGACCACATCTTACCAGTTTTTGATTGATACAAACCATTTTACGTTTATAATAATTCAGAATCATACATGACATTGCATTATTTGATAGTTATTGAAAATGTTTATATATTTGAATATGACAATGAATATACAAATGAATATATTTATTATTTTTATAATACAACATAAAAATCGATTATGAAATGCAATTTATGTTTTTAAACATTTACCGTATTTACCCGCGTATACGTCTATCCCGCGTATAAGTCGACCCCCACTTTCCCGATCAAGAAATTTGAATTTTTATAAATCCCGCGTATAAGTCGACCCCCCCCCCCTTTTCCGATCAATAAATTTGATTTTTTTTTCAAAATACATTATTCAAAATCACCTGGAAAAAAAAGAAAGTATACTAAATATACAATAATAAAGGAGCTCTATTATTTTTATTTTTTTTGTACATTTATTCGAAATCACCTGAAAGAAAAAGTACTAAATATACAATAATGAAGATAATAATATACAAAGTTAAACTGATTCGAGGTCCGATTCAATATCGGACTCGCCAAACCCTTCACATAAGTCCTTCGTCGTCATCGGCTCATCATGATACACGTTTTCAATCTCTGTATCGGAACATTCTTCCTCGTCGTTATTACTTTCTCAAATGGCATCATCTTCTGTGCCATCTAGTTCGTTGCTTATGCAGCAATTCTTGAACGATTTTATAATCATTTCGGAAGGAATTTGATTCCACGCATCTTTAAACCACTGGGCAATTAATGCAATGTCGGACTTTCTAATATTACCGCCCTTTGTTAATGTTAGACAACCGGATGAAATCCACTCTGAAAAAAAAAATTAAGTACCCTCGCATAAGTCGACACCCCCACCTTTAAAGTCTCTTTTTGTCCAAAATTTCTCGACCTATACGCGGGTAAATACGGTAATCAGATCGAATAAATATTAAATATATATATATATATATATATATATTGGAAATATTTAATCATAACGTATACGCTACAAATAGAAGTAAAGAACACGAAATAATAATAAAATCCTTAAATGAATTTTCTTTTCACTTTGCTTAATAGCGTACAACCAACGTGAGTGAAAAATGTGTCCAGACTGGGGATCGAACTTTGATACCTTGGTATAGCGTGCCAACTGCTTTACCAATTAAGCCAACCGGACGACATCCAGTCTGGCACCTCTTTCACTAATATCAGTTGGCAAGGTGGCAACTCCGCAGCGAAAGATGCAACATGAGCACATTATCAATGGCGTACATCAGACGAATAAATTCACGGCAACGAATAATATATATTTAAATTTTCCAATTAAATTTTCAGAAGGTGTCGGTTGTACGCTGTTAAGCAAACTGAAGAAAAAAATTCATTTAAATATTTAAGGCGTAGTTTCAGTCCTACTGAAAATTTAATTGGGAAATTTAACTATATCCCATAAATAAAAAAAAAAAAATCCGTATGCATATACAAATATTTTGAGCTTTTAACTGTAGGCAAAGCACACAATACAAAACATTTTTCCTACAGGAAGCTAGGGTAGAAAGTCAGTCATTCAGTGAAGAGTTCAGACTACTTAATTCAATCGGAACATTGCTATTGCTGATATAATTAACAGAAATAAATATATTTTAACGAAAGTGTATGAGTATTTACTTCCTTTGTGTAAAATACAATGGCATAAACAGCTGTTTTAGGATAATATAGCATGTCGATCAGTGAGACAGTATGTAATGTTAATTATGTTATTTAAAAACAATCCAACCTTTTGTGATATCATTACATTTCGCACAAAAAAATAAGTTTGTTACAACTTGCGTTGAGATATTTTCTTTGTTGTGCAAGTCATGAATAAAAATCAGATTTTTGATTGGAGTGAAAAATAGTTATTTTTAACTCATTATCTTAATTATAAACCTGGATTATTATACATTATTTTGCTTTAGTTTAATCTACCACCACTTAAAATTTGTGAAAATGTTTTTAAATTAACCTAAATCATTAAGGTGTATTCAATTATTTTAATATGGTAACATGATAGAGGGTAATCTAAAATGTAGAGCATATATGAAGATATAGTGCCACATACACACACAGAAAAAAATAGCATTTATTTATCTTGTAAATCTACTATTAAAGGTGTTATTAAAGGTGTATCCCAAAAATAAATATAGATATCTATTGCTAATAAGAATATTAGTTGTGACATTTAGAACAATGTCATGTGTATATTTTCCAACACAGAGACATCACATCGACATTGTCATGGCAAAAATGTTCTATAACATGTTTTATAACTCGTGCAATGCAGTTTGCATATTTTAAACTTTTACTAGAATGATGGTTAATGCAGCTGAAATGAGTAATAGTACCACATGTTTTCTGTTAAATTTAGATGTTCAGATTTTCTTGTATTTTTTGTATTGACTGGAAGAGTACATTTCCAAATAATTAAAAAATACATACATCAAGGACAGTGGTTGAGGAAAAATAAAAACAAGTATATATTATGCTTAAAAAGTTTGGTATGACTTGTAGAAAACATTGGTATGTACAACGACCCATTGTTTCATTGTCCCAAAAACATTGGTATGTACAACGACCCATTGTTTCATTATCCCAAAAACATTGGTATGTACAACGACCCATTGTTTCATTGTCCCAATTGTCCTGACAATTTATATAAAGAGAACATTTGATTGTTGTTTTAATATATGATGTTTGAAAAACCCTAATCTAGCGGATGAGTGAATGCTTTGTGATGATTATTTCGTTAATCTGTGAGTTTATAATTCCAATATCGCCTATAAGCCAATTAAATACGTTATAAATTCTATAAATTCATTTTTTTGGCTGATAATGTTTTAATACATTGAGCTAGATTTTTGAAAATTATCTTCACTCACAAATGTAATGATGCTAAATATCCTTTATCGCCAAAATTTATTATACTTGTAAAATATCTGAAAAAAAATATATTTTCTTAAAATTAAAAAGCAATACTTTCCATGTGATTTTGGACAATGATAAATGGTTATAATTTAATTAATAAAACATCAGGAATGTAACATTTAAAATTTTTTTTGTTAAATTTATTTTTAAAATAATGGTACGCGTTAAGTAAAGATTTACTCTTTTATGATAGAGATTTTTTCTTATGTATCGTGTATGTTTGAAACAAATTAAATTTATTTTAACAATTTTAATGAATTTAGGTAATCTGATAACTGTTTGAAGCATATTGTTTTTAATTTCGACGTTTGAAAAATACATTATTGCTGTTATTATTTTACTTTTGCTGTATAACAATATGGATAAAAAGCAAGCAATGATAATTCATATACATTAGGGTGGGTCGAAAAAACCGAAATTTATATAATCAAAACATAATAGTGCGGGAAAGTTACTATTGGTAATAAGGAATCAATTCGCAAAATATTACACGAAATGGTTAATATCTTGACCGCCGCAAAAGGGCCAAAATTTCGAAAAATCGCAAAAAAATGATTTTTTCGAAAAAAAAACAATTAAATTATCCAACCATAACAATACAATTTCCAATAGATTGCAACAGTTACTTCAATATGTTAGTAATATTCCAATAAAATTTTATTACGGTGAAATAATTTCTATTACCGCCGCAAGGGCGGTCAAAATTTTGAAAAAAATGGCGAAAATTTCAATTTTCAGTTTTTTTCAATTTTCTCAAATTTTATTATATGTCTACAATTAAATAAATTTACATTATATCTAGTAATAACTTATAAATGTCTAGTAATTTTGATCATGGTGTAGACAACCAAAGGTGAGAGGGGCCCGCCCCCCTCCTAAATTTGAGGGAAAGGGGCTTTTTGAAGGGATCCTGGGGATTTTTAGTTATTTTTTTTGTAGGGTGCCCCCAAAGTGGAAAATGATGGGGCATTTATGCATGGGGACTCCCCTACAAAGGTTTTTTTCAATTTCCCCAATTTTTATTATATATCTACAATTAAATAAATTTACATTATATCTAGTAATAACTTATAAATGTCTAGTAATTTTGATCATGGTGTAGCCAACCAAAGACGAGAGGGGCTCGCCCCCCTCCTAAATTTGAGATAAAGGGGATTTTTGAAGGGATCCTGGGGATTTTTCGGTATGTTTAGTTATTTCTTTTGTAGGGTGCCCCCAAAAGTCGAAAATGATGGGGAATTTATGTATGGGGACCCCCCTACAAAAAATCACCAAAATTTCCTGAAAATTCCTTAAAATTCCCTCAAATTTAGGGGGGGGGGGATAGCTCTCGCCCTTGGTTGGCAATGTCCAGAATAAAAATTGCTAGACATAAGTTATTACTAGATATAATTTAAATTTATTTAATTGTAGACATTTAATAAAAATTGAAAAAAAATTGGAAAACACTGAAAATTGAAATTTTTGCCGTTTTTTTTCAAAATTTTGACCGCCCCTGCGGCGGTAGTAGAAATGATTTCACCATAATAAAATTTTATTGGAATATTACTAACATATTGCTGTAACTGTTGCATTCTATTAGAAATTGTATTGTTATGGTTGGATAATATTTTTTTTTTCGAAAAAATCATTTTTTTTGCGATTTTTCGAAACTCTGGCCCCTTTGCGGCGGTTAAATATATTAACCATTTGGTATAATATTTTGCGAATTTATTCCTTTTTACCAATGGCAACTTTCCCGCACTATTATGTTTTGATTATATAAATTTCGGTTTTTTCGACCCACCCTAATATGCATGTTGCAGTATAGTAAAATATAGTACTTGGTGAGCCATAAATTCGTTAAATCTTTAGAACTTCGTTTAAAAGGAATAAAATATGCTAAAGAATTATGGTTTGCAGGAATTGCACCAGAGGATAATCGTATTTTTTTAATAATAATAATTGCTATTATAAAAAAGAAAATGTGGTTCCAAAAATTACCGATATATGTAGCTGGAATGCATAATATGACGGAGATGTATCCAAATTGGTTTATAGTAAAATACCTATTTCGTCGGAGCGTATGAAAAGCTTTGCTATCCCAGCACAAGAAACTGGTCCTTTTTTCGTCTCCAGTTATTTTACTGTGAGATTTTCGCAATGCGTCGTTTTCTGTTTGCCAGTACTTGTAAAAGAGTTTAACCAACAACGCTTGATTTCGTAATGATATCATACTGCTGTCAATGAATGTAATAGAATTTATCTGATTGACAGCCTGATTTGGACAAATATGCTTCATATTATCCATGCCAACGGCATCTGTCAGTCATTTCCTAAACAACATCTTTTTTGTTCTTAAAACAAATCTGATCTCCTTCTAATCTTATTCGTTCAAACTGAATTTTTTTGCTCCATTTGTTCTTTTTTAATGATTTTTTAAAGTCTTAACTAATTTATTTCGCACTCGATCGATAATATAGAATCATATTAGTATTTTTTAAACCTCTCGTCATATTGTACTTTATTTATTTATTTATTTTTATAAATGTTTATTTATATCTCTTTTAGATAGCTAGTAATTACATTTTTGTGTGACATTCATTAATAAGGATAGACGTGCACTAACGCGAACTATAAAACTAACTTAAAATTCTGAAAAAAGATTTTACGCTTTCGTTGTTCACCACTAAAACATGCTTAAATTGATTGTAAAAGTTAATCGACTACACAACTACGTGTTGTCCTTCCGATCCCTGGAAAAAAACGGAAGCACTTAGCAAGATTAAGTTTAAAAGTATCGATTGAACAAGGGATTTACTCGTTTAACTAAACGTAACTTTAGCAGATAATAATGTTTCGTAAAGTACATCTTTTAACCGTGTAGAAACATGTGCTACATTCAGTATTGAGCTTGCATTATTTAAATAAAATAATTACACGGTAAATGTTTGATCCTATTCTCTTCCAGGAAAATATTTTTCAGAAAAATAAATCAAAAAAATTCCTCAATATATATTTTAAAGAATTGTTTAAGAAATAATTACAAGCCAGAAATATATATAAGAATAATTTAGTTATAAAAGACTTTAGATGTGTATCCCATTCCTCATTTAATTCAGATTATTTTTAGATAAAATTTGTATTTTCTTTTTTTATAAGTGCAGGAAAAGAAATATTGTTTGAGACACTGATGAAACGCAATAACACAAAAAATACTAGATATGTTTCAAATAGTGGTTCCCTAGGTGAGGAATCTTACAGTGGGGAATTTTCTTTTCTTATGGGAGAAATTCTAGATTAGTCATTTTCTCGTATTTTGTGAAATAGTTTATCAATTTTTGGAAAAAGTGTATTGTTGTAGCCTGTTAACAAACGTTACAAATACAAGCAAAATTATAAAAATAAAATAAAATAAATCTATTTAATTTTCAACAGATCCAAAAGACATTTATAATTTGAAGAGATTTATAAAAAAAAAAAAAAAAAAAAATCTTAGACACCTTTTTAACCTGTTAGGCGCCATTGCTCCCATTTTGGGAACAATGCTTTAGAAACTTTTTCTATAGTGGGTAGACCATATATTGTTAAAAGGTACTGGTTATTTGCATTCTAGATTTCTTTCAATACAAAAATTAGAAAGCTAGCTATTGCAGCCGTTAGAAGGAAACAATTCTGGATGATTTCAGTATATTTTCACAGATAATAACCCCAGACACCTAAAACACCCTCCGTTTAAATATTCATTTATATATATCTATCTATCTATATATATATATATATATATATATCTGATTTATATGTCACACCATTTCACTCGTTTTTCCAAACTCTTTTGGATAAAACTAAGTGTGTGTATCACACTTATGCTCACTAATATCTCAATCGAGTTCATTGGCTAGCTTGGTACGGCAATTGTCGGCTACTAAAAGATTTTGTGGCCCTGTTGCTTGGCCACCACGCTCGCCAGACCTTAACCCTTTGGATTTCTTCTTCTGGGGACAGATGAAATCCCTCATTTATGAGACGCCAGTAGAAACGTCAGAAGAAGTAGTAGCACGTATTGTGTCCACTGCAGGGGAAATCCAGAAAAATCCCGCAATCTTCGACCGTGTCCACCAGTCGTTCCTCCGTAGTCCGTGGATAATGTCCGCGGTCGACTCTATGAACAATTGTTGGAAAAAAAATTATTTCTCTGGACACCACGGGATGTTGTTGTACCTATTCTGTGCATTAAATAATTTTCTGGGGTGTTTCTTTCTTGTGTAAGTTTGACCATTTCCGGACGAATTTTCTCCATTTTCATCCTTTATACGTGATTTGCGATCCCATGTTCCATTGCATTTTTGTTCGTCTTCATGAGTACTATCATTCCTCTAAGTTTATTAAAGCATTTCAGATACACCCTGTATCTATGAATAATTTATCGAAAGTTATCGCTGTGCAGCATATGTAAAATTAAACATGGGATTTCAAACTGTGGATTGCCAATATGTTTAATATAAAGCAAAGTCCACCTTCTTGTGAAAAAACTGACTTAAAGAATATAAAAAATTTAAAAAATATCGCCATGCGAACTCCGAATTTTTTTTTCGAAACAAAGCAGGATATTGTTTGTAAAGATTGAATTCGGATTGCTTTTCAGACTGCCTCAAAATCATGAACATAGAAAAAATTCTTCGACATAAATTAACAAAATATTTAATAATAAAATCAATGTGAATGCCAACTGCATTGGGATCTGTCTTCATTCATCTGGAATTAAGTTTGCAGATATGGTACATGTGATAAATTGTCCTTCCCTTCACCCACAGACGCAAAATTCAGGTGTGCCAAAAACATTATTTTACACTGCATGCATAATGGTACATGGAAGAATTACCCAGTCCGTATCAGCACCGACAAACGTCGTCTCCGTATGGTAGCAGCCAGACACGTCTATATGCCGCTCCATATTGTATTGTATGGTGAATAACAGCGCAGTTGCATCCAGTACTGGAATGCGATAATAAGCGCTTAACAATAAATAATGGTAAAAAATATCTTCCAAGCACTGTTTTGCTGAAAAATAAAATTATGACCGCAATCATCTACGTATCATCTACTAAAGAAGAAGAACTCTTATTTAAATTTCATATGAGGAAGGAAAGAACATTTAAGAAAAATTGTTGTAATGCCTATAAGAAAACTCCAACGCGCGCCGGATCTGTGTCTCATTTCCAGTTTGCAGCTATTATTCTCAGTTACAACATCTGAGAGGAGGGAGAAAGCAGTTTATAAGTTTACAAAAAAAAAAAAAAAACAGTGAATGTCAATATTTCGTCTGCGGTCCAATATCAATAGCAAAAAGACCCAAAGACTTCGCGAAAGGCGTTATCCCATCTCTAGAAGTTTGCACAGATGCGCCGTTAGATTTGTTGCCTGCGTGTGCTAAATGCACATAAAATAGTCCCAAACATTTACGGATCCCTTCTTCTCCAGTAGGAGGCGTAAGTGAAAATATTGAATGTAATTTTTTAGAGCAATTACTGTTAAATAACTTTGTAAAATTTTGTATAATCGTCATCTAGCGTTTTAGTTTCATCACCATGGTATCTCTATGGAAACGTTTTTCGTCTTTTTACATATCATTTTCTGCCAGATATTCTATGACAAAAAATGCTCGTTCTCAATGTTTTTAAGAACAAAGTATTAAATGTGTGTTACGCGGGAAAAAGTGTATAGAAGCTATGTGCCAATATATTTCGTTCATTGTTTCTTTTTCAGAATTTCCCAACAAGAAAAAAGAATCATTCGTCAAGCATAGATTATGAAACTTTCTAACACATCACGACAACTTTTACGATAACTTAACCATTAAATAAAGTGAACCTAGATATATAAGTAAACAGTTTAGAAAACAAATATCACATTAAAAAAAGTTTTATCAATTACCTTCTACAGTAAAAAAAAGTCGAATTATTTTGGGCAGAACAGTAAAAAATATATAAATCTGGATATATAGTGCATAGAATGCTGAAATTTATTTCAGTTAGAAAATTTCTTTTGAACAATTTGTCAAATAGATGAAAATGCATTCGAATTCTTTTGTATAGCGTTGCATATCATCTAAAAACTTTGTACACACCACATATTAAGCTACAATTTAATTCAGGTTACAAACACATAACACAACTTAAAACACACTTTCAGCAAATAATAATCATAAACGACGATGTATCGTGTTCTTTGCGTAGCCCAGTATATAAATAAAATTATATTTTATAAATTTATATTCGTATACTAAATATAGTTTTGCAGGAAAATGCTTAAGAGAAAAATATACTATCCTCAAACAATTCGTTCCCATAGACAGTAAAACTTACGAATTCCTTTGTATTGCCCTCTAAATGATCAACGTGATTTATACACTCAACGTACTATTAAAAAAAATAGTTAAAATGAAAACGCAAAGCAAAGTTGAAAACGCACTTCCAGCAGTTATCGCGCATTGACAGTACTGCAACCGATTTTTTTTTGTCTGTCACTGTAAATGAACTATAAAAGTAATACACACAATACTTTTACGTAAGCAACTGTTAGTGCACTAATAAACTTTGTTATTTTGACATAGTGTAACATCTTTAAAATACACTGTAAACGATTTTTTCGTGTAGACAGTTATGTAACATAATTATTTTGTGTGTCCTTGTAAATGAATAATAAATGTTTTCACTCTAGAAGTCTTAGTTAGTCTAGAAAAAATATGTTTTAGTGCACTTCCTAAATTTATATCAATTTCATTATGTTTGAAATAGTGTAACATTATCGAAATGTACTTGAAACGAATTTTTCTCTTTGACTGTTATTTTACGGGATAATTTCCTCTGTAAACGAACTATAAATGCTAAAATAAACATCATTAACATAAAACATTAAAGGGCAATCTGAGTATTACGAGAGTTACTGCATTTGTTACTTCACAGGCAGACAAACCGAAGTCATGAAACTTCTCAACTATGTTGGAAAGTATTAAAAAGAAAGACGGCATAAAAAAATTACACTTTCAAATAAGAGTAAATCGATGTTTTTATTTTGTTATGAAACTTTTTGTTTTAAATATGACGACCCAATGCTTTCAATACTGACATACCAGTAATATTTAGAATATTGAAACATGGACATACTCAAAATTGAGGAAATAGAGGTCCGTTCATACTCATTTTTGAAACAAGGACATACTCAAGAATGATTAGAATCAGTTCGAAATCATTTTTGGAACATGAAAATACTCAAAAATGAGCACTTAAAATCCAGTTCATACTCATTATTGAAACATGGACATACTCAAATATGAGTACATGATGTTTTATTCTTGAGTGCGTGCATGTTTTCAGAAATGAGTATATACATGTTTCACATTGTTTGAGTAATTTTGATTCGGAGCCCTTTTGGCTATGCGACATACTCAGATTTGAGTATTTTTTGCTCAGTTTTAAAAATGTCGTTTTTAGAGTGTATCTATTATTTCGTAAATTACTTTCCGCCAATCCACTTAATTAATATTTTGGAACGTTAGGGCCGCAGTACGCAGCTTCTATAAATTCATAGAATGTACAATGGTATATTACTTTTTATAATTTAATATTTTAAACAGTTCATTTTTTTTGCAAATGTTTTACTATTATCAGCATATGACATAATTATACTGTCTGCATGCGTATATTTTCAGAAACAAAATCTGGTATGTTTCAATTATATATTTTTTCAGAACTCCCTTCGAATTATCTAAACCTTAATATTGTTATTCAATCGAAACATTTTCATTTTACTTCTATAAATCCACATGATATATGTTTTAGTAAGTTGCATTTGTATAAAAGATTTCATAATGTTTAACCGTTTCACTGGGAATTAATTATTTTTAATTATTTCTGAACGGACATAGAATAAATTTACAGGAATCCCAAACAAAGTGCCTTTCCCGTATTTCCGAAATTAGTTTTGTGGAACATTCATTTAACGAAGTGAAACATTCATCATAAATAAACTGTTTGAAATTTCAGAGAATTTATGATTTCGGCATTAGTTCGTTTTAATTAATCTCTAAAAAGCATCATTTTGTTGAGGTATTTACGGATTTAGAATAGGAGGATTTCCCACAATATATGCTTAAACAAATTATTAGCACATGAATCATTTATGTGTCCATTTCATGTCTTGTTGAAAAATAGCAATTTGTTTAGGATTTAGTTTTGCAATTTACGTGCTTTATATTAATAAAAAATAAAAATAATTAAAAGATATTTTCCATTTTATAAAGTCTTTTTCCAAAGTTTGTCATCTTAATCACTAAACAAGTAGGTAAGTCTGATAAAAGATCGCACAAAGGGTTTCGTTTGATATTCCTTTTAAAACACTTTATCCTTTCTTTATTAAATCCAAATAAATTTCATTTTCCAAAAAGAAAAAAAAAAGTTATGTTTTTTTATAAAGTAAAAATTTATCGGTCTACTTTTCTCGTTTTTTTCGAATATCTGAACTAGTCCGATAGTGGACGAAGCCAGCTATTATATTCTGTCATAATAATATCTGTTATGTGGACTAAATGCGATGTTATTAAAAAATCAATTTCAAAATTAAACATGTTGTATAGAGACCTTTAAAATGTTAAACTAGGCCAATATTTCCATAATCGGGATTCTATCCTGAATCAATACTTTCCTCAAACTCATATGATGTTATAATCACTTTCTGACGTCATATCTAGTTGCTTTTTCAATTACTGATATTGATACTCTCTTTGTATTATTCTCAAATATTTGAAAAATCCATTAAACTTCCAAATGACGTCAGCGTAATTTCCGTTTTAATTCTCTAATGACGTCATATATTAAACCGCTTTCTGTACTTAAACATACTAATATTTCTTGTATTATTGAGAAATGTTTGAAAAATTTCCGTTTTATTACCAATATGACGTCATATTAATCTTTCTTTCCATTGGTGAAACTTTTTTATTCATTTACATTTTTCACGTGGAAATCTTTCAATAAAAATAATTTTATTGTAGATTTTCAATTGTTGGCAACTGCTATAATGAAAAATGTTTAAATTTAATAGAAAAAGACTATTAGATTTTTTTTTGTATCTCTCTATATTAAAACAATACGATTTTTTCAAAATTTTATGATTTTCAGCTTCATAGTACGTATTCAGCTGAGTACACAAAATTTAAAGTTTGTGATGTATATAGTTTCTGAGAACCGGCTCTGTGACGGACAGAAAACGTACCGATACGAATAGGGTTTCGTGAGATGAACCAAACCCTAAAAAAAGATAATCCAATATACAGGGTGATTCATAAAAGATGGGCAGAACTTTAAGGGGTTATAGTACACTTAAAGACAAATAATATTAAATAGGAGACTAAGGGTCCCAGACGTATTCCCAAGGAGATAGGGGGCATTAAAGTTTAGGGTACGAAATTTCAAATGATTATAAAACATGGAAAAATTGGTCGATTCGTTTGCAGTTTTTGCAAAAAATTTTCTTTATGCCAGTAGTTTCTTGAAATAAAATTTTAAAGTTCAATTTCAAAAAATGCCGATAGGGGCGCTTTAGACTTTGGAGTAACAAACAACTATTTTTTAACGTTATTTTTTGTATTTCTTTAAATGATTTCGAAAGCTTAGACTTAAACTTAAATTTTGATCTAAAAATCTGAGTCCTAACGAGTAGTTAAGTAGCGTAAACTGAAATTTGAAATTTGAAACCCTTCTCCCCCCAGAACAAAAATCAGTTATTCCCGATCTTTGTGTCGTAGATTAGGCTCTAACTACTGCCGCGTTTTGCTAAAATTATTCTTTATGTCAGTATTTTCTTGAAAATAAATTTTAAAGAAAATTTTCAAAAAATTCCGATAGAGGGCGCTTTAGACTTTGGAGTAACGAACAACTATTTTATACCGTTATTTTTTGTGTCTCATTAAATGCTTTCTAAAGCTTAGACTTAAATTTTCAGCCCAAAATCTGAATCGTTAGACGTGGTTAAGTTTCTGGGGAGAGGGGTTTGAAATTTCTACTCCTGAGCACAGTTCAGTTTACCATGTCCACACATTGTGTGCTGTGATACGAGGTAAAAAGACACAAATTAGGATTATGTTACCAAAGCATATTTATTAACATGTAATCACAATAAATGTTCAAAATTGTGACCACCAGAGGTTATGCACGCAGAACAACGGCGACGAATGGAACGGCGAACATTCGCGAAAACATCAGGCTTTTCGAGCACTTCCCCTACAGCGGCGGAAAGTCTGGCGACCAGTTCCTCGGGGGATTCAATGGGTGTCTCATACATAAGAGCCTTCAATCGTCCCCAAAAAAAGAAATCGAGGAGTGAAAGATCTGGCGAGCGAGCAGGCCAAGCAACAGGACCACCTCGACCAATCCATCTGTTCGGAAATGTGATGTCCAGATAGTTGCGGACGTCTCGTACGTAATGGGCTGGCGCTCCATCGTGCTGGAACCACATGACCCGCCGGATGCGTGGAGGAACAACGTTTAACAGGTCTGGCAGCACATGTTGCAGAAATGTGAGGTATGTTTTACCGTTGAGGCGTTCAGGAAGAAGGTACGGTCCGATTAGGTGGTCTCCGAGGATTCCTGCCCAAACATTGATGGAAAAGCGTCTCTGATGAGCATGTGGATACGTAGCATGTGGATTGACATCCGCCAATACATGTGCATTGTGTGTGTTAAATGTACCTTCACATGTGAAGGTACATTCATCGGTGAAAAGCACAGTTCGTCCAAAATGTGGATTTAGCGCGTTCTGCTGCAGAAACCAGCGGGCGAATTCAATACGATTTGGATAATCCCCTGGAGACAGTTTCTGGACTCGTTGCACATGAAACGGGAGCAAATGTTCATCCTTCAGTACCCTCCAAGTCGTGGACTGTGAGGTATCCACCTGGCTAGCCACTGTTCGTGTACTTGTACTTGGCTGCGCCGCTACTACATCCAGAATGGCTTCTGCAACAACTACTGATTCGTCCTTTTTTGCACGACCTGCATTCGACCGGGAAGCGAGAAATGATCCCGTCTCACACAACTGTCTGTGCAAGCGCTCGAAAGTTTTGCGGTTAGGCAACCGCCTGTTAGGAAATCGCTCTCCGTACATTCGTTGTGCCTCTGCACCATTTCCATCTGCCGCTCCGTAAATTAAATGCATCTCAGCCTTTTCCTTATTCGTGAAGGGCACCATCTTCCGATTCATTACTACAGCGACTTACACTTGACTCACCGTTCAGTGGTTTTTATGCCTGAATCGTGTCGAAATTTTGCATACGTGTTCTTCTTCTTCCCCATTTGACATTTGCATACTTTCTGTTTCCTTCTTCACCCGGTGACTAGCGTCAGGAATGGAGCTTTAACGTTTGCATGAGCGACGTTTCCAACTGTGCCAGTGCCTTTATGAGTGAATTCCGACTATGCAGTCCTTGACGAAAGTTGTATTTTTGCCTCGTATCACAGCACAGAATCGTTGGGCATGGTTAAGTAGTGCAAACTGAACTATGTTCAGAAGTTGAAATTTGAACCCCCTCCCCTCGCTACTGAACCACGCTCAGCGATTCAGATTTTGAGCTGAAAATTTAAGTTTAAGTCTAAGCTTTAGAAAGCATTTAATGAGACACAAAAAATAACGGTATAAAATAGTTGTTCGTTACTCCAAAGTCTAAAGCGCCCTCTATCGGAATTTTTTGAAAATTTTCTTTAAAATTTATTTTCAAGAAAATACTGACATAAAGAATAATTTTAGCAAAACGCGGCAGTAGTTAGAGCCTAATCTACGACACAAAGATCGGGAATAACTGATTTTTGTTCTGGGGGGAGAAGGGTTTCAAATTTCAAATTTCAGTTTACGCTACTTAACTACTCGTTAGGACTCAGATTTTTAGATCAAAATTTAAGTTTAAGTCTAAGCTTTCGAAATCATTTAAAGAAATACAAAAAATAACGTTAAAAAATAGTTGTTTGTTACTCCAAAGTCTAAAGCGCCCCCTATCGGCATTTTTTGAAATTGAACTTTAAAATTTTATTTCAAGAAACTACTGGCATAAAGAAAATTTTTTGCAAAAACCGCAAACGAATCGACCAATTTTTCCATGTTTTATAATCATTTGAAATTTCGGACCCTAAACTTTAATGCCCCCTATCTCCTTGGGAATACGTCTGGGACCCTTAGTCTCCTATTTAATATTATTTGTCTTTAAGTGTACTATAACCCCTTAAAGTTCTGCCCATCTTTTATGAATCACCCTGTATAATGTTTATTTTAACTCGAATTATTAAATAACAAAATAATAATTAATGATTTATAAAAAGATGTATTTTCATAGCATTTGGGTTTGAGAAATAAAAATACATATTTAAAATTGTATTTTATTTATTATCGTATTATTTGCGACATAAGAAAATATACGTTTTAAAAAAAAAAACATCCATAGAGCGTGGTTTACATAATGAATTAAGGACTGTATTTCTTTTTATTCTCAATTGTATATGACAAATATGAAATAAACAGTATATTTGAATTTCCACAGCACCTAAAAAGAATAGCCCAGTTTGATTTACTTTAAGCTATTTTCATTTCCATATGTTTAGGCATTTCCTATTAATCCGTCTACAATCTTTAATCGATTCTGCCTGCCATCTACCATCGTCAATCTTTATACAGTTTTGGACTTTTTTAACCTGTCCAAATAACACTGCTGGGGATAACCATGCTGGAAGAATGAAATATGTGTTTAGAATCTTTTTTGAAAAAAATGTTAATTAATTTTCACTTTTATAAACAACGCATTACCAACAGAGTGAAAAATGTGTCCAGCCCGGAGATCGAACCCAGATACCCTGGTATAGAGCACCAAGTGCTTTATCATTTAAGCCGTCTGGGAAAGCATTTTACACTTATACGTTGGCAATGCTAAAACGTCGCGGAGCAAGATGGAATGTCATACGTGAGCACACTACCCAGTGGCGTACATCAGTCGAATAAATTCTCAGCATCGGATAATATCTAAATTGTAAATTTAATTTGAAGTTTAGAATCTTTCTTCAAGAATTAAGAATTTTCGAATCAAATTCACTCATTACATGAACTAAATACCACGTTAGATTAATTTTGCTACAATTATTCTAATAGGTAAAGAAATCATATGAGATGCAATCTTTCCAACTGGGAGAAAAAGACAGGGTCAGGATTCGAACCCGGGATCCTTTGGCTGAAGTTGCCAATGCTCAATCAACTGAGCAATCCCAGACGAATATGGGTGAACTAATTCACCCAGTTAACAAATAATTGTTGCAAAGTTAATCTAGTGTAATCTCTTTTCGAGCGTTTACTGGAGATCCCATTACCTGTGATATATTATGTTGTGTTGTTTCAAATATCAGACCAGATGCTATGATCTTTAAGAATAACCGAGGAAATTAATTCGGCCATATTCGTCTAGTATTGCTTAGTTGGTAGAGCATTGTCAACTTTTGCCAAAGGATCCCGGGTTCGAATCCTGACCCGGAGTTTTTCGCCTAATTGGGAAGATTACATCTCATATAAATACTACGCCTCAAATCGATTCAAAATCTATAATACACAAAGATAATTCATGCGTATCAATGTATAAAAATGTGAAATATTGTATATTTCCACACTATACAACATTTCTACTAATTAAATTTACAAGATTTAGACTCAGAAATATTTATTTCCTCGTGCATGTAAAATAAGAAAATTTTTATTGATATTATTCATTTATGCCATTTTATTTATTTTTAATTTTTTTAAATTTTAAACGTTAGTGCATAAATTTAAGTTCAAAGATCTATGATTTATTTATTTATTTAAAATGTTAATAATTGATTCATTTCTGTTAATTTTGAGATATCAAAAATAGGTATATTTTTATGCGACACAAAGAGTAGTAAAATTATCATATTATATTAGCTATTATAGTGTATAGGAAAATGGAGAGAGGAAGTTTAATACCTATTTGACACGTATTGATGGATGAATTTCCTGATTATGATAAATTTATCTATGAGCTGATCTTTCACTTTATTAAACAATGTTTCGTAGAAGGTGTATTTGTCAAAATTATATAATTCAAGATAAGGTCATAAAATAAGGTATATAAAGCGTAACACTTACGTACAGTTCTTATTAAAACTCATAAAAATGCAAATAAATGCAAATATATTCCTTGGAGGTACGTAAAATCATACATAAAAACATTTAAAAGCACGTTAAAGTCCTTTTAAAATCAAAACGTTTTCAACTGAACTTACTGGGTCATCATCAGTGAAAACCTAATAGTTAAGTTGAGTTGTTGTCACTTCGCGTCTTCCAGATTTCCCGGAACAAACCATTTTACTTCAAGGGTGTGGAACATATATGGTGGGATGGTTAGGTCATTAAAAATTCCAAAAACCGGTACAGGTTAATCCATCATATATTAATTCATTCCAGACTGCGTGGAAATCATATGATAATACATCGTTACAGATAATTTCTTTTTTAGATATTTTTTTCCAGAGACTCTCTTATGATAGCTTCCTGGTGATTACTCGTTGGGAATATTATTTTGGATCCATTGAAATCTGTTTCATTATGTTCAGTTTGTGCTAATCTTGCTAACGTAGTCTACTTAATTTCGGAAATGCTTCATGCTCTTTTATTCTGTCCGGACACTTCCTCAGTGTCATACCCACGTACAAAAAATCTTTGTTATATTTCTTGAATGGTATAATATATACCCCTGATCTACTGATAGCCTGGATTGGATCAATTTTCTTGTTTAACAATTCTTAAAGAAGGTGAATTTGCACTGAAATTTTAACTTTTTATTGAATTCTTATTAAAAGTTCATTGAAAAATATAAAGTATAAAATTTTTGTAAAATAATTAACTAATTACAAAATGGATTTTTTTGTAAACGTAATATAAAATTTAATGTGTCGTATATTCACTTTAAAACGTAATCGTGATTAATAATGTAATTAGATGATTAGTGCTGTAAATTTATTTTTTGATACTATAAAAATGTTTTTATACAGGATTGCATTTTCAAAAATAATTCACAGTAAAATGATTGTTTATGTTATACTCATATTAAAAATAAGTTAAATTAATATACAATTTACAAAAATAAATATAATATATGAAGAATACTTAAAAACTTATTGTATATGTAATCCCCATATTTAAAATTAAATTTCTATGAAAGAAAAGAAAGAATCATTTTGTTTCACACTCTTTCAACATTCTTTGAAACACTTTTTTTGAAAATCAAAACGTCAGCGTTTTTGACAGTTGAAACATGCGGATTTCTCTCTTTCAAAATTTGAATTACAAAAAAGTCAAATATGGCGAAATTTCAGTCAAGGGTAAAAATTTTACGCTGTGTTTCTTGACCAAATAAGCATAATAAAAGGATTCATTCAAAATTTTCTCTCAGTGTGAATTGTCATAGAATGCACACTTTAATACTTTTGGCAAAAAGTATTCAAAGAAAATGTTTTTCTTTAAATGCAATTAAAATTTTAGAAAGTTAATAATGCTATTAAGTTCACATAATTCTTTTCTTTAAAGTTTTAACTATCTCTTCGTTAAAAATTATATAAATTTGTAAAAGAAAGTTCCGAAAAACTATAGTTATTATACTTATTTTTTAAATTGAAGTATTCAATTTTTGAATTCGAAGAGTTTTATTTGATGAATGAAAGCAAAAAAGGCAAAAAATATACATCTTCATACTGAAATATTATGCGCAAACCAACATATTTTTATTAATCCTAGTATTATATTACTTCACTCCATAACATACCATAAAAGCAGGATCTGATGATCTTAATCATACATATCAATCCTGTTATATATGAATTCGTTTAAAGAACTCTTAAGAAGTTATTTACTAAAATATGTTTCTTTTGAAAAAATAGATGAAAGTGACCCCCTAAAAATAATCAACTTTAATTGGATTTCAAGGAATCAAAAAGAACATTCTTAATAATATCGCTATTGAAACATTGGACAAACTTAAATTTCGTATAAAACTGAGAAATCTTCGTGTAATAGTCTCAAATTCTTTGAAACTAGCACATAACTAGCATATAGATATACTATTTCTTTCTACGAAATTTAATGTACCCAAAGTCAAATTAGGTGCACATGCATTAATGAGATGCCGGTAATATATTAAAATAATTAGTATTCTGCTAGCTGATGTAAAATATATTTTTAAAAAAAATGAAATTTTTTTTTAATATTCTGATAGAGATTACAGAGTTGCTTATGTTATTATACTTAATTGTATATGTATATATTTTAATTACGACAAGCGTTTTATTAACAAATGTGTTGCTAAATATCTTAGTAAATTTATTAATGTTCTGATAAAATGGTTGTAACAATGTCCTTGTATAACAAAATATTTTCAAGCTCTCTTCAACTTCATTATAAACAGCTTCTTGTTATAGTGTATAAGAATTTCAAACACAAAAAATAAAGAAATTTGGATTTACAAAGCATTTTTAAAGCTACCAATAATTCCCTTCATTCAAAGAATAAATAACATAGACTGTTTATAATTGAGTCATTCTATAAAATACCTCAAAGTCAATATTTTTAAAACGGTAAATATACAAAACAATTAAAATTGATAAATTAAAAGCAACAACTTTAGTTACTTAGTTTGTCTTACCTCAGGAAATATGATTAATTAAATAACTGATTAATTTAATAACTGATTTGTCTGTTTTCTCGAGTTTTCAAACAAGATTAAATGTCTTCAAAATGCATTTATTTAGTTTAAGATGCGATTTTCCAGTGAACTATTTAGAAACATGTAAATTATGTTGAACTAAAACATTTGACAAAAGATGCAGTTAGTTTGCCTCAAAGCTTTAATATTTCAACTTAGGTGGGAAGTAAATAGTTTTAGAAAATAATTAAAATAATCTATTTAATGCAGTTATTAGAAATGCAAACAGGTAACTTTACCGAAATGCGTTTCAAAGATAGTTGAAAGTTATGCAACAGCAATTTTTTTAAATAGTATAAAGCATACTTAATTCTTAATAATATCGCTATTGAAACATTGGACAAACTTAAATTTCGTATAAAACTGAGAAATCTTCGTGTAATAGTCTCAAATTCTTTGAAACTAGCACATAACTAGCATATAGATATACTATTTCTTTCTACGAAATTTAATGTACCCAAAGGTACATGTATATTCGTAACATATTACGTAATGCAGACGTATTTACGATGCAGAAGTTGCATCTCAGAATTTTTTTTTTAATTTAGTGTACATCAACAATAAAATGATATTTTATTTTATTTCAATTTAAAAATGTCTGCTTTATACTATTAAAAACAAATTGGAACGTATAAACGTCTTCGAGATTTTCAAGATATGATTACTTTAAAACTATTGAATTTTATATTAAATTTAACGTTTTTTTTTTAATTACCTATAAACAATTTTACTGTATAACGTTTTATTTTTCAACGTAGAAAAAAAAATATTTTTTTACAAAAGTATGTCTATTATAAAAGTATGCAGACAACAGCTTTTATTTTCTGAGAATTACAGGTCAGTTTCCTTTAATTATTCTTTAATAAATAAATTATAATACGCATTTTTAACCAATACTTTTTTCGCCATTCTTTTTATTTTAGTTTATTATATATTTTTTTTTAATTTAGTGTACATCAACAATAAAATGATATTTTATTTTATTTCAATTTAAAAATGTCTGCTTTATACTATTAAAAACAAATTGGAACGTATAAACGTCTTCGAGATTTTCAAGAACAACAGAAATGATTTCCTGTAACATTTTATGTACGATTAGTACATTACTCACCAAAAGAAACTCTAAACTAGTAGAAATAAAAACCAATATTTTTCACATTCCATAAATTTAGATTTCATCGAAGATATGTAGCTTAGAAATTTAAAATAACTAGGTCACCCAACTCGGGCTTCCCCAGATAGAAAATATGTGTGAAAACCATTAATTTCTTTTTATTGAAAACTCTATTAGATTATATATATATATATATATGTGTGTGTGTATGTATTTAGATCCCCCACACCCCTAACAACACCAAAAAAAAATTATATGAAACATATAAATGTCCAACCCGGGCCCCCCGGGATACAGAATAAATGAGAAAACTATTTTTTTTAATGAAAATTAATAATTTTCTTAGATTGTCCCCTAACAACGTCAAAGAGCACTTTTATATGAAATATGTCAATGATATATTCAAATAAAATATTGAAATTTATTAAAAGCGGTAATTTCGCATTGGCCTTGTGCCAGAAGTTAATATCCGAAGGGATCGCAAAAAATCACGTTACATAGAGCACTTTTTATAATCTGATAATTTCAGAGTTTTTAAGCGCTTATTTCGATTACATATCTGTTAAATTTGTGTTTTATTTGTACTATTTTATCCATTGATTAATGAAGTTTTAATTCCGTTACGGAATATTAGCTGGAAACAAATACTGAACTTTTTATATTCTTTTAAGTGCAAACGTATTAATATCTTGTAATCGTCTACAAGCGATAGAGATACATTTAAAAAAATAATTCTTGCTTGATATTTAATTTAAATGCTATAATAAATTAGTCAATTAAGATAAAGTTTTCAAACAAATTGCATTTTAAAGTAGATTTTGTTCCATATATAACGCTGTAAAAATTGAAAATGTACGATATTCAGAACATGTAAAAATTGCAGTAGCAAATATCGCAAAACCGAAATTTCATCGTGAAGTGTTGCCATTCGCAAAATGACGTCAGCGTTACACACGGACACGTTTGTCCTTTATAATATAGATTATATTGATTTTATTTTTAAATCTGCGAAACATATTAAGGTTATTTATGTAGATATATATAAATATTTTATTCTACAAACATATTACGTAACTGTAGACATAGTTAAAGAGTTAGAGTTTTGCAATTTTTGTATTTCTTTGAGAATTAATTGAAAGAATTGTTTTTGATTTATTTTAAAAATCTTATAATAGTGACTTCCCATTAGTTTCGAAATCATTGACAATTAAATTGGAGCGATGATACATTTGTAAATCATTGACGCTTCGAGACTATTAAAAATGCAATAGGATCCCTAAAGCAAAATCATTGAATGATCGTGGGGCAACTGACAAAAAACAAATGTTTTCCTAAACGGCTATGAGGGGAATAATACTTTATCACCACCATGAATATCCGTTCACTATGCCGTAGGATTTACTTCAATATTAGCATTACTTAAATTAATATAAGTCTATAAATATAATGTATTTTTTAAACATTAAGTAATGAGTAATAGTTTCAAGGATTATATTCATATACATTGAAAGTCCAAATTGCCCTATTTGTTGAGAGGATGTAATCTTGAATGCACAGCCTTTACTACTATGCTCCGCACTATCAAGTAACAGTATATCTGGTAGATATTGGGAGGACCTCAGAACATCAGCCTAATTGAGTGTACTTCCTATTTACAGTTGACTTTTTGTTTTCTCTCAAGTCTCTGTATGTCACTCTTGTTTCGTTTATTGTTCTGTTTATTGTTCAATTGATTTGGTGGCATATAATAGTGTATAGATGTTTGTCTAAGTGCTATTGCTTTGAAAAAAATATTCATACACTTAATTAAGTTTTTTATATAATGTTTTTTTAGAATTTTTAAAAAGTTACGTTTTTTAAAAGTTAAGTTTTTAAATAACATTACAGTTTTGTCCTTTTGCTCGGCGGTCAGAGTGTTAACCATATGAATCCAAAATTATAGCTCATCCCGCTAATTAGTTTTGATTTATGCTTAAAAACTGTATGGAAATTTATTTACGAGCGATTACAAATGAATTCATCAGGAAATTCAAACTTTAAACATGCATACTTCCTAAACGGCTTGGCTGAAACACTTCCCGCTAGGTATCCTACAATTAACGCATATACATAAGAAAATAATAATATGTCCTAATGAATAAAAGGAAGTCATCATGCATTTTAATGAGTCATTAAATAAATTTTTGCAAGGAATGACTTTTTCATTCTTTCCTTACACGTTAAACAATATAAATTAAAAATATATTACACACAATTGAGGCTTTCTAAAATTATATATGTTCGAATTACATTAACATTCGAATAACGTATTTTATATTTGTATTAAATGCAGAATGCATACAGTGGTACCACAAATTTTTAATAAATTCCTCGCCTTATTTAATAACAGAAAAATATTACAATATCTGAAATTAAACCTTGTGATTAAATAGAAATTTTCTAATGAGAAATAATGGCATAAATTTGCAGGAAGTGAACACACATTATAAATGGAACCAAGCTGAATATAATAAATCCTTCGAAATAATTTTTATGAACACTTTTTTTTAATTATTTACTAAACATTTACTGATTTTAAGAAATTATAAACTATAAAAATTAATATTACTTTGCGAAAAAATTATTTTACAAATAGTCTATTTCATTCAATTTTAAAAGAAATTGAATTCAGATAGATTGTAGAATAATTCTTAAAAACAAAAATAATATTTTTCAAGATAATAATGAAAAAGGCTTATTTAAATATATAAAATAATATAAGTTCAATTAGATTGTGAAAAAGTAGCTAAAAAAATATTTATTTTTCGGATAATAATGAAAAGTCTTACTTTAGAAGTTTTACAAGTACAGATATTAACAGATTGACTCAGTTATCCACTGAATTATTCCCATTTATTCAAAATAAACGAACACATATTTTTAATCGAACACGTAGCTATTTTAATGTTAAAAACTGTAAAACCATACAAAATATTCCCTTTAATTGTCATTTGTCATGTTTCTTGAAACAGAGAAGGAATTCATTCTATCGATAATGAAACCCTAAAATAGTTTAGAGATACTTAGTCAATGAAGTAGTTTTAAGCAGCTCTTAATATTCCGCTTAACTCTCTTTGTTGAATTTAAAGCAGGATCATACTTAATATTCTGCAGCTTGCCACTTTGAAGCCTGCCTTCTATAGCTATTTAAAATAACGTTTATGTGGAAAACACAAGACTTTATTTAACATACATTATTTCTAAACAGAATTAAAACAGAATTAAAAGATCTTCAAGACTTTTAAATCGGGAGCTTTGAAATAAACATTTCGCCCTTTATCAAACACTTTTCTTGTTACATAAGTCTATTTCCATAATAAAATATATCCTAGGGATTTTAATTTGTAAAACGTTCATAGAAGAATTTTTATAATAGAAAATTTTATTTTCAAAACAACATCTATATAGTCCGAATTAAGCTATTTCAGTCAAAGGGGTTACATAATTTTGAAATTTTCTTTTCTTATTATTAACGGGGATATTTTTCTTTTATATTCTTTACCAGTCTTTTAATTCAATTTATATTCATGTTTAATTTTGCCCCTTTACATTATAGAAGTGCAAAATTTATCCGTGTCAAATAAGAATGGTTTCACCAAGAAATTACTTTTAATAAATTGATACTTATTTTAATTGTGTATTTGTCAAAATTATTTCTCAAAACAGTTTCTGATGGTAATATGTCTCATGTACTTGGGGCAAATTAATCCTGAATGTCGTTTCATTGTAGTTACAAAAAACATTTTCATAGAAATTACGTAAAGTGTTGAAAATTATCGACAGCATACTCATCCACGACATACTTATCTACGGCACAAAGTTATTAGTTTAAATATTGTAAGTGAAATATGTGTTGTTATCAGTATCAACCTAAACAAGTATTTCAAGTCAAAAATGAACTGAAACCTAATTATGCCATAAATGAAAACGACACTATCTCAAATGACCATTTTAAGTTATTAATGTATGCATACATCCAAAAATATTGATTTTTTACAAAGATACATTCTTGTCTACAATCTATGCATATGCCTACACGTGCACATTTTATTTTTATTTTTTTTAAACAAAAAATAAATTATTCAAATGGCATTTTAGTTTTAAACCAATAATCACAACCATGTAATGATTATTAACTATGCAGTTATTCATATAGTGAAAGTTTTGAACAGGATTTCACAATGTTTATTATCTACCATTTAATTTATTATTATTATTATTATTATTATTATTATTATTATTATTGTTAATTTAAAACAGAATATTTTCTTTTATTAATATACAATTATCTACAGAATACTCATCTACCGAAAAAAGCGATTAGTTTAAATATTATAGGTGGAATATATTATTAGTGCCGACCTAAACAATAAAATTTATTGATAAAAAGCTGCGATTGTTTAAATTTCTACATGCAAACAAAAATGCATTTTAAGCATATACGTTGTTGCTAATATCTGTAACTGGTATAGTATATATAAAGATTTTTACAGCTACATTAACATTGATTGAAAAATATCAATGACAAAAGAAATTATAAAAGACAAATTGAAATAATAATAATAATAAAATTTTACAGATTTTTTTGGCATTCAGATCCCGTATAACTTCCACCAATATAATTTAATCGTAGTTTTATTTTAATTTTTAATCTTTAATTAGGAAACGAACACAAATTTGAACTTGTTAAATAGTTTTTTTAGTTTATCAGATATTGGCCAGTTATTGCCACTGTTGAACGTTTTATGTCTTAAATACTGTTCGAATGAAAGTAAAAAGGATAGCATGAATTATAAACACCCGGAAACATTAAATGCATTGGGAGCTTTCTTCTATAAATACCCTTCTATGAAACCATGACTAAAATTTCGTACAAGCCGAAAATTTTGATGTGTATTCACCAAAATCAAACACTCGCCAAAAAATCGTATTTTATATTCCACCGAAAATTGTTGGAAACGAAAACGGAAACGAATATTTGGTCGCGCACTTGTTACTAGATTCTGTTTAAATTCTCCAGGGTTTATACATCTATATAACACTAACTAATTATTCTGCATTCCTTTATCCAATTCAATAATACTAAGTTTTGTGAGATTTAATGGCATGTAAACATCATATAGGTTTACTGATAATGCAGAGATTTGATAAAGATGGATTAATATTAAAGCAGTTCAATTCTGTGCGATTATAGAATTCTATGTAATAAGTAGTCAATTATCACTGAAGTTCAAAAATGTATTTTCAGACACTATATCCCAGACTTATTTTCTGCATATGTATCCATATTTATTTTTTCGTACTCCGCTGAACCTTGACATATTTTTTTTTAAATTTTTAAATGCGGCATCTATTTTAACACTTCATAAAATAAAACATAACAGGTCATTAAACACTCAAAGCTAAATATGTTTTTAGAAGCAAATGTGAAATGTTTTGAGTTTTTTAAAATATTTTAAAATTTCTTAAACTTCAAATGAATAATTATTTCATAATTAAAAGTTAGTTAAATCGGCTAAGCGTAAGTGTATTATTTATGTATTTACGTTTATGCATTATTTTTAAGTGTTGATGATATAAACTATAAATATTAATAGTACATAAAAATTGTTATATGAGCACCATATTAATAATGTATTATTTATTTCCTAGTTCTTAACATATTTTGCTCTATTAATAATATTATATTTTTCAAACTTGTAAAAACGTAATATTAATGTTTTTAATATTTATGATTTTTTCATATACATTTATTTATTGAATTAAAATATCAAACGCGGAATGAGTCCTATGATTCTTCATTTTAGCAGGCCGTATGCTACAGAAACGTAAGTTTACTTTCGCTATAATTAGTGATTCGTTTCATATAAATGTGCGTTAAATCGCAAAGTAAAATTTGTAAGATATTATTTTATTATCACTTTTATAAAAAAAAAAGTTAGAATTACAATACCTTAGGTGTTTTATAAGTATATAACCATGGTACAGCATCCTGTTTTGTTTACCCTAATAATATTTACATCGTGTCAAAACTAAATTAAGGCATACAAATATGATATTGCTAAAATGTAATGTGTTGCAGTTGCACATTATATTTGTTATGCCATCGCATTTCAAAAGGTTTTCTTGGCTGCATTAGATGTTTCTGATAATGATAAAGTCACGGAACTTGTCTTAAATATGAGGTAATTTTCGCATTTTTAAAAATGTATTTCAACAGTTATGAAAATAATATGCTTGAACAAGTACTATATAGGATAATGAAATATTGTTATTTTTTGAAATCCGAGTTTTTGTTACATTGACGAAAAATTATAAAATAATATAAGATAAACGAATTGTTTTCAATAACTATTCAGTGGATAAAAAATCTACCAAATACGCATTGCAATTTTTTGCCATTATGTGTTATGTTATATAAATACAAAATATAAATAAAATTAATATAAGCGATTTTCAAATTAGATGAAATAAGCATTTTATAACTTGATTGTACAGTATTTGGAAGGTAACTTTTCTGAAACGCTAGTATTTTTTGTAGTATTTGTAAAAATACTTCAAATACTTCAAATACTTTCTTGACGTAAATTGTAATAATATCTCAGTATATTTTATAAGCCAAATTTATTAAATCCATTATCATACTTTTACTCAGAGTCATTACAAACAAAATATATATTACAAAACTTTACTGATATCAGTATTGTTTTAACAATAGCGAATTACTTAGACCCAACTATGCCGTCTTTTTTTGGCGTCAGACATTTATTAAGATTATAATAGTGCGTGGAGAAATTTAAATAATGGAATGCAAATTCTTGATATAATTCTTCGTGATTTAAGATGGTAATTATCTGTCCAATTTCATTATCAATAAGTGTAGTGTGCTTCCATTTGTTCAAATTCCTGTACTTCACACATAACTAACCAAATAAACTTGATAAAATAATGAAGGTAATTAAGCCGAGAAGTTACTTTATCTAATCAGAAATATCTAATTTATTTACATTGAACAGATATACGCTAGTACGTGGTATCCTGTGTGGTATAAATATAAATTAAGCAGAACCCAATTCATTTATAACGAAACCAAATGAAGTTTTAGAAGAATAGACTATTTGAAGTTAATTTTAATAATTCAATATACGTATATAAATACTCTCGAAAATTAGAATAAAGATAATGAAAATATTAAAATAATGCTTTTGCGTGCTTTCATTTTCCATTAAAAAAAATAATTTGCATAGCCTGCCTGAGCTATTGCAGAAAATTTAACCCTTATATTAAAAGTTATAACTATTTGAAACGTGTGTGCTATCTAGAAAACTATTTTTAAACAAAACAAAATTTTACATATATAACAAAATTCGTTAAATTCCAATGCAAATTTTAATAATAAGTTGTTTATATATTTTTTTAATGTACTAGTGTTCTAAGATCATTATGTCAAAGCATCAGTAAAACTCATAAAGGGAGTCTGTTTCCACAGAAAAAAAAATACAAAACAAGCTTTGCAGATTGAGTCTTATTTTAGTTGTATTTTCAGAAAGAATAGATATTTTATTCATCGCATGTATAGTTATAATATCAAACATTTAATTAGTTAATAATATTGTAACTATTATAACTGACAGAATATAGTTTTCGAAAATCAATTCATTGTTGTAGAAATATAGGTAAAGGACTAAATTAAATGTAGTATTAACAAATTTAAACTGGCAACTGTTTTTACTGCCCTATATTGGGCTCATGATCACTCCCATATAATTCGCACACTGTTTTTGAGAAGAATATATATATAGATATAGCACATTATATATTAAATGTATTCGGAGACCCAGAATCTCGCACCATAATTAAACTAAGAATAAATAACAAACATAAAAAATTAAACAGATATAACCTGAACAAGAAAAAAACCAAGAAAAACAACCAAAGCTGTGGCCTCATCAGCAGTGTTTCCGACTAATTGCAAACACAACAAACTATTATTCAGTAGTGGCCTTGGGTTTCGGCCAGAATGTCGTAAAGCATAAATCAAATGCATAAAAACAATTGAAAGCATATTACGAACACTACCCTACCGGACTCAACGCCACAATAAACAGCACGGCTGAATTCAAAACGTATGTTTAACATACACTGAACCAACAATAGAATTATCTTACCCCATCCTGAGCCAAAAAGCCACAAAAACAATAAACAATAACCCAATCCAGTGATCTAAAAACTGCCCATGTACGTTCCATGTCTGTTGCCACATAACTGCAAACATCCTTGTAAAACCGTTCCCAAAAGGCTTTAAGTTATACAAATCATTAATTGTAAATCACGTAGCAACTACTCAAAAATGAAGACTGTCTGTAAAACTAGTATATCTATTACTAAAACTCAAAGGAATGTTATTTTTATAATAAAAGATACTGGTTAAATTAAAAAGTTCTTTAAGAAATAAATTTTTATTCGTACAGAGTTTATAGTAGCGAAAAATCTGACCTATGGTAATATTAATGTAAACGCGTTTATGCACATTCGAACACCAGTTAACTAATTGGTTAACTTCAAAACTGAAGCCATCCCGTTTATTGTAGATTGAAATGTGTATACCATTAGAAATGTGTATTTTCAAATAAAGATAATCAGCTTCACTATCATTTTCATTTGTTTTTTTTTCAAAATTAACATATTAAGATAAATGTCACATGAAATCCCCAAACAAATCGCGATCACAGTTCAAAATAATTAAATCGTCAATATATCTGAAAGCCAGAAAATTAACATCGTTATTAACCGTTCAAAATTGAAATTCGTAAAAAAAAAAAAGATTCTCAAAATCATATGTTTGAGATACTCTGTATATCTTTATTAATTTATCGGTGATCTCATAACTGTTCAAAATAATCCAATACATGTTACTATCTTTAAACTTAAATTTAAGGATATTCGAAATCTTTTCAGCATTTCTTCAAATCTGCGATTAAATCCATTTCCTATAATGTTTACATTACTACAAATAAATCTGTACTTAATTGGTATTTTATGAAATTTCGGTGTAACGAAAAGAAACGGTAATGACAATTTTTTTTACTTTAGGCAAATGAATTTGAACCTTTTTTGAAAAGGCCAGGTGTTTCTTAATCAGAATTTGAATAGTAGAATTAAGTAATCTGTAGGTAACATTATTGTTAAGCTCAACAAATATCATATTAGCATAATAGCTTTTTCAAATAATTGCAAAATTATTAGATGCTTTGTCGACTGAACAAAAAACAAAGGTATCCTTCAATATCAAGATTTCCCTCTCTAAATCTGTATTTATACTATGATAAGTGAAAGTAGAAGAATCATTCATATATTTTAATTGAATTGATTTAAAATCACCCAAAATTTTAATTTTCCATTCATTGAAAACGGTGATAGGTTTATTAAATTTGTAACTCACATTGAGTATAAACACATGCATTTCAGAATTAAATAGGCTGAAAGATTTTTTTAAATTCATCTTCTTGTTTAATCTAAATTTAGTACCATATTTCATCCATTGTTTCAACTCATTGTTAGATATGAAATCAAGGTCGCCAGTAACTATATGCTGTGCATTTTTATGGTAAAAGGATGACTGCTGAAAATTCTCATATATATCCCGGTGGGGAGTGTTCGTGATATGCTTTCAATTGTTTTTATGCATTTGATTTATGCTTCACGACATTCTGGCCAAAACCCACTGCCACTACAGAATAATAGTTTGTTGTGTTTGTAATTAGTCGGAAACATCACTGTGCTTTTTAATATGTCCACTGCTGATGCGGCCACAGCTTTTCGGTTGTGTTTCTTAGATTTTTCTTGTTCAGGTTATATTTGTTTAATTTTTTATGTTTGTTATTTATTCTTAGTTTAATTATGGTGCGAGATTCTGGGTCTGGCGAATACATTTAATACGTAATGTGATATATTTAATCTGTGTGATTATTTGCAGCTATAGCGCTTATCGCATGGATTTTATTTTTATTTTCATTTTAATTTTAGTTTTATTTTTAATATTTTTTGAGGTTATATATATATATATATATATATATATATATAACGTATGGAATGCGCATCATTTTATATTAATTGCAGGAAATATGAGAATTAATAATTAGAAATCTTGACAGGTCGGCAGTTTCCGTTAAAAAATGCTATTCAACTAAAAATTATTTTAAATTTTTAAGAATGAAAATATCAACAAAAAAATTTATTAAGATTCTTTTTTTGCAGTAAAAATTGAAGTTAATGAAACTGCAATTTAATGAACATAAATGCTAGTCTTTATGATAGTCTTTGTCTCTAGCCATTAATCTAAGAGTATAATTTAGCGTAATGTACGCATAAAATTATACCTTGAATGTTCCAGGAATGATACATTCTACTATGACAAAGATAAAAAGGTAACTGAAAACAAAAACATGTTAAAATACTTAATATAAGCACTTTATCTAGGTCCAAAAAGTACAATTTTTTAAAACACTATCGGCAAAAAAATATATTGATACCTATATAACTAATTTTATCTTCGTGGGTTTCTTAAAAAGGAGGCATATTTTAAACATAAACACGTTGAAAACGGTTTACAACAGAAATGCCTCGTTTGCTGTATATCTTTATTACAAAAGAAATCATTTGTTTTCTATACGATTTAAAAATTAGTTTAAAATTTCGCCAATAGGTGGTGCTGTAATCTGAAAGAAAACTAAATGACAATATTTGCCGGATTTCAATCCCTGCGATTTGTTTCTGTGGGGACACTTAAAAGAGAATGTTTACCTACGAAACCCACAAAATTTAACGGAACTGGAACGATTGGGTAGATGTTACTTTGATGATCCGTGAATGAGCCCATGATGGGAAATATTAATTGGTATAGGCTGCTTTGTTATCAGATTACGTCATGATAGCTGCAAATGGCGGTTTTTCGAAAATATTTTCATTTAGTTATTTCAGCTTATAGCAAAACCTATCAGCGAAAATTTCAGCTAAAAAAAAAAAAATAATAATAATAATAAATACTTACAGCACATTTTTCTGGCACCCACATTTACTGGTGTGATATTTACCTGAATTTGAAAATTTTTGCTGTAAAATACGAAAAAAATATATCTTTTAAAGCATAATTTGCCGTTAATTTTCAGTGGAAAATGCTGCGCTGGCAAATTGTGCTGTAAGATTTACCCCCTTTTTTCACAGTTTGATGCGATTAAAAAATTATTGCTTTTCTAATAATGGTTTGATAAACGTGACAGTTTTATCGTGAAACCTTTTTCAACTTATATAATTTTTAAAATGGTCCATCCTTTTGAAACACACTGTATAATAAGTAATTTTGAATCACCTAATAAAATTGTGTATGTATGAATTTAGAGTCTCTTATACAGTAAAAAAAAATGATAATACCGTTTGTTAGAAATGCGGATGGTAGATAAGCATCCAAGTTTGGTCGAATTTTAGTGTTAATTTTTTTCAAAGTTGTTCGAATTGTTATAATTTAATTTAGGATATATATTTACTGTGTTTGATTTTCTTTTAAAATTGTTTAAATTTACTAAAAAATGACGTAGACAAATTTATTTAACAACATTTAAATTATTGCAACTACATCAATATGATTTTTGTTTTTGATAAGAAACGGTTTTAACACCATCGTACCTTTTTTATTATTATTATAATATGTTAATAATAAAGTAAAATGAAAATAAAATATACGATGCTCTTATTTTTCCATATTAAGAACAATCGGTTTCATCGGTCTTTTAAGTTACTTTTATTGATAAAATAATCTATTATTATACATCTGTTTTTTTAAAATTATTACGAGGGTAGACAGTAATGTAAATATTTTCATATATTTTTTAATTAATTAATGTACGTCGTTCATATTCTACATGTTTATAAAACAGTTATTTCTCAATACAAAGATAGTACGCAATATAGTCTGAATAACAAGCGATTTTTGTTATTCATAAAAAAACGCTTTAACACCATCGTAGTTTTTTTTATATTATAATATGTTAATAATAAAGTAATCTCAAAACAAATTACGATGATCTTAATTTTCATATTGAAAACAATCGAGTTCATACTGGCAGCTTTCAGCTCGTTTTATTAATAAAATTATCTATTAATACGTCTATTATCTTAATTTTTATTAATTCTTATTTCGAGGGTTGTACCGACAGTAATGTAAATGTTGTCATATCTTTTTAATTAATTCATGTACGTCGTTCATATTCTATATTTTTGTAAAATAGTTCTTTCTCAATACAACGAACTACGCAATATAGTCTCTATTACAAGCGATGCATTTGCGTTAACGTTGAACTTACCCTCAAACTCTATTTGAAAACAAAAATCAGGTGTGTACTATTTTGCTCATTTCTGCTTGGGATCCATTAAATGCTTGCAATGTAAAAAAATGATTGATATTGGAGAAGGGAAGTCTGGGACAACTATTTGATGAATCTGGCGAAATGAATATTGTTCTGAAGAAGTGAGTACAGCATTGAACACATGAATTTTTCAAACAGTATTCGATAGTTGTGTTTCGTTGTCGCATATGCTTTGATTACGATGAACACAAAATTTAGTAGTGCTTATATTGAGCTGTAGTCGCTCTAAGAACATCAAGATTTAGGCAGATGTATGTCATTTAATAAAAATGGTTAGGCCAACCTTTGCATTACTCGCGATACAACCGTTGTACTTGCAGTAATAATACTAGTAGTTGTTACCGGTAGCCCTGCAGTAATGCTCGTTATAATTTATATTTAGATGCATTGAAAGCTTTTCTCATTTCCATTCTGGTTAATGCTTTTGGATAACACCAACATCAAACATTACAATGACACTTGAATACATAAATTTAAATTAACGTTTTACTGAAATTAATGCTTTGATTATCCTCGCATTCCATATATGAAAATTAAACAGTTCAAAGCACGATTAATCGATAACAGTCATTTTCTTGAACTACTAAAATGTTTTGAGCATTGAACTATGAAATATCTCTCTCATTATTAAGATTTATTTGCGAACATGAACAAATTTTGTTTTTGTTAAATTATCTTTTTAAATTCTCTGCAAGAGATTTTGAGAACATCTTCTGATTAAAAGCAGATTTTATTTTTACTATGTAGCTGCTTTTAATTTGTGTGTGTTTTAAATAAAAATGATGATGTTGTTGAAAACTGTATAAGTATTTTTAATTGCTATGGATATTTTTAACGTATAAATTTGAAAGCTAAATTTATTTGGAAAATTTAAACTAACTTGAAAGTTTATAACTTGTGAATTTTTTAATTCTATACACAAATAAAGATGAATTTCACAAAAAAATTCTCTTAGCATTTATTATCTATTAGTTTCTAAGATAGAGTTTGTCTTTTCAAAAATTCAAAAATTAAAATATAAAACAATATATACAATTATCTTTGTAAAATATGTTGTAAAATAATATTATTTTCAAAGGAACAAAACACAAATAAGTTCTATTTTATTAGAAAAACATAATAAAATCTTAATAATACTTTACATATTTTTATAATATTATTTCCAGAAATATTAATATTAATATAGTTTTTTATTTTTATTTTCTAGGAGGTGAAGATCTTGGATTAATAAATGATTATATCAATGGCGAAATGAACGCTTTGAAATATAAACGTATACAATTATTTTAAAACTTAACATTAAGAGACAATTTAAAACAATAGAAGAATTCGAAACAATATTTTCAATAATATAATAAAATCACTTGTTAACTTTAAATAAAAGTGTAATTATTTCTTAAAGTGATAAAAAAATAACACAAAACGTTTAAAAATACCTTTTAATACAGATTATATATATTTCCTGCCCTCTAACGGCGATATCTTCAGATCAAAATGATAAATTAAATATTATCGCAATGTTTTTGAAAATGGTAAACATAAATCACGATATCACATGTCCAATGCAAGCGGGTGCTTAAATTTATCAAACTGGAAAACGTGAAAATTATTATTTATTTATATTTTTATTGCTTTTTCAATCTGTAAAGCATCGCCTGCCGGATTTTCGGTAATTCAAAAAAATATATATATAAAGCATATGGCAGATATCAAAAATGAAAGAAGAACTACTGCCTTAGCTAGACAACATAGAATGGAGCCATTGCAGATTGATTTCAAGAATATAAAATTATTTTTTTAACCAAGAGATTATTTTCTATCCATTATCCGTGAATCAATAGAAATATATTTGCGAAAGGATGACAATTGCGACGAATCGACTTCTTTTGAATTACCTAATATTTGACAGGCGATGCATTACAGATTGAAAAAAAAGCAATAAAAATATAAATAAATAATAATTTTCACGTTTTCCAGTTTAACCAATTTAAGCACCTGTTTGCAGTGGACATGTGATCGCCTATTTATGCTTACCATTTTCAAATACCTTGCGGGAATATATTATTTATCATTTTGATCTAAAGATGTCGGCGTTAGAGCGAAGGAAACATATGTAATTTATGTTAAAAAGGTATTTTAAAATGTTTTGTGTTTTTTTAAATCACTTTAAGCAATAATTACACTTTAATATAATGTTTTCAATGCTATTCAATAGTTACTACAACTGTCTTTTTTTGGAAAATATTTTTTATAATATGATAGTATTCAAGATAAATTTCATAACTTAAATATTTTCTTATTCTGTTAAGAAATAGCAAATAATTAAAAAAAAGAGCCAATTCTACATGTTTTGTAAATTCTAGATTAAAACGTATGCTTGTTAAATAGCAGAAATTTTTCTAACGTTTACTATAAATATTAGAATGTTTTTATTGTCTAGTTATTGCACACACTAAAAACAACATTTTAAAAACTGAGCAAAAAATACTCAGCCTATAGCAAATCTGAGTATGTCGCATAGTCAAAATGGCTCCGAATCAAAATTACTCATGTTTGAAACAGGTATATAGTCATTTCTGAAAACGTGCACATTCTCAAGAATAAAACATCATGTGCTCATATTTCAATATGTCCATGTTTCAAAAATGAGTATGAACTGACTTATATGTGCTCATTTTTCAGTATTTCCATGTTTCAAAAATGAATATGAACTGGCCTCTATGTGCTCAGTTTTGAGTATGTCCATGTTTCAATATTCTCAGTATTTCTGGTATTTCAGAATTGAAAGCATTGGGCCGTCCTATTTGAAACAAAAGGTTTCCTAACAAAATGAAAACATCGATTTACTCAGATTTGAAAATGTCATTTTTCTCAGTGCAGATTCAAATGAGAAATCCTTATTTTTTGTCTGAATAATTGGATTTTAACCCTAGTTTCTTGTACATTATTCCTTTTATGTATTATGTTCTACCACATGTGAAAGTTGTTGTGCAATCTGATGTCAAATTCTCCTCAGTAATGTTAAACATATGCGCGCGAAATTCTTTCGTATTTTTTAAAATATCTCAGCAGGAAATTAATATTTTTAACATATTTTTCCTGTGTACTCTCCATAAAACCTGTTTCTTTCTGATTTATTGGATTCTCTATTTCCAAATTATGCACATTGAAGAGCACGGTTGGTTTACTGTCGATTAAAAATGTCACTTGTAGCCGAATCCACTTTCGTTATGCCGCTTACAGTGCCATCTATTGATAAACTTTGGATTTTTTTCTTTCATGCCATACCGTTCCCCCTTCTTTCAGTATATTCAGTTCAAATTTGAAGTCATTCTGGCCAATGGTTCCGTTTTTTACAGCAGTTTGGAAGCGAGACTTTATAATCACCCTGTACACTGTTAAAAATTTGCAACAAACTGCCCAGTCATTTGACCATTTTTGTAGAAAACGGTTACATAACCGTAATTTAACTATATTGTAGCCGTATTATTACTCATTTTATGGTCACATTATATTTAAATTGCGGTTATGTAACCGTTTTCTACAAAAACGGTCAAATTTTTAACAGTGTATATTAAAAATAGGAATACATCAAACGCCCCACAGACCAACACTCTAAATGTGTTGTACTTGAAAATTTAAATATGTCTGTTTATGATATTTTGGGCTTTGGTTTGCAACACTAATAACATAAACAAATATTATTCAATATTGTTTTCTTCGCTTTTAAAGGAAGGTTGTTCTTATTATTCCAAAATAAAGTTTGAATTTAAAGCATTTACTTTGCACATCATTAATATACATAGAATAATTAAGTAGAAGAATAAATTAATTTTTAAATTAATAATTACGTCATAAAAAGAACCCTCGAAAAGTACTGTGCAAATTTATAATGAAGAATTTAAAATCTTTAAAATATTTATAATTGCCTTACATTTTTCATATTTTTCAAATAATAACATTTTAAAAAGGTAATTGAATCTGAAAAATTTTATAAGATCTACGTTGTTGAAGTTAGATTATTTTACTTTAAATTAGCATACTTTTAATTAAAAATTACCGTGTTTTGTTTTTTTAAACAACAACAAAGAAAAAGTTAAAGGACTTTCATTTTATATTGCAATTAAATTACAAACGATTAAAAAATTCTTTCTCATTTATATAAATTCGTAAACGTTTAATGAATGTTTCAATTACTGTTGTTTAAAAAGGCAAAATAAAAACAAAAATTATTGTATCTGCTCCGAAAATAAAGAAAGCTTAAACAAAGTTATATTTAACTAAGAGAAAAATAAAAAATAAATAAATAAAAGATCTTCTTAAGTTTAAAATGAATGTTTGGTTTTATACATTCTATTATTCTTATTTAATAAAACTATACTTAATTTTCAATTACAACTTTTTCATTATTTTAAGCACAGTTATGTAAAAGACAAATAGTTTTTATTTTCCAGAAAGAAAAGTAACTAGTATCCTAATACAAATTTTCGGTAAATATATAGATTTCTCTTCAAAGAAAATAATAATAAAACGAATGTGATTTGAAGCAGTGAAATAACAATCAAATAAAAAAAAATCCTTGAACAAATATTTTAACCTACAGCTTAACACTTATATATATCTTAACAATATTTTTTTATCTGGTCATAATCCATATCTGAATATTTAAACATAATTTCATTTTCTGAACATACAAGTTTCATACTAGACTTCTTTACTGCAATTAATCGACAAGAAGAATTGAAAATGACGATTTTTTTTTTATAATATAACAATGTAATTTCTGACAATCATATAATAAAAAAAGATGCACATGTCTAAAAAGTTGGAGAATAATTTAGGATAAAAAAAAACGTTAATAAGCATTGAGTAATTTTATGCTACACCATACTACTTATCTTTGTAGACCAATACTCGATAATTATATTAGTAGATATCGTTCTGTAAATAATTTTCATTTAGATAATTTAAACAAACAAAAAGTTTACAAAGGATATGGAATAAAATTTTTCGACTTTATCGATTTCACAAAAATTTATGATAATTTAGCCACTTTCCAGTTTTTTTTTTCACACATAAGTCCGAGTATTTCTATTTAAAATCAACGTTGCCCCTAACTTTATTTACGCATGCGCAAGTTTTTACAAAGCTATCACATGTTCGAAACGATACTTAATATTTTTACACAAAAAATAGGCTTTCCAATTCACAAATAAGTATAAAATTAAATAGTAAAAGACATTTTAGTAACTAACACAGACTCTTTAGTCATAAATGATGCGGTTACGTGAATAAAAATCTTACATCTATTTGATACTCACCACAATTTAAATTATATACATAGCGAAGATTTATACCAAAATGAAGATTGTTTGAATGTACAGGGTGTCCACTCTCAACGGTGTCTAATGGCTAATTTCTAAGCTGCTTGTCATATACATATAGTTCCAATTACAAAAATATTTTAAATGAAGAAAACAATTATTTAAAAAAAAAGTTTATATCATTTAATACATTTATTAAAAAGTTACGAAATGTAATTTTTCTACGGCCCCCTTTTCCTGTAAGTGATAGTAAGTATTTCCTATTACACTAACAAGTAAAACAAAAAAGTCCTTTTCCTCTAACACTAAAATTGACCGAGTTTTGAAACTGAATTACATGACTTATACCAATTTTCTGTATCTAATCACAGATGAGTTGTTCATTTCTTCGAGAGATCGTACACAAATTGCTTAAAATATCAGAAGGATTTATTTCACGTGTTTCTGCATTGCAGCCGAAAGAAATCACTTCGAGCAAGTTTTATGATAACCTTATTTTTTATTAATTAAGTTTTAGATTGGATACTCTAATAGCATTTTAAAATATGTATCATGTTTAAAAAAAATGAGACTGCTGCTTTCATCATTTCATTAAAAAAAAAATCCTGTTACGTGCAAGTTGTATATTTAACTTTTATATGTCAAAGAAAAATTCATTTCAAATTTATATCGTAATGTTAATTTTACGGTCAATTATTTTTTTATATATCTGTTCATTATTTATATTTCTAGTAAATTTGTAAGTGATCCCTATTTCGCATCAAAGAAGATGCTTCATCTTTAAACAGCTATTATTCGGTCAGTTTTAATCGTAGAAGAATGGAACTGTTTTGTCTTACTCCTTAATGTAATAGAAATTTATACTAAATATAACTTAGAGGACCGGGGTACCGTATAAAAGTTTAAATTTTGTTAATTTTTAAGAAACGTTTTTATCGACCCAAATCGCTTTTTAAGTACTTATTTAACTCATTTAAAACATTTTTGTAATTGGAACTATATTTCTATGACTATGGTATTTGGAATAAGCCATTGGACACCGTTGAGAGTAGGCACCCTGTATATGAGGGGGTTAGAATGACAGTGCAGTAAGTCAAAAATTTGAAAAAATCTAGATAACCATATTTTCTCTGAGCGTATGTTAACTTCTATTCAGTGGGACAGTCGAATAGGTCATTGTTCAGCTAGGGAGTCGCTAAAGGGAATAACAAGTTGGACCACTTAATGCAACGGCATTACGACAAGTTTCACAAAAACTTCATTTCTCTAATTACTAAATATTGACATACTCTATTGTCATTCTAACCCCCTCATATGACTGACCGAAATGTAAAACTTTATATTTTGAAAACTTTTACACATTATATAATGAGAGATACGTGAAAATAAAGAAGAATATTCAAAGTTTGTTTCAGTTACAAATGTTTGATGTAAGAACATTTCGTGAAACAACAAATATACAATCTGTAATCAAGTTCGTTCTATACATTTTGCAATTTTATTTTGTCAATGATTCTTAATGCAACACTGATGCGTTCTGCAAGTTCTTTGAGTGCTTTCTTTAAAGGTTTTACATAAAAAAAACTCTGATACAATCCCACAAACAGCAATCACATCGTGTATGATCCGAGGATCTTGGTGGCCATGTGAATAAGTGTAAACCATCGTTACTAATCCAGTGTTGAGCAACGACTAAGAAAAATTGTAATGATTTTCTTTATTTTCATTGATCATTCATTATAACATGTGTAATAATTTTCAAAATATAAATTTAAAAAATCCGGTTATTCACTTATGCTAAAATTGTCTAACACTTCAATTTCAGGAAAACTACAATCAGTTATATTTAATAATAAAGTTATTTTAGTTTTAATATTTAATAGGCGGGATTCTACAATTATTAAAACGATGTTTCTGAACTCTTGTTTTTCATTTTTTATTTAATTTCTAGAAAACATTCAAATACTCATGTTATATATATATATATCTTTTTTTTTACGTTAAAACAAATTTTAATGATTTCCCAAGTAATATGTTTGTGCATATGGTAATCAGCGATATAAAGAAAATAGGGGGAACTGGGGCACATTGATGCGGTTTTTTTCTAAGAATTTGTTTGGTACCCAGAAAACAAAAATTTCAAGTTATTTTTCCATGTGGTGTCAGCAAAACTAGTGTAGTGTGTTACTAACAGGCACAATCGTTGTTTTATATAGTATTTCTGTGTGTAATTTAAAAAAAACTAAAAACAGTCATTTGTATCAATGTGCCCCGTACCCGGGGTAGATTGATACACTTCATGGGACACTTTGATACGTTGGGGAAAAGTGGTGAAAAAATAACAGCTACTGCATATTTTCCATAGAAAATAAGTTAGCAAACCATTTTATATTTATTCAAAGAAATTCAGATTACCCACAATTTATTTGTAAGGAATGTTGAAGCGATCAAAGTCAAAATTAAATGTATAACGAACTGATGTTCTTGCTGTTCCTTGTCTGGCTGTTGACTGGGCTACTTTGTTGTATCTGGCACTTCAACCCCACAACTATCTTCTTTCTCAGGAAAAATGAAAAAGTTACCAGGTTTTCTGTTCATAAACCCGACAAGATGGTCACCATCACCAGTTTTTCGTTGAACTTGGCCTACAAAGTGAATAACCGATTTCTTTTTTGCAAACCGCAATATAACAAAGTCATAATCAACAATATTTTGGTCAGACGTATCTGCATCTTACATTGTATCATCTTCCAAAGTATCTGCTTCTTCACCTAGCATGTCACTTTGATTGAAATCATCTGATGTAGAGTCACACCACTGTCCTATGGGTGTTTCAGATTTATCTGATAAATATAATTCTTCCAACTTCTTTTTCTTCGTCTGTCGCTTCAAAGGTTTGGTGTCTTCTATCCCCAGCAGCATTTTTGCGTTTTTCAGTTCTTTGTCTCTATTCTTTTACTGTGCTGTAGGTTGTTTCTCTTCTTGAACTTTTCTCATACCAAAAGCCTTTTTTGTCTCTGGAGAATCAGTTTAAATTCGAGATTTACCAGGCTGCCGTCCTTTTTTTTGTTAGCTCTACTACCAATAGCTGTTGGGTAAAGTCGTGCGTCTTCAGAAGTTACAGATTTGTTTGAACAAGTAGTTGGCCATGGAGTCTGGGTAGCATCAGCACTTTGTGGAACATTGCTATCTTGTGACTGAGAGACAGTTGAGGGAGTTGCTGAGTCTGTTTGAGGGTGTGTGGCAACAACTGTATCAGAGTGCGAATGAGGTATGAAAACTGTGCTGGGAAAAAAATCAGAGTCAGGAAATACCATTCTGTTGAAGGGCACTATGCCTGTCCTCTCAAACCCAGACACAATATTTTCCGGAGTGAATGATTCTAAGTTTGCAAGTTTAGCCAACTTTGGAATGTCATAAATTGATAGGTGTTTCCCTGGATTATTCAGGAGCCAATCGTTGAAAGAATTTTTCAGCTTTGCTTTAAAGGGACCAATCACAGGTACGTCCAATGGTTGCAGTTTATGAAAGGTGTGTGAGGGGGAATGACAAATAAATTATTCCATTTGCACGACAGTTGTCAATGGCATCAATAGAAAAGTGTGACTCATGATTATCACATAGCAAGAGTATATTCAGGAGCAGTAGGTTTCAGTAGGTTCATAGCAAAAGTAGGTTTTCTATTGACTAATTTGTATGTTGTTTGACGTACCTCAGAACTATTAAGAACAAATCTGCAAACATCCCCTGCCATTTCATTACTATTCCAACTTTCAGGATACTTACAGCGTAGTTTTTTAGCAAATTCATATGCCAAGGGCCTTATCTGCTTCAGCGTTAGACCGTGATGCAACTCATTGCATTTAACAAGGTATTCATTTAATTGTTTTTCTTGCTTGGCCGTAAGTGCCTGTTGTGAGGAATACTTAGAACGTGACCCCTGACTCATTCTTCACCATTTCTTGCTTTCATTTTCTCCAGACGATGCTGCAGAGTAGCGGGTTTGGTGTTGAACATGAGTGCAGCTTTCCGGATTGACAAGTTTCCCTCTAAAGCAGCTTTTATAGCTTTAGATACGCCATCCTCGTTGATTTCAGCTCTCTCGGCCTTTTTTTTTTTTTTTTTTTTTTGTAAGAGCTAATCATAGTGGTAACCATGGAATAAGAAAAATTAAAAATCACTGTTAGCAAAAGTACTATTAAATTTTCTAGTATACAATAATGGAGCTTTTTCACTTCAATAAAAACTAATATTAGAAATTGTTGTTCGGAAATGATTGGATTAAGGAGTATACGAGAGAAATTATAATAAAAGATAATGAAAAAATGAACTAAAATGAATATAGGTTGTTAGCAGCTATCACGGGGCACATTGATACGCATCAATGTGCCCCAACATAGGCTGTATCAATGTGCCCCAAGTAGCCATTTTGAATAATATGAATCTCAAATCCAAAACTTCATAATTTACCTAACAAAAAAGGATGAGGAACTGATAAAGAGTACTTTTACTTACCAGGGAGGGTATTCTTTCCTGATGAAAATACTTGAACAGCTGTATAATACCACTGAAATTGTACAACTCAAATTTACTTTTTACCTACAAAAACACTAAATCACCCGTCTCATTTCATCAAACTACTGAATCACGCCAAGACGTTCTGTAGGTAGTTGTGTACACTAGCGCCATATTTTGGAGCTGTTGGGAAACTTCCTGTAATGACCTTGTGAGCAGTAGAGTGGGTGTATCAAGGTGCCCCATGCATCAATGTGCCCCAGTTCCCCCTATCAAATTATCCTGTAAAATTTTTATTTATTTTTCACGAATAATAAATACAGAAAGTGTCGAAGAAAAAAATAACAAATCCCTTATAGATTTCCCCCCCCCCCATTAACATTGATATTAACGGGTAGACTATATCAATAATTTTTCTGCGATGTTTTCTTTTTAAATATGTTTTTAAATGATAAAAGTAAGAAAAACAAATAACAATTTCTGGTACAAAAAATATTTTTTACTTGAATGTAAAATACTTGTTTATCATGCAAAACTTCTGCTTGAAAAATTGAGTTCCAGAAAAGCATTCAAAATAGAATATTAATTATTGTATGTTGTTTTTATTATATCTGCTTTTGTTCGAAAAATGAGATTAAAAATATTTAATTGCCTTTTAAATTTGGGCTATTTTTATAAATTTATTTTTCTAACGTCGAAATGCAATAACATGGAAATTTTATAGCACATAAAAAAGCTTAATTGTTTTTAATTTTGCCAAAAGGAAAAACTATTCTAAAAGGATCTTTAAAAGTTTTAGGGAATAAATGTTTATAATCTTAAAAAATACTGTAATGACTGGAATGAAAAAATATCATGAATTTAACAAAATATAATGTGAAATACTTATTTTTTTTATTTAGAACTAATTTTAATTGTCATCACTAAAATAATAAATAAATAATTTTATAAAAAAAAATAAAGTAAGATCCCGTTAATATACTGGCCTCCAAAAGTTAAGGTACAACCGGTTTTTTGCGTCTAATATGCAAATGAATGAATATAGAAACAAAAATTTGGAGGATATGTGCGCTAAACTGTTATTTATTAATTGCGACATAGAAATTTACTTAAGTTAAACGTATAAATGAAATTACAACAAAAAAGTACTCATGGTGGAAAATTCCATTCTTGGAGAAATCAGTACATCGCAGTATTATGCAGAAAAATGTGACAGAAACATTAAAAAACTGCTTATAATACTGAATACGTCTACCCCGGACTTGAATGCATTGGCGGCGTCGACTTTCCATGCTCTCAATTAAATTGTCGGACATTGAAATAGGTAACGCTGACGAGACTTGGAGTAAGCCTTTTTCCAGTTCATTTAATGACCTTGGAGGAGGACTTAATGCCGAAACCTGTCTTCCAAGATAGTCCCAAAGATATTTTATCGGATTCAAGTCTGGAAAGTGAGCTGGCCATTCCATTCTCTCCAAACCGTGATCCTCAAGATAATCCTCAGCGTATCATTATCGCCTCGCATTATCATCCATTAGAATGAAACCATAGACAATAGCACCGGCATATGGGCGCACATATGAATCAAGGATCTCATCCCGATATCTCGCACCAGGCACAGTTCCTCCATGGAACACATGCAGGTCAGTGTGGTCTCCGAGTGAGATCCCTGTCCAAACCATGATTCCACCGTTTCTGTACCTGTGTGTTTCGACAGTGTTTGATTGATGGTATCGAGTGCATTGTTCTCTCCAGATCAGAAGACGCCCTGAATCGCTCTCCCGTGTAAATCTGGACTCGTCTGTGAAGAGTACAGAAGCCCACTGTTGTCTGTTCCAGGAAACATGTTCCCTTGCTCAACATAAGCGGGCCCTTCTCTGTCGTCTGTTGAGGGGGGCACACACAACTGGTCGCCTTGCGTAGAGACCTGTATTGTGAAGACGTCTTCTCACCGTAGTAGCGGAGATTCTTTTCCCTGATGCTGCAAAGTGGTCTGATATGAGTTGCGGGTCAGTAGTTCGTCTTCTCCTTCGGGCGAAAGAGCTAGAAACCGGTCTTCTGCAGGCGTTGTAAAACGTGGACGGCCTGGAACATGTCTTCTGGACATAGAATCTTTGGATTAGTACTGATCACAGAGTCGTTGGACTACACTGCGAGACACATTGAGCCGTCTAGCAGTATCGGCCTGTGACAACCCCATTTCCATCCATCCTACCTCCCGCCACCTTAATGAATCGGGCAAACAATTTCTTCTAGACATTTCTAGACATTCGTTCCATACCGCCGTTCCCTTTACAGACGGCAACGGTAACTTAAGCAAAAATAGGTAAAACTACACAAACTGGGTCATATTTAAGCATATTTAAGAGCTTTTAATGACACATGCAGAATTATCTTTTTGATTAACTTATATCAACGTCTATTAAACCGCATGTTTTTAGTTGTGTTAGTTTACCAATAAGTATACGATATTTCCATAGTGTATATTTGTTGATTGATAGAATGGTTATATACTTATATGTATATACAAACGCAAGATGATTCGTAGTCTCTAATTTATTTTACTTGTATACGAACAAGTAATTTTGAAAAAAAAAATCCAAAGTGTTTAAAACTGACTGTTTCTTAATTAACGATATGATTGCAATTGTGAAAAAACAATTATGTCATTAATACTGGCTACATTTTAAATCACTTAATATGAGTTGGGCGCATTTTATCGAGATAAGATTTTTGAAAACAGACAGTGTTTTTATCAAAACATTGTATTGTTATGCCCATACAGTTTAATGTACATTGTTGTAAATAGCGGGGTTTTATAAATAGGAGGCAAGCGGCATAGGCACATATTTCTAGCTCAGATTGCAGACTTTTGTCCATTCACTTGCAAAGTGCATTCCATAATTTGACAACTATCATCTAGGAATGTCCAATTAGACGATTGTGACAAGTCGTCAAACAATAATAGGTGCTAATTGGTGCTCCAATCCTCTCGACCATCGGATGTTCGTATGTTATCTTTCGTATGTTGCCTAGAGATCTTTTAGAATTACTGGGCATTCCAAATCTTTTGTTTAAATCATTAGCAGACAAAGATCAGTCATCTTTACTAACTATACTTCAATTGATTACACTACTCGAATAAGCTCGATAATGAAAATTAAGATTTTCAAGATCATCTCAAAAAACAAACATTTTAAATAATATCAGTTGGGATTGGGAAACAAAATTAATGTTGAGAACAATTTCCACTTCTATATACGTATACGTTTTATAATTCTGAAATATCTATCATAACATCACACTCATTTTTACAAAAGTTACTACAGTTACCAGTTTAGTGACTTTATATGAGAATGGTGACACACGGGATATAATTTCATTGCTTGAGAGAGTTTTCGACAAAAGCAAATCGACAAGAATATTGAAGATCGTGGAATTATCGCCAAGCTAAGACTTGATAAATCGTCTCAGTCATCTAATGAAAATTGTCCAGGAGAATATCGCGAAATTCTGGAATGCAGGTTTGCTGTAGTTTGAACAAAAGCGTCTATCTAGGCATAGCCTCAGCATGCTCCAGATGCGTATGTCGCAACTCTCACATAGAGGCACCCTATCTGTCAGCGTCGCATACGTTTGAAAGGCAGTCGTCAAAAATATATTAAAATATGTGACGTGTCCCATAAAAAAAAGCTATACGCTCTGAAAAAGCTATGACACTTTTTTTAGCTTCACTCCTTCCCTCATGTTCCAGAATTATAATGTCACATCAAATCTTTTCAGCGGTTGTTAGGAAAATTGCGGACAAGCATATGTTGTTATACAAACACGTCGTAAAAACCGAAATCCGAATCTTCTTGTTTTAAATTTGTTTATAAAAGAGATTTTTTTCTCACATTTTACATATTAAAATGACATATAAAAAGAACAATTTAAATTAGAAAAACTTTCATTACATTACAGGGGGAACTAAAATTGGGAACTTTTATGTAAAATATTCATATTGGGTTTTATAATTTTTCATTTGCATTTCATTAAATAGAAAAACGGAATGTGATTTTCATGTCAAATGGAAATAATTACGCAAACATTTAACTTTACATAATAAATTGTTTAAATATTTTATCTGCATTAATCTTTCTCAAAATAAATAAAGTATTTTTATTTAGACTCCGCATTCTGTGAAAGATAAATGACATGGACATTTTCATAAAAAAATTCCGTAAACGATGCTAATGAAATTCATTATTTTAGCAACAGTTTTAGAAAAATAAATTTCCTACTTACTTATGTCTATAGAGAAGCATTCGTTAGGAGAGCGTATTCTATATTCACATTTTATTTAATAGTTTACTTTATTTTATTCAATTTATTGAAAACGGTGATTATACTTATTATAAAGTATTATTTCTAAAAGTGAAAATAACATTGTTTCCCCTAACGCTTTCAGTCTCATTTGTAAAATGTATATATGTAGAATTTCAAGACGAATCAGTTACGATAAAACATATTTATTGATCAGTTTAATCCATCACGATAAAGGATTCTCAGGCACTCTGATACTGCATCAATTCGAATCAGTTGATATATGTTACATTATATTATCAAATAATGAAGAGGAAAGTTGACATTAAAGGATATTTAGATTATCGCACACCTTTACTGATGTCTACATTCCAGGAATCAACAAAAAAGAGCTACATCCGAGTTGGTGTAAAGATATATAAAAACTCGAAAGCATGAATACAAAAAAGGAAAGAAGAAGAAAACAAACACAAAAAGAGTGAGAAAAACACTCCAGAATATCTGAGAATTTTAAAAAAAACCGTGGAAATTCCGTGATAAAAAGAGATAATAGAATTAAAGGGGGGAAATTTCAGAAAAGAAATTTGAAAGAAGGGAAAATGATGCTGGCACACAGTCAAATTTATCAAAAATGCGTAAATCAATTCGATTTTTTAAGAGACAATATTTACAAGCTTTGGTTAAGATAAAGCGGTGATGAGTTGTAATAAACTCTAAGCTGTTACGCATTGCCATATCAATATAATGTATTATTCGTGGTGAGATCTCAAACACTCTAGCAGTCATCGGAACGAGTTTAAACAAGTTGGAAATTGTACGTTAAACGTAACGAACGTGGTGCGTTCAAACTATAAGTAGTTTTACAATGTAAAAAAACATTGTTATTATTTTAGTGAAATGAATTATATTGTCTGTTATGAGCGAAATGAGCATGCCTTTTTTTATTATTACGTACGCCACGTTTACAGATGCGCGATTTTTTTTTTACAACAGACAGCGCTGGAAAATTAATCATAGAGATCTTTCGTTGCAAATGATTACCTCCTTGGTTAAATATATCTATGACTCAAGATGAATATATCTCGTGTGTTTATTTAATTTAATTGATTGAGATATTCGGCTGTTAAAATAATTTCTATGAAGTTATCTCAGAATCTGTAATTTTTTTAAATGTAACTCATCTCTCAAGCAAACAAGTTTTTTGAACGATCTTTCTAAATATGTAACTTTTATGCTTTTATGCAATTTTATTTGAAAAAATAATTTTGAGTGAAAATGGCCGCTTGGCATATGGAAAAAAAGGGATCTGTTCGTATTTGTTTTCCTCAATCACATGATTTGCGCTTTTATTATATATATTACGTATCAGATAATTTAATAGAATAAAGAAAACTTTTATTAATATATTTGATTCGATTTTTATAAAATTTGAAATGACTTGACAAAATTCTGCGACGATTATATATATTAAATTTCAAACCAATTGTTTGGATAGTTTTTGCGCTTTTACATGCGGACAGACAGACGGACCAGACGACGAATATAGGTGCTACGTATTTATATAATTACAAACACTTATCACACTTAAAATGCAGTAGAAATCTTAAACATATCACAATAAGTTACGATAAAACATATTTATTTATCAGTTTAATCCATCACGATAAAGGATTCTCAGGCACTCTGATACTGTATCAATTCGAATCAGTTGATATATGTCACATTATATTATCAAATAATGAAGAGGAAAGTTGACTTTAAGGGATATTTAGATTATTGCACACCTTTACTGATGTCTACATTCCACGAATCAACAAAAAAGAACTACATCCAAGTTGGTGTAAAGATATATAAAACCTCGAAGGCATTAATACAAAAAAGGGAAGAAGAAGAAAACAGACACAAGAAGAGCGAGAAAAAAACACTCCAGAATATCTGAGAATTTTCCGAAAAATTCTAGAAAACTGTGGAAATGATAAAAAGAGATGATAAAATTAAAGCGGAAAATTTAAAGGGGAAATTTTAGAAAAGGAATTTTGAGATCGGAAAATGATGCTGGCACACAGGCAAATTAATCAAAAAAGCGTAAATCAATTCGATATTTTAAGAGACCGGGAAAGGAAAACTGAATATTGTATTTTAAGGAGAAATAAATGTGTAAAAATATTTTTTACAGTTTTTTTTAAAATTATTATTATTCAATTATTTATATTGATATATATGGGGAAAATGAACAAAGATTTGCATTTATATTCCTTGGGAAAAAAACTAAAAAAAACTATATCTATTTATTGATAACCAGTTCAAGTACATAAATATTACGAAATTGAGAAATCTCGAGATTCCAAACAAATTAAATCAATGCAGTAATGAAAAAAAAAATCCTTTACAAATTAGCAAAAGAATTTTCAGTTTTTCCCTTAAGTTAGTTTATTCGAAGCTTCTGCTTCAAGAATTCCAAATAAAAGTTTCAAAACAAAGTGTTTCTAATTAAATAAGGAAGGTGTAGATACTTTGTAGGCTTTAATAAATTGTTTTGTCATGATTTTTTTACAGAAATCTTTAGTTGTTTAATAAAAAAAGTGGAAAATAGTTTTAAACTAATGTTAAATTAAAAGTTTTTTTATATATATTTTTACAAAGGGCATATGTATTTATTACCTAAACAAATACGTATTAAAATATGGTATATTTAAAAAAATATATATTTTCTAAATATAAACATACTTAAAACAATTATAGATATATAAATACTTTTAAATGTACCTCAATTAATTTTTCCCACTATTTTATTGCAGGTATAATGTTTGGTGGCACATTACTTTTCTACATAGTCCCCTCCCGTTTCAAAGCACTTACACCAGCGGACAGGTAGCCCGTCGATGACGCCTGCGGAAGTGTCTTTTGGTTGGCTGTCTAGCCATTCATGCACCGCAAGTTGGACGTATTCATTAGATCTAAACTTCTGGCCTCCGAGGTGATCCTTTAATGGACTAAATATGTGGAAATATAATGGTGCCAAATATGGGGAGTACAGCGGCTGTGCGAGTCACTTGAAGCAACTTTGGTGCAACTGCGTAGTGGTGCCGCCATCTTTAATCAGCTGCTCCGCACCTCCAAACCTACCTACCGGCACTGCGTCGAACTACCAGATCGGAAAGCCTTCACGGACCGTGTCAGCCATGTTCCAACCACCTTGAATGAAAAACATAATTTTAGTGACTTATGCGGTTTTCATTTGGTCCCCTCTAGTATTATAGAGCTATTATACATTAAGCCTAAATGAAATTTGCTAAAAAATAAATTACTTAAATAAACAAAAAACAGTGGTGTAAGCTAAAAGATGTTCGTAATTATTTAAATTTTTGTTATTGTAAATAAAGAAACTTTTAACAAATCAGGATAAATGTCGATATAACAAGTATATTTAAAATTAAAGCGCATTCTGAGAAAGAAAGAAAATTATTGGCATTTTTTCGCATTTATTTACAATAAGAATATTCAAACTAATGTCAAATTAAAAACATTAAGTTCTTTTCGAAAAGTGCACTACGCGCAATTAGCATCATTAGAGAGATTGGTTGGAATTAAGTAGTTCTTCATGCAGCATATTTGTGAGTTTATTGTGTTATAAAATTGGTTTTTAAGTAAATTTATTTTATTTTTTCTTATAAAGCGAATTTTGCCTAATGATTTGTAAGGCTGCTATTTATTTAATTTTGATTCTTTTTGGTGCATTGGATGCATTATTTCAATTGCCTGAGGCGTTACTCTGAATTATGCTATAGAAAAAATTATATTTTTCATAGTTTTGCTTTTATTAAGCAATTATTTTTTTTTCTCTTTTGGATTTATTAAAACCCATTAAACGACAACGCTTCCGTTGCGAGAACATGTCTTTTACATTTTTTTAAATCTCAAAATATCTTTTAACTATTTAAGAAAAAATATTTTTTATAGAAAAGTTATTAGTATAGATATAAAATATATAATTCCTAAAATAATATTTTCCTTTTTTCTACTTTTTGTAGATTTTTTAAAAAAGAGAATTTTTGGTTTTCCGACTATCTCATGTAAAATTAGCTAAGAAGAAAAAACAAATCTTCAGTTTCATTCAACTACACTCAGGTTTTAGAACCCAACATTTCAAGTAACAACATATTCAAAACCCGGATTAGATAAATATAAATGAAAATGGATTCACCGAGAATAGAAAATTAAAAACGGTACCTTTACAACAACCTATAACATTATATATATATATATATATATATATATATATATATATATATATATATACCCAGCAAACACATAATTGTCAGAAATGTCACGAATTGGTATAAGTAATATCATTATTGTCAGATACATCGATTTTCATGTAACATTCCGATAAATGTTTCATGGCAAATTAAAGTTTTATCAAATAAGTGGTGTCTGTACTGTAAAAAAATGGCGATAATCTTACGCGCCACAAAATCCGTGTCAATTACTAGGTATCCGATACCTAGACTACAAAGGATAGCGTGGCGTCGCGCCACTAGTTTATCGAAAAGCAAAATCCATTTGACGCCATGGATATGATAATTTTTTAACACCCGCCGATTAATCATCCATATACTATCATTGTCGTCTAGGCATTTATCTAAACCGCAGTGGCAACACACTCGACCTTCACTTCTGTCTTCAATGGCCGCGCGCGTTAGTTTGTTTGTGTACATCAAGATGGTCTGCAGAATATCCCAGTTTAAGTAAGTTTTTTCTCTAATCTTTTAGCTGTTTAGCTTTGAAATTTTGTATCTTTCCTTTTTTATAATGATTTAAGTCATCTTACTGAAGTAAATCTTTTGCGAACGTATAAAAACATGTAATTAGGGTTACGTACTTGTTTAGCTTGAATTACATATTGAAATGATAAGTGATGCATGCTTTTTTAATATCTGCTTTCAAATCACTTAATTTCTTTCTCTGACTAAGTGAATAAATATCAAAGATTATTTTTTGTTTTCATTAATAGTTATATAGTAAATTTTATTGTTAAAAGTTACTGATACTTGATACTTTAGTGATCGAGTTTTTCCAAATTTCTTGTGCGTTTCGTTTCGTTTGAGATTCAACTACTTCACTGCATCCAGTAATTTTTTGTTGTATTCGTGTGCAAAATTCATATACATGCACAAGAGTGGAAATTTGTTTTTAGTAGTTTTAACAGCCAAAGACCTGTTTTTACTAGTCAGCAAGATGAAATATAGGGTAGTAAAAGTTGTTTTTAAAAAAAATAACCTGTATTTTTTTTTTTAAACTTCCCCTTGTATGTTTTTTAATCTATGTTACTGTTGACTCTTTTAATCAAACCAATCTTTGGCAGAAAATAATGTTTCACAGTTTCATGAGTTTTTTTTGTTTTTGTGTGAAAATCTGAATTAACTGCTAAGAGCTTGAATTAATTTATTTATATATTTTTTTACTTTCTTGCAAAAAATTGTATGTTTTTGTTTTGATAGTAGTCAGGGCTGGCAAGTTTCTGCCGGGGTTGTTATAACCGGTTAAAATTGGCAAGGCAGAAACTAAGAAATAATATGAATAATTTTAGCAGCAATGATTCATAATTCACACATGTATTTGATATGTAAACAAATTAAAAATTAACACTAAAGATAACGAGTGTTAATCAAAGTAGCAAAATGCTTCAAAATGATCATATAAATATACTTTATTTATATAATACTAATTTTCTTTTACTTGAAAAACAGAAATTTTCATAATGGTAATCTGATGTTATATAAGTTTAACTATTAATATTATTATTTGCAGTTACATTTCTATTTAAAATTAAAAAAAGAAAGAAATTTACAAAAAATTCTATGATATTTTAACAAATCACTGTTTAGAGAATTTTTAAATAAATAATATAATGCAATAACTTAAAGGTTATCAACTATATGGAATATGGTTTATATATATATGGTTAGAACATTTTCAACTAACAGTCTTAAATTTAAAAAAAGATGTCAGATTTGTTCCTTTGAATACTGTATTTAAATGAAATGTTTTTAAATCCACAGAATTACAAGATCCACATATAACTACAGCTTCAAGTTAAAAAATTAGAATAATAGAAAAAAAGGAATTGTGAAGAAAAGGTTTTTTTATGTATCGCTTATACAAAAAGTAATACCTTTACATTTTATAACTTTATGCTGGAAAGAAGCTCAACTTTGTTTTTTGGCGCAATATCTATTGTGCCATAAATGCTTATTTTATGCAACCTTCTGAACAAATCAGGAAAATTCATAAGTATTCTAATTTTTTGAACCACCTATTTTAGTATTCTAATATTTTGAATAATGAAATTTTACAAAAATTAAATATTCACTCAAAATTTAATATTTTACAGTTTTAATTTTCCTTAATAACATGCAAATGCATTAAAACATCCACCGCTGTTTTTTTTTTTTTTTTTTTTTTTTTCAATTGTACTACAGTGAAATAAAGCTAAATGCTATTCCAAATACAAATGGAATTAATTATTCTAATTTTTTGATTTGGAGCTGTATAACATTTCTATGAGAAAGGTTTTTTACAGTTATTAAATTATGTTAAATTACAGAAAAGTATTTTGAGTAAGTATTGGATATAGTTTTCTATTTTGAATTTTAAACTGAGATTTCAAATGCTCTAATAATTGTTTATATATAAAATTACACGACCTTATTATAACAAATTTTATCTGTTACATTACTCATTTTTTCTAATACAAATATATTTATTTTAAATTAAAGCTATCCACAGTATTTTATTTGTTATTTATCCTGAATAAAATATACTTAAGGAATTTAATACAGTAGAACCTCGATTAACCGAGCTTCGATTAATCGAGGTTTCTATTAACCGAGCCGATAACAAAGTCTGATTTTTTTTTTTTTTTTTTTTTTTTTTTTTTTTTTTTGTGAATGAGCCTTGAAAAATACCACACGTTTTAGTTCACTGTCCATGCTGCAGGCTACATAATTATTCTAAAGAGAAGAGAGGATGAATCCCAGCAAAGGGTAAACCCACCGACAGACGGAGAACTATTTGAGATTATTAATCGCATTAAGAGGTGTGAAAAAGTTTTGGAAGAAGACATTTCCGAATGGCTGGACGTTGAAAAGCAACATCCAAGTTTTCAAATCCTTAATGATGAAGAAATTATACAAGCCATTAATTCCTATTGAACATTAATGATGCTGACAATGAGGACCTGGACTTTGAGGATTCAAGGACTGTAAGTCATACTGAAGGTGTTCAAGCACTAACAACTGCCCTAAAATATTTGGAGCAAAGAAGCGATGTTGCGCCGATAGATCTTCTGCTGCTCAAAAATTGGCGTGATCGGACAGCCACTGATAGAAAATCTGGACTTAATTTAGAATAGTTAAAAACATTTCAATTTGCTTTTTAAAATTTACTATTTTTAGTTGATTTCCTTTTTAAATTTGTTCAGCTGTGAAACATAACTTTATATATATTTATTTTTATTATTCAAAAAACGTTTTACTGTATTTTATGATAAGAGCTGTTAAATTCGCGACCACGGTTAGTTTTTATGCACAATTTCTATTAACTGAGATTTCCGATATCCGAGGTACTAGCGGTCCCAATTAGCTCGGATAATCGAGGTTGCACTGTACTACCTAAAAAAGTCCCAGATTTTGACATGAAATGTATTTATGCCAGTTTCTGCCGGTTATAACCATTTTCTGCCACTGGCACGGCAGAAACCACTTTCTGCCGGCAAAAACACAGCCCTGATAGTACAGTGCAACCTCGATTATCCGAGCTAATTGGGACTGCTAGTACCTCGGATATCGGAAATCTCGGTTAATAGATATTGTGCATAAAAACTCCCCTACTCGCGAATTTAACATCTCTTGGAATAAAAAACAATAGAACGTTTTTTAAATTATAAAAATAAACTTATATAAAGTTATAGTCTTTTTAAAGGCTCATTCACGAAAAAAAAAAAAATCCCTGACGGCTCGGCCTACAGGCACAGGTAGATTTCGAAAACGCAGACCGTGGGACACCTGTTTGTGGGAATTGTGGAAGAAATGATATTTTTGTCTTGATGCGGCAATTGGAAGCGCCCACTTCGGAACCTAACTTGTTTGCTGGCGGAGCCGGCATGGATTTTTTTTTTGCTATGAGGGTTAGTCCTATAAAAACTTGTCAATATAAAAGTTTTAGATAATATTAAGTAGATTTATAATAAATTTAAGCAGATTTGATATCTTGTGTTGTGAATTGACGAAGTTATGAATTTTTTCTTCTAACCCCCCCCCCCCCCTTGGGGCTATTCTTAAGGATATCAAAAATCTGTCATACATAAATTTTCGGCCCTTTTCCTAAAAGTAATAATAACTTTAACGGATTTGATACGTATCATAATTAAGAAATTGTTTTTTTTCTGTTTTCTCAAAAAGCCTCCACCCCCCATTCCTTCCCCCTTAGTTCGATTTTGCACATTAACGAACTTGACAGAGATTTTATGCCCCTTGATTTTATGTATCAGTTTGGAAGAGATTTGTGCAGAATTATTGAAGTTATCGTGTCTATAAAAAAGTGACACACACATATATATATATATTTCTTACGAAATCTACCTAAAAATAAAAAAAATCAGACTTCGTTATTGGCTCGGTTAACAGAAACCTTGATTAATCGAAGCTCGGTTAATCGAGGTTCTACTGTAGTATGAAAATTTCAATTTTATATGTTAATGGTCATTTACAACATTGTATTTATTTTTCAGTTTTTTTTTACTCAAAAAATTTGTTTAAAAAAATATTATTCCAAAAAACACATTTCCTTGATCAATTTGTACGTTAAAGTTTTTCTATGTTGCCTATCTAGTACCATCCCCCCTCCCCCCCTCCTTTCCAAAAATAGCCATTTATTTAATTAACATTTTTCTTTTGAAACAATATAATTTATTTAAAAATATCTGAATAATTACTATCTCAAAAAAAAAAAAAAAAAAAAAAAAAAAAAAAAAAAAAAAAAAAATCTGGAACACGAATTAGTCGTTTTTCCTCTCTCTATGCTACTTTACAAATTTCAATACAGCATTCCAAGATAAATAAATGTTCTTTCGTGACAGATATACAAATTTCTCTAATTTTTTTTGCTGCAATCGATTGACAAATTTAGCGATTTTTCTCATGCAATCAATGGATGAATTTTGCTATTTTTTTCCCATGACTGACGAATTTCAGGATATTTTCCTGTTACCGATTGCTGAATTTTGCAGTTTTTCTTGTGACCGATAAGTAAATTTTCTGGGGGAAGGGGGATTTCTTGCGATCAATAGACAAATTTCTCGATTTTTTATGCATCTTAATTAAAGGTAAAAATATGCAGTCGCCACTCGTCGATTAAACTTTAAAAAACTGAATATTAAAAATATGGAAATAACTGGCCAAATGCAGGGTTTCCCGATTACCATTTTTCCCTAAATTTCACGATTTTTCAGTGTCCGTTCGACGAAATTCGTAATTTTTATGTGTCCGTTCGAAGAAATTCATAGCTTTTACGCGTCCGTTCGAAGAAATTTACGATTTTCCGTGCGTAATCGCCGAAATTCTTGATTTTTATGCGGCAATCGATTCATGATTTTTACACGGCAATCGACAAAGTTCAGGAATTTTACACGGCAATCGACGAAGTTCAGGAATTTTACACTCCCGAATGACGAAATTTGATTTTTACATAGCCGATCGACAAAATTCATTGTTTTTCTGCGCCTGATCGACGAAATTAGTTATTTTTATGCACACGATTGACAAAATTAATGATTTTTATGCAGCGATCGATAAAATTCATGATTTTTTACACGCTTGGCCGTAAAATTCATGATTTTTACACACTTGGTCGATAAAATTAATGATTTTTATGCGCCTGATTGACGAAATTCATAATATTTATGCATTCAATCGACAAAATTCATAGTTTTTATACGTTCGATCGACGACATTCAGGATTTTTACACTCCCGAATGACGAAATTTTATTTTTACGTAGTCGATCGACAAAATTCATTATTTTTCTGCACCCAATCGTTGAAATTAATTATTTTTTACACGCACGATCAATGAAATTCGTGATTTTTAGGTGGCAATCAATGAAATTCATGATTTTTATGCTTTCGATCGACGAAGCTCATGATTTTTACACAAGCAGTCGATAAAATTCGTGATTTTTCCATGCTCAGTCGATGAAATTCGTAATTTTTACGTGCCTGATAGACTAAATTCGTGACTTTTACGCATTTGATCGACAAAATTCATTATTTTTACACGTTCAATAGACAAAATTCAGGATTTTTACATTCCTGAATGACAAAATTCGATTTTTATGTAGCCGTTTGATGAAATACATGATTTGTATGTACCGATAGATAAAATTCATAATTCTTACGTTCTCGATCGACGAAGCTCATGATTTTTACGCTACTTAATAGCTACTTGATAGCTACTTAAGCATGTTGTGTAGAACTATGCTGTTAACTTATTTAAAAATTTAAAATAGATTGGAAATTAATATCTCAAGTTTATTCAAAACAATATAAATTAAAATAGTTTTTTTAGTACATAAATTACTTTTTTACTGTAAAGTCATTGTATTTAAAAATAAATAAATATTCAGTGACATAAATGTACCTACTGGCTACTAAAGAAATTATTCTCCTTAGCCAGTAATTGGCTACTAAAAAAATCAGCCTACTGGCCAGTGGCTACTAAGCGAAATTCCTTATTTTCACCTTTTAAACTTAATGGTGAAACTTAAAGGGCTTTTTCTTGCAATCGTAGATGGATTTCACAATTTCTTTTTCTACAACCAACTGCTGAATTTTGCATTTTTACACGCAACCGACAGATGAAGTTTGTCATATTTTCTCGTGACCGATAGTTGAAGTTTGCGATATTTTCCTGCAACCTTTTGGTGAAATTAATGCCAGCAATTTTTGCAAATTCAAAATAATTTGGCACATTTCCAGCTATATAAAAACGGACAAGGCACATTCACAACTATAAAAAAAATCTCTGACGGCTCGGCCCCTACATGCACAGGTAGATTTTAAAGATGCAGACCGTGGGGCGTCTGTTTATTAGGAATTGCAGAAGAAATGACCTTTTTACCATGATGCAGCAGTTGGAACTGCCCACTTTGAAATCTACCTGTGTCAAGTAGGCAGAGCTGGCCGATTTTTTTTTTTTTTCCTGTAAAGGTTGGTCTTATAAAAAAACTTGTCAATATAAAAGTTTTAGATAATATTAAGAGGATTTATAATAAATTTAAGCGGATTTGATATCTTATGAATTCCCCCCCCCCCTGTCCTCTTGAGGCCATTTTTAATGATATCAAAAATCTGTCATACATAAATTTTCGACCCTTTTCCTAGAAGTAATAATAACTTTAAACAGATTCGATATGTTTCATAATTAAAAGTTATGGGGAATTTTCAGTTTTCACAATACCCTCCCCTCCCCCCCACCAGTTGTTTATTGGGCATTATGTGGTGATATATCTTTTTTTTTTTTTTTTTTTTTTTTTTTCGTGCTAAGCGGTTAATGGGGAAGGATCTTATTTTGATTATGTAACATGATAAATATAAACTTTTTGTGTAGGTATATATTTTTTTAATTAAAAGTTTTGGTTTTCTGGACTTGTTTTTAATCAGATTTTTAATGCAGTAAAAACATGAAATGCCTCATATATGCTTAAATCAGGGTTGGTAAGTTTTTTTAATGTGGTGGCATAAACTCGTTTTAAATATGGTTAAAATTGTCACTTCAAAAACCTAATTTTAATAAAATATTAAAGGAATTATTTAGTAGAGTTGGATAGACTTTAATCTATAAATTCTAAATAAAATGCACAAATACATTCTTGAAACCTATTTGTAGAGGATACGGTTGGTTAACTGCAGCATGATAATTAATTTTTTTAATAAAACTTGCCTAATTCTTTTTTGATGAATTATTTTATTGTTGTTATTTGTTAATGCATGTTTTTAATGATAATTCATGCTTTTTAAAGATAAAATTTTACATTCTAAATGATTTTAATAGATTTTGGTATTTTATATTAAGTTTCTATTTTTGTCAGGGTTCAGGGATGTATATCCAATATTTTTGATATTTTCAGTTAAAACAAATGTAAAATAATTTTTTAACTGTTATTGGCTATGTCGTTCTGTAGATAAAGAATTTTTGCTCTTATAGTGTCTTTTTTAGCTCTCCTCCCCCAAACTTTACCAAGCTGAATTTTTAAATGTAGAATCAATAATTGTCGGACAATACTTATAAAAGCTGCTGAAAGTTAAACTATGTAATTTAGATAAACTTGCAGCTACATTACAAATAATTTTTTCTGGTTTTCGTTTTGTTCAGCTAAGCAGACCATATTTATGTTGAAATATGACAATAAAAACAAATTATTTTGTTGTATAAAACATAAAATTTTCTTAAACGGATTACTAAATCTTAATAGTTTGTTTTTTGTGAGTGTAAAAAGCAAATTGTGTCTGCTGTTTTCAATTAGTTGATCATAAATTTTGTTAAGAGCCTACACTAGTCACGGGAAGAAACGCTCAAGGTAATGTTAAGTCTATGGGAAGGTTCTAGAGCGATTTCTCGCTCTCATTTTAATATTTTTAAACTATTTTTTTGTTAGGATAGCTGAGATCAATCTCCAAGATTTTACTTTTTCGATTTTTGTTGCAGTTTTTTTTATAAGCGAGTATTTTTAATTTTGGAACCGGTTCTGAAAGTAAAAGTAACTTTGTATAAAATAATGGGAACTAAAATCAAAGAAGTAAAAACTAACAACGTTGGAGATTGACCTTGGAGATTAGATATTCTTCAACGAGATACTGCTGCAATTGTTGATGCATGTCATGTTTGGTCAAGTTTTCTTTAAAAAAAGTTCACTTAAGCTGCATATTGAAAATGTGTGTAATAGGAATGGATCAAATCATGAAACCATACCATTTTTGGTTTAATTTTGCATCTTAACCGTAAGGGTGAAGGGTTGACTGATGCACAAATTGATTCAGCTTGCACATAGAATAGATGGATGTTTACCTGTATGCTGGTAACATAAATCACATTTCTTAATAAGGGTGTATAATTTTAAATTCAAAATAAAATTTAATTACAATATTGCAATTTAAACAAACTATTTACACTAGTTTGTATCTGAAATAGCAAAAACTGTTTCTTCTGATCTTTGATAAAAATACATTTGTAACTTTTTTTTTTCAGATTCTCTTTTACTTCAGCCTATGATAGCAAAGATGCCCATAATGCAACCAGGAAAATGAGTTCCTAACTTCAAATATATTAGACACGAAGTACAATCGGATCGGAAGTTTTGTAAAATGTTCATTCCAGGAATACAAGCACGTCATCGAGCTTGTTGCAGGTTTGTCTACCTACCGAGACTTGACATGTCTCCTAATTTTCACACATTTTCCATTTCTTCTGATTTTCTTACTCTGTTCTTTTGACTATCAAAAGCTGCCTCAAATAAAAATTAAAATCTTCACTTTTGTTTTGTATGGGATTATGTAGGAAAAAAAAAATTCCTCAGTTCGTAGTTAATCTAAATATGATATGCTTGAATTTTTCTACATTTAAGAAGTAGTATATATTTTTTTCTTGAGTAAAAATGATAGTTAATCTTCTAAGACATCCAAGCACAATTTTAAATTAAACTTCTACTAAACAAGCTTGCATTTTAAAAAAATGTTTTTTACCAAAAAGCTTTCTGAAATAAAATCTGATTTTTGGGTTTCAGAGCGTGTCAAGTCTGCCTACCTAAAACTTCTTGACATAAGTATTAATTTTTAATAAGTTTTGTAGCGAAATCGATGCTTCAAGAGGTGGGCAGGGTGTGTCATTCTGTAAATCTTGTGGCAGTAACTTTTGTTGTTTGGTGCAAAATTTGTTCTGCTGTGTGATTTGCAAATCTTAACAACAAACCTCAGCTACAGTCTATTCTCTATATGGTCAAAAGTCGTATATTTTTATCCCCATTGACACTTGCTGCTAAAATAAAGTACTAATCCACCAAAGGATTTAATTTGGTTTCTGGTAACATTTGTCTATTTACTCATTATGTCTTCATATTTTACCGCCAAGTTTTTTATTTGGAATTGCTTTATCTATAGACAAGGTTTGAAATTCAAATTTTCCTAGGAGGGTAGTCTCCCTCCCAACATTTATAAATGGAGGGGAGTTTAACTGTTTGGAAGGAAGAAAAATAATCTATCCCACTATTTTATATGCTATTTGAAGAATCACATTAATACAGACATGACAAAAAGCTTTTAAAAAATTGAAATCTAGAACTCAGAATAATTATGTACATGTTTATTTATTATACATGATTATTATATATATTATATACGTGTATATATATGTCTATTTATATTTTTAAAAAAGGAAGAAAGTCGAGCTCTATATATATACACAACAATCTCTATATTTTTCAACGCTCATCAATGTTATGGACCTTTTAACAATTGGGTTGCTATATGAATTTCTGATTTTATTCGATTTTGTGCACTGGAGATGAGTCTTTCACAAGGTACACTTGTGACAGGCCAGCACAAGAGCAACTTTTATAACTTAGGAAAATATTGGAAACTTATAGTTATGTTCTCTTTAAAAAAATTTCAGAAACTTTACAAAATCTTATGTGTCTTTATTTTTAACTACTTGCATGAAAAATACATATTCAGGGTGATGACATCAATATCAATTTCTGAATAAAATTGTTTTATTATATCCTTAATGAAATATAGGTAAAACCTGAATCCCTGGTATTTTCTTAGGTTCTATATGCATTGAAATTTTAAATAGATCTCCATAGTTTGAAAGGGAAACAGTCAATTTATTTTTTCTGTTAGATGAGAAATGCTTGTTGACTTTAAAGCTGTTCTCAAATCCAAAAGAACTACTTTCTGACACATTTCTAAATTCATTTTTGTTTGCAAATACATGAAATTGCCAGGTGTTCTTATTCAGAAACTATGTATTCAGAAGTCATTTTCCATTTTTTTTAGTAAAGGCCGAAGATTTTTCAGAAAAAAGTCAATGTCAGCTTTTTGAACCTAATTCTGACGCACAAGACAGGGAAAAAACATATCGTCACGTAACAAGATTTGCATACAAGTTGATAAGTAATTTATTTATCCAAAAACGCTATTCGATTCCAAATTGCTTTAATAGTCAGGCCTGCCAATTAGGTACCTTTTATGTTTAAAAATGAGTCAGAAAATTTAGCATTGTTGACCAGGGAATTTAAGAACTACTTTAAATTGTCAAGTCCTAATTTCTGTGAATTGCAAGGATAAACTAGTTTGTTGTTTTTAAATGTTTCCTTAAAGTTCAGGAAAAAAAAATTACATATACACCACAAGTTCTTTACAGTTCTAATATCTGTATCATTTCTGCTTAGTGCTGTCTAGGCAAATTTGGTTGGGTGCAGAGCACGGTGGACCTTACTGCCCTTTCGGTTCTTTTCCTTTTTCGGTAACAGAAAAGAAAATCGTGAAATACTGTTGGTTGTCGGAATGTCAATAGGTCAAGGAAAAAAATTGCCAAAATTACTTGATCAGTTGTGGGGGGAAAAAAACCCAAAATTCGTTGATTGATTTCATGGAGAAAATTATGTATTTCATCGATCTGTTGCAGGAAAAGTTTTTAACTACTTGCCTCCGTTGCAAGAAAAAACCCCACCATTCGTTAATCTGTCACGGGGAAAATAACACAAAATTAGTCAATTGACCACAGGAAAAAAAAAAATCTCGAAATTTGTTGATCTGTTCGGAAGGGGGGGGGAAATTCGAAATTAACCGGTTTGTCACTGGTAAATATCGCAAAATTTGTCAATTGGTCATAAAAATTTTAGACTGGTTTTGGGAGGGAGGGAGGGAATAAATCGCGAAAATTTTCAGTCGAACGCAAGGAAAATCGTGCATCATAAGTCGAGCAAAATATCACAAAAATTGCCCATTTATCATGGAAAAAAATCGTAAAATTTGTCAATTGGATGCGTAAAAATATCTCAGTTCGTGAGCTGGTTGTGAAGAAAAATCCCAAAAATTTTCATTCGGATGCAGCGAAAAAAAATGTTAATTTTTTTTCAATCTATCAGTCAGAAAAAATCATGAAATTCACCAATCGGTTGTGGGGGGAAAATCGTGAATTTCTTCAATCTATCTTTGGAAAAAAATCATAAATGTTGTTGGGCGGTTTCTTGAAAATATCGCAAAATTGTCAATCAGTCGCTCGAGGGGGAAAAAATTACAAATATTTTCAGATGAACACTAAAGAAAAAAATCATTTGTAAATCATGTTGGGAAAAGAAAGCATGCAAATCACCGATCAGTCGTGGAAAATATCACAAAATTTGTCAATCGCTCATGAAAAAATATTGCAAAATTTGTCGAAAGGATGTGGGGAAAAAATTGCGAATTTTGTCAATCTGTCGTGGGAAAATCCTTGCAAAATTTGTTGAACGGGCATGAGAAAATATTCGTCAGTCAGTTGCGGGACTTGATCATCGCTTCAAAAAACAAATTTCTTCGAAAAATGGTAATTCTTTTTTGGGCAATACAATTACATATTAAGAGTGTGCTATTGGAGGGTTAAGAAACAAATCTATCAGTAAATACTGTTTTATATTAATTTATATCCAAATAGAATGGTTGCTGCAAGAATAGTAAATATTTATGCACTGTATGATTATGCATAAATGTTATGTACAGGTTTGTTATAATTAAAGTTACCCTGCTTAGACCTGGTTGACAGATATCGATAAAACTTGGAATATAAGTTATATGGGGGGGGGGGATTGCAAAATTCACAGTTCTATTACTGAAAAAGATTGCAAAATTTCTCAATTGGTCGTGGGAAGAAAGTCGTGAAATTTTTTGACCGGTTTTCAGTCGAATGCAAGGAAAATCGTGAATTTTGTCACTCTCGCAAGAAGAAAATGTGCAATCAGTTGAGCAAAATATTACAAATTTGCCAATCTATCACAGAAAAAAACAAGCCGACTCAGACTCCGGCTTTTTTTTTGTTAGACAGTTTGAAGTGAAATTAAACCAATTCTCAATATACTGCCTGGCATACTTTGTAGATGAAAACTAGAAAATTTTACTAGTTTGGCAATAATTAATCTTTATTTTATTTTATTTTTCTCTTCCATCAAAAAATTTTTCTGCGCTGGGGAACCTTATTACTCTACTTTCCCTTTTTCAAGGCCACGAATCCGAAATAGTAAAATTTCTGTTTTGTTTTCTTCTTTAGGTTTCGATAATTGGAATTTTTCGGGTTTGTGATTATGAAATTAAAAAATTAGTAAATCATTTGAGCATTTCTAGTTGAGCAAGTTTACTGGCAGGTATGCCCAAAAAGCTATTGCATCTGATGATAATTTTGCACTAATTAATGAGTTAACTGTCCTAAGGGATCATCTCATTTCAGCATTTAATTAGCAGAATTACTTTGCTTCTGAAAGTGTTATATATGCTCAGGCCTTGCAGTGCTCCTATATTTCCTATAAATTTGAAAAAGTTCCTATTTTTTCAGCCCTTTACCCTCGCAATTATTTTTTATTTAGTTGTGAGCCGCAAAGTTCTACAATCCAGATGTGATTGCACAAATTTCGTCAATCCTACGAAGAAAAAAAAGTTCATTTGTTAAGTCTGCGGCAATATTGGAAACTTCATCATTTGATTGCGAAAAATAATTGTAAATTTCATCGATCGGTTAAAAATAAATCTGGATTTTCGTCAATTTATCTCAGAAGAAAAAATATGGATTTCATCTATCGGTCATTGAAAAAAATTGCCAATTTTGTTAATCGATGGCTGATAAAAATCGTGATCTTAGTCTATGAAGTGGTAAAAAAAAAATAATTTCTCCAGTCAATCGCATTAAAAAATTGTTGATTTTGTCAATCAGTCATTGTAATATATCGGAAAATTTGTCGATCAGTTGATAAAAATCATAAAAATCCTGTAAGTTTTTCAGTCTCACCAATCAATTGCTGAAATGAATCTCAAAATTTGTCGACCATTGGTTAATAAAAAATCTCAAATTTCGGCAGTCACTCGCTGTAAAAAAAAAAAAAATTCAATTTCGTCAGACAGCCATAACAAAAAATTAGCAATTTCGTCAGTCAGCCATAACAAAAAATTACCAATTTCGTCAGTCAGTAGTTGTTAAAAATTGTAATTTTCAGCAGTCGCAAGTCACAAATTTCAGCAGTCGCTGTAAAAAAAAAAAAAAAAAAATCATTCATTTCGTCATTCAATCGCAGCAAAAAAAAAAAAATTGCTGATTTCATTAGTCGGTCATTGAAATGCATCAGAAAATGTATGATCGTTCATTATTAAAAATTGCAAATTTTGGCAGTCGTTCACTGTTTTTAAAAAAAAAAAAAAAAAAAAAAAAAAAAAAAAAAAAAAAAAAAAAAAAAATGCATATTTTGCCTATCGTGGGAAAAAAAATCTCTGATTTCATCAGTCTGTCATTGAAATATATTACAAAATTTGGCAGTCACTTGCGACAAAACCAGTGTCTCAGATTTCTTTCTGTAGCTTTCCGAAATAAAATCTTATTTAAAGCCCTATCTTACCAAAACTAATTTATTTGTCTTGTTAATTTATATGCAAATAATGTACTAATATTGTATTCTTAAATATTTTCTAGCTTCAGTGAGACACAACAAACTGTTTGAAGATGCTGCTGTTAGTGACATTCAAAGCTGGATAGCCAAGTGGCTGCAATATGCAACAGATAGAGAGAGAGTTGGGCTGTCGAAAAAAAACAACCTAATGTATCAGAAAATTCTGATTTTAATAAATAAATAACCATGTATTTGTATTGTCTTTCTCTTTTTTTTCTTTTTTCTTTCTTTCTTTTTTTTAGATCTTAATATCAAAAAAGGATTTTTTTAAAGTTTATTATACTTTAGCCAAAAATGTAAAATACTTTATACAATTTATTTCTCATAAATGTTTCTTTTAAGTATATCAACAATTTTAAATTATCTGCATAAACTAAAAAAGAAAAAAGTCAGTTTTTATAAATAGCCTTGATAATAGTTTTTCCTGTTTAATTAAAAATAAATTGTAAGATAGTTTATCAGTGAAGCTAATCTAAAAAATAAAAATGAAAGTTCGAGCAATATTATTGCAGTTTGAAGACAAATTTAAACTTTTAAAGTATTGTTAAGTATGTAAACGATGCCATTTTAGAGAAACAAATTTTATTTTTGGCATAAATATTTTCAAATCTTCAATTGTTACTAATTTGTTCTATGCATTTTGTTTTGGAGCAGCTTTTAAGTGTTCTTAAGGTTGAATTGTGGAGCAACAGAGATGTTACTGTAGTGATGACTATAGTACATTTTATGATGAATGTGATCAAGTTAATCATGTGGAACATAAGTATAAATAATTACACAGGCAGGTGTGGGAGAATTATCAGAAAATTTTATCGACAATGATTTACTTCACTAGCCAACAAGATGCAAAATACAGTTGAACATTGTTATGACAAGATGTAAGCAACTGAAAAATAAATAGTTTATTATTTTACAAATAATTTAATATTTCTTTTATAAAATTGAATTGTACACAAGAGGGAAAAGTTTAGTATAGGATATAACTTTAAGTACAATATTTTGGTTTGTAACTTTTATTTTTTTAAACATGTCTTTTTTTTTTTTTTTTTTTTTTTTTTTTTTTTTTTCCAAAGACTACCTAAAATTTCACTCACCCTGTCAGAAAATCCTCCTGCCTGTTGTGATTAAAATGTATTTCTCCACTCTTATAGGGGCATATGTATAATTTATGTAAAAGCGAAGCAAAATCAAATATGTCATCCTGATCATAGTCCAAACTGTTTTAGTTTATGTATAAATACATGAAGATATTTGATACGAAAATAATACATATTAATGAAGGTTATAAAACAGGTGAATTTTTGCATACTAAATATATTTCTGGTAATTACCATCTGATTATTTGGAAAACTACAGCCAAAAGAAAAAAAAATCAAGTTTTGTATGTTTTTGACCTTGCCATTACCATTGTTATTGAAACAATTTTACTCTTTCAAAAAGTACATTAAAAGTTTCCTACTAAATTTTCTTTTTAACAAAGAGAAAGTTGCATTAACTATCTTGCCAGGAATTTGATCAGATTCCCCCCCCCCCCCAATGCTATCCCATTTTTATAAACTTTTATATCTATTTATAGCTTGTAAAGAATTTAATAAAAATTTGAATTTTGTTTCTTCAAGATTAATCGATGATTTAAGCTATTTACAATCACTACGTTTGATTACTACTGAGTACTACTTATTACTTGTAAAAAATTTAATAAAAATTCGAATTTTATTTCTTCCAGTTTCATTGATAATTTAAGCTATTTACAATCACTACATTTGTAAAGGATTGAATTTGGTGGTTCTAGATAGAGAAGATGTTTCAATGGAAATTTCTAGGATGGATTTTTCTAGATATAAATTGGGAAAGTTGAGTCTGCATGGGATAAAATAGAAACACGTGGCGTTTAGAAGAAAATTTAATATCATGGAAAATTAAGTGTGTAGTAGTTAACATTCACATTTTGCATAGTGTTCAAATTTGTGCAAGATAAATGTTTAACTATTTTATTGGATTTTAAACCTGTATCATCCCCCCCCCCTTTAAAAATATTTGCTCATATATAACTAGAAGGGATGAATGACAATAATCGAAAAACAGCAGATTAGCAACTGTACACTGTTAAAAATTTTCAGCTTTTGCTGCATAGTCACTCCCCTGCTTTTATAGACTGTCTTTATTTTGACCAATGAAAACACTCCGTAATATATAGTAACATAACCATTTTCTCTAAAAGCGGTGGAGTGTGTCTGCAGCAAAAGCTGAAGATTTTTAACAGTGTATGCTATACTAATGGTTATCTTTATAAAAGCTTTATTGCTTGAAAACTACTGAAATATAATAGACATATGAATATACATTTAACAAGTGTTTATTATATTGTTTTTCACCATGAAGCTGTGTTATGAACTGAAAATGAAGTATGTCGTTTGAGATATTTACATTGAACAACATAATTTTTTTAAAATTAAAATTGTCAGAATTTATCAATATTTGTTTAAAATGAAACCCTTTTCAAAATTTAGTTCTAGTTTATTGCACTGGATATGATGAACATGGCCGATCAAAAATATGAAACTAAGTGAAGAGATTTATATAAAATATTAAAAAAAAAAGATTGCTTTCTCTAAGTATATCTGTATTAAGCTAAAAAAAATTGAAGTTAAGTATTACACCATAAAATAAGGTAACTGCAAGGTCTTGGGGGGGGGGGGAGGGGGGGTTCAGTCCTAACATTTCAAAATATGACAACATAAGCTTAATTCTGTACTATAAAATTAGTTTAGAGAAAATCGTGCAACTATTTAAGATTCTGAAACTTAAATGTGCATATGAATACTTATATAGATATAAAAGATTTTTTCAATTATATAACTCTTTCAAGGGTGATGACTTATGAAGCCACTTAATTTTAATTACAGAATGGTACCAGAATTTCGATTTGATAAAAAAAAAGTTCATGAAGCATGTGAAATTTAGCTTTTTTTTTTCCAAATTTGTAAATTCCGGTAGCAATCGAAGTGCTTTGCCCCTGAAAGGGTTAAAACAGTTTCGATACTACAAAATGTGTAATTAAATAGATTAAAAGTATTCGCCGACATACATATAAAATGTCATTCGATTGGCACAAGATCTATATTGTCATATGTGCATCAAAAATGCAGTTCAAAATGATTACCATTGGATATCAATAATACCACTTTTGTGCCATTATTTTAACATTTTTATGCCTGCAATCTCGGAATTCCTACGTATTTGTATCAATTACGTATCACCTATATCGCCGATTTCCGTTGTTGTGCCATATTTCTGGCGCAATGTCGATAACCCATTAAAGTATCGCCAAAGATATCGAATGAGTGGACAGAATCGATACTTTTTGGTTATGATTCGCTGTTATCGAAATAACACCTCCAGTACTTGACGAAAGATACTATTTTTGTGCCAATCTGTTAGTTCTGTGCTAGCTGGGTATATATATATATATGTAAATATGTAAATATACATTTTCTTCTATATCATCTGCATGTCATCATTATATGCGTTCCTGTAAAACTTACTTTAACTATAACACAAGTTTCCCTTTTTACACATTTTCATAAATTTTATATTATTTATTTTAACAAAATCTATTAAAATCAAGATTATTGAAACTATCAAATGAAGTAACCAAACATAAAGTAAAAAGATGCAGGGTACGATTAACCGCTGAATCTATGAGATGAACTGTTTCATTTTGAGGTCCCCTTTCATTCGACAATTTTTACTTAATCCCTTCGCGACGAGCGTCTTTTACAGAATTTTTAATCTTAAACCACCGGTTTCTCAAAACAGAAATTTTCGCCTAATTGAATCGCAGAAATGCTGTCATTAAATAAAGCAAAGCTTACAATAAAAAATAACTGGTGGGAATAATCGAGAATTCTGATCATCCTATGTGTCACGTATACGTGTCGCTCGTCCCCAAGTGGTTAATTCTTAGTGCATGAAAACTCAACAATGATGCTAATATAATTCCCGGAGGTAGCATTGTCGTGGTCACATATATTTCATTAAACAGCTTTTTTATGTTCTCTGTATGTTCATATATTTTTAGTACATATAGCTGTATGCTAAATTTGCCGGGTACTTTCTAACTGGTGTAATCAGGATGCTATATGATTAATTAACATCCTATTGATGACAGTCATATTCCCCTGTTAAATAAGTTTCGTGAAGTAGTACGTGGATTTCCTCTTGGATTACCTTTCTTTTTAAAAATAAATAAATAAATAAATAAATAATAAAAATATAAGGTAAAAAAATGAAAATGGGAATTAGAGGGTTTTCTACAGTTCTACTAGTTTTCACAGTCATTTTGGGTCCCTTTAAAATTTAGAGCGGAAACATATGCTTCACGTGCCTTTTGAATAATCAAGCCCTGAGAAGATAAATAATTTTTCTAAATACATTTTCCTTCAAAATGTTACTAAACATTATACCATTATAGAACAACTAATAATTTATTGCATATATTAAATAAATAATTCATTCTTCAAATAATATAATGTATAAAAATCTCAAAGATAATAATTATTAAAGATAATGAAATAGTTAAGACAACATATAAAAATTTTAAAGTGTAAAAATTCTCTTATTATTTAAAAAGGAATTTAAAGAAACTCCTTTTTTTTAAATAAAAAATTAAAATTAATTATTCTAAATTTATGTACGAACACTACTTTATTAAGATATACCAATCTTATTTCTTCGAAACAAACGAACAAACAAAGCAGCCTTTAATTAAATCAAAGACTAATGAAAAGATAGTTTGTATTTTCACAACATTTATAGGAATTATTTTGCATTAAAGAAAAAAAAAACATCTGAGTCAATTAAATTTTACTATTCAGACTCACATCACCATCTTTCGAAATCAAACAATTTTTTTTTTTTTTTTTTTTTTTTTTTTTTTTTTTTTTTTTTTAACTCGGAAAAACCAAATTAAATAAATCTGCTCTAATAAAGTTTTAAAAAAGTGAACAAACCAAATTCATTTTGAATTTAAATATTTCAGAAAAAAAATGCTTCTTCATTAAAGTAAAATAAAGAAACATATATTTAATTTTGAAATTATTTAAGAAGAATAACTCGAATGACGTTAAAGAAATCAAATTTTTGAATCTATAAAATACACCAATGATTTCTTTAAAATAAAATTTCACTAAGAAGTAACTTAAGGGGTCTTGTACCTTTTAAGCGCGACGAAAATCGAGAAAAACAATCAAAGTTTGAATTAGTGTATTTTCAGAACCTTAATATGTATAAACATAAAGTTTTGATTATTAATTAATTAGATTGTGCTTTTAAATATAATACTATTACACTGTTAAAAATTTGCAGCAAACTGTCCAGTCATTTGACCGTTTTTATAGAAAACGGTTACATAACAGTAATTTAACTCTAATCTGACCATATTATTGCACATATTATGGTCAGAATAGAGTTAAATTACGGTTATGTAACCATTATCTATAAAAACGGTCAAATGACTGGACAGTTTGCTGCAAATTTTTAACAGTGTAGAAACTGACTAATATTTTTCTGAATTTGTGCATTGTTGAAATTAAAATAGCTCTTTAGGTGCGTTCGTAATTACATAAATACGTAGCATCTATTGTCGTCGCTTGGTCCGTCCGTCTGTCTGTCCGTTCATCCGTCCGTCCGTCTGTCCGTCCGCCCGTCTGTCCGTCCGTCCGCATATAACAACGCAAAAACTACCCAACCGAATGGTGTGAAATTTAAGATATATTTTCTTTGCAGAATTTTGTCGAGGCATTTCAAATTTTATAAAAATCGAATCAAATATTTAGGAGATATTAATAAAAATATTTATTAATAAATTTGAATGTTTCTTAAAAATCGGTGCTTTCTTGTTATAGGAGCTTCCGAGGTTTAATCGTCAAGCGACAGAGATACTTATTTCATGACAGAAATTAATCTGCAGACGATATAATTCATTTCACAGAATAAAAAATCATCAAGATCTGAATAATTATATAACTAGCTATAGTACGAACCCACCTCATTTTTCACGTTTGACGTACAATTTCCAAATTGTTTTTACTCCGTAAGTCATTGCACGAATTATATCTTGAGAACGTATTCATGGATTGTTATGAAATTTTATTTAGATAATGAGCGCATATGTGTGTTTAAAATGATCGACTTTTAAATATTTACAATGATAAGATTTTTATTTATGACTATTTTTAATTATTAAAAAATGTAAAATTTTGAAATTTTTTTACAAAATATTTCTTTTTACATGGTTAATGAAATTATTTTGACTTAAGAGTAGGTCATTTTTAAAATACGTATATGCTTATTATCTATTTCAAATTTTATAACAATTCAGTCATACGTTCTCAAGATATCATGCGCGCAATGACTTACGGAGTAAAATAAATATCAACTTTACTTTCAACAATACTCAAATTCTGTAAAAGAGTAGTCAGTTTCGAATGGTCTTGTATCAAAAATCACAATCTGCTTAATCAGCAGTCAAAATTTCATGTTTATACACAAAAAAGTTTTGAAGATACACTAATTCACAGTTTGGAAGTTTTTGTTGATTTTCGGCGAGTTTAAAAGGTACAATTCCCCTTAAAACACAATAACGGAAAAACTCAGATTTAACTCCAAATTCTATTCGTCTATTACTATCATTTTATAACGTGAATTAGTTTATTTTCACTGCCTTTTACTAATTAATTAATAATTAATACTTTTAGGTGAATTGGTAATTATATAAATACGTAGCAGCTATAGTCGTCGTCTGGTCCGTCCGTCCGCATATAGCAGCGCAGAAACTACACATCCAAATGGTTTCAAATATGATTTATATAATTGCTGCAGACTTTTGTGGTGTCATTTCAAATTTTATGAAAATCGAATCAAAATATAACAAGTTGGAAATTGTACGTCAAACGTTACAAACGAGGTGCGTTCGTACGCACGTTTTAGAATTAAATTCATGATATCCCGTGCGTAGAACGGGTTAAACAGCTAGTTAAGTATATATTTTATGACACTGTTCATACAAATATCTTAACTAGTTATATAAATATTCAGATATATATGTATCAGCTAGTTATATAAATATTCAGATCTTTTCTGATTTTTAATTCTGTGAAATGAATTATATCGTCTGCAGATTAATTTCTGTCATAAAATAAGTATCTCGGTCGCTTGACGATTTAACATCCATCGGAAGCTCCTATAACAAAAAAGCACCGATTTAAAAAAAAAAATCAAATTTCTTAATAAATATTTTTATTAATATCTCCTAAAGTTTTGATTCGATTTTAATAAAATTTGAAATGTCTCGACAAAATTCTGCAAAGATAATATATTTTAAATTGCAAACCATTTGGTTGGGTAGTTTTTGCGTTGTTATATGCGGACGGACAGACAGACGGACGGACAGACAGACAGACGGACGGACAGACGGACGGACCAAACGACGACTATAGGTGCTACGTATTTATATAATTACGAACGCACCTAAAAAGATATTAATAAAAGTTTTATTCCTTCTATTAAATTTTATCGTAAGTAATCTATATAATATAAAAACGCAAGTCATGTGACTGAGGAAAGCAAATACATGGATTTGCCATGTAATAAATGGTAATACATGGACCATTTATTTTTTCATATGTCTAGCGGCCATTTTTCAACATTATTTTTTCGAATAAAATTGCATAAAAGTTACATTTTTAGAAAGATCGTTCAAAAAAAAAATTGTTTGCTTAAGACAGTAGATTCGTTCATTATAAGTCATAAAAATATCAATCCATGGAGGTACACATTCGCAAAGCAAGATCACTTTGGTTAATTTTCCAGCGCTATCTGTTGTAAAAAAAAAATATCGCATCTGTAAACGTGGCGTACGTAATAATACAAAAAAAGCATGCTTATTTCTTTCATAGCAGACGATATAATTCATTTCACTGAAATAATAAGGAAGATTTTTTTTTACATTGTGAAACTAGTTATAAAACGAACTCACCTCATATGTAACATTTTACGTACAATTTCCAACTTGTTAACACCTAGTGCAAACATTTAATATATTTATTTATACTTACTTAAAAATATACTTTTTAAAAAATATTAGAAAACGGAAGAAAAAAAAATCTATCAAATGTTTGCATCGAAATATTAACATTTTAGAAAACTTTATAATACTGAAGAACATTTAATAAGTGGAGGCACAATGAAACCAAAAGTGTTGTTTGAATGATATAATATATAAATAACTTAAACAAACAAAAAATATATAAAATCGCATAGAAAAATATTACAGATGACACCCTGTTAACCTGAAGTATACACTTCTGGTTCAGTATGAAGTGTATGTTGGTGTCGTATATTTTTTAAATTTTAAGTTACAAACATGAGATTGAATATAAATTATACAAAATGGTCTCACTCCTTTTAAGTTTTTTATTTTGGCAACAAATGTAAGTTGCAGGGAAATTTTTAATTTGGCACACAAATGCAATTGAATAGGTATCAAGCATTTGTTTCTAATGTTAAACACTTTCTGAAATCATAGTTTAAAATTTTCATTTAGGCTGCAATATAATCGAAACCATTCAATGGAAGCTATGTGAAAATGTGTGAGTCCCTGCACATGATGAAAAAGAGCAACATATCTGATTAACGAATTCATCCAAGAGACTTACAAGATTAACATTCAGTCGCAGTTATATTTTAATTGTTTCAGTATTTCGGATGTTATCGAAATGTTCGGAATGTTTCGGAGTGTTTTGCTGCTCTGTGTCTATGTAAACAAACTATTAAACCACATACATAATTATTTAAGTCAGTCAAGACATGTGCAATATCATTACACTGCCTCAATTAGATTTGAAGAGACTCAGTATTTCGAACGTTATTTGGATGATAAAGTTAGCATGCTTTTTTTTCTCTTGTGTATTCCTGTATACAAACCATAAAAGCTATTAATTTGTGCAACGCATTCAGTAGCAATACACTGTCCCAATTAGATTACACTTGGTTAAGTATTTCGGATATTTTCGTGAGGACACATGCTTTTAACACTTTCCAACAAAGTTGAAAAGTGTTTAAGAATTCGGTTTGTTTGTCTGTCGGTCTGTCTACCATCTGTCTATCTGTCCGTGCTCTATCTCGCATAAATATATTTGGATTGACATGCAATTGATACATGTTATTGAGGTTAACTATGACATGTTCGGTATTGAAAATGAACTTTGTAGTACTTATGGTATTTTTTACAGCGATACTCAAGTGTATTCCGTTACATTACGGTCTATGGGAAAATATTATTTGCGGTTTATTTTAATGATGTTACACAATTTCAAACACATTGAATTTGCCTTACTATGGCATATGGTGTGCATAGCACTTATAGTTCTTTTATAGGGACACTCAAAATAATTATCTTACATTAAGGTCTATAGAGAAAAATTGTTTGTAGTTTATTTTAATAATGTTTCACAATTTTAAACATATTGAAATGAATATATATAACTAAGATGCATTACAAGATACTTCATATGGAATACTGTGTGAATATCATTCATCGTTCGTTTACAGCCACAGACAAAAGAATTCGCCATTGTCTGTTAACAATAATTACTGGAATTGCGTTTTCAGTTGATGAACGCGTTTTTAAATTTAATACATTTTTTGTCTATTACGTGGTGTGTAAAAATTCTATTGATCATATACAGAACAGCACAAAAGTCCTCGAGTACATTTCGGTTTATTGAGGGAAATTCCAGAAGGGGAATTTTAAACTGTGCTTCGCGTTTCCTAACTGAACTTAAATTTAGCATGCTTAAATTTAGTACATATACAAATATATAGGTCATATACAGGGCTGCACAAAATAATTCGGATTTTTTCCGAATATTTTTGGTAATTCCTTAAATTGGGTTTTTAATATCTTATATGTTTTCCAAACTGTTTACTTAGATATCTGATGTCACATTATTAGACGATAATGCTTTGTAAAATTATTTTGGATTCGTTGGAAAGTGTTACATAATTTATACTTGACGCATGTTTTTTCGTTCTTTTTTTTGCTTTAGTGTGCCATTGTAAACGAACTACAAGAGAAACAAGCTTGTTAAACAAACTCATTCGAGATAGTGGTAAGATGAACACATTGTTCTAATTAGTTTCAAATTAGTTCAGTATTTCAAACATTATCGTAGTGGAAAGTTTTGCATTATACAGGGTGTTTCTAAATGAATATCGGGGTTTTGACGCTTTTTAGTATCTATTATAAAAAACTTAAAATTATACTTAATACATAAAATGAAAGAGCAACTCAAACAGTTTTACCTACAAGCTTACAAGTGTTCAATGTGAACACATTTCGTCACACGATACATATCAATTCGATAGCTCAGTTCTTCCCAAACGCCACTCTACGCTCACCCGATCTTGTGACGCCTTGTGATTTCTACCTGTTGGGGTTCATAAAGGATCGAGTGTATATGCCTCCACTACCAGCTGACCTACCCAACATAAGAAACAGGATTGAGGCAGCTGTTGCAACAATTACCCCACAAACACTAATTAACTCTTGGAAAGAACTGAGCTATCGACTTCATGTGTGCTGTGTGCTGTGTGGCGAAAGGTGTTCACATTGAACACTTGTAAGCTTGTTGGTAAAACTGTTTGAGTTGCTTTTTCATTTTATGTATTAATTATAATTTTAAGCTGTATGTAATAAATACTACCAAGCGTTAAAACTCCGACATTCATTTAGAAACACCCTGTATATAGATGGATAGATTGACATATATAAAAATGAAGTAATTACAATATGTCGATTTCTAAAGAAATTATCTTAAAACATATTTTCTATGATTCAAAGACAGTTCAAAAATTCTTATTTTATTTACTGCTTCAGTGAAGAAAAGAGAACATGAAAATTATTTAAGAATATGTACGAGTTATACCTTATTTAGAAATACGTATTTTATTTTCCCCAAGCAAAACATAAAATCAAATAAACATGTTTCTTCTTTCGAAAATATTTAATCAAAAGCTATTAAGAAGGTAGTTTAGAGTTTCTGAGCATTTATTGTCTTTCTTTTGTATAAAGTACAAAATGAAAATCTCTGAGCCTTTAGAATTCAATTAAATTACACTATGAAAAATACGAAAAAATATCTTCACAATATTTTAAAATTAAGCAATATATATATATTTAAAGTTAGCAGTAAATTTGCTTTAAACACGAATGTCATTAATTAAAAGAATGCACTCGTGATGAAAAAAAAATAAAACATCCAATTTTCACATTAAAATTAAATGTTTAATGCAAATAATAATTTTTCATAGAAAACGTGTCTTATATTTTATTTCAACTGTTTTCGCATAATCAATTAAATGAATGTAAAAATAAGAATTATTGCATTTACAAAATTTATGAGAGAATTTTTTTTATAAAAAATTGTACAAAAAAACAATTTAAAATCACAACTGAAGAAAGGGAAATATATGTAATTGTGAATTTATTTGTCCATTACTTTTGTTTTCTAGGATGAAGGAATTTCTTATTTCCTGGCTTTAATTATTAAACCGTATTATAAAAACAATTTACGATTTTTAGATTATACCTAGAAATTCGGAGAGATCAATTTTACCATTTTATTAAAATACGATGTCCGTCATTCAATACGTTCGTTTTATAGGATATGGATGTATTCATTATTTCCTGCCTTTTGCTAATTGAGTAAAATCAATTTTAAACACTGTTTCTGATACATAAATTATTCTGTAGAAATGCTTGGGAGGAGAAATTTGATTATTTGATTATTATGTGTGATATGACATTTATATACATGTTTCAGTTTTCTGAGGGCATAAAACACTGATCTATCATTTTTGTACTTACATGGTGTCCTTAAATGAACTGATTGATTTTAAAATTTAATAACTTCCAAACGAAATTCTTGCAGGAGAGTAATATATGATGTCAGGAGTTTTTTTTTTTTTTTTTTTTTTTTTTTTTTTTTTTTTTTACTGCGATTCCTTATTTTAGTTCGAATTACCAGCAATAGATGGCGCTGCAATTAATAGCCATCCAATCAAGACAAAAGCAGACATTACCCAGCATTGATGTGAAGGAAGACGGTTCAATTCATCGAGTGGGTCTCAGTCACCAATAAAAACTTATTCAGCTTCGGACTCTAAGAACTAAATTTTATTAGCGAATGAGACCCACTCCATGTATTAATCCTCCTCCCTTCGCATCAATGCTGGGTGAGTTTAGTGTTGGCCTGGATTGAACTCCTATCGGGCGCAGCGCCACCTATTGCTGGTAATTCGAACTAAAATCAGGAGTCGCAGTAAAAAAACTCCTGACACCTTACATAACTCTCCTTCAAGAAATTGTTAATATCTGTCACCATTTGGTAGTTAGTGAATTTTAAAATCAGTCAGTCCATATTAGCTGATTTTCATGCTATTATTTATTTGTGGTACTTGTGTTTTTATATTAAACAAGGCATTGTGATGAAAGGAATGTATTTAAGGATATCCGTTTGCAGTGGACTAATTTCTACATAATTAATTTCGATATAACTATTTTTTTCTAATATAAAATACTGTTTACGATTAAAATTTTGCAAGTACAAACCGCACGTTTTTTACTGTGTATAAAAGCGTATTCATGATTTTCGCATTAAAACACAAATATAATTGCTTGTTGGTCTCCTACTGCAGTTTAATTCATCTAGTTTTAATATTTTAAGAAATATGTGTTAGAAAAAATACTGAACTTTTATACATAAAATTTTGGTTATATATAGCAATAATTTGCTAAAAATGACTGAGAAGATGGTGAAATTTTTGATGTAACAATAGAGCCAGAAGGTGGGACTGAAACTAAAAAAAAAAAAAAAAAAAAAAAAAAAACACTGATACTGAAAATAGTAAAATAAATTAAAATCATCATTCACTGCAAAAAATGAGCTAAAGTAAATTCGTAAGAACTGCGGACATATTAACAGACCTTATAGTTTATTCTCGTATAAAAAACCATTCCAAACATAATATATGGCTGTATTCTAAGTATACTATCTCAAAAAAAGCTTTAAAAAAATCAGACGATTCGAGTTCGAGATCATACAATTTCGATATTTTTTTTAATATTTCTGTTGATGGAGGGAGTTTGGTAATAAAAAAAGCCAAAAATACAGCACATATATCTGTTAAAGTACATTAAGCTCACCTTTATCAAAAAAAGGGCTGAATTTCTCTACGAATTGTTTTGTATTATTCGTGAATGATTTCTAACAGTTTATTTACAGTTTATAATGAATAAATTGGAAAAAAACCTGAATAGATATTAAAAGTGTATACCGTCGAAAACGTACAATCGTGGACCACTGTTATTAAAGTCAAGGGCCCCAAAACTTAGAAAAACAAATTTATTTTTGATGACTCACCGGATGTTCATTTCTATTGCTAAAACAAAGTTCTTCCCAGATTTTTTTGAATGGCCATCAGTTGTTGCTGTAAGACCGTATTTTACTTGTACTGAATCTTCATTTTCTACTTTTTAATCTTAAAACCTGCCTTAACTTTGTAAGGATCGTATCGACTTGAAGATGGTGTCATTCGATCCAGAATTTATTTAAACATAACAAACGATACCCAACTTGAGCTACTTTAAAAGGTTGAGTACTCCCCCTCCCACCTGAGTTAAAATGCTTTCTTTTGATCTCCAAATCATTGTAAAACACCTTTATATTTTGGGGTCTCATAGGATATACATTTCTAGTGCCAAATCGAAATTCCTCCAAAATTTTCGTGAATAGCCACCAGTTGTCATCTATTACTCAATTATTAATATATTTTGATTGTACTATTTAACATCATTATCATAGCGAATTCTGGGCATATTTTAAATGGAATTCATTTCTATTTTTATCCCAGAACTGAAATGAACTGTCTCAAAATAATATCATATTATGCAATAAACAAAAAATATATATAGTAAAGCTTAAGGAATCTGAAATTGCATGGAACAAAATTCTATCTTAAACGTAAATATACATACAGGGTGTCCGGAAACGGTCAAATAACTCGAGAAATATACATAGGATTGAAAAACGGCAAAATGCATGTTCAATATATTTGAAAAATTTATTTAGGGATATGAAAGGGATTATTTAGGGATATGACCCCCCCCCAACTTTGCCCTGGAATATTTTAGAAATATTGAACATTTTAGAAATATGGCAACTTTGATATCTCTAAATAGATTTTTCAAAACTATTGAACATGCATTTTCCGTTTTTCAATACGATGTATATTTCTTGAGTTATTCGAGCGTTTCCAGACATTGCAATGGTAAAGATTCTCACAGCATTGCAATCGATTACAGCGGTATCTACAATGTTTCGAAGAAAATGTTCCATACAAATGTTATGTATTTTTCCCGTAGAATCCGAATCTGCAATAAAAAAGGGGGGGGTCATCATTTAAGATTTCAAAGTTGCCCCCCTTTCCCCCGGGGTGCAAAGTTGGGGGGGGGCAACGTTCATATCCCTAAATAGATTTTTCAAAAATATTGAACATGCATTTTGCCGTTTTTCAATCCGATGTATATTTCTCGAGTTATTTGACCGTATCCAAACTTTTCGGACACCCTGTGCATAGATATATATATATATATACGTGAACTTGACGAAATCAATTCCAGACTCTTGTATCTACAAATAAGGAAATGTCTCTAAAACGTAATTTTTTTCGGGTCTTATTCATTTTAGATGATTTCATTGTATCATAAAAACGATAGAATATTTTTCCTATTTCAGAGAATAAAAACGAAATAAAAAGGCTGACGTACACATAAATATTTAAAGAGCATTCAATATTTAAAGCAGTATAAAAAATTTACATTTGAATGACATCTCTAGTGCGTACTTTATATAAACAATGCACTATATCGGAAAATAAAAACCTAAAGTAGTTTAGAGATGCTTAAAACTTCAAATAGCTTTAAAGAGCACTCAATATTCCAGTAAGCTTCTTACTTTAATTCAAAGTAGGATCACGCTTAATATTCACAAGCATGTCTCTTTTTACATACTGTTTTTGATTATCCTTTAAAATACTATTTATTTAGATACAAACACGTCGAAATATTTATTATTTTATCAATAAGTATTCATTGGTAAGACACATTCTATATAAATATTTGCTTTTCAAAAGCGTTTTTGTTTCGTTTTGTCATTTTATTTTCTTTTATTATTTGAATATTTAAATAAAAAATATAATTGGAAAATACTTCAAAACCCCGTCCATTACGCAGTTTTATAAAATAATATTAGTGCGTTTTATCTCTGTAATTTGTACATATGTAGAAATTTCACGTGTCTGTCTGTGAGTTTCAGACAAAAAAAAACTATTTCTATGTTCATTAGACTATTTAGACGACGTCAAGTCAAACGAACACTATGTCGCAAGCAAAACAGTTGAAATTCCTTAGTGTAAGCTTTTTATTTCATTAATAATAACTACCGTTCATAATACCGATGACGTAAGGTTTTCTGTGAAAGGTTTATGGACTAATATAAAGATCTATGGATTTTCTTAGATACGACATCATAACTGGCTTTTAAAATTTTTTGCGATTAAATTCCAGAAGGTTTACAACACTGATAATTTGCATTTAATTATATCAATTATCAGTACAGAAAATAATGTGAAGTATTATTAGATCTTATAAATGTTACTATGTAAATTTTGTTATAATTTTTTATGTACCTATTTAGTTTAATTTTTTTGGTAAAAGTACGATGAAAGTAATTGTACCTAAGTTTGGAACTCGTTTAATAGAATATGCGTGACACATTATTTTCATAAAAGACATATTTGCTTGTGTAAAAGGTGGTAGTTCATTTAATTTATTATTTCTGTAACAGTTTTAGATAATCTAATTTTCTCCCAGCTTATATTCATAAGGAAATATTTATCGCGCGCAAATTATTCAGGAATGAAATTCGCTTCAATTAATTTACCCGATTAGTTATAAAGATTTCAGAATCACAATGAGATGAGAATTTGCTTTGTAAAATGTATAATTAAAAAAGTATTTAACTCTTTTTTTTAACACTAGCATTACCTTTTAGCATTACATAAAAAAAATCTGGGTGGGACATAGCTGACATATGGGCATCAATGATGTTATTCTTGTTGTGTATGGAAGATACAGGCATAAAATAAGCTTTAGGGAATTAATGCCACAGATGTTTAGGACGACCAAATTATTTAAATTTTATGGGTTTAGAAGTTTAGGGAACATAAGTGGTGTTTTCTAATTTTAAATTGTAAAAAAGGTCTATATATATATATATATATATATATATATATATATATCATATGCCTTTCAATACAATAACATATATGTGATAAGCGCTACAGCCGCTAACAACCCCACAAATTATGTATAGGTTTTAAGCAAAATTAAACCAAAACAAGATACTAAAACTACAAAGGCTGTGGCTTCGTCGGCAGTGGGTGTAATATAAAAATAACACTAGTTTACAGTACATCTGTTGCCGAAAAAAATTTAGCTGTTGCTGACTACATATGATATGCTATTTTCAAAAATATAATTAGAATATTCTAATCAGCTCTAGTTTCTGAGTTTCAATTATGTAGGTATTAAACAGAAAAAAACATGTATTTACTAAGAAAAACTTTACTAAAAAAATAATTAATCATTGAGTTCTAAAAAACTTCGTTTTAAAGCTCGTCTCCGATGTGTAGACTTTGGAAAATGACGTATCAGAGACCAACAATAGTCAGACATCATATTCGTATCCCAGAAACCCTGATAGTGCTCTTCCATGACGAGTAAGTCCTGATGCATACGCTCTCATTGCTCTTCGCTCATATCTCATAAATTTTCCGAAAACCTGTCCAAGTGACTATGGAGGAAGTGGAGTTTTATGCTCATATTGCACCCCATATTTTTTAATTGCAGCAGAAGGTCTTCTACAAGTTCAATATAATTTTCAGATTTTTTATTTCCGAGAAAATTCTGCATCACAGAGACGAAGCTGTCCAAGCCTTTAGTTCTAACTCAGTCATAGAATTTCTAAACTGAGTATCTTTCGTAAGTTGTCTGATTTGGAGGCCATCAATAATACCGGCTTTAATCTTTTCCATAGTGAGCTCAGGAAATTTTTGGCAAACGAAAGAAAATCAGTTCCCGTCTTTATCTAGTGATTTTACAAACTGTTTCATGATGCCCAGTTTTATATTTAATGGTGGAAGGATAATTTTGTCACGAGCTACTAATGAATTGTGGACTATATTGTGCTTTCCAGGCTCCATATTTTCTCTCAAGGGCCAGTTTTTTCTTACCCAATGCTCTTGTTTAGCTCTACTGTCCGAGAGACATATAAAACAGGGAAACTTGGTGTAACCACTTTGTTGACCGAGAAGAATGTTGACCATTTTTAAATCGACACAAATTTGCCACTTATGGTCATTGTATTTTATTTTGATCAAGCCTAGCGAAATGTTACAATATTCTTCCTTTATCTTTGTACTGTGGGAAATAGGTACCCCAGCGTATTTATTTCCATTTTGTAATAGCATACATTTTAGGCTACGTTTTGAGCTGCCAATGAATAAACGCCAGTCGTTTGGTTCGTATTGTTTCAAGCCCATTTTTATCAACAAGTTTTTGATATCTGAACAAAAGGTAATACCATTTTCTTCTGAAAAATAACGCCGTAATTCTGTATCCTTTTGACGATAAAAACTTCTTTAGTATCTGAGGAAAGCATTTTTTTTTCTTTTAGTCTTGATGTCAACAATTCTGAAGCTTGTTTAGATAGATTTAAATCTCATACAAGATCATCTAACTCATTTTGGGAAAAGCATTTTGGCTTATTTGACATACCTTCAAAATCAGCATCATTTTGTGATGAGCTTGGTAATTCAATGTCTTGTTCTAATGGTTCAGATATATTTTTAGGCTCTGAAGAGTCAGGTGAACGCTGCATTGGGCGTTGAACACAACTAGTACTTGGTTACTGCCTTTTAGTTTGATTTTTAGTGTTTAAACCGTTTACGTTCACGCTACAAAAATAACAGTCTTCGAGATGATTTCGTGGTTCTCGCCAAATAGTCGGTTTTCCAAATTTAAAGGCACTTCTGTTACCACTTTTCCATAATCTTAAATATTCCACACACGATTTACAAATACAACTGGGAGCCCAAGACTTCTCAGTTTTATCCAAGAGCATCCCAAAATACTCAAAATAGGTATTTTTCACCAACTCTGATATAACTTTTCTATAATTGTTAAACACATATTCTATGCATATATAGCAAAAATGATATGACTGTTTAAACAACGTCTCCTTGAACTACTCATGACGCAAAAACTTGATAAAGTAATCTTAACACAGTAAAATACGTCTGTTATCGATTAATATATATGATTAAGTGATAAAAATCAAAAACAAAGTAACTCGAGCGGCTCAAAAAAATTTCCGGTTAGATTTGACAAAAACAAGTCATAAGTGAACATTATCAACTACAGAATTCGCGGCAACAGACAAAAAGTTTAATTTTGTAAACTAGTGTAATAACAGCCATGTTACGGAACGTAAATTATGCAGGATAAAAAAAAAAAAATTTGGTTTGTGTACAAAATGATACTTATTTTCTACTGTATTTTAAATGTATCTGTTTTAATTAAAATATTTATGAAGTCTGTGGTGTAATGGTTAATGTGTTGTAGGATAAGGTGGGGAAGGGTTTGGAACATGCTTTCGAATGATTGAATTTAATTTATGCATTGCGACACTCTGGCCGAAACCCACTGCCACATTTTTCACTTTTTTATCCTGCATAATTTTCGTTCCGGAGCATGGCTGTTATTACTTTTATATTATACCCACTGCCGATGAGACCTCAGCTTTTTAGTTTCATTATCTTGTTTTGGATTGGGTTTGTTAAAAAAAATTTCTTTGATGTTTTGCTGTTTTTCACTTGTAATTAATGTTTAAATGTGGTGTGGAATTCTAGTTCTGCTAAAAATACTTGAATATTATGGTCTCTCTCTCTCTATGTATATATATATATATTTTATTTATTTATTTATTTATTTTTTTTGTGTGGCAAAATAAATTGTAAAATTTCATTGAAACTGTACGACACGTGCTTTATTGGGAATACCGCACCATAATACGGCAATTTGTTATTTTTTTTTATTATTATTTCAGAAAGATTTACAAACTTATTGGAATTGTTGAACAATTTTTTTTTATCTTCTTTCTTTTTTTTGCCACAAAAATCATGAATATTTTACTTGTCTTATTGCACAAACCATACTCTGCTTCGACAAATAGATAAATGCTTATGAATATTTCAAATACAAAGTATTTTATATTATTATGCCACTAAAATGTTGACTATTTAACAAATCTTATGTTTCGAACCGCACTCCAATAGTAAAATTTGTAATATATTATGATTTGTTGAAATGCAAATAATGTTAAGGGACGCCCTGCTTATAGTTATATTGATATGCATTTATATGGGGTATTTTCCGTAGAATTTCTATTTCCAATTTTCTATTTCATAAAATGTCAGCTAATCTGCTCAAAATTACCGTATATGTAGAAATATACCGCACTGCCTAAATCGAAGTAAAAGAACCTGCAAAATACAAGACTGTGTAAAGAATAAGAATTTAAAGAAAACTGCGTACAACGGATAATTTTAATGTTTCTTTTTTAGCTCTGAATCATGAGTTTCCCGCTGTTTTTCAAAATTTGTCTAACGTACCTGAGGTAAGATAAGTGTTTTACTAGCATTTTGTATGTCTTAACCTCTTCCTAAAGAGCATTAAATAAAGTAACACTTAAATATTTAAAAAATAAGATTATATTAATACACATTTTACAGAAATATTATTTAAAATTGAAGTATTTCTTATATCAAATTTATTAAGTTGTAAAATTTAAACGTTTAATGACTATCACATTATCAAGTTTCTTCATGGGACAGCCTTTGATAAATACTTCCCATTAAAAATAAAACAGAAAAAACGATATATCATGCGAATCTATCTTATCAGTTTTCATTCTTTAAATGATTATTGATCCATAAATGGCAGCCTGATACATTACTAGCATTAACTTGAGAAAAATTTTAAAAAAGTCGTTCGAAAGAATAAAACATCATTTTTATTTTGAACGAAAACCAGTGAAAAAAAATTAAAACGATAATCTTCCGACGGTTTTTCTGAAATAATTCTCTCATTAAATCTGAATTAATTTGAAAGTTATAAAAAGAAATTTCAATTTCCTTCCTGTGCCATCTAATGAACATTTAGATGATAAAAAATGATTATTGTTCATATCAGTTGTATTTGAAATTAATACTTATTACTTATTAGAGGTTAAAGCATTCGAAAAATATACTGAAAATATTTTATTATCATTTTCCATTCGACAAGCTTTTCATATTCGGAAAGGCTTGAATTTCTAAAGAAAAACATAAATGAACAATAATTTAGATCATGAAGCAATGATTTGAATTATTTTTGCATAACATTATTATATCTAAAAAAATATAAATATACATACTTTATAGACATACACGACATTTGGATCAATGGTGATATAATTCCCTTTAACTTTCACTAACTTCAATACATTACAAAATAATTTAAAAACTGACATAAAACAGATTTCACTGTAACATAATTCTTAATATTAAACTGTAAAACAGATACAAATATTCTTAAATTTATGTATACAAAACTTGAAAAAATTACTGAGTTTTTATTATTAAATTTTATTAAAAGTTTATGAGTATATTTTTTAATATTATCCCTTATAAAAATATCTTCTCATTTTAAATAAAAACAGTATAACTCACTAAATTACATTACCAATTCTTATTCGTTAATTGAGTATAAATCAATATTGTCTCGCCGATATTTTTTTGGTATTGATTTTCTAACATCCTTTATTAAAAGAAAAAATAATCGATTAAAATTTTAGCGAAAGACAGTCAAAAACAGACAAGAAAGACAGTTTTAAATTAATAAGCTTTTTGCCGTTGAATTAAATAGGTTTAGAAATTTGTTCAGGAATTATGTTGGTGAAAATTTGTAACTCCTAACTTTAAATTCACTGTCAATCGTGTAGATCTGTACGCATAACTATGATTACGGAATGAACTATGATTTTGAAATATTATATTTAATGTTTCCGGACATTGATTTCTGTTAACAACTTCATGGATAATAATTCATATTTTGTTTCAAAATTAATAAGAAATGATATATTCTTCTAATCTTTAATCAAGCCTTGTCAATTTTTAAGTGATTTGTTTATTAAGGTTAAATATTAATTTTATAAACAACATGTGCATTAATATAAAGAAATATTCATTCTGGTGAGAATAAATTCATACAAATTCATGTAAATACACACAAACACAAACACCACACATATACACATATACATATACATTTTTCTTTCATATGTATTCATATATGGAATGCTGATACACATATACAGAGTAAATAAAAGTGGATTGACGGATTTTAAAACTAAATAACAATGCAAAGTTCGTACCGATCGAAGTTTTCCTTTAATAGTGATAACGTTTGAAGTGATTTATTTAAAAAGCTATCTTGATGTGTTTTGATACTACAACATTATTTTGAGTAGTTATAAATCTTTGATAGATGGTGTTGCTCTACCTTAAACAGAGATTATGCTCAAAATAACCTTGAAATATAAAAACACAAATCATTGTTTTGTCATTGCAACAGCTAAACAGAATGAAGGATAAAATCTGAGTAAAGTTCGATCCATTTCTATACGTTCGCTTTAATATTCTGAACTTGTAAGTCAACGAAGTACCATCTATTGACGCAATTTAAAACTAAAATGAGAAAACTTCCTAAAAATTTGTCGTAAACATTTATCCAGTCGACCATTTTTCATTAAAAAAAACTATCTCCAATCTGTAACGCCAATTAAACAAATGGAAGAATGTTGTCATTGGAATATCAAAATAATTAAAAATACAAGAAATTCTGAAAAGCCCCACGCACCAAAGTGTCAACTATTAGTAAGTTTAAACAAGAAAAATATTACAATATATTAATCAAAACAGTAAAAAAAAAATCTTAAATATTGATTTATTTACATTATTTTTCTTAATTATCCTTCTTGGGTGGTGATATTTGTGACGTCAGTTAAACTGGTCTATTGCAGTAAATTGATCTATGCTTTTTCTCTTTTAATATCATGGCAACGCCGTTTAAGGACACAAATGTTATTTTAATTAAAAAAATAACTAATAAATCAGTAAAATATAATGAACAATAATTGTAATGTCGAATTGTAATGTCCAGTAAATGTCGAATTGAAAACCACTTGATGACATAAAAAAAATGTGTAATGTTTCTGACGTCTAGTGTATGGGATTGCATTTTTGGCGTTACATCCTATAGTTTGGCGATAATTTATTGTTATGAAAAGTGGTCGAGCGGATAATGGAGAAGTACCGATTTTTCTTACAAGAATTACTTCAAGAGCTCTCACCGTTTATTTGCTATTCAATATTATGCGAGCATATGTGTGTTTTCAGCGATTAGATGGCTATAATGATAAAATATAGCATAATTTACCGAATAAAATCAGTTATGCATAACTTGAATAGAATGTTATTCCTTATGCTATATTTTAAGATTATATATTTACCATAAATGTATCATATATTTTATCACTATTATATTTTATTATTACGAAATGTTATTCTTTATTAAGGTATCCGCACACCTTAGAAACGTCATTTTCGATGAAAATGTCTATTTTTCATTTTTGAAATAATATTAAAATCCGATTTTTTATCTATCGAATTCTGCTTTAATTGTGTCTGTATCTGAATTAAAACCCGAGTTACAGCCGTTTAAATTTACAGCTATTACATCTTGCCGAAGAATTTTACGAAAGGAAATATCGTTCTGCAAACCGGAAGTAAGCTGAAATGTATGTTTGTAATGTTTGTGCTGGTCTGGTATGGGTTTTGTCAAGGACTCACACATTTTAAGACATCACAGTTTTAATATTCAGCACAAACGACAAAAACAAATACACATACTTCGCAGAAGACACGCAAAACACAATAGAAAACACACAATAGAAGACACACAATAGAAACACAATAGAAGTACACACAAAGCACAATAGAAAAAAACAACAACATTTGGTCTCGGGACGAGATCCATTCTCAAAACTAACTACATGTCACAACTCAACTATTTCTACAGAGTTACAGATCCGCGAAAAGTTATTCGCTCTCTTCAGTTCAGTTAGGACTTGGCAAAATATCTGCCAAAAGTGGCAATAGCGCCATCTATACGTTGTTTCATTTAGGGAAAGGCAGTTATTTTGTTATAGCCTCCCCCTTTGGTTCCGAAGTCGTCCCGACGAAGAATCAGATACTTTAGGCGGTCGACCACGCTTCCGTAGCGGTTGCACGGGCAATTCATCAGCACCTCGATATGGTAAGTGCCTACCAAAATGTTAGGATTATTTGGATGAGCAATTTCATACGTTGTTAATGATTTTTGTGTTAAGATGGTATACGGACCATCACGGCGCGGCATGAATTCAGCACTCCGTTTCTGTTTACCGTTACTAAGTGGAGGTAAAGTCACCCACACCTGATCTCCAGGATTGTAATTTGAACCTGCTCTACCCTTCCTATCCGCATAGAATTTACGTTTATCTTGCTTTTCTTCAACTAGATCATGTACTCTAGATGAAAAGTTTGCGAAATTTTTAAGGTATGGGGTAATTTCAGGGACGAAATTATCGTTATTAATCATAGTTCTTAAATCATGCGTAACATCGTCGAGTGTACGCATCTCATGCGCAAATTGCAAATATGCGGCAGTTTGACCGGTAGTTTCACATTTTGCTGAATTCATTGCAAACCGAACAGCTAGTAAGCGCTCTTCCCAGGAGCTATGGTCGTCTCCTACGAAAATGGCAAATCGAGGTTTTAAATCGCGATTTTTACGCTCAACAGGGTTCACTTGAGGGTGGTAAACAGGTGTTAGACTTTGTTTAATGTCCAACAGATGACATAATTATTGCATGACATCGCTCACAAATTGGGGTCCATTATCATTAACTATTCTTCTGGGTAACGTAAAAATAACTCGTAAAACTCATAACGTAAAACTCATAACGTAAAAAAATTTTATTAAGGAGAGTTAATGCACATTCCCCAGCAGTAGACTGTGATAATGCAAACAGCTCCACCCACCGTATTGCACAATCCTCAACAATAAAAATCCATCGTTTTCCAGTTTTAGTTTCTGGAACAGGCCCAAACAAATCTATAGAGAGAGTTTCTAGCCTTTGAGCATAAATTGGAGTTTGCAGTAGTCCAGCGGGTTTTTGATTGGAGGCTTTATACCGGTTGCAATCAGGACAAGCTTTAACATAATCTGATATGAATTTTCTCATGCCGGTCCAGTAATATCTTTTAACAATTCGACGGAAAGTTCCTTCGGCGCCATAGTGGCCAGCGGTCGGAGCATCATGGTATTCTTTTAGGATTCTTTCACGGTCATGAGTTGGAACTACCAACTGAGCTTCTTCGACTTCAGAATCAGGGGCATATCGATACAGTACACCCTGATTCATTAGATAGCCTCTTTCAGTCCAATATATATTTAGAACTTTTAATGGGAAAGTCCACTATGACAGTATTCACTTCACAATTTGGGCGGGATAGCATATCCGCAACTACATTTGCTTTTCCTGAGATATACTCTATTTTTAGATTGTAGGCTTGTATCTGCAACGCCCATCTGGCCAATCTACCTGATGGAGATTTTAGGCTCATCAACCATTGGAGAGGTTGATGGTCCGAGGCTACGCTGATTTCAGAACTTTCAATATAGCCTCGAAATTTATTTAGAGCCCATACAACGGCTAAGGCTTCACGCTCTGTGGTAGAATAGTTTCGCTCAGCAGGATTAAGAAGTCTGCTGGCATACTCGACAGGATTTTCCTCAGATCCTTGGCCCTGGAGTAGAACTGCTTTAAGAGCATATGCACTGGCATCTGTTCGAAGAATGAATGGCTTTGTCATATCAGCTTGATGCAATAAAGGAGTGGTGACGAGGCATTGCTTTAGAGTGGCAAAAGCTTTTTCTTCTTAAGTTCCCCATTTCCACTGAACTTTCTTTTTAGTAAGATTACTTAGTGGACGTGAAATATCAGAAAAATGTTCGATAAATCTACGGTACCATGAACAAGTTCGTAAGAATGATTGCACCTGTTTTACAGTCTTTGGAGAGGGTATTTTCATAATGAATGCAACTTCAATACCTTTGCTTGTAATCCAATGTCCGAGATACTTGACTCGCGAACGAGCAAAGTAACATTTGTCACGGTTAGCATGAAGTTTAAACTTGGATAGTCTCTCAAACAATAATCTTAAATCGAAAAGATGTTGCTCAAAAGTCGATGACAGAACAATGATATCATCCAAGTATGTCAAAATTTTAACGTTGTTAAATCCATACCGGAATTTATCCATTATTCTCTGAAACGTTGCAGGAGCATTACGTAATCTAAAAGGCATTCTAACAAAGCGAAATGTTCCAAATGGACAAATGAAAGCTGTTTTATCTCTATCAGCGGCACTCACATTAATTTTATGGTAACCAGATTTCAGGTCAATGGTTGACATGTAAGCTGTAGGGGTAGCATCCTGTAATAAATCATCCAATCTGGGGAGTGGATAAGTATCCGGAGTCGTAATTGCATTCAGCTTTCGGTAATCTATGCATAGACGCATTTCACCATTAGGTTTTGGTACAAGAACAACAGGAGCTGCGTATGGGGATTCACATTCTTCAATAATACCGTTTTCTTGTTTTACTTCCAATTCTTTCTTTAGTAATTCTTTCTTCATAGGTGACATTCGATAGGGTGGACCAGCTACTGTTGCATGGTCCCCTGTAGGAATATGGTGTTCTATAAAAGGAGTGGGCTCTCCCCCTGGTTTGAACACCTCTTCATATTCTCGTAACAATTCGCTTAATTCTTCTCTTTGGTTTTCAGGTAGCTGATTCCCCTCTTCTTCACGTAACACGCATGAATTAAACTCGTTTGGTATTTTCTGCAGAAGCACTGGGTCATCATCAGAAGAAAAGTCATATATTTGATGAGGATAATCATTAAAATACCATTTTCGGTTCTTTATATCAAGGACAATTCCTGCTTTTTGTAAAAAGTCTATACCCAACAAAGTGCGATTTCATTTTGCTTTGGGCAAAACAATTAATTCAGTTTCAAAAGATTTTCCTTTATCTTGGATAGTTACTTCAGTGTATAGAACTTCACCATCAAGTTTACCATTAGCTAGAGTCATTGTTATCACTTTGGACTTAAAAGAAACTCCTCGGCCTTTTAATAAATTATACAAAGTTTCTCCAGCAATAGAATTAGTTGCACCTGTATCGGTACACGCTGTATCGTAAAATTCATTTATATGGACATCCAAGATGGGAAGGTGGGCAGAGTCTGCTACACAGGTATACAGTAGGGTGGAGCGCTCGTCTATGAAATTTTTTTTTCTCGAAATCAAAATGGGATGGTGTGGGAAAATTGCTCTATCATATCCTCATTCTGAATATAAAATATCTTTGAAAAATATTAATATTAAATACTGCCCCAAGGTCATTGAATATTGAGAAAAAACGTAAAAGCGCTCGCCTATGAAAAAAAAATTCACCAAATCAAAATGGGGTGGTGTGGGAAAGTTGCTTTATCATATCCTCATTCTAAATATAAAATATATTTGAAAAACATTAATATTAAATACTGCCCCAAGGTCATTGAATATTGAGAAAAAACGTAAAAATTGTGCATTTTTCCATTTTTTTCCTCAAATATACATACTATAAATAATAATTTATTTTAAAAGGATGATAATCGAATTATTATTATTATTATTATTATTATATATTTGTAGCAAAATTATGTAATATTTATATCAAATTTGCTTTTATCATACTAACTCAACGACTATACTTTTTTTTAAATATATGAAATTTGGGTAATTGTAATTGTTTTATATTTTTTACCTAACCTATGTAAGAAAATATAATTTCTAATTATTTTTAAAGAACTATTGTAATAAGGTAAAAATAATTTACTATTACAATTTACAAGCAATGAAGTTACCATTTTATAGTAGTCCATAGTGTTTTTTGGTTTCAAAAACTGGCATTTTTTTCAGAGACTCCAGACAAGTTTTAATGAACCCATCGTGTCTCAAAGGACCACAAACAGCTGAAGAAGCCTACGTAACAAGTTTCACACATCTGTCAGTGGCTTGATTGTAGCAAGGAAATAGTTTAATCTTAGGTAAGATTTCTCCATCTATTGCCTTTGGATTTAGGATACAATTTGTAAGAATATTATGATCTAATATTTAGTTAATGGTAGTTTTGTCACGGTCACTTCATACCAATTTATAAAATCGATATAGTCTTTGGCTTCAAAATTGATCTCAGGTAACTTGAACGTACGTAAAGAATTTCTTGACTTTCGAGATTTTATTATTCTGTGTAGTGCCAACACTCTTTACATTGTCCCTATCGTCAGCCAAAATGGCTATCAAAGTATTTTCCAGGTGACAAAAATAACCATTTCGTTGAATTACGGGATCTATCATTGTTTATAATTCCTTTGGTAAATATCGTGATAACATAACTGTTTGATGCAAATGCTTAGCTCCGTAATTGCATGATGGCTTAGTTTTAATTTGAAACCATATAGTTGAATAAACTCTTAGTATAAAATTTGTCAGAATTAACAAATTTTCAGACGGTTCACTTGAAGAAACGTATAGCCTAAGAATTCTCTTTGCCACTGTAAGCCACCTAGAATGCACAAATTTACCAGGATTTCTTTTATACAATTTTTCGGGACAAAATCCCGAAGAAATTGCTTCACATATCTCAAGTAAATAGAGTTGATCCATGCTTAAATCCTTTTTATTAATAATTTCTAGCAAAACACAGCTTATTGTCTTATAATGTACAAGAGGAAGAAGTTCACAATCTTTTAGAGGTTTGCCAGTAGATCCTGTAAAACTTTGAAGCCCATTTGTTGTACCGTCAAGATGCTAGAGCAAATGGCTCAAGTTAAACTCATTGGCATGTATTTGGCAAATGAGCCATTGAAGTGGTTTTCCTTCTTTTTCTTCTAGAAATCGCATGACACCTTCTTTGTAACCCGTTTTAACTGTAGTTCCATCACAGCCAATTGCAACAAGCTTACTGGTATCAATATTTTTTGTAGTTAATTTATTTTTTATTTCTTCACTTAAAATTAAAGCCTTTCCAGATTGTAACGAAAGGTGCAACAAATACTCAGAACCTGGCTCCTTTATTAAGCTTATAATGCTTGTAAATTGTAATAATAAATTGCTTTTTCTTGTCATTCTTCATCTTCAAGTATAATTTTAAAATATATATTTTTACGAAGTATAAAATATAACACAATTTTGTTGTTTTGATTACGCTTTACAATTACCCAATTTTTATACATTTTTCAAAATTTTGAAGTCATTGTGGCAGTATAAGACACCTGGATTTCATATAATTATTACATAGTTTCACTATAAGCGTATAATAATAATAATTTAAGAAGAATACATTAAAATTAATTTAATATTAATCATATTTGTGCATTTTATATGTTTACCAAGAAAATGGGAAAATGCACAACTTTTACAATTTTTCTCAATTCTCAATGACCTTGGGGCAGTATTTAATATTCATATTTTTCAAAGATATTTTATATTCAGAATGAGGTTCTGATAGAGCAACTTTCCCACCCCATCCAATTTTGATTTGAATAAAAAAAAATTCACTCCACCCTAGTATACAGATCTACGCTATTGAACTCTTTAGATTTTGTTTTAAGAGAGGAATTACACTTAGGACATTTCGAACGAATAATCCCGGGATTCCCACATCCATAACAAGTTACAGTTGCATGTTTGTCATTGTTTAACATATCGCGAGTTTATATATTTTGGGAAAGGGGTAGTATTTTTATAATTTCCAAAATTTTCGTTAGCTTCAGTTTTGGCTATTTGATTTTTAGAGAATTCCTGACCATTTGAAGTTTTCGGGAAAACATATTTCTGTGTTTCACGCGTTTTTGAATTACTTGCTGATTTTTGAGAATGTGGTTTGATATTTTCGTATATGTCAAGCTTTTCTGCCAACACGACAGGATCATTTAGTTTGTCCCAACCATCTAAATAATGATTTTTATATTCTGGTGGGCACTTTCTTTTAATCTGATCAGCAATTATAAGTTCTTTTAACTTTTAAAATGAATCAATTTCTAATTCCGATAACCAACCCTCAAAATAATTTCGAATTTCAAAGTAAAAATCTTTCCATGTAGAATTTTCTCTTTTCTGATTACGGGTGAACAATACCCTAAACCTCTCTGCTGTTAACCTAAATCTATTTAACAGTATGTCGCGAATATGTTCATAATTTTTAAACATTGTTTCAGGCTCTCTTGCTATAAGTTTAGCAATATCGTTTGGAAGAACACCAAGTAATTGTGAAACCCAGAAGTCTTTAGGGACACTTAGCAATTTCATCTCACGTTCAAACATTGTCAAAAACAACGACATATCATCTTTTTCGGGAATAAATATTGGTAGGATATTTTTAATATCTATGCGCATTTGATTCAAATCCAGTTGATTCTGTGGTACAGTTGTCGCGTTAAGGGTTTCAGCTTGTAGTTTAAGTTTTTCTAGTTCATACGCTCTCTCATCCGCGATACGCTTCTCCTCCAACTTTCGTTCTTCCGCGACACGCGTCTCATCTAACCTTCGTTCTTCTGCGCTTTCCTGTTTCTTTCTATCATTCACTATAGTAAGGAATGCCTTTTTCACAATTTGCTCATCATCTTTAAATAGAGCGCACTTTATAATTTTATCACGTAAGACCGCAATTGTATCATCTGTATCCGGAGCAATGTCTAATTCGATAGCTAAATTATACAAATCAATTTTTTTCCCTTTGCCAGAAACGTCATTTTTCTCAAAGCAGTTATTTCACTTATCTATATCCAGAATACTTTAATTACAAAATTATATGTAATTCTTGACCTAAAATCCCTAACAAAACAACTACCTTCCCTTTACAGGTAAATATATGCAGGTAAATATAAACATATAAATATATCAAACTTTTATAACCACTTGATAAAACATATAGGAAACAATTTAATAACATACTAAAATTTACTACCAATTAACCATGAGCTCATTTAAATCTCTATACGAAATATTAATATTCAGCCATTTACCAATTTAACTTACCGTATATAAAACTTTCAATTCAAACACAAGTATTACAGATAATCCGACTTTATCACCAATAAAGATAAAAGCAACATAATTTATAAATAAAATACTTACTTTACATCTTAAAAAATAATATGAGAAGTAATTATAGAAAGTTATTGAAATGATGTATTTTATACGCTATTTTATACAGCTAAATAAATAAAGATAAAATGTATTTTACTTAAAGAACATTTCATTAAAAAAAATGTATATAGTACCAAAGGAATAATATAAATCTTTTATGTCATTAATCTTTTGTAACTTACCAAAACTAATGAACAAAACAAAAAATATGTATACACCGTTTAAAGAAAGAAATAAAAACAAAACCGCTAAGCTCTGGATCCAGCAAAAAGAAATTCTTCCAAACTTTTAATAAACAAAATAAATAAATTAGAAATAGATGATCATCTCATAAAATATACAGAGAAGTTAAAAAAAAACGAAACGCGTAACTTTCAATCACTAAAACAGCAGCCAATAGATGTATATTTTCACAAGATCTTTTCTTTTTCTTTTCGAGGTCAAACTACATCACACTTGAAAACACTAAACTTTTAATGCTGAAAAAACAAAGAAGGCAGGTTGCGGTGATTTTCCACAGTATAGTTTCAAAATCAGAATGTTTTTTTTTTTCTTCTGGTGAATGAAAAAGAAGTCACGTGAATTTTCACAAAATTAGCTCAAAATTTCACAGCATAAATAAGAAAGAGGATGGTTCTAAATAATTTCACAGCACATATGGAATATTTGTTGAGTATACACGTTAGATTACGTAGACGATTCACAGATTATCGTGATGATAAATCGTTTTAAAACATCTTTCAAAACAAAACTAGGATGGGCGGGTAAAATGTAGAATGCATACGATTCCTTCACTTTAAAAGATTCGAAACCAGGATGGTTCACGATTTAGGACGATTTTTAGAAACCGGGGTGGTTTTCCTTTTTCACAGAAAAATTGAACAGTGGTGGTTCTTTCACTTTATACGTTGAAAATCCAAACGATTTTCTCTTCTTTTACGTTGGGCGCCATTGTAATGTTTGTGCTGGTCTGGTGTGGGTTTTGTCAAGGACTCACACATTTTAAGACATCACAGTTTTAATATTCAGCACAAACGACAAAAACAAATACACATACTTCGCAGAAGGCGCGTAAACACAAAACACAATACAAAAAAACAACAACATTTGGTCTCGGGAAGAGATCCATTCTCAAAACTAACTGCATGTCACAACTCAACTACTTCTACAGAGTTACAGACCCGCGAAAAGTTATACGCTCTCTTCAGTTCAGTTCGGACTTGGCAAAATATCTGCCAAAAGTGGCAATAGCGCTATCTATACGTTGTTTCATTTAGGGAAAGGCAGTTATTTTGTTATATGTTTACATTTGTCTTTTTCAAGATTTCGCATTTAAATTGGATTATGTGTTGAAGATTATAAATAGAGTATATAATTAAACCTTTAAAGAATAATAATTATTTTTATAGCAAGAACCGCGTTTAAAAGTTATTTTTAGATTTTTCTCAAAATGAAGTTTATCAGATTTTTACTGTACGCAAAACATTCTATAGCAAAAAAATAATTCATGAAATGCCTTGAATTTTTTTTTTACTTATTATACAAATGTTTTTTGAGGGAATGGGCTACAATCATGATTATATATTAATTAGTTTTATATTTACACTGGTATAAGTTAAAAAGTGCAAGACATTTTACGAATTTTTCATTACATTAGTACTTCAAGTGCCATAGGTTCTATGATAGAGTTGCTATTATAAAGAGGGTAGTCTATGTCCTAGAGAAAGTTATTCTCCTTATTATGCGATTTACAAAATGGCAATGCATTGATTTGATTTTGGTTTATCAAGTTTGGCAGAAATGTCAATTTTTCACATATTTTTTTACTATTTTTCACTTTAAAAATTTATTTCTGCTTAATTTCTAAAATGTTTATATATATTTTCTATGTTTTAACTTAAATGCCATTAGAAAAAATTGGTAAAAAGAGTGTCAAAAATTTAAAAAATTCACCTCCTAAGATGTGCGGATAACTTAATATCTTATTTATATTAATTTTACGATTTCAAATTTTATAACGTACAATTATATGCTTTTTTCCGTTAGTGCTTTTAAGAATTTCAGACATGCACGCATTTCTTCCATAATACTTTCAACATATCACCTAAATACATTTAACCTAAAGATAAAATAAAATAAATTTCAGTACTAATGGTTTTTAACATCTAAGGAACTAAGGAACAAATCCAATTAATAGGAAAGTTATCATAAAAAATTACATTTATCGATATCGACACCGAGGTTACATCAGGAAAATCAATAGCGAAAGGAAGAAATTGCATTTGGAGAATTTGTAAAATAATTTAGTTATTTATTATAACTATACATATTTAAGCACGTGTGTGGTCGTGGGCATTAATTGGTTATATAAACATAAAAACATAAATTTTGAAAAGTATACTTAATGAAAAATTTTGTTATGAATAATTTGAGAGAAATATATGTAGAAAGTAATAGCAATAGCTGTGTTGTGGGGATTAGTGGGTCTTAAAATTTTATTTTATATTCTTACCATATTAATTAATCTAGATCATAATTAAATTTGAAATTGTAATACAGAATTACGATAATAACACATAATTTGGAATTTAAAAGTAATTTAAGATAAAATGATCATTTAAATTAATTGTTTTTATTGCATTAGACGTAATACTGTCTTGTGCAGTCATATCGAATGCACTTGCATCGTTTCATATATTTTTGTGATTCTCTATGAAAATCTAATGTAAAAGGACAAATGATTTTATTTTCACTGACGCCGAAGGGGCGAGCAGTAGGTTGGAAAATTCAATAGGTATTGAAATGTTACAGTCCTGATTTTACGAAGCGGAAAATTACCCTGTCTTGGTGGCTACAGCCTCGGCCAATGGAGTGGTAATGGGACAGAGTTTGTGCTATCTAGAATCGTGGACCGCGTGTGTAACACCAATGAGTTAAGGGGCCTTTGTTTCACGCATCCCAAGTTAAGAGCCTACATCAGTCATGCGAAGAAACGCGCAAGCTAATGTTAAGTCTATGAAAAGGTTCTTGCGCGATTTCGCGTCGCATTTAATGTTTTTAAATGATTTTTTTGCGTAGGATAGCTGACGTCGATCTGCAATGTTGTCAGTTTTTACTTTTTTGATTTTGGTTAAAGTTTGTTTTATAAGCGGACATTTTAAATTTTGGAACCGGTTGGAACTGGTTCTGAAAATGAAAGTACCCTTATATATATAAAAAAAAACTGGAGCTAAAATCGAAAAAGTAAAAACTAACAACGATAGAGATCGACGTCAGCTATCCTATGCAAAAAAATCATTTAAAAATATTAAAATGCGAGCGCGAAATTGCGCAAGAACTTTCCCATAGACTTAACATTAGCTTGAGCGTTTTTTCGCGTGACTAGCGTAGGCTCTTAAGTTTTAAAATGAAGTTACAGCACGTATACAAGCTCTTCTCTCTGAGTCAATGTTATTCCAATTATAGAATGCGTAGACTTGGTCTCAATGGCCAAAATAACAGAAATAGTAAAGTAAAAAGGAAAATGTATACTCAACGAAGGAAAGGCCAAATGTTCACTGTGATGACGCATGCATGCCGAGCAGATGATAATATGCTAGACATCAACAATCGCCGAGTACAATTATAATATTTGTTCAAGTGTAATATTGAATGATATTTATTTAATGAATGTTGTTAAATACAGAGTTCCATGTTTTGTGTGGATTAGGGGTCTCGCAGTTTTATTTTATATTGGTATCTTATTAATTAATCTAGATCACTTTATAAATTTCCAGTCGTAATATTGAATTATGATAATAAGAAGTAATTTAAGATAACATGATTATTTAAAATAACTGTTTGTACAACAATAGTCTTAATACTGTCTTGCGCAGACAGATCGAATGCACTTAATTATTTATGATTGTGGATTTTTTAAAAATATTTTTTGTAAATAACATTTGTTAATTATTAATTTATTTTTTATTGTTTTGTTTAGAATCATGAGTTATTTTTATGGGCATATTGTACTGCATAGAATATTTTTAATGTTAATCACTTAAGGCAATTTTAAATTATTCATCCTCATATGGCTTCCTCGTAAATATTCACAAAGCTTTGTTTCTATTTTTTTTTTATAATGTTGAGGTTATCTTTTATTTACGTTAGATTTATAAGCTCTAAAACTTTATAAGCTCTAACCAGCTAAATACCATAAATAATAGCAGTAATAAAGTAGATAGTTGTTTGGGTGTAATATTATTTTTATGTTGTCATTTTTCTAATAGTGTCTTGATTTTGCCACAGCAAATACATTTATCATTGAGAAAAATCTTACCCGCTAGAATATATCAGTTTGCTGTGCAACCAGTTACGAAATGTTTCCATATTTGGAAGGCCAGTCTATCATGAATGGCTTCATCTGTTTATAGAACTTTCCCCTATACCTCTAAAAATAAGCAACATAAAACGATGTGTTATGCACTAAAGCAATCTCTGAACAAGTATCAAACAGTGCAGGTCCCATCAAAATCCATCCAGGAGAACATTTGTTTTAAAAATAATCTTTCTTATTCTGATTCACCTTATTAAAGAACTTTTCTTTATTTATCTATAACTAAGCAAAGTGGAACGATTTGTATAAAACCAAGTGTAATAATAAAAATTATTACTTAAAAAGTATCTAACAGTGGAAAATCCATCAAAATTCATTACATCTTGTTATAAAGGCTAATGTTTCACAATCGGGTTCACATGATGATAGAAATATCCTCTAAACTTCTATAACTAAACATTCTAGAGCAATGTGCTATGCACTAAAACTTGTCCCTATAAATTACCTAAGTAACAGTGTAAGTCACATCAAAATCCGTTGAGAAGTATTAAGTTGTCAATATTCAGAATGAAATACGAATTTTCATTTGATATACATATTATTGTGAAAATTACTTTACGCCATACAGACTTAAAAAATGAAAATGTATTTTTACAGTTTTGAATTGATTTTTTTCCAATCATACGTATTTAAATTCCGAATCCAATTTAGCCAATTGTCACATATTTGCTCAACAAGAATGATAACTTGAACTGAATGATGACTCTTTTCAATTTCTAAATAGAATCTTTTGAAATAATATAAAAAGTAGTTAATTCACCATTTTTATCGGCAAAAACTTAAAATCGATTTTCATCTTTACAATAATAAAATTTTTCTACAAGAAAAAGTATTATTCCTTTAGTTCAAAGAATTAGAAAAAAAACTACAGAAACATCTTTCAAAGGAAATGTAATAAAAAGAAACAGAGAGAGAGTAAAACTATTAAGGTTAGAAAGTGAATTTTAAGTTTATATTCCAGTTACATTAAATAACATTTAGGTTATTCTAATGAGCCTAATTCCAAAAAAAGGAATCTTAATGAACTTTGTCAGTGATACTTGCAAATGTTCCATGATTAATGCAAATTTAATTGTAGTTGAAGCGAAAAAAAAAGAAAAAAAATGTTCTAATCTCTTCGTGATAGCTTCTTATTTTTTTACATAATTAATCACACTTATTTTTTAAAAGTTAATAATTCTGAAAAATTATACTATTCTGAATTTTTTTTTAATGAAGTATAACATTAAATATGGAGTAGATTATCTGAAGTAAATTATATACATTCAATACATTTCAGATGCTTACTGTTTTTGAAAATTTTTGATCGAATAGATTCCAAAGAATTTCTTTAAACCCTTGTTTGTGTTATTTTCTTCTTTTTTCCTGCTTTTCACGTTTAAGTTTGACACAGAGTTCTCCACATACTTCCTAATTAGTATATGAAAAAAAATAAATATCATCCATTTTTTTACAATACTTATTTGTTTGTTGCTGTTTCATTGCACCGAGAGCTTTTAAACATTTTTTTAATTAGGCATTTTGAAGATGCAATAGTGTCAAAACAATTATTTTAGAAATTTTCATATATTTTGTTTGTTTTTTCAAACCACTACTCTCTTATGAGATGTAATCTTTCTAACTGGGCGAAAAAGTCCAAGATATTGGATTTTAGGCCAGATTTTTTTCCAGTTGGGAAGATTACAACTCATTTGATTTCTTTACTAATTAGAATAAATGTGGTAAAATTAATCTAGTGTAATCGCGTTTCCAGCGTTTACTGGAGTTCCCCTTACCTGTGTTTTATTCTGTTGTGCGGATTCAGGTATCAGACAATATGCTATGATCATTAAGGTTAAATGGTTGAACTTGTTCAGTCGTATTCGTTCGGGATTGCTCAGATGATAGACCAGTGGCAGCTTCAGCCAAGGGTACCCGTTTTCGGATCCTTGTCCGGACTTTTTCACCCAGTTAGGAAGATTACATATTTTATGATTTATTTACCAATTAGCATAATTGTGGTAAAATTAATATAGCACTACTTGTTCTCTTATTCGTCCCGTCAAATAACACTCTTTATCTATCAGTTTCTAAACTACACATCACACCTCCTGAATGGATATTTTAAAGAGAAAACAGATTTCAGAGAATATGATCCGTTTGTCTGTTTTCTGTTTATGTCAGTCGACAGAAATAGTAAAGATACCTGGCTTAATTTTGATTGAGAATTTTGTAGTTTGTACAGATTATAAAGTCTATTTTTTACAAAATATTTTTTGATTGCTCGTATCGTATTTGCCTGCTTCGCTTAAGTGGGAAAAACCGTTTTGAAAATGTGATAGTCTTATTTTAGAAATTTTGATATATATATTTTTTTTCCTACGCTTATTCCCTTATTCGTCTCGTCAAAGATCACAACCTTCTTTATGTAACAGTTTCCAAACTACACAACATTTCTCCTGAAAGGATATTTAAAAGATAGAACAGGATACTTTCTTAGAATATGATCCGTTTGTCTATTTTCTGTTTATGTATAGGATATATGGGTACACTGTTATTATGTATAAGCCATGAGTCACTGTACAAAATTTTATTAAACCGTAACAAAATATATAAATAACTCAACATAATAAAATAATAAACATAATTAATAAAATTGATGTAGAGAAGCTTCCCAGCAGCCTTTTGTAAAAGTCACGTTACACCAGTGACTGCCGTAGGCAAGTGAGTCGAAGGTATTTCGCTCAGTTCCCCGTCTGTCCCTATACTGGGCTAAACCCCGCTAAACAATCGCCAAATAGGAGAAGACTCTTTTGCTCCGCTGAATGAAATGGAAACTGTTTCAGCTTTCACTTTCGGCTAAGACAAATTAGCGTCGTCACATAACTCCATCGCCAATCTCACATAACCCGTGGGAGACGAAAACAGTCGCAGGAACGGGCTTTCTGTCTTCGTCCGACAGAAAAGCGGGTTTTAATCGATCAATATTTATGATAATTTCCTGGATACCAATGGAAACTACAAAATCTTTCTTCAATTGTTTTACGACTTTCAACGGACCTTCATTAGTCGGTTGCAAATATCTCTTAAAAGCTCTTTGCTCAAACACATGGGTGCAGTTCTTTTTTTCTTTTGAAACCATGCCTTAAAGTCTGACAATGTCTCAAAGCATGCATCATTTTCTGTAGTTTATCTATATAAATCGGGGTCTGACAAGGGATTATCTTCATACAACTGGTTTGGAAGCAATAAAGTTGTTCCATAAGACTTTTCAGCTGTAGATGCACCAAGGTCTTTACATACTGTAATCCGTAGACCTAGCAAAACCAGAGGAAGCCCTTCCAACCAATCCACTTTATAGCACATTAACGCTTGCTTTAAATGCCGATGAAGTCGCTCCAACAAATCCTTGAACTGGGGTCTATACGAAGCCGTCTTAGCTATACCAGAACATAGCATTATTGCCAGACTTTCAAAAAATATGAATTCAAATTTCTTACCCTTATCGCATGTTATCCTCTGAGCTGTACCAAAATGGGAAACCCACGTCTGATCAAAAGCTTGAGCAACAGTTTCAGTAGTCATATTTACAATAGGGACAGCATCTGGCCACAGAGTAAACCTATCAACCATAGTTAGACAATATCTGAATCTACGTACAAGAAGCAAAGGACCAATGATGTCTATAAGTATATGCGCAAAACTCTCATCTGGAAAAAGAAATCGCACCAAAGCAGACTTTGTATGCAGGTGTACCTTAGTCTTTGACAGTGTATACATGCCCTAACGCGCAGCAGCATCCTTATTTAGCCCTGACCAAATGAATTTCGAACACATCAGCTGCCTTCAAGCGTGTATTCCTGGATGCGACAATCCATGTATTAACTCAAATACCTTATATCTTATGATCCGGGGGATTAAAATATATTAACCTCACTAGAATTTTTGCAATACAATAATGTCTTAGCATCCGGCATTTGTACTTTAGCTAATTTTCCACGAAAGTCAGCCTTTTCGTCCATAATATCTTTTAGCTCCTCATTCTGTGCTCGTAACTTTTCCCTCAGCTCAAAATCTGCAAGTGACGAAAATTGAACCTCACAAACTCTCAATAATTTCCATTGCATATAAAATAATAATAATAATATATATATTTTTTTAACTTTTATTTGTTGGAAATCGTGAATAATTTTTAAACAGATATAATTATATGATTAAAATAACTTTGTCTTGTAACTTGTCTTTGTTTTATTAATAAACACCTGCATTAACCAATTAACGCCTACCGCTACCATATGGTACCGAATAGTTTGCAATCATTTTGCTATATGAGTACCAGTGTTTTTTAAGACAAATTTTTGCTTTATTTGATGACATAATTTCGTGATAAAATGAGATCAAAGTTGCTTTTCTGAAACCTTGGTACGAAATGCCATTTTTGTATTTTAAAGAAAAAAAATAATTCCGCCTTTTATGGGTTAATACACCTGCAATTTTATGACTTTTTTCTGTTTGCATTTAGCGTCACATATACGCTGGTTATTTTGATATAAAAATAGCTTATTTCAGATCGTATAATATAGTTATATTTACAAGAAAGTCATTATTTCGTAATGATTCGAAGGCACTCTACAACTTTGCAATTACCTTTTCTCCATATCTCATACTGTTTCCTACATAGGGACGTCAAAGCAGCAGCTCCTGACAGGCAGCGCTGCTAGCTACCGCGACCTTACAGCGCAGTGCATATTCATTTTACTATACCTATACGCAACGTTAATAATTGTATCGAACTTGGTTTACAAGTTATTTGAGGCGAAGCGCAATTAAGAATCAACTCTGCATATAAATGTCTAAGTGTTTTTACAATATTTTGCTTAAAAAACATTTTTTTGACGCAAATAATTTAGAAATCATACTTTTTTTTGTTTCACTTTAATTTGTTGGACAGTATGAATAGTTTCTTTACAGATTTGATTTACACTGTGAAAAATGACATGGCACTTTCAAATCTGAGTAATTCGATGTTTTCATTTTATTATGAAATTTTTTGTTTCAAATAGGACGACCCAGTGCTTTCAGTTCTGAAAAATCAGAAATACTCAGAATGTTGAAACACGCACATACTCAAAACTGAGCCCATAGAGGTCAGTTCATACTCATTTTTGAAACATAGACATGCTCAAACATGATTAGAATCAGTTTAAACTCATTTTTGAAGCATGAAAATACTCAAAAATGAGCACATAGAAGTCAGTTCATACTCATTTTTGAAACATGGACATACTCAAATAGGAGCACATGATGTTTTATTCTTGAGTGCGTGCATGTTTTCAGAAATGAGTGTATACATGTTTCAAACTTGAGTAATTTTAATTCGGAGCCATTTTCAATGTGCGACATACACAAATTTAAGTATTTTTCGCTCAGTTTTGAAAATTTCGTTTTTAGAGTGTAATAATATGATTTAATAAACTTCCTCACAATATAATTAATGTTTGATGGTTTAAGATAATATGAATAATTCTGAGAGTAAGCTATAAAAAGAAATGTTTAGAGCTGTAAAAACAAACTTTATTGTTGTATATTCAAATGTTTTAACATATTTCACTGAAACGAACAGGCTTTCGAATTTAAAATTTCCTTGTTTATGTTTGACAATATACTTTTTTATATTATACTTTTTTTGTCTGACTTATATATGGAGTTTATATTGGGTGAAGTATAAGAAGTATTCTAATCAGAATCTTACACTTGGCCCTATAATTACATAAAACAGTATTAAAAAAACTCTACTAGTAAACAATTGCGCTAGCAATTTTTAGGGGATGATAACATGGATCCAGCAAATATATATATATATATATATATATATATATATATATATGTATACATATTATTATTAATTAAGCGATATCTCTCATTAAGCGATATGGCTTCAATAATGTACTATTTCGGTTCAATAGCATAAAGTTATTTACTGAAAAATAGTTAAAATATTTTAAGATTCAAAACCATATTTTTTTTTTTAATTGTAAACTAAAAATATATACCTCCTTAAGTAATTTTGTAGTATTTTACAATATTTCTTGCAAAGATTGTGTTTTCATATACAGGGTGTCCATAATTAAACGACCCTACTTTAAAGTTGTCCACAGACGAAAATATTGGTCAGAAAGTTGTGAAATTTTGTGGAGAACATAATGAAGGGATGGGAATTTGTTTGAGCGAAGAAAAAATAGTTAAAAATTTCGCCACCAGAGGGCGTTTTCTGATGAATTACACATTTAGCATATATTTGCGATAGTTTACAAATTTTATTACAGCAAAAGATGTTCAACAAAACTTTTTTTATGACATGTTCTTAGCATTTCCCAAAACAAATTCCGGACGACTGTGGAACATGCTATCTTACGATTCCAGATGGTAGCTGAAAATGATGTCCGTCATTTGGAACATATGTTCTAATAAAATTTTTAAACTATCGTAAATGTATGCTAAATGTTATGCTAAATTATCGATAAAATTATCTATAAAAACGCCCTCTGGTGGCGAAATTTTGAACTATTTTTTTTTCGTTCAAACAAATTCCCATCTCTTTATTATGTTCTCCATAAAATTTCACAACTTTCTGACCAATAGTTTTGTCTGCAGACAACTTTAAAGTAGGGTCGTTTAATTATGGACACCCTGTATATTACGGAGAATGGTCGGTTACGCGGTACTAATTTATAAGAACCTAGACTACTTTGGAACCCGGCGATTTACAATGAAAAGTAGTTAATTAAACATGCGTATAAGAAATGAACACGAAATATATTTTCATAAAATTAAATTAATTAAATCCAAGCGTATAATTATAAAAGTATACTATTTTTAGAAGATGGTTCAAAAGTGTACACATATCCGCTTATAACGAGGCATGCATAGTTCCACAACTGAATGCTGTTCTGCTGTGATATACATAACTGATCTTTGAAAACATTTGTTTGGTTTTGTCGATATTTGTACAGGTGAATAACTTGTTCGAAACATGTACTTTTTTTTTTTTTTTGTGTGCATTTGATATGATGTTTACATATGTATTTGTGAATATATTCGGTTTTCAAATGTTGTTTTAATTTTATAACATTAATCATTTAAAAACATGATTTTTGTAAAAAAAAATGCCTACAACAGTACACAATGTTTTTTGTGTAATAGTAGGCGATTAACGTATCCAAAGGAAAAAAAAATATTTAAAAGAATAATAAACATTTCAAAATCACAATATTTTAAAAGAATTTCTTAGTACTCATATAAAGTATTTGACATATTTATTTCGGAATAATTTTATTAGAAATTTTCGAATACAAAGCAGATTTTCAAAGAGAGTGTAACAAATGAAACACCAGATTGAATATTCAGTTTGCGTAAATATCTTGTGTATAAAAGGAATGCATGGTATTCATATGATAATATATGCAGCAATGTGTAAAGTGCACTCAGTCTGATACGTGAATTCTGTAAATAAATCACGTGTCATTTGATTTCTTATATCCGTATAAAACTTGCGAAACTGTTTATGAAGGTTAATTCAACATAAAAAATTAAAAATTGAATGAAACTGACAAAGAAGGTTTAAATGTTCCTAAAAGAAAAAAAAATAATTAATTTTAAAAGTAACATAAAAGAATGAAATTTATTTTTACTTATGAAATACTGAATAAAATATATTTATAACAAAGGAAAATATTAAGTAACGCATATTGAATTTACTGTTTACATAAAATGTTTTCTATTGATATGTATGCAAAACAAAAAATAATTAAAATAATAATAGTATAACAAAAAATGTATTTAAAAATATAAATATAAGATGTCAATTTCAAGTTTTTGTACTTTCGTGTTAAAGCGTACACCATGGATGAATTTCCCAGCATGAAATATTTATGACCAAATCATAAAGCATATATGACACTATAATAATATATGATGTATATAATATTTCGTGTGGAATATGGCCCAGTTATAGTCATATATGACATGTGTATAAGATGTATATATGACATATCAGACGTTTATAATATGTATATAATGATGTATAGGTCACACATATCAGTGTTTGAACTATGTATATATACGTATTTATAAGTCAGATATAAGCTTTGCGATGATCTTGGCGAAATAATAGCAGCAACCGTGGAATAATCGTAATTGTGGGGTCCAACGAAAGAACAAAATTGTTTATTTATTTAATGATTTAAAATATTATATTTCTAAAAATTAAATAAGAATTACCATTTTTGCAATAGCTATTTTTTCCATTATTTTAGACCATTTAATATGCACATTTTCTTAACTTGTAATATACTTTATAAATGAAGTTTTAACGCTGATTTTCTTTAATAATATTTTTTCTTAAATTTAGAAATACGTAACTTCTCTTCTTTAATGCTACAACATTTAAGAAAACACTTTTGGTTGTCCTTTCAACAAATGATAAATGTTGTAATTATCGTCTTTTATAGAAAATAAGTTCTAGTATAACAAGATTAGATATCGTATGTCCATTTCGTTATATTTGTTGTAATATACCGCCACAAACAGATGGAAAAGTGTTTCTAACATTTCATAGCAATATATTTAATACTTTTTTGTGTCCCTTTATCAAGTGTCAGTGCTATACATTCAATTAATAAATTATATTGTACTTCTCAATAACATATTTTAACTTTCTCCAAATTTATGTAGTTTAAAGCTATGTTTATGTATTCCTACAAAAGACAAGTGAATAATATTACACATTATTTTGAAATCATTTTTGCTATCTATAGCAATAACATATACCAATTCTGCGGAAAACCCAAAATATTTATAAAAGATTAGCCAGTATGCAATCAGAGAACGATGAATGTAAATGTAAAAAAAATAAAATGTATTATTCCTAAACTCTTGAAAGTAGTGCACAATCTTTACAAAACGAGAATATAGCATAAATTTCTAATCATATGTACAAAAACTTCATAATTAAACAAACCACAGTGCTACAGAGTTATGAGTTAAATATTCTTACATTCTGAAAACCACAAGCTTGATCCAGAAATGAATTTGACTCAGACTAATAAATCCAATAAATTATCCAAAATATATACGGATGACTACAAACTTAAAATGTTGCAGTGGATTAATAATACGAACTGTGTAGATGAGAAAAAGAATCCGCTCGTTTTAGCCAATAAATGTAGTTGGTCTGATTATACGAAAGTTCTAGACAGAATTAATAAATTAGCGTTAATCTGAACAATTCTGTGTAGAGTCATTGATCATAAAGCAAGTACGCCAATAAGACCAATAGTAACAAAATATTGTTATATTAAAAACATATTACATTGAAAAAGGCCTTGTGATTTTATTGAAAAATATGTTACCGAGTTCCGATCATGTAATTAAATCAAAAAATGAATAAATTCAACATTAGAATGACATTCATTTTCCAGAAAAAAATATAAATGTCTGTCAAATGACACCAATATATCATTATAAGAATGAAGAACTACATTGACCGCATGGTGAATATTATTGAAAATATTAAAATCACATTAAAATGTGATATTCATCTTATATTTAATAATAATTATTTAACATTTGACAATAAAATTTATAAACAATTTAATGAAGTCCCGATAGGTTCTCCTATATCACGACTATTAGCCGAATTAATATTACGGACTCTAGAAGCTGATATAGATAATAAATTTGATTATACCCACTTACATGGCAGCTCAGATACATATACGATATCTTCCTCATATGGCAACATAAAGAAACATAACTTAATAACTCATGTCACAGATTAATAACCTTGATTCTAAAATCAAGTTTACTTTGGACGTTGAACACTCCTTTCTTTGAGTGTAATATTAATCAAACCCCACGATAGCATAGAACGTATTGCTTAATCAAAACCAATAGACAGTCAATCCACCATCCCACATAATGCTAAAGCGCTTTATTTTCCGAAAAGTTGCATCATTTAGACATTTTATTGAGATAGCCTTTACAGACTTTATCTCTGATGAGTTATCCAATGAAATACATAAAATACGTGATATTAAATAAATAACGGGTATAAAGAAAACAATATAAAAAGAATAATTTTTAGCATTAATAAGAAGAAAAGAAACTTCAATGAGGAAAATTTTCAGTTATTTCACTTACAATATTCTTCTAGGTTCTTTTAAAGACTGAAATATCAGCTTACAAATTCCATATATGTCTTATTGCAAAACCTTCCATAAAATGAAAATAAAACATACTTCTTTAAGAAAAATAGATCCAATAGAACCTGAGCAACTATTAGATGTATTTGAAATCCCGTTCACCAATGGAAATGTAAATTAAATATATAGGTATAACAAATGGAAAGTTTGAAACGAGGATGAAAGAACATATAGCAGACATCAAATACATAAATAAAACTACAGCTTTAGCCCGACAACATGACATAGAGCCTTTTATAGATCAATTTTAACTAGTCGGATGTGCCAGTCCTTAAACTTTCTTCTATTTCACTCAGGTTTCGCATACACTAAAAAGAATCAGCATTATATCAGCAAATTATATCAAGAACTAACTTATTCTGAAGTTTTATTAAATTCCGTGCATAACTTCTTGAGATATGACTATCACTAAAATCGTATAAATCCTGAAAAATGCAGCCTAGCAGCGCCAATGTTTCAGAGACTTACACTAAAACATACTCAACAACGACTTATGTCAAACTGAATCTAAGTTTCATGAAAATCCGTGCATTAGTTCTTGAGATATACTTATTATTAAAATCATGAAAAAGTAGCATAGCAGCGCCACCTGTTGGGCTATTTACACCAAAACGTAATCAGCATCTATTTATATCAATGTCTAACAGAATCTGAAGTTTGATGAAATTCTGTGCATTAGTTCTTGAGACATAGCTATCGTTAAAAACTTGAAAAAGTAGCATAGCAGCGCCACCTGTTGGTATATCTATACCAAAACGTAATTAACCTCTTTTTATGTCATGGTGTAACTGAATATGAAGTTTGATGAAAATCAGTGCATTAGTTCTTGAGAAAGAGCTATTGTGGAAATCGTGAAAAATTCAACAGAGCAGCGCTACCTGTTGGGCAATTTACACCAAAAACTAATCAGCATCAATTTATATCAGGGACTATCTCAGTCTAAAGTTGTATTAAATTCTATGCATTAGTTCTGGAGATAGAGTGCTCACAAAGTTTTTGTAATATACAGACAGACAGACAGACAGAGTCACATACTCACAGACAGACTTTCTCTAAAAGCAGTCAAATCGAATTCAGGACCTTCTAAAATGTATAAATCCGTCGAAAATCGGAAGTCGAAAATTGTCATGAATCTAATACTTTCTTATTGTAAGGCAGAAGAAAGTAAAAATAGATGAATATTTTATTCATCAAGATTATATCCCCATCAATAATCATGAGTCAATTGAAATCCTATATGTACAAAGAATACTGATGCAATGAATCAGCCTCTGTTTAGTTCCTAGAAATTGGTAAAATTTAATATTTAAATTCAAAACCGATAAGATAAAACAATTCACATTTACAGACGGGCAATTTTATTAAAGTGCAAGCTTTCCTTCTATCAATGATCTCGTGATTTTTACTTTCTTCTATCTTTACAAGAAGAAAGGAGTGGATTCATGAAAATTTTGAACTTCCTGTTTTCGACGATTTATACGTTTTAGAATATCTTGAACACGATTTGACTGTTTTTAAACTGTCTGTGACTCTGTTTGTTTGTCTGTATGTGACAAAAATTTTGTGAGCGCTCTATCTCAAGAACTAATGCACGAAATATAATAAAACTTTATATTCAGTTAGTCCCTGATATAAATTGGTGCTGATTAGTTTTTGGTGAAAATCGCCTCTATAGGTGATGCTACTATGCTGCATTTTTCGCGATTATCGGAATAGATATATTTCAAAAAACTTCCGATTCAGTTAGACTATGACATAAATAGACGCTGACTATGTTTTGGTGTAGATATCCCAACAGGTGACAATGCTACATCACTTTATTCACGATTTTTATGATTGCTATATCTCAAGAACTAATGCACGGAATTTCATCCAACTTCAGATTCTGTTATAGTTTGAGATAAATAGATGTTTATTACGATTTGGTTTAAATAGCCCTACAGGTGGCGCTGCCGTGCTAATTTATTTATTATTAGCTGACCCGCCGGGCGTTGCCCGAGCACGTGTAATAAACTCAAATCTTTTAAAAAACGAAACTCTGGCCAAGGTTTCCGATGGCTTCGACACCGTATATTGGGCACGCTCACACGCTCCGGAAATTTTTTTATTTCCCCCTTCCACCACCAGGGGAGCAACCTCTTTCGGAAAGAACCTCTGAGACAGGTTAACGTTGCCTACGGTACTGTATAATAGGCGTGCGACAAAATCGAGCTGGTTTCGAGAAGATGGGAGCATTATAAGCCGAGTTATTGAAATAAGGCACAGTTAGAGAAAATAATCATGAGTGAGGCGCAGGGTGAAGGAGATGTTCAAGTGTCCTACAGAAAATGACTAATTAGGGAGACTACGATGCATCTTTAAAAATTCGTTCGTTTGGTTAAGCTAGAAACTTAATTACAAATTTGGATTAAACTATTATTCGGAAATAGTAGTAGCATCTACTCATAAATTCAGTTTAATGTTATAAAGGGTGTCTATTAAGTTAATTATAATGTCTGGAATCACTTGCGTTCAAATCGGAAAGATAGTTGATGAGATATGGAAACGGTGCATAGTTGGGTAAAAATCTTGAAGTAGGGGTCGGGGGGAGGGAGAGGATGTTCAAGTGCCGTTTCAGCAAATGACTAATTAGGACAACCACTATGCATGTTTAAAAATTCGTTCGTTTGGTTAAGCGAGGAACTTAATTAGAAATTTGGCTTAAACTATTATTCAGAAATAGAAATAGTGGTAACCGCTACTCATAAATTTACTTTAATGTTATAGAAGGTTACTATTGAGTTAATTATAATGTTTGGAATCAGTTGCGTAGAAATCGGAAATATAGTTGCGGATATACGGAAACAGGGCATATTTAGAGGGAAAACTTTGAAGGAGGGACCGGGGGGGAGGGAGGGAGGGGATGTTCAAGTTCCCTTCAGCAAATGACTAATTAGAAGGATCACTATGCATCTTTAAAAATTCCTTCGTTTGGTTAAGCTAGAAACTTAATTACAAATTTGGCTTAAACTATTATTCAGAAATAGTGGTAAGCGCTACTCATAAATTTAGTTTAATGTTATAAAGGGTAACTATTAAGTTAATTATAATGTTTGGAATCACTTGCGTTCAAATCGGAAAGATAGATGCTGAGATTGGAAACGGGTCATAGTTGGGTAAAAAACCTTGAAGAAGGGTCGGGGGGGGGAGAGGATGTTCAAGTATCGTTTAGCAAATGACTAATTACGAGGATCACTATGCATGTTTAAAAATTCGTTCATTTGGTTAAGCTAGGAACTGAATTAGAAATTTGGCTTAAACTATTATTCAGAAATAGTGGTAACCACTACTCATAAATGTAATTGAGTTATATTAATGTTTGGAATCAGTTGCGTAGAAATCAGAAATATAGTTGCCGAGATACGGAAACAGGGCATAGTTCGAGGAAAACACTTTGAAGGAGGGACCGGGGGGGGAGGGGATGAGGGGATGTTTAAGTTCCCTTCAGCAAATGACTAATTAGGAGGATCACTATGCATCTTTAAAAATTCCTTCGTTTGGTTAAGCTAGAAACTTAATTACAAATTTGGCTTTAACTGTTATCCAGAAATAGTTGTAACCGCTACTCATAAATTTAGTTTAATGTTATAAAGGGTAACTATTAAGTTAATTATAATGTTTGGAATCACTGGCGTTGAAATCGGAAAGAAAGTTGCTGAGATATGGAAACGGGAAATAGTTAGAGAAAACTTTGAAGGAGGCCCCCGGAGGGGGGGGGATGTTCAAGTGACCTTCAGCAAATAACTAATTAGGAGGATCACTATACATCTTTAAAGATTGATTCATTTGGTTAAACTAGGAACTTAATTTGAAATTTGGCTTAGGCTATTATTCGGAAATACTGGTTATTGCTTTTTAGAAATACACCTTGAAGCAATAAATGCTGATTTTTATGATAATTTAGTAAAAATGGAACTAAATGGAGAAGTTGGGAACATTATTACTGAGATTTAAAATAGCGGTATTCTGTATATAAAACAACAATTAAACGCTACGGGTTAAAATTGTTAAATGTAATTAGACCCCTATCCCTCGCCATTCCCGCAAATATATAACAAATAATCTGTTAAATAAAGTTTTCTGTAATAATAGTCTCTATCATAATATGTATAGTGTTTTAAAAAAACCTTAAACCCAGATAATTATAATGAAGAAAAACGTGCCTGTAAATGTCTTAAACAGGTGGCGTTTATGTAATTTGCCGTGAGTAGATGGCGCTGCATTAGTTTGGCTATATGCAGGTAACTGCAATCAATGTTGGCACTGTTTCGTTATAAGTCCTTATCTATGCATCGTTACTCTGATTTATTTAATGTGTTTTGAGAATATATGATACACATCCAACCAACCGATGAAAAAAAAGCGTATTTTTAATGAGAGTTCTTTGTGCATTTTAATTAATATTTCAGAAAGTAATTAAAATATTAAAAATTCTGATGTAATGTTGCACCAGGAGAGGGTTTGGACTACCTAAATCTAAATTTCCAGCATTCTAGGTGGGCTAGATTTTCCTAGCTATCGCCAACAGACACACACACACACAGAGCGAAACTTTCTTTTATTAGTATAGATTATGATGATAACTATATCTCAAGAACTCATGCATGGATTTTCGTCAAACTTCAGATTCAGTTAGACGTTCACATTAGTTGTTGTTGATTAGGTTTTCGTGTAAATTTTCCAACAGGTGTCGCTGCTATGCTACATTTTGCAGGATTTACACGAGTTCAGCTATAGTCTTATCTCCAGAACTGATGCACGGATTTTAGTAAAATTTTAGATTCAGTTAGCCCTTGATATAAATTGATGCTGTTTCTTTTTAGTTTATGCGAAACCTGTGTGATATAGAAGAAAGTTTTGGGTTAGGCACTTCCGTCTAGTTTCTTTTGAGAAAATGGTTTGTTTTATCATTTTTGATCTTGAGAAAATCGCTTATTGTGTGTACGAAAATAGTAGACCTGTTTATTAAAAAAAAATTATAAGCCTTTAAGTGTGTTGTTATCAATTTTAGCATATATATTTTTATTTTTATTTACATTTCTTTTTTAAAAAAATTGTTCGAAAGTGATATAGTGCGTCTCAAAAGTATATGGATAGGCGATTTTTTGAAATAACATTTAAAAAAATAAAGAAATAATTACGAAAAAAATAATATGCATATAGTACCATAACATAAATTTATTTCAGCAAAGAAATAAAGTATAAATATTACAGATTTTTTATAACAAAATAAAAATAAAAATAGGCTGTCCCAAAAATATATGGACTTTTCGAATATTTTGCATTTAAATTCAAATTTTGTATCCATTCCTTTTAATTACCTTGAAAACTCTAACAGGCATGCTTCCAACTAGTGTTAGGAGTATGTGCGGCTGTAAAGAGAACCAACTCTGCTCTATTTAATGCTGTAATTCCTGAACAGTAGCAAACTGCCGACCATGGGCATACACATCTCGTGCAACTACTCCCCAACGGCTTTCAATTGGATTCAAGTCTGGGCTGATGGCTGGGCAGTCTATAACAGTCACTTGATTCTGTTTAAACCAAGCTGATGTTGAGTGGGAAGTGTGAATCGACGCATTGTCCTGTTGGAATTTCCAGTTTTTCTACCCTAAGATGTTTCCGATTGGAAGTAGATTGCTTTAAAGGGCATTTTGATAATCTTCAGAGCACTGTTGACCATTAAGAAAAACAATATCCGTAGCTCCGTTGAAACAGAATGCGCCCCACATCATTATGAACCCCCTCCTTTTTGTCTACTAAAGAACTCGCGAGGTTCTTTTCGTAAGTCGTGCCAATAGTATGCCCAGCCATCACGGCCATCCAAATTGATTTTTTTTCATCCCTAAAGAAAACACTTAACAATTCATCCGTTCAATGCATGTGTTTTTTAACCCAAAGAACTCGAGTCTTTCTATGGTGCACATTCAGCATAGGTTACAAATTCTGCGATAGTTATGATTTTCGCTTACCTGTATGCGACGGTGAACAGTAGATCTGGAAATAGGAAATGCCAAAGTCCTTGCAATTTCACGAACAGACTTCTTTTGAGTTGAAACTGCCCGCAAAATTTCTCTATCTTGTCTTAGAGATGTTTTTCTTGGTCGACCTGAACGCTTTTTTTCAATCATATTGTCATTTTTTGATAAAATTGCATAAATTACAGGTCTGCTACGCTTAATTTGTTTTGCAATATCAGAAACGTTAACATTTTGAGCCTTTAAAAGCCAAATTTTAGCAATATCAGCAGCAGAGAATTCAAAGTTGCGAGGCATTTTCCAACTGTTCGACAGTTGAAGAAAGAGCAGTGATTTTATATTTCGAAGAGGTTGCGTCATAAGTACAGAACGCAGAAAATGCAGATTTTTCCGATACGGCGGTAATAAAAGCAATTCGTTTTTTTACAAACAATCTGTGATATAAACATAACATTTCTGTATTGTAATAAACGTATGTTATGATTCCATATGCTAATTATTTTTTTCGTGATTATTGCTTTATTTTCTTAGCTGTTATTTCGAAAAATCGCCTGTCCATATAATTTTAAGACGCACCTTAGATCTAACGTGTAATCTGAACGAAATGTAATTTTACAGATCAGCGTACTTTTCAAAACCCCAAATGTCAACACACTGAAAAAAATGATACAACGTACAAAATAAAATTCGGAAACAGCCAAATAACGTTTTAACGGATAAAGAGATTTATAGAACAAGTTTTTATTAATATTACAAAACTATGTGTTGTCTATTAATAGCGACTCCAGCGTCAATTAGTGGAAGAACCTTTATTCAAAATTAATTTACAATATTAAAATTTAACAATATTTCAAATACGGCAATAAGTTTAGTTAATTTACTATTGTTTATTATTTAATTATTTACATTTGATTTATTTTTTAACTATTTAATTCACATTACATAGTTTGTAAATTTTTATTAGTTGAACTTATATACTCGAAAATATTTGTTTTAAAAGTTAGAATATGTTACATCTTCCTATACAGTTCGCTTATCATTCTTGACATTCCGACAGGTCGCAATGTCATTTGTAGCTCTTTGATTCGGTGTGGAAAAGATTCATATGTGTTATGTATGGCAGATCTGAAAGTTTGCTTTGGAGATATTTCACAAACTGCAATTAATTTCCCCAAAATGTTTTTAAAAATGACATTCTGCGTAATTATTTTAGATTTCATTTCATGAGAAATATGTAGATAGGTATTCAAATTCATTTTAACAGTGTATACAAGAGTTATAAATTTACATTATAAATGTGAAAAATTATGTGGGTAATTATGCAAACTTTTAGTACTTTGAAATTTTATTTTAACATTGTAAAGTCCCAGTATTTCAATAGTAACAAAATGTAATATTTAAAAAAATGTATACTGAGATATTTTGTAGTTATGTATAATGTCAGAATTTGTTATAGAAAGTAATAGACTTCGTAATTGTATTAATTAATAATACACAAATATATATTTTTTTATTATTGAAATTCTGGTGATAATTGAGGGGGTCGAGGCAAGAGTGTGCCAAGCCACATTTTTGAACTTCTGAGATATTTCAATTTGAAAATTTGATCAGATACTCAAATCAAGATATATAACATAAAGTTTTTTGGCCAATGCCTTAGTAACATTTGAGAGATTCTGAATAACAATATGGCATTTCTTTACTGATATTACTATTATATTTTTTTGTAAAATAGATATCTTCATTGGGGGCATAAACATCTGGGGCAAAAACGAAAACTGTCATATATGCTGCCACCAATTGTCTTTAGTAACAATTTATATGTTGGATATTATAATTTACAATATTAAGCAACATATTACAGTGTTAGATTTATTTCACCAAAAATGTGGCTTGGCACTTTCTTGCCCCGACCCCTTTAATTTCTTCTTTAATATTTTCTTAATATTTATACTACAGTGCGCGAAATAATTATAACCCTTTTGCTAATTTTCAGCAAACACAAAAAATATGGTTGCAATTTAATAGAGAAATAGGGAATATAAAAGGTTTTAGACTCTACATTATGTACAATGAACTTAAAAATCTCGTTTGTTCAAAGCATAGACTTATGCAGGCTTTGTACATGTTTAAATGATACATAAAGTGTGAAATAATTATGGCCTCCTTTAGCTTAATGCCCCCCTATATCAATTGTTGAAACAAGAAATCTTTAATATTTGTTCCAACCACCTTTAGCATTGTAGCAAGCTTCCATTCGACGTGGCAAGCTTACATATATATCTTGAATATATTTCATATCAGTAGATTAATCGGCTTCAGGAATAGCGGTTTTCAAATTATGTTTACACATAAAATCTAGGCTATTTGCTCAACCTTTTCTTGCCATTACGTACCAAACATTCTCTATTATATTCAAATCAGGCGATTTGGTTGACAAAAGTTTCAGCAGTTTCATTTTTTCCGACTTCAACCAAACTTGGATGTCTTTGCCACATGAATTATGCAATTGTTCTGCTGAAACAACCAATTTATTCCGGCCATTTGAAGTGCATTTCGAGGAAATTTGAGGCATTTCGAGGTAATCAGAACTGCTCTTTTTTCCATGTACGAATTCAATATTGCTTTTCTTTTTCCATTTTATTGCGCCCAATATTATTATCGAGCCCCCTCCTTGTTTTCTAGTGGAAAATACTAAAGGCTCTTTTTTATTTCCTTTCCAATAAGTCTGCATACCAAATCCAGATTAAACTTTTTCTCACTTTGAAAATATCATTTCCCCATTCAGTGATCAAATTTATATGGCTGAGAACAAATACTTTCCGATTAGAAGACACCATCAACTTTTTTCTGAAGTTTCCTCGAGCTAAGTCCAAATTTATTCAGCAACTGTTATGTTCGTCTAAGCAGTAACTTGCAAATTTAATTCATTTCGTAAGTTTCAAGCTGTTACAATTTTATTTGTTGATTTGCTCCTCCGAAAACGAACTTCCTTATTCGTACGGTCTATCCGTACAAAATTGTACTGTCATTACGTCCTGTGTTATGCAAGTATTTTTAAGTCGTGAAAATAACTTTTAATTTATCACTCTGCCTATTTAAAAAATATTAAAATTCTCATGCAATTTAATTGTTTTATTTCAATTTCACGCAATTTACTTTTATGATTAGTCAATTTGGATTAAGTAAGATAGCTATTAACTTTTATCCTTAATTTAGTTTAAGATATTAAAAATGTTCAAATTCTTTTAATTTACCATATTTAGGGATAAAATCAATTATCCGATTAAAATTTTAAAACACAGAACTTCATATATAACTTTTCATTACTCAACTATTATTTAGTACAGTATAAAGGGACTTTAAGCTTATTTCTGCCATAAATGTCTTAAATAGGAAAACGTTTCTGTCTTAAATAGGAAATGAATTTTCATGTATATGTGTTTTGTAACTGGAATAAGGAATAATTTTAATACTGAATGTAAAAAGACTAACCAAAATTAATTTATCGCTTCACCAAAAATGTATACGAGATTTGCACATATTTTGGAAATATTTTCTGAAATCAAAAATGTGGCGTTACTTCTTTATGCTTGAAAATGTATACACAATCTAATATAACTGTCTTTCATTTTGGATTCTTTCATTCAGTTACGTATCTTGCATGGGATATCATATAATATCAGAAATAGAAAGCATCTAAATCATATAACATCAGCTAACAGAAAATCTCTGAAATACATTTCACTTTGCTGATTCCGTATCTGTAAATCATTCCTGATTTGAAAGAGTAAAAATTATTTACAAATGGAAGTTTTCTTTAGATAAATTTCTCTTTAAAATCTGAAGACGAATAACATACTGTATCTAAAATTTAACGGAATTTTTAATGCTAAGGCTGAAATGAATACAAACAGTTTACTGTTTGATATTGCGTTGGTATTCTTCACGATAAAATGTATATTGTATGTGTTGAATAAACTTTAATCAGAAGTTTATAAGATTCATTATTATTTTTCATAAAATAGAGGAAGAGAGAACAAATCCATGAAACAAAAATATCTCAACGTACAATTTATCGGCGGTTCTTTGCATTTTTTAAAACAGGTGCATATTTTTTTTAAAAGAAAACTTTGGGAATGATTTTTGTTGTTTATTTTTTAGAGTCGGTATTGCTAATGCAATGTGTCGATAGAAATGTTTTTTATAAAATATCAATTTATAATGTTTTTTTTTCTTTAAATTGCAATATTTTTTTGAGAACTGCAATGTTTGTAAAAAGCCATTAAATATTTTTATACAAATCATTTTTAAGAGTGTACCTCTTAAATACAATCTCAACATAATTTATTAATAATAATAAGAAAAGTTTCAGTATATAATAATTTAATTTTGTCATTAAAAGAAGCTGACAAAAAGCGTAATATTACATTCAAGACGCAAAAAATTTCGTATAAAAGATTTCGATTCTCGAAAAAACAAACAACCAACAATAAATTGATATGCCGCTGAATAAAGACACCTGATTGGAATAACTGGTCTTTATAATGAAATGCCACATGGCGAGACATGGTTTCGACCAGTCTACGAAAGTGTTTTAAGAAATGACATGTTAAGCATATACTAGTAAATTCTCTAAATTAAATAAATAGTCTAATGTACGATGATGTACTTACACACGTTTTCAGGAGACTCACAATTGTGTTAAAAGTGATTTAATTCTGGGATTCTTGAGCGTAATTACAGCAAGGTTCGACTGAAATTTATTCGAATTAGGTGATTGACAGCTGAATCATTGGCAGGAACAGTCATTCAGAGACAATGTTTATTTTTTACTGGGGTAGAAGAAAAGCATAAATCGATGGAAATTAAAGGTCAGATTACAATCAATGCGCTAAGAGGCAGAGAAGCTGCCTTATCCGGGCCTCTATCTGTATAAGCATACTCTATTTTTGATAGTGTGTAACGAGAATGCCGCATTGACAAGATCTTTCTGAGATGGAATATCACATGTGGCGAGTATGTATTATTGTTTCTTAATCTAAAACGCCTAAAAAGTGAGTTTTTACATCCATATACGAATTGCAGCTTCCGCACATGCGTATGTGCCAAATATTGCATAGAAAAAATATCTCTTTTCATCGCTGAGCCGCCATGATCTTGTATATTTCCAACCTGGAATAATAGATATACGATTCAATGAATCTCACGCCGCCATATTCTTAGTCTATCGCCAGCACGAAGCAGTCGTATTAGTGACTCATCAATGTGCATTAACAATTGACTTATAGTGTGCATTGATTCTGGTGTCTTTTGCTTGTGAAACACCATTTGGTAGAGGGATAAATATAAAACTATCTGAGAGTTACATGTATAAGCCAGTTACTGGATAATCAGATTAGCTATTTTTTTTTTCTGAGAACGACACAGCTAAAGGTTAGACGTTCATGTTCATTCCCCCCCCCCATATCATTTATAGTTAACCAAAACAATAATCCTTTTCCAATATTCGTGTCACCTTACATAATCTTGATACTGTGGAACGAGAAAACTGCTTTTACAAACTCATTCTGAATGTATCATGCTGCAAGCCCCTCAATGGGAGTACTCTTTTCCTATGAAGTAACTTTCAATAGTTGTTTGGGCTGGCTTAATACATCCTACTACGTTTAATTTATAGCAAGGTCCACCCATTGCACAGTGGGGCAAAATCCCAAAAACCTGGCCAAAAGTCGAAAAATAAAGTTACTAATTCGGGAATTTTTATTATACAGTTGGATAGAATAATGTTTGGAGCGTCAGAATCTATATTTACAAATAGGTTTTCGCGTTTCCCTGACAACCTGCATTATTTCAAAAGTGATGCTTTTGCGAGTGTCATCTGAGGCACACAAAAAGCGCAAAACAACGCTTTTTTTAAACACGTGCTACATATTTCCATATAATCCGATTTTAATGATTTAAAATGGATTCACACGATAGTAATGTGTACATTATTTGGATGTGTTACAAAAATTGTTCTAAGCATATAAAAATTAATAATTTCATGATTATTTTTGATAATTTTTTTTAATAAATATATGATTTTTGTGCTTTCAAACATCAAAAAGTATAAAAGTTCCACGGTGTTCCGCAACGAAATTTAAGGAGATAATAGCCTGAACTATTATATAATAAATTATAAAAAAAACAGCTGCTAAAAACTGCCATTTTACGTTTCGTGCAGGTTTTTGCAACAGCAAGTAGTGTCACTTTATTAATCGCCTCAAAAAATATGAAATTGTAAAAAAAGGAGTGTGTATTTTAGAAATTTAGTTTATCGTCTGCGATGTTGTTGTCGTATGTTAAAGCTGAGTGCCAGCAATTCTTTGAGCAAAGTTATTTTTTCTGAAAATGGCAGCATTTTTGATTTGTTGACGTGCATTATTCTATTCTAAAAAATAATTTTGTAAACCAAGAGGGTTTAATTAAAGTGCGTGATACAGTTATCTTTTTTCTTCAATACGTGTTCGAATTAGTTTGAGTTCGTATTTTATTTAATATAAAGATTTTTATTTAATTAATATTAATTAACTAAATATTATATTCTTGAATATGTTAAAATAATGAGTTCGATTGTATCAGATTTAATTTAGTTTACAAAATCTACTGACATGGCTATGGGCAGTGGTGATAAAATTGGTTTATCACGGAAGGAAATTTTTCTCTTAGTGAGAAGTCACTTAAGTGATAGTATATCCGTGGTTTATGAAGATATCGAAAAATTTATGTCTGGTCGACTTGAATGTCATTTCACTCTGCCGAAAGACATCAAACCAGTTATTCGGAAGTTGATGACCAGTTTTCGTACTAAATGGCAAGAGGTTAGAAGGGTTGAGGACTTATTTTTTAAAAAATTTGAGAATTGGCTAAGCATGTTTGTTTCTTTCGAAGAAACCCAGCAGTTTGTAGAAGCGCAAAAAAAACTAAATCAGGTCGACCTTCTTTAGATTTTAACGCTGCCAGCGAAAGAACAAAACGAAGAAAAACTGAAGACATGCGGTCAGAATCAAGTATGGAGGAGTTATGTTTTGCCACGCAAATGAGTCTTCGAGCTTCTGGACAATTAGATGCTGCAAGCATTGTCAAGGATGTAACCACGGGGAGCCCGTTAAAAGCTCAGACATACAGAAGATCTACGTCATTCGTCCTAGAAAATACTCTTTCAGGTGATTATGCTCTTTCCCATGATTGAGCATAAATTATCGAGAAATCAGTATCAAGGGTTGAGAAGTATAAGTTTAGAAAATAATTGTAAAATGTATCCATCGTATAAAGTGGTGCAACAAGCTAAGCAAAAATGTTATCCCCATAAATCAGACATAACCATAACCGAAACTGCTGCCGAAGTGAAACTGCAATCTTTGCTAGATCATATTGCTGAGCATATTTTATTAATGCAAACAGACGTTCTTAAGAATCTGACGTCCGAGAATGTTAGTAATTTGAATTTGATTTGCAAGTGGGGATGTGATGGCACATCTGGTCAAAGTACTTTTAAACAAAAGTTTAGCGATGATGATGGTAGCAAATCAGATGAAAATATCTTTTTCACCTCTCTTGTGCCACTACAACTCGTAAGTGTTGCGAATAATGCAGAAATTGTTGTCTGGAAAAATCCGAGACCTTCATCTCCTCGATTTTGTAGGCCCATCAGAATACAATTTTTGCACGAAAATAAGGAGGTTACTGTCAATGAAACTGATTATATTAAAGATCAGGTGATTAAACTTATTCCTTTTAAAACAATCATTGATAGAAAAGAAATAGTCGTTAATTACAAACTAGCATTAACGATGATTGATGGTAAAGTTTGTAATGCCATTACTGGTAATTTGTCAACTCAGCGTTGCTACCTATGTCAGGCAACTTCAAAACAGTTTAATAACCTGGATGACATTCTCAAATTGAAACTAAATGAAGATCATTTGCAATTCGGGATATCCACATTACATGCCTATATAAGATGTTTTGAATGTTGCTTGCATCTGGCATACAAACTGGATGTAAAAAAGTGGCAAGCGCGTACTCCAGATGAGAAGAAGAAAACTGAAATTGCAAAACAAAATATACAAAAAGGATTTCGCTTACAATTAGGACTTATCGTCGATAAACCAAAGCCCGGATATGGAAGCACAAATGATGGCAATACAGCTCGTCGATTCTTTGAAAACGCAACTATTTCTGCTTCCATAACGGGCGTAGACGAAGATCTGATCAAACGATTCCACGTCATATTACAAGTAATTTCTTGTGGTCATGACATTCATTTGATCAATTTCGAGCACTATTGCTTACAAACAGCTCATAAATTCGTTGAACTATATCCCTGGTTCTATATGCCAACTTCAGTGCACAAACTACTTATTCATGGCAAAGAAATAATAGCTTCCTCATTATTACCAATTGGGCAAATGTCAGAAGACGCGCAAAAATCGTACAACAAATTGATCAAAAGGTACCGAGAAGATTTCTCGCGAAAATCCAGTAGGACTAAAACAATGGAAGATGTATTTTTACGGCTTTTAATATCATCAGACCCCTTCATTTCAAGCTTACGTAAATTACCACAGAAGAAATTAAGATCATTGTCCCTAGAGGCACAACAACTTCTAATACCGCCAACACGTTCGGTAAACTATTTCGACACCCCCCTTCTGAAGAATCTACTTATACTACAGATGATTCAGATGATGAAGTTTAGAATATCCTTTCGTTTTATTTTAATAATATAACAATTACATACTGTGATATTTTACTTTCCATAAATGTACTTAATTGTATTTCATAAACAAAAATTCATTGTTTAATTTTGATTAAAAATGTGTTAATTTCTTGAAAATTTCCTTGTAATGTTTAGTCTCAAAACGTTATATTGTATTTAAATCTAATTGTTTTTAACTTTTAATTTACTATATTAGATTCGCCATTTTTTTTACTTTTGAATCGTAATTAGCAACCTCAAAAGCACCCGTATACAAGATTTCATAAAAATTGAAAAAATATCAAAACATTTAAATTTTTAGTCCGCCATATTGGGTCCGCCATTTTGTTTTTTGGAATTTTAATTTTGGAATCATAATTAGCATCCTGAAAAATACCTGTGCACAAAGTTTCGTGCAATTTGAATAACATTTTCATATTTTGGCCAGCTTTTCGGGGTTTTGCCCCACTGTGCATTGGTAGGAATTACGCAAATTAACGCCTTTTTTCATAACATTGTCTATCTCTAATTCAATTGCCCTCCACTGTATAAAACGAATAACATCATTCTTTTAATTAAAATATTTAGTTTTCTTTTAATATTCTTATTAATTCCTGAAAAGTACTACAAATGATATTTCGAAGGATATAAAAACTTATGAAAAATAAAATTTGAAAATGGCTATGTTAGTGTAACAGCTTATGCATAAAATATGATGATTTCAACAAGAATGAATGCATATTTATATAGCGCAACAATTTATACATAATCTAACATAAACGTCTTTCAAATGTGAAAAATTATATTCAGTAATTTTTACAGCATCTGAGCGGATATAAAATGGAAACAAAAGTTTGCAGAATTTCTCTGAATTATATTTGACTTTGAAGATTCACAATATGTTTAATTTAAAGAAGAAAGAATAATTTACAGCTGAAACATATCTTGACTATAAACACTAAGTTTGCTCTCTTAATTCAGAAAACAAATAAAAATTTGTTTATTTATTTTAATGAAATTGTCTATGCTAAAGCTTAAAATCGGAACGAAAGTGAAAATAAAACACAGTTTCATATATGATAGAATTTTCGCCAATATTATTTACAATAAAACTTGATTAACTGTACAAGTTGATAAATTCGGATTTGAAATATTTTTTCATAAAATAGGGCATATGAATCAGACTGTTACATAACGTGACGGACAAATACTTTATTTCCCAAATATTATATTTAAAATGATTCTTTCTAGGCTCTTAAGTTTACAAATATTATACTGATTTCAAGAAATAGTGTTTTTTTTCGTTTTGTTTATCAGAGGCTAGATGTTACCCGAGACTTTGTTCACCTAACATTAAAAGAAGAAAAAAATGCACTAAATATGCAAAATATTTCACTCCCGATTATCAAAAACGTAAATAATTAACAAACTCTTTATCACATTTCATTGAATTTTTTTGCCAAATAATCGCGAAAACGAAACTGCATCCAATGGAAAATGGCGGACCAAATAAAATCGTGGAAATCGACGAATTTGGTAAAAACAAATGTCAGTGTTACTTGATAAACTAGTTTACTTTTAACACGTTTGTAAAAGTTTTTAACAGTCTTCCTTCAAAAATAATTAATGCAAGTAGTATATCGTTTTTCTTTAACTATCTTTGAATCTTCTTCTTTAAATCTTGTGAAAAGGGAGCAATAATTGTGTACCTAAATGCAAGGAGCTTAAATTTGCCTCCTTGGTTTAATCTATAGGTAAAACAAATCTATATTTCTAAATGAAAATATGTTTACAGACGATTTTTGTTCTCCAGAGTAAATTGATTCGTGAAGTTTGAACATGTGAAAATGAGTTTTTATTTTTCGAAACTTTTACTGAAATCAAGATTTTTTTTCACCATTTCTTCAAATAGAATCCGTTTTAATGAGAAAACGGCGTAAAATATATATATAATCAGTTTTATTTCTCCTTTTTTATCCATAAATTTGAAGTTATTTAGTTGCCATTTTTGGAGAAACTTCGTTAAAATGTATAAATAATAATAATAATAATAATAATTAGGAATTTAAATATTTTTTTTTTAATTCTGAGAGTTTATATGACATCTCCGGATTAGTAATAACCGGTGTTAAGTAAATCGCGTTGCGTTGGATAATATAACAGTAATTGCGAAATACAAACAGACAGTCAGATTTTAATGTGATAGATTTGTGTCATTTTTTCTTTTCCTAATAATCATGGTGTAATTTTTGACATAAAAATCTCATATCTATGTAACTGATATTCATGCTTAATAATCAGTATAGATAAATAAATATTTAAAAAATATTTTGTGAAACTCATCTAATTTACTATACTTACTGATCCGTGTATAATTAATGTATGGAATTGATGTACGCTTCTTTTAAAACATATTTGAAATCTTTCGTTTTATTTCAAATATTATGTCATTTTCTACTACTTCCCTCTACCTTTCTCCCCTTTTTAATGATATAATTCTTGTTAATTTTCTTTTCCTGCCAATCATGACGTGAGTTTTGGCAGAAAACTCGCATCTGTGTATGTAAAGTAACTGTTATTCAAGATTATTAATTAGTATCCATATTATCCATTATTTAATCCATATTTTCTCTTGAAATATCACTGCAATTCCTGTTCTTTTGAATTATTTTGAATTTTCATTTTTCACGTTGAAAATGTTCAATTGAAATATAATTGTTGGGGGAAATATTGTTTCAAATTTTTATTTGTTGTCAAAAAGAAAGAAAATAGTTAAATTTTCGAGAAAAACATATTTTTATTGATTCTTTATGGAAATAATAATATTTTGAATTATTTAGAAAAATATTTAAATAAAATAAATAACACCTAGCCTCTGTTCATTTCTGAGTTATAATTCATCTATGAACAAAGATACAGAGCCATTAAATCCTCTGTTTTGACATTTACGTCATCCAAACATTAACACACAATCGCATTTATAATATTATTGTGATTTCATCGAAAAAAAAAAATATTTTTTTCGTTTTAAATACAAAGTTTTAATGGGTTTTTGAATTGAAGCTTTTTTTTCCTAACTGCAATTTGCGTAACAAAAGCATGTAAAATACTATAAAAATATTTAGTATATAGTATTATATAAATAAATAGGAATAAGAATTTATTGTTGAATACAAGATAAAAAATGTCTTTAGAAAATGTATTGATTAACAGAAAAAAGAACAATATACATGGATTTCTGTCATTGCGGCTACAAACTACGAGGGATGATAGTTAACTTCCAGACAAACAAATTTTCAACGTAAGAGCCTGTAACGTAAATATTTATTTAAGTGCCGTTATAGTGAACTTTTAAATATTGCAGTTGTGATTAAAAATAGAAATTAACCCTGCACAATTTGTGCATCTGTTCTTTAAGTCAATATTCTTTGAGAAGAGAATCAAAAATAATAATAAAATGAATTGAACGGTCTTACTTGAGTGAAGAAATAGATGCAGACTATAAATGATGAATACTATAAGTTGGATCCATAAAATCTTTATTGTAATTCTTGAGGAAGGAGGAAGGATGAGATGAAAGCTGCACATCAAGTCTTTAAAAAGTACTGGCTCAAATTTCGTAAAATTAGAAGAATCTTTGAAATATACCTTCTGGCAGAATCCAATAAGAGATGTAGAATTAATGACGAATTAATTAAATTACCAGTTGATTTAAAACTTTTAAAATACTAAACTTAAAATTTACAACAGCATTTTTATAGAATAATTAAAAAACTGAAAACACGAAACTGATCTCCAAAGAATCAGCGCTACGGCTATTCTAGGATACGAGCGCCGGCACAGGCCAGCCTCAGATCAGACGACGTTTTGCATAAAATTTACAGCATCATTTTTATTAAAATTCTGTTTGAAAAATGCACTACATTATTATTTATACCTATAAAAGGGGTGCACAAATGTGACAGCAAGATTAATTTAAACTAATTTGTTGATTAGGAATTACGTGAAAAATCAAAAGAGCAAATCAGAAACAAATTAACATTTAATAATTAAAAGAACCATTCTAATTTGTATTTGAAAGACACGCCCCTTTCGCATGCAGCGCCAAAACAAAACAGCTCCCGAAAACACATGGAACAAGAGCGGCGGTGACGCATGCGCAAAAAGCAGGAGCGGAAAGCCGCTGAATGACGATGACGTCACAGCTCAGCGCCGATTGAACTAACTCAAAGCGCGAAGATGCCTCGCAGAGAAAACAACATCGTCGATTCGACGAACGCGAAGCACAATGAGGGGGGAGACGGCCTTGCCAAAAAAGCAATGTACAAGGTGCGCGACTGCCGATAAATAGCTTTTAAGGAATGGCAAATTAAACTGGAAAGGCTATAAAATAGAAATACGTTAAGCTGAAATATAAAATAATTAAAAAAAGATAAAACTGTGATATATATTTATCACAATACCCCCATTCACCGACAAAAATTTTGACTGACCAGAAAGAGAAAAAGGGTTAAAAACAGTAAAAGCCTTTTTCGACAAAGGGAAGACAAAATTTTTAAATGCCAAAGTAAAAATGACATAATTACATAAATTCAGAGCCATGAAAAGTAAATTAATTATTAATTAATGAAATTTGATGTGATGTGCAGCGACCAAAAAGAAAAAGAGAAAGAATATACATCATTTAGTACATTCAAAAATCTCATCAAAAATTATACAAAATGTATACAATATAACAGAGTATACAGGAGCCCCATTGCATTTTTTGTTTTAGCAAAGAATGGCATACCTTCCAATAATCTTGATCTCTAAACAAATATCATCATGTATATATAAAAAAGCTAATATTCAATTTAAATTAGCAATGAGATCATATCAAAATAGTTGCAACAGTAAAGCAACATAAAAAGAGTCGGTAATTTCTTTCTTATCCGACTTGTCTAGACATAAATATTTAAATTATAATAAGTTGCAATTTTAAAGCAACAAAAAGTCAAGAATACTTTAAATTCTGACTGATGCCTAGGACTTTTAAAAATATAGAGCATATAAATTAACTCTTAAATAACATAAATGTGCGCAAAAACAATCCATTGTAAGGATTTAAATTCACTTAAAGACCTAAGTATGTACTTTTTCTTAGTCATACATATTGCATTAGTAATAATTCAAATCATATAAAATTAAGTATTTAACATAATGCACATAATACTGATATCAACAAGTATATAATAGTGCATAAGAATTATTACCCAAAATTTATATGAAAATTGTATAAAATTATGTTGCAACAAAATTTAAATTCATTTGTCATAAATAATAGTAATTCGTCAAAATAGTTGGATTTAGTAACAACTTTTCAATATATAACAAATAATGAATAAGTTTTAACCAACAATAAATGACACATTTCTTCAGTAATACTTCATACTTAATGTACTTGCAAGTACTCAATAAAAATTTCCGCAAATATTCAATAGAAATATTTTTCATGAAATATACTCAATAAAACTCTTTCTGAAATATTCAACAAAATTCTTTCAAATATACTCAATTCATTTTTCTTATAATACTCAATAAATTTTCTCTTCATACACAATAAATTTTCTTTTTAATATACCATGGTTTTTTTTTTTTTTTCAAAAATGAGAAAAAAGCGAGAAAAGGTGATGAGGATCCTCAAAAGAAAAAAAAAAAAAAAAAAAAAATTAACCATTAACTTTGATAAAGAAAGACAAGTTAAAAACAAATGACACATTTTATGAGAATTATGAAAACAAACACAGTGCACCGTTATGTAAAGCATGTTATCATAAATTTATATAACATTAATGAAAAGGATAATATATCCTATAGAAAAATCAGCTATTGACAATAAATGAATTATTTGGGTGGTATTTACAAAACTTACCAAAAGTGTTAATAGCCTCCCTTCGGTCATGAGACCATTATCAAATCAGTAAATCAAATAAATATAAACTATTAATATGTATTCATTACAATTCACAAAACACTAATAGCCCCCTTATAAACCATCAGTAGATCTGCAAACTGAACAAACACCAAAACTTACAAGACTGTCAAAGGCGGTCTCCAGAACCGATGACGAATCTGTAAATCAAATAAGCATAAAACATAATATAAATTCATCAAAACTTACAAAAATGCTAATAGCGCTTTTCCCGTTAAACCATTAGCAATTATGTAAACTAGATAAAAACATACCACATTCTTGCTAAAACTATTGTAAAGAAACAGATGAATATTGCTAATAAAATGCTTGAAGGAAAAAAAAATTGTTTGTTTACAGATGAAGGATATAAACGTTCTGCTTTTACATAACAAATGATCAGATGTAATACCTTTAAAAGTTCTAAATTCAGTTTTTGATTTTAAAAAGATTACACTGAGAAAAAATGTACTAACTTGCTGAAAAGTTTGCAAGTTAAGTGGCACACTGGTTGGTTGATTGACATTATGGCAGTGTAGCAGCAAATTGGCCCTTTTTTTTTTTGCCTGATACACACACCACTAAAATAAAATTGAAGACTTTATCAGGAGATTTTAGCACTAAACAATGATGAGCATTTGGAGACACATCACGTAAGAGCATTTGAAGACACAGCAGGTAAGAGCATTTGAAGACACATCAGGTAATTAGCAGAGACTAAATCATGAACTGTGGTTCCATGATGTTGAGGAATAATATGACGAAGTGACACTTAGAATAAAATGACACAATGAGCACAAGACTCTTGTTAAGAGGCGCTGGAAAGTCTAAGTTGCCTATATACATTTTTTTGTATTAGGTGTATTCAAGCAGGCAGAAATTGCAGATTTGAACACTACTTGCACACTTTAGAGACAAAATTTGGATTGGTGACATTTGAGAAAGTCACAAAGACTATAAAAGCACTTTAGATTCTTAGAAAAAAATAATATTCACCAAAATCATTTCACAAGTGGTAAAATATTTCTTTATAATGCGCTGGAAAGTTCTAAGAATATGTATTGCTTTGCATGTAAATTTGCAATATAATTTAATGCAACAAAAAATTTTCTTCATTTATAAATTTTCTTCATTTATAAAATAATTTTCTTCATTTATAAAATAATTTTCTTCATTTATAAAATAATTTTCTTTAAGTGAGGCATATGGTAAAAATGATTTAGAAAACATTGGGTTATGAAATAATACTAGAATAACAAGGCACTATAATTTAAGCATACTAAAAAATTTTCAAATAATCATAATAATTTTTCCAAATTTGAGAAGTTCCATTTGAAGAAGCAGCAATTTCTGTAAATGCTGTAAAACTGAACTTTAAAATAAATGACAGTACACTTCCATAATCGAGTCTTGCAACAGAGGGTAGAAAAAGATAGAAAACTATTGCAAATAGGCACAACTATAAACTTATAATACTTTAGATCCATAAAAATGAGTAACATTGATGAGGGAGAAACAAGTTCTACAAGATGAAGAGGACTGACGAGGAGCAATCACACGGATATATTTGCCATATATGAATGGCGACCATCAACAGTCACTTCAACTCGCAAAAGAGTAAGTAATTATTGCACTATCAGGAACCATCATATTTGCAGACAGCAGAGAAAATCAGCCAACAATGGATATAACACATTCTGAAGATTTTTCCACCAGGTAAGCAAAGTCAGATGATAATAATAATCAGTTTATTGAAGTTGTTAGTATATATTCAGATTGTAGAATGTTAAAAATGTAGCATGAGTAGACATTAACTATTTCAGGAACAAGAATATGCAACAGTTAGATAATGGCTATAACTTCTCAAAAAAGAAAAAAATAATAATACCAGTCTCCTTTTTGTGATTATGTATGAGAATTTCAATAAAAAGATGCAGATGCTGTGTAATATAAAATTTATATTAGGATGAAGCAACAATTCCTTGAAATTAAAAAAAAAACAGAGTTCTCAAAATGTAGAACAGAAAATGCAAAATTATTGTGTAATATTTTCAAAATATAAATAAAGTTCTTGAATTTTAATTTCTAGAAAGAACACAGACTGCTTGCACATCATAATCATACTAAATATTTGTAGAAAAATGGCGAGAGTGAATGAACTTGTAGTGTTATTGCAATAAGTAATTTAACTTTTGTAGAAGCAACCAAGAACTCAAAAAAAAATTATGTATGATAAAACAACTACAAAATCACATGACAACTTGAGCTTCTATGAAGGCATTTCATACACAGAATAAGTGCAGCAAAATTAGTAACATGATGAGAACATAGCTTCAATAAATTTAATTCCAATAAAATTTGCTTCAATAAAATTTTTAATATTCATAAAATATATCAATTTCTTTAAAAGTGCCAATAAATTACCAAAAATTAACCCAAAACAAGAATAAGAACAACCATAGCCTCTTTAAATTTTGTTCTCAAAATTTAGAACAAGAACGTTGAGCTGAAATATAAAATAATTAAAAAATGATAAAACTGTGATATATCTTTATCACAAAGCCTACATCAGTAATGCGAAAAAACGCACAAGCGAATGTTAAGTCTAACGGAAGGTTCTTGGCAGATTTATCGCTCGCAAATTAATACTTTTAAATGAAGTTTTTGCATAGGATAGCTGATGTCGATCTGTAACGTTGTTAGTTTTTACTTTTTCAATTACAGGTACTTTAAATAAGGGTACATTCAGATTCAGAACCGGTTCCAGCTGGTTCCAAAATTGAAAATGAAGGGAACACCGGTCACTCAGACCAGGACATCAATTCCTGCTAACCTATAAAATTGAATCACATAAGGAGAGTGGACTAATTACAGTTTGTAATATTTCAAATTCTTTATTTATACAAAAATACACACTAAACTATACATAATGAGAAAAATTCACAATTTTAAAGAAATACAAAAAGGGAAACATCGATCGTTCCGAGAGACCTGTGTTCCGTGCAGAGGGTTAATGAATATTTTTATTTGTGTTAATATTTTTAAATATACTATACTTATAGAAAAGTATGCATGACGAATGCTCATTGTTAAATTAAAATTACAAGACCTGCTGACGGTGCCTATGTATATCGCCGTACTTGCAACCTGTTTGGTGAAAAGTGGTGAAGATTCCCGATACTTCTAAGCGTTCTTCTGACTTCAAGTCAGGTGCAGTATTCCATAGCCCTATTGTAATATAATTCCCCCATTTTATGCAAACGTTCTTGCGTATATACATAATACTTACGTCATTGCCGTACATGTTTTTTGACAATTTCAGGCATTAATTATTTTTAAATGAATGAAACACACATTTGGTCTAAATCTAGATTTAAAATGGCTTTTTAAGAACAGATATTTTGAATGTTTTTAAATCTTGCATTTATCAAAATTTAAAACACGAGCCTCACATGAGTTTTATAAGGACCAAAAACTCACAGTTAATAAATCGTCTCATAACATTTTAAACTTTCCATAAATTAAAAATGCAGTAAGTAACAATACCTTTCTCATCATGATATAACACAGATCCGAGAGCTGAAATATTTTAAGATGTTTTCTATCATTCAGAAAGGCGGATATTCCAACGGCATTTTTGAAACAAAAATTATATGTGATAAAAGAGGAAAAATAAAATATGCATAGTTCCTCGAAAATTGTTTTAAAATATATTTTCATCCAAAGTTATCCTGCAAGACAGGGGTAAAGACGTTTCTTTTCAGGCTATTAAGCTTCAAAGTAATGTTTTTATAAAAGTTTTGAGAAACATAATTTCCTTTACCTTTAACGATGTTAACATTTCTTAATCACATCGATGTTTTTTTTTTCATTTTAGACAATAATAAGTAAAATGTTTTTAAGCCGCTTTGTGCATAATAAAGGCATGTGGAACTTTAACTCTTTAAATCCCAAGCTTTAGAAACTGAACGACCTTAGAATCCGAACAAAATAGCCCAAATTGCTATTTTTCCTCCTCCCCCCCCCCCTTTTCGGTAGGTAAGTAGTGAAAATGATCCTACTGCATTCTCCCTTTATTCAAATTTTGACATGTCTTACACCTCTCTGTTTATCATTGCTCCAGTTACTGAAAATTAAATCTTTTTTTTTATTTATGTGCATTCCAGAAATGACAACACATTACTTCATCCATCACTGCGACAGATCATCCCCTTTAAAGGACCCCGACCCATCTAAGGGAAGGAAAATCCTTTCAGCTATCCTGGGATATTGTCGGTTTCACAACATTGGGATGATTTCGGAAATTGCGGGATTCAAAAATGTTAATGCTTATAAACATACACTTTAAGATATTAATCTTATCTAAAACTATCCTTCAAGCGAAGGATAAAGATGTTCCTTCTAAGCCTATAATGTTTTCGCATAGTAGTTTATGCAAATATTGAGGCACTTATCGTGTGTTTTTGAATAGCATAATGTTTTTTTTAAGATGTTATGTAGATAATAAAGTCATATTAAACTGTAATCCAGAAAAATATACGCTTTAAGAGCATAATCTTATCTATACTTATCCTACAAGAGAGGGGTAAAGACGTTTCCTCCTTGTCTGTTTAGTTCCTAAGAAATACTTTTATGCGTTTTAACAAACTTCATGTTTTTACTTTTCAACACTGGAGGATTACAGATTACCGATACATCTAAGCCTTCTTAGAAGTGACTTCATCTAAATGTATCCAACAAGCGAGGAACAAAGACGTTCCTTCCCAGCTCATAATGCTTCCGGGGGGTACTTTATGCAAGTATTGAGACACTTATAGCATGTTTTTGAATAGCATAATGTTTTTAAGATGTAATGTGTATCACAAAGTCATGTGAAACAATAATCCAGAAACATACACGCTTTAAGAGCATAATCTTATCTACAATTATCCTAGAAGAGAAGAGTAAAAACGTTTCTTCCTTGTCTTTTTAGCCCCTAAAAATAATTTTCTGCGTTTTAACAAATTTCAGGTTTTTACTTTTGAACAGCAGTAACACTACTTAATCATATTGAAGTTTTATTTGGCTTAAGATACACGGTTGGCGGGTATTTTTCTAATAGCAGAATGTTTCTACGCTTCTAATAATCGCATGTAGAACATTAGCACATACAGTGTTCCCCATAAATGACTGAGGGATTTTGAAAGTCAATAATAATAATAATAATAATAATAATAATAATAATAACGGAATGCAATAGAAATGTGCCGTTTGCCTCCTTATGTTTGGTAAGCCAGATAATTTTATCCCACCAATTTGCAAATTTAGTTACCATTTTCGCCAAAAGGTGATGCTGTGTTCCAAGCGGTGATACGCCAAAACAAAAAATATCCGCTGCATCAACAAATAAATCATTTTCAATAGTGTATACTCTTTCAACAGCATTCACTAACAGATTTCATAGCAAAATACCGAATGAGGATGTGGCGATGTCAATTTCTCTGCAACTCTCGTATAACTGCAGCGCAACCTTTTGGCATAAATGTTAACTAAATTTGCAAATTCGTGGGATAAAATTCTCAGCTTTCCCACACATAAGGTCACAAACGATACATTTCTATCGCGTTTATTTAATTTTTTTAATTGACTTTTAAAATCTATCAGTCATTTTTGGGGTACACTGTATATATATAAGAGATTTTAGAAAATACTGTAAAAATGATGGCATAAAACTATTTTATTATTAAAAATAGAGAAGTCTTTGGTACATAGTAATTAAAATAATTAGTAAACTAGAAGAAACGTTCATTGCAAAATACAGCTTGCAAAGACTCCATTAAGAAATTTATCGATTAAAAGAAAAGAAACGACCGAATATAATGAAGTAATACGACGATTCGTCTCATGAGAATAATCAACATAATACATGCTTCAACTCTATTATAAAATTGTAATGTTATTATTTTTTTCAAAATGAAATCTTTCATATAATAGATAATTTAAAATTGGTTATATTAGTAGTACAGCTTCAAAATATATTATAAATTGATCAAGTATGCGCATACATCATGTAGCTTCAAATTTCGTAATCTGGCTGTTTCTCTTTTCCAAAACATTCATTTAATAGTTTTTTTTTTTTTTTTTTTTTTTTTACAAAATGCGAGCATAAATAAAGAAATATAGTGACTCGTATTATGAGAATAATCCCATATTTCTTACAAGTTTCAATTTTATTATAAAATATTATATATATATTTTTTCAAAATGAAATTCCTCATAAATAGCAAATTTGAAAATTGATATATCAATCTTACAGCTTTAGAAATAAATTATGAATTCAAGAGGTATGCGCACATATAATGTTGCATAAAAATATTTTCCTAATCAAATATAACTGTTTCTCATTTCGAAAACATTCTTTCAAAATTCTCATAAAATATTTGTTTTCCAGAATCCAAAGCTCATATAGAATATGAACTAAAGCTGAGAAAAATCCTTTGAATTATATTTAACATTGAAGTTTCCAGTTTTGTGCAATTTACTGAAGTATGAATTATTTAAAACCGAAAATTTCTTCGGATAAAAGAACATATTCCTCTAAATTCTGAAGACGAATAAGATCCTGTTTATTAAAATTAATAGAATTTTGAATGGTAAAGCTTAAAATTGTAATGAAATCGTAACGTACATTTTTCTATTTCAATCTGTTAACCTTAATATAATTTCATAGTAAAATTTATATTCAAAAGGCGCCGAATTTTCGTCGAAACAAACCGAATAAAAGCGAGGCAGAAGTTAGTAAATCTAGCTTCAAAAGATTTTTCTTTAGAAATAGATAAAGTTGACGTAGAAAGAAAATAGAAATAGAATAGAGAAAGAAAACATGTTCTACATTCACTGTAAAAAAATTGCAGCAAATTATCCGGCACTGTTAAAAATTGTCCAGTCATTTGACCGTTTTTGTAGAAAACGGTTACATAACCGTAATTTAACTGTATTCTGGCCCTAAAATGAGTAATGATACGTTCAGAATGTAGTTAAATTACTGTTATGGAACCGTTTTCTACAAAAACGGTCAAATGACTGAATAGTTTGCTGCAAATTTATAAAAGTGGGGCATTCGACCGTATTCATAGAAAACGGTTACATAACCGTAATTTAACGCTATTCTGACCATAATATGGGGAATATTTTGGCCGTAAAATTGTAAATTTACTGTTATGTAACCGTGTTATATAAAAACGGTATACATATTCATCTATTCTGTAAATTTATAAGGACAGAAAATAATGTGTGAAATTATTTCAGTTTTTTTAGTATATAATATTGAATAATTCGTAAGATTCATGTAATTTTGCATTTTTTTGTGCATTTTAAGAAAATTTCCATACGTATAATACTTTTCTGTGGTAATAATAATTAATTACACAGAAGATGATTTCAAACAGTACTGGAGATGGCCTCGAATATATACAAAATTTTCGAGAGAATTTGGAGATACAGTGGTGGCCAAAAGTTTGGACATTTTTTGAAAGTTTCATGTTTGTCAACTTTGTGTGCTTGTAGAATATATTAAATTTCACCTAAATACAAACGTTTATATATCAAATTGAAGGTAATTTAATGTAAATTTAATAATAAAAACAGTATTACAATATCTGTATTACAAAACAACTTATGTTCATTTTAGTAGAACAAACAAACACAAATCGTTTTGAATAAGGACATGTTTTGTAATAAAAGCGTACTAGCCAATCAAAAACACTGTTCTGAGGACCAATCAAATGTCTGTAACTATAGTTTAGGTTATTTGGATGGTAAAAGAGTTATTGTTGTGGAAATATTTTGCGGAATGATGCATATTAGTACAATTAAATAGAGTATTGCCGTTTTTCAATATTTAAAGTCCTTTTTTTAATTAAACTAATTTTAAACAATGTCATCAACAAGAAGAACTAATTGGACGTCTACAAAAAGAAGCCGAATTGTCATATTGAGAGAAAATGGCCTCTCTTATGCTGAGATTGCAAGACAAGTTGGTGGTTCAGTGACTTGTTCTGGTGTACGAAATTTCTGTTTACGTTATGAAAAAACGAAATCAGTGGAAAATAAGGCCAAATTAGGCCGAAAAAATGCACAAGTGCTACTGCCGATAGAAAAATTAAACGGCTATGCCTTCAAGATAGAAAAGTTTTATCAGATGCCATTAGATGTGAAATGAATGCAGCGGGTATTGCAGTAAGTTCAAGAACAATAAGAAGAAGGTTAACAGGATTTGGACTACAAGCTAGAATTCCAAGGAAAAAAACCATATTTAAATCAAAAGCAATGCGAAAAACGAGTTAAATGGGCAAAAGAACACATTAAAGGGTCAGAAAATCAATGGAAGCAAGTAATCTGGAGCGATGAGAGTAAAATATCGCTCTTTGGTACTGATGGTAGAAAATACGTGAGACGTAGAGTAGGAGAAGCACTTCATCCTGATTGCATTGAAGCAACTACAAAAAACTCAACAAATTTCGTGATTTGGGCATGTATGTCTTCAGATGGTGTGGGCCGAATTCAAGTGATTTATGGCATCCTGAATGCCAAAAAATACATCGAAACTTTCCTGGAACCAAAATTGATACCTTCCTTCAGGGATCTCTTCCCCAGCAACGCACCATTTATTTTTCAGCAGGATTCAGCTCCATGCCACACAGCAAAAGTATGCAAAGCATGGTTTCAAAATAAATGCATAGATATATTACCATGGCCAGGAAACAGCCCTGATCTCAATCTAATTGAAAATTTGTGGCGATGTTTGAAAATTCTTGTACGAATAAAAAACGTCAATCCAATAAAATACAACTTATTGAAGCTATAATTGATTCTTGGCACCATGTGATTACGAAAGATTAACTCCAAACACTCGTTCACTCGATGAAAAGACGCTGTGAAGCTGTCTTAAAAAATAAGGGTTATCCTACTAAGTATTGATTGTGTAAGTATCACTTTAAAAAAATGCAAATCTAAGATAGATCTTACTCTTAGTATCATAACTTTTTTTGTAATACAGATATTGTAACACTGTTTTTATTATTAAATTCTACATTAAATTACCTTCAAAGTGATGTATAAACGTTTGTATTTAAGTAAAAATTAATATATTCTACAAGCACACAAAGTTGAAAAACATGAAAATTTCAAAAAATGTCCACACTTTTGGCCACCACTGTAGTACACCCTTCATGAAAGTGAAAAAGTAAAATCTTCATCCAAAGGAATAAGAATTGGGATATGGAAATTGTTTCGCCATGTAAAAGGCTACTGGAAAAATAAAAATAAAAATATATACAATGTTTAGAAGATTTACAAAATTATTTGAACTTCAGAAAAAAAGAGAAAACTAAAAAAACCTGGAAATATGAAGGTTTTAAAGCGTGTTAATTATTGTGAAAGGAAAACTAAGCATTCTATATACGATATGTAAAATTAAATTACAGTGCATGAACCAATTGATCACTTTATAACCTTATGCACTTTTGCAGATCAGCACTGTTTACACTCCAGAAGGCTGAAAAAAATACAATTAGGATTTGTTAATATCAACAGATTTGTTTATAAATGTTATCATTGCAACCAACATAACTTATTTACAGTTCAAAAAGTATTTTGTCATGATTTTATTCTTCATACATTTATTTATTCACTAGCCTCATGACTAAACAAAAAGTACTAAGTGCGGTTGAACAAAATAGAGTTGTTGAACGTTTAGTAAGTGCAAATGTCAAAATTCATGAAATTTGGTAGAAATTGAACGTGCATCATAAATTACACTATGCGAGGCAATTACACTTTAATGGCACACAAATTGTATTTAAGTAAAAATTAATATATTCTACAAGCACACAAAGTTGAAAAACATGAAACTTTCAAAAAATGTCCACACTTTAGTGAAATAAACTGTTCCACTAAAGCAAAATCCGTCAAAAATAAGAATGTTCCAAATAACTATTTTGGGGTGCTACGGAATATCGTGTACGTAGATTTTCCCTCGAACGACGTAAAATTTCCGCAAAACAGTACTGTGAATTTTTGGAGAATTTCAAAGCAACACGTCAGATCTAAAGATATTCCATTACATTTCCAACGATCGTTTTCCACAGAACAATTTAAAACCTATCACAGCTAGTGTAACTAAATAAAACTGAGAGAAACTATACGTGAAAGACACATGAATCTCTACCATATATTCCGAAATTATCTTTATTTCAGCATTTGTTTGGATTCTCATAAAGAGCTTTAGCGGGAGAAAGATTGCAATCAGATGAAGAAGTCAAAAAAGTTTTGGGCAATTGGCCTCATAAACTCCCTTTTATTTTTTTATGATAAAATATTGAAAAAAAAACTCATACTATGCTTCGAAAGTGTTTACATGTTACAGACATACTAATAGAAAAATAACTTAGGCATTATTTTATTAAATGATATTTCTAATATGATATCTTAAAAAGTCTACGTTTTATTTCATTGCATCACGCCAATTGGTTATATATAATAAATTCCGAGTGTTTGCTATATATAAACTGATTCTGTAATAATTTGTTGTTTTCATAATAATGTTTAAAAATTCTGTAATTTATTTTCAGAAAGTGGCTAGTTATATTTTTATAATCAGTAGTTTGAGATATGATACATATACAACGTATTTAAAAAAAAAAAAAAAAAAAAAAAAAAAAAAAAAAAACATTAACGCGATTCTGTAAGTCAGATTTTTTAAGTCTATTATAAACATCATTTAAATTTATAATTCTGGACAGTATTAATAAAACATATAGATATTTAAAAATAATAATAAAAAATATATATAATGTGTCCTAAAATTCCAGATATTTTCAATGTTTAATGGCATTTCATGATGTATTTAGTAGTTAAGTGGCAAGATTTATTTTAGTTTTGTATTATTTTTTTTCTAATAGCATCCACGCGAATAATTTTATTTCCGTTTTATTTTCCTCTGATGTCATTTCGAAAATTGCTTCAGACTGTAAAAGTACATTAAGACATGTATGTCTCAATTTCTACATAGCAAAAATCCTCATTGCCAATACTTTTTCTGTCGCATAAAATCATTTCGGCATATACAATTTTCTTTATTTTATTTTTTCTTCGGGAGAATTAAAGTACTTAAAGAGATTAGGCATAAAGTAGTTTTAGCACAGGAATAGTTCTCATTGAACAGTAAGTGTTTTAGTCATTGAGCAGAAGGTTTGTCTTTTACTGTATATATTTATTTCAATTTATAACATATAAAATGGAGTTAAATTAATTGTATTGTTTTAGTAAAGAACATTCGCAATCAAAAAAAAATATTTTTTAACATTTTTAGAAAACAATCGTCGGAATAATCGTCGGGAAATATTTACGGAAAAAATTGAATCATAAAATGTTTTATTTCAGAACTTCTGTAAGTATATTTTATTAATTTAGTATGTATGTTTTATCTTATTATTTTTGTAAATATGCTTTATGTAAAAACTTTAAATGTCTTTTTCTTATTGTATTATAAATAATACGTTTATATTAAAACTTAAATTATACTACTTAATCAAAATATTTAAATGATTTCTCTTCCTGTATTTTAATTGTAAATTTTTAAAAAAACATTGGGCAGGCATTACAGAATAACAAATCGAACAGACGAGTGAAATTTCATTTAACCATTGTTCAGCAATGCATAATATGAAAATATATAGCAAAAAAGTATGAAATTATATAATATGAAAAATATTATTTTCTCTCAGTTTTTATAAAAAGTGTATCCGAATTCTTCAAAAAACTATTTCATATAAAAAAAAATGGATTAATCTATTTTTAGGGTGTTGAAGCTAACATTTTGAGTTCATTTTTATTTTTAATGTATATGGAGTTTTATGTAACTCCGTTAATACGTGGTTGATGTTATATGTGTAAGTTTCAGGGTTGATTATTGACGGCCAATTATCTACACTAGGGATATAGGCCCGGGGGAGTGCCCTTCGTGGGGGTCTTTCTAAGGGAACCTAATCCGTATTTACGCATGGATAAATCCACGGCTCGAAGAAAACCACGAAAACTCCGAACGATTAGGCCGACGGGCGCGATTGGGATCGAACCCAGCACCTCCCGTCTACCAGCTTCGAGAGCACAACCTCTCAGCCACTGGTGGGGCGTGTAAGTTTCAGAATCACGTTATCTTATTTTTAATGCAATTAAAAATTATAATATTTCCACGGAATAATATAAAATATTTGTTATCTTTGGATACAATAGGGAAAAATTCTTCTTGCTGTTAGGTAGCTTTCAATACAGAAAAGTATAAAGCTACCTATTGCAGCCGTTCGGAGGAAAGCAGTTCCGGAAAATTTCGATATATTTTCACCTATCATGAGCCCCAGACCCCAAAACCACCCTCAGTTCAAATGTTGATTTATATATATATATATATATATATATATATCCAGGGTCGTACTGGCCCACCGGGCAACGAGGCAAATGCCCGGTGCGTCCCGGTCACTTTTTTTTTTTTTTTTTTTTTTTTTGGAAGCACGTTTAAAGTTGTGCATTCTGAAATGCATAAAATTACAAAGATTTTCATATGGCAAATTAAAAAGTAATACTTTTTATTTTTAAAAGTATAGCATAAGCAAACTGTGTGGGATCAAAGACAATTAGATAACCCAATTACCCAATTTCGAGATAACATAAGTTATCGACAATCAGATGTGCTATTGTTACACATGGCATCCTGGAACATCGTGTTTTTGTAATCCTGGCGCCCTTGGTCAGATTTTTTTCAACGCCTCTGCAAAAATAGCTTTCAAAAAACTAATATCGGGTTCGTGTTTTTGTTATTATGGCGCCCAAGGTTACATTTTTTCCAGCGCCTCTGTAAAAAATAGCTTTCAAAAAACTAATATCGTATTTATGTTTTTGTTATTATGGCACTCTTAGTCAGACTTTTTCAGCTTCTTTCTAAAAATAACTTTAAAAGAAATTAACTTTTCTGTCAAATATTTAGTGCCCTGGGTGATCAAATATTTCTGCTTTTTGTCAAAGTACAAACGACGAAAAAAGAAAAAAAAATGGAATGAAATTTAAGAGAAGAGATTTTCATTTTAATTGGTCCCATTTTCAGAAGCGTCTTTGGTAATCATGTCGCCCCTAGTCTGATTTTTTTCAGCGCCTCTGTAAAAATAGCTATTTAAAAATTAACATCGTGTTTCTGTAAATATGGCGCCCTTGGTCAGATTTTTTTCAGCGCCTCTGTAAAAATAACTTGCAAAAAACTAATATCGTGTTCGTATTTTTGTAATTATGGCGCCCTTGGTCAATTTTTTTTTCAGCGTCTCTGTAAAAATAACTTGCAAAAAACTAATATCGTGTTCGTATTTTTGTAATTATGGCGCCCTTGGTCAGATTTCTTTCAGCACCTCTGTAAAAATAACTTTCAAAAAACTAACACCGTGTTTCGTAATCCTGGCTCCCTTGGTCAGATTTTTTTTCAGCGCCTCTGTAAAAATAACTTTCAAAAAACTAATATCGTGTTTTTGTAATCCTGGCGCCCTTGGTTAGATTTTTCCAGCTCCTGTATAAAAATAACTGTAAAAAATCTAATATCGTGTATTTGTAATCATAGCGCCTTTGGTCACATTTTTTCAGCGCCTCTGTAAAAATAACTTTCAACAAATTAATATAGTGCTTTTGAAATTACGGCACCCTTGGTCAGATTTTTCAGAGTCTGTGTAAAAATAACTTTCAAAAAATTAATATCGTGTTTTTGTAATCATGGCGCCTGGTCAGATTTTTCCAGCTCCTGTATAAAAATAACTGTAAAAAACTATTATCGTGTTTTTGTAATAGCTCTTCCCCCACCTACCCACCCACTTACACACACGTACACTCCCCACAAGCACACACACCATGCACACACAGTGTTGAATTCAGACACTTTTCTCCGGGGGAGGGGGGGGCATTGTAGAGTTCAGGAGTGGATATTGTACCTTTTGACCATTCAAAACACAAAATCTCACATTTTCCGCAGGGGACATATTATTGCTTGGAGGGGGGGGGAATGTCCCCCCCCCCGGGTCACCGCCTGAATTCAACACTCCACACACATAAATCAATGCTCTTAGTTCTAATAAACTGGAACATTCCATAATTTCTTAATGATAATATAGGTTACACCGCCAAGACTAATTTTTCACAAGTTTTTGGGCACTGGAAACTTATGTAAATTTTGCTTTTCAAAGAATAAAAGGTTAATTTTTCATATCTATTTAAAATTTTTTTACAATTTTTTTAGCATTTGAAAATGCCAATAGTATCTAAAAACCTTTTTTTAAAAACTGTATCTGCTTAACGACTCTAAACTTCAAACACCACCCCGATTTACAAATTGAAAAATACACATGACATGTAATCGAAATAAATATATAAACCACTGAAACTTGTAAAAGTCGTTTCACAAAAGAATGGATGAAAGAGAAGCGCAGATGTGTTTTTGTTCAGTTTTCAGTGCTGTTAGTGGGAGTTCCTAAGAAGACATTTCGGTGGAGTTTCACCTTAGATACCCAGTGGTATCTGTAGTAATACCAGATGTGACACTTTTTATTGATTATACCATATTGTGGGATTTTTGGATCTCTGTAACTTCCTGAAGAAAATAGAAACCGGATGTGGAGGTATTTTTCCATGAAATACTAATTAACACACGCTCGGCGTACAGACATCAGCAAAGAAAGAAACGTTAAAAACGAAAAAATAAAATATCGAATTAATTAACTGTTATAGGAGTTTTATAATGTTTTGAGTAATAACATAAGCTGTCCAAAACTTTTTGACGATATTATTAAACAATTTTCATTGATACATACTATAAATTTTTAGATATTCTCATTAAGGTGAAAACAAAAAATAACTTTGCCAATAAACCTTATCATTTTTTAGATACTTTTTTTTTCAAGATATCGAGTAAGAAATAGCGGCAAAATAATGAACACATATAAGATTATTGCGGTAGAAAAAAACGTGTTATTCTTCTTCTTTTCTATATTTTACCCCCATTACGCAATTAATTATTTCTATTTTCTTTGACTTTGTTTTTTGTTTTGTAATACAATGCTTAAATATAATTTTGATAGTACATATTATTTTTAAAAAAATATAAATATATTTGAAGCTATTGCTGCTCTTCTGGTGCATTTATTTATTTATTTATTGTTTATGTGTGCGATTTGCGGCGACTATTAAAATTAAATTTGGCTCCTGTAATTAAAATAAACAGCAATTTAAAATTAAATATCATTTATTTTAGTGACTAGGCGAGACAAAAGGTGGAAATTACGGAAAGCTTTTTTTTTTTTTTTTTTTTTTTTTTTTTCAAAATGCCGACTGTTTTGAAGAGATTATTCAACTTTTATCGAAGAAAAATGAGGATTTTTGATGATAAAGAAAATCCTTAATGCTCTGCATAATTATATAAGAAAAAAAGCTGACAAAATTAGAAGTAAAACAATTCAATATTATTAAAGTAATCGTGTCGTGGTCATATATTTAAAAATGCAATTTTGAGAAAAACTAGTTTCAATTTTATTGTAGAATGCTTATTATATATATATTATATAGAATCGTCTATTCCAGATTCTGGCCACATAAAAAAGTCTTGATTCCGTTGATAAAGCCGCTAAAATAAAAACTCGATTTTCCGAAATTTATAAGTTGTGATTACGTGCAAATCCTTAAGGCGATTTTCGAAAAAATATTTTTTAACGTTCAGTAATGCAAAAATTTCTGCTCATTTACAAACATAAAAATAGTGTTCGACAGGAACCGAATTTCGGTTACCTTTCCAGTTTCGACAGAAAACGAAAACGAAATTATCATAAAAATAAATTCAAAGTAATTAACATAAACATGCATGTTATCTGAATACTGTTTTGCGTAGAAACGGAAGTACATAATTATTAATTAAAAATTAATTTTATTGAAATAAAAGGAATTAAATATAAGATGCTATAAACATAAAAAATTATTCAAAAATAATTTAATTTAAAAATAACGAATTTAATCAATATTATTAATATTTTCTAGATTTATCCCCTTTTATGTGAATACATAGAATGTGCGGCTCTTTGGGTGGTAGTGGCGTTTGGGAGAGGATAGGGAGGGCAGTTACAGTAATACCGATTATTCGGCAGTATTTTCTCCGAAACTAAGATTTTGTGCTGAAAACGAAAATGAAACCGAATATTCGGCCAAACTCTACATAAATGAATGAGAATTGCAGGCTTGGCCATTGAAATGATTTGTAATACAACAGATTCTTTTCTTTAAATTAATCACATCTTGAGTTAAAATTGATTGTTGTCTTGTGACAGCAGTTTTTTTTCCTCTTCCCGCACTGTCGCGTCCAGAAATTAGGTTCAAAACGGCACCTTTGGCAGCATTTTCTGAAAGATCTTATGATTTTCCTAAAAAAATATAAAAGACAGTTCTATTACAAAGTTTCTGATGGGCAATAAAAAATAGCTGGTATTTTCGGCCACTTAAAGCAATCAGCAGTTGTAATGTAATTTAATGAAAACCTTTCAAACAAAATTATCATGCAATACAATTCAAGTAATACTTTTCAAAGTAATACATTCAAAGTAATGCTTTTAAAGAATTATTTCTTTTCCAAAGATTTTCTGCCCCTCCCCCCCTGCCCTGCGTATACACATGAATTGCAGTACAAAAGAACAAGATCTTGGAAAAACAGAAACAATCCCAGTAACCCAATAGCTTTTGTAAATGTAAGTTTGCTCATTTGAAAGGAAACCGAAATACATTATGTCCGGGAAAAGAGAGTACCGAAATCAGCCATCTATTGTCCACCCCACAGAAACTGGAAATGCATGTGTTTCTAATTTTCAACCGATAGTCGGTATAAATAAAGTGCCCTTAATGTGAAATCTGCTTCGTTTGTCTCGTTCTATCCAGTGCCAAAGAACTACTCCGTCTTTATATTATTTGCCGGTGACCTGAGTTATTTACTTATTTTAGTGTAATCTTAAACATTTTTTTCTTATAATAAGCTTGTACTTCAAAAAAAAAATAGTGTACACAGTGTTATAAAATATCATGACCACAGCTCAGATATGCTGATGTTGCATTTTGCATAACAAGAACTGTGACTTGTCCACGGAACAACAATATAAGGTATAAGACTACAAATTAATTTTTTTGATTGTATCTCTTTCACAAGAATGTTCATTAGTTTGAATTTTTGCGAAATCTGCAAAATTTGCCTATTGTATTTCTTTATTTTCTCTTTGTAACTGTTGCGAGAAAAAAAATCCCTGCCGGCTCGGCCTACAGGCGGGGTTAGATTTCGAAGTTAGCTACTAATTTCACCAATAAAAACTTAAATCAAGATTAGAGATAAACCCAGTTCTTCACTAAGAATGAACTCTAGAGACCTAAAATTTCTTAAGAAGTTTGTTTTGTTTATATACTGTCTTTATACCTCACATTTTCAACAAATTTACGAACCTATTGTCGTTTTTGTTGTTTTTGAAGAATTCTAGTTCTATTATAAAAACAAAATTCCTAGCTTGAAAACAATGTCCTGACGTATTCAACACTTGAAAGAGGGGGTTAATTTTCGTACTTTTCGAAACAGATTGATAAGTTAGAAAGCGTAAAGAACGTAGATGGGATATGGTGTTTTCCGTTTTATGTATCTCGAACGGTTCAGCCGATGCATGTTTCCAAAGACGGGTTTAAAAAAAGCCGCTTTCGGCTTGTATCTGCCTCCACCACTTTGGAACGCGGTTTCTGGCACTCGTCGGTGCAACATTTTTCGGTCAACCTTTTAACCCCTTCGCGACGAGAGCTCTTTCCTTAATTTTTAATCTTTTACCACCGGTTTTTCACAACAGAAAATTTTCTGTAAGTGAATCGCGAAAATGCTCTGACTAAGTAAGGTAAACTTTACAATAAAAAATAACTGAGAAGAATAATGCAGGATTCTGAGCAACTTAAGTGGCACGTATACCGGTCGCTCGTCTCCCAGGGGTTAAATTGCGGGGTTTAATTAATATCTCGACCAATTATATAAAAAAACAACAAAATTGAAACTCAGGTGTATTAAGACCTGCCTTGGACTATTCTCATCCAAATTTACAGACCTTTCGCGCAGTAAATTTTCCTAGCCAGTTCTTTCTTTTTTTGCCGCACACACAAACACATACTCAGAGAAACTCCTTTCTTTTATTATAGATATCCTTCAAATAAATTACAATAACAAACTTATTTCTGACAGAATTGTGATACATATGGCTATTAGTATAAAGTTGTAGTTGGCATTAAAAAAAAAAAGAAAGAAAAATCTGTTAAGGAGACTCGGTACCCATGATTCAGCGAAAAATGACATAAAAATATCGATTTTCTTATTTTTTGCTTAAATTATACTTTATTACCCGTAGTACATTCTCATGAAGTTTTGTAAAGATTCGAGTATTATAAGTACAGTTTAAAGCGAGAGTGGCCGAGAGGTTGTACCCTGGAAGCCGGTAGACGGGAGGTACGGGAGGTGCTGTGGGTACGAACTCAATCGCGCCGGTCGGATTAATCGTTGGGAGTTTTCCGTGGTTTTCTTCCAACCTTTGATTTCCTTGCATAATTACGTGTTAGGTTCCCTTAGAAAGCCCTCCCCCCCATGGAGGGCACCCCTCCCCCTTTAGGGCCTATATCCCCCGTGTTGATAATTGGTCGTCATGAACACAATCAACCAACCTTTTATGGTCTGTTTGATAAAACTAAGTATCAGATTTACAAGAAAGTAAAAAGTTTTTTTTTTTTTTTTTTTTTTTTTTTTTTTTTTACACATAAAAATGTAAAATAAATTCCGTTTTTCACTGTAATTTTACAGGTACTAGCACATTTTATTTTTTTTCACCCAAACTAATTAACTTAGGAAAAATCCGATACTTAAAATTGTACTACGAATTCTTTTGAAAAATTAGCTGAAAATGTTCAAAATTGTAGGAAAAGATACATTTTAAAATTTACTTAAAATTGTCAAAAAAAAATTAAATTTTTCGAATGTTGCCTGGAAAATTGAATAATTTCTTATTAGAATAATTTTCCTTCATTGAGTCCTTTATTATTATGACAAAAATGTACCTTAAAATACTTAAATTAAAAAAATGTTTAAAAGGTACCTAGTCCCCTTAAAATAAAATTTATGGCCAACCTTCTTGGGACTTAAATTACATATGAAAGGAGGGGGGGGGGGGGTTAAAAGGTATTTCACAGCGAAACTAACAATTCCAGAAGTCCTACTACATTTAAGTTGGATTTCTAATGCATTTAATCTCCAAATAAAGGACACTCCATTGAAGAATAGGAATTATCTCATTCAAAATATATAAAATAATCCTGTAGCCGTTACGTATGTTAACTTTTCAAAAAATTTGTTTTAGATGCTTTTAAATAGTAGTTGGCGCCCTTTTGATTAGCATTTGGCGCCCTTTTTATCCAAGTTGCCACCGCCCTTTTTGTCATGCCAGTACGACCCTGTATATATCTGAGCTATGTCATACGATAACGCTCGTATTTATAAATCAATTTTGACGAAACTAATTGTGTGTATTAAGCTCACCAATGTCTCGACCGAGTTTGGTGGCCAGCTTGGTCCGCCATTTTGTTTCAAGATGGTGGCCACTTAAAAATTTAAAACTAAAATAAATGTACAAAAAAATTAAAAATTCAAATTTATTTTCTGATTAAGTGTTAGGCCTTGATACGAGGATTCCAGAGCATTTTTTGCTTTACCTCTATCTCAAAAAAATGGCTGAGATAGAGCAGTTTGAAATTCTAGGGTGGCTGACATTTTGAAACAAAACAGCACATTAACGCGATTACTCGCAAATTATTTTTTTTTCATTGTTGTAATAATTTTCCCAATCAAACGCATAAAATTATATATTCATATCCGTTAGCGCCAAATTCTCGCCAAAATTGGCGACCAAAATAAGTCTTCATAAATGAAGCCAATTTGGCTATTGCTCAATAATTTGGCGAATTTCTTATTCAAATTCAGTATTAACGAACCTTTTGTAACCGTTTCTTTGCATTTTAACTTGCTGTTTTCGTGTAACATTAGCTAAAATTTTAAAACGAAGATATAGGAAAGCTACTTTTTCCTCTCGGTACAGGCCGGAAGGACTTTTTAAAATTATATTCGATTAATGAAGTCTAAAATTTCCATTATGCATTTAATTAGGGGATTATATTTAATTATAAATCAAAATACAAAATCAGACATTTTCGTACCTATGTTAAAATATAGTAAAATATCAAGATTGACGCTCTGGGAGGCTTGTGTGTTCTGACAACCCTGGGTGCTATGCCGGCGGTAGTCTATCTACCGGTAGGGTCACCCAAGCCGGATAGGTCCTGGTAGGTTAGGAGCCAGACGAAAAAGGATACCAACACGAGAGGTAAGTCAGCCTTCTACCTTTGATACTCCAGTCTCTAACCACAGAAGCTGCCCATTTTCCCCATCCATGAATAAGGCAGAGCTAATTGACATAAATGAAGGCCTTGGTTCACTTTTGTCACTCACTGATAGAAATGAAATCTCGATTTTGTCCGATAGCAGAAGTTCAATCCAACACTTGGCCAAATGGCATAGTGTGCGAGATAATATGGGGGTGACTATTCTTAACAGACTGAATGGACTTTTCTTGTCGCATCGGATACATCAACAATGAATTCATTTCCATGTTGAACTTGAGGGATGTGAGATCGTGGACACTTTGGCCAAGGCGTGTGCATGTGATGTCTCGGTACCTTCTGCACCCCTCACATATTTTTACTTACTCAAGAACAAAAAGCAAGAGTAGGATCGCTTGGATTGTTGCACCAGAGCAATACTGGTACCAGAGTATTCGACCGGAAGGATCTCTTGCTCTTGGTTATAGAAGCCAGGAACAAACCACTCTTGCTCGCTTTCGTAGTAGGCACCTTAGAACTGTGAAATTTTATGAGGGCACCAAGTGCTTTGAAATATGCACTAAGTGTTCTACTGAGCAGTCATCATCTGATCATATCCTTGCGTGCCTGGGGATCTTCAAGCAGGATCTCGCTGATGATCACTTAATAGTGCTGGATTCCCTTGGGGTGTATAGTAAATACCCTAGACCTGGTCTAGCCCTGCTGTCCTAAGGGTATGTGCAACAGCAACAACAACAACACAACAACAACAATAAAAGATCAAGTGAGTATATGGAAAAATTCTATGTTGGAAAATATATATTTTAAAGGTATAATTTTTTCATTTAATTGAAACTTATGCATTGATTAAAAGCTATATTTTATTTAATTTTCCTTATACCACTTGTCCAATATAAAAGTTTATCAAAAATATTATAAACGTAACTTAATATTGTCATTAATTGTGTTTATGAACTTTGAATTATTTTTTTCTCTAACATTACTATTTTTTTCCTTATCTGGAAGAAATTTTTGCATCGTGGTTTCCTAATACAACTAAATCTTCCTGCTCATATTTTTCTGTTAATTTAATAATATTAACATGAAGAAGTCGGAAAAATAGTCATTTATTAAACGTAACTGCTTTTCTCGTTTAGTTAACGATCAGTACTGCCCATATTTGATATATACGGCTTTAAAACTATTTTTAAATATCAAAATGTTTTAACACTTAATTTTTTGCAACGAATACTTAAAAATTAAAATAAATATTTTTGTATATATCTCTAAATAAAAAGAAATATATATTTATTTTTAATGTCTGTTTGTAGAAAACATATATGTTAAATGCTATAGAAGTTGAAATTTCATATTATGTGATTTCTTATAATTCAGATATAATGCTTTAAAATTAAAAAAACACGTTATTTAGTGTAACATTTTATTATGTGAGAGTTTAAGAGAACATACATGTTTTTCTTTTACTCATAAATCACTATCTAAAACATAATCTGTTTATCGAAAAGCAGTATGTGCTGACAGCTGTAACTAAAACAGTTTTATTTTTACATGTCCTGCATTTAAAATGCATTTATTTAGCGCATACGATAAATACAAGCTAATTGCATAGTGATTTTTTTTGTTTTTTCTTTCACTTATTAAATAAATTCTGTTGCAAACAGACAAACAAGACTGCATACCTAAGCATTTGAAATGCAATAAGTTTATGTTACCGATATTGGATTTAGGATAGATCATGGAATTAATTATAACATTCAGAGGATATTTCTAATAAAAATATTAAGTTTATTTAATTTTACATTCCAATCTATAGAGATTAGTAACTATAACAACTTTACGTGTACAAACAGGTTAAAACATACAGTGATATTATAGCCATGATTTGATATATTTTATAAATGTAATAAATTAGATAACTATAATAAAAAATGCATAATTCTATAATAACAGAGAGTTTATTATTGCTGCTTAAGACTTCTAGTGCTTTTGTAAAACATGCACTATTTAAAAAAAAAAAATCCCTCTTGAAATAAAAAACTTTCGATAATTTTAACTATATTTTTAAATCATAAAATGTGCAATATGCAATAAATTCAATTGTAGTATTTATTTCGAAATTCACAAGGATATATTTCAGAACTTAATAACAAATATATATATATATATATATATATATATGCAGTACATAAGTATACGTAAATTGAGTAGACAAAATATATGCAAAACGTCTCACGCAAACTTCGATTTGTCCATATAACAGGTTCACTGACGTAAGAAACCGTATTTGCTTATACATATATTTCCTTTACTCAGATCCTTTAAATGGGAAAATGAGAGAATTGAGTAACTTGAACGTGGCATGATTGCGGGCAATAATGGGTCAATCCCAGTATTTGCAAAACTGCTAACCATCTTGGCTTTTCTCATAAAATTCAGAGAAAGGTAATTTTGCTATATTTGATAATATTTAATATTAATTATCATTTAATTATGATAATTATTTGATTAATAGCGTTTTGAGTTGAAACTTTACACATATGTAACTTTGTTTGTGTTATTAAAACAACTTTTTGAGTTATTTATTTAATTGAGTAATTGAGTTGTTAATTTATTTTTCATCATATTCTTAAATAAAAAGTTATCAGATAACAGGGACAGTTATTTATATACATCATTTACACATATATATATATAATTTAATTGGGTAGTTTAAGAGGATTCGTTAAATAATTGTGACATGAAATATTAAAATGTATATATATTTTACAAGTTTTCGAACTTGACAATTTGCATATACAAAGTTGTATGCAAAATTAAACGTTGACAGATATGTAAATATATTATGCACGAAATATCGTGCCTCACAATTTTAATTAATTTAATTTAATACAGAAGTAAAAACAAAATAAAAACACGTACTATTTTAACAAATATCTAATGCGAGCTTAGTTTAACACAAGTGTGGAACTATTTTTCATCTGCATTGTTATTTCACTTATCATTCTTGACATTTCTGGGGAGCTTAGAGCCATTTACAGGCATTTGTTTGTGAGTGAAAATGATATGTATATGTTAAACACGGCAACTGCAAATATTTGCTGCGTGGGTTTTCATCTATTATAATTATTCTACTACATACGTTGTTGAAAATTCAATATAATCCTCAATCAATTTAATATTTACGAATGTTTTTATGTGATATATTTAATTCAAAGTTAATTTTTGTCTTTAGATTATCTGTTATATTTAATTGCATTATAGTTTTTAACTGTAATGAATGGGGTGGAACTACACTCTCAGAAAAAACTGTAAATTTATGAGCGTTGCCCTTCAATTTTCACGGGCAACAGCCTTATTTGATGAAAAACGGTCTGCTCCACTAAATAAGCGGCCTTATTCCTTAGATACTTAGAAAATTAAGAGCAATCCACAAATTCTTACAGTTCTATCCCATATGTTAGCGAAAATAGGGTACGACCCCATACATTGTCCTCCGCTAGGGTGTAACCCTTCATTTTACTCGTGTTTCGAAAATTTTAACGCACCAAAACAGTGATTCTGTGATGATTATCTAACGTACTACGTGCTACGGAATAGTAAGCAAAGTGTTATTGTGCTTTAAAGTGCATTATATCCTGTGCATTATAATGCTATATTACTTTGCCCCGTAAAATTACGGGCTGCACAAAATGATGGGCATATTTTTTTTTTTTTTTTTTTTTTTTTTTTTTTTTTTTTTTTATGGGGTATGACTGGAATCTCTGCTTCTGGCCTCTGCCCGTAATTTTACTGCAATTTTTTTTACAGTGTAGAAGAACATAAACTTTTTTGTTCTATAATTTTTCATATGTGTATAGTGAAGTATCCACAATGATTTTATCCTACTGCGTACTAAAATCAACTATATTAAAATATATTACAAAACTTTTCCACTTTCCTTATTGGCTTTGATTGTGGACATAGCAAAGCTTTAGTAACTTGCTGAATGTAGTAAGAAGTGCACTGCACATTTGATGTGTTGTGAATGAGTTTTGGGAAATTTTATTTTAGCCAAACCATTTACATTTTTTCAAAGGTTTAATAATAAAAAAAATTATCAATGTGTTACTGTAGTTTATTCAAATGTTAGTGTATGTCGTCAATTGATTCCGTAATATAATAACTTGTTGTAACATAGAAAACAGAATGTTTTAGGAAAAAATGCTGTATCCTCCAATTTTTTAACCATTTTCTGGAAAAAGATGATATCTAATTTGTGAATAGAAGGAACTTGAAGCCCAATGAGACTTTTAATTTTGTAAAAGAATGTTTATGATAACGTGAAATGTTTTTTTTTTGGGGGGGGACTTGTATTTTGTGATCAATATTGACTTTTGAAATATTGACTGATAAACGTGCATGATCTTTTATATTTGAAAATTCCTTGTTTAGATCTTTTTTAAAATAGTGCTTAGAAATAGTTCCTTGATTTAAAAAGAACTACGTAAGTCTTGTAGTAGATTATAGTGTAGCGAATCTGTGAAGTATTTTTCTGATCCGATTTTGAAATACGATGTCATTAATTCATCTATAGCGTAGCTTCAAATTATTTAATTGTTGTTAATGTAATCATGTATCATCGATTTTATATAGGTACTAGTATATAACCCCGTCAAAAATGACGGATTGTCGATCCGCGTTTCATTTTCATAAGACTTCATACAAACAAACAGCATGAAGATTTATTATTGAAAGGTTTGTATTGTAGAAAAATACATTTTAAAAATGACAAATGATTTCTACAAATAAAAATAATGAGGATATATATACACACATATATATATTATACATATATATTTTTTTTACTTAGTATTACATTTCTAAAATAGTTCAACGATTGGACAAAACATTCAAATTAAATATTAACAAATAATCCATGTGTGAAAGTTTTTGTAAAAAAAGTGTTATCAATGAGTTTCTAAACAGCTAGACTCACCACATAACTGATTGTTTGTTTATATAAGCAAAATTAAATGCAAATTACGCTGTACTATGTGTTTCTTATATTTTAATTACGTTTGGTAAGAAATAATCACTTTACAGTTTATGACCCATTATCCCGAAATCCAAAATTCGAAAATTTTCTAAATTAGAAAATTTTTACTAAATTTTTAGATTTTCTGAAATTTTTCGAAAATTTTACCAATTTTTAATTTTTTTTTAGTCCATTGTGTTTCAATGTCTAATCACTCAAATATTGTTACTTCGGTGGCGGGTGAACACGATCCCCTCTTCCTGAAATTAAAAACAAATCATTTTTCTCTCAAATTTTATTTTAAAATTAATTTATATTACGATTCGTTAGAAACCAAAAAAAAAAATAGTTATATATTTATTTCATCAGGGGTGATTCGGTTCAAGTTTTCCTAAAAATTTAAGGCATTCGGTTTCGAAAATTTTTGTCTTCTGTCCAAAAATTCGAACATAAATATCTCGAATTTTGAACGATCGTCGCCGGAAAAATCAATTATGTCTATCGTTCACAGAAAAACAGTAGACAATTTCTTCAAATGATTGTGGAAACAACGTGAATTTCGTCAAAGGATCGAAAAAAAAAAAAAAAAAAAAAACGTAAATTTTATCGCAGGATTGCAATAAAAAAAAAAAAAAAAAAAACGTTTATTTTGTTCACAAATCGCAGAAAAACGCGAATTCCGTCAAAGACTTGCGAAGAAAACACAAATTTCTTCCAAGGACTCCGAAAAAGTGTAAAATTTTATCAATGGATCACAAAAAAAAAAAAAAATATATATTCGTTAAAGGATCGCAAAAAAAATCCTCGAATTTCGACAAATAATCGCGGAAAACATGAATTTTTTCAAAGGGTCGCGAAAAAAAAGACACAAATTTCTTCAAAGCACTGAGAAAAAATTTCTAATTTCGTTAAGGGATCGCGAAAAAAGTGAAGTTTCGTCAAAAGATCGGGAAAAACCGCTAATTTCGTCAAAGAATCTCAGAAAAAACTCGAATTTTGTCAAAGGATCGTGATTAAAAGGCAAATTTCGTCAAAGAATAGCAAAAAACGCAAATTTCCTCAAAGGATCGCAAAAAGAAAACGCAAATTTCTTCAAAGGACTACGAAAAAACGCAAATTTTGTCAACGAATAGCAGAAAAAATGCAAATTTTGTCAACGAATAGCAGAAAAAATGCAAATTTTGTCAACGAATAGCAGAAAAAAACATGAATTTTGTCAAATAATCGTAAACTTAGGAAGGACCCGAAATCTGGAAAATTCCAAAACTCGGAAAGCCTTTTTGGTCCCGAGGATTCCAGATAATGAGTTTTTACGATGGAAATCAATTTCAAAATCCGCCAGTAGATGGCGCCTGTATACTGGATCAACCTCAAATCCTCCCTAAGAAATAAATCTCCGCTACTTACAAAAAAAAAACTTGCTTACAGATTTTTTTTTTTTACAGAAATGGTGATATATATGTTTTATATGATATAGTTTTTGAAGGTTTTAAACAAAATTAAAATATTTAAAAGCTTTAATATGCTTTTACAAATATTTTAACAGCAGAATCGAATGTAGCATAGATTTTTTAGTAAGCCTAACATGGCGTTTAACTATGGTTGATTCGCAAACCGGAGTGGTCGCACCCGGATGCGTTACAGACAGTTTCTTGCCTTTGGATTTTATTATATGGGAGATTCTACAAGATTTTTTAGCATTGCTATGGTATAGAATGGTGATGTTTAAATTGGCATTGATTGTGGACATAGGAAAGCTCTAGTAACTTGCTGCTGAATGTAGTAAGAGGGGTATATTTGATATGTTGTGAATGAATTTTGTGAAATTTTATTTTAGCCAAATCATTTTCAAATTACATTTTTTGAGGATTTAATTTATTTTTTCTTTTGTGAATGTGTTACTGTAGTTTATTCACATGTTAGTGTATGTCGTCAATTGATTCCGTCGTACAATAACTTGTGCTAACATAGAAAAAAGTATGTTTTTCGTTAAAAGAGCTCCTATTTTTAATCAGTTCTGGCAAAAGATTATGTGTAAATTGTGAATAGAAGAAGCTTGGAGCCCAATGAGGCTTTTAATTTTGTAAAATAATGTTTATGATAACGTGAAATGTTTTGAGTTTAATTAGATACTTAGCAGTTCAAGCAGTTAATGAGAAAGTTTTGTTTTTTGTGACTTGTATTTTGTGTATAATATTAACTTTTTACAGTTTCTTGTAAACTTGCATGATCTTTTATATTTAAAAATTCAGTTTTTAGACCTTTTTTTAAATAGTGCTTAGAAATAATTCCTTGATTTGAAAACAAGCAAGATTCCTTTTTCCAGTTGTATTAAAATATTGTATGTTTCTTAGAAGTAATTCTTAGATTTAAAACTATGCAGGATGCAGAGTTCCTGTTTGAGTTGTATTAAAATATTGTGTGTTTCTTAACATTGTAATGAATTATGGCTCAACCTATCACCCATACGTAAAAGCGGAACTCGCTACTGAAAAACACAGAGTATCAATATTTCAGAAACACTTAGCCAAATAGAATATTCCTCAGTAATCAAACGAATTAAATATATTTATGATCTAGAATTATTATAGTGGCATCACAAATATTTGAAATTGTATTAATAAAAAAATAAGAAATATCACAAAGAATTTTAAAATGCATTTTAAATTAACTAACTGTAAAAACTAATTGTAAAATTAAACGCCAAAACTGCAGTCCCATTTCCTTGATGTCAAAAGCATTATACGTGTTTGTTATGTCATCAAGTGGTTTTTAATTCGACATTTGCGTGTATTTTTAATTATGTTTTACTGATTTATTAGTTATTTCATTAATTAAAATAATAATTGTGTCCTTAAATTCTTATATTTAATTTATTTAATTATTTTTATATTCCAATGGCAACGTTCTCCCGTTTATTTGGCGTTACAGTTTGGCGATAGTTTTTTGTTATAAAAAGTGGTCGACGGGATAATAGAGAAGTACCGTATTTCTTAATATAACTATAAAATGCAGAAAATTATTCTGGTACTTCTTCATTATCCCGTCGAAATTCCGTTAATTATCCCGTCATCCCATTAAGAAAAAAAAACCTATATCCAAATTAGGTACTTTTCAGTTAGCCGGCACCAGTAAAAAAATAAATAAACAGACTTTTACTTCTGCGTATGACGTCATAAAGTCGGCAATAACTCCCACTGTGGCGAGGCATGGAGTAACGAGAAACTCTGTGGTTGCGAGGATAAAAGAAAAATAATAAATATTAAAAGCACGGGGCTTTTAGGCCGAATTTTTTAATTTGCAAGTTAAATTTCGGTGAAAATATTTATCCGCGTGTTTTATAAGCGAATAATAATTGATATTTATTGTGACGTCACCGGAATATTGTCCATTGGGTTTATTTTATCATTATGCATTATAACTTTCTTGATGCCATTTTTTCATTACAATTAAATACAAAATATATTTTTTTTGTATACATGGTGTTTAAGCATAAAAGTAACCTATACAACGCACGTGCGAAAAGTTTGCGCCGGGGAAAATGATGTTATGCTTCACTTGAAATGCATTTTAACATTTATAAAACTAAAAAGAAAAATTGATTGTGTCAATATGACTTAATTGATTTTTTAATTTTTAATTTTAAAGGTCAGAATTAGAACCTTTATTGGTTGCTTCATCCTGATTGCATACCTTGATTACATGTTACCAATTACTTTTTTAGCAATTTTTAGAAATGTATAGCGGTTATGACAACAAACGGCGCAATCGCTTTAGCTTTCATCGCGCTTACATCACTTCTAAATACAATTTCAGGTCTTACATCATCAATAAGAAAAAAAAATAGTTTTCGTTTAAAATTTATTTGAAAACTGAATTTTTAAATAATTTTCAAGCATGAAATATTTTTCAATTCTATCTCAACAAAGATCATCAGTTTGCTTTAATAATGTAACTTAGTCCCTGGGAAAGTTGCCCCAATTGAAAATAGATTTTCCTAACCATCATAAAAACTGAAAAAATAAAAATAAAAACCCCTAATAAATCATAAGATCAGATTATCAGATAGATCATTTTGGCGCTAAACTAAAATCTGTCAACTATATTTAGTTTATGATTAACATAAAATTGATATGTTGAATTCGTTGATGTATTATATGTTGCATCAGAATAGACTAGGAACTGTTTTTTTCTTTTTCTTATTTTTAAAGATCCTTTGGATATTTATCTGTATAAGAGGAAAAAATCCCCGACTGTGATGTAAAAGGAATAATCATCCAATCATCGTTTCGGCAGTTTATTTTTGTAGCATCACTAATTTGAGGAAAATCTTTCATTTCATTTATGAAAACAATGGGAGGAAACTTTTTCTCCCATATAAAACTAAAATTAATTAATTAAATTTAATTAATGAATTAATATTTGGAAAAACTGTATTAACATAAAATGCCATCCACTACAAGTTTTAAAAAAATTATTTGAACTTGAGTGGATGAATAGAAGGTATTTTATTAACGATTGAAAATTTGAACAAGATATATAAATATGTAGAGAGTGTGAGCTAATAGTAGGAATTGAAAAAATTGATTAGCTTACAACAATGGATGCGTTTCAGAAGATATGGATTTGAAACGAACAATGATTAAAGAAGACATTTTAAAACTTTTAATTTAAACATTTTAAAACTTTTTTTTTAAACGTCGAATTTCGACGGCGTGCTTGGGGAGATGCAATTTACATGCGCATAGGAGCTCATTCGGTTGCATTATTACAGGGGGGGAAGAGATGTGTGCTTTATTTACTATGTTCTATTATTGACTGAATATGAGATGAACGTAGGTATATACTATTTGTGTGATACTTCATTGGTCCAGGAAATTTTCTTTCTTGCCGTGGGGAATGTTGCTGTAATATCAAACTGATTTGCATTATTACACGGTTGTTTACGGATTGTTTGTTTGGAGTTTGTATCGGAAATAGTACTGTAATTCACTGTGGGAAATAACTTTTAAAATAAAATATTGGAAAGACTGTTTCATACGCAAGTTTATTTTACTAATATTGTTATTGTAATTTTTTTTCCGACAAGTTTTGACGGGTTCCATCTAGTTAAAATTTAATTTAAAATATTTGTTTTAGGTACAAATTAAATTGTTACTCGTTTTCAATACAATTTTTTGTGAAATATTTGCATATGTGTAAACCTAAAGCTTTGGACAGATTTGATGGTGATTTTGCATTTGTTTTACAATAAACAAAATAACACAAACATGTAAATTTTCATATTACCTATACATTTATTTCAAGTGAAAATGTGTTGTAACAAAATTACAGTATGTTAGATTCATTGCTTTTGGCGCAACAGTTTATGTCAGTTAACATTATCAATTGACAGCATATTATGTAATTAAGTAATTTTTATTTTCAAGATTTCAGATTTTAAAAGAAAAATGCTTTACATGTATAATGCTTTCAATCATATTAAAATTTATTAGACGTAGCATAAACTATATATATCTATCAGCTAATGTTACTGTAATGTTTACTAAAGAGCCATTAAGCCACAACGAATATAACAAGACACTTGACAAATTCTGAAAATATTTCAAATTGTAAAATTTGCTTTTTAAAATTGAGTAAAATTTTACAAGACGATCATTGTAAGTTCATTTTTCCTAATCAGCGACTAAAAGATTTGGTTGGGTAGAAGCCGTGAACCGTCAAAAGGGAAAATGTAGAAAACGACTAGAAAAAACTACAGACAATATGTAATACATGGTGGAAACACAAATATTTAAACTGAATTATGTTAACTTGTCATAGTCTATATTAGCATCCGTAGTCTGTATGAATACGGCCTGAAAGAAAGCCTTTTTTTCTTCCTTTTCTTCTTTCGGCAACGTACCCAGAAACCCATAATTAATAACAATCTAGAACCTGCCAACACAGTAACAAAGTGACTCTCACCAAATAAGGTTGCAGTCAATGATTCCCAAGGAGCTAGTCAGGTAGATCTCTTTTATGAGGAGATTAAGCGAATTTCGCCCCGCGGCGAGGTACACAAACTCGTTTAACTGGCTATAATGCCCGGCAGGTAGGAGTCTGGTCTGCGGTTTAATGATAATAATAATAAATATTTCAATGTACACTAGATAGTTTAAAATTAGGTTCGGAGGTTTCATTTATTTTAGAGGTTCTGATTGATCAATTTTACAATTAATTTTAATCAAATGAAACGATATACCGTAAACCTTTTGGGTCAATGGACTAGCATAAACTCCTCTTGTTTTTCTGGAAAAAATCACTTAAGATTTATTGCAATATAATTACAGATAATTGGAAAACATGAAACATTTACAGCCTGGTAAATAAATGTTACAGTCTAGCATGATAAGCATAGTTGGTATGGACATGTTCGCAGAATGAAGGAAAAACTCCTTCCAGTAATTCTTTTTGAATGGAGACCGAAAGGGAGACGGAGGGGGGAGGGGGGTAGTGGTCCAAGAATGAATTGAAAAACTTCTATTTAAGAGTAAATGAAGATGTATAAGTTAAATAGTAATATTTTCCTAGACAGAGAGAAATTAAAACGAATACGGTAGATAAATGTACAACTGAGCCCATTTCATGGCACGGTTCAGAACAACTTATTTAATTTAACACATGCTCTTTTCAGGAGGGTGGGATGCAAATTTGACATAAATGCATACAGTTTGGAACAAAAATAATCGCCATACTATTGTTAAATGTCAAAAATCATAATGCTGATATCAAAGATAGGCTTATATTAAGCAGCTACTATCGAACCAATGCACAGTGGGGCGTTTTGATGATCTAGGTGGACAAAATTAATTTTTCCGATTATCTCGGAATTTAACAAGACCAAATATACTGGTAGCTGAATGCCTCTTTTGTCAAGCACCGTACGTGTTTTGTTGAAAAAATCCGAGGTGTCGATTAACTACTACCGTAAAGAAGGCAATTGGTTTGAGGGAGTTTCAATGATTGCAATGGTTATTTGTAAGTTCGAAAACACGTCGTGACAATTCTCTTTTATTTGAAAGCACGAGTTTACTGGACAAATGCCACTTGTTTGTCACAAGATTTAAAACATTATTGCTTGAAAATAAGCGCCATCATGTTTACAAAATTTATCGTAACTTTTAACACAGTACTAAGCATTATTAAGCAATAAGCATTTTTCTAAATCAAAGTGCCATCCCTAAAGTATTGGAAACGGAAGAAAACCCCTTCCAAAATTTGCGAATTATTAATTTATATTAGCTTGAAGTGTATGTAAGAATGTTCAGTTGAAATCTTGCAAGTCAATATTAAACCACTTTAAATTATTCGATTGAGATGAAATGTTGAATAAATGTGCAATTTCAATGACAATACAATATTATAATGTAAATAAATAATTATATAAATAATAGTAATAATAGTAATAATAGTAATAATAGTAATAATAATATAAAAAAATTAAATAAACCAAATATTTATCACTGTATTGAGTATTTTATTAATGATGCATTCCAAAAACCAGCAAAACTTGATTAAACTTCCAGGCAATAATTTTGTCCATCTATATCGTCAAACCAGCCCACTGTGCGATGTAAAGAAACATACAATTTATCTTATCTAAAAACTGATCAATAAAACTTCATGAAATTTCACTGCACGGATTAGGGATGCACTGAATATACGGTATACAATGATATATCCGATTTTGAACAACATCCGTTCCAAAGAATTAATAATGTAATGCACGTGAGTTGGCGATTTTAACAATGTGTGTGTCTGTGGGGGGGGGGGGGGGGGTTATTTATATCAGTAGTTCAAAAATGGCAAGATATAATGAACAATTGTAAATTCTTATTCAACTTATGTCACTTATATTAAAAAGGTATTTTTAAACGTTTTGTGGTTTTTTTTTATCATTTTAATATAATGTTTTCAATGTTATTCAATAGTTACTACAATTGTTTTTTTTGGAAAATATTTTTATAATGTGATAGTATTCAAGTTAAATTTCATAACTTAAATATTTTCTTATTCTGTAAGAAATAGCAAATACTTAAAAAAGAAAAAAATAAGAGCCAATTCTACTTGTTTTGTAAATTCTAGATTAAAATGTATGCTTGTTAAATAGCAGAAAAATTCCTAACGTTTACTATAAATGTTAGAAAATTTTATTGTCTAGTTATTGCACCCACTAAAAACGACATTTTAAAAACTGAGCAAAAAATACTCAAATCTGAGTATGTCGCATAGTCAAAATGGCTCCCAATCAAAATTACTCATGTTTGAAACAGGTATGTATTCATCTCTGAAAACGTGCACATTCTCAAGAATAAAACATCATGTGCTCATATTTCAATATATAATTAATATTTCTAACATATTTTTCCTGTGTACTCTCCATAAAACCCGTCTCTTTCTTATTTATTGGTCACTCTATTTACAAATTATGCACATTGAACAGCACTGTTGGTTTACTGTGTAACTCATGTTTATGTCGTCGTTTGTCGATTAAAAATGTCGCTTGTAGCCAAATCTACTTTCGTTATGCCACTTACAGTGCCGTCTATTGATAAACTTTGGACTTTTTTCTTTCATATGCCATACTGTTACCCCCTTGTTACAGTATATTCAGTTAAAATTTGAAGTCATTCTGAACAGTGGTTCCTTTTTTTACAGTATTTTGAAAGTGAGACTTCAATTATAATCACCCTGTATATTAAAAATACGAATACATCAAACGCCCCACAGACCAACACCCTTAATATGTTGTTCTTGGAAATTTAAATACGTCTGATATGATATTTTGGGCTTTGGTTTGTAACACTAATATCATAAACAAATATTATTGAATATTTTTTTTCGCTTTTAAAGGAAGGTTGCTCTTATTATTTCAAAATAAATGTTTAATTTAAAGCATTTACTTTGCAAATCATTAATATATATAGAATAATTAAGTAGAATAATAAAATAATTTTTAAATTAATAATTACGCCATAAAAAGAACCCTTGAAAAGTACTGTGCAAATTTATAATGAAGAGGTTAAATTTTTTTAAATATTTATAATTGCCTTACATTTTTCATATTTTTCAAATAATAACATTTTAAAAAGGTAAGTGAATCTGAAAAAATTTATAAGATCTAAGTTGTTGAAGATAGATTATTTTACTTAAAATTAGCATACTTTAAATTAAAAATTCCCGTGTTTTTTTTTAAACAACAAAGAAAAAGTTAAAGGACTTTCATTTTATATATTGCAATTAAATTACAAACAATTAAAAAAAATTTTCTCATTTATATAAATTCGTAAACGTTTAATGAATGTTTTAATTACTGTTCTTTAAAAAGGCAAAATAAAAACAAAAATTATTGTATTTCCTCCGAAAATAAAGAAAGCTTAAACAAAGTTATATTTAACTAAGAGAAAAATAAAAAATAAATAAATAAAAGATCTTCTTAAGTTTAATATTAATGTTTGGTTTATACATTCTTTAATTTTAATTAATAAAACCATACTTAATTTTCAGTTACATTTTTTTCATTATTTTAAGCACAGTTATGTAAAAATCAAATAGTTTTTATTTTGGGTAAATTATAAAAAATTTGGGTTACAAATTTTCGGTAAATATGTAAAGAAAGATGTACATGTCTAAAAAAGTTGCAGAATAATTTAGGAAATTTTTTTTTTTCGATTTTACTGATTTCACAAAAAATGACGATAAATTAGCCACTTTCCAGTTTGTTTCGTCCCACATGCGACCGAGTATTTCTATTTAAAATCAACCTTACCAGTAACTTCATTTACGCATGCGCTAAGTTTTTACAAAGCTATCACATGTTCTAAACGATACTAAATATTTTTACACGAAAAATACGCTTTCCAATTCCCAAATAAGTATAAAAATAAATAGTCAAAGATATTTTAGTAACTAACACAGACTCTTTAGTCATAAATGATGCGGTTAAGTGAATAAAAATCTTACATCTATTTGATACTCACCACAATTTAAATTATACACATAGCGAAGATTTATACCAAAATGAAGACATGTTTGAATGTACAGGGCTACTATACAAGGTGTCCACTCTCAACGGTGTCTAATGGCTAATTTCTAAGCCGCTTGTCATATACATATAGTTCCAATTACAAAAATATTTTAAATGAGGAAAACAATTATTATAAAAGTCGTTTATATCAATTAATACATTTAATAAAAAGTGACGAAGTGTAATTTTTTATACGGTCCCCTTTTCCTACAAGTGATGTAAGTATTTCCTATTACACTAACAAGTAAGACAAAAAGTCCATTTCGTCTAACACTATAATTGACAGAGTTTTGAAACTTTGAATTATATGACTTTTCATACAAGTTGTAAATTTCCAACTGGACGAAAAATGTCTGGGCCAGGATTTGAACCTGGGATCGCTTGGCTGAAACCGCCACGCTCTACCACTGAGCTATCCCGGTCGAATCTGGAGGGCATAATTCATCCAGTTAACCTTATTGATCAAAGCATCTGGTCTGATATTTTAATCAGCTCAACAGAAAAGATCGCAGGTAATGGAACTCCAGTAAACGCTGGAAACGCTCGAAACGCATTCGACCGGGATAGCTCAGTGGTAGAGCGTGGCGGCTTCAGCCAAGCGATCCCAGGTTCAAATCCTGGCCCGGACATTTTTCGTCCAGTTGGAAATTTATAACTTGTATGATTACTTTACCAATTTGAAATAATTGTGTTAAAAATAATCCAGTATATGACTTTTACCAATTTTCTCTATCTAATCACAGATGAGTTGTTCCATTCTTGGAGGGATCTTATACAAATTGCTTAAAATATTAGAAGGATTTATTTCACGTGTTTCTGCATTGCAGCCGAAAGAAATCACTTGAAGCAAGTTTTATGATAACCTTATTTTTTATTAATTAAGTTTTAGGTTGGATACTCTAATAGCATTTTAAAATATGTATCATGTTCTAAAATAATTAGACTGCTGCTTTTCATCATTTCATTTTTTAAAAAATTATGTTACGTACAAGTTGTGTATTTAACTTTTATATCTCAAAGGAAAATACATTTCAAATTTATATCGTAGTGTCAATTTTACTGTCAATTATTTTTTTTTTATATCTGTTGAATATTTATATTTCTAATAAATTTGTAAATGACCCCTATTTCGAATCAAAGAAGATGCTTCATCTTTAAACAGCTATTACTTGGTCAGTTTTAATCGTAGAAGAATGGGACTTTTTTGTCTTACTCCTTTGTGTAATAGAAATGTATACTAAATATAACGTATAGGACCGGGGTACCGTATAAAAATTTAAATTTCGTTAATTTTTAAAAAACGTTTTTATCGACCCAAATCGCTTTTAAAATACTTCTTTAACTCATTTAAAACATTTTTGTAATTGGAACTATATTTCTATGAATATGGTATTAGGAATAAGCCATTGGACACCGTTGAGAGTGGGCACCTTGTATATGAGGGGGTTAGAATGACAGTGGAGTAAGTCAAAAATTTGAAAAAAAATGTAACTAACCATATTTTCTCTTAGCGTATATTAATTTCTATTCAGTGTGACAGTCCAATACGTCGCTTTTCAACTAGGGAGTCGCTAAAGGGGATAACAAGTTGGACCACTTAATGCAACGGCATTACAACAAGTTTCACAAAAACTTCGTTTCTCAAATTACTAAATATTGACTTACTCCATTGTCATTCAAACCAACTCATATGACTGACCGAAATGTAAAACTTTATATTTTGAAAACTTTTACACATTGTATAATGAGAGATACGTGAAAATAAAGAAGAATATTCAAAGTTTGTTTCAGTTACAAATGTTCGATGTAAGAACGTTTCATGAAACAACAAATACTGTAATCAAATTCGTTCTGTACATTTTGCTGTTTTATTTTCTCAATGCAATACTGATGCGTTTTGAAAGTTCTTTGAGTGCTTTCTTTAAAGGTTTTACATAAAAAATATCTCTGATACAACCCCACAAACAGCAATCACATCGCGTACGATCCGAGGATCTTGGTGGCCATGTGAATAAGTGTAAACCATCGTTACCAGACCAGTGTTGAGCAACGACTAAGAAAAATTGTAATGATTTTCTTTATTTTCATTTATCATTCATTATAACATGTGTAATAACTTTCAAAATATAAATTTCAAAAATCCGGTTATTCATTTATGCTAAAATTGTCTAACACTTCAATTTCAAGAAAACTACAATCAGATATATTTAATAATAAAGCTATTTTATTTGTAATATTTAATACGGGGGATTATACAATTATTAAAACGATGTTTCTAAACTCTTGTTTTTCATTTTTTATTTAATTTCTATAAAAAATTCAAATATTCATGTTATAGATATATATTTTTTTTTTCACGTTAAAACAAATTTTAATGATTTCCCAAGTAATATGTTTGTGCATATGATAATCAGCGAGATAGAGAAAACATCAAATAATCCTGTAAAATTATTATTTATTTTTCACAAATAATAAATACAGAAAGTGTCGAAGAAAAAAATAACAAATCCCTTATAGAATTTCTTTTTTTTTTCCCATGAACATTAAAATTAACGGGTAGACTATATCAATAATTTTTCTGCGATGTTTCCCTTTTAAATATGTTTTTAAATGATAAAAGTAAGAAAAACAAATAACAATTTCTGGTACAAAAAATTATTTTTACTTGAATATAAAATACTCGTTTATCATGCAAAACTTCTGCTTGAAAAATTGAAGTTCCAGAAAAGCATTCAAAATAGCATAATAATTATTGTATGTTGCTTTTTTTATAATTTCTTTTGTTCGAAAAATGAGATTGAAAATATTTAACTGCCTTTTAAATTTGGGCTCTTTTTATAAATTTATTTTTCTAACGCCGAAATGCAACAACATGGAAATTTTATAGTGCATAAAAAAGCTTAATTGTTTTTAATTTTGCCAAAAGGAAAAACTATCCTAAAAGGATATTTAAAAGTTTTAGGGAATAAATGTTTATAATCTTAAAACAATACTGTAATGACTGGGATGAAAAAATATAATGAATTTAATAAAATATAACGGGAAATACTTAAATTTTTAATTAGAATTAATTTTAATTGCCATCACTAAAATAATAAATAAATACTTTTTATAAAAAAATAATGTAAGATCCCGTTGACCAGTAAAAACACATTTACAGAAAACCTTTTTGTTGCAAAGGCGAGTAAGTTGTTAAGTTTACCAACATGTGCATTGATATTTTTCTCATGGACTCACACAACTATCACTATTCTATCCAAGATATTTTTATTTATATAAAATGATAAATGTAATTTAACTATATCAATGTTCAATCAAGTATTAAAACAGCAGAAGAGAAGGTAGATATTAAATGGAAATATTTATGAAACGTGAAGAAAATGATGTCGTAGTCATTTTCGTCATGTGGCGCTTGATTAAAAAAAAATAATAATAAGTTTATTAGAAAAGACATAATACGTTTCCTTTAATAAAAAAAGTTTGTTCGTTATTTAAAATGAATTCAGCAGTAATTATAAATATAGCCTGGAGTAAATAATTGAATCTATTATGAGCCACGTTCCATACCGTTATCTGTAGCTTTACAAACGTCAACGGTGACTCAAGCAAAAATAGGTAAAACTACTCAAACTGGGCCATATTTAAGCATTTGTAAGATCTTTTAATGACTCATGCAGAATTATCTTTTTGATTAACTTATATCAACGTCTATTAAACTCCACGTTTTTAGTTGTGTTAGTTTATCAATAAGTATACGATATTTCCATATTGTATATTTGTTGATTGATAGAATGGTTGTATACATGTATATGCAAACGCAAGATGATTCGTAGTCTCTAATTTATTTTACTTGTATACGAACAAGTAATTTTGAAAAAAAAATCCAAAGTGTTTTAAACTGACTGTTTCTTAATCAACGATATGATTGCAATTGTGAAAAAACAATTATGTCATTAATATTGGCTACATTTTAAATGACTTAATACAAGTTGGGCGCATTTTATCGAGATAAGATTTTTTAAAACAGACAGTGTTTTTATCAAAACATTGTATTGCTATGTCCATACAGTTTAACGTACATTGCTGTTAATAGCGGGCTTTTATAAATAGGAGGGAGGCGGTATAGGCACATATTTCTAGCTCAGATTGCAAATTTTTGTCCATTCACTTGCAAAGTACATTCCATAATTCGACAACTATCGTCTAGAAATGTCCAATTAGACGATTGTGACAAGTCGACAAACAATAATTGGTGCTAATTGGTGTTCCAATCCTCTCGACCATTGAATGTTCGTAAGTTATCGTTCGTATGTTGCCTAGCGATCTTTTAGAATTACTGGGCATGCCAAATCATTTGTTTAAATCACCAGCAAGCAAAAATCAGTCGCCTTTACTAACTATACTTCAATTGATTACACTACTCGAATAAGCTCGATAATGAAAATTTGAATTAGAAAAAAATCATTACATTACATTTTTTTTTTCCTAAATTTCTAATAAAATTGTGGACTTTTATGTAAAATATGCATATTGTATTTTATAATTTTTCATTTACATTTCATTAAATGGAAAAACGGAATATAATTTTCATGTCAAATGGAAATAATTTCGAAAACATTTTATCTTTACATAATAAATTGTTTAAATATTTTATCTGCATTAATCTTTCTCATAATAAAATAAATAAAGTATTTTTATTTAGAAGACTCCGCATTCTGTGAAAGATAAATGACATGGAAATTTTCATATAGAACTTCCATAAACTATGCTAATGAAATTCATTATTTTAGCAACAGTTTTAGATAAATACATTTCTTACTTACTTATATATAGAGAGAAGTATTCGTTAGGAGAACGTATTCTATATTCACATTTTATTTAATAATTTACTTTAAGGTATTCAATTTAGTGAAAGCTGTTTGTGATTATACTTATTATAAAGTACTAATTCTAAAAGCGAAGATAACATTGTTTCCCCTAACGCTTTCAGTCTTATTTGTAAAATGTATATATGTAGAATTTCAAGACTTCACTACAATATTTTCAAGCTTTGGTTAAGATGAAGCGGTGATGAGTTGTAATAAGCTCTAAGCTGTTACACATTGTCATATCAATATAATGTAATATTCGGGGTGAGGTCACAAACACTCTAGCAGTCATCGGAACGAGTTTAAACAAGTTGGAAATTGCACGTTAAACGTTCAAACTATAAGTAGTTTTACAATGTAAAAAAAAAAAAAAAAAAAAAAAAAAAAAAAAACATCGTTATTATTTTAGTGAAATGAATTATATTGTCTGTTATGAGCGAAATGAGCATGCCTTTTTTTATTATTACGTACGCCACGTGTACAGATGCGAGATTTTTTTTTTTGTACAACACACAGCGCTGGAAAATTAACCATGGAGATTTTGCTTTGCAAATGATTACCTCCTTGGTTAAATATTTCTATAACTCAAGATGAATAAATCTCTTGTATTTATTTAATTTAATGGATTGCCATATTGGGCTGTTAACCTAATTTCTACTGAAATTATCCCAGAATCTGTGAATTTTTTAATGTAACGCATCTCTCAAGCAAATAAGTTTTTTGAACGATCTTTCTAAAAATGTAACTTTTATGCAATGTTATTCGAAAAAATAATTTTGAGTGAAAAAAGCCGCTTGGCATATGAAAAAAGAAGTGATCTGTCCGTATTTGTTCTCCTTAATCACGTGACTTGCACTTTTGTTATATAGAAATACGTATAATATAATTTAATAGAATGAAGAAAACTTTTATTAATAACTTTTTAAGTTTTGATTCGATTTTTATAAAATTTGAAATACGAAATTCTGCAACGATTATATATATTAAATTTAAAACCATTTTGTTGGGTAGTTTTTGCGGCGGACAGACGGACGGACCAGACGACGACTATAGGTGCTACGTATTTATATAATTATTACGAACACACCTAAAAATGCAGTAGCGATTTTAAACATATCACAATCAGTTACGATAAAACATATTTATTTATCAGTTTACTCCATCACTTCTCAGGCACTCTGATACTGCATCAATTTGAATCAGTTGATATTTGTCACATTATATTATCAAATAATGAAGAGGAAAGTTGACTTTAAAGGATATTTAGATTATTGAACACCTTTACGAATGTCTACATTCCAGAAATAAACAAAAAATAACTACATCGGATTTGGTGTAAAGATATATAAAACCTCGAAAACATGAATACAAAAAAAGAAAGAAGAAAACAGACACAAAAAGAGTGAAAAAAAATGTTCCAGAATATTTGAGAAACCGTTTCTAGAGAACCGATTTGAGAAACCGATTTCTAGAAAACCGTGGAAATTCCGCGATAAAAAGAGATGATAAAATTAAAGGGGAAAATTAAAGGGGAAAATTTAAAGGGGAAATTTTAGAAAAGGAATTTTGAAGATGAGAAAATGATGCTGGCACACAGTCAAATTAATCATAAACGCGTAAATCAATTCGATTTTTTAAGAGACCGGGAAAAGAAAACTCAATATTTTATTTTAAGGAGATATGAATGTGTATATTTTTTACACAATTTTTTTTTATTATTATTCAATTATTTAATATTGTTATATATGAGGAAAATGAACAAAGATTTGTATTTATATTCCTAATCTAAAAAAAAAAATCTATATCTATTTATTGATAACCAGTTCAAGTACATAAACATTACGAAATTGAGAAATCTCGAGATTCCAAACAAATTAAATCAATGCAGTAACGAAAAAAAAAAATCCTGTACAAATTAGCAAAATAATTTTCAGTTTTTCCCTTAAGTTAGTGTTTTCGAAACTTCTGCTTCAAGAATTCCAAATAAAAGTTTCAAAACAAAGTGTTTCTAATTAAATAAGGAAGGTGTAGATACTTTGTAGGTTTTAATAAATTGTTTTGTCATGATTTTTTTATAGAAATGTTTAGTTGTTTAGTAAAAAAAGTGGAAAATAGTTTTAAAACTAATGTTAAATTAAAAGTTTTTTTTTTTAATTTTTTGTATATTTTTTTACAAAGGGCATATGTATTTATTACCTAAACAAATACGCATTAAAATATGGTATACTTAAAAAATATATATTTTTTCTAAATATAAACATACTTAAAACAATTATAGATATATAAATACTTTTAAATGTACCTCAATTAATTTTTCCCACTATTTTATTGCAGGTATAATGTTTGGTGGCACATTACTTTTCTACATAGTCCCCTCCCGTTTCAATGCACTTACGCCAGCGGACAGGTAGCCCGTCGATGACGCCTGCGGAAGTGTCTTTTGGTTGGCTGTCTAGCCATTCATGCACCGCAAGTTGGACGTATTCATTAGACCTAAACTTCTGGCCTCCGAGGTGATCCTTTAATGGACTAAATATGTGGAAATATAATGGTGCCAACTATGGGGAGTACAGCGGCTGTGCGAGTCACTTGAAGCAACTTTGGTGCAACTGCGTAGTGGTGCCGCCATCTTTAATCAGCTGCTACGCACCTCCAAACCTACCTACCGGCACTGCGTCGTACTACCAGAGCGGAAAGCCTTCACGGACCGTGTCAGCCATGTTCCAACCACCTTGAATGAAAAACATAATTTTAGTGACTTATGCGGTTTACATTTGGTTCCCTCTAGTATTATACAACTATTATACATTAAGCCTAAATGAAATTTGCTCAGAAATAAATTACTTAAATCTAAAAAAAAGTGGTGTAAGCTGAAAGATGTACGTAATTATTTAAATTTTTGTTATTGTAAATTAAGAAACCTTTAACAAATCAGGATAAATGTCGATATAACAAGTATATTTAAAATTAAAGCGCATTCTGAGAAAGAAAGAAAATTATTGGCATTTTTTCGCATTTATTTACAATAAGAATATTCAAATTATTGTCAAATTAAAAACATTAAGTTCTTTTCGAAAAGTGCACTACGCGCAATTAGCATCATTAGAGAGATTGGTTGGCATTAAGTAGTTCTTCATGCAGCATATTTGTGAGTTTATTGTGTTATAAAATTGGTTTTTAAGTAAATTTATTTTATTTTTGCTTATAAAGGGAATTTTGCCTAATGATTTGTAAGGCTGCTATTTATTTAATTTTGATAATTTTTGGTGCATTGGATGCATTATTTCAATTGCCTGAGGCGTTACTCTGAGTTATGCTATAGATAAAAATTATATTTTTCATAGTTTTGTTTTTATTAAGCAATTATTTTTTTGTCTCCTTTGGATTTATTAAACGCCAACGCTTCCGTTGCGAGTACATGTCTTTTACATTTTTTTTATCTCAAAATATCTTTTAACTATTTAAGAAAAAATATTTTTATAGAAAAGTTATTAGTATGGATATAAAATATATAATTCCTAAAATAATATTTTCCTTCTTTCTACTTTTTGTAGATTTTTTTAAAAAAGAGAATTTTTGGTTTTCCGACTATCTCATGTAAAATTAGCTAAGAAGAAAAAAAAATCTTCAGTTTCATTCAACTACACTCAAGTTTTAGAACACAACATTTCGAGTAACAACATATTCAAAACCCGGATTAAATAAATATAAATGAAAATGGATTCACCGAGAATAGAAAATTAAAAACGGTACCTTTACATTATATACAACGGACCTATAACATTATATATATATATATATATATATATATATTTGTAAATATACATTTTCTTTTATATCATCTGCATGTCATCATTATATGCGTTCCTGTAAAACTTATTTTAACTATAACACAAATTTCCCTTTTTACACATTTTCATAAATTTTATATTATTTATTTTAACAAAATCTATTAAAATCCAGATTATTGAAACTATCAAACGAAGTAACCAAACATAAAGTAAAAAGATGCAGGGTACGATTAACCGCTGAATCTATGAGATGAACTGTATCATTTTGAGGTCCCCTTTCATTTGGCAATTTTTACTTAACCCCTTCGCGACGAGCGTCTTTTACAGAATTTTTAATCTTTTACCACCGGTTTCTCAAAACAGAAATTTAGAGTGGAAACATATGCTTCACGTACCTTTTGAATAATCAAGCCTTGTGAAGATAAATAATTTTTCTAAATACATTTTCAAAATGTTACAAATATTATGCCATTATAGAACAACTAATAATTTATTGCAAATTTTAAATAAATAATTCATTCTTCAAATAATATAGCGTATAAAAATCTCAAAGATAATAATTATTAAAGATAATGAAATAGTTAAGACAACATATAAAAATTTTAAAGTGTAAAAATTCTCATATTATTTAAAAAGGAATTTAAAGTAACTCATTTTTTTAAATTAAAAAAAATATATATATTATTCTATATTTATGTACGAACACTACCTTATTAAGATATACGAATTCTTATTTCTTCGAAACAAACAAACAAACAAAGCAGCCTTTAATTAAATCAAAGACTAATGAAAAGATAGTTTCTATATTCAGAACATTTATAGGAATTATTTTGCACTAAAGAAAAAAAAAATCTGAGTCAATTAAATTTTACTATTCAGACTCGCATCACCATCTATCGAAATCAAACGATTTTTTTGCAAGTCGAAGGTAATTTTATTTTAAACTCGGAAGAACCAAATTAAATGAATCTGTTCTAATAAAGTTTTAAAAAAGTAAACAAATCAAATTCATTTTGAATTTAAATACTTTATGAGAAAAATGTTTCTACATTAAAGTAAAAGAAAGAAACATATATTTAATTTTGAAATTATTTAAGCAGAATAATACGAATGAATGCTAAAAGAAATCGAATTAATCAATCTATAAAATACACTAATGATTTTTTTAAAATAAAATTTCACTGAGAAGTAACTTAAGGGGTCTTGTACCTTTAAAGCGCGACGAAAATCGAGAAAAACAATCAAAGTTTGAATTAGTGTATTTTCAGAACCTTTATATGTATAAACATAAAATTTTGATTATTAATTAAATAGATTGTGCTGTTTAATATAATACTATTAGAAATTGACTAATATTTTTTCTGAATTTGTGCATTGTTGAAATTAAAATAGCTCTTTTTTTTTTTTACTCCGTAAGTCATTGCGCGAATGATATCTTGAGAACGTATTCATGGATTGTTATGAAATTTTATTTAGATAATGAGCGCATATGTGTGTTTAAAATGGTCGACTTTTAAATATTTACAATGATAAGATTTTTATTTATGACTATTTTTAATTATTAAAAAATGTAAAATTTTGAAATTTTTTTACAAAATATTTCTTTTTACATTGTTAATGAAATTATTTTGACTTAAGAGTAGGTCATTTTTAAAATACGTATATGCTTATTATCTATTTCAAATTTTATAACAATTCAGTCATACGTTCTCAAGATATCATGCGCGCAATGACTTACGGAGTAAAATAAATATCAACTTTACTTTCAACAATACTCAAATTCTGTAAAAGAGTAGTCAGTTTCGAATGGTCTTGTATCAAAAATCACAATCTGCTTAATCAGCAGTCAAAATTTCACGCTTATACACAAAAAAGGTTTGAAGATACACTAATTCACAGTTTGGAAGTTTTTGTTGATTTTCGGCGAGTTTAAAAGGTACAATTCCCCTTAAAACACAATAACGGAAAAACTCAGATTTAACTCCAAATTCTATTCGTCTATTACTATCATTTTATAACGTGGATTATTTTATTTTCACTGCCTTTTACTAATTAATTAATAATTAATACTTTTAGGAGAATTCATAATTATATAAATACGTAGCAGCTATAATCGTCGTCTGGTCCGTCCGTCCGCATATAGCAGCGCAGAAACTACACATTCAAATGGTTTCAAATATGATTTATATAATTGCTGCAGACTTTTGTGGTGTCATTTCAAATTTTATGAAAATCGAATCAAAATATAAAAAGATATTAATAAAAGTTTTATTCATTCTATTAAATTTTATCGTAAGTAATCTATATAATATAAAAACGCAAGTCATGTGACTGAGGAAAGCAAATACATGGATTTGCCATGTAATAAATGGTAATACATGGACCATTTATTTTTTCATATGTCTAGCGGCCATTTTTCAACATTATTTTTTCGAATAAAATTGCATAAAAGTTACATTTTTAGAAAGATCGTTCAAAAAAAAATTGTTTGCTTAAGACAGTAGATTCGTTCATTATAAGTCATAAAAATATCAATCCATGGAGGTACACATTCGCAAAGCAAAATCTCTTTGGTTAATTTTCCAGCGCTATCTGTTGTAAAAAAAAAATATCGCATCTGTAAACGTGGCGTACGTAATAATACAAAAAAAGCATGCTTATTTCTTTCATAGCAGACGATATAATTCATTTCACTGAAATAATAAGGAAGATTTTTTTTTTACATTGTGAAACTAGTTATAAAACGTACTCACCTCATATGTAACATTTTACGTACAATTTCCAACTTGTTAACACCTAGTCCAAACATTTAATATATTTATTTATACTTACTTAAAAATATACTTTTTTTAAAAAATATTAGAAAACGGAAGAAAAAAAAATCTATCAAATGTTTGCATCGAAATATTAACTTTTTAGAAAACTTTATAATACTGAAGAACATTTAATAAGTGGAGGCACAATGAAACCAAAAGTGTTGTTTGAATGATATAATATATAAATAACGTAAACAAACAAAAAAATATATAAAATCGCATAGAAAAATATTACAGATGACACCCTGTTAACCTGAAGTATACCCTTCTGGTTCAGTATGAAGTGTATGTTGGTGTCGTATATTTTTTAAATTTTAAGTTACAAACATGAGATTGAATATAAATTATACAAAATGGTCTCACTCCTTTTAAGTTTTTTATTTTGGCAACAAATGTAAGTTGCAGGGAAATTTTTAATTTGGCACACAAATGCAATTGAATAGGTATCAAGCATTTGTTTCTAATGTTAAACACTTGCTGAAATCATAGTTTAAAATTTTCATTTAGGCTGCAATATAATCCAAACCATTCAATGGAAGCTATGTGAAAATGTGTGAGTCCCGGTACATGATGAAAAAGAGCAAGATATCTGATTAACGAATTCATACAAGAGACTTAAAAGATTAACATTCAGTCGCAGTTATATTTTAATTGTTTCAGTATTTCGGATGTTATCGAAATGTTCGGAATGTTTCGGAATGTTTTGCTGCTCTGTGTCTATGTAAACAAACTATTAAACCACATATATAATTATTTAAGTCAGTCAAGACATGTGCAATATCGTTACACTGCCTCAATTAGATTTGAAGAAGCTCAGTATTTCGAACGTTATTTGGATGATAAAGTTAGCATGTTTTTTTTTCTCTTGTGTATTCCTGTATACAAAACATAAAAGCTATTAATTTGTGCAACGCATTCAGTAACAATACACTGTCCCAATTAGATTACACTTGGTTAAGTATTTCGGAATTTTTCGTGAGGACGCATGCTTTTAACACTTTCCAACAAAGTTGAAAATTGTTTAAGAATTCGGTTTGTTTGTCTGTCGGTCTGTCTGCCATATGTCTGTGCTCTATCTCGTGTAAATATATTCGGATTGACATGCAATTGATATATGTTATTGAAGTTTACTATGGCATGTTCGGTGTTGAAAATGAAGTTTGTAGTACTTATGGTATTTTTTACAGCGATACTCAAGTGTATTCCGTTACATTACGGTCTATGGGAAAAATTTTATTTGCGGGTTATTTTAATGATGTTACACAATTTCAAACACATTGAATTTGCCTTACTATGGCCTATGGTGTGCATAGCACTTATAGTTCTTTTATAGGGACACTCAAAAGAATCTCTTACATTAAGGTCTATAGAGAAAAATTGTTTGTAATTTATTTTAATAATGTTTCACAATTTTAAACATATTGAAATGAATATATCTCACTAAGATGCAGTACAATAGACTTCATATGGAATACTGTGTGAATAGCATTCATCGTTCGTTTACAGACACACACAAAAGATTTCGCTATTGTCTGTTAACAATAATTACTGGAATTGCGTTTTCAGTTGCTGAACGCGTTTTTAAATTTAATACATTTTTTGGTCTATTACGTGGTGTGTAAAAATCCTATGGATCATATACAGAACAGCACAAAAGTCCTCGAGTACATTTCGGTTTATTGAGGGAAATTCCAGAAGGAGAATTTTAAACTGTGCTACGCGTTTCCTAACTGAACTTAAATTTAGTACATATACAAATATTCATATATGGTCATATACAGGGCTGCACAAAATAATTCGGATTTTTTCCGAATATTTTTTGTAATTCCTTAAATTGGGTTTTTAATATCTTATATGTTTTCCAAACTGTTTACTTAGATATCTTATCTCACATTATTAGACGGTAATTCTTTTTAAAATTATTTTGGATTCGTAGGAAAGTATTACATAATTTATACTTGACGCATGATTTTTCGTTCTTTTTTTTTCTTTAGTGTGTCATTGTAAACGAACTACAAGAGAAACAAGCTTGTTAAACAAACTCATTCGAGATAGTGGTAAGATGAACACATTGTTCTAATTAGTTTCAAATTAGTTCAGTATTTCGAACATTATCGTAGTGGGAAGTTTTGCATTATACAGGGTGTTTCTACATGAATATCGGGGTTTTGACGCTTTGTAGTATCTATTATAAAAAACTTAAAATTATACTTAATACATAAAATGAAAGAGCAACTCAAACAGTTTTACCTACAAGCTTACAAGTGTTCAATGTGAACACGTTTCGTCATACGATACATATCAATTCGATAGCTCAGTTCTTCCCAAACGCCACTCTACGCTCACCCGATCTTGTGACGCCTTGTGATTTCTACCTGTTGGGGTTCATAAAGGATCGAGTGTATATGCCTCCACTACCAGCTGACCTACCCAACCTAAGAAACAGGATTGAGGCAGCTGTTGCAACAATTACCCCACAAACACTAATTAACTTTTGGGAAGAACTGAGCTATCGACTTCATGTGTGATATGTGCTGTGTGACGAAAGGTGTTCACATTGACACTTGTAAGCTTGTAGGTTTAAACTGTTTGAGTTGCTCTTTCATTTTATGTATTAATTATAATTTTAAGTTGTATGTAATAAATACTACCAAGCGTTAAAACCCCGACATTCATTTAGAAACACCCTGTATATAGATGGATAGATTGACATATATAAAAATGAAGTAATTACAATATGTCGATTTCTAAAGAAATTATGTTAAAACATATTTTCTATGATTCAAAGACAGTTCAAAAATTCGTATTTTATTTACTGCTTCAGTGAAGAAAAGAGAACATGAAAATTATTTAAGAATATGTACGAGTTATACCTTATTTAGAAATACGTATTTTATTTTCCCCAAGCAAAACATAAAATCAAATAAACATGTTTCTTCTTTCGAAAATATTTAATCAAAAGCTATTAAGAAGGTAGTTTGGAGTTTCTGAGCATTTATTGTCTATCTTTTGTATAAAGTACAAAATGAAAATCTCTGAGCCTTTAGAATTCAATTAAATTACACTATGAAAAATACGAAAAAAAATCTTCACAATGTTTTAAAATTAAGCAATATATATATATTTAAAGTTGGCAGTAAATTTGCTTTAAACACGAATGCCATTAATTAAAAGAATGCACTTTTGATGAAGAAAAAAAATAAAACATCCAATTTTCACTTTAAAATTAAATGTTTAATGCAAATAATATTTTTTCATAGAAAACGTGTCTTATATTTTATTTCAACTATTTTCGCATAATCAATTAAATGAATGTAAAAATAAGAATTATTGCATTTACAAAATTTATGAGAGAATTTTTTTTGATAAAAAATTGTACAAAAAAACAATTTAAAATCACAACTGCAGAAAGGGAAATATATGTAATTGTGAATTTATTTGTCCATTACTGTTGTTTTCTAGGATGAATGAATTTCTTATTTCCTGGCTTTAATTATTAAACCGTATTTTAAAAACTGTTTAAGTTTTGTAGATTATATTTAGAAATTTGGAGGGATCAATTTTACCATTTGATTATAATACCATGTCCTTCATTCAATACGTTCGTTTTATAGGATATGGATGTATTCATTATTTCCCGACTTTTGCTAATTGAGTAAAATGAATTTTAAACACTGTTTCTGATACATAAATTATTCTGTAGAAATGCGTGAGAGGAAAAATTTGATTATTTGATTATTATGTGTGATATGACATTTATATACATGTTTCAGTTTTCTGAGGGCATAAAACACTGATCTATCATTTTTGTACTTACATGGTGTCCTTAAATGAACTGATTGATTTTGAAATTTAATAACTTCCAAACAAAATTCTTGCAGGAGAGTAATGTATGATGTCAGGAGTTTTTTCTTTACTGCGATTCCTTATTTTAGTTCGAATTACCAGCTATATATGGCGCTGCAGTTGATAGCCATCCAATCAAGACAAAAGCAGACATTACCCAGCATTGATGTGAAGGAAGACGGTTCAATTCGTCGAGTGGGTCTCATTCACCAATAAAATCTTATTCAGCTTCGGACTCTAAGAACTAAATTTTATTAGCGAATGAGACCCACTCCATGTATTAATCCTTCTCCCTTCGCATCAATGCTGGGTGATTTTAGTGTTGGCCTGGATTGGACTCCTATCGGGCGCAGCGCCGCCTATTGCTGGTAATTCGAACTAAAATCAGGAGTCGCAGTAAAAAAACTCCTGACACCTTACATTACTCCTTCAAGAAATTGTTAATATCTGTCACCGTTTGGTAGTTAGTGAATTTTAAAATCAGTCAGTCTATATTAGGACACCCTGTAGCCGATTTTCATGGTATTATTTATTATGATGAAAGGAATGTATTTAAGGATTTCCGTTTGCAGTGAACTAATTTCTACATAATTAATTTCGATATAACTATTTTTTTCTAATATAAAATACTGTCTACGATTAAAATTTTGCAAGTACAAACCGCACGTTTTTTACTGTGTATAAAAGCGTATTCATGATTTTCGCATTAAAACACAAATATAATTGCTTGTTGGTCTCCTACTGCAGTTTAATTCAACTAGTTTTAATATTTTAAGAAATATGTGTTGTAAAAAGTAATGAACTTTTATACATAAAATATGTGTTATATATAGCAATAATTTGCTGAAAATGACTGAGAAGATGGTGAAATTTTTGATGTAACAATGGAGCCAGAAGGTGGGATTGAAACTAAAAAAAGCACTGATACTGAAAATAGTGAAATAAATTAAAATCAACATTCACTGCAAAAAATGAGCTAAAGTAAATTCGTAAGAACTTCGGGCATATTAACAGACCTTATAGTTTATTCTCGTATAAAAAACCCTTCCAAACATAATATATGGCTGTATTCTAAGTATACTATCTCAAAAAAGCATTAAAAATATCGGACGATTCGAGTTCGAGATCATACAATTTCGATTTTTTTAAATATTTCTGTTGACGGAAGGAGTTCGGTAAAAAAAAAGTCCAAAAATATATAAAGCACATGTATATCTGTTAAAGTACATTAAGTCCACCTTTAGCAAAAAAAAGGGCTGAATTCCTCTACGAATTGTTTTGTATTATTCGTGAATGATTTCTAACAGTTTATTTACAATTTATCACGAATAAATTGGAAAATAACCTGAATAGATACTAAAAGAGGACATTGTTGAAAACATACGATCGTGGCACACTGTTATTAAAGTTAAGGGCACCAAAACTTAGAAAAACAAATTCATTTTCGATGACTCACCGGATGTTCATATCAAGTGCCAAAACAAAGTTCTTCCCAGACTTTTTTGAATGGCCACCAGTTGTTGCTGTAAGACCGTATTTTACTTGTACTGAATTTTCATTTTCTACTTTTTAATCTTAAAACCTGCCTTAACTTTGTAAGGATCGTATCGACTTGAAGATGGTGTCATTCGATCCAGAAATTATAGAAACATACGATACCCCACTTGACTTACTTTAAAAAGTTGAGTTTTTCGCCCGCCCACCTGAGTTAAAATGCTTTCTTTTGACCTCCGCATCATTGCAAAATAACTTTATATTTTGTGGTGTCATAGGATATTCATTTCTAGTGCCAAATCGAAATTATTCCTAAAATTTCGTGAATAGCCACCAGTTGTCATCTATTACTCAATTATTAATCTATTTTGATTGTACTATTTAACATCATTATCATAGCGAATTCTGGGCATATTTTAAATGGAATTCATTTCTATTTTTATCCCAGAACTGAAATGAACTGTCTCAAAATAATATCATATTATGCAATAAGCAAAAAATATATATAGTAAAACTTAATGAATCTGAAATTGCATGGAACAAAATTCTATCTTAAACGTAAATATACATACAGGGTGTCCGAAAAGTCCGGAAACGGTCAAATAACTCGAGAAATATACATAGGTTTGAAAAACGGCAAAATGTATGTTCAATATTTTTGAAAAATTTATTTAGGGATATAAAAGTGACCGCCCCCTTTGCCCTAGAATATTTTAGAAATATTGAACATTTTAGAAAAATGGCAACTTTGATATCCCTAAATAGATTTTTCAAAACTATTGAACATGCATTTTTCCGCTTTTCAATACGATGTATATTTCTTGAGTTATTCGAGCGTTTCCAGACATTGCAATGGTAATGATTCTCAGAGCATTGCAATCGATTTCAGCGCTATCTACAATGTTTCGAAGAAAATGTTCTATACAAAAATGTAAGTATTTTTCCCGTAGAATCCGAATCTGCAATAAAAAATGGGGGTCCCCCAACTTTGCCCCCCTTTCCCCCGGGGGGCAAAGTTTGGGGGGGGGGCAACTTTCATATCCCTAAATAGATTTTTCAATAATATTGAACATGCATTTTGCCGTTTTTCAATCCGATGTATATTTTTCGAGTTATTTGACCGTATCCAGACTTTTCGGACACCCTGTGCATATATATATATGTGTGTGTGTGAACTTGACGAAATGAATTCCAGACTCTTGTATCTACAAAGAAGGAAATGTCTCTAAAACGTAATTTTTTTCGGGTCTTATTCATTTTAGATGATTTCATTGTATCATAAAAACGATAGAATATTTTTCCTATTTCAGAGAATAAAAACGAAATAAAAAGGCTTACGTACACATAAATATTTAAAGAGCATTCAATATTTAAAGCAGTATAAAAAATTTACATTTGAATGACATCTCTAGTGCGTACTTTATATAAACAATGCAATATATCGGAAAATAAAAACCTAAAGTAGTTTAGAGATGCTTAAAACTTCAAATAGCTTTAAAGAGCACTCAATATTCCAGTAAGCTTCTTACTTTAATTCAAAGTAGGATCACGCTTAATATTCACAAGCATGTCTCTTTTTACATACTGTTTTTGATTATCCTTTAAAATACTATTTATTTAGATACAAACACGTCGAAATATTTATTATTTTATCAATAAGTATTCATTGGTAAGACACATTCTATATAAATATTTGCTTTTCAAAAGCGTTTTTGTTTCGTTTTGTCATTTTATTTTCTTTTATTATTTGAATATTTAAATAAAAAATATAATTGGAAAATTCTTCAAAACCCCGTACATTACGCAGTTTTAAAAAATAATATTAGTGCGTTTTATCTCTGTAATTTGTACATATGTAGAAATTTCACGTGTCTGTCTGTGAGTTTCAGACAAAAAAAAACCTATTTCTATGTTCATTAGACTATTTAGACGACGTCAAATCAAACGAACACTTAACGGGGCCACTATGCCGCAAGCAAAACAGTTGAAATTCCTTAGTGTAAGCTTTTTATTTCATTAATAATAACTACCGTTCATAATACCGATGACGTAAGGTTTTCTGTGAAAGGTTTATGGACTAATATAAAGATCTATGGATTTTCTTAGATACGACATCATAACTGGCTTTTAAAAAATTTTGCGATTAAATTCCAGAAGGTTTACAACACTGATAATTTGCATTTAATTATATCAATTATCAGTATATAAAATAATGTGAAGAATTATGAGATCTTATAAATGTTACTATGTAAATTTTGTTATAAATTTTTATGTACCTATTTACTTTTATTTTTTTTGGTAAAAGTACGATGAAAGTAATTGTACCTAAGTTTGGAACTCGTTTAATAAAATATGCGTGACACATTATTTTCATAAAAGACATATTTGCGTGTGTAAAAGGTGGTAGTTTATTTAATTTATTATTTCTGTAACAGTTTTAGATAATCTAATTTTCTCCCAGCTTATATTCATAAGGAAATGTTTATCGCGCGCAAATTATTCAGGAATGAAATTCGCTTTAATTAATTTACCCGATTAGTTATAAAGATTTCAGAATCACAATGAGATGAGAATTTGCTTTGTAAAATGTATAATTAAAAAAGTATTTAACTCTTTTTTTAACACTAGCATTACCTTTTAGCATTACATAAAAAAAATCTGGGTGGGACATAGCTGACACATGGACATCAATGATGTTATTCTTGTTGTGTATGGAAGATACAGGCATAAAATAAGCTTTAGGGAATTAATGCCACAGATGTTTAGGACGACCAAAGTATTTAAATTTTATGGGTTTAGAAGTTTAGGGAACATAAGTGGTGTGTTCTAATTTTAAATTGTAAAAAAGGTCTATATATATATATATTCTATATATATATATATATATATATCTATATATATATATATATATATATATATATATATATATATATATATATATATATATATATATATATATATATATATATATATATATATATATATATATATATCATATGCCTTTCAATACAATAACATATATGTGATAAGCGCTACAGCCGCTAACAACCCCACAAATTATATATAGGTTTTAAGCAAAATTAAACCAAAACAAGATACTAAAACTGCAAAGGCTGTGGCCTCGTCGGCAGTGGGTGTAATATAAAAATAACACTAGTTTACAGTACATCTGTTGCCGAAAAAAATTTAGCTGTTGCTGACTACATATGATATGCTATTTTCAAAAATATAATTAGAATATTTTAATCAGCTCTAGTTTCTGAGTTTCAATTATGTAGGTATTAAACAGAAAAAAACATGTATTTACTAAGAAAAACTTTACTAAAAAAATAATTAATCATTGAGTTCTAAAAAACTTCGTTTTAAAGCTCTTCTCCGATGTGTAGACTTTGGAAAATGACGTATCAGAGACCAACAATAGTCAGACATCATATTCGTATCCCAGAAACCCTGATAGTGCTCTTCTCATTGCTCTTCGCTCATATCTCCTAAATTTTCCGGAAACCTGTCCAGGTGACTATGGAGGAAGTGGAGTTTTATGCTCATCTTGCACCCCATATTTTTTAATTGCAGCAGAAGGTCTTCTACAAGTTCAATATAATTTTCAGATTTTTTTATTTCCGAGAAAATTCTGCATCACAGAGACGAAAGCTGTCCAAGCCTTTAGTTCTAATTCAGTCATAGAATTTCTAAACTGAGTATCTTTCGTAAGTTGTCTGATTTGGGGGCCATCAATAATACCGGCTTTAATCTTTTCCATAGTGAGCTCAGGAAATTTTTGGCAAACGCAAGAAAATCAGTTCCCGTCTTTATCTAGTGATTTTACAAACTGTTTCATGATGCCCAGTTTTATATTTAATGGTGGAAGGATAATTTTGTCACGAGCTACTAATGAATTGTGGACTATATTGTGCTTTCCAGGCTCCATATTTTCTCTCAAGGGCCAGTTTTTTCTTACCCAATGCTCTTGTTTAGCTCTACTGTCCGAGAGACATATAAAACAGGGAAACTTGGTGTAACCACTTTGTTGACCGAGAAGAATGTTGACCATTTTTAAATCGACACAAATTTGCCACTTATTGTCATTGTATTTTATTTTGATCAAGCCTAGCGAAATGTTACAATATTCTTCCTTTATCTTTGTACTGTGGGAAATAGGTACCCCAGCGTATTTATTTCCATTTTGTAATAGAATACATTTTAGGCTACGTTTTGAACTGTCAATGAATAAACGCCAGTCGTTTGGTTCGTATTGTTTCAAGCCCATTTTTATCAACAAGTTTTTGATATCTGAACGAAAGGTAATACCATTTTTTTCTGAAAAATAACGCCGTAATTCTGTATCTTTTTGACGATAAAAACTTATTTTAGTATCTGAGGAAAGCATTTTTTTTCTTTTAGTCTTGATGCCAACAATTCTGAAGCTTGTTTAGAAAGATTTAAATCTCATACAAGATCATCTAACTCATTTTGGGAAAAGCATTTTGGCTCATTTGACATACCTTCAAAATCTGCATCATTTTGTGATGAGCTTGGTCCTTCAGTGTCTTGTTCTAATGGTTCAGATATATTTTTAGGCTCTGAAGAGTCAGGTGAATGCTGCATTGGGCGTTGAACACAACTAGTACTTGTGTACTGCCCTTTAGTTTGATTTTTAGTGTTTAAACCGTTTACGTTCACGCTACAAAAATAACAGTCTTCGAGATGATTTCGTGGTTCTCGCCAAATAGTCGGTGTTCCAAATTTAAAGACACTTCTGTTACCACTTTTCCATAATCTTAAATATTCCACACACGATTTACAAATACAACTGGGAGCCCAAGACTTCTCAGTTTTATCCAAGAGCATCCCAAAATACTCAAAATAGGTATTTTTCACCAACTCTGATATAACTTTTCTATAATTGTTAAACACATATTCTCCGCATATATAGCAAAAATGATATGACTGTTTAAACAACGTCTCCTTGAACTACTCATGACGCAAAAACTTGATAAAGTAATCTTAACACAGTAAAATACGTCTGTTATCGATTAATATATATGATTAAGTGATAAAAATCAAAAACAAAGTAACTCGAACGGCTCAAAAAAATTTCCGGTTAGATTTGACAAAAACAAGTCATAAGTGAACATTATCAACCACAGAATTCGCGGCAACAGACAAAAAGTTTAATTTTGCAAACTAGTGTAATAACAGCCATGTTACGGAACGCAAATTATGCAGGATAAAAAAAAAAATTGGTTTGTGTACAAAATGATACTTATTTTCTACTGTATTTTAAATGTATCTCTTTTAATTCAAATATTTATGAAGTCTGTGGTGTAATGGTTAATGTGTTGTAGGGTAAGGTGGGGAAGTGTTTGGAACATGCTTTCGAATGATTGAATTTAATTTATGCATTGCGACACTCTGGCCGAAACCCACTGCCACATTTTTCACTTTTTTATCCTGCATAATTTTCGTTCCGTAGCATGGCTGTTATTACTTTTATATTATACCCACTGCCGATGAGTCCTCAGCTTTTTAGTTTCATTAACTTGTTTTGGATTGGGTTTGTTAAAAAAAAATTCTTTGATGTTTTGCTGTTTTTAACTTGTAATTAATGTTTAAATGTGGTGTGGAATTCTAGTTCTGCTAAAAATACTTGAATATTATGGTCTCTCTCTCTCTCTCTGTATATATATATATATATATATATATATATATATATATATATATTGCAAAATAAATTGTAAAATTTCATTGAAACTGTACGACACGTGCTTTATTGGGAATACCGCACCATAATACGGCAATTTGTTATTTTTATTTATTATTATTTCAGAAAAATTTACAAACTTATTGGAATTGTTGAACTATTTTTTTTTATCTTCTTTCTTTTTTTGCCACAGAAATCATGAATATTTTACTTGTCTTATTGCACAAACCATACTCTGTTACGACAAATAGTTAAATGCTTATGAATATTTCATTATGAAGTATTTTATATTATTATGCCACTAAAATGTTGACTATTTAACAAATCTTATGTTTCAAACCGCACTCCAATAGTAAAATTTGTAATATATTATGATTTGTTGAAATACAAATAATTTTACGGGACGCCCTGCTTATAGTTATATTGATATGCATTTATATGGGGTATTTTCCGTAGAATTTCTATTTCCAATTTTCTATTTCATAAAATGTCAGCTAATCTGCCCAAAATTACTGTATATCTAGAAATATACAGCACTGCCTAAATCGAAGTATTGGAAAAATAGAACCCTGCAAAATACAAGACTGTGTAAAGCATAAGAATTTAAAGAAAACTGCGCACAACGGATAATTTTAATGTTTTTTCTTTAGCTCTGAATCATGAATTTCCCGCTGTTTTTACAAAATTTGTCTAACGTACCTGAGGTAAGATAAGTGTTTTATTAGCATTTTGTATGTCTTAACCTCTTCCTAAAGAGCATCAAATAAAGTAATACTTAAATATTTAAAAAATAAGATTATATTAATACACATTTTACAGAAATATTATTTAAAAATGAAGTATTTCTTATATCAAATTTATTAAGTTGTAAAATTTAAACGTTTAATGACTATCACATTATCAAGTTTCTTCATGGGACAGCCTTTGAAAAATACTTCCCATTAAAAATAAAACAGAAAAAACGATATATCACGCGAATCTATCTTATCAGATTTCATTCTTTAAATGATTATTGATCCATAAATGGCAGCCTGCTACATTACTAGCATTAACTTGAGAAAATTAAAAAAAAAAGGCGTTCGAAAGAATAAAACATCATTTTTATTTTGAACGAAAACCAGTGAAAAAAAAATTAAAACGATAATCTTCCGACGGTTTTCTGAAATAATTCTCTCATTAAATCTGAATTAATTTGAAAGTTATAAAAAGAAATTTCAATTTCCGTTCTGTGCCATCTAATGAACATTTAGATGATAAAAAATGATTATTGTTCATATCAGTTGTATTTGAAAATAATACTTATTACTTATTAGAGCTTAAAGCATTCGAAAAATATACTGAAAATATTTTATTATCATTTTCCTTTCGACAAGCTTTTCATATTCGGAAAGGCTTGAATTTCTAAAGAAAAACATAAATGAACAATAATTTAGATCATGAAGCAATGATTTGAATTATTTTTGCATGACATTATTATATCTAAAAAAATATAAATAAACATACTTTATAGACATACACGACATTTGGATAAATGGTGATATAATTTCCTTTAACTTTCACTAACTTCAATACATTACAAAATAATTTAAAAACTGACATAAAACAGATCTCACTGTAACATATTTCTTAATATTAAACTGTAAAACAGATACAAATATTCTTAAATTTATGTATACAAAACTTGAAAAAATTACTGAGTTTTTATCATTAAATTTCATTAAAAGTTTATGAGTATATTTTTTAATATTATTCCTTATAAAAATATCTTCTCATTTTAAATAAAAACAGTATAACCCACTAAATTACATTACCAATTCTTATTCGTTAATTGAGTATAAATCAATATTGTCTCGCCGATATTTTTTCTGGTATTGATTTTCTAACATCCTTTATTAAAAGAAAAAGAAAATCCGATTAAAATTTTAGCGAAAGACAGTCAAAAACAGACAAGAAAGACAGTTTTACATTAATAAGCTTTTAGCCGTTGAATTAATTATGTTTAAGAATTTGTTCAGGAATTATGTTGGTGAAAATTTGTAACTCCTAACTTTAAATTCACTGTCAATCGTGTAGATATTTACGCATAACTATGATTACGGAATGAACTATGTTTTTGGAATATTATATTTAATGTTTCCGGACATTGATTTCTGTTAACAACTTCTTGGGTAATAATTCATATTTTGTTTCAAAATTAATAAGAAACTAGCTGGCTTCGCCGGCTAGCCGGCCCTTAATTTACATCGGTGCCTCGAATCTTGTAAAACCTCGATTAAGATAAACCTCGAATTGAACAAACCTCCGACCCGGGTGCCCGCTGCCTTCGGCACCGTATACCGGTCGTGCTACGCACGCACCGTTTAATCCCTTAATTTGCACATTGAATAGTACAAACCTCTAACCGAACGAACCTCAGATCCTGATCCCCGTTCGGCGCCGTATAATCCCTTAAATTGCACATCGAATAGTATAAACGTCTAACTGAACGAACCTCCGGCTCGGGTCCCCGCTGCCTGCGGCACCGTATAGCAGTCGTGCTGCGCACGCGCTGCAGTATACGTTAGTTCCACCTTCCTCCACCAGGTGGCGCAAATTGTTTATACGATCATAACTGAAATCGTTAAGGCTTTCGACGTCGAGTCGAATGAGCCATACCCCGTCGTAATCCGGTCCATAGAAACAGAGATAATAAAACGCTCCCTGGTGGTGAGAAACGAAGTAAAACCGATAAGCTCTAGTAGCCTCTATCGATGTAGAGTCGATTGAGCCAAATCGCGTTGTGATGTGACCCATAAAGCCCGAGTTGGCTGAAAAATCCTTTAATTACACCTTCCATCACCAGGAAGCGCAATGTGTTCTATACGAACATGATCGAAATCTGTAAAGGTGTCGAAATCCAGTCGAAAGAGCCAATCCCCGTCGTAATCCGGGCCATAGAAACAGAGATAATAAAACGCCCCCTGGTGGTGAAAAACGAACTAAAACCGATAAGCTAAGATTATCCTAAGATTAACCTAAGATTATCCTCTATCGATATCGAGTCGAATGAGTCAAACCGCGTTCCGATTAGACTCGTAGAACCCGAGATAATGTGAAATCAAAGTATAAAATCTGATATTATTATTCGAAAAGAGTGGTATAAACTTAGAAACTTTTAAAAATGTTATTGAGGGTCCTTATTACTTTAATTATGATGTTTGGAATCAGTTTGGTGGAAATCCGTAACATAGTTTCTTAGTTGTAGAAACGGACCACAGTTAAAAGAAAAAAGCGGGGGGGGGGGGGCGATGACACTGCTTTTCCTTAATCCTCTGAGCGTTTTGAAAAAGGGTAAAATTGTAATGTTGTTTTCTCTGCCTTTTGTTTTAAATGCTAAAAAGATATGATTCTTCCATCATTATAAATAAAACTTAATTACAAATATGAATGTAACCCTTGAGAGTATTAATCATTCTTCAATGTTTTGAAAATTCATTAAATTTATAGAATTATATTATCTTAAACATTGCATATATTGCAGTGAAACCTGGAGCTTAGTGAACGGAATATTACGTTCCACACGCTTAGAGGGTTAAACAACTTATTTAGACTACTTGAGTTCTAGTTCAAAGACAGTGAGCTGTAGAAAAACTTAAAAGTAAAAAAAAAATCGATAACGGGCGAAGCCCGCTTTTCCCTATCATGATATCTGTTTGCCACTCTAAAACAAAAACTTAAAATACTTGTTATGCAGTTTTTAGGCGTGGCCTACTTCTTAAAATCATAATATCTAGCCGGCACTGTCATAGAAATCTTTCTTTTGCTTTTAATTATATGAATAATGATGATTAATTATACAATAAAATAATATATCGGCTCATAATGAAGATATGAGAATAATTTTTAGATATTCTGAAAGCAGAATCGATTTTGCGTCGCCCTGAAAAAGTTAGGAATTACTGCACCCCTTAGATTCGGAGATGCCCCCCCCCCGTCTGAAAAAACCCAGTTGAACGTCACGTGACCTCCGTCAAAGAAAGTGCGCCTGGCCTCTTCAAAATCCATCCAGACGATCGTCTGGCCCCGTGTCTGCGTTCTGGCGTTCGCAGCTGGGAAAGAAATGAAAAATTATTTTTTATCGATCGATTTTTAAAGAATTTTTTCGGTTCTAATCGTCGTACGGAAATGATTTTTCGAATTTATGAAACCTGACGACGTCCCGGTTGCGTACGTACGACTTCCGAATTTCTGGCCCTCCGAATTCCGGAGATACGGGTCGGACCTGCACTGCGGTTTGGGGCTTAAATTGCTCCCTGGGAACCCGCTGCCTTTTCCTTCCCCGACAGAGACCGGCAACCCTCGTCGGAGGCGAACTTTTTGCTGTTTTGAATTATTTTCCAAGTTCGGTTTCGGTCGGTAATTAAAACAGTTTCGTCGATTAATAACTCCCCGGGTCCGGGTTGGACGCCCGACCTGGCAGAACTTGAGCTCCGCGCCTTTTTTCCGAATTTTTCGGTCCGTGTCCGCCGTCAGTGCGTCGATTTGTCCCGGGGTCTTTGCGTGTACAGAGGGGAATGCACACACAGAAAAACACACAGACGTTCACCGACATTAATAATTATCCGACTAGCTGGCTTCGCCCGCTAGCGGGCCCCAAATTTACATCGGTGCCTCGAATTGTAGAAAAACTCGAATCTTGTAAAACCTCGAACCGGACGAACCTCCGACCCGGGTCCCCGCTGCCTTCGGCACCGTATATCGGTCGTGCTACGCACGCACCGGATAATCCCTTCATTTGCACATTGAATAGTACAAACCTCTAACCGAACGAACCTCCGACCCTGGTCAACGTTGCCTGCGGCACCGTATAGCAGTCGTGCTGCGCACGCGCTGCAGTATACGTTAGTTCCACCTTCCGCCAGCAGGTGGCGCAATCCGTTTATACGGTCATAACGGAAATCGTTAAGTATTTCGATGTCGAGTCGAATGAGCCATACCCCGTCAGTATAAACCTCTAACTGAACGAATCTCCGAACCTGGTCCCCGCTGCCTTCGGCACCGGATAATCCCTTAAATTGCACATAGAATAGTATAAACCTCTAATTGAACGAACCTCTGGCTCGGGTCCCCGCTGCCTGAGGCACCGTATAGCAGTCGTGCTGCGCACGCCCTGCAATATACGTTGGTTCCACCTTCCGCCACCAGATGGCGCAATCCGTTTATATGATCATAACAGAAATCGTTAAGACTTTCGATGTCGAGTCGAATGAGCCACCCCCCCGTCGTTTTCATGCCCGTAGCACCGAAGATAGGAAAGCGCCCCCTGGTGGTGAAAAAACGAACTAAAATCGGTAAGGTCTATCGATGTCGAGTCGAATGAGCCATACCCCGTCGCGATCCTTTCGATAACGGGCGAAGCCCGCTTTTCCTTATCGTAATATCCGGTTGCCACTCTAAAAGAAAAACTTAAAATACTCGTCATCATGCAGTTTTTAGACGCGGCCTACTTCTTAAAATCGTAATATCTAGCCGGCACTGTGATGGAAATCTTTCTTTTGCTTTAATTCTACGAATAATGATGATTAATGATACAATAAAATAATATATCGGCTCGTAATGAAGATATGAGAATAATTTTTAGATATTCTGAAAGCAGAATCGATTTTGCGTCGCCCTGTAAAAGTTAGGAATTACTGCGCCCCTTAGATTCGGAGATGGGACGCCCCTCTGAAAAAACCCAGTTGAACGTCACGTGACCTCCGTCTAAAAAATGCTCCTCGACTCTTGAAAATCGATCCAGACGATCGTCTGGGCGCGTGTCTGCGTTCTCGCATTCCCGGCACGGAAAGAAATGAAAAATCATTTTTTATCGATCGATTTTTAAAGGATTTGTTCGGTTCTAATTGTAGTACGGAAATGATTTTTCGAATTTATGAAACCGGACGCTGTCCTGCTTCCCTCCGTACGACTTCCAAATTTCTGGCCCCCCGACTTCCGAAGATACGGGTCGGACCTGCACTGCGGTTTGGGGCTTAAATTGCTCCCTGGGAACCCGCTGCCTTTTCCTTCCCCGTTCCGAGAGAGACCGGCAACCCTTTTCGGAGGCGAAAATTTGTGGTTTTCCTTTCTTTTCCAAGTTCGGTTTCGGTCGGTAATTAAAACAGTTTCGTCGATTAATAACTCCCCGGTTCCGGGTCGGACACCCGACCCGACCGAAACCTGAGCACCGCGCCTTTTTTCCAATTTTTTAGGTCCGCGTCCGCCGTCGGTGCGTCGATTTGTCCCGGAGCCTTTGCGTGTACAGAGGGGAATGCACAGACAGAAACACACACAGACGTTCACCGACATTAATAATTATCCAATGATATATTCTTCTAATCTTTAATCAAGCCTTGTCAATTTTTAACTGATTTATTTATTAAGGTTAAATAATTATTTTATAAACAACATGGGCATTAATATAAAGAAATATTCATTCTGGTGAGAATAAATTCATACAAATTCATGTAAATACACACAAACACAAACACCACACATATACATATATTTTTCTTTCATATGTATTCATATATGGATTGCTCATACACATATACAGAGTAAATAAAAGTTGATTGACGGATTTTAAAACTAAATAACAATGCAAAGTTCGTACCGATCGAAGTTTTCCTTTAATAGTGATAACGTTTGAAGTGATTTATTTAAAAAGCTATCTTGATGTGTTTTGATACTACAACATTATTTTGAGTAGTTATAAATCTTTGATAGATGGTGTTGCTCTACCTTAAACAGAGATTATGCTCAAAATAACCTTGAAATATAAAAACACAAATCATTGTTTTGTCATTGCAACAGCTAAACAGAATGAAGGATAAAATCTGAGTAAAGTTCGATCCATTTCTGTACGTTCGCTTTAATATTCTGAACTTGTAAGTCAACGAAGTACCATCTATTGATGCAATTTAAAACTAAAATAAGAAAACTTCCTAAAAATTTGTCGTAAATATTTATCCAGTCGACCATTTTTCATTAAAAAAAACTATCGCCAATCTGTAACGCCAATTAAACAAATGGAAGAATGTTGCCATGGGAATATCAAAATAATTAAAAATACAAGAAGTTCGGAAAAGCCCCACGCACCAAAGTGTCAACTATTAGTAAGTTTAAACAAGTAAAAAATTACAATATATTAATGAAAACAGTAAAAAAAATATTAAGTATTTATTTATTTACATTATTTTTCTTAATTATCCTTCTCGGCTGGTGATATTTGTGACGTCAGTTAAACTGATCTATTGCAGTAAATTGATCTATGCTTTTTCTCTTTTAATATCATGGCAACGCCGTTTAAGGACGCAAATGTTATTTTCATTAACAAAATAACTAATAAATCAGTAAAATATAACGAACAATAATTGTAATGTCGAGTAAATGTCGAATTGAAAATCACTTGATGACATAAAAAAAAATGTGTAATGTTTCTGACGTCTAGTGTATGGGACTGCATTTTTGGCGTTACATCCTATAGTTTGGCGATATTTTTTTGTTATGAAAAGTGGTCGAGCGGATAATGGAGAAGTACCGATTTTTCTTACAAGAATAACTTCAAGACCTTTCACCGTTTATTTGCTATTCAATATAATGCGAGCATATGTGTGTTTTCAGCGATTAGATGGCTATAATGATAAAATATAGCATAATTTACCGAATAAAATCAGTTATGCATAACTTGAATAGAATGTTATTCCTTATGCTATATTTTAAGATTATATATTTACCATAAATTTATCATATATTTTATCACTATTATATTTTATTATTACGAAATGTTATTCTTTATTAAGGTATCCGCACACCTTTGAAACGTCATTTTCGATGAAAATGTATATTTTTCATTTTTGAAATAATATTAAAATCCGATCTTTTATCTATCGAATTCTGCTTTAATTGTGTCTGTATCTGAATTAGAACCCGAGTTACAGCCGTGTAAATTTACAGCTATTACATCTTGCCGAAGAATTTTTCAACAGGAAATATCTTTCTGCAAACCGGAAGTAAGCTGAAATGTATGTTTGTAATGTTTGTGCTGGTCTGGTGTGGGTTTTGTGAAGGACTCACACATTTTAAGACATCACAGTTTTAATATTCAGCACAAACGACAAAAACAAATACACATACTTCGCAGAAGGCGCGTACACACAAAACACAATAGAAAAAAACAACAACATTTGGTCGCGGGACGAGATCCATTCTCAAAACTAACTACATGTCACAACTCAACTACTTCTACAGAGTTACAGACCCCCGAAAAGTTATTCGCTCTCTTCAGTTCAGTTCGGACTTGGCAAAATATCTGCCAAAAGTGGCAATAGCGCCATCTATACGTTGTTTCATTTAGGGAAAGGCAGTTATTTTGTTGTAGCCTCCCCCTTTGGTTCCGAAGTCGTCCCGACGAGGAATCAGTCACTTTAGGCGGTCGACCACGCTTCCGTAGCGGTTGCACGGGCAATTCATCAGCACCTCGATATGGACTGAGTGCGGATGTGCGGTAAGTTCCTACCGAAATGTTAGTATTATTTGGATGAGCAATTTCATACGTTGTTAATGATTTTTGAGTTAATATGGAATACGGACCATCACGGCGCGGCATGAATTTAGCATTCCGTTTTTGTTTAGCGTTACTAAGTGGATGTAAAGTCACCCACACCTGATCTCCAGGATTGTAATTTGGACCTGCTCTACGCTTCCTATCCGCATAGAATTTACGTTTATCTTGCTTTTCTTCAACTAGATCATGTACTCTAGATGAAAAGTTTGCGAAATTTTTAAGGTATGGGGTAATTTCAGGGACGAAATTAACGTTATTAATCACAGTTCTTAAATCATGCGAAACATCGTAGAGTGTACGCATCTCACGCGCAAATTGCAAATATGCGGCAGTTTGACCGGTAGTTTCACAGTTTGTGGAATTCATTGCAAACCGAACAGCTGGTAAGCGCTCTTCCCAAGAGCTATGGTCGTCTCCTACTAAAATGGCAAGTTGAGGTTTTAAATCGCGTTTTTTACGCTCAACAGGGTTCGCTTGAGGGTGGTAAACAGGTGTTAGACTTTGTTTAATGTCCAACAGATGACATAATTGTTGCATGACATCGCTCACAAATTGGGATCCATTATCATTAACTATTCTTCTGGGTAAGCCATAACGTAAAAATATTTCATTAAGGAGAGTTAATGCACATTCCCTAGCAGTAGCCTGTGATAATGCAAACAGCTCCACCCACCGTGTTGCACAATCCTCAACAATAAAAATCCATCGTTTTCCAGGTTTAGTTTCTGGAAGAGGAACAAACAAATCTATAGAGAGAGTTTCTAGCCTTTGAGCATAAATTGGAGTTTGCAGCAGTCCATATGGTTTTTGATTGGAGGCTTTATACCGGTTGCAATCAGGACAAGCTTTAACATAATCTTATATGAATTTTCTCATGCCGGTCCAGTAATATATTTTAACAATTCGACGGAAAGTTCCTTCGGCGCCATAGTGGCCAGCGGTCGGAGCATCATGGTATTCTTTTAGGATTCTTTCCCGGTCATGAGTTGGAACTACCAACTGAGCTTCTTCGACTTCAGAATCAGGGGCATATCGATACAGTACACCCTGATTCATTAGATAGCCTCTTTCAGTCCAATTAACTAAATCCGTAGTAGGGGGGGTTAGTCTCAAAACTATCTATAATTTTCTTCAGTTCTGGATCTTTCAACTGTTCTTCTCGAATGTCTTTAGAACTTTTAATGGAAAAGTCCACTATGACAGTATTCACTTCACATGAATCTTCTGTACAATTTGGGCGGGATAGCATATCCGCAACTACATTTGCTTTTCCTGGGATATACTCTATTTTTAGATTGTCGGCTTGTATCTGCAACGCCCATCTGGCCAAAATACCTGATGGAGATTTTAGGCTCATCAACCATTGGAGAGGTTGATGGTCCGAGGCTACGGTGATTTCAGAAACTTCAATATAGCCTCGAAATTTATTTAGAGCCCATACAACGGCTAAGGCTTCACGCTCTGTGGTAGAATAGGTTCGCTCAGCAGGATTAAGAAGTCTGCTGGCATACTCGACAGGATGTTCCTCAGATCCTTGGCCCTGTAGTGGAACTGTTCCAACAGCATATGCACTGGCATCTGTTCGAATAATGAATGGCTTTGTCATATCAGCTTGATGCAATTTAGGAGTGGTGACGAGGCATTGCTTTAGAGTGGCAAAAAATTTTTCTTCTTCAGTTCCCCATTTCCACTGAACTTTCTTTTTAGTAAGATTTCTTAGTGGACGTGAAATATCAGAAAAAGTTTCGATAAATCTACGGTACCATGAACAAGTTTGTGAGAATGATTGTACCTGTTTTACAGTCTTTGGAGAGGGTATTTTCATAATGGCTGCAACTTTCTCTTGGTCAAATTCAATGCCTTTGCTTGTAATTCAATGTCCGAGATACTTGACTCGCGAACGAGCAAAGTAACATTTGTCACGGTTAGCATGAAGTTTAAACTTGGATAGTCTCTCAAACACTAATCTTAAATCGGAAAGATGTTGCTCAAAAGTCGATGACAGAACAATGATATCATCCAAGTATGTCAAAATTTTAACGTTGTTAAATCCATACCGGAATTTATCCATTAGTCTCTGAAACGTTGCAGGCGCATTGCGTAATCCAAAAGGTATTCTAACAAAGCGAAATGTTCCAAATGGACAAATGAAAGCTGTTTTATCTCTATCAGCGGCACTCACATGAACTTGATGGTAACCAGATTTCAGGTCAATGGTTGACATGTAAGCTGTAGAAGTAGCATCCTGTAATAAATCATCCAATCTGGGGAGTGGATAAGTATCCGGAGTCGTAATTGCATTCAGCTTTCGGTAATCTATGCATAGACGCATTTCACCATTAGGTTTTGGTATAAGAACAACAGGAGCTGCGTATGGGGATTCACATTCTTCAATAATACCGTTTTCTTGTAAAACTTCCAATTCTTTCTTTAATAATTATTTCTTCATAGGTGACATTCGATAGGGTGTTCGATAGGGTGGACCAGCTACTGGTGTATGGTCCCCTGTAGGAATATGGTGTTCTATAAAAGGAGTGGGCTCTCCCCCTGGTTTGAACACCTCTTCATATTCTCGTAACAATTCGCTTAATTCTTCTCTTTGGTTTTCAGGTAGCTGATTCCCCTCTTCTTCACGTAACACGCATGAATTAAACTCGTTTGGTATTTTCTGCAGAAGCACTGGGTCATCATCAGAAGAAAAGTCATATACTTGATGAGGAAAATCATTAAAATACCATTTCCGGTTCTTTATATCAAAGACAATCCCGGCTTTTTGTAAAAAGACTATACCCAACAAAGTGCGATTTCCTTTTGCTTTGGGCAAAACAATTAATTCAGTTTGAAAAGATTTACCTTTAACTTGGATAGTTACTCCAGTGTATAGAACTTCACCATCAAGTTCACCTCCATTAGCTAGAGTCATTGTTATCACTTTGGACTTAAAAGAAACTCCTTGGCCTTTTAATAAATTATACAAAGTTTCTCCAGCAATAGAATTAGTTTCACCTGTATCGGTACACGCTGTACCGTAAAATTCATTTATATGGACATCCAAGATGGGAAGGTGGGCAGAGTCTGCTACACAGGTATACAGATCTACGCTATTAAACTCTTTAGATTTTGTTTTAAGAGAGGGATTACACTTAGGACATTTCGAACGAATAATCCCGGGATTCCCACATCCATAACAAGTTACAGTGGCATGTTTGTCATTGTTTGCATATCGCGAGTTTATATATTTTGGGGAAGGGGTAGTATTTTTATAATTTCCAAAATGTTTGTTAGCTTCAGTTTTGGCTATTTGATTTTTAGAGAATTCCTGACCATTTGAAGTTTTCGGGAAAACATATTTCTGTGTTTCACGCATTTTTGAATTACTTGCTGATTTTTGAGAATGTGGTTTGATATTTTCGTATATGTCAAGCTTTTCTGCCAACACGACAGGATCATTTAGTTTGTCCCAACCATCTAAATAATGATTTTTATATTCTGGTGGTCACTTTCTTTTAATGTGATCAGCAATTATAAGTTCTTTTAACTTTTCAAATGAATCAATTTATAATTCCGATAACCAACCCTCAAAATAATTTCGAATTTCAAAGTAAAAATCTTTCCATGTAGAATTTTCTCTTTTCTGATTACGGGTGAACAATACCCTAAACCTCTCTGCTGTTAACCTAAATCTATTTAACAGTATGTCGCGAATATGTTCATAATTTTTAAACATTGTTTCAGGCTCTCTTGCTATAAGTTTAGCAATATCGTTTGGAAGAACGCCAAGTAATTGTGAAACCCAGAAGTCTTTAGGGACACTTAGCAATTTCATCTGACGTTCAAACATTGTCAAAAACAACGACATATCATCTTTTTCGGGAATAAATATTGGTAGGATATTTTTAATATCTATGCGCATTTGATTGAAATCCAGTTGATTCTGTGGTACAATTGTCGCGTTAGGGGTTTCAGCTTGTAGTTTAAGTTTTTCTAGTTCATACGCTCTCTCATCCGCGATACTCTTCTCCTCCAACTTTCGTACTTCCGCGACACGCGTCTCATCTAACCTTCGTTCTTCTGCGCTTTCCTGTTTCTTTCTATCATCCACTATAGTAAGGAATGCCTCTTTCACAAATTGCTCATCATCTTTAAATAGAGCGCACTTTATAATTTTATCACGTAAGACCGCAATTGCATCACCTGTATCTGGAGCAATGTCTAATTCGATAGCTAAATTATACAAATCATTTTTTTCCCTTTGCCAGAAACGTCATTTTTCTCAAAGCAGTTATTTCACTTATCTATATCCAGAATACTTTAATTACAAAATTATATGTAATTCTTGATCTAAAATCACTAACAAAACAACTACCTTCCCTTTACAGGTAAATATAAGCAGGTAAATATAAACAGATAAATATATCAAACTTTTATAACCACTTGATAAAACATATAGGAAATAATTTAATAACATACTAAAATTTACTACCAATTAACCATGAGCTCATTTAATCTCTATACGAAATATTAATATTCAGCCATTTACCAATTTAACTTACCGTATATAAAACTTTCAATTCAAACACAAGTATTACAGATAATCTGACTTTATCACCAATAAAGATAAAAGCAACATAATTTATAAATAAAATACTTACTTTACATCTTAAAAAATAATATGAGAAGTAATTATAGAAAGTTATTGAAATGATGTATTTTATACGCTATTTTATACAGCTAATAAATAAAGATAAAATGTATTTTACTTAAAGAACATTTCATTAAAAAAAAATGTATATAGTACCAAAGGAATAATATAAATCTTTTATGTCATTAATCTTCCGTAACTTACCAAAACTAATGAACAAAACAAAAAATATATATACACCGTTTAAAGAAATAAATAAATTAAAAACAAAACCGCTAAGCTCTGGATCCAGCAAAAAAAAATCCTTCCAAACTTTTAATAAACAAAATAAATAAATTAGAAATAGATGATCATCTCATAAAATAAACAGAGAAGTTAAAAAAAAACGAAACGCGTAACTTTCAATCACTAAAACAGCAGCGAATAGATGTATATTTTCACAAGATCTTTTATTTTTCTTTTCGAGGTCAAACTACATCACACTTGAAAACACTAAACTTTTAATGCTGAAAAAACAAAGAAGGCAGGTTGTGGTGATTTTTCGCAGTATAGTTTCAAAATCAGAATGATTTTTTTTTCTTCTGGTGAATGAAAAAGAAGTCACGTGAATTTCCACAAAATTACCTCAAAATTTCCAAGCATAAATAAGAAAGAGGATGGTTCTAAATAATTTCACAGCACATATGGAATATTTGTTGAATATACACGTTAGATTACGTAGACGATTCACAGATTATCGTGATGATAAATCGTTTTAAAACATCTTTTAAAACAAAACTAGGATGGGCGGGTAAAATGTAGAATGCATACGATTCCTTCACTTTAAAAGATACGAAACCAGGATGGTTCACGATTAGGACGATTTTTAGAAACCGGGGGGGGTTTCCTTTTTCACAGAAAAATTGAACCGTGGTGGTTCTTTCACTTTATACGTTGAAAATCCAAACGATTTTCTCTGCTTTTACGTTGGGCGCCATTGTAATGTTTGTGCTGGTCTGGTGTGGGTTTTGTCAAGGACTCACACATTTTAAGACATCACAGTTTCAATATTCAGAACAAACGACAAAAACAAATACACATACTTCGTAGAAAGCGCGTACACACAAAACACAATAGAAAAAAAAACAACAACATTTGGTCTCGGGACGAGATCCATTCTCAAAACTAACTACATGTCACAACTCAACTACTTCTACAGAGTTACAGACCCGCGAAAAGTTATTCGCTCTCTTCAGTTCAGTTCGGACTTGGAAAAATATCTGCCAAAAGTGGTAATAGCGCCATCTATACGTTGTTTTATTTAGGGAAAGGCATTTATTTTGTTATATGTTTACATTTGTCTTTTTCAAGATTTTGCATTTAAATTGGATTATATGTTGAAGATTATACATAGAGTATATAATTAAACGTTTAAAGAATAATAATTATTTTTATAGCAAGAACCGCGTTTAAAAGTTATTTTTAGATTTTTCTCAAAATGAAGTTTATCAGATTTTTACTGTACGCAAAACATTCTATAGCAAAAAAATAATTCATGAAATGCCTTGAATTTTTTTTTTACTTATTATACAAATGTTTTTTGAGGGAATAGGCTACAATCATGATTATATATTAATTAGTTTTATATTTACACTGGTATAAGTTAAAAAGTGCAAGACATTTTACGAATTTTTCATTACGGGGTTTAAGAACTTACAGACGAAAATGAATCACCCGAACGTTACTTAAGTTCAATTATCAATCTATGCAATCTTTGTAATGCTCTCTCTTTTAGCAGTATGTTGACTAGAGAGCATTTTAGTTCCTGTTGTCATAATCTCATAATGCCCTCATTTCCCTACAAAACTCTACTATAAATAATCAACTAAATGAGTTGCTTCTTATTAGCCTAAATTTTGTCAAATGTATAATATAATGTAAAGCAATGTCGTTCGCATCATTTACAGCAATATTTAAGGAAAAATCATGTGAACGTCCCTATTGCTTTAAAATACATGCTCAAATCCATTGATATAATTCGTTTCATTCAAGGTTCGTTTGAAAATTTTGACTAGTATTTGAGGTAGCATCCGTAGGTGAAGATCCATAATCTTTTAAAATACAAGGACAATTCATTTGATTTGGTACATTTATAAAAATGGTCCAGCGCAGCGGGCGTAGCATTCTAGTATTTTATAAAACTCTACATATGACATTTACCAATACTTAGATGATTTCAGGAACATATTCGAATAAACATCCGTCTATTATCAAAATTTTTTGGAGTTTGAAGTTATGTTATCAGTTTTGAACTTTTGATTACAGATTTAGAACACAGTACGTCCAAGTGAATAATTTATTATTTTATTCGTACCACTATTTAGAAAAGTAAACTGTGTCTTACACCTATAATACGATATTCTAAAAAATATATCATCCACAAATTTTTTTGTGTGTAAATTGTGGTGCGATTGAATGTAAAAATAGTCGCCAGTACTGGCTCATAAAAAAAGGATTAAGCTGAATTCAAAATCAGTATTCTGTCTATGCTGTGTAGCTTTACATCATACATAGAGATGCAAAAAAGAAATTGAATGCATTGTGGTCTATATGTGGAAATTTGTAAAAAGTGCGTGTTTTTCGATAAAATAAATTGTAGTACACTATGTGGTATGTGTATAATATATATGGTTTCAGTTGTCTCATAGATTTTTCTGCTGAATTAAATTTTATGTCACTGTGTAATGTATGTACAAAATCCATATATCACATTAATAAAAAATAGAAATATGCATTACAACACATAGAAGACAATTCGTTTAAAGTGTTTCATAGTACCGTTTAAAATATACCGTAATAAATAATACCGTATGCATTACTTTAAATATTTTGGAATTATTATGTTTTCATGCAAGTTTTTTATGGTACCATTTGTAAAATGAAAGATTGAATTTACAAAAATACAAAACATTTAAATAAATTTAAAAAAAAATAGGGGAGTTACGTTCACAGATTTTTTTTTTGTTCAGTTTATTTAAATTCATGTTGACATAATTTCTCTGAAACAAATTAACTTTTTGAAAATAAATCTAAAGTTAAATACTGTACGGCTGGCGAATTTTTTGGAACATAAATTAATATTTTTTGCATGGAAATTTCATAATGATATTAAACGAGAATAATCTCCGAAGTATCAAAACTTCCAAAAAAATTACTTTTCGAAAGTACGGGGTGTAAATTCATTATTATTTGACATAAAATGTTTGAACGTTTAAAATTGAGAAGTTTTTAAATACTAAACAGGAAAAAGAAGAAAAAAAGACTCCTACATATTATTTTAACAAGAACGAAAAATTGTGCATCCGGCATAGATTACTGGCAACAGATTATCCGGCAACAGATTACTAAGAATTTTAATTTATCTAATACTGTGAAATGATGTATCTACAGAGTGTTTCACAAAGGACTCCTAACTTTAAAAATCAATCACCCGGAAACGGTGATAGATAGAAACATGGAACCAGTGGTATGTTTATTTAAAAAATCGTAAGAATCTTATCCATAAATCTCAAAATTTAGTTAAAAATAGCACCGATAGTGCATATTTTCACTATACGCTAATTGCAGTTAGATTTCAATGGCGAAATATTCGACGGCTAGTCTTTCTATGCTTCTGAACTCTCTTTAGAAGGATTCTTAGCGCTCTCAGCGCTATCTATCGGTGCTGTTTTTAACTAAATTTTAAGATTTATGTATAATTTTCTTACAATTATTTTAATAAACATACCACTGGTTTCATGTTTATATGTGTCACCATTTCCGGATTATTGATTTTTAAAGTTAGGGGTTCCTTGTGAAACACCCTGTGTATAGCAATTCAAAAAATACTTAACTGAGTAAAAATCCAATTTCAGCAATTGCTGCTCATGTTCGAAGTATTTCAAGCCCTGAATATGATATATAAAATATGTAGACAAAACGTAATGCATTAAAATTTACATAAAATTGCATATCACAACTGAAAGAGCACTTCCAGCAATTACCGATCATAGTCAGTCTTTTAACGTGTATTTCTCTTGGGCGTCTCTGTACATGGACGAAAAATCCTACACACTCCATAATCTATGGAAAATTAGCTGTATTGAACTTAGTGATCCTTATGTTTCAAGCATCATAACATGTTCAAAATGCACCGCAAACTTTTTTTCACCATAGTAATCACCATAGTTCACCATAATGTAAAGGACTTATTTTGTACGTCCTTGTAATTAAACAGTGAATGCTACTAATTGTATACTCTGGTAAAAGTATCCTGTAGTCCCCCTCAATAATGCATAATAATTGCATTATGTTTGAAATATCATAACATCAATAAAATGTGCCACAAATGAGTTTTATTCATAGACATAATGTAATGTAATTCCTTTGCATGTGGCACACATTCTTTTGCATGTTTTGTACATTAACTATTAATTCTACACACTTCATTTTCAATACCGAGCATTCAAATGTAAAATTAAATAATGTATAAAAAGTTCATGAAATTCTGAGTGTATTTACGTCAGATCCATGGACAGCCGAACAGACAGACAGACAGACGGACGGACAGACGCACATACAGACAGACAAACCGAATTCATAAACACATTTCAACTGTGTTGGACAGTGTTAAAAACGAAAGTCTTTCATTTTAGATGTATATAGTATTTTAAAAATTCAAACTGTTATTGAAAACAAAACTGATTGTTATTCATTAGATATTTCGTAATATTATAATTTAGATCTGTGACTGATAAATGAATTAAAATAAACAAATAACTATATTTGTATTTTTGAAAGGTATTTTAACGTTGTTTTTAAAGAATATTTACGTAATACTCTCTTTCAGGATCTGAACTATTCGAATTTACAGAATAATTTACATTTCTTATTGAATACTGAAGCTCTGCTCTAAGTTTTGTCACAGTTTTTTTTAAAGATATCACAGCTCTATGTTTTGTAATTTCTTTTGCAAATGTGTCTTAAAAGCATAAAATTAATAGTCTTTTTATTTTAATATAAATCAGGTATTTTTGATGGAAAATAATGTAAAACCTTATAGACGTGTAAAAACCGTTTATCCCCAGTTTAACGCAATTTGCGGATACCTTTAAACACTATATAATAATTCATTTTCTGTAAAATTGACATTTCCGAATCCATGCTGTTTTACTTGACCGGCGCGGTGAGTCAGGATAACTTGAAATTTATAATTAGTCATTTCTTAAGAAAATTGCACTTATCATGAATTTAAAATAATATTATGGTGCATGGATAAGGGCAGAATATGTACGCAAAGTTACGTTACATTATATTTAAAATTCTGGCTTCAAGAATGAAATAAAAATAAGGATTCAGGTTTTATCTACCAATCCTCAACTCTCTAAATCCCAAGCTTTAAAAAACTGAATGACCTTAGTAAACCAAACAAATAGCCCAAAATTCTCACTTTTTTTGTTCTCCCTTTTCACTAGGTAAGCAGTAGAAATAACCCTACTGCCTTCTCCCTTTATACAAATTTTGACAGGTTTTACACCCCTCTGTTTATCAATGCTCAAGTTACTAAAAAAATTCTTGTTTTTCTTTCTGTATTGTCCAGAAATGTCCCATTCATCACTGAGAGAGACACCACCCTTGACAGCATCACGACCCATTTAAGGGGACGGAAAACCATTTCAGCTATCCAGGGCTATTGTGGGTTTCAGAACTTCGGGATGATTTCGGACATTGCGGGATTCAAAACATTAATAAAAAATACTAAAAAAAAAATCCTTTTATTTACATAAATCCGGAAAACATTAAAAAACCAATAATCCCTCTCAAATGCCTGTTATCGTATATATTATTTATCCTGTCAACATCCCTTTTTCTACGAAAATACGAAACGCAAAACGACGAATGAAATAGCATATGAAAGGATTTTGAACAGGCTTCTGACATAGCACACTTAACATTTCGTTAAAACATGTTTTTTGATTAAAAACTGCAATTAATTAAAAATTAAATCGGCATTGTTTCATAAATGAAATGAAAGATTTTCCTCAAATCAGTGTTGCCACAAAAATAAAATACTGCATTATTAAATGACGTCACACTATAATGCAATTAAAATACGATTGTTAATTTATCTCTTGCGTGTACTTTTTGACAGAAATATCGAGCTTTTAATCGGGTTTTTATTTAATTTTTACGAGTGCGCCACCTATTGTTTATTTGTTTTCTTTGTTTAATCATGGCTCTGTATATGTATATGCGTACTGTATCGGAGCACCAGTACATTACTTAATTTAAGAATTATCTTACATTTAGATATACATCTCATTAGGATTCACAAACATTGTAAGTATTTATTTTTTTAATATTTCATTAAGCTGTTAATACGCCAGCGAAGTCTGACGTCACTTAAATGGCTGCTGGATCATAAAGTGAATATCCCATGTTTAAGTTCCCATAGGCATGCAAAAAAAGTGGTGTAGAACATATTGATTTCTATATTTAAGACATTTCTGGAACAGTTTTGCAAAATCTGAAGAATTGCTTTCATATGAATTCCCTAAATGTCTGAGTCAGTGTTTCAATTTTTTTTTATAATTCGTTTTTTTTTTAGTATAGGGATCTTGGCAACCTAGAGAAATGACCTTGGCGAGAGAAGAAAATTTGGCAAAAAATTTTCTGGCAATCTATTCCCATTTTTTAATGCAGAAGCAATCATCATATGTATTATTTATGTTGTCAATATCCTTTTTTCTATGCACATACAAAACATACAACGATGAATGAGGTATCATTCGAAAAGTGTTTGAACAAATTCCTGAGATAGTACACCAACATTTCGCTAAAACGCGTTGTTTGATTAAAGAAAAAAATCAGTTAATTAAAAATTAGTGCTAAAACGTAGCAGGAAATAATCTCAAAGACTGCAGTGCGAAAGCTTCGCACGGGTCCTTCTGGTTACTTAAAAATAACAGAAATGCAATGAAAAGAAAAAAGGAAGAATGAATTTCGATTTCATGATCAACAAAATAGTTTTATGAAATTAAAGACGCTTTTCAAGATTAGATATTCTTAGAATATTACTTGAGACTGATTTTATAAACTGCTGTCTGAAATAATAGAAAGTTTGAAATCGAAAGATCTCTTTTAAAAGTAATTAATGAACTTTCACCTGAAGCAAATTAATCATATCCAACTGTGACGTTACAAAACAAGTGAGAAATTATGATCAAAGATCGCACAAAGGCTTTCGTTTAATATTCCTTTCAAAACAATTTATTCCTTAATAGATCCAAATCATTAATTTATAACTATTAAATCCTTATTCTTTATGAATACACATTAAATATATAAGAGCGCTAAGTGTATAAGACTTCTGGAGTGAACTGATCCAGATCCCGATAATTTTTCGTTGAAATCAGCCATTTTATTTTAATTTTTAAAAATTTCATTTTTCCAATAAAGCTGCAAAAGATTAACCTTTTTAGAAAGATTGTGAAAAATAGAAAACAACCTGAGTGATGAACTACATGGATATATGCATGTTTTAAGATATATCTTGCGATGAAAATCGTATCACCCAGCAATCAGAGATGGTAAACAATATGCGATTCAGTTCTTTCAGATTTTTTAAAATATAGATAATGAATGCAATAATTTTGCTCAATGGCAATGTGAAACATACAAAACTAAAAACATTTTTGCAATCATTCAACAATTTCAAAAACAATGTTTAATTATGAATATTTCAGATTCATTACTTTGAGATTCGTTAAAATATATACCATGGAGCTTATTGGCAATATAGCTATCTGAACGAGCTCCATGCATTAAAACTTTCTTTGTAAATCGAAAAGCAAATATCTTAATTTTTCAGTGCGAATTCGACGTTTATGCGCGTGCGTGAAATTCAGTCTATAACATATTTAGGGTAAGAGTAACTGGGGTCTACGTGGCTGAGGAGTCTAACTCGCTGAGTTCCAACTGTGAGATTGTCAGTTCGATCCACAATACAGACAACATGATTTCTGTTATTTTATTGCGATAAGTTTATTCATTTCAATAATGTCTTATGTAACTTCAGGAGTAGAAGGTAATTTGTAGTTTTTGTATTCGAATGCTTTATAATTAAGTAAAATTTAACAGTGACAATATTTCATTAAATTATTAAATTTATATTAAAAATATTTAAATATTTTTTTTTCATGTAGTTACCGATTAAATAAATTGATCTAAACTTTTATCTATATTTTGTATGACTATTATATACTATAATGTAGTATATAAGTATATCAGTAAGATATATTGGTATACTAAAAATGTGTGTGATTCTTTTCCGTAACAAGAAAAAAAAAGAAAAGAGAAAATGAAAGGGAAAATATTAAATTAAAACATTAATATAAGAATTATACTAGAAATCACTTTGATATCGATGGTTTAATGTATCAGTAATGTATGGAAATGTAAAATAAAATTTAAGTAATTAAAAAATATATATTATAGAATCGTTATATATAAATTGTTAGAGGCAAACAGCAAATTTTAAGTTTATGTTCTTTTGTCCGGTTGATAAAAATAAAATTAATGAAAAATTTTAAAAGGAATAAAAAAAAATAATAATAATAATTAAAAGAAATTAATTAATTAATTAATTAATTTAAAAAATACTAAATACTAAATATTGATATTAAAAAAAGAAAAAGATAGAGAGAGATTGTAGCAAGTAAAAATAAATGCTCTACTCATTCAATTAATACTTTTAAACTCCTGCTTTAAAATTCTTTCACTTAATAATTGAGTATCTTGAACTTACAGCGCCATCTATCGCCTTATATGTATAGGACTAGCTTGAACTATATAACAATTCTTCAAATTTTCAATACTTAACTAATTTAAAATAAACAAAATAAAATTTCAAACATTTTTTAAATTATAATTTCCGTGTATTTTGCAAAGAAAACTATTCTGTTTCCTTCAAATTCCTTTTTTTTAGCTGTGACTAACCTTTTTCAATAAGCTGGCGTTCCAAATCATTCTTCATTAATTTTAAACATTTATTTTAAATAATAACAAATTATTTAAGTATAATCGCGTTTCAGGCATATATTATGACAGATTCACAAAAAAAAAAAAAAAAAAAATACATAAACCGTACGCAACGAAAAACGTTTTGTTTAATTTGTTTTTTATTTTACATGGCAATACATATGTATATTATTAAAGCAGGCGACTGCTTTTAATCTATTATTATACAATAAATTGTCTTAAAGTATTTTTTAACTAAGCAACTTTATAAAGTATCTTAGTGCGGGAAATATACAAAGTAAAAGCTGATATTTTACGAAACTATATTTTTTGGATATTTAAAAATATTTAATCATTCATCGTAGAATATCTACAAATTTATTTGCCATTTTTTTTTTCTTTTTTAAATAATAATAAAAAAGGGCAATTTATGAAATAAAAAGGATGTGAATAATCACTTTACTAAACAGCGTACAGCCGATAGAATGAAAAAATGTCCAGACCGGGGATCGATTCCGGATACCCGTATAGCGCACCAAATGCTTTATAATTTAAGCCATCCGGACGACATCCAGTCTAGCATTCTCTCACTCTTATATGGCAAGGCTACAACCTCGTGGCACGAGATGGGGCGTCAATCATGAGCACAACACATGAGCATACATGAGACAAATTAAACCCAGTATCGGTGAACATTTAAATATGGTAAAGCACTTGGTGCTCTATATCAGGGGATCCGGGATCGATCCCAGTTATGGACATTTTTTCACTCTATCGGCTGTAAGCTGTTTAGTAAAGTGATTATTTACATCCTTTGAATTTCATTAATTTACAGCGTAATTTCAGCTCTGCTGATAATTTAATTAGTATATAAAGGCCACTTTATTATAATAATGCATTTTTCGACACATTATACAAATATTACGTTTTTGTAGATAAAACACAATTATTAATACCAACACAAATCCAAATAAGGTTCAGTTATGAATAGTATTTAATAAAACAAGAGCACATGGTAAGACGAATCAAATTCAAAGCATTTATTTTTTTTTGTGTTAATGCATCTACAAATTCAAATAAAATCACATTAAGTGAATCATAAACATATTTTTACGCTATTCGTATTTCCATTAGTATATCATTCAATAAACGCTAAACAATGTTTTCGCATTTAAAAATATATAATGTATTGCAAACAAAATATAAAACGTCGAAAGCTCTACTTTATTGAATTACTATGCAAATCTGGGCTAATGCAAAAGATCTCAATCATGAGTGTCCTTACGTGAATAAAGTAGGTTATGTTACTTGATACTTCTGAATATATTAAGTTTAAGCTTCATTTACTTCTCGTAAACGCCTAACAGAATGAAATTTAAGTATTTTATCCCGAAAGGGAAAAATGGGTAAATGAAAAAGCGTGACGGTTATTCAATTTCGCTACTTTCAAAGATAGTTTCTAAATCAAGAGTAAAATTGTATTTGAAAAACTGAAATCATTGCTAAACATAGCAAATCTAAATTTCGAATGAAATTTTCAGCAGGACTGAAGCTGCGCGTAAATTTAATGGCAAATCTATTTGAGATTTCATGTTCTAAGAGGGCATTGGAATACCTGATACATCTGCATATATTAAATCTAAGCTTAATTTACTTCTCGTAAAAGAAGTGTAACAGAAGTGTTCGGGATGAAACTTAAGAATTTCATCCCGAAGGGGGAAAATAGTCAAAAGGAAAAATGAGTCGGTTATTGAGTTTCACTACGTTTAACCGTTGTTTCTAAATCAACAACAAGAGTAAAATTGTATTTGAATAACTTAAATAATTGCTAAACATAGAACAATATATTTGAGATTTCATATGCTAATATGGTATGAAAGTTTTCGGCTTTTAGAATTAGCATATTATGGGAAGTTTCTTACGTTTAGGAATTAGGTTAAAATATGAAGATGGTTGTATAAAACACATTTGGAACTTTCAACAACGAAATTTTATTAATTTTTGTTGTTAAAAAATTGTTTAAAAAGAAATATTTTCCAGATTTACTTTATTACGAGAACGTTTTTCGTGCACTGTAAAAAAAATAAATCTCTGTGTTGCTAGCAAAACTTTACGAACATATAAGATAACATCTTCTGAGTTATCCACTATTCTGAATATCATTTTATATCTTCAGAAATCTCAGAAACCAATGTATGTCTATTATTTAAAGACTCATCATATTTCCATTAGTATATCATTCAATAAACGCTAATAATTTTTTTCACAATTAAAAATACATATTGTATTGGAAACAAGAATATAAAACGCCGAAACTTCTGCTTTGTTGAATTACTATGTAAATCTAGGCTAATGCAAAAGATCTCAATCATGACTGTCCTTACGTGAATAAAGTAGATTATGTTACTTGATGCTTCTGAATATATTAAGTTTCAGCTTCATTTACTTCTCGTAAAAGTCGTCTAACAGAATGAAATTTAAGTATTTTATCCCGAAAGGGAAAAATAGGTAAATGAAAAAGTGTGACGGTTATTCAATTTCACAACTTTTAAAGATAGTTTCTAAATCAAGAGTAAGATTATATTTGAATAACTGAAATCATTTCTAAACATAGCAAATTTACAATTGAATACAAAATCTAAATTTACAATTGAATTTTCAGCAGGAGTGAAACTGCGCGTAAATTTAATAGAAAATCTATTTGAGATTTCATGTTCTAAGAGGGCATTGGAATACCTGATACTTCTGCATATATTAAATCTTAGCTTTATTTACTTCACGTAACAGAAGTCTAACAGAATGAAATTTAAGTATTTCATCCCGAAAGGGAAAATTAGTCAAATGAAAAAGTGACACAGTTATTGAATTTGACTACTTTTAACGGTTATTTCTAAATCAAGAGTAAAATTGTATTTGAATAACTTAAATCATTGCTAGACATAGACCAGTATACTTGAGATTTCATATACTAAGAGTGTATGCAAGTTTTCGGCTTTTAGAATTAGCATATTATGGGAAGTTTGTTATGTTTAGGTATTAGGTAAGAATAGGTAGATGGTTGTATAAAACACATTTGGAACTTTCAACAACGAAATTTTATTATTTTTTGTTGTTAAAAAAATTGTTTTCGAAAAAAAATATTTTCCAGATTCACTTCATGACGAGAACGTTTTTCGTGCACTGTAAAAAAAATAAAAATAAAATAAGTATCTCTGTGTCTAGCAAAACTTTACGAACATATAAGATAAAATCTTGGGAGTTATCCACTATTTTGAATATCATTTTATAACTTCAGAAATCTCAAAAACCAATGTATGCCCATGATTTAAAGACGCATCCTATTTCCATTAGTATATCATTCAATAAACGCTTATAAATTTATTTGCACTTAAAAATATATAATGTATTGCAAACAAGAATATAAAACGTTGAAACTTCTACTTTATTGAATTACTATGTAAATCTGGTCTAATGCAAATGATCTCAATCATGACTGTGCTTACGTAAATAAAGTAGATTACGTTACCTGATACTTCTGAATATATTAAATCAAAGCTTAATTTACTTCACGTAAAAGACGCCTAACAGAATAAAATTTAAGTATTTTATCCCGAAAGGAAAAAATAGGTAATTCAAAAAGTGTGGCGGTTATTCAATTTCACTATTTTTAACGGTTGTTTCTAAATCAAGAGTAAAATTGTATTTGAATGACTTAAATCATTGCAAAACAGATAATAATACACTTGAGATTCCACGTACGAAGAGGGTATACAACTTTTCGGCTTTCAGAATTAGCGTATTATGGGTAGTTTTGTTACGTTTATGAATTAGGTAAACATATGTAGATCATTGTACAAAAACATATTTGAAACTGCACTACAAAGGATGTGATTTCTTTTCACTTTGCTAAACAGCCTACAACCAACAGAGTGAAAAATGTGTCCAGACCGGTGATCGAACCCAGATACCTTGTTACAGCGCACCCAGTACTTTACAAATTAAGCCATCCGGACGACATCCAGTCTGGTATTTTTCACTTATATACGTTAGCAAGGCTGTAACTTCGCAGCGCAAGCTGAAATGTCAACATGAGCACAGTATTAAGTAGCGTACATAAGACGAATAAGTTCCTAGCATTGGAAGCACTTGCTGCGCTATAACAAGCTATCTAGGTTCGATCCCCGGTCTGGACACATTTTTCACTCATTCGCTCACTCATTTTTCACTCATTTGTTTCACAATTTTTTGTTGGTTGTACGCTGTCTAGCAAAGTGAAATGAAATTGAGATCCTTTTGTAGTGCCGTTTAAAGATTTAGGACTTAGTTTCAGTCCTGATGAAAATTTAATTTGAAATTTTGAACTTTTAACAACCACATTTTATTAATTTCTGTTGTTGAAAAAAAAATTCTCTGAATAAAAGTATTTTCCGGACTCATTTTATTACGATAACTTTTTTCCTGCACTGTAAAAAAAGTGCCTCTGTATCTAGCAAAACTTTACGAATATATAATATATAACATTCTGAGTTATCCACTATTCCGAATATCAATTTATATCTTCATAATTCTCAGAAACCATGATTTAAAGAAGCATTTATTACACAAAAGCTTTGTTTGTTACTTAAAAAAAAAAAAAAAAAAAAAGAGAGAGATTTCGAATTGTTCTTACAGTGTATTGTTCTTACTGTAAGTATTATTCTGTAAGTAAGTGTGTAAGTAAGTACTGTCAGTAAGTGTGTGTATTGTTCTTACTTTGCAGTGTATTGTACAGTGTATTATTACAGTTTTCTCAACACGAAATATCGGTTTTCACGATGCTATCAATTCTAGCATTTGCAGTTACGTAACTGAACTTATACATGCAATAATATCAATTTTAATTTTACTGTAAAATCTATTCAAAAATATTTTTATTATTATTATTATTATTATTCGGTAACGCACATCGAAAAAGGTTTTGTGCCAGAAAAGCGTGATTACATTAAAAAATCTGTAGGTTTCTGAAATTACTGAAGATAAAAGATTGATTTTTGGATTCGCCGATAACTTGAAAGAGGTTATAATATATTTTCGTACAGTTCTGCTAGATTCAAAAAAGTTTATTTTTATTTTTATTTGTTGTATAATTTTTATTTCTTTAATGTGGCGTTGCACGGAGTGAAGCTTTCCACGGTACCAGAGACTTGTTGAGTATTTTTATCTCTAACTAATATAATAAAAACCACCTTAAAGTATACATCATTGGCTAGTATTTGACGAACGAAAATTTTTACAAAATTTTTACAATTTATTACAAAATAGAGGACTGACAAGTTTAACATATAATTTTTAAAGAAAACTGTATATATATATATATATATATATATATATATATATATATATATATATATTCTTTTATGATTTTCTTCCATTTCATCTGATTTTACATGGCGCCTCCTGCCCTTTCGTTCATGTACAATGAATGAACATGTAATGTATGTAAAGTGAATTTAGAATGTTTAATAATAATTATAAATCAGTTTTTCAAAAACTAAAAATAAGAAAAACTTACAAGATTTGATTTTAATAATAAAAAAAAATATGTCGTTGTAAAGATTTTTTTATTTAAAAAAAATAAACAACATGTGTTATGTTTTGGTACAAATCTGTGTTATTTTCGCCTGAATGTCCTGTAAGAAACATCTGGTTTTTCAATGTTTTCTTTGTCCGGAAATGTACATTTAATGTTATGTTGAAGTAACAGCTGTTAGAGTAATTCAATTTCCTTTACTATATTTTCTTCTGCATTAAGGAATATCATCAGAAAATTCAACTCTTATGTATATTTTATTTTTATTTTTTAAATATAAAATACTTTTTTTGTACCAAAGGCATGCAAACAGAAGAGAAATAAAAGCTATTTACTTCAATAATCAAATGCCGTTTAAAATGTTTTGTAGTGTTAATAAAATATTTTGCTGCTGAAAATATTTTTGCCAGTTGATATTATGCGATTAGGAATCTTTCAAATTTTAAATGAATTGCATTGATAAATATGTATATGAATTTATATTTTGGATAAATATATAGCATTCCAAATGTTAATAACATAATTTTCCAATTTATAAACAAATATACTATAAACGTAATTTTTAAATGAGAATTAAATTTTAGTGCTATTATTTCTTTTATGTATTTAATATTTAATTAAAGTAAGTAGCACTCATTATAAAAATGAGGTGGGCGAATAAATAACTTTTACACATTTAATGAACTTCCAGACAACAGAAATGCATGTAAACTAATGCATGCACTGAAACAAACTTATAATTATAGGTGTCACCAGAAGTATAAAGGACTTACAATTTGTCGTGCTGCCATCTACAGTACATTATTTTAACTAAAAACACTGCGATTCTCCCCACTTTAACATTGCAGACGAGTAGGAGCTGTCCGAAATCTTTTAGGACGTCTAGGTACCTGTAAGGAAGAACCAGATGAATTAGTTTTTAAAGGATCTGTATCGTCATCAATTGTACTTTTTGGAACTACAGGTATCATACCAGAGTCAGTTGGTTTAGGTCTTGGAGTAGTTGGAAGGACAAAGTCAGCAGGTTTAGGATTTGGTGTAACTAGAACACAAGAGTCATCTGGTCGAAGATCTGTGAAACAAGGATGCATTAGTTAAGAATCAACTTGATTAACAACTGTATATTCACTTCTGTGAATTTCTACATTACTTTCTTCAGAATTTTTATCATTAGTTAAATGTGCTTTTGAACCTACATTTGTTATCTGATCAACATGTCTTTTCCAAATATTTGAACCAACTTCAATTCTATAATTTAACTTGCCCTCTCTTATTTTAATGCGTCCAATTTTCCAATTTGCTTCAGGAGTATAATTTCTAACAGCCATTTTCTAGTTAATTTTAAATTATTTTACTTTAGTATTAGAATTTCTTGCATTTTGATTATCATGAGCAAAATTGGTAATGTTTAGAAATATCAAATCAATTTTTGTTCTTATATGCAGCTTTAGAAACAGAGATAAAGGATTCTGCCTCGTTGTAACATGAGGCATTTTCTACATTGTAAAATAAATTTATTTAACTTAATTTGTAAAGTACCAGATTCTGATGATAAGGCTTTTAATCGACGTTTAAGAATTTGCACATACCTCTCAGCCTGACTATTTTTAGCAGGATGATATGAAGCACTAAATCTTTGTTTTACACCATGAGTTTTTTAAGAATGTCTCAAATTCTCTAGAAGTAAATTGTTTGGCATTATCAGACACCAAAGATCTGGAAAATACCCGTATCTCGAAGAAGGAGAAGTAAGACAAGTAAACGTATGTTCTGAAATCGTGTTAGTAACAATGAAACTTCTGGCCATTTGCTATGAGCATCAACAACAAGGAAAATAATTATACCCATAACAGGACAAAATTAATCAATATGAATTCTTTTCCTTGGAGCTGTAGGCTATTCTCAATGAATAGTATCTATTTTGAGATGATTATTTTTTAAATTGACACAAGTAGTGCAATTCCGTGCAAGATCTTTAATATCTTGGTCAATTCATGGCCACCCTACAAAACTGCTCGTTAAGGCCTTCATTTTAACTATACCGAAATGTCCAAAGTGCAAATAATTTAAAATTTGTTTTCTATGAATTTCAGGGCTGAATGCTTTACATCCTCTTAAAATACCACTACTTTGAAGAGTAAATTGTCCTCTCTTGCCACCAAAAGTAAGGTTTTACTAGTTAGAGAACCTGAAATATAATAATGAAAAATTTGACGTGATAAAGGATCATATTTTCTACCTGTTGGTAGTTTCTACCTGTTTTGGAATTTAAAGGCAAAGTATAAATTTAGTTAATTTGAAAAAAAATCAGATTCATCATTCGTGGATTGAATTTTGGAGGCAAATCTTCACCACATATTGGAAGTCGTCAATGAGCATAAGCATTTTCGTGTTCGGAAATTTTCTAATAACGAATAACATATTTAATGCATATATTTAAATTCTAGCATCTGAAAAGACAGAAATGCTCTTAGTACAAGAAAAAATAGACATGTTTTATACTGTCCTTAAATAAACTAAATATGTTACAATACAAAAAAAAAACCTTTACACAAAAAATAACAACTTCCTTTATGATGTATAGACTATTCTGATCATGAGAGTAGGCGAAGTTTTGAATGAGAACGTAGTTTTAGTCCACTAATTGTTCATGTGTCTACACACAAAGTTGATCAAGGCTATCTCACTTTAACCCATTAAACGCCGCTATATGAACCATGTTAAATAAATATAACTTTTTTAATTTTTAATACATATTTGATTTCTTTAATTTAGAACAATTGATTTTTTTTTTTTTTAAAGTGGAACCGTTTAGAAAATCCGGTATGTTCTCGTAACGTGAGCTTTGGCGTCTTACATGGGGAAAACGTTCCCTTGATTGCACGCAAGTAACGTTCGTTTTTCTGCTACTTAGAAGAAGTTATGTTTTTAATTATTTTACAAAAAATAGATTATTTATTACTTTTTTTTTTTTTTTTTTTTTTTGCATGCAATAAAAAAAAAAGTTTCAAACAGTTAATTTATAATATATGCAGGTATAAAGAATTTAATACTGATTATTTTTATATCACTCTGGTGTGTAAATAAAATTTTCCGAAAATGTAGTAGTTTGATTTTTATTTATTCTGCTTGTTACGTTATTTTGCTTATAATTAGTAAATCAGTTACTGCCATAAAACTACGTATGTCCGCGATATATAAAAAAATATGAGTGGCGAAAAACTTTCTCTAAAGCGTATTATAAACTACAAATGACTTATCATTTTGAGAAGAAAAAGAGAGAAAAAAAAAAGTGATCGATTTGATGACGTACGGAGTAGTTTTGGAAAAATAATATGCTTCCTTAGTGTAGTTTTTTCTTCCAATACTTTCTGACATTGATTGTGAAAACTGGATTTGCGAAGCATAGGAAATTGAAATTTAAAGAAAATTTAATAAAAAAGGATTAACTTTATAAAGTTTTTTTTTTTCTCTGGAGCGAAATCGATTGTAAAAGAAAATATGGATGTAAAAAATAAATTAATTTATAAAATCAGACTGTTACAAGTTTTTTAGTTTAAGTTATTAATCTATTTTTATGTATTTCTACTTTATTTTGTTTTGATTTTTCCCTTTGTCACTTGTTTAATGGTATCGAATTTTCTTATAAAAAATATATAAAATCAATAATTTTAGTAATATTTTGAACTGTTAACTTACAATTCTGCTCATCGAACAAAAACCTTAAGTGAATTATTGTTAATTTAATTAATCTAAACAGATTAAGGTCAAATCCTTATATGACTTTTGTAAATAAATTTAAACGAAAAGAAATTTTGGGCAATTAGTATTACTTGAAAATTAAACGAAGAACCTTAAATACCTTAATTTAAATAATTTATTTTTTATTTTTTAATTTATTTTTGTTGTATAAGTTAAAAAAAGAATTTGTATAGTGCAAAATTTAAAAAGTCAAGCATAGCTAGTTGGATTCCACATATTTGGAAACGGTAACTAACAAGTCGAATATTTCACATAATAAAAAAAACATCGATTATAAAATCTAGCTAATAATTCTAAAGATTTTAATGTAAAATCAGCGATATAATTTATGGGGTTTAATAAAAAATACGCATTAAAATTAAACAGAGAAAAAATTCGAGATTTATTGGATATGCTACAAAAGATAGTTTTTCATTTTTAGTAGTTTTTCTTTACAGCTAATATTACCTTTGCAGAATACTCAAATGATAAATTTTTAATTAAAATTGTTTTCGATTAACAGATCATCCGAAATATTAGTCATGTGTTTCATTTGACATAAAAGACACGTGTAAAAGTATCTGTTATAATATTAAAATGTGCAATGAGCATGAAAAATCCGAACGATGGCTATGTGTACCATGTTTGACCGAAAAGAAATCCTTGCTATACCGTGGAACAGTTGCGGGTTAGGGTGACAATAATTAAGATAAAAAATAAAAGAAATTTATTCCTACCTTTCGACCGCTAATTAAGTTCATAAAAATCGGGAAACATATTGGGAAGAGTGGGACACTCGGAGATGGTGGGGAGAGAGGGAACGTCTCGTCATCTTGTATTTATTCTTTATTTTGATGTTTGTTTTTATCTCTTTTCGATAGTTTGTATTTACCATTTTATATGACGTCCATTAATAAGGATCGACTGGCACTAATGGAAAGTATGAACCCAATTTAAAATTCTGAAAAAATATTTTACGTTTCCGTTGTTCACCAATAAAACATGCTTAGATTGATTATAAAAGTTAATCAATTGTACAACTATGTATTGTCTTTCCGATCCCTGGAAAAAAAAGGAAGGACATAGCAAGGTTAACTTTAAAAGTGACAATTGAAAAAGGGATTTACTAGTTTAACTATTGTAACTTTAGCGGATAATAATGTTTCGGAAATTATATATTTTAACCGCGAAGAAAGATGTGCTTCAAGCAGTAATGAGCTTGCTTTTTTAAAATAAAATGTTTACACAAATAATGTGGCTCAAAACCCCTATCCCTTTTGTGATAAAAGTATTTTTCAATAAAAAAATGAATTAAAAATATTCCTTACATGAATATAATTTTTAAAAGAATCATTTAAGAAATAATTACAAGCCAAAAATATATTTAAGAATAATTTACTTATAAGAGGTCAGGTGATTAGAAAAGGTCAATTGCTAATTTTAAGATTTCCAAAAAGATGCTTGATTGGATATGCAATTTGTTGAGGAGCGCCACTTTGCATAAAAATTATTCTACCCCCGCATGCTCGCTGTTAAAGTACTAATTTTAAATGGTTCCAATATACAGTTTCATAGAATTCACCATTGACGTTAAAGGAACATGACTATCAGGACTTATTTGTTCAAAAAAGAATGGTGCTACACTGTAAAAAATGACGAATGTTTCTGAATCTACGAAAATATAATATAATGACGAATAAATTTATAATAAAAACTCATCCTTGTTAACAATGATTCTGAACAGTGTTTCTTTATCTTTAGAAACTTCAGACATCATTGGCATTTCTAGATTTAAAGAATCATTTAGAAAAACAAAATTTTTCTAGCTGCCCGTAATTTTCGGAAACGTTCACGAGTAGCTTTTAAAGTTTATTAATCAGTTTTCTAAACCCGTAATATAGCTTTTTCCGATGCTATCCATTCTCAAGTAAACATTTTCATGTTCAACAAATATGTTTAACAGACAAACATGCAAAATTAACAGCGTTATATTAACATTAAAATTAAGATTATTTCTTTACTCTTTCATGTATGAATTAACTTATACAGCTGAAAACGTTTACTTGAGAATGGATGACATTCGATAAATAGGTATTCCAGGCTGAGGAAACTGTTTAATACACTATAAAAACTATTCGGTAACGTTTCTGAAAAATACGGGCAGCTAGAAAAATTTTGTTTGTATAAATAATTCTTTAAATTTTGTAAATGTATTGCTTTCTGTGGATTCAAAAGACAATGGAACACGCTTTTCGGAATTCCGGATAACTCGGAAGATTATATTATATTTTCTTTGGTGGTTATAGTATATTTTCATAAAATAAGAAACATTGATCATTTTTTACAGTGTACGATAAACGATGCCGTAAACACGCACCACACCGTTTCCTTTATAGAACGTAGAGGTATGGTTGAAGTTCAAATGGATTTTCTGTTGCCCATATGCTACAGTTCTGAGTATTGACGTAACCTTGGAGATGGAAACGTGCTTCGTTTGTCAACATATTGTTACATGAGCATTCATTGTTCACTTCCATGTGAGCAAGAAATTCTAGAGCAAAACTTTGTCGAACTACCATGTCAGCAGGATGCGACTTCTGACCATGGGAAATTTTAAATACATAGCATTCCAGGATGTTTCGAAAATTTGTAAACACCGTGCTTACAGGCATATCTAAAGATGGAGCAGTTCACCTTGCACTGCAGCTACCCATACAACTCCTCTTTTCCTTTAATACTGTGGCTACATATCTTAGCGCCGTCGAAGCAATTAGTTCACTGCCTCTGCCAGATTTAACTTCAAATAAACCTGTGTTTTTGTCTTTCTTAATCATTTTCTCTAGACCTTTGGCAGATACCTGTCCACAGCTTTCTTTCATACCCTTTACTATCAGGAACTTCTTCAGAGCTACTGCCGCACATTCACCGTTCATGTAAAACAGCTTCATGAGCAGAGCGCGATCGTTCATTCAGAGTGTCATGACGAGCTTCTCAGACACCGCATTATGGTAACGGCTATTACCCCGCGTTTTTATAAACAATGCAATGAGTGGTGCGCATGACATGTTTATTATTTTGCATATTATGACGAGTAAAGCGCCAACTATTTAAAAAAATCGAAACATGTTTCTTATGATATACTATTCCCCAATTCTTCGCGTATACTTATCAGATTAATGAGCAGAGCGCGATCGTTCATTCAGAGAGTCATGACGAGTTTCTCAGACACAGCATGATGGTAACGGCAAGTACCCCGCGTTTTTATAAACAATGCAATGAGTGGTGCGCATGACACTTTTATTCTTTTGCATATTATGACGAGTAAAGCGCCATCTATTTCAAAAAAATCGAAACATGTTTCTTATGATATACTATTCGCCCATTCTTCGCGTATATTGAGGTCAGTTTTCAGGTCATTCTGAGGAGTAGTCCTTTGTTACAGCTTTTTGAAAGTTTAACTTTAATTATAATCACCCTGCATATGTACTCAGATTCATGAAATTATCGATCGAACATCCAATTGAGTAAGTAAAACGTTTGAGAAATGTTTTTTAATGCCAATAAATAAAACTCCAAGGACGGCTTTGTGAGTCATTTCCAGTTTGCAGCACATTTGTTGAAGCAGGTTGCAAATGCAAAAAGTCGATGAATGCCAGAATTTCATCTATGGCGCAATATCAATAGCAGAGAGGCCCAACGACTTCACGTAGAACGCTATCTCTTCTTTAAACAGACCTATTAAAGTCACGTCAAGCCTTCACTCGAATTTTGATATAATTTCTTTTAAAACACATATTTTGAATTTATGAGAGATATAAATGAAAAAGCAATCCACAAAGGAATTTTATATACCTTTTCACGTTGAAAAAAAAATATACCTGTTTCTATAATTAGCACTAAACAAAAATGTGGAAAATGTATATTACTTAATAATATAGCGTCATTCAAAATTTGATATCTTTATTTTTAAGAGCCATATTTAAAATTCTAAAAGCCATAAGCTTAAATTCTGCTTCAAAAACGTTTAATCCGTTAAGGGATTTTGCACTGATAAAAATTAAGAGTAAATATGAGTGTATTAAGCAGAGTTAGAGTACGGATAGATGGCCAGACAAACCAACTATATTGGAAAGTATAAAAAAGAGCGACGACATGTACTTTCGTAAATTACTTACCGCACGTCCACTTAAGTAGTATTTTAACGTATTAAAGCCACATATCGTTTCTATAAATTTGTAGAACGTACAATGATATAGTACTTTTTTATCATTTAAGGGTTCATTTAGCTTTTTAGTAATGATTTACTCTTATCAGCACATTACATCATTATACTGTCTGTCTACACGTTATTTAGGAAACAGAATGCTACATCTTATATATATATATATATATATATATATATATATATATATATATATATATATATATATATATATATATATATATATATATATATATATGTGGTATTTTGTCTAAGCTGAGTTAGTACCAGATGTAAATTTCCATGAGAAAAGGGTAGTCCGTTAAAGAACTCATATCTTGCAGTCGATTTCCATGATCATGGCGAAGTAGTAAGGCAATGAAAAGACACCAAAACAGTTTCTCCAGTAAAGTCCACCAATTTTCAGATGAATAGTTTATTAAGAATAAGAGCGATGCAGCACATTTCCCACAGGTATAAAACTTATAGCATAGCCCTCGGCTTTCACGATGGGTCACTCCATTGATTACAAGTTGTTAACTGGCCAGATGAATGTTCTACGACATAAAAACACCAGATACAGATTTGTTTACACTTTCAGCTACGTCAAAAATCTAGTGCTCCGACTGATGCGGGCGAGTTTTGTTCTCTCCGCGGAGACATACAGAAATTTACGTCACGAGCGCACAACCCAATGAATGAGAAGCTAACTCCAGCCCAGCGAATGAGGCGCGAAGGCAAAGCTAAGACAGTAAAGAATTCCGAACCTGGTCGCTGATAAATTTTGAAGTTAAAATCCCAAGCGCGCGAAAAAATCAGAGCAATCGGGTATATTATTAATGTCCGTGAACGTCTGTGTGTGTGTGTTTCTGTCTGTGCACTCCACCTTTGTACCCGCAAAGGCTCCGGGACCAGGCGACGCACGGACGGCGGACGCGGACCGAAAAATTCGCAAAAAAGGCGCGACGCTCAAGTTTCGATCGTGTCGGGATTCCAACCCGGACCCGGGGAGTTATTAATGAGCGAAAGTGTTTTAATTACCGACCGAAACCGAAGTTGGAAGAGAAGTCAAAACAGCGAAAAGTTCGCCTCCGCCGAGGGTTACCGGTACACGTCCGGTCCGGGAAGGAAAAGGCAGGGGGTTCCCAGGGAGCGATTTAAGCCCCAAACCGCAGCGCAGGTCCGACCCCTATCTCCGGAAGTCGGGGGGCCAGAAATTCGTAAGTCGCACGTACGCAACCGGGACGTCGTCAGGTCTCATAAATTCGAAAAATCGTTTCCGTGCGACGATTAGAACCGTAAAAATCCTTTAAAAATCGATCGATAAAAAATTATTTTTCTTTTCTTTCCGAGCTGCGATTCCCAGATCGGAGACGCACGGCCAGACGATTGTCTGGATCGGCATTTTCTTTGACGGAGGTGAGGTCACATGACGTTCAACTGGGGTTTTACACAGGGGGGGGGGCATCTCTGATTCTAAGAGGTGCAGAAATTCCAAACTTTGACAGGGCGACGCTAAATGGATTCTGCTTTCAGAATATCTAAAAATTATTGTCATATCTTCATGACGAGCCGATATATTATTTTATTGTATAATTAATCATCGTTATTTGTATAATTAAAGCAAAAGAAAGATTTCCATTACAGTGCCGGCTAGATATTACGATTTTAAGAAGTAGGCAGCGTCTAAAAACTGCATTACGAGTATTTTCAGTTTTTGTTTTAGAGTGGCAACCAGATATTACGATAGGGAAAAGCGGGCTTCGCCCGTTATCGATTTTTTTTTTTTTTTTTTTTTAGTTTTAAGTTTTTCTACAGCTCACTGTCTTTGAACTAGAACTCAGGTAGTCTACATAAGTTGTTTGAGGAAAAGCAGTGTCATCGCCAACCCACCCCCCCTCCCCCCGTTTTCTATGACAGTGCCGGCTAGATATTAGGATTTTAAGAAGTAGGCCGCGTCTAAAAACTGCATTATTATTTTAAGTTTTTGTTTTAGAGTGGCAACCAGATATTACGATAGGGAACAGCGGGGTTCGCCCGTTATCGATTTTTTTTTTAGTTTTAAGTTTTTCTACAGCTCACTGTCTTTGAACTAGAACGCAGGTAGTCTACATAAGTTGTTTGAGGAAAAGCAGTGTCATCGCCAACCCACACCCCCCCCCCTTTTTTCTTTTAACTGTGGTCCGTTTCTATAAATAAGAAACTATGTTACTGATGTCCACCAAACTGATTCCAAACATCATAATTAAAGTAATAAGGACCCCGTATCCAGATATTATGATAGGGAAAAGCGGGCTTCGTCCGTTATCGATTTTTTTTTTTAAGTTTTAAGTTTTTCTACAGGTCCCTGTCTTTGAACTAGAACTCAGGTAGTCTAAATCAATTCGACTCGACATCGATAGAGCTTACCGATTTTATTTCGTTTTTTCACCACTAGGGGGCGCTTTCCTATCTTCGGTTCTACGGGCATGAAAACGACGGGGTATAGCTCATTCGACTCGACATCGAAAGTCTTAACGATTTCAGTTATGATCATATAAACAGATTGCGCCACCTGGTGGCGGAAGGTGGAACTAACGTATACTGCAGCGCGTGCGCAGCACGACTGCTATACGGTGCCGCAGGCAGCGGGGACCCGAGCCGCAGGTTCGTTCAGTTAGAAGTTTATACTATTCCATGTGCAATTTAAGGGATTATCCGGTGCATGCGTAGCACGACCGTCATACGGTGCCAAAGGCAGCGGGGACCAGGGTCGGAACGACTGCTATACGGTGCCGCAGGCAGCGGGGACCCGAGCCGGAGGTTCGTTCAGTTAGAGGTTTATACTATTCTATGTGCAATTTAAGGGATTATCCGGTGCGTGCGAAGCACGACCGGTATACGGTGCCGAAGGCAGCGGGGACCGAAATCACCCACTCGTGGACAGCCACCCGTGAGGTATAGGAACAATAAGTCCACGAGGGGAAAAATAAAGGCTAACCGACACCGATAGCACCCATCCGTTCCAACCCCCACCGCAGGAGGCGCCTGTTTATTAGATTTGAAACAATGAATATAATTACATAATAATAATAAAATATAAAAGGTAAAAAATAACAATTTTTTGCAAATTGAAAGTTAAATATAAAATATTTTCGAAGTACTATAAGTTCGTGATGTCCTAAATTTATGGTATTTTAGTTCAGAAAGTCAATGGTCAGTTCAGTCATTTTTTTTTAAATTCTTTCGTAATGAAAGAGAAATTTTTATTGAGAATATTATAATTCTCTTCTCACTTTTGAGAGTTTGAAGGATTGAAAATGATATTACGAAGGTTATATCTGTGAGTTTCGTTCTTATCAAAAGGGAAGTGATGGATCATAAGAGGGCAGCATCCGAATATGTAGTGAACTGCATCTCCTTCTGCTTTATCGCATGGACATCTAGGTGAGGCTCTTTTTCTTATTTTATGTAAGTATTGTGGGAAACTGCCATGGTTACTCAGATAATACGGCAGTGTTGGCTGTTTGCAGAGATAATTTGGATCGACTTTATTTATAATTTTATAGGTATCTCTGCCCTTATTACATGAGTCCCAAATGGCTTGCCAGTCAGAGATGGTTTTCTTTTTAAAATACAATTTTGCTATTGAAATGGGGAACAACAGATCTTTTCTTGATTGATATTGTTCTTGTAAGATGGCTTGCTTTGCTAGGAGATCAGCTCTTTCGTTGCCAGTATCACCCACATGAGATTTAGTCCATGTTATTATAATGGATTTATCAGGAATTTGAAGTAATTGATTGTAAATGTTTTTGATTATGTAGTTTCTAGGAAAAGCAACTTTTAATACTTCCATAGAAGAGTAACTATCTGTAATAATTAGTAGTTTATTGTAGTCGGAGGTAGAGAACCATTTTATTGCTTTATAAATTGCCATTAATTCTGCTTGATATATGTTATTCAGTGGATGATGTCGTATTGCTTCATCATGTATATTATTTCCATCTTTATATATGGTGAAAGCACTGGCTACACCCCCTGGCATGACAGAACCATCTGTGTAGGCTTCCACATCGTATTCTTTTGGATGGATGGATTTTCTATCTTCTATAATTCTGATATTTTGGACTCTGTAGTAATTGAGGAATCGATACGATTTTTCTTTCTGCATTATATTGTTAATGTTTAGCTGTGTGTTATTGATTAACAAATTTCTATTTCCTATTTTCAGTTGGTAGTACTGAAATTCATTCTGTATTTTTATTAGGATTGGTGGAGTTCCTGTAAGAAGATACAGAGCTTCGTGAGAGATAGTCCTATAGGTCCGTATTAAGTTTAATAATGCCAAACGCTGAGTTGAACGTAGTAATTTTCGGCCATCAGTATTCAAGTTTGGATACCAAATTTCGTAAGCATATAGTATTTGGCGTTCTATGACTGTTTGATACCATATTTTCAGGATGTCTGGTTTGATACCTTTATTAAAGAATCGAAATCCTCTAAATCCGTTTACAAAGTTTGCAATCTTTGTTCGAAGGTCTTTCATGTGATCTGTAAAATTGAATTTAGAATCTAACAATACGCCAAGATATTTAATATTTTTTACTACTTTTATTTTTATATTTTCTAATTTAAATCTTGGAAGTCTTCTTTCGAGGAGATTGCTACCGAAAAGCATTGATTGCGTTTTCTGAGTTGATATTTTTAAACCGAGTTCATCACAGATATTCTTAAAATGGACTATTTTGTTATTGGTTGTAACTTCCAGGTCTATTACGGTATTTCCCTCTATTGGAATCAAAAAATCATCTGCGTAAACAATAATATCTTCATATAGATTTTTATAATTTTTTATTATGTAGTTAGCTATAAGAAGCCATAAGAGTGGTCCAAGACAGGATCCCTGAGAGCATCCTTTAAATACCCTGAACCACTCTATATATTCATATTGATTTAAGCCTGTACTTCTTTTGCTTATATAATTTTTAGTAAGGTTTTGAGGTATCTGGGTAACGGTGAGTCATCAATTATTTCTGATAATTGGTGCCAGTTTATTGAATCGAAAGCACCTGTAATATCAAATGATATGATGACCACATAAGTATGTTTTTGTAATAATTGTGCAATTTTCTCTTTAAGTCTCTACAGAGCTGATATAGTGCTTCTGTTTTCACGGAAGCCGAACTGTTCATCTTTTAGATAGTTTATTGCTTCAAGATAAGTTAAAGTTCTATTTTTTATTAACCTTTCTAGGATTTTACCAATCATGGGTAGTAGTGTAATTGGAAGGTATGAATCAGGTTTTGATGGATCTTTGTTTTTCTTTCTAAAATAGATGACTACTCCTTTCTTCCACGTTTCAGGAAAGTGTCCAAGGTAGAGACATTTGTTATATAATAACTTTATAAGCTTCATATTATTTTTTATCAAATTTTCTAAAATTCTGCCATCTACCCGATCATATCCTGGGGCTTTCTTTTTATTTTGTTGGTTAATTGCATATTGAATTTCTCTATGGGTAAATTTAAAATTGTTATATTCTTTTATTGATAGTGTGTTTGTGTTTTGAAATGATGATTCGAATTCTGGGCTTGTATTGTAATGGTAATGAAGTAACGTTAGGCAGCGGGGACCGAAATCACCCACTCGTGGACAGCCACCCGTGAGGTATAGGAACAATAAGTCCACGAGGGGAAAAATAAACGCTACCCGGCACCGATAGCACCCATCCGCTCCAACCCCCACCGCAGGAGGCGCCTGTTTATTAGATTTGAAACAATGAATATAATTACATAACAATAATAAAATATAAAAGGTAAAAAATAACAATTTTTTGCAAATTGAAAGTTAAATATAAAATATTTTCGAAGTACTATAAGTTCATAATGTCCTAAATTTATGGTATTTTAGTTCAGAAAGCCAATGGTCAGTTCAGTCAATTTTTTTTTTTTAAATTCTTTCGTAATGAAAGAGAAATTTTTATTGAGAATATTATAATTCTCTTTTAACTTTTGTGAGTTTGAAGGATTGAAAATGATATTACGAAGGTTATATCTGAGAGTTTCGTTCTTATCAAAAGGGAAGTGATGGATCATAAGAGGGCAGCATCCGAATATGTAGTGAACTGCATCTCCTTCTGCTTTATCGCATGGGCATCTAGGTGAGGCTCTTTTTCTTATTTTATGTAAGTATTGTGGGAAACTGCCATGGTTACTCAGATAATACGGCAGTGTTGGCTGTTTGCAGAGATAATTTGGATCGACTTTATTTATAATTTTATAGGTATCTCTGCCCTTATTACATGAGTCCCAAATAGCTTGCCAGTCAGAGATGGTTTTCTTTTTAAAATACAATTTTGCTATTGAAATGGGGAACAACAGATCTTTTCTTGATTGATATTGGTCTTGTAAGATGGCTTGCTTTGCCAGGAGATCAGCTCTTTCGTTGCCAGTATCACCCACATGAGATTTAGTCCATGTTATTATAATGGATTTATCAGGAATTTGAAGTAATTGATTGTAAATGTTTTTGATAATGTAGTTTCTAGGAAAAGCAACTTTTAATACTTCCATAGAAGAGTAACTATCTGTAATAATTAGCAGTTTATTGTAGTCGGAGGTAGAGAACCATTTTATTGCTTTATAAATTGCCATTAATTCTGCTTGATATATGTTATTCAGTGGATGATGTCGTATTGCTTCATCATGTATATTATTTCCATCTTTATATATGGTAAAAGCACTGGCTACACCCCCTGGCATGACAGAACCATCTGTGTAGGCTTCCACATCGTATTCTTTTGGATGGATGGATTTTCTATCTTCTATAATTCTGATATTTTGGACTCTGTAGTAATTGAGGAATCGATACGATTTTTCTTTCTGCATTATATTGTTAATGTTTAGCTGTGTGTTATTGATTAACAAATTTCTATTTCCTATTTTCAGTTGGTAGTACTGAAATTCATTCTGTATTTTTATTAGGATTGGTGGAGTTCCTGTAAGAATATACAGAGCTTCGTGAGAGATAGTCCTATAGGTCCGTATTAAGTTTAATAATGCCAAACGCTGAGTTGAACGTAGTAATTTGCGGCCATCAGTATTCAAGTTTGGATACCAAATTTCGTAAGCATATAGTATTTGGCGTTCTATGACTGTTTGATACCATATTTTCAGGATGTCTGGTTTGATACCTTTATTAAAGAATCGAAATCCTCTAAATCCGTTTACAAAGTTTGCAATCTTTGTTCGAAGGTCTTTCATGTGATCTGTAAAATTGAATTTAGAATCTAACAGTACGCCAAGATATTTAATATTTTTTACTACTTTTATTTTTATATTTTCTAATTTAAATCTCGGAAGTCTTCTTTCGAGGAGATTGCTACCGAAAAGCATTGATTGCGTTTTCTGAGTTGATATTTTTAAACCGAGTTCATCACATATATTCTTAAAATGGACTATTTTGTTGTTGGTTGTAACTTCCAGGTCTATTACGGTATTTCCCTCTATTGGAATCAAAAAATCATCTGCGTAAACAATAATATCTTCATATAGATTTTTATAATTTTTTATTATGTAGTTAGCTATAAGAAGCCATAAGAGTGGTCCAAGACAGGATCCCTGAGGCCATCCTTTAAATACCCTGAACCACTCTATATATTCATATTGATTTAAGCCTATACTTATTTTGCTTATATAACTTTTTAATAAGGTTTTGAGGTATCTGGGTAACGGTGAGTCATCAATTATTTCTGATAATTGGTGCCAGTTTATTGAATCGAAAGCACCTGTAATATCAAATGATATGATGCCCACATAAGTATGTTTTTGTAATAATTGTGCAATTTTCTCTTTAAGTCTCTACAGAGCTGATATAGTGCTTCTGTTTTCACGGAAGCCGAACTGTTCATCTTTTAGATAGTTTATTGCTTCAAGATAAGTTAAAGTTCTATTTTTTATTAATCTTTCTAGGATTTTACCAATCATGGGTAGTAGTGTAATTGGACGTTATGAATCAGGTTTTGATGGATCTTTGTTTTTCTTTCTAAAATAGATGACTACTCCTTTCTTCCACGTTTCTGGAAAGTGTCCAAGGTAGAGACATTTGTTATATAATAACTTTATAAGCTTCATATTATTTTTTATCAAATTTTCTAAAATTCTGCCATCTACCCGATCATATCCTGGGGCTTTCTTTTTATTTTGTTGGTTAATTGCATATTGAATTTCTCTATGGGTAAATTTAAAATTGTTATATTCTTTTATTGATAGTGTGTTTGTGTTTTGAAATGATGATTCGAATTCTGGGCTTGTATTGTAATGGTAATGAAGTAACGTTTCTTGAATCTCTTTGTATGTATCATTTTGAGTTGAAGATTCCATGACAGAGTGGATGAGATCTGTATTTTTTAAATATTTCTGCTTCAGAATTTTAAAAGCAGTTCCATACTTACTGTTTGTTTCCGAACAAAATGTTATCCAAGAATCAATTTTAGCTTTTTTAGTATCTAATTTGTATTTTGCTTTGGCGTTTTTATATTTAATCTTGAGTTCTACAGAATCTGGATTTCTTTTATGTAGTTTATATATAGCATTTAGGTGGCTTCGCTGTACTTTAAGTTTGTCAGTATACCAGGATACATTAATTTCATGAGACAACTTTTTCTTTTTAAGTGATTTTTGCATGATGTTTATAAGGATAACATTAAATTCCTCTGTCCACTTCTCTAACTCTGGAACAGAATTGACTGCTTTAAGTGTTGAAAGTAATGTTTCTTCATGTTTTTGAAACAGTTTATTGAATTTTTTAAACGTTTCATATTTGGTTTTGAAACGGTATAAATTTCTTATTGTGGGTGTGACATTCAGAGTAAAAGTAATATATTGATGGTCACTTAGTGATTTAAATTTCGAGTCTATTTTCCATGAATCTATAATATTTTTTGAATGTTCACCGCAGAGGGTCAAATCTGGTTTGCCTTTAAACTTGTCTCGCGCAAAAGAACATTCTGAATCAGGATCATTAATAATAGTTAATCTGCTCATTGCTAGATAGTCAAGTAGGATATATCCTCTAGCATTATTTCTTTTATAACCCCACGCCTGGAGGTGTGCATTGAAATCACCCCCAAGGATAAGGTTCGATGTATCTTCTATGACTCTGGTCCATTCTCGGAAGTCTTCATCAAGATTTCCACTCGGTTTTGAATATTGTGATCCGACTTTAATGAATTCTGATGACAGTGATAGGTTCATAAATACACTGTTATTTGTTTGTAGAGTCTGAATATGAATTAATAAGGGATTGGATACGAGTATTCCCGACGTCTGATTTATTGAATGGTAGAAAGAACATGAAATTGGGATTCCCGTGAAGGTGTTATTACTTTTGTGATAATCCTGAACTAAAGCTAAATCTACTTTATTTTCATGTATGTACTTCAGCAATTGGAGATTTGCAGCCTTACAATTATTAAGGTTTATTTGAACTATTTTTAAATGATTTGGTGGGGTCTTGGATTCTCCGAAATAATATCTATTGTCCAATGGGATAGTCTGATTTATTATATATGTAGCATTGGTTGGAGGTTCTACAGTTGAATCTTCTATAGAGTCATCAGAGATATTGAGTGATTTTAGTTCTGAGAACATACTTTTGAAGGATAATAGGAGATAGTAATATTTTGTTTTCGTTGCAACAATCTTTGAAAAATTGGGCAGAATCTAGAATTTGCACTATGCCTTTCAATCTTTTCAGGTTTTACTGCGGTTTTATATTCTCTTTCACAGTTGATGCAACGATGACGTTCATAATTTTCTTTTATTTTGCATGTGTCTGTTTTGTGGTTACCTGTGCAATATGCGCATGTTAAGTAATAACTTCTACAATTATCAACTGTATGGCCATAATGTTGACATTTATTACACCTAACCACTGGATTGTAATATTCTATACGGCATAAATTAAAATGAATAGGTAATTTTCTTCTTGAAAATAATGCTTTCGCGTAATGTTCTTCTGCATCAAGTACTATTTGGTATGTTTTCAGTTTTTGTTTTTTGAGAACTTTTGCTATTCCTAGAGGAAAATTCTGTCCCAGTTCTTGATGTATCTTATCAATTACTTCAGTCTCAGTCACATCTACTGGAATTCCCAGTATAATGACTTTTTTTCTTTTAGCATCTCTAAGATCTGCTTCGGCCAAGTCTCTGAAACCTTCTATTTGATTTATAAAATCAATTAAAACCGCTGTTTTTTCGTTCGATTCTGTTTGGACTATGAGCGAGTTTTTATCTCTCCCTAACGAACATGAGATGTATTTAAATTTTTTATTCCCTTTTATTTTGTCTTTTAACATGTTTCGTATTACATTAATGGGAATATTCGTTGATTGACTTCTTCTTATTATTATTGCTGATTTAGAGTACTTAAAGCAAGGTGTTTTTATAGGTTGATCGGATGTAATTGCAGCAGCATAACTCTTGAGTTGTGCTCTTTTCGATATTTCGGAATCGATTCCATCTTCCAGATGGTCTTGATTATTAACTAAGTTTTGTTGATTTTTTATGGTATGAAACATTTCTTCTATAAGTGATGTTTGTTTAATTTTTTCGGTTATTTCAATCTCTTTGCTCTGAAGTTCTTTTTCCATTTTGTCAATTATTTTTGATTGTTGAGTGATTTGAGTTTTCATTTCTTTTATTTGATGCTCTTGTTCGTTTGTCGTAGTTTTCAGGACGTTATTTTTTTCTTGTTCAAAGTATAGATATTCTTTTATCTGCTGTATTGAGTTCGCTATTTGTGTTCGGATGTCTTCATCATAAATTTTTGAATTACTTTCAATTTGATTTAGGATATCTTCCAATTGATGTAGTGGAGATTTCTCTTGTGTTAAGCTCGTTAGTTCTTGCAATGTCATTGGTATACTAAGAGTGGTGGCTCTCCAGAAAGTACCTGTAAATTCAGATGGGCTGTTTCCAACTCTTCCTGAATCATTTCTTTTCCACAGTCTTCCTTACTTAAAACACTTTTATCACCACCTTCATTTCCTTTGTCTTTATCTTGTATGGATTTTCCACTGTGTATCAGTTTTTCATCTTCAATATGTGTTAGACTGTAAGAGGCATTTTGTAATTCAGCTATATTTAATGCCATTTTTGGGGATATCTCTGAGGATGGTGCCTTTAGTATATAGATATTGGTGAAATCTGTCTGTATTAGTTTAAGTCGTCTTTTTAATTCGTCTAAGTATAGGTGGACTATTGCAGATGTTCCTTTAGTGCGTTTTCTTACACCCCTTGTCAACTGCGTAATTAGATCGATAACATCTTGTGAACAACTTGCCTCTTGGCTGTCATATTCTTGAAATTCTCCTTTGTCGGTAATTTCATCGATTATCATGTTGACTATACCTTTTGACAGATGGTCGTCCTCTGTGGCATAATGTTTTGAAATTGATTTTAGGTCTATTTCTAGGCATGAAAGTTTGTTTTTGATTCCTTTTGAGTTGGTGTAGTAGCTTATATAGCTTGTATATTTTTCTAGTTTTACTATAAACCATTCCAAAAATGCCATTGGTTGGATAGCACCTTTTTTGCTTTTCTTTATATGAATATAGTATTGTTGTGCTATATCGCTAAGATTTAAATTCTTCGTGAATGCATCATTGAAAGTCAACTTTTCAGTCTGATTTTTGTCTACAGTTCTAGAGATTGAACTGATTGGGACGACGTCAACATATGCATAAGTATGAGAGGTGTCGACATATGAGTTCATTTTTATCTCAGCATGGGATTGTTGTCTATCTGAATCCACCATTCTAACTTTTATTTGCAAACTGATTAATATACCTCTTTCTATGATTATAAAACTATGACTATCTTATAACTATTTTTATTTCCCTTTTAACTACTTATGCCTCTAATCAATCTAGAACCAGGAATACGGGCACCCCACATATGAGGAAGAATTTTGAATTTTGAAGAAAATTTTGTAGAAGAAAGATCAAAATAAAAGCCAAAAGAATAAGCCAAAGAAAAATTGTACCCCCACGTCCAAACCGGAAAGAACTCCCCGTGCTCATACCAGGAATTTTCATGCCAGAAATAATATTCAATAATTTACAATAATAAGGAAGGACAATGCTATAGGTGTTTGTACAATTTTTTTTTCTTCTATACATGAATAACAAATTGCTATGATATGCAAAACTGTATAATAAGAATTACCCTTATAACAATAATTGAGAAATTGAGGTGTATTATTGTTGTTATAATGTTGGACTTTTTATATATAATTATTTACATTATTTGTTATGAAGAGTTATCAAAATGCCCTAAACTAAAAGTAAAAATGATTGCTCCAGACCAAAGAATCACACAGGGTCACAACTTACCTATGTGGGCCTATGCTATAGATACTCCTCGCTGCGCTTGAACTACATAGAGCTATAAAATAGAGTATGGCAATAACACCCCCCCCCCCAAAAAAAAAAAAAAAAAAAAAAAAAAAAAACCACGCCCGCCTAAGCCGGAAGTGAAAATATCAGTGTAGTGCTTACAACCGAACCTACGAAATATGGTATTACTATTTTGCAATATGTTTACTATTGAATGAGTTCACTGATGGGCTACCGGTGCCACAAGGGTTAAAACTTTAATAAAACCAAATGGCTAATAAACAACTGGTAGGACTAATTCTAAACATTATGACTAGAGGAATGATATATTACAACACTAGGACAGAAATAAAGTAAAAAAGCTGTTAATGTTAGAGGGAAATAAAATGGGGGGAGGGAACTGCTGCCGGCGGGGACAGTGTAAGGGGGAGTCACTAGAAGGAATGTTCAGAAAGAAACTCTGTTATTTACTTAAGAAAAGTGAAAAGTTTAATGAAAATAATAAAGTGCCCCTCCCTGCCCCCAAAGCCGGTCCCCTAAATGAGATAGAGAAAAACCGATGATGCCAAAAGATGCAGCGTAAAAAGTTCCCTAGGCGCTGGGGAGCTAAAATGGAAAAATTCTATGCTCTATCTCCCATAGGAAGGGAGAAAAGTGGAGAAAACCGAATTTCGATGTTGGTTAAAAAAAAAAAAAAAAAAAAAAAAAAAAAATGCTGAAAATTGGATGTAAGACCCAAGTTACTGCGAGCAAACCAAGGGTAAAAACAGATTATGAGTACTACATTTCTTAATGATAAAGTACCTCACATAAGCCCCCCATTGTATTTCTATTTGCTATATGTTTTCTATTGAATGAGTCAGTGATGGGCTACCTGTGCAACAAGGGTTAAAACTTTAAAACCAAATGGCTAATAAACAGCTGGTAGGACTAATTCTAAACATTATGACTAGAAGAATGAAATATTACAACACTAGAACAGAAATTAAAGTAAAAAGGCTGTTAATGTTAGAGGGAAATAAAAATAGGGGGAGGGAACTGCTGCCGGCGGGGACAGTGTAAGGGGGAGTCACTAGAAGGAATGTGCAGAAAGAAACTCTATTATTACTTAAGAACAGTGAAAAGTTTAATGAAAATAATAAAGTGCCCCCCCCTGCCCCCATAGCCGGTCCCCTATATGAGATAGAGAAAAACCGATGATGCCAAAAGATGCAGCGTAAAAAGTTTCCTAGGCGCCGGAGAGCTAATTATGGAAAAATATCTAAGCTCTATCTCCCATAGGAAGGGAGAAAATTGAAAAAAAAAAAAACACAAATTCAAAATAGGTAAAAAAGAGAAATACTATTAAAACGATGTTAAACCTAAAATACTGTGGGCAAACCGAGGGTTAAATCAGATTATGATTACTACATTCTTGATGATAGAGTATTTCTCATAGACCCCCTTGCTATCCAAAAGTTTTACAAAAACAAAGTTTTTTCTTTCCCTTTCCTTTCAAGAAATATTCATTGCCCCCTTAATAAACATATTATTCAAGAACCCTTGTAATATATAACAACCATGTTTATACTCTTAATCAAACTCCATGTTACTTCAGTTATTAAATATATTAATCCATAACATTGTATATTTATTACTAAATACTGAACCTAGACCTTAACATATTAACAGAAACCTTTAAAATCCCATAATCCCTTATAATGAGTCCCAATTGGTCTACACCAAATTAACCAATGTGTAACTACTGTAATCTAGACCCCATGTCCACCCTAGAACTTAAAATTCATTATTTCTTATTGATCAAATGTTTATTTGTATCCTTTAATATATATTTTCCCACAATTCCACCTTGAAAACCAATCTCTGTTTTGAAACTGGGCTATATTTTTACCGAGAATCCTAACTTTATTTAGATGCTCCTTGGGTCTGTAAACAATGCTGTATATTAATAACTAAACTCCCTAATACCATAAGGCAAACTAACTCTACACTAAGGTCTGGAGCTAATCACTAGAGATATTTACAATTGAATACTGAGTGACAACTCAACACTACGGAACTTTATAAATGAACCGAAAGTAGCAGCCAAAAAGAAATGGCGTGATGATACTGCAAAGGCATCCATCTTGGATACCACAGAATTTCATAAAGAATTTTTTACTTTAAATATTTATAATACACTTCATATCCAACCAATTTAAAAAATGAAGACTTTTTTATGTACAGCATTTAATCCTACATTAAAATTCAACGTCAAATCTTAAATAATTTTACTAATTCCAATTGAAAAATACAAAATTCCATTTGTTATGAAAAAGTCTATGGGTGAATAGCATTATGACACATACTTAAGATTTACGATAGCACAGTTTACAAATTATATCATAAAACCACTAAAAATAAACATAAAATTTTTTGAAAAAGGAGACGGAGAACACCTTGTATGTCTATTTAATGAAAGAGAATAGTTTTATGAGATTTAAAGTAATTAATTATTAAATAAAAGCATTTTCAAAAAAGTAAACAGTGGCCAATCTCGGCAATGTAAATCTCAGAAGCCTGTACTTGGATACATTTTTAAGTACTTAAACAATGAAAAAACCTAACAAAAGCAATCTCCAGACCTTTATAATTAAGTTTTAAAAGTCAAATGACCAATTAAACGAGTCTGAACATTAATATTAATTAAAAAACTAGGACAAAATGATAGCACAGCTTACCAGCATTGTAGACCCGGAGCAAGTGTGCTCCAGAAAACAAACATTGAATTACTAAAATACTTAAAATTGTCCAATTGACTTGCAAATTATTATTATTATTATTATTATTATTTTTTTGAGCAGAGGATTTATATGCCTTCCCCCCTCGTTAAAAAGATCTGGGGACGGGAAGTATGTGGAAAAAAAAATCAAATTAAAAATGACATGCCGATCATCCACACAGTGCACGTCAGCACTCAGAACCAGAAAACAAACTATGAAATTTTAAAAATAGTTAGAAATGTCCAAATGACTTACAAATTTTTATGTACATAGTATAAATATGCCTCCCCCCCTGGTAAAAAATTAAAAAGATCTGGAGACTGGAAGTATACTTTAAAAATTCACATAAAAATCAACATGTTAAAATCCCATACAATACATGTTAAAATTTCAAATTTTCAAATACCCTTTTGAGGGCCTATAACAATGTAAAAACAGTGTAAATGGATCATTTCATTAAAATAATAAGATACATGTCATTTTTAAGCACATCTTTCAATGTGCTAATTAAGGGATTACCCGGTGCGTGCGTAGCACGACCGGTATACGGTGCCGAAGGCAGCGGGGACCCGGGTCGGCGGTTCGTCCGGTTTGAGGTTTTACAAGATTCGAGATTTTCTACAATTCGAGGCACCGATGTAAATTAGGGGCCCGCTGGCGGGCGAAGCCAGCTAGTCCCTAATATTAAGGACGGTAAACGTCTGTGTGTGTTTCTTTCTTTCTGTCTGTCTGTGCACTCCACCTTTGTACCCGCAAAGGCTCCGGGACCAGTCGACGCACGGACGGCGGACGCGGACCGAAAAATTCGCAAAAAAGGCGCGACGCTCAAGTTTTGATCGGGTCGTGATTCCGACCCGGACCCGGGGAGTTATTAATGAGCGAAAGTGTTTTAATTACCGGCCGAAACCGAACTGGAAAAAGAATCGAAAAAAATTTCCGTTTTGTTAATCGCAGACATCCAAATCGTCGCTTTTTAACGCATCATCGAATAAAAAAATATGTACCGGAGGTATCGATCCGAAAATCGGGGTACACACGCGGCCGATTTTTGTCGTTCCAAAACGTCAAATTTTTTGAAATTCGGACCGTAACTTTTCTTTATTTCGGCCAAAAACTGACCAGACATCCAACATCGACACCAGACGGGAAAAAGGTTGCCGTAAAGAATGCAGGGTCGACAGATCCGAGATCAAATCGCCCCACTCCTTTTTGAAACAAGTGGAAATAATGACTCTACATTCGCGAAAATTTGCTAACACGTGTATAATAAAATCAAGAATTCAACAAAAAAAAATTCGTAAAAATCGACCAGTAATTTTTGAAGATATCAATTAAAACTCATTAATGACACGGCAAATGAATTTATTTCTATTCCGAAGAAACAGCTTCTTTTTTATTTCAACATTCAACGCAGACGAATCGTCTGTGGATAAGTCATTTCTGAAAGAGATAAAATTGTCACATGACTTTCAACTGCGTTCTTTCAGAGGGGGGGGGGGCATTTCCGAATCTAAGGGGCGCATTAATTCCAAACTTTGACAGGGCGACTCAAAATGGATTCTGCTTTCAGAATATCTAAAAATTATTCTCATATCTTCATTAGGATCCGATATATTATTTTATTGTGTAATTAATCATCGTTATTTGTATAATTAAAGCAAAAGAAAGATTTCTATTACAGTGCCGGCTAGATATTACGATTTTAAGAAGTAGGCCGCGTCTAAAAACTGCCATAACGAGTATCTTAAGTTTTTGTTTTAGAGTGGCAACCAGATATTATGATAGGGAAAAGCGGGCTTCGCCCGTTATCGATTTTTTTTTTCAGTTTTAAGTTTTCCTACAGGTCCCTGTCTTTGAACAAGAAGTCCGGTAGTCTAAATAAGTTGTTTGACATCAGATTTTTTTTCCGGCAATCAAATTCAGTTGTTTAAGGAAAAGCAGTGTCCTCCCACCCCCTTCAAGTTTTTTATCTTAACTGTGGGGTTCTAGAGGTTCGTTCAGTTCGAGGTTTATTTTTTTATTTGCGCCACCTGGTGGCGGAAGGTGGAACTAACTTATACTGCAGCGCGTGCGCAGCACGACTGCTATACGGTGCCGCAGGCAGCGGTGACCCGAGCCGGTAGTTCGTTCAGTTAGAGGTTTATACTATTCTATGTGCAATTTAAGGGATTATCCGGTGCGTGCGTAGCACGGCCGGTATACGGTGCCGAAGGCAGCGGGTACCAGGGTCGGAACGACTGCTATACGGTGCCGCAGGCAGCGGGGACCCGAGCCGGAGGTTCGTTCAGTTAGAGGTTTATACTATTCTATGTGCAATTTAAGGGATTATCCGGTGCGTGCGTAGCACGGCCGGTATACGGTGCCGAAGGCAGCGGGGACCAGGGTCGGAACGACTGCTATACGGTGCCGCAGGCAGCGGGGACCGAAATCACCCACTCGTGGACAGCCACCCGTGAGGCACGACTGCGCAGCACGACTGCTATACGGTGCCGCAGGCAGCGGGGACCCGAGCCGCAGGTTCGTTCAGTTAGAAGTTTATACTATTCCATGTGCAATTTAAGGGATTATCCGGTGCATGCGTAGCACGACCGTCATACGGTGCCAAAGGCAGCGGGGACCAGGGTCGGAACGACTGCTATACGGTGCCGCAGGCAGCGGGGACCCGAGCCGGAGGTTCGTTCAGTTAGAGGTTTATACTATTCTATGTGCAATTTAAGGGATTATCCGGTGCGTGCGAAGCACGACCGGTATACGGTGCCGAAGGCAGCGGGGACCGAAATCACCCACTCGTGGACAGCCACCCGTGAGGTATAGGAACAATAAGTCCACGAGGGGAAAAATAAAGGCTAACCGACACCGATAGCACCCATCCGTTCCAACCCCCACCGCAGGAGGCGCCTGTTTATTAGATTTGAAACAATGAATATAATTACATAATAATAATAAAATATAAAAGGTAAAAAATAACAATTTTTTGCAAATTGAAAGTTAAATATAAAATATTTTCGAAGTACTATAAGTTCGTGATGTCCTAAATTTATGGTATTTTAGTTCAGAAAGTCAATGGTCAGTTCAGTCATTTTTTTTTAAATTCTTTCGTAATGAAAGAGAAATTTTTATTGAGAATATTATAATTCTCTTCTCACTTTTGAGAGTTTGAAGGATTGAAAATGATATTACGAAGGTTATATCTGTGAGTTTCGTTCTTATCAAAAGGGAAGTGATGGATCATAAGAGGGCAGCATCCGAATATGTAGTGAACTGCATCTCCTTCTGCTTTATCGCATGGACATCTAGGTGAGGCTCTTTTTCTTATTTTATGTAAGTATTGTGGGAAACTGCCATGGTTACTCAGATAATACGGCAGTGTTGGCTGTTTGCAGAGATAATTTGGATCGACTTTATTTATAATTTTATAGGTATCTCTGCCCTTATTACATGAGTCCCAAATGGCTTGCCAGTCAGAGATGGTTTTCTTTTTAAAATACAATTTTGCTATTGAAATGGGGAACAACAGATCTTTTCTTGATTGATATTGTTCTTGTAAGATGGCTTGCTTTGCTAGGAGATCAGCTCTTTCGTTGCCAGTATCACCCACATGAGATTTAGTCCATGTTATTATAATGGATTTATCAGGAATTTGAAGTAATTGATTGTAAATGTTTTTGATTATGTAGTTTCTAGGAAAAGCAACTTTTAATACTTCCATAGAAGAGTAACTATCTGTAATAATTAGTAGTTTATTGTAGTCGGAGGTAGAGAACCATTTTATTGCTTTATAAATTGCCATTAATTCTGCTTGATATATGTTATTCAGTGGATGATGTCGTATTGCTTCATCATGTATATTATTTCCATCTTTATATATGGTGAAAGCACTGGCTACACCCCCTGGCATGACAGAACCATCTGTGTAGGCTTCCACATCGTATTCTTTTGGATGGATGGATTTTCTATCTTCTATAATTCTGATATTTTGGACTCTGTAGTAATTGAGGAATCGATACGATTTTTCTTTCTGCATTATATTGTTAATGTTTAGCTGTGTGTTATTGATTAACAAATTTCTATTTCCTATTTTCAGTTGGTAGTACTGAAATTCATTCTGTATTTTTATTAGGATTGGTGGAGTTCCTGTAAGAAGATACAGAGCTTCGTGAGAGATAGTCCTATAGGTCCGTATTAAGTTTAATAATGCCAAACGCTGAGTTGAACGTAGTAATTTTCGGCCATCAGTATTCAAGTTTGGATACCAAATTTCGTAAGCATATAGTATTTGGCGTTCTATGACTGTTTGATACCATATTTTCAGGATGTCTGGTTTGATACCTTTATTAAAGAATCGAAATCCTCTAAATCCGTTTACAAAGTTTGCAATCTTTGTTCGAAGGTCTTTCATGTGATCTGTAAAATTGAATTTAGAATCTAACAATACGCCAAGATATTTAATATTTTTTACTACTTTTATTTTTATATTTTCTAATTTAAATCTCGGAAGTCTTCTTTCGAGGAGATTGCTACCGTAAAGCATTGATTGCGTTTTCTGAGTTGATATTTTTAAACCGAGTTCATCACAGATATTCTTAAAATGGACTATTTTGTTGTTGGTTGTAACTTCCAGGTCTATTACGGTATTTCCCTCTATTGGAATAAAAAAATCATCTGCGTAAACAATAATATCTTCATATAGATTTTTATAATTTTTTATTATGTAGTTAGCTATAAGAAGCCATAAGAGTGGTCCAAGTGACAGGTTTATACTATTCTATGTGCAATTTAAGGGATTATCCGGTGCCGAAGGCAGCGGGGACCAGGGTCGGAGATTAGTTCAGTTAGAGGTTTATACTATTCGATGTGCAAATTAAGGGATTATGCAAATTATGGGATTATCCGGTGCGTGCGTAGCACGACCGGTGTACGGTGCCGAAGGCAGCGGGACCCGGGTCGGAGGTTCGTTCGGTTCGAGGGGGATGCGAGCCGGAGAATACAAAAGTTTCGAGGCACCGATGCAAATTAGGGGCCCGCTGGCGGGCGAAGCCAGCTAGTAATAATAATAATAGTAAAAAGAATGGCTTTTAAAAAACATTCGAAATGAGAACGCGTCTCGGAATTTTATAGATTGGGGAGCTGATAAAATCGACGAATGAACTTAAAATTTTAGATTAAGATTTGGAATAAAATAATTATTAATATACGGATATTTACTTTTAAAAGGACTTTAAATACGAATAGATATTATTAAGAATTAAGGAAATACTGACTATGACAGAAGTTAGATTAAATTTAAATGATTAATGCGAATAAAATGGAAGGATACGAAGGAAATAATTTTTTTATATAACATATATATATATATATATATATATATATATATATATATATATATGCAGGGTGTCAGAAAAGTCTGGAAACGGTCGAATAACTCGAGAAATACACATCAGATTGAAAAACGAAAAAATGCACGTTAAATAGTTTTGAAAAATCTATTTAGGGATATCAAAGTTGACCCCGCAACTCTTCCCCTGGGGGAAAGGGGGCAACTTTGAAATCTTAAATAGTAACCCAGCTTTTCATTGCAGATTCGGATTCTACGGGAAAAAATACGTAACTTTTATATTTAACATTTTCTTCGGAAAGTCGTAGATTGCACTGTAATCGATTAAAATGCAATGAGAATCGTTACCATTGTAATGTCTAGAAACAGTCGAATAACTTGGGAAATATGCATCGGATTGAAAATCGAAAAAATACTTGTTCAATATTTTAGAAAAATCTATTTAGCGATATCAAAGTAGCCACTTTTTCTAAACAAATAAACACGTAAGTTTCCATTTTTCAATCCGATGTATATTTCTCGAATTATTCCACCGTTCTCTGACTTTTGATTTTTTAAAGGAAACGAAATCTGTATATAAAATATGTGGGTGTTTTAGATCACCCTTTGAATTATTTAAAATTTAATACTGTTATTCAATCGAAACAGTTTGACTTTACTTCTATAAAACCACACGATAAATGTCTTAATAATTTGCATTTGTATAAACGTGTTCATAATTTTTAACCGTTTCACTGTGAACTAATTATTTCAATTGTTTCTGAACGGGCATAGAATAACTTTAAAGGAATCTCAAACAAAATACCTTTCCCGTATTTCTGAAATGAGTTTTGTGTAACATTCAATTAACGTGGGGAAACATTCACAATAAATAAAGTGTTCGAAATTTCAGTGAATCTATGAATTCCGAATTACTTCGTTTTAATTAATCTCGGAAAGCAACATTTTGTTGTGTTATTGGCGGATTTATATTTTATGGAAATCCCACAATATATGCTTAGGCAAATTATTAGCACAGGAATAATTTAAGTGTACATTACATGTCTCGTTGAATATAGCAATTTGTTTTGTAATTAATTTTGTAATATCCGTGTAAAAAAAATAAAAAATTAAAATGTATTTAAATTCAACGGTCTTCTTCCAAATTTTGTCATAAAAAACACTAAAAGGAATAATCTAGACTGTTCCGTATATAGTTTAGCTTGAATATAACTTGTTATAGTTTAACTTGAATTATTAAATAACAAAATAGTAATTAATGAATCATAAAAAAAAATATCATTTTCAAAAAAAAGTTGAAAACGCACTTCGAGCAGTTATCATTCATTGACTCTGTAACTGAATTGTTTTTGTCTGTCTCTATAAATGAACGATAAATGCAGTGAACACCATACTGCGCAGTAAACAACTGTTAGTACATCTCAGTAATGCGTATAAATTTTATTATCTTTTATATAGTGTAACATCCTTTAAATACCCTGTAAACGATTTTTCCACGTAGACAAATATGTAACATAATTATTTTGCCTGGCCCTGTAAATGAATAATAAATGCTTTACACCCCATAGTTTAAAAACAAAACATGTTTTAGTACACTTCCTAAGTGTATATCAATTTCCTAATGTTTGAAATGGTGTAATATAATCAAAATGTGCTTGAAACGAATTTTTCCCTTTGATCGTAATGTAATGGGATAATTTTGTCTGTCCCTGTAAAAGATCTATAAAGGCTACACACTTCATTTTTAAAAGTGATCGTGCTAAAATAAACATCAATAACATAAAAATTTAAGAGCAACCTGAGTATCACGAGACTTAGAATACGGACAACGGATAAACTGAAGTTTACAATCCGCAAGTTCACGTAACTAATATTTTGACATTTTAGGGCCTCAGTACTACATTTTTGCCAACCCCTTGATTTTTTATACGAATACTTTTATGAAAAAATATTTGTTTTATTTAATTGTACAATTTCTGCAATTTAATAAAGTAAAAAATTGTGTAAGATTTTTCTAGTATTTAAAAAATCGGGAGGTTGGCAAATATGGTAATGTTTCTATAAATTTTTAGAATGTGCAGTGATACATTACTTTTTATCATTTAATATTTTAAACAGCTCATTTGTTTGTTTTTATAAATGTTTACACATTACATAATTATACTGTCTAGCTACACGTTATTTTGAAAAAATGCTGCATCCTCTTATTATTCTCCAGTATTAATATTTATATTAATATTTTTGTATATTTGTATTTTTTCATAACTATCTTTGAATTATATAAACTTTAATATTTTTATTCAATCCAAACATTTTGATTTTACTTCTATAAATCCATATGATGTATGTTTTAATAATTTGTTTTTAATAATAACCGTTTCACTATGAACTAATTATTTTAATTGTTTCTGAATGGACATAGAATAAATTTACAGGAATCTCAAACAAAATGCCTCTCCCGTATTTCCTAAATTAGTTTTACGGAACATTCAATTAACGTGGTGAAACATTTATCAAAAATAAACTTTTCGAAATTTCAGTGAATTTAAGATTTATGCATTAGTTCGTTTAAATTAATCTCTGAAAGCATCATTTTGTTGTGGTATTTATGGATTTAGAATTTATGGAAATCCCACAATATATGCTTAAACAAATTAGTAGCACAAGAATCATTTACGTGTCCATTTCATGTCTGGTTGAAAAATAGCAATTTGTTTTGGAATTGATTTTGTAATTTCCGTGTTTTATATTAATAAAAAAATTTAATTTTAAACGGTATTTTCCATTTTATATAGTCTTCTTCCAATGTTTTTCATTAAAAATCACTAAAAGGGATAATCCAATTTATAATGTTTAGTCTAACTTGAAATTCTAAATAGCAAATTAATAATTGTTGAATTATAAAAAAAATAAAATGTCATTTTTATAAGATTCTGATTAGAACAATAATATTAAATATTTTAAAATTCATTTTACTTATTAAAGTATTGTATACGAAATAAGAAAGAACAAGTTTTTAATAAAATATGGCATAGAGACGGTCTACATAATTAAACGTTTTTTTAAAAACTTAATGTAAATTATTTTGCGTATATCGGAAATTTTGTTTATGGGAAACAATACATTTTTGCTTTTCAACTGCATATTTTGAAAACATTGTGATATAAACTACAATTAGTCTTTCACATAAAAACAAAAAAAAACTGTCTAAAATTCGGAAGCAAAGAATTTGTAAACAGATTAAATAATTTCGCGATACATAAAGCCTTTTTACAGTTTCCCACTACTAATATAATGTACTGTCACAAAATTTTGCAAGGTAATTATTATATTGTTGAAAAACAATAAAACTCTTTAAGAATATTATTTTTCTCCTTAAAATAATTTAATTTTCTCATTAATTGTATGTCAAATATAAGAATATTAAGAAAATAAGAAAATAAGAAAATTTCCAAGTATTAAATATATGATTTATTCAATTGTCGATGCTGGATTTTCTTCGGTTTCCTGTTTGCCCCAGGGTTGGTGGCTAGCGGAAAATATTTAATCCTGTTCTGCGTTTGTAGCCTTGTCAACATGTTATGGTGAGAAAGTTCCAAGCTGAATATCGTTCGCAAGTGGTTCAGTTGATAGAACATCAGTGCGCTATACTGATGACCCAGGTTCGAGTCCCGGCTAGGGGATTTTTTCACTATGTTGGCTTTGCACCTTTTAAGCATTTAAAAATTTGAAATATTATGAATTCAAGGCGTGTGAAATTTTCTATGGAAAAAATTACAAGTATTTTATATATGATTTATTCAATTGTCGATGCTGGATTTTCTTCGGTTTCCGCTTTGCCCCAGGGTTGGTGGCTCGCGGGAAATATTTCACCTTGTGCTGCGTTTGTAGCCTTGTCAACATGTTATGGTGAGAAAGTTCCAAGCTAAGTATCGTTCCCGAGTGGTTCAGTTGGTAGAACATCAGTGCGCTATACTGATGACCCGGGTTCGTGTCCCGGCTTGGGTACTTCTTCACTATGCTGGCTTTGCGCCTTTTAAGCAATTTTGAAATATTATGAATTCAAGGTGTGTGAAATTTTCTATGGAAAAGTTTCCAAGTATTCAATAAATTTATTCAATGAACACTATTTTACTTTTTTCCCCTCTCTAATACACTGATATTACGTTGTTGCTGAAATAACAATTAAAATCCAATCTTTGAAAAATAAGTAGATTAATTTAGTAGTGAACAAAGTAGGCTGACTAATATTGAACCTACCTGTACGTTTCATTGTACTCATTTAGCTTCTTTTTTTCTTACATAAATAATTATAATCCAGATATTAATATTTGTCTGAATATTTTTTATTTATAATTTCAATCTGCTCTTATGACAAGCACGGCATAACTCCAGCACAAGTGCGGCGTCTCACTCTGAATGTACGGGTGACGCGCCGCAGTGTAATGTTTTAGAAAAGTTAAAAAATATATATATTCATTATTTTTTTATATATATTTTGTCGCAGTACACATGTTTAATATTTAACATTAAATAGCACAGCATGATTTTTTTTTAGTTTATGTTTATGTTTATGTTTATGTTTATGTTATTTTTTAGTTTATTATACACAAATTAAAAAAAAAAAAATGTGCGGTATCTCACCCGGAATTACTCTGTATGTTTACAATCTTTCACTAAGAATCAGGACTTTCGAATTAAATTCACTAGCTGCATGACTTAAATACACGTTTCAAATCGACTCACTATTTATAATATATAAATGTACAATAATACATGCTTATCAATGTATAGAAACTTAAAATATTGTATATTTTCACCGTATATACAAGCGTTTTACATATTAATTTTACAAGATTTACTATGGGGAACATTTTTTTCCTCACGCATAAAAAAATATGAAATTATTCAATGATATTATTCACGTCAATTTTATTTTTCTTTTTTTAAAACATTAACACGTAAATTTAATTGAAACGATCTATGATTTAATTAAATATTTAAAATGTTAAGAATTAATTCTTTTCAGATAATTTCAAGAAATCAATAAAATGTATATTTTTTATGTGTCAATATTATTAAAGCTATTATATTATATTATCTATTATAGTAAAAGAATAGAATATCGGATTTGTAGAGAGACAATTTAATGCACATTTGGCATGTATTGATGCATGAATTTCTTGATCATGATAAATTATCTATGAGCTGATATTTCACTTTATTAAACAAAGTATTATAGAATGTTCATTTATCAAAACTATATAATTCAAGATAAGTACCTAAAATAAGTAATATGAAACATAACAATTACATACAATTTCTATTAAAATGTATTACAAAATATAAAGTATAATTTTTATGAAAATAATCAAATGATTAAAATTTAATTTATTTTTATAAATGTAATATAAATTTTAATGTGTCATATTTCCGCTTTACGTAATTGACGAATATTGTAATTAGTTGATTAGTGTTGTAATTTTATTTTTTGGATACTATAGCATTAATTTTTATAAATGATTGTACTTTCAAAAATATTTTACAGTATAATGATTTTTTATGTTATACTCATATTAAAAATAAGTTATATTAATATATAATTTACAAAAGTAATAATAATATATGAAGAATACGCAGAAATGTATTGCATATGTAAGTTCCATATTTAAAATCAAATGTCTATGAAAGAAAAGAAAGAATTATTTTGTTTCACTCTCTTTCAACTTTCTTTGAAACACTTTCTTTAAAAAATCACAACGTCAGCGCTTTTGACAGTTATAACATGCTGATTTCTCTCTTTCACTATTTGAATTACAAAAAAGGCAAATAAGGAGTTACTTCAGGCAAGGGTAAAAGTTTTACGTTGTGTTTCTTGCCCAAATAAGCATAATAAAAGGATTTATTGAAAACCGTCTATCTGCGTGAATTGTCACAGAATGTACAGTTTAATTTTTTTTTTTGGCCAAAATTTTATGAAGAAAATGTTTATGTTTAAATGCAATTTAAATTTTAGAAATAAGTTAACAATGATATTTAATTCGCATCATTCGTTTCTTTAAAGCTACAAAACTCTATTTGTTAAAAATAGCATAAATTTGCAAGAGAGAGGAAAAACTAATATTACTATTATTATTTTTTAGAATTTGAAATATGAAAATTTGGAATTCGAAGAGTTTATATTTTTTGAATGCCAGCAACTAAGGCAAAATATACATTTTCATACTACCAGATTTTGCGTGAAACAACATATTTGCATTAATTCTTGCATTATAACAATTCACTCTATAACTCATAGAAGCAGGTTGTAGTGGTCTTAGTCATACATATCAATTCTAATATATTTGAACTTGTGGAACATTTGTACACTTTACCTCAAATATTTTTTCACTATAGATTTTAATGTAATGGCAGGTGTTTGGGGATTCCCGTTTAAGAACCATGAATACTAATTATTCCAGATTCTATAGAAATGCTGCTGTAATCTTTCTGGGTAAAGCATATTCATTTTATTTTATTCGAATTATAGTAACTGTCCTAAATTCATCGGAAACACTTTTTTCATAGAACACAAAATAACGGAATATTTTGTCCCTGCCCGGAAATTTTGCCAAGTCCCTGTAAACGGACTACAACAGAAGAATATGTCATCGTCACAAGGAAACATGCTCTAGTAAATCTCATTAACATATATATATATATATATATATATATATATATATATATATATATATATATATATATATATATATGTATATATATATTAAAATTATATACGAGAATTTTTGAAACGAAGTCATAAACACTTTATAATATCTTCAGAAATAGCTAATGAAAGACCCACAATCTTATATTTAAAATAGATGCATACATTTAGAAAAATTCGCACTTTGTGTATCCTCTGACAATTTTACTTAATAACTATATTTAAGTCAAATATTGCCTGAGTATATAACTTTGTATGATTTTATATCCATTTGCAAACAAAAGATTGTTTTTAAAAACAGCGAGAAAAATTGTAGCTATTTTATTTTTAGAAAAGTTTGTAGTTCCATAAAGTTAATTATGAAACTAAAAATGTTATTTTTCTGACATACTGAAAAAAAAATGTTTATTTTTATTTTTATTATATAGTATTTAGATGATATATTAGATAATGTACATTATTCTAAAACTAAAGCAGTGCATATAAGCATAGATGATGACTAAAGTATACCAGCGTTTATTTTACTTTAGATAAATCATTTAGTTAATTCAATTACTATCACTTTCTGGATCCACTAAAATGCAACAACTGTTGATGACGATTTATTTCTAAAAATATCTTACTGATAAACACAATAGTGTGTGTTCTTTACAAAAACGATCATGTTGAAGCATTTATATGTTATAATTGAGGCATTATATTGAGTTATTGCCGCGTTTCTAGTTTTGCCATTTCTAGTTTTGAAATATTTACACTTTTGAAGCATATAAAGGTATGTGGTTGTAGTGGTCCTAGTACTAATTTGCTTATAAATGTTGTGAATCTAACTGTTTAAAATACTAAAATTCAAAATAAATAGGTATTCATGGACAAATTTCAACAAATAGCTCAAATTTATTTTCAGCAAAATATAACTGGGTTATCGATGAATCTGATTATATAATATAATAATTCTATTTGTATATATGATTACGCACTTTGTGTGTATATACTATAATTATATAATTGATATAGGTAATATAGTCAAAACCGGATAAAACTATCCTAGCGTCTCAGAGTATCGGATAAACGGAGTTTACCCTTCAAGTAGCAGCACTTTTAGTTTGTGTTTACCCGCGTTAAATGAATTCTTATAAAGATATTTACCGAAATAAATAACTCTTTTTAAAACAATTTGTATATATATGAAACATTCTGAACTCAAGTGTGATTTATATGCTGATATTAATTCCTTCATCAGCATATCATTTTACTCATGTGCATTTACATGTGCTCAAGTCACCACACATTTTACTTAAGTTATGGAAGTTAATTAAAATAAATAAATAAATAAATAAGGACATAAATAAATAAATAAACGAAGTTCAGTTATAAATAATAATTGTTTTACGAGTAGTTTATCAGATAGTTAGATTTGTTAGATTTTATGTAATATCGAGAAACCTTAAAGTAATAGTCTCAATAGATGATGGAGAATTCGTTGAATCTAGCATATAGGTATAATATTTATTTATGCAAAATTTAACGTACCGAAAGTAAAATTTGGTACATATGTATTAATGAGATGCCGGTTATATCTTAAAACAATTTTTATTAAACTATGTGATTTAAACTATATTAAGGAAAAATTCCAATATATATATATATATATTTGTAGACATTACATAGTTTCTTATGTTATTATACTTGATTGTATATATTTTAAGTACGACGCACGTTTTATTAAGAAATGGTTTACTAAATATCTTCGTAAAGTTATTAATATTTCAAGAAATTGGTTTTAACAAAGTCCCTCTCTAAAAAAAAAAAAAAAAAAAAAAAAAAAAAAAAGAACCCTCACTTCAACTTCATCATAAACAATTTCTTGTTATATAATATATAAAAATGAAGATTTGTCTGTCTGCACTTCTAAAAAAACCAAAAATTTGGAAGCCAGTATTGTGTAATTTTACGTATAGGTGTATTAAAACACGGCCGAGACACCTAAAGTAATCCGGAATCGAAATAATGTACAGTTAATTTTTAATTAATAAAAAAATCTTACAGCCTTTCCTATCACATTTAAACATTTTTCATTATAGCAGTTACTAACAATTAAAAATCCACACAAAAAAATTCTTTCTACAATAATTAATGTTGTATTGGAAGATTTCAACGTGACAAATGAAAATGAAATAAAAAGTTTCTACAATTGAAATAAAGATTAATATGACGTCATATTGGTATTATAACGGAAATTCTGAAATATTTCTAAATAATACAAGACGTTTGCTATGTGTAAATACAGAAAACAGGTTAATATGATCTCATTATAGAATTAAAAAGAAAATTAATGTGACATCATATTGAAAGTTTAACGGATTTTTAGAATATTTGAGAATCATACAAATGAAGTATCAATATGAGTAATAGAGAAAACAAGTAGATATGACGTCAGTAGGTGAAAATAACGTCATATTTGTTTGAGGAACGTATTGAATCATGATAAAAACCCGTTTATGGAAATATAGACATATTGAACATTTTTAATTGCTCTGTAAAACATGTTTAATTAAAAAAAAATCTGCATAAATATTCTTAAAATTCTGGACAACGCCGGGTACAACATCAGCTAGTATTCTATAATTTGTTTAAATGCAAAGTAAAAAAATCTGAATTTTTAAATCATTTTTAAAGCATCCAACTTTTCCATTCATTAAAAGAATAAATAAGATAAACTGTTTATAATTGAGTTATTCTCTAACTACCTTAAAGTCAATACTTTTAAAAAGTTAAATATACAAAACAATTGAAGTTATTAAATTAAAAGCAACAGCTTTTGTTTCTTATTTTACGTTACCTCAGGAAATATGATAAGATTGATTTAATAATTGATTTGCCTGTTTTCTCTTGTTTTCAAACAAGATTAAAGATCTTCAAAATGCATTTATTTAGTTTAAGATGCGATTTTCCATTGAACTATTTAGAAACATGTAAATTATGTGGAACTAAAACATTTGACAAAAGATGCAGTTAGATTGCCTCAAAACTTTAATATTTCAACTTAGTAGGAAAGTAAATAGTTTTAGAAAATTATTAAAATAATCTATTTACTGCAGTTATTATAAATCCGAACAATGTAACTTTAACTAAATGCGTTTCAAAGATAGTTGGAAGTTATGCAACTGTAATTCTTTGATTACTTTAAAATTTTTGAATTTATATTGAATTTTAATTTATTTTAAATTATGGATAAACAATTTTATTGTATGCATACAAAAGTTATTATTTTGACATACCTGATAGAAAAAGATATAAAAGCATAAACATGTTCTTTTGCATAAATGCATGCAAACAGTAGATTGGGTTTTCTGCAAAGTACAGTTACATTTCCTTTAATTATTATTATGTAAATGAATTATAATAAACATTTTTAACCAATAAAGTTTTTTTTGCAATTACATTCGATTTTTGTATTCAGTATAAACTAATTATTTAATTCAATATATATATATATATATTAATTACGTGTCGGAATTTTACTTTTTTTTTAAATTATGGATAAACAATTTTATTGTATGCATACAAAAGTTATTCTTCCACATACCTGATAGAAAAAGATATAAAAGCATAAATATGTTCTTTTGTACAAAAGCATACAGACAGTAGATTGTATTTTCGGCGAAGTAGAGTTACATATCCTTTAATTATTATTATATAATTAAATTATAATAAATATTTTTAACAAATAAAGTTTTTTTACAGTGAAATTCAGTTTTTGTTTTTCAGTATAAACCATGACTAAATTGATATTTTATTTTTGTTCACAGCTTATAAAATAATGAGGATATTTTAGAAATTAAAAATAATGTATAGATTTTATTTATAAATCTACGAAACATATTAAGATTATGTATACTTTTAATTGACAAATTAACTATACATAACTGCGGAAATTGTTAAAGAGTTAGAGCTTTGTTATTTTTGTATTTCTTTGAGAATTTATTTAATATTATAATAGCAATTTCCCATTAGCTTCAAAATCATTGGCAATAACATTCGAGCGATGATACATTTTAAAATCATTGACGATTTGAAACTGCTGAAAATACAATCGGAACAGTAATATTGGTATGATCGTGGCAACAATGATAAAAAACAAATGATTCTCTTAACATCTGAAAACAAAAGCTGAATTAATACAATTTTTCATTCCATCCACTGTGTATCCAGTGAAATATAAAAAAAGGTTTTGGAATTTATGTGATAGTAGACCGATTGAAGCAATGAGGTAAATAATGAGCTACTGAGGGCGCATAAGTGGTGTCGCTTGGATACTCATTTAACATTACATCTTTAATACAAAATTACGAATTCCTACAGGAAATTTTAAAAGAAGAATTTTTATTTAAGTAATCAGGAAATGACTGCCATTCAAAAAAGGAAATATTTATCTTAGGATTTTCTGGTGTGAATTCAGAAATTCTGAATAAAATATAATTCTGTTCATTTTAACCCAGTAGTGAACGTGTTAAAACGGATATAGCTAGATGCACAGGAAATTTAAATACGTATTATAATCCTCAATGTCACTCTGGGTATCAACAAATGAATGAACAAGAAAAATAAATGTTAAAATTCGTGAGGTGTAAATGCAATTAATAAACACAATCTATTTATTTAATTCGTATTTTTTGTTTCATTCCCATTAAATTGAAATTTCTATTTACGCCATATTATCAGAATATATATATTTTTTTAATAGCATTCTCATAGTCATTATTTTTAGTTTGGAAAGTGTGTGTATCCTTATACTGAGGTCAGCATAAATAGTTTACTTTAGATGACGAATGTGTGAGCAGTTAAGCCAGAAAACTGTAGTTTTATTTACCGATTTTTTTTTAAATAAGAAAATATAGCTTAAGACCGACCATAAAATGCACGGATCAACAGATATTCATGTTTACTGGTACCTTAGGTTTAGTTACTTAATTTACAGATGTATAAAGCTGATTAATCGCACGTATTCAATGTATCTCATTAAAAATACATTTAATGTTATATTTATATATTTTAATTACATGTTTGAAAATCAGAGGACGTTTATTTTATAAGTTAACGTGGCATTGTTTTAATGCACAGCATTTTATCTGTAAATATTAACTGACAATACATTTTATAAAGTCAGTGATAACATTTAATTAAATATACAACAATATAAAATAATAATAAGCAATTCATTTTTTTAAATGATTTAATTCAACTTTTGATGGAATATTTTCATTAAATATTTCTATTCCGACACTGAATATTGTTGAAGACTAATTAATATTTATGAAATGAGACTAAAGACAAGCAGAAATAAAGGAAATGAATGTATTATCTCCATTTCACACACAAAAAAAAATCCCAGTCATGGGCATTGAAATAAATAAATGTATTTCATATTAAAATGTCTTTAATTCATGAAACATAATATTGAATGGGAATTTGAATATATTTTGTTTCAAATAATAAACTCTTAATGGAATATTTTCGATTGTAATTCCAGATACTGTAATTAAAAAGGCGTCATATTTTATGATACAACTTAAATATATGTAGCTTAAAATAAAGTAAAAACGTGATTATATAATGAATGCACTTTAATATGTGAACGTATGAATATAAATGCGAGATAATACCACTTTTAAGACTCTTATTGTTCACAGCGTTCTTATATCTTGATCTTGTCTCAGTAATATAAATGTTTTGATATAGTTGTTTTAATATACAGAATCTCCAGAAACATCACGAAAAATGTTTCAACACGATACTACAATCTATATATTTAAAACGAAAAGCGCATTCTGTCAAATTTTCTACACGAATACCGTCTCTTTGCGCATGCGCCAACGAGGAAGAAAAGAGGGAAAGGAGAAACCGCAACTGTTCAGCCTATGGGGATTGAAAAGCGTTGATTGAAAACGGATGGAGTCACCATCGCATGGAAAGTATAGACATTCTGATATTTTTTTGCTCTCAGATTGAAATCTAAAGCTTTTTTTTAAGAACTCATATTTCCACTACTAAATTTACATATTTTTTCGCAAAAGTTTAAAGAAAGCTTGGATACAGTTATATATTTATAATGGATTGAAATGACAGAGAGTGCGGAAGATAACTATTTTTTATTGCTATGTTAAAGGAGACGACGTTAAAACAAAAAAGCGAGAAGAAAACATATCTTTTACAACTGCATAACAAAATTCAGAGCAATACGAGGAGAGTTTGATACATTCTCGGCGTCACACAGAAATGGCACAAGTATGACCAAATGACAATGTTGTTTGTAAAGTATGATCCATTATATAACATGCCGCCGAGTTTCAGACGCATGAGTTTATTGGTTATTGCTGGGCGATAAAGTAAAATAAACAATTATTGACATTTTCGAAAAATGAAAAAAATTGACGTTCGAGCTATTATATAAATACTTTGTTAAAAAAATATTTAAATCCCACGAAAATACAAAAAGAGTTACAGTCTACCTTAAAGGATTATTGTCCTTCATATACGACGATAAAAAAGTGGGATGCTGAATTTAAATATGGTAGGAAATCAATTCACGATCATGAACGCACAGGATGCCCCAAAACCGCTACGACCGACGAAATCGTCTCAGAAATTCACAATGCCGTATAGAATGATCGCCGATTGAAGATACGCGAGCTTTCTGACATTCCAAACATCTCGACAGACCATGCCCACCACATTTTACACTATGTTTTCGGTATGAAAAAGCCTTCCGCTCGATGCGTGCCGCGTTTGTTGAACGTACGTCGACCAGAAACGGCAAAGAATGAACATTTCTCAAGAGTCTTTTGAAATGTATTGTGTTGTAAGTTGAAAAATAAAATGAAATATTCTCAAAAATCTTGTAATTTCTTTTTCAGGCCGGGAACTGTTCGAACCACCCTCGTACAGGCCTGCACTAAAGAATTCGCACTCAGGGATGTATCTTAAATGTATTTAGTTGCATGAAAACGCAACATTGCGAGTTGCAACATTGAAAAATATTATGAAATTATGTCAAAAATCTTGTAATTTCCCTGTCAGGACGAGAACTTATTAAACTATCCTCGTACTACAGTTATATTTTAAAATGAAACATATATCGAAATTCGTTTATTAAGCGAAAAGTGTTACAAACTAATCCGAACACTTATTTCTGTTTACAGCTTTTAAAATAAGGAGGATCTTTAAAGGAAATTTCCGAATGATTCAATCTTATTTACCGTAATGTAAAAAGGCGCAAGTTAACCAAATATGCAAGAAGACAACGCTGAAATATGCTCGCAAACTTTTGGAATATAGTTCACAATACTTAAAGTGTTACTGCCGAATTATTGTGTTCTACCCCACATTTTCGTAATTTCATCAAATTCCTCTAAAAATAATGCAACCCTATTATAAACAAAACCTGTTAAAACACTTTAACTTTTAATAAAGTAATTAAAAAAATCTGTGTTTGAATAGGAGCACAACGCCATGTACAGTCGGCTAAACAAAATCAGAACACACCCCACTTTTTAACCTCTAGAAGCAAACATGAATAGCCATTTGACTGGAAAGTCTGTCCTGTTAAAATTTCAGTTAAATGTTGAGCTTAGATGTGCATTTTCATATTGAAATTTAACCTTACTTTTAAGAAATAACACTTAATTATAACATTAATGGCTTCATTATTGGTATCGTTTTATCTTATGATACAGAAAGGGAAATGATTCGGTCAAGTAATTTTGGACTTAAGCAGGTTTAATGGTTAGAACTCCTACTGTTAAATTCATTTGTTATGGTTAAAACACTTATTGCAATGCAGATATTTTTTTTATCATAACGCACAAAATGCACGGCAAAATGAGCTGTAATTTCGCATTGTTGAAATTTTTAAAAATCGATTTCTGCTGCAAAATGCATAGGATACGATTCATATGTTTTTCAAAAATGAATTTCTAAACTGTGTGTTCTAGCGTAATTTTTTTAACAGAAACCGATTTTTAGAAGCTTTAAATACACGTATTCAAAATTACCGCACATCCCGCTAAGTAGTTTTTCAGTTAAGATTAAAGAAATTCTGAATTTAAATTTGTTTTGGGACGATTACAAATGAATTCATTGGGAAATCCAAACTTTAAACATGTGAAATTCGTAAACTACAAGGCTGAATAATTTCCAGCTTCCTATCCTACGGTAAATATTAACAAAAAAACGTAATATGATGCGACAACCGGATGTTTATATTGAAAATGTCAGAGTTTAGTACAAATGCACAATGAAGATGATCCCCAAGTTTCTATTTTCAAACATTTAACCCTTAATTGCATAAGTGATGTAAATTTCCATCACTGTTTATTTAACTTTTAATAAATAAATCAACTTCTTCGCCACCACTATATTTATATAGAAATATTAATCCAGTAAATTTCCGGTGAACTATGTCGTTGAACAAAGTTAAAAATCTATCTTAAAATTTCTGGTTTCTAATATTTAATTTATGTATAAAAAACACAATTGTAAAAGAAAAACTTATGCAAAGGAGGGTTAATGAAAGAAGACTGAAATTTCAGTCGAACAGTTATTTCTGTGTGTTTTTGGGATAATTTAGGTATTAAACTGTATGGATCGGTCTCGTTTTATTCCTAGCCGACTATACTTTTAACTAAATAAACGGACTTGAAAACATGTTTACATAATCCTGTTTAATAAAAAGGTATGCGTTGCTGACGACTGGTATTTTCGCTAATCGTTGCCACAGATTAATCTCGGAAAATGAAACATTTGAAGTGTCTGAAAAAATTAATTGCTCGAAAAGTATTGGTCAGAAAATTGTTAGACAAACGGCGTTAGAAAGGTAAAAAATTGTACTTTTCTTGATATAAATTTCAAATCTAATGATTAGGCCGTTTTTCAAATATTAAATTTCAAATGTTACCAAATTTCACAATGGAGTACCCTAGCGAAAACTTCACGCGTAAAACAATAATAATAACAGCAATGTGTCAGCACGAGTCACAAATTATAGTATAACCGTATTATTCTGTTAAAATATAAAAGTGAATTATGATGTCACGAGTGCATGATTTTTATTTAATTCTCGACAAATACTAGATGCGCCATTTCTTTTTAGTTGTGAATAATATAGGTTTATTCCCGTTATTAAAAAATGTAGCTAGAAAACATATGAATCAATGGAAAACGGTAGGTAATAAATTGTAAACGTGATAATAAACCGTATTAAAAAAACATAACTTAGTGAATTAAGTATCCGTTTTTATGTTATTTTAGGATATTCGAAGTAAAGGTACAGATTACTTTAAAATACAAAGTTAAATTCACCAATATATTTCGTTAGATTCAAAGTTATTTTGGAGAAACCGACCAGCGCAGCGGGCGTAGTCTGCTAGTAAAATAAATATTTGTTGTTGTGTTCTTTATCTTCCCTATAAGTAAATATATGAAGTTATGTGACAAGTTGTTTAAGAATCACTGTATAAAATTTGTGAAAATATTTGGTAAATTTTCTTTGAGATTCATAAAAACTATAAAAAAATAATTACATATATTTATGCATGTTAGATTTGTAAACTGTCAAAAAAGTTTAAGTAAAAAAAGTAATAAAATTTGAATTCCATAAACTAAAATAGATATATATGCGAAATTCGGGCTTTGGCTAACTCTGCCATTAATTCAGGAACCACATGTGTTTTATGGAAGGAATTGTTTGAAAGTATCTCATTCTTTTTTGACGTAGGTCATATTTTTGACGCTTAGACATAAATTGTTCAGAGTATCATTTGCAGGATATTGATTGCGTATTATATCTCAATAGAACTGTACCAATTATCGTATATCATAATATGTTTTAGTTTTAGTTTAAAACTAGCCAATTTAGTTCATAACAATTTAGTAGTTTCAAAAATTTTATTTCTCCTTACAATTGTCCAAAACTTTAAAATTAGGATTAGAAGAAAATTACTCCATCATCGACATTTCCAGTGTCGTTTAACTTAATTTAAATAGGATAAGCATGGCAGCGCTGAAATACAGTGGATTTAACTAAAATTAACGCAAATACGTAAGCATTCTATAATATGTTTCAAGAATTACAAGCGAGTCATCATGTTTCTTATGAGTAATTAAACGATTCCTTATAAGTAATGCATTTTTCGTCCTTTCGCTACACGTGAAACATTACAAATTAAAAACTCCTTCCGGCCTGTACCGGGAGGAAAAGGTAGCTTTCCTATATCTTCGTTTTAAAATTTTAGCTAATGTTACACGAAAACAGCAAGTTAAAATGCAAAGAAACGGTTACAAAAGATTCGTTAATACTGAATTTGAATAAGAAATTCACCAAATTATTGAGCAATAGCCAAATTGGCTTCATTTATGAAGACTTATTTTGGTCGCCAAATTTGGCGATATTTCGCCAAATGTCGCCAATTTTAGGCGAGAATTTGGCGCTAACGGATATGAATATATAGTTTTATGCATATGATTGGGAAAATTATTACAACAATGAAAGTAAATAATTTGCGAGTAATCGCGTTAATGTGCTGTTTTGTTTCAAAATGTCAGCCACCCTAGAATTTCAAACTGCTCTATCTTCGACATTTTTTAAGATAGAGGTAAAGCAAAAAATGCTCTGGAATCCTCGTATCAAGTCCTAACACCTAATTTAAAAATAAATTTGAATTTTTGATTTTTTTGATATTTATTTTAGTTTTAAATTTTTAAGTGGCCGCCATCTTGAAACAAAATGGCGGACCAAGCTGCCCAACGAACTCGGTCGAGACATTAGTGAGCTTAATACACACAATTAGTTTCATCAAAATTGATTTATAAATACGAGCATTATCGTATGACATAGCTCATATATATATATATATATATATATATATATAAATCAACATTTGAACGGAGGGTAGTTTTGGGGTCTGGGGGTCATGATCGGTGAAAATATATCGAAATTTTCCGGAACTGCTCTCCTCCGAATGGCTGCAATAGGTAGCTTTCTACTTTTTTGTATTGAAAGCTACCTAAAACACATTAAACAAGATTTAAGCTTTCCAAAATGTAATTAATTTTTGAGTGACTTATATTAAGTTTATATTATATAAGTTTATTCTATTTATCACGAATTTTTAATAGAATTTCTTGTCTTATTTACTCGCAGAAGAAAATAAAAAAATCTGGAATTAATTGCAGATATTACAAATTCTGTGATTTTAATATTAAATATAAATTTTCTTTTGAGAAATAATGGTTTAAGACTCCTTGGAAATTCCAAGGAGTGTGAACCAGTCTGAATATATAAATCCTCTGAAAATAACTTTCATAAAAGCTTTTTTGTAAACAATATAATAAACCTTTACTGTTTTTATGAAATTATTAACTATAAAAATTATTAATACTTTACTAACAAAATCTTTAAACACTAGTCTATTACATTCAATTTTAATGGAAAATGCGTTTAATTATTTATATTGTGTAAAAATACGTAAAAAATATATATATATGTATATAAATATTTTTAGAATAATAAGGAAAAAGTCTTATTTAAATTAAAATTAATTATTATTACCTTATAAAAAAGTTCTTTAAAGTAATCTATTTCATTCAATTTTAATGGAAACTGAGTTTATTTATATTGTTGGAAAATGAGTAAATTTGAAAAATACTATTTTTAGGATAAAAATGATTTTTTTTTATTTTTGCGGTTTTACAAAGACGGATAATAGACGACCAACTGAGTTATCCACTGAATTATTTCCATTTGTTTAAAGTAAACGAACACATATTTATAATTTAAGGCGAATATATTTAATTGTTTAAAACCGTATAACCATTCAAAAGTTTCCTTTGTCTTTTCTGATGTTTCTTTAAACAGACAATGGATACATTTCATCGATAACGAAACCCTACATTTTTTAGAGATACTTAGTGAATGAAATAGTTTTAAACAGCTCTTAATATTCCGCTTTAATCTCTTTGCTGAATTTAAAACAGGATCATACTTAATATTCTGCAGCATGCCTCTTTGCATCCGGCTTTCTATAGCTATTTAAAATAACGTTTATGTGTAAAACACAAGACTTTATTTAACATGCATTATTTCCAAACAAAATTAAAACTGAATTAAAAGATCTTCAAGACTTTTAAATCTGGAGCTTTCCAATAAACATTTCGCCCTTTATCAAACGCTTTTCTTGTTTCTTAAGGCTATTTCCATAATAAGATATACCCTAGAGATTTTAAATTGTAAAACATTCTTACAAGAATTTTTATAACAGTAAAAATTTATTTTTAAAAACAATATACATATATATATATATATATAATCACATTATAATATGCTTATGGCTTTTCCAGTCAAAAGAGGTTACTTAATTTTGAAATTTGCTTTTTTTTTTCAATTTACGGGGATAGTTTTCTTTCATATACTACTTAACCAGTTAATCGATGTTATGATATCGAGATCGATAATGAAATGAGATCGATTTTACGATATGGATTTTCGTGTTTGGTAATAGTTAGCAACACTTAACACTATAAAATAAAAAAAATGCAAACATTGACCCATGTCAAATAAGCATGGTTTCCACAAGAAATTACATTTAATGTATTAATACTTATTTCAACTTTATTAAATTTCATTTCTTAAAACAATTTCTGGTAGCAAAATATCTATTTTACTTGGGTCAAATGAATCATTGATGAATCACTGATGAGGTAGTTTTGTTGTAGTTAAAAAGAATTCTTTCATTGAAGTTACGTATTTTTCCCTTTCTTTACATACTATATGCTGTTAGCACTATAAAATTTTCCTTAAATTCCCTCCAAAAATTAACTTATAATAAGCCTTAGAAATACATAGTTCATATAATTTCGTCTACGAGAATACAGATTGAAATAAAATCAATAAAATAAATGGATAATTACCTTATACTTTATATTAAAATTGTGATAAAACTTACATCAAGTGTTTTACTTTACATTTCGCACATCAATTATTCGTGTTAGTTGATAATTATGAGTTACAAATTTATACACTGTAAATTTAATTGTGCGTGTTTACTGATCAGCGAAATATTTCGAACGCATTCAACCTTCATTGTAAAGGTAAAGCGACAGCACATAAATACGATTTAATTTCCTACACTAACACGGGAAAATATAAAAATATTCCGACAACATTAAAAATGTTTTGCTTGGATCATTTAAAAAAGGCTATATGTTCCTAAAAATGACAATAATTTCAAAAACTGGACACAGCAGTCCATGAAACGCTTGGAAAACCATGTCTGCTTGTCCCACTGTTCTCTCACCAGTTCTGTGGCTTTTAGACCTTATTAAAACACTGTGCTAAATTTGATTTAAAATATCCCACAAAAAAAAATGTTAGTCAAGGGGTTAAGTATTTTTTTTTCTGAAACACAAATACAGTAGTATAAACAGCGATAGTAAAATTGGATTCATAAAAAGTCTTTTATTGAGTAAACTATTAATTCAAACAATAAGGAATTTTTAGAAAAAAACTTTCTAACTATCATCTAGAACGTATTTACGATACATAACATTTTATAAACGACATAAACATTCACTGTAAAGTAATCTTTCAATCTTTCAGCTTGCAAAATCAAATATATACATAAAGACATTGCAATTAAAAAGGAAATAATAATTAAATTTAAAGAATATTTGGCATTCAGATAAAGCAGAACTTCAATCACTATATTTCATCAAGTTTTATTCATTTATTATTTATTTTTTTAATTAGGAAATGGACTTACAGTTCAACTTGAATAATAATGTTTTTGTTTATCAGAAAATGGACACTTATTCGTACTGCTGATTGTTTTAATATTTTACCTACTGTTCGATTTACCAAACAATGATAAGTGAATGAAAAATCCGGGACAGCATTAAGTGTATTGGAAGGGTTCTTCATAAGTACCGCTTACCACGACTAAAATTTCGGTATGAGCTGAAAACTCCCAAGCTTAGTCACGAAAACCCAATACTCGCTCAAAGTCATATTTTAGACCGTAACTTGTTGAAAACTAAAGCGAATATTTGTTCGGGCACTTGTTACTATATTCTGTTTAAATTCTCCAGGGTTTATACATCTATAGAGAAATAACTAATTATTCGCCATTTCCTTATCCAATTCCACACAACTAAGCATTGTGAGATTTAATGGCATGTAAACATCATATAGGTTTACTGATAATTCAGAGATATGATAAAGATGGATTAATATTAAAGCAGTTCGATTCTATGTGATTATAGAATTCTATGTATAAGTAGTCAATTATCACTGAAGTTCAAAACCCGATTTTGAGACAATATTTCTGAGCTTTAAATTGTGTATATTTATCATTATGTATTTGATCATACTACAATGAATCTTGAATTTTTTTTTTAGATTTTTAAAGGGGATATTTATGTTAACACTTGATTAGAAAAAAACAGGTCAGTCACTACACATTCATATCTAAAAATGATTTTTATCAGCAAATTTAGGATATTTTGAGTTTGTTAAAAAAATTTTCACATTTCTTATATATTGAAACTAATATTTATTTTAGAATTAAGAGTTAGATAAATCTGCTAAGCTTACATGTAATATTTACGTATTATTATTTTGAAGCACTTATGATATATAAACAATAAATAAAAAAAAATTATATGAGTAACGTATTAAAACTTTTTTATTATTATTTTCCAGTTCTTAACATATTTCGCTCACTTAACAGTATTTTTACTTTCAAAATTGGCGAAATTGCAATAGTGATATTTTTAATCATTATGATATTTCCATATGCATATATTGATTGAAATGATAGCTCCAACGGTGAATCAATTTTATGATTACTCATTATTTAAAGTTTTAGTTATACAAAAGTAATTTTACCTTCAATATTAGTAGTCACTACAATCAAGTAGTCAATTATCACTGAAGTTCAAAACCTTATTTTGAGACAATATTTCTAAGCTTTACATTGTGTATATTTATCATTATGTATTTTTTCGTACTCCATTGAATCTTGAAACATTTATTTTAGATTTTTAAAGGGAACATCTATGTCAACACTTGATAAAAAAAAACAAAATAGGCTACACATACACTCAAAGCTAAAGGTGTTTTTTCAGGAAATTTAGGATATTTTGAGTTTGTTAAATTAGTTTCACATTTCCTATATATTGAAACTAATATTTATTTTAGAATTCAGAGTTAGATAAATATACTAAGCTTATATGTAGTATTTACGTATTTATGTGTACGCATCATTTGTAAACACTTATGATTTATAAACAATAAATAAAAAATATATATCTGAGCAACGTATTAAGCCTTTTTTTATTATTATTTCCTAGTTCTTAACATATTTTACTCTCGTAATAGTATATATATTTTTTTTTACTTGAGAAAGAGCAATAGTGATATTTTTAATCATTATGATCTTTTCATATCCATTTATTGACTGAAATGATACTTCCAACGCTGAATCAATTTTATGATACGGCACTTTACAAAATTTAAAGTATAGAAAAGTATTTTTACCTTCAATATATTTAGTAATTCATTTTATGGAAATATGCGTTAAAATCCCGAAGCAAAACTTATTTTATTATCACTTATATTAATTTTTTTATGCTAAACAATATGTTACTATACTTTAGGTGTTTTTTAAATATTTAATCATGATAAATCATCCTGTTTTTATCCTTATGGTGTACCACGTTAATATGATAATGTTAAATTAAGACATAAAATTTTAATTTTGCTATATTGTAACGCAGTGCAGCTTATGTTAATAAACAATTTTATAATAAATTAAACTATTATATATCAGCTATGCTCAGAGCTTTTGCGTACGGTTCTGTTAAACTGAATAGCTTTAAAAAAACAATAGATTTTTCGAGAAAATTTTGAAATTAATGATCTTAGGATACGTAAGATTAATTCTTAAATTAATTTATAAAAATACAAACTAACGAAATAAATTAAAAACTTTATAAAATTATTAACTTCATTTTTTAGAAAAGTAAAGAAAAAATATTAAATAATTTTACAAATTTAAGGAAAAAATTACAAACTTTATAAAATTATAATTTATAAAATAATAAATTTTAGTGTAATTCATAAATTTATAAGCCAAATCAGTTTAGTTTAATACTAATTTACATAGCGATAATTTTTAAAAGAATAAATTTTATTGTAATTCATAAATTTATAAGCCAAATCATTTCAGTTTAATGCCAATTTGCATAGCGATAATTTGCAGAGATATGTTATGAAACCTTTAAATAACCCAGTATTGTCCCACGTTAAAAAAGTTAAAATAATTAAAAAAAACAGGAAAAAAATCAGAATTTTGAAGCACTGTCAAGAAAAAAAAATTTCTGTAAGTTATAAAAATAAAATAAATTTCTAAATTATTCATTAAAAAATATAAATATTACTATTCTTTTCACAAAAAATGACATGGCCTCGTATAGAATGTGTCAGCGGGTTGAGCCGGGCCAGGCCTGTATCCTAGAACTCTAGTAAATACAACAATCTTAATTCGCATTTCGAAGAAGGCGATTTCTGTATGCAACCTTTAAACGTCTGGTCATTTAGAGAAACTGCACGGTTTTGGCAGAAATACGGACATTGTACTGTTTTGAAAAAATTACGGAAATAATCCATTAAATTTACGGAAATCTTTCTGCATATTTACGGATTTGAAATATCTTTAATGAAACTAATGTATTTTACGGAAATTGTACTGAAATTTTGGAAAAATGAAACGTCTCTGTAAAATTTTGCGGAAAATCTCTTGTATTTTCACGGATTTTTTTTTACAGTGTACACACATCACCGATACTTTCTCTTTTACAATAACTCCGAAATGTTACACAAAAGTTCAGAAGTGTACCTGATAATTCTAAGGAATGTTACACACAAAACATATGGAACGTTTCACTGTTGATCATTAAATTCCACTTTCTCAAGTATTCCGAAAAGTTACACAACATTGTGGAAGATGTTACACCAGATTTCTCAGTATTCTCGGATCAACAGAAATAAGCCGATAAAACAAAGAAATGTTACACAGTAAACGTCAGGAACATTACTCATATTTTTTAGAGTGTCGGAACCGGAATTTTGTTTTTATTGGCGATGGATTATACAATAATATGAGATAAACGAATGGTTTCAGTAATTATCAATTGGATAAAAATTTACTAAATACACATTGCCATTTATTCCCATAATGTGTAATGTAATGTAAATATGAAGTATAAATTTAAATAAAATCAGAGTTATTTCAAATTACTGGAAATGGGCATTTTATAAACAGCGTATACAATATTTGGAAGTTAAATTTTCTGAAACCCTGGTAGTTATATCATAGTTCGATCTTTACTGAAACACTAGTAGTTATTTCGAATTACAGGAAATAGGCATTTTATAACCTGTTTGTACAATATTTCGAAGTTGTAATTTCTGAAACAGCAGTTATATAAAACTGGCTGATTAAAAAGTAAAACAACATTCTGTGATGGCTATTTGTAAATTTATAACACTTCAAGTACTTTCATGAAGAAAATTGTAATTATCTCTCAGTATACTTTATTTTTTATATAGTATATATTTTAAATGGCAAATGTATTAAATGCATTTTTCTGCTTTTACCCAGGCTCATTAAAAAATGTTTTATTTTACAAAACTTTATTGTATTAACAATATTATTAGGTATTGTTTTAACAATAACGAATTATTTAGAACCAAATATACCATCATTGTTTCATGCAGAATGTTTGTTAATATTATAATAGTATTTGGAGAAATTTAAATAATGACATGAAAATTAGAATTCTTGATGTAATTCTTCGTGATTTAAGATGATAATTATCCACCCAGTTTCATTATCAATAAGTACATTGTACTTCACTTTGTTCAAGTTTCCTATAATTCACACATAACTAAACAAATATACTGTATAAAATAATGAATGTAATTAAGCAGAGAAGTTACTTTATCTAATTTATTTACACTCAACATATATACGCTAGTAATTGGTATCATGTGTGATATAAATTAAGTAGCACCCAATTCATTTATAAAGAAACAAAATGAAGTAAAATGAAGTCAATTAATAATACACAAAGAAAATAAGCAATTGCAGCAGAGATCAAAGCGTATAATATTTAAAAGATTGCTAAAATTAATTTGCTCCCTTATTTATATATTTAAAGTATATATGATACAATAATGAAGAATAAAACAGATTAAGATGAATTGTGAAATTCAAAATGAAAAGATATCATAATATAAAAACATCATATATGACTTTATATATATATATATATATATATATATAATAGAGAGAGAGAGCGTTAAGCACCAAAAAAAGTTATGAAATAGAAAAAATAAAGTTATGAAAAGAAATGAAAAGAAATGAACCAAATTCCGAGTTCAGATTACAGTGAGAAATCCTGTTTTTACTGAAAAGATGTATTTCTGATATTCATGATATTCCTTTGTCCTATTATGATGTATATATATGAACATTATATTCAAGGAAACAGCCTAGCTTGTTTTAATTTGTTAGCATTACATTAATTTATGGCATGGGCATGGGTCTTTTACCTATGGCTTGGATCTTTTACCTATAATTATATTACCACAAGAATGACTTAATTTTCGAAATTAATATTATATTGCAATATATATACCTATAACTGTTTGATATATTAACTCTACCACCTCTTATGGGTGTTGGTCTGTGAGATCTCAAATTACCGCAAATGTTAAATATACGAGAGAATTATAAATATAAATATACGAATTATAATATACAAATTATAAATATACGAATTAAATCGAATTTTTAAAATATCTCTTCAAGAAATTATATTTTTAACATCGTTTTCCTGTGTACTATCCATAAATCACGTATTTTTTATTTAGTTGATATATATTTCTAAAATATATACTTAATTTTGTGTGAAATGTTAAAATCTTACTCAGATCTTATAAGATTCACTCAGATTTTTATGTATAAAATAAAAATAAATTTTAGAAATATTTTGTCGACTACAAAAAAAGACGTATTTTAAGAATAAACAGAAAAAATATCGTCAAATGTTGCTTTTCAGACGAGATATAATAAAAGTACTACCTCCTCATAATTAACATTGGCGAGGGGAATTGCAAAATTGACTAACCAGCACCCTTAATATTTTTTCCATGGAAATTCGAGTTACCCTGTATATAATATTATTTTGCAATTTTGATCGCACACTAATAACATAAACAAATATTGTTCAGTCATTTTTTTCGGTATTAATGGATGGTCATTCACATGACTTCCAAATAAATTTGATTGTAAAAGCTTTTACTTGGCACGTCATTAATATATACGTAGAATAATTATTTTTTAAATTAATAATTAACGTCTTAAGAAGAACTATCGAAAAGCACTGTATAAATTTATAATGAAGAAAATAAAATCTTTTAAATATTTATTATTTTTTAAGCAATAAAATTTTAAATATTTAAATGAATCTGAAATCTTTTATAAGATCTACGTAGTTTAAATTAGAAGATTTTATTTAAATTACCAGGAAAAGAAGTAAACAATGCCCTTTGCATTTAGGAAAGGTAATATTAATTATAATTTTCTGTATTTTCTTCACAAACAACAACAAAAAATAAGATACTTTCATTTTACTTTGCAATTAAATTACAAACGATTAAAAATTTCTTTTTCACTTACAGAATTTCGTACTGATGTTTTCAACGCAAAATGAAAACAAAATATATTGTATGTCCTCCAAAAAAAAGGAAAGCTTAAACAAAGTCATAATTAACTAAAAGATAAATAAACAAATATAGAAGATTTTTTTAAATTTCAAAATAATGTTTGGTTTTATACATTTATTATTTTTTTTATTTAATAAAACTATACTTAAATGCTCACTTACTTTTTTTTCACTATTTATGATTAAGTAAGTAAAACGCAATTAGTCCTTATTTAAAAAAAATATATATACATATAATAATTTTTATTATTATCTGAATACAATTGTTCGATAAATATACATATTTTTTTCTTTTAAAGAAAATAATAATCTATATATTTAAAACGCTAAGCGAATTCTTTCGACAATCCGTGAGAACAAACTACTGCATCAAATTACATCATTCTTTTTTTAAATGAAAGATATTTGGACACAGATTTGTTATCGTGCATTCGTTTGTTCGAAAATTTAATTAATTAACCGTAATTTTCAATTAAACTTTTACGTCTGCTAATGACGTCATAATCGGATAACGCCTACTGTTCCGAAGCACAGAGTTTATTTTCTAAACTCTGTGGTTGAATAAAAGAGAAATAATAAATATTAAAAGCACGCGGTTTTAAGGCCGAATTTGTTAATTTGCAAGTTAAATTTCGGTAAAAATACTTATCCGCGTGTTTTATAAGCGAATAAAAATTCATATTTATTGTGACGTCACGGGAATTTTGTCCATTGGGTTTATTTTATCATTATGCATTATAACTTTGTTGACGCCATTTTTTCATTACAATTAAATACAAAATATATTTATATTTGTGTGCATGGTGTTTAAGCATTAATGTAAGGTATATGAAGTACGTGTGAAAAGTATATGTGCCAGTGAAAATGACGTTATGCTTAGCTTGAAGTGCATTTTAACATTGATAAAACTAAAGAGAAAAATGTATATGATTGTATTAACATGACATAATTTTACTGATTTTTGCATTCATAATTATAAAGATTAGAATTGGAGCCGTCATTGATTTCTTCATCTTGATTTCATACCTTACATGTTACCAATTGCTTTTTTTTTAAATTATAGGATAGAAGATTTCCTTTTTTAATAAAAAAAATCACAAAAGTAAAGGATTTCAGGAAATTTTAAGTTATTAAAAATAGTGTTATGGTAGAAAAAAAATTTGAAATAATTATTGTATTTTTAGCTAGAATAAACAATGTAAGACTAATATTTCATAGGAATTATTTTGGTAGATTTATTATAAGTTCATTTAACAGTTCCTTATTAGCGCAAAGTTCTATTTCTTTCACTGTGAATTTCTCTTTCGATGTCAAAACATGTTTTTCCACTTTTGGACGCCAGTCAAAATACAGTGGCAATTTTTAGAAATGTACAACAGTTGTGACAACAAAGGCGCTATCGCTTTAGCTTTCATCGCGCTTACATCACTTCGAAATACTACAAATTTCTATTTTCTACTAATCTTTACAATTTCAATTCTTACATCATCAATTAGAAAAAAAAATTGCTTTCGATTGAAATTTATTTGAAAACTGCCGATTAATTTAACGACTTTTTAAATAATTTTCAAGCATGAAAATTTTTTCAATTCTATCTTATCAATGACCACCAGTTTACTTCAATAATGTAAAATAGCCCCTGGGAAAGTTGCCACAATTGAAAATAGATTTCCCTAACCATCATAAAAAGTGAACAATAATAAATAAAAGTGATGAATCATAAGATCAGATTATCCATAAGATAGAGCATTTTGGCGCTAAACAAAAATCTGTCAGGGAAAAAAAAAAAAAAAAAGACTATTTTTAGTTTATGTTGAACATAAAATTGATAAGTTGAATTCGTTGATGAATATGTTCCATCAAATATCAGGATATGCTAGGAATTGCATTTTTTTATTTTTTGACATTTGCCAACTGTATAAGAGGAAAAATATCTCCGACTGTGATGGAAAAGGGATAATCATCCTGATTATGTCAAGGAACCGAAGAAACCATACAAATAAATTACACTTGAAAACATTAAAAATCTCCCTCATCTGCAGATAGATTTATTACTGTAAAAAACTTAATCTTTGCATAAAAATTGATTAGCTTAAAACAATGGATGCGTTTTAGAAGATATGGATTTGAAACGAAAAATTCTTAAAGAAGACATTTTAAAACTTTTAATTTAATCATTTTAAACATTTTTAACGTCGAATTTCGACTGTGCTTTTGGGCAGATGCAATGCACATGCGCATAGGAACTCTTTCGGTTGCATTATCGCAGGGGGGGGGGGAGATGTGTGCTTTATTTACTATGTTCTGTTATTTACTGATTATGATATATGAACGTAAGAATATACTATTTGTATATACTTCATAGGTCCAGGAATTTTTTTTCTTGCCGTGGGGAATATGGTGGTAATGTCAAACTGATTTGCATTACACAGTTATTTACGGATTGTTTGTTTGAAGTTTGCATCGGAAATAGTACTGTATTTGACTGGGGAAAAAATTAAATAAAATATTTGAAAGACTGTTTTATACGCACCCCTTCATAAATAATAAAGAAGCTTATTTTACTGATATTGTTATAGTATTTTTTTGCGTCAAGTTTTGACGAGTTCCATCTAGTATTAATTATTTCTCCAAGTGGCATACTTTTCTATATGTAACCATAATATATGGATACATTTAATCAACTAATGAATTCTATATCAACTATACAGTTTTGAAGTTTTGATTTTATTTTTCCATTAAGCAATCAATTTTTTTCTTCGATTTATTTTAAAATTTAAAATATAATACCTACAGAAAATTGTAATACATTATCTAAACAAATTGAGCATATTTAATGTTATTTCCGCTCTTTGGTGATTTTTTTTTTGTTTTTGTTGCTGTTGTTGCCTTACGCTAACTATTATAGTTTATATTTGACTTATCTGAAATTAGAAAAGTTAACGGTTATTAATTAAATAAAGTTTATTCTGGAACCTTGAAGACTAAATTCATGAAAGATGGATTTTTTTTCTTCAAAATAGCGGTTGTCTGATGAGAACATTCTATCGTAACAAACGACTGTTTGCTGATAATAAAAAAAAAAATAAAGCTGTAGTAACCGTCACTTTTAAGAGAAACAAGTTTAAAGTTTTAGGTTAATCAAAAGTGTGATTGTTTGTATATATATTTTTTACCTACATAGAACTATCTGTCACTCCACAATAAAGTAGATTCTCTTCAATTTTGCATGCATGAATTCGGGAGTATTTCACTTTATTGTTTAAGTACATGTAACACTTATATAAGTCAAGAATAATTTTCCAACATTTGTTAACAGGGATCTTTTTTAATAAATTGAAAGTTGATATGTAGAAAAGCAGTTCAGAAAATGCATAAAGAATTTGAAAAGGAATTTCAGCAATTTTTGTCCAAAGTCGATAATGTATTTAAATTCTCTTTTTTCTATATCTGTGTAATCTATAGATTGTTTATTACGTTCAGTATAGTATACTGAAATTTAATTCAGCTGGAAAGTTCTTAAGGAGGCTGAAAACTTTTTACAGCAATTTCCATCTATGACGAGACATCTAAAATTCAGAGAAAAATTTATCTGTAAAAACCATTCAGACACCTAAATATCTGAATGTGATTCTTCAAATGTCATAGATGTTCAATATAAAATGCATTAGTTTCTTACTACGAACTTACATACTTACTACATACGAGTAATATAATACGAGTTTATGCGAGTAAGATAAACATGATATAAACGTACGGGACAAATGTCTAAACAATTATAATATGTCTGAAATTAAAACATTTTAAAGATCAGACATTTAGGTATTTAAAATCCAGGCACATGTAACAATATGCCATCATTGAAGGATATTTTCAAATGTAAGCAATATGTTTAAATTTTATTTCAGATTTAATAAATTTGGTATTAATTTAAATAATAAGTAACGTTTCGGGTTTAATGCATTTTAGATTTTTATACTTTTGTTTTAAAATCACGTCCCAGAGATGTGTATTTTGAGGCGTCGATAATAAAACAATTATTGATCAAACATAAAAGACATGTGAATTTAAGCAGTTCAATAACAATCTAACAGAATTTTACTAAGAAAAAAAATTCATTGCACAAATCTTACGAACTAGAGCTTGACAAAGTTGATACATGTAGACATGGTATCACCTGCAATAGAAAGAAAGAGTAATTTTATAAATTATGCACATGTATTTATTACTTTTATGAAATCTATGAAAATTTCATAATGTTTAACAGAATTTGGCACATACAGTAGAGTCTCAATAATTCGAGTTAGACGGGACCGGGCCTACCTCGAACTATCGAAAACTCGAATTATCGAAATCCTAAAATTTAATAAATAAATAAATGGAAGTAAAGTAATTTTTAAATTTCAGTTTATATTTAAATAAAAAATGTACTTACATATTATTACATTACTGCTGTTCGCAACAAGATAATTATATCTTAAAATAAGTGTCAAATGTTTTTTCTTTTAATACATTTCCCCGTTTCCGCGCCATCGTCGAAGCAGCATATTGTCGGCTGAAGTCGCGTCAGGCTATTGCTCCACGTACCGCATGGCAGACTCTAGGGCAGCGAACCCCTCGCTGTGACTCATTAGCGGTGTGGAATATATCGGGTTCTCCTCCTCACTGTCATCTTGCACTACTGGAACATTTATCATTTCTACTATGGCAGCATCTGTAAATTCTATTTGTTCGTCACTATTTATCCATTCCTCTACCACAGCCACGTCCGTGTTTTTGCACCCTGGTATTTTCTTAATCAAATTAAACAAAGGCAAATCATCTTATTCAATGCCGTGATTATCGCTTTCTGTACTCTCGTTCTTTAATATTTTGTCCCAAGGTTTCAGAAGTGTTTCTGATGTTATTTCATCCCATGATTCAGCCACCCAATACACAACGTCCTTCACAGCAATTCTTTTCAAAACTCCTACAATGGTTTCCTCATCTTCCGTGGCTTGTAGAAGAAATTGCAACAATCTGCGACGATACTTTTTTTTAAGCATTGTAACACTCCTTGATCCATGGGCTGAATTAAACTCGTGAAGTTTGCTGGTAAAAACATTGCACGGATCCCAAAACAATTTAGTTCATCCTCATTTGGATGCGAACCCGCATTATCTATCATTAAGATGGCTTTGCAAGGCAGATTTTTTACTTTCAAAAAATTTGTTACTTCTTGCACAAAATCGTAAAACAAAACAGTTTTTAAATATTTCTTCAGTCATCCACGCGCATTTTTGGTTCCTATACGTAACTGGCAGTGAAGATATCGAGACATGCTTAAATGCTCTTTGTTTTGCAGATTTTCCGATAACAAGAAGTTTGATCTTGTGATTTCCTGAAGCATTTGATGCAGCAAGAAGCGTTAACCTCTCTTTGCTTTTTTGTGACCAGTAGCGCTTTTCTCTTCGCGTGACGCGACTGTTTTAGAGGGTAGCGTTTTGAAATTAAGGCCAGTTTCATCGCAATTATAAAGCTGGTCATTTGTAAGGTTTTCACTTTTCACGACCTCATGCAATTTCTTGCAAAATTGCACGACGGCCTCAGAATCAGCAGATAGCTTCTCTCCACAGATCTCTAGTTGCCGAATACCATATCTTTTTTTCAACTTTCAAGAAAATAAAAACAAATATCCATCTCAACACAAATCTTACCTACCAATAACTCTTCTTCCCATGTTGGGAAAAGTTTTAGAAAGGCTGATAAAAATAAGAACGATGACATTTCTAAAAAGTAAATCCATTCTTCAACCAGAACAACATAGTTTTAGAGGGAAAAAAAGTACATTAACAGCTTTACAACAACTAAAATCACTAATCATGGAAAACTTAGATAAATATAAATACTGTGGAATGATCTCAATTGATAACCAGGGAGCATTTGACTCCATTGATTGGCACAAAATTGCTGCAATAATAGATGATTCTCCACTTCCAACTTACATAAAGAAGCTCCTAAAAATTATATCAGTAAGAGATTAATCGGTTTAAATAATTACACATTCATAGCGTGGTTCAGAACATATAAAGGTTGTCTGCAGGGCTCGTGTTTAGGACCACTATTGTGGTTACTAATAGCCAATTACATAACTACAAGATACAAATTTAGGATCTTGGAATTATCTTTTATGCAGATGATTTCGTCGTACTCACTGAAGGCAATACCACATCAACATTGGAACAAACTGCTAACAGTCGTATAGAAACATTCGTCAATATATGATCAGAGCTTAATCTAACTATCTCAGAAGAAAAAAACCAAGCACTCCTATTTGGAAGGAACCTCCTTAATAATTGAAAGCCAATTTTCAAAATAAAACATAAATCTATAAAAATTGTTAAAAATCTACAATATTTAGGAATTACACTAGACCAAAAATTAAAATTTCAATCGCACCTAAGTATTTTAAAAGCTAAGATCGCCCAATTTGTTTCGGGCTTTAAAAGTTTCCACGATTACAATAAGGGAATCAGTCCTTTCCTCAGGAAGATCTGGTATCAAACAGTTATTGAAAGACAGATTCTTTATGGCTCCGAATTCTGGTATCCAAACTTAAATTGCCACGGCATCAGAATCCTTAGATCAATTCAGAGAATAGCATTGTTAAACATCATAAGAACTTACCGAAGTATTTCAAATGACGCATTAAATATTTTAACTGGAGTTCCTCCAATTACCATCAAAATACCAAACGAATTCCAAGTCTATGAGATAAAGCAAGGAAACAGATAACTTAACATCAACAATACAATAATATACAATAATCCTATGCAACGGGAAGCAACTTATAAATTTCCAGAATATTACATGTTGAAAAATATAGAAATTATAGATAACCTGACAGAAAACATAATATTGGAAAATCAGCTACAAATTTTTACAGATGGATCATCTATGGGAAATGGAGTGGCAAGTGCATATATAGTCTCTCTTAATAATAACTTCATCCATGATCATGCAGTAAGACTACACCCAATTAACTCAATTTACCAAGCCGAATTATATACAATCGAGGAAGCAGTAGTTTGGTTAACACAATCACAATTTACATCAGCCCTTATTTTGACAGATAGTCGCTCATCCTTAGATGCACTCAACATAATTATTCCTCGAAACTCCATAATTTTAAATATCTACAATAGTTTACTACAAAACCCCAATAAATTCATCAAAATAGCGTGGATTAGAGCACATGTAGGCACCACAAATAACGAGCGAGCCGACCTTCTCGTAAAAAATGCAATTACAGAAGACCATTATGATGACATCTATGTCTTACCATTTCCAGATTCCATTCTAAAGAGTTATTTTATAAACAAAATCATCACAGATTGACAAAATGATTGGACCAACTCAACGAAAGGAAGAGAAACGTATAAAATTCTTAATAAGGTAGATGTTAAATTTTTATGTGTTCAGAAATCAGCAGCATATTATCTTTGCGGCAATGGAAGCTTCCCAAGCTTTTTATATAAAATTGGTAAAAGAACCACGGATAGATGTCCTTGTGACAAAAACCCTGGAACTCCTATACACTACATCTTCGGTAACTGTCCTCTTATAAAATAAAACATAACACAATAAAAATAAAACTTTAAAGAGAAACCTACAACGTGTGCTATTAGACGCTTTCAATTACGAAAAGTTAGATAAAATCTATAATGTCCTAAATAAAAATGTTTCATATATCAAAGAATTATTATAACCTATATAAAATTCTAGATCTATAGATTTTAGAAACTATGTTTTAAAAGACTTAATAGACTAGTGCATAATACAATTGAAAATTTTAATTACAATATTATTATTGTAAACATCTGTAAATATTTATCTTTAATATTATGTAATCTTATCAGTATATTCATATAGAACTTATATACATGTAATAACTTTGGCCTCACCCAGCAATAAGCAATATTGGGTAGCTCGTGTGATTGTTTTTTTTATTTATTATTTATTTATTTTTATTTATATATTTATTTATTTATTTATTTATTTATTTATTTTATTTTATTTTATTTTATTTTATTTTATTTTATTTTATTTATTTTATTATTTTTTTTTATTTTTTTTTTTTAACTTGCTGGGGACTACGGGTCTTTGGACACTGGGGATCCTGGTAGATATAGGTTTTCCCCTCGTGGACTCATAGGTCCTATGCCGAGAGGTTGGCTGTCCACTAGTGGGAGGTTTCTGTTTCTGTTTCTGTCAAACCAGCCTACACTAGCAGTAAAGTTTTCATCACCCTCTTCAAATTCTTTTCGAAATAACAAAGCTTTTTCTTGAAGAATCGGACCTGAAAGAGGGCATCCTTTTCACCTTTGCTGTGTAAACCACATATAATGTGCCTCACCAGTTTTTTCATACTCAGACTTTTTTAAGGATTTTCTGTCCAAAGCTAAATCAGAGCATTTGTTAGTAGAAAACGATTCTAGTTTACTTCTGTTTCGCCGCCAATCACCAACCGTGATTTCACCTACGCCGTATTCAGCTGCAAGTTTTTTAACAGTTTCCCCCATATCCAGTCTTTTTAATGCTTCCAGTTTCACTTTCAAGGGCACGAATTTCCTTTTACTTTTTGTAGAATTCATCATTTAAATAAAACAATGACGATTTATAAACAGACTATAAATTCCACAGATCTTTCAAGCTCAACTATAAACTCCACCTGCACCGAATAAAAGTTACAGACTGCACTCTGCAGTGATCAATTTTTAGAATATGGGGGGGAAACGTTCGCCGTAGAGAAAAAAGTGAGTGAGAGCCCCCCCCCCCTTCCGCACCTATAGGAAGAATAGACCCATTTTCTTTGGGAGGGGGGATTTCTGCAGGTGGCTTCGTGGTGCGCAGTTGACATGACACCTGGAACAGTAATAAAAACCAGATGCTTGAATTTTGTGTTTCGAAATATATCTTTTTACGTGTTGTGTAAGTGTTGATCATTATTTGGAAGATAAACTGATTATTGTCACTAACTCGGATTTATGGGAAACTCGAACAATCGAGACACGAATTATCCATACTTTACTCTATTGACAAATAAAAAGCAAGTTGGAAATTGGACGTCAAACATGACAAATGAGGTGCGTTCGTACTATAGCTAGTTATATAAATATTCATATCTTGATGATTTTTAATTCTGTGAAATGAATTATATCGTCTGCAATTAATTTCTGTCATAAAATAAGTATATCGGTCGTTTGACGATAAAACCTCGGAAACTCTTATAACAAAAAGCACCGATTCTTTTAAAAAATTAAAATTTCTTAAAAAATATTTGTATTAATATTTTCTAAAGTTTTGATTCGATTTTCATAAAATTTGAAAAGTCTCGAGAAAATTCTGCAAAGATAATATATTTTAAATTTCAAACCATTCGTTTGGGTAGTCTTTGCATTGTTTTTTGCGGACACACGGACGGACAGACAGACGGGCGGACCAGACGACGACAATAGCTGCTACGTAACACACCTAATGACTGCATCAGAGCAATACGCCATGGCTGAGCAGCATTTGATTTGATTTTCCTTTTGGGTTCCTTAACAGCACTTAGGTCCAAGTGAGTTGTGTAATCTATAGTACGTGATTTTTACCAATATGTCTGAGCAGGTAAAGTAAATATCTATTAAAAATGGCTTTTATCTGGCCATCTCTGAAATTTTAGATATAATTGCATTTTCTGAACATACGAATTTTTTATTAGACTTTTTTACTGTACATAATCGACGAGATAAACTGAAAATGACGCACGTTTTTATGTTAATATGCCAATAAATTTGCTAACAATCCGGTATTCCCTTTATACAACAGCAATTAAACGGTACGTTTGAAGCTAGAAATGTTAAATGGAATAAGGTTTGACGAAATCAGAGCAATACATGTTGATTTAATAAAAAAACAGCCAACAGGGACGCTCGGTGAAGTATGAAATATAATAAATTCAATATTTATTAGAAAGTCGTTAAACCCCTCCCTTCCCCTCAAATGAAATATAGCGAATAATCTGTTAAAGGAATCTCCGATGAAAATTAGGATCACGACAGCGTGCGAAGGGCACTTGTCTCTGTCATAGTAAAATGTGTCATGTGGACTAAATGCGGTAATTGATAAAAAGTAATTCCCCTCCCCCCTTCCCCACATAGAAACGTTTTTTTTTCAATTCCTACTATTAGCTCACACTCTCTATATATTTATATATCTTGTTCAAATTTTCAGTCGTTAATAAAATATTTTCTATTCATCCACTGAAGTTCAAATACATTTTTTTAAAACTTTCAGTGGATGACACTCGAATGCCTAAGGGGGGCCACTCGGCCCAGCAAAGCCAGGCCGTAGAGCGTTAGCACCTCCCCCGGGATGTTCCCCGGCACGCGGGGATTCGTTTTGGGTGATTCCAGCCACCGGCGGAAGGGAAGGCACGACGCCGAGACCGCCAGCGCACGCACAAACGGCCCAAACAACAACAAAAAAGAAAAAAAAGAAAATACAAACTAGGCCAAAGGTCGGCACTGCCAGGACAAGCCTAAGCGCGACAAGGGGCAGGCAAGAAAGCTAAAAACAAAAAAAAAAGAAAAAGAAACTGAAAAAAGCCTGAACCGCTGGAGCCTGCACTCCCTCGCGACAGACAGCGGCAGGTGCAGTGATGAAGAACTTGTAGGTGAACAGTCCTTAACGCTCCTGCGTCATGACACACAGTTCGCGGCCAAGGCGGTCCTTGGATAATAATGATGCGCCGGAATCTGAGAAGCTCAGTTCCCACGCGACAGATGGCGCCACAAGTTGTTGCGTTGGAGAGATGAGGCCGCTTCTAAAGACTGCGAAGGGAGCACAGCAAGGTGCTCAAACACTGACAAGGTACAGCCAAAATAAGGAAAAGTCAGGAGAAGGAGGGTAGGAAGATCAATTACAGTACTGATTGGTGGTAAAGAATTTAATATGTTTAGTTAAAAATTGATAAAAGCTAGAGTTGGTTACTTAATTTGTTAAGTTCGATAAATCCATTAAGAAATTAAAAATATTTTTTAATTTTTTTAGTAAGATTGGTCTTGTTAGAATATTGGTTAGCCAAGAGGGTGGGGGAATTTCGGGAGATCTGAGATGCCAGCCAACGGTCAGTGGGCAGTCAAAATAGTAATGAGAAGGCAAGCCCCGCTGGGCCACATGGACACACATTGGAGGCTGCACGTTTATAATATTTGAGGTAAGTAGGGAATGGACCATGTCCTGTGAGGAACGCTGAGGTGTGGGGGCGAGGTTAAGCAGGTTTAGGGAGACAAAAGGGAGCAATTTGTGGGTATGTCGACCTTTATCCGAGTAATCCCAGTGGTCCTGCCACTGAGGAATGATTTTAGACTTTAAAAACCCTCTAATGTAGGATGGGGGAACAGGGAGGGAAAGATCAATATTTGTAAGCTTCCCGTAGCTTCTTTTGCCAATTTATCAGCTAATTCATTGCCAGCAATGCCAATGTGTGCCTTCACATGGCCCAGGGCTACTCGCCGTGCAAGGACTTTTAAAAATAATTTTATTTGGAGTACAATGGGATGTTTTGTGCGGTGAGTAAAGATTGCTTGTAGGCTGGAGAGGCTGTCTGAATATAGCCTGTAAAAATGTACTGTTGGGTTAGAGATAATCCATTCCAATGCCCGCAGAATCGCGAACAGCTCAGCCTGGAAGACAGTGTTGTTATCACCGATTCTGCAGGCCCACTTATGGGTCACGACCTCGCCTCTCATGGCACAGAATGCTGCTGCCACGCCAATCTCCGTGCGTGACCCGTCAGTGAAAATGGTCGGACAGCGGGGAGAGTAGCTGTGTTCAAAACCGTGCCTGGTTGTGTTTATCTGTAAGTGAGATGTCTCTTCTGCGGGATGTATTCTCCAACTGGGAACCTTCCTCTGTAGTTGTATTTGTGGAAAAAGTGCTGCACAAGTTGGTTCATGTTCTAGGTGTGTGATCCTGTTTTTCTGGTATTCATATTGGAGTGTTATTGTTATGGGAGGAATACCTGTTATTACTGTGAGTGCGTCCGTTGAGATTGTCCTGTATCCTCGAGCAATTTGCAGCAAAAAGAGCCGTTGCATCGAGGTCAATTTGTCCTTCACGGCTTGCGTGAGGTTACCTCCCCAGACACCCACACAGTAGAAAATTATCCGCTCCACTATTGTGTGGTACCAGATTTTTAACATTGTTGGCTTTATTCACCAGGATTTTGACGTTAGTTTACGTGGTTTAAGTGTAATTTTCCTTCTTTAATCCTGAGGGTGTTGATATGTTCCGTCCAGCTTTGGTGTTCATCTATGGTGAGGCCAAGAAGTTTGAGGTATGAGACATGCTCGACACTAACCCCGTTCACTCTTATGATTGGTTTACGTTCAAGTTTGCGTGGTTTGGAAAATGTGACTGCTTGTGATTTTTGGCTTGATAGCTGGAGGTTGAGGTTTGTTAGCAGTTGGCAGAATACGGGGAGGGCTTGAGCCGCCATTGCCTCCAAGTCCATGCGCCGCCTGCCCGAGAAAATAAAGCTGAAGTCATCAGCGAATGCAAAGAGAATGAAGCCTCTAGATTCTAGCTCTTTTAGAATTATGTTAGCTATGAGTAACCAAAGTATTGGGCCAAGGAATCATTATGCTACGAAGGCTTAAGTAGGATGCGATGGTTCCAGCTATATTAGCCGGGCAGCGAATTTCAATTAGTTGCTGGATAATGTCCCTCCATTCTACATTATCGAAAGCACCTTTAATATCTAGTGAATCAAGTGAGGTGTAGTCTCCTTTGCTGATGGTTTCATTGCAAGTGGTAAGAATGTCATAAAGGGCCTTGTCACATGACCGACCCTCTCTGAACCCATATTGCCTATGATGCAAGATGCCATTCGTCTCCATGAAGTGCACCAGTCGTGTGATTAGTAGTTTTTCTAGCAGCTTCCCCAGAGTTGGTAGGAGACAAATAGGTCTATAGGAAGTGGGTTCTGAGGCATTCTTTCCTTTTTTCAGGAAGTAGACGGCCTCACCTTGCTTCAGTGTTGGAGGGAAGTAATTGGGATTGAGACACAGATTGGCCCATCTGGTGAACAACTTTGGGATGATTTTGAAAGTTAATTTTAAAATTTTGAAGTCCACGCAGTCTGTGCCAGGGGCTTTTTTATCATTAAATGTATGTAGAGCAGATGCTACTTCAGCTTTAGAAAAGGGTTTATCATTAGGTGTCGAAAAATTGAGGTCTGAATTGTCCCTGTTGGGATACGAGGATGGTCCGAAAAGTGCTGCAGTTAGGTGCTCCATATTCGCTTGCCTGGATGAAATGGAGGGTGGAAGCTCAAGTTTAATTTCGTCTGGTGTGAAGAAATTTCCTGTAAAAAATTTTTGTGCCGTGCCAAAAGGTTCTGATTGATTGCTGCAGAAATTCCGCCAGGCTTTGACTCTGGCATCCTGAACACTTTTCTTGAATTTTGATGAGAGTTTTTTGTACTGAGCGCCAAGGTTTTCAAAATAAGGTGTGTTTCCGTGTGTTTCTCGTAGATGTTTAATCTTTCTCCTTAGCGCTGTGAGTTTGTTTCGTTGTGTCTTAAGTTCGGTGGTCCAGAACGAGAAGACTGGAGTCCTCCGAGTATTTTTTAGTCTAAAGGATGCTCGTGCCGCCTCTTGCATGGAAGCAATAAGTTTTTTTGTGAAGGAGTTAATGTCGGTGATGTTTGTTGCATCCCTTAGGTGTTGTGCAAGGAGTTGTCTGTGTGTTTTAATGATTTGTGTAAACTTTTTAAAATTTCCTCGGGTTGTGTTGAAACGTCGTTTAGTTGTAGTCAGTGGTGTAATGTCAAAGCCGAAACGTATGTATTTATGGTCCGAGGCATTGTGGATGTCCATTACTCGCCAGTCCCTGATTTTTTGTGCCGCCTTCGGATTCGCCAGCGTATGATCTGGGAATCCTTTGTGTGTTATAATACCTGTGTTGTTCATTCTGACAAATGTGTGTGTTCTGTTATCAATGTTAACAATGGTTAAATTATGGACTGCGAGACGCTCGATGAGACTGTCTCCGCGGATGGTTTCCTGTGGGCAACCCCAAACAGTGGAGTTTGCGTTGAAGTCACCTCCGCAAATGAAGTACTGCTTATGAGTTATTAAGTGTTGCCACTCCATAAGGGTTTCATCAAAATTGAAACGCGGTGCTGCGTAGGTAGAGCCTATAATTAGTTTTCATTCCTTTGCCATTATAGTGATGAAAACACAGTTGTCTCCTGTGAATAGGTGTGAGTATGCCAGATCCGTATTCTGGACGACCAGATGAGCGCTGTTATCTTTGGACGCGAACTTCGCCCAATTTTTCGGAAAAATTGACAGCAGCGCTCCATCATTGCCACAGTAGGCATCCTGCAGCAATGCAATGTCTATATTTTCTGATATCATGTAATTTTTTAGGCTGACATTAACTGCCTTGCAGTGATTTAAATTAACCAGATTTAAAATGATTTAAATAGTGATTTAAATTGTGCAGTTGATGCATCGTGGAGCTGCTGCACATGATTCTTCATGGTGTGCTTCGCCACAGCATGCACACACAGACGTGGCCGCCTTGCAGTTCCGTTCGTGGTGGGTAAGGCCTTGACAGCGGCGACAGCGCAGGATGGTAGTATGTGGTCGGAGGCGACAGGTCTTTAGGCCGATGACGATGCCTCCATCATTTATGAGCTCTATGCCAAGTGACTTAGGCAGCAGAAGAATCAAATCTTTTGTCGCCTCGTTGTGTCTATTAGGTAACTCCTTGAGGACGATGATGTCTTCTTCAGTTATATGGTATGTTTTGCCAAGAATATTAGTGAGGGCCTCCTTCGTCAGCGCCCCTGGGACACCCAGGAGAATCATTTTATGCTTTGGAACTGCCTTCTGCAGAAAATTAAGTTTTTTGTTGAGAACTTGATTGTGCTGCAGCTCTGCTTGTAGGCGCTTTAGGTCCTCTTCTGTTTTGCAGGTAACTTCTACGTGATTTCTCCTGGGGGCCACCTTATCCACGTGTATTGGCGTTGCAATTGCCTCTTTAGATAGCATTATTTCGATTTCTTTTCCTGGTGTTATTGATGTACCTTTAATGATGAGGGTTTTGCGGTTAGAGCTTTCCAGAACAAACTTTTTGGCTGTTTGTGCGGCTGTTTGACTGTATGTTTGTGGGACTTGAGGTGTTGCTGTTTCTGTTGGTGAAATGGTGGTGCTTTCTATTGCCGCTGCTTGGTCTCCTTGATTTTGTTTTAGTGTTGATCTGACTGCTTCTATAAGTGTGACGGTGTCTGGGATCCTTTCAATTATCTTCTCATTCGTTTGGCGTGCGTGATCTAGGCTTTATTGGAGGTGCTGGCAGCTTGTCTGGAGGCTTGCTTCATTTATTTCTAGTTGGCGTATCCTGTACTGCAGTGCCTCTTCTGTATTTTGAAGGAACTCAAATACATATCTCAGATTTTTTAGTGTTTTTTCTGTGGGGAGTTTTTTTGTAGCAATGCTGTTTTCAGCTCTTGTTACGTAGCTCTTTCCCATCGTAATAAGTTCTGCCATCGTATATGTTTCTGTTTCTGCATCAGTGTTTTCATGTATTGTGGATGCTGCTGAGCTGTGGCTGACGCTTCTAGACAGCTTTGCTCTGGTATTTCTAGTTGATGACCTGCTCTTTCGAGCTGCTGACTGAGAGCTAGAGTTTTTGTCAGAAGGAAATCTTCCGTTGCCTGGCGACATGTTAGCAAGGGAAGGAACAGGATGAGAAGCTTCTACTACGAAACGATAAACAAAAGAAAATTATACTAAGTCAAAAACTAGGTCATTGGGCACTCACGCCACTTGACTGAATAAACCCATGAATGGCTCTACAGGTCTCGCAGCATGTTTAAAAATGGAAAAGTGTAGGAACAAAAGCTTGCCGTTTGTCAAAAACTCGTGACTGCGCTGAAAATTAGACTGGAATTATTAGGTTCGACTTTAGGGTAAAGAATAATGATTGACCAGTATCAAAAAGTTTAGACTTAAGGAATTGTTGGGTGAGAAAGGGAAGAGAAAATGAAACGATTGGGGCTCGCTAAGGTGATGAAAGACAAATTGCTATTCCTTGCTATGTAACTTATTAATAGTACATGTTTAAATATGGGTAGAGCAGAACTTGTTGCGATAGATGAGGAGGATTGTTGTTGATGATGATTGCTATTGGAGGGAGAGACGGGAGACTCAGGCGCCAGCCAAGGACAGCCGCAGCGCGCCACCCCGACCGACGAGTGGTAAAGGGGAAATGCTGTGCAAAAAGCAACAGAGAAAAGTCTTGTGGCATTTTGCGAACACAGGGGAGTCTGAGAAAGTCTAAGAACGTACTTTGAAGCAAGAGTAAATTAAAAAGTAAATAAAAACATTATTATCCTACTCAGGAGTGTAAGAAAAATGAAGAAAAATAAATAAAAATAAAACGAAAAAAAAAAAAGACTTTAATACAACAAAGGGAAAAAACACACTAAAGCTTATAAATATGTGGGCAAAAAAAAAAAAAAAAAACTGTAAATGGGAAATAATTGTAAAAATAAGTTTGGTTACAGTTAGATGTTAGAATTGGTTATATGGTCCGAAAATGTTAAAGTCCGCAGATAGGTATTCTAATTTGAAGAAGATAGTGAAAGAGGGAAATGGAATCCGCCCCCCCCCCCAAAAAAAAAAAAGAGAATTTCAGGATTGTGTAAAAAATGAAAAAATTTATTAGAAGCGCTAGAGAACATAAATTCACTTAAGTTTATATGAGAGGACAAAAAAAACGGTATATAACAGTGTGAAAAAGGAATAAATTGCGAGACCTAGCCATATTTTCGTGAGAAAAAAGAGTGTAAACAAATGATGAAAAATGCATATATTTAGGAAAACTAGACAAAGAAACTTAATAAAAAGTGGGGGGTATGAAGAGCAAAATGTGTTAATTTACGAAAAGAATTTTTATAGTTATTGAATGTGAGGAAGATTAGTTATGTATAAAAAAGTGTGTTTTGCGACAAACACACACTCACAAAAGGAAAAAAAAAGAAAAGAAAAGAAAAAAAAAATAATAATCCGCTAAAACTAAAATTGCTGCAGGTGTGTTGAATTTTGGGGGGGGGGGGCTAAAAACTTGGGGGTTACTAAAGCTAATTATGATGAAATATGAATGAATTATTTACAAGTTAGAAGCAACTAGTGAAGAGAAATGGGGTTCAGCCTTACCCCAGCACCTTGGTCCGGCACCGGCAAATGATCCCAGTGGTCCGGTGGAAGGCAATACGCCGTACTCGGGAGAAGAAAAAAGAAAGTATGAAAGAAATATTTATTGGAGTGTGAATAATATGTGTTGGGAAGTAAATGGACAAATTTTGATGAGTTTTACTGAGTATTTTTGTAAGGTGAAAAAAAACAACAAACTTAACACTAAGTGCAACTAAAAAGCCCCAAAAAAATCTGAAAATAAACTGTTATATAATTTGAGAATTTGCACGTAGAGATAGATGGGAAATTATTGAAAAAATAACAGTTTGGCAACAGTTAGGTGTTTGAATTGGTTACATGATTCAAAAATGTGAAAGTCCGCAGCTAGGTATTCTAATTTGAAGAAGAAAGTGAAATAGCGGCCTGGACTGATGAAAAACGGGCCCAAAAAAAAACTAAGAAAATTTCAGGAATGAGTGAAAAATGAAAAAAATATTAAACGCACTAGAAAACATAGATGCTCTAAAGTTTATATTAGAGGGCAATAAAACAGTATATTACAGCAGGAAAAAAAAAATAGCGATATTGACGTGAGAATAAAGAAAATAAACAAATGGTGAAAAAAAACATATTTTTAGGAAAGCTTGACAAAGAAAATAGTAGAAAGTAGGGGGGAGGGGGGGGGTAGAGAGAAACAATCTTTAATTAAGAGAACAGTTTTGTAAATATTGTATGCGTAGAAGTACAGTTATGTGGAAATGAGTGTCAAACACAAAAAAACGCTAAAAAAATTAAAAAGTGGCGGGTGTGATGCTTTGTGGTGGGGAGGAGAGTAATATGTTTGGAGGCTTCGAAAATCAATTTTAGTGACAATGTATGAATATATTAAAAGTTAGAAGCGTTTAAGAGTGATAAGTTGGAAAACCGCCTTGCACCGCCACCTTATGAGTCCGACGGTGGCAGCGGCAAATGGCAAATGAAAAAAAAAAAAAAATCCTGTAACAATTTAAGCAGCACAAAGTAAATGGCCAACAACAAGAACATCCCCCCCCCCCCAAAAAAAATAAATAAATAAATAAATAAATAAAAAAAATGTGAATATATGAAAAAAAAGTTGACAGCTGTGAATGTTGGCCAATAAATACCAACATCACTGAACATCACCTTTTGACATTAAGTGAAAGAAAATTTCTGCCATTGCTGAAAATTAACATTTGATATTGAGCGAAATAATTACTAACAATCCTGAAAAACATCCTGAGTTTAAAATACAAAAATATACAAAAAATGCGTTAAAATATAGTATAATGTACTGGAGAAAGTTTATAATGTTAATAGAAAATAGTAAGTAGAAAGAGTGTAAAAGAAATGCGAGTCATGTCGATGATCTCGAAAAAGGATTTAAAGTAATGCGAGTAACCTACGAGAGATGGCGCCAAACGTTTAAAAAGTGTCTAGCTGATTTTAGGATATGGGCTAGAATAGCCAAAGGGAAAGAACAGGGCTTGGGGAAGGCGATAGATGGCGCTTCATGTCCAGTTGATGATCGTGGAGAGAGGTGGGGCTAAGGAAAGTTAGAAATTAAGAATTACGAGAGATAGAAGTATAATTAAATTGAAAATGAAAAATAAAATTGTTAGCTGTTCGAAAAAACGTTTGCAAATGTATACTGGATGGCATAGTGATAAAGTGAGATTCTCTTTAAAAAAAGGGCGTCTTTTCATGGCCATACATTTATAATATAATGAAAAAAATTATGTATAAGTGTATTAAAAAAAAACATAAGTTTTTTTTTTTTTTTTTTAATGTATTAATGACATTAGATATTAGATGTTTTTTAAAGACATGTTATAAAAAGCTATTAACAAAAGCTGGTGTGAGTAGATTTCTCTGTTACTGGAGTAAAAGATGTGTGACAAAGACAAAACTATCATTAAATTATCTAGTAATATTCAAAAACAAACGACATATTTATTTATTTTAAATATTAATATTACGTACTTTGAAAAGATTTATTTAAAATAACACTTTTATTACTGAGTAAGTTGGAAATTTTGTAAGAAAAAAAAAATTAAAATAGGTAAGAAATTTAAAACTTAGGAATTTAAAGGAAATAAGACATATTAGAGCTTGCTGTGTTAATAAAAATGTGTCCCCCCCCCCTTGCACAAAACTAAAAAGAAAGTTTTAACAACCCCAATAATTTGAAATTTACTTTATAACTATAGCTATAATACACGTACGACATTCAGCGACTAACAAAATATCAGTCGATAACTCCGCACTACCCGGGATGTTAAAGAAAATGTTAAATTAAAAATAAAACAGTAAAGAAAAAAAAAAAAAACATAAAAAGAACAAGATTTAAAAAAATAAAATAAAAGGAATTAAAAAAAAAAACGTTATTGCGTTGAAAACTGCTAAGTATTACAATTAAAATTATTAAAGTTGGAAAAAAGTTTGGATCATAGGATGAATAAGTTTTCTGATGTAAAGTACTAGAGAAAAAAAAAGAGCTGAAAAAGTTAAAGTATGTAACCATTTCTTTCCTTAACCTACCCTCCCTATTCCCTTTACTTTTTATAAATGGTACCGTTGAAAGATATTCTATCTCATTTAAATAAATGTTAAAAAGCATATTAAGGCGCAGGAAAAAAACGTCAAATTTAAGCACAACCTATATGATAAAAAAAAAAAAAAAAAAAAAAAAAAATTCAAAGAATTCTAACTCCCCTCGTTACAAAATAGCAGAAAGAAAGTTAATTAGGGGGGGCCGAGCGACTGAAGAGGCCACACCCCGGCCAGCAAACAGCTGTCACCCTTGCTCCCCAAAAGCAAATGAGGGCGAGGACCCATAACCAAGCCACACTGTAACAATGCCCGTGATGCCAAACAGCCAGCCCCCCAGAAATGAACCCCGTGTCCTTCAAGAATATATATCCTAATACATACTCTCAGAGGCCAAAATTTAGAGCAAGACATGCTGAACTATGTGGCTTGGTTAGCAACAGAAGTCTAATAAAAAGCTTAATAACAATTAAAATTTTTAAGTTATCGCAACAAGGCTTTTGTATGAGCTTGCTAATATTAAGAGGTAACTTTTATTACATTGTTTAAGCAAATTACAATTAAAACACAATAAGACAAAAAAAATTAAGATGGAAGCAGTCACTGGTTGACAAACAGCAGGCTAGGCTAGAGCAAATTAAGTAATATGTACATAAAACAATTAATAATTAACGTAGAAACATGCTGTTTACCTATTTTTGTAGCTGAGACATTCATGTATCCATTTCCATCAAGGGCGCCCGGCCCGCTGACCTTTGCAGGGGCTTTAGCCAGACATTTGTAGGAGCACAACACAATAACGTCCTTCCCCTCCGCGTCAGCGCCCGCTTATCCAGTGGATGACACTCGATGTTAATACAGTTTTTTCAAATATTAATTCATTTATTAAATTTAATTAACTAATTTTAGTTTTATACGGGAGAAAAAAATTTCGCCCATTGTTTTCATAAATGAAATGAAAGATTTTCCTCAAATTAGTGATGCCACTAAAACAAAATACCGCAACGATGATTATAAAAAAAATGTTCAATAAAGATAACGTGGGACATTAATGCTGCACGGGTTTATTTCATATATTTATGATTAAAAAGTAGGAATTGACTTTTTTATATTACTTGTTTTGTTAATTACATCCATTTTCCCGATAGCAGGCGAAGCACGCATGTCTCTATTTTAAAATTTGAAACGTTGACTAAATGCGATATTTATTAAAAAGTCGTCCCCCTCCATCTCCTCGCAAATATAAAAAATCCAAACTTTCTTTAATTATTAAAGCCATTGTCAATTAGATTTTTACGTCTTTTTCATAAAAATAAGGTTTTTTATAAAATGAAAACTTACTGGTGGATTTTTCCGATTTTTTAAAAATCTTAATTAGCATATCATATCTTAATTAGCATATCATTTTGCGCATTTATTTCAATTTTGAAATCGATATCTTATACACATTTTAAAATATGTATGTATCTTAAAATCGATGAGTTAAAATTACTGAATTTAAAAACTGACATCCAGTGTTCTAGTGACATTCGACTCGCTACATCATTGAACGACAGCTGTGCTGTTGACTTCGAAAATATTTATTTTCATTAACGAAGGATGAATTAATAATTTGGTTCTAATTATATTCTTATTATATGAAAATTAGATTTCTTGGTTCGTTCTGAGTACAGAGGTGCAATTTTCAAATCGGTAAATGCAATAGTTTTAATAATTTTATAGAGGCAAAAAAGTGCCCAGTACACCATTTTATATTGTGAAAAAGAGAATACTTCGTACTATCGAATTTTCGAAACGCGTGTAACTTAGTGTACCTGTCCTCTTGAAAAATAAATAAAATCATTTTTCATTTTCATTAATAAGTTTTTAATTAATATTTCGAAAAGTTACTCATCGACTTTTATTTATTTTTTTTTTTTTCGAAATCGCTATTTTTTATGTCTATACGCTGAATATCAAATCGATAAAAGTAAGTATTTTATTTATTTGAATAGGTCCACACACTGTGAGTTGAAATTGAATCTGACTGCCGCCATTTACAGTAACACCCTTATCTTTCTGGGTCCAATTCTCAAGTTTGATCAATTTTTCGCCGAAATAAGAAAACGTTACAGTCGGATTTTCGCAAAATTTGCATTTTTTGGAATCAGAAAAATAAATTACGAATATACTGTAAGTTTTGAATCGACACTTTCTATAGTGTTTTTAATATTGGAGGATAAGTGAAAATGAGAATGTTTATTTTTCTAGAATTATCAAAACGGCATTTTAATGAGTTTTTTTATATGATGCCTAATGGGTTTTTAATTAAAATCTAGGCTAATTTTCCAAATATTAAAATTCTGATTCTCATGCGTACCAGGACTGATTTTGGACTATCCTCTAATTAAATATTTAGGCTTCTATGTAAGCTTGATTTCGCTAGCCATCGCAGACAGACAGACATAGTGAAATTTTATTTTATTAGTATAGATAATGCTATATGAATTGTAATACTTTATGTGGAAAAGTTAAAAATGATTAAAATGATCCTTCTTATCTTTTTTTTTTTTTTTTTTTTTTTTGGATTTAATTTCTGTAAAATAATCAAATATTTATGTTGTAATTTTTTAATGTTTTATTAATGTTTTTCCAAGTAAAATGATTGTGTTTGTAGCAAACAGTTAGAAAATAGAAAAATATCAAATCATCATTACAAATGAGATTTTTATTTATGTTTAACAAATAATAAACACAGAAACAATCGAAGAAAAAAAAATAATCCTTTGTAGAATTTCAAAAGCAAAATCTTTTTCATGCAGATTCGCATTCACTGGTAGAATAATATCAATAATTTTACTGTGATATTTTTCTTTTAAATTAGTTTTTAAACGATAAAAGCGAGAAACAAAAATTAGAATTCTGGTTTAAAATATATAATAATAATAATTGGATGTAAAATATTTGTCTTTCAAACAAAACTTTTGATTAAAACATTGGAATTACACAGAAGTATTTAAAACTACATAATAATTATTGTATTATGTTTTTTGTTACATTTTCTTTCGTTCGTAAAATGAGATTGAAAATATTTAATTGTCATTTAAAGTTGGTCTCTTTGATTGTTTTTATTTTTCTAACGCAGAAATGTAATAACATTGAAATTTTATAATGCATAAAGAAGCTTAACTGTTTGTTCTTCTTTTAATTTTACTAAAAGGAAAAGCTATTCTGAAAGGATATTTAAGACTTTTAGAGAATAAATGTTTATAAATAAATGTAAAGCTAAAATTTCTGTGATGAAAAAAATCTCTTTTTTTTTTAAATAAAATGTTAAACATTATTTAAACTTTTAATTGGAAATTTTAATAAAAATTAATTTCACTTGTGATGATTAAATAAACATTATTTTTATAAAAAGTATAATAAAGCTACATCCGCCCCATACAATGCAGGCTTTTGAACATTTGCTGACTAGTAATAACACATTTAGAAAAAAAAAGCTTTTTTAAAAAATAAGTTTACAAACCTATTCATTTATATGAATGTTGTTTCACTGGACTCACATAATTATCACATTTTTTTATGCATTTATATATGTAGAAAAGGAAAAGTGTCATTATACAATATTAATATTAATTCTCAATCGTTGTAAAACAGCATAGTAGATGTAGATATTGAATAGAAAATATTTACCAAACATGAAAATGATGCAGTCATTTCTGTAATGTAGTGCAGCGAAAAAAATGACGTTTTTTTAGAACGACAAAATATATTTCATTGCATAAAAACAGTGTGTACCTTAAGAGATGTAATCTTCCCAACTTAGCGAAAAAGTCCATTCCAGGATTCGAACACAGGATCCTTTGGGTGAAACTGACAATGCTCTACGAACTGAGCAATCCCGGACGAATATGTCTGAACTAATTCACCCAGTTAACCTTAAAGATCTTAGCATCTGGTCTGATATCTGAATCAGCACAACACAATAAATCACAGGTAATGGGACCACCAGTAAACGCTGAAAACGTGATTACACTAGCTTAATTTTGACACAATTATACAAATTGGTAAATAAATCATACGAGATGTAATCTACCTGACTTTAACTTTCGCTCAGTTGCAATAACAAAAAAGAGCAACAATAAAAAATAGATTCTGGAGTATATTATTGAAATCAGTATGAGGCAAGTTCCATACCGTAATGTTAAGCTTTATAGACGGCAAGAATGACTTAAGCAAAAATTAGTAAAGCTGCTCAAACATGGCCATATTTAAATATATTTATTTTTTTTAATGACAAATGCAAAATTATGTTTGTGATTAACTAATATCAATATATATTAAAACATATTATTTTAGTTGTGTTAGTTTACATATAAGTATACGATATTTCGACATCGTATACTTATTGATCGATTGGCAGAACATATACGTATATGTTCACACATGTTTGCATATATATACACACAAGATAATTCGTAGTTTATAACATATATGGACTTCTATACTTATATACGGGCAAGTAATTTTGAAACAAAAATTCAAATAGTTTAAAACTGAATGTTTCTTAATCAACGACATGATTGTAATTGTGTAAAAACTCACATATGAGTAATATTCACTATATTTTAATTTACTTAATACCAGTTGGCGTATTTTATCGAGATAGAAATTTTAAAACGGAGATATATTTAGAACTTGGTATTGTTATGCACATTCAATTTAAAAATTAGTAAATTGTTTTCTTAGTTTTTGTATCGTCATAATTTGAATTTTTGGAATTTGTGTTTCAGTACTACTTTTCTAATCTCATGGTGGTATTTGATTTGTGTTAATTGTTTTCACTACATGTGCATATTCCTATATAATCACTTATGTTATTCCCTATTATTCTTAGTAGTACTATACAGTACTTGTATTCTCAGATTTGCTTTCTGTCATTATTGCTGTACTTAAATTGTCTTAACTGTTTACTGTAAATACTCTATATAATTATTCAAGATTTTCCCCCCATATGTTTTTTTATACACTCGATGCTTCTACTGAAACTATGATTACTTTATTTGTCAATATTGTATTTATTAATTGTTTATCATTCAATAAGTGAGATATTAGTATTGTTTTGTATTTATAGTTTTCTCTCAACTTTAATTATTATGTTGTAAAAGCTCTACATCTCCTTATATTTATTTACAAGCAGAATTGTTCATTCAACCCATTATTGTATCTGAGTTGGCTCGTCCAGTATAACTGGATAGTCTTTATGATTGACATTGTAATCTTTGACAGTTAATTTTCAATAGTGAGGGGTTTCTTCCCGGGTGGTATTTCCGGTCGTCGCTCCCTGGGCTGGGGCCTTGCTGCATATTAAATAAACCTGCTGGCGGGGCTAGTTGAGCTCAAGTAGTAAAGTAGGCCTCCCCGTCCGGTTTGATTTTGACCTTGTAAGTAGTGGGCTTTTTGAATCGTAACATTCGATAAAGTCTATCTACTATTTCATGCTCAGATTTCAGATTTTTATCCATACAATGGCAACAATCATTCCAGAATTTGACAACTCTCATTTTGAAAAATGTGAAAACATGAAAAATATTAACTTGGCCCTAACGGTAGCCTCTCCAATCGTCTCGAAAAATCAAATTTTATTGTTCGTATGTTGTCATTGGATCTTTTAGAATTACTGTGCATGGCAAATATTTTGTCTATACCAGCAGTAGACAAACATCAGTCGTATTTACCAGCTATGCGTGGCTTTATTATAACACTCGTATAAGCATGACAGTGGACAAGATACTCTCACCAATCAAAAATTTTCAATAATAACAAGAACGAAAAATCATGCGTCAAGCATAGATTATGTAATACTTTCCAACGCTTCCAAAATAATTTTACAAATCATTACCGTTTAATAAGCTGAAAGATAACATCTAAGTAAACAATTTGGAAACCGCATAACATATTTAAAAACGTAATTTCAGGAATTTCCAACATATAAATATTCGGAAAAATATCCGAATACTTTTATTCAGCCCTGTGTATGATCTATAGATTTGTATATGCTACATGGGATGCTAAATTTTAGTTTAGTTAGGAAACGCGTAGCACAGTTTAAAATTCTCCTTCTGGAGTTTCTGTCAAAACACGGAAATGTGTTCGCGAACTTTTGTGATGCCCTGTATATGATCTACAGAATTTATACACACCAAGTAATAGATAAAAAGTGAGTTAAATTTAAAATCGCGTTCAGCAACTTCAAACACACTTCCAGGAATTATTGTTAACACACAGTAGAGAATTCTTTTGTGTGTCCCTGTAAATGAACGATGACTGCTATACACATAATATTCTGTAGTAAGCCTCTTGTAATGCTCCTTAGTGATATATATAAACTTCAATGCGTTTAAAATAGTGAAACATTATTTAATTAAACTGCAAACGATTTTTCTCCATACACGTAATGTAACGGAATTCTTTTGACTGTCCCTGTAAAGGGACAGTCAAATATATTATGTCAAATATATTATGTAATATATATGGAATATGGCTATGCACACCATATTCCATATTAAGCTTCTTATAATGCACCTTAGTGATATTATATCAATAAGAAAGTCTTTGAAATTGTGTAACATCATTAAAATAAACCGCAAATGATTTTTCTCCATAGACCGTAATGTAACGGAATTATTTTGAGTGTCCCTGTAAAAAAACTATAAGTGCTACACACTTCAGTTGAAATAGGGAACATGTTATAGATGACGACAATGACATATAAAAATTGCAGGGCAATCCTGGCATATTTACAGGAGTTAGAGCACGGACAGACGGCAGACGGCCATACGGCAAACAAACCGAAGTCAGAAACACTTTTCAACTAGTTTGGGAAGTGTTAAAAACTGTGGTTGGGAAACAACCTTAATGTTGAGAACAAGAATCATTCTCATATACAGTTTTCATATACAGTTTTCTGGAATGCCGTCAAACTTTTTTTTAATAAAAGTTACTGTACTTTATATGTGAGTGGGGACATACGGGATATGTATTCTGTTTGGTTGAGAAAATTTTCAACAAAAGCCTACCGCCAAGTATATTGACGAACCTGGCATAATCGACAAGTTTAGACTTGATAACTTGTCGCACTCATCTAATCGAACTCTTCCAAGAGATTATCGTCACATTATGGAATGTAGATTTGACATAGTTCGAAAAAAGTGTCTGTCTCAGCACAGCCTGAGCATTCGCAAGATGCGTGCGTTGCAATTTTCATATAGACACACCATAGTTGTGAACATCGCATACTTTTAAAACAAAAATGTATTAAAATACATGGCGTCCCCCATTAAAAAAAATCTGTATATAATACGATAATTATTTTTAGCTTGAAACATGCTCTGGTATTCTAGAAATGTGATACAAAATATCACATTCAAATCTTTTCAGCTGTTGTTAAGAAAAATGGGGACATACATACGTAATGCACAAACACATAAGTAGCAACCGAAAACAGATTCTTCTTTTTAAAGTAGTTTATAACGAATTATTTTCCTAAATTTTAAATAATAAAACAACATATAAAAACAGCAATTTAAATTTGAAAAACTTTTATTATTTTACGAAATTTTCCTTAGTTCACTAAAATTTTAGCAAATTTATTTCTTTTTATGAAAAAGGTTTATATTGTGTTTTATAATGTTTAATTTTTATTTCATTAAAAGCAAAAACGAAGTATAATTTAAATATAGAATTGGAAATTATTACGGAAACATTTTATATTTACATAATATATTATATAAATATTTTACCTGCACTACCTTTTCAAGAATAAAATAATTATGGTATTTTCATTTAGACTCATTTTTCTGTTAAGGTAAATCGACATGTAAAACTTCATTTTCATAAAACGATGTTAATGAAATTCATTATGAAGGATGTTCAAATAAAAGTGATTCGAGGTGTGTATCCATGAGATGCGTAGGGACAGAAATGAGACAGATACATAGATAGAAACAAAAATATTAAAATGAGTGAAATGCATACAAAGTTTGTTAAAAAGAAAAAAATTACCCGAGCCGTTTAGGCAGGCGTCCCAATGCTTAGGAAGGTTACGAATTCCGTCCGCGAAGAACGATGTCGGTTGATCATGGAAACGTTTAACTCAGTTACGACGTCACGAATGTTTCGACGTCGATTTCCAGTGATTGCAGTGTCAACGTCCGTAATCTGCTTCCTGTCACAACTTTGTGCGCCTGAACGGGCCGCGGCAAATCCGTTGTCTCCTGTCGACCGTCGCTAAACATTCTCGCCCTCCTCGTCACTGTGATCTTCGACACACACGTGACACCGTACACACCAGCATTCTGCGATGAATATACACCGGCTTACATCTTTCCAGTGTTAAAAACTTAATTACAGCTAGCTGATCCGTTTTGGACTCAGTCGCATCGACACCAGCCATTTTTAACTGAATGCCACGTCCTTACGAATGAAGTTATCACAAATCTGCATGCGCATGCCACGCGTGGTACATGCACCTTCACTATCGCGTTTGTTTCATGAAAATACATTGAACACTGTTCGCATACGACGCTTCGAATCACTTTCATATGAACAAGCCTTATATTTTAATAACAGTTCTAGATAAATAAATGTTCTACTTACTTATATTCATAGAGGCGCATTGATTGTGAGCAACATATTGTTTATACAAATTTTCTTTAATAGTTTACTGGATGGTAATCAATTTATTGAAAACTGTGATTATAGTTACTGTAAATATTGTTTTCTAAAAGAGAAAACAACATTGTTTCCTTTAACGCTTCCAGTCTCTTTTTCAATCACGAGAAAATGGCAGTTTGTTAAAGATGGTGCATTATTGCAGTCGTAATCAATAATCATGGCGATGAGGTTAGGTGATGATGAGACACCACAAGAGTTTTGTCAATAAGGAGCAGCCAATTTCCGGATAAATCTTTTATTAATGAACAGAAGCGATGCAAGTAACTGTTCCCACAGTATTCGGTATAAACTTATATCCCTCAGGCTTTACGATGGCTCACTACATCATTTAATACATATTAAAGAGCTGTTATGAAAATTCTACGTGACTTCAAAACCAGATAACCATTTGGTTAGTACTCCGAAACACGACAAAAATCTGCACTCCAAATGCCTGCTAGCGCATTTTGTTAACCTCACGTAGGGTTACTGACGACGACGTAACGAGGGCACGAACCAATGAGTGAGAGGCGAATTCAAGCCAAGCGAATGAGGCGCGAGGGAGAAGATTTAACACGAAAGAATCCCCCTCGTAGCCGCGCATTTATTTTGAAGTGAAAAATACCCATTGCGCGAAGCAAAGAATGGAATTTAAAAAAATGGCTTTGAAAAACATTCGAAATGACAAAAGCGTCTCTCAGAATTTTATGGATTGGGAGTTGATAAAAGTTACGAATGAACTTAAAATTTTAGATTAAGATTTGGAATAAGATAATTATTAATATACGGGTTATTACTTTTAAAAGGTCATTGAAAGGAATAAATATTATTAAGAATTAAGGAAATACTGACTATGTCAGAAGTTAGATTAATTTAAAAGACTAATGCGAAATAAATGCGAACGATATGCGACGGAAATAATTTTTTATATAACATATATATATATATATATATATATATATATATATATATATAATTTAAAGCTAAAAGATAAAAAAAAAATATTATTAATAATTTTAAACTTATCAGTATCATATATCAATTGTAACATAATATTAATAGCAATTTTTTTTCTATTTTTGTGATGCTAAAATATTTATAAGAATAAAATATTTTATGGCTCACAGTAAAAATTGTGCATTCGTATGCTTACGGATATACGCTGATATATATGTAAATTACAATTTTATGTTTCTTTAGAACAAAAATATTATTTTCCATCTTAATTAAATATTTCTTTTTGAAACTCATAAAAAGAGCGTATAAAGATTACATCTTTTTTCATCTATTCTTATTATTAATCTATTTCGTGTGTGTATGTTTTTGAGGAGAAATTTTTTTCTGTGTATTTTAAGAAACAAATTTTGTCATTTATGAAAGAATTTTATTTCACTAGATATCCATATATTCAGTTTTTCAACTAAAATTTTTAAAGGATACGATATTTTTCATTCTAACAGTATGCACTATTGATTTATTATTATTATTATTATTTAAAAAGCAATTTTGAAATATTTATTTTATTATCTTATTTTGTTAAAACTATCTTCAGAAAAAGTCTTATTTTTCCTTAAAAAACAGAAACCCTCAACGATGTTTATTTATTGTTCCTGTAAAAAAAAGAGTGCACATTTCAAAATGCGAAAGAAAAGGTAGTTATAAATATACAAAATATGAAGAAATTTCTCTCCTATGTAAATAAAAAAAAATCCATTTTCGTAATTACTTTTAAAATGCTTTAGAGGTGACGATTTTTTAATATGAACTGGTAAAAGCATTCATTGTTCTACTAAGTTTACAAACAAAATCAATCTACATCATATGCATTACATGTATTTCGGATTTAAGTTGTTCTCTTAGATACTGTATGAAGCATTTAGTAAAATGGTTAATGTCACAATAGATTAGTTTTAACCACGTGATCACCAGCCTACCTATTTTTATCCAACCAATCACAATCGTCAATTTGCATCCTGTATTATGAGTCAACCAATCACAATGGAACGGATTTTTAGGGCGAAAAAAACGCCCATTTGTGTGCGAAGGTAGTTGCTATGCTGTGACGTCAGTTGAAACTGATCTATTATGTCAAAATATTTCGCCCTTGTTAAATTATTATTGAACATACTTTTTTTCTTATTTACATTTCGTAGTGCCTGTATTTCAATTAATAGTCTGTTTATTGCAGCACCAAAAATGTTCTTCCGCAATCTGCTAAGTAGAACTATTTTTCTTACAGTTGTAATCAGTGTCAGAATCATATTATTGTAAGTGTATGTTTTGTGTTCATGTATGTCGAATTAAACTCCTATATTAATATGCCTCACTCGTGGGAATTCATTGTAATATGTGCTCATTTAGTTAATCTTCAAAATATAATAATGGCGACGAGCATTAAGAAGTTATCACCAGAAATATTCTAAAAAATTGATGTGAAGTAACAAAATGACACTACGGTGTTATGTTTTCGATTTGAGTATGTTCTAATCTATTGTACTAAAGTGGTGGTGTGATATATCTTGATTTTATGTACAAAGTTCGGCATCAACGGCGGTGATAAATGTACATTTTACTATTCTTTTCTGAGTTGAATAAAGAATAAAGTTTTCGAATTTTAAAGAGTCCGATTGAAAACATTGAAACATTTCAGTTTTTGTTAATATGTTGGAAGTTGGAACAGGCTTTAATTCTACATGAAATAAAAGGCAAAAAGACGTTTCCTGTCATTATTTCTTACATGGAACCAAAATTAATTTATCAGTTGATTTATCTCCTCTTAAATCTTGAGAATCATTGAAATATGAAGAGATTGTTGATCTTCTGAAACACTTAAGCCTGTCCTCAAACAAAATTTGCTACAGAATAAAATTTAAAAATCAAGATTTTTCGGCTTGATTAAAAAAAAATGATGTGCATTTCCTGATGACACATTAAACGAGAATCTGTTAAAACAGTTTCTTCGAAGTTCTAAAAAAATGAAAATATTCAGTGTAAATTAATTATTCTGGTTGACGACTTAAAATTTAAGAAGCAGAAAATTTGAGCTTTTCAAAGTGCTGAAATTGATATTTCTGATTTGAAGTCTAAATAAAGTTGCATATAATAAAAATGTAATCTAACAAATTAAAAAAAATATTTCGATAAAACAGAAAATCAACAAATAATGTACGTAAGACAAATTCTGAGAAAAACAAAAATAATTTAAAATGTTATAGATGTGGAAATACTTCACATTTAGCTAATGTTAATAATTTAATGTTAATAATTAGTAATTTTATATACTAATACTATTTGTAATCAATGTCAAAAACGAGGTCTTTTGAGTAAAGTTTGTAAAAGTAAAAATAATAATTTTCAGAAGCAAATGAATGTATTCCATACATTTGATATTTTATCTTAAAGTCGTGATACATAGTCGAGATACCCTTAAAAGTGTCTGTTTTAATTGAAAATAAAGCTAAAGCTGAAATGAAGTTAGACACCGGCTACGGAATTTCTGCAGTGTCACTAGCAGTAAATGGGAAACTCCTATAGTTCTCAAACGTGGATTAAATCCTTTAGATTCGGAATCTGGTACTACTTTGCAAATGAAATTTAATAACTTCCTTTGCAGTATGGAAAGATGGCTCCTGTTCCAACAGGTTACAGTCCTTCATCACATTTTCTGAAGCGGTATATAAGAATAAAATAAATTTGACAGTTCCAAACATTTCGAATTTTATTCATGATAAGCAAAATGCAAAAAGTTCCAATGTTAAATTAAAACAATTTAAAATTAATCCAATTGCGGCTGTAAGAAATTATACACCAGAAGCGAAGGGGAAAATCGGTCGCATTATTGCAAGACAGGACAAGATAATTATATAATTCAAGTTGGTTAAAATATTTGGAAAATACATGCTGATCAGAGAACTAATATATGTTGATATGTGCATTTAACTAATGATAGAAGCTCTGAAGAAAGTTAAACAGGAAGTTACAGATGTAAATACACAGTTGTTAAAAAAGGGTATTCTCAACTAATACATTGAAGTACTAATACATATCTTCAACCATCTGTCTCTTTCGACCTAAATACTACAAATCCTAAGCCAGCTGACTTACTGCACCCAAATACTCCAATTATTAAACCAGCTGATTGCTTTGTCCCAAATATTCCAATTATTAAACCAGCTGATTGCTTTGCCCAAATATTCCAATTATTAAACCAGCTGATTGCTTTGTTCCAAATACTCCAATTTCTAAACCAGCGTACTCTAATATAATACCTCCGGTTACAGAACCTACTGTTCCAAATGTAACACTTGATGATGCTGCAGAACGTCTAAAAAGTATGTATACTTTTTTCTTCCTACGTGTACTTAGCAGATCTAAAAGGATCAAAACAACTGTTACCAGAATTGAATATTAATTGGGGAGAAATATAGTGTTTGTATTTTAATTAATAATCTGTAGATGGCAGCACAAAAATTCAGATAAGTATGTGCTTCAACACTGAGCTCTATAATAATACGGAGACCTAACTCACCGATCCACTTTCTGCCGCAACCGCATCACACTTTCAGTGCGCGCGAGTAATGAATCCTGCACTTTTTACTTACCCATCATGCGTAGTATAGTCTTGTAATCGTTTTGAAAATCGAAAATTTCTTTTGACGGATTTACACGTTTCAGACACTGGAGATTCCGAAAAACATATTTTTAGAAAAAAAAAATTGCCGTCCGTCTGTGTGTCTGTAAACGCTCTATCTCCCGAACAATTTGAGATAGAGACTTGAAATTTGGTATGTACTTAGTATGTAATAATGGAAAGAAGCCTTTTGAATTTCAATAACCTCGGTTAACCGGAACTATTTTTTTCGGGCTCTCGAAATATTCGTTCTGATAAAAGATATATAATAATTCTCGAAATTGTTTATTTTAAGGAGTGAATATAAAAGACATTAACAAAAGATAAATTTTGCATAAAGCATGAAGTCAATCGGATAATGAGTTGCCAAGATATTTGTCATCCTATTTTCCACACTCTTCAATTTTTCATGACCCTGTATTTCATCCAAATTTCAATTCAAAGATATATTTTAATTGGAAATGAGACGCTTAATCAGATGCAATATACCGCTAAATAATAGGATTATTGTTTTTGGAGTTATAAGGATATTTCTTTTAAAGCAATTCAGTAATCGAGCCTTTAAAGTTTATGACGTCATCAAGCCACGATTGTATTCGAATTGCAGTGCATTTTATAAGTAGTTTACACATTTTTTATTTTAATATTTACATTATGCATATCCATGATGGGTAAGTATTACGGTGGCCCCCAACGACTAGTTTTAATATTACAGGCAATTTTTTTAACTTTTTCGCATACTTTTTGTCACTTTTAGTTATTTCTACAGCTTTTTCATATTTTTATGAGTGATACTTAACATATTTTCTTTTTTTTAATCGAGTTTATGTAAAATTTCCTTTTTAACAAATATCAAATTAAATATTGGCGATGAATTTAAATAAAACTTATAGTTTTTACAATAAAAAATGTATATCAGTGAAAATTGTAAGCAACTTCGTCATATTTTTAAAAGATAATCTAATTTGAAAATATCTAGCCCATACTATTCTATGGGAGAAAATCTGTGTTTCGCCAAAGATTTTCCTCCAAAAATCTTTGGCATTGTATTCATGGATACAATGTGTCAGAATAGGAAGTTAGCTTTCCTTTTTATTGTGGAGCTCAGTGGTTCTTCAGCCATCTGGTGAAAAGAACTATTTTTCATACAACTATGTAATAAATTTCAGAATGTTATGATTGTAAGTGTGCGTTAAGTGTTGACGTCTGTTGAATTAATGTTCTGTATTAATATACCTCAGTCGTACAGCTTTATTGAAATTTGTGCTTAATTTAATTAGTTACTCTTCAAAATATAATTCAGTTTATATCCATGTCTAAATTATAAATAATGAATCAATCGTAAACAATAACTTGAGCTACATATGCATGGTATGTTCTTCCGAACGCCTCTAAACAAAATATGTCAAAAATATAGAATTTAAAAAATAAACTATCAGTTTAAAAAAAAGTAATAGATATTTTATCATAGAAAAAAAAACTTATTTAAAAAACAAATATTTGACTCTGAAGACCCGCTATTAAAACAGTAATTTTTTTTTTTTTTTTACTTAGGGACCTTATAAACTAATAAGTCATAAAACAATCAACATATAACAAAGTAGATACTGCATTTTTAATTATTTTTATTTTATTATTTATTTATTTTAATATTATAACCTTAATACAAGATTTTTTTACACATCTGTATTTTTTTTATATTCAAATATTTATATTGCCATTTGCATGGGATAAATGAACAAACATTTGTATTTATATTACTTTGGAAAAAAACAAAAAAAAATCTATATTTATTGATACCTTGTTCAAGTACATAAAAATTACGAACTTCAGAAATCTCGAGATTCCAAACAAATTAAATCAAAGCAGTAAAAAAATCCTTTACAAATTAGCAAAAGAATTTTCAGTTTTTTCTTTATTTTATTTGAAACTTCTGCTTCAAGAATTCAAATAAAAGTTTCAAAACAAAGTGTTTCTAATTAAATAAGGAAGGTGTACTTTGCCGCTTTTAACAAATTGTTCTGTCATGATTTTTTTTAAAAGAATTATTTAGTTGGCAATAAAAAAATGTGAAAAAGTGTTTTAAAAGTAACGTTAAATAAAAAGGATTTTTTAAAATTATTATTTTTTTAATTTGTATATGTATTTATTATTTAAACTAATATGTATTAAAATATATTATATTTAAGAATATATATATTGATCATGTAACCATATTAAAAACACTTATAGATTCATATATCTTTTTAAATTATCCATTACAAGAGGGAACTGTAACTATCTGTAACTAAACTGTAACTCTATAGGTTTTCACGTCCCTCGAGTTTTGGTCCTTCGAGTTTGGTGCGGGTCGGGAAACCCAACTTAAGGCCCAGGGCTTAGGCTACCTTTTGGGTGTACAGCCCCAACGCTGTTGGGAAATTCGACTCGTCCCCAAGTGTTTTCCCGGTGGTCTCCTCTAATAATAGGATAAACCGCGTATCGAAACAACCTATGTCGTCACCTCATGGGTTCAATCAGTGTGATGCGCAGGTGGCGGTGCTCCGACCGATTGCAACACATACGGGAGGCCTGTCATGATCTTGCGCGATTTAAATCCCTCAGGACTTGGGTGCGACGGTTGCCGTGCTGACGGGCGCCACCCAGGCTCTGGGCGGCGCAGCTCAGTTTATGTATTTCTAAATATATTGAAGAACTCTTGAAATTGAGTATGAATGAAATTTGTTAAAAAATAAACCGCTTAAAGTAAAGAAAAGATGTTGTGTAGTCTAAAAGATGTATGCAATTGTTTATATTTTTGTTATCTTAAATTATGAAACATTGAGCAAATCAGAACAAATGTAAAGATACCTTGTAAAGTTTCAATTAAAGCGAATTCTGAGAAAAAAAGAAAATTATTGATGTTCTTTTATATCAATTTACAATAACAATATTCAAATTATTTTCAAATTAAAAACTTTCATATTTTTGAACGTATACTATTTGCAATTTACCTCATTTGATAGGTTGGTTGGTACTAAGTAGTTCTTTCTATAGATGATTGAGATTCTAATGTGTTATAGAATTGCTTTTTACCATATTTCAAAGAATATCAGAATAATAAAATTCAAGTATCTCGCACTACTTCGTTGCAATATTTTATTAGCAAAATAACTTATTTCCATATGTTACTTTCGTACATGAGATTTTATTCAACTTATCCATCAGATGCAGGTCTTTCGTGGTTGGCTATTAAGTAAACGAAATCCAATTTATATTATAATTATTTAAACAATCAATAGGAAATCATGAATATAAATTTAATAAGATTACGGGTGGTTCAGGGGTTCAACCCCCCCCCCCTGAAGAAATGTTTTTTATCTAAAAAATTACAAGAATAGGATGTTCATAAAAAATTCAGAATATTATTGCATAAACCGTGTTTAATTTAACATTTCTAATTTCTGAAACCACCGAAGTATTTTATATGCCTATAAATATGTATGTAATATAAAAAAAATAAAGTGCAGATTGTAACTAAAAATTGCAGATATAAAATTGCAGATATAAAAAATTGCAGATATAATAAATTGCAGATTGCTGCTAAATAACATGAAAAGTGAGATTAAAAAACAATGACTTTCAGAGCTGACGTTGACGCTCCTGATCTGCCGATTTACTAGTATATAATATATTGAGAGCATTTCGTTGCGTTTTGTAGCTTCTTAAATCTCTTTTTTTTTTTTTTTTTTTTTTTTTTTCGAAAATTTAAATTCTGCCTAATTCTAGATATAAAATTACTAAAATATATATAGATAAAATATTCTTTCTACAATGTCATATGTCAAAGAGGGCTAATAATGTATTTTATATCTGGAAATACATGAAAGTATTTTTAGAAAAATCACTGCATCACGTAACAGCAACAATGATCCAAATATAGAATTTTAAAATATTATTTAACGAAATTTTACAATGTCTGTATCTATATTTCTTTTATATTAATATATATCTAAATAAGTAGATATTTTGAGTATGAGCATTAAGGGATGTTCTATGATAGGTTATTAAAGTTTTAATCACATTTTAGATGTTTTATTACATAAAAAAAGAGGACGACGTGTAGACATGTGCATTTTGTAGACGACGTGAAGTAAAACATGGATGACTTATTAGTTGAAATCTTAAAAACCAACATACACATTGCTGAATGTTTTATAAGAATAAATAATTTAGAGAAATATTCTTGATTAACAGAAGATATCCAAGAGATATATAAAATCAATCCAATGTACCAATTATATTTGAAAACGAATTTGTATTCTAATAATTAAAATGTTCTTAAAGTTTATTAGAACCTTTCGTTGTCCTAACAGTATTTTTATGTTTATCTGACTCAGATTTCCATATTGTCTTGTAGAAAAAACGCCTTTATAATCATCTGCACTGAATTTATAGATACTATCCAGGGATAAACTAATAGTAATTCATTTATTAATAAGTTATAAATATCTGATATTTTGAATATACATTTGCGTGCGGGGCAGCAGACATTTCTGCGACACTGTGGACAGATAATTATTAAATTCTGCAGTTCAGCATAATAGACAAATTTTAATATTCTCAACACATTTACATTTATTACCTATTTTGCATTTCATGTAGAGTAAATTATTGTGCAAAAGTATTATTCCTTTTTTTTAAATAGAACGTTTCATTTTCATTTAATTTTATTCTAGAAATTCACAGGAAGAAAAACAAACATATAAACTTTGAAAATGTAAATTTTTATGTATAATTTATAACAAAACATTAAACAACATATCCCCCAGCACTTTATGCTCATATTTGTTGAAAGAGGCTGAATTCGTATTTAATGATTTATACTTTAGTTCACAAATAAATTAAATAAAATCTTAAGAAGTTCCTTTGATTCAATAAAGTCTCTTGTTTTTACATTTAAAAAAAAACTCTATGAAAAAAAAGACATTTTAATGGATGCATTTTAATTCAGTTTTAACTTATTTTTCATTAAACAGTGTAAGATTCATTGTAAAAATCGACATCTTACTAGCTGAAGTAACATTCCATTATGCATTCAAATATGCCTTATTCTTATGTTATAACATAATTTGAAATGTTACTTTAAGATAAGAAGCTGAAAGATTTATTTTATCTGTCTTTTGTAAAAAAGCATTTCGTTTATGATAAAATTTATAATATGAAAAATAATTCGTTTTACGAATCTGCTACTACATAAACAATTAATTTTAAAAATACAACGTCTTCCTTGTGCATATCGGAATCACAAATGTACGAAAGTATTTCAAATCATTATTTCAATATCGTTGTATTGAACAGTGATTAAAGTTCAGTGATTAGATTGAAATTACATAGCCATATTTGCCTCATCCATTGAATCATCGTTTGAATTATTGCAAACAAATATCAATCTAGAAAAATATTATTTAAAAATATTGTTTAAAAAAGAATGTGGTAATCATATCTTTTATAATACGTTGTTTTATTTTCTGTTAATTTTGAAATATATATATATATATAATAAAAATTTAATTTTCCTATATCCTGTAAAAATCTTTAAAATGTATATAGTTTATACTTCGATTTCTTTGGACAATTTATGAATTACAAGCTCTAATAATTCCGATTTCTAAATTTTCTTACATAATATTTACAATATTTTTAAATAAATTTGCATATTAAATGTCTGATTGTAGGAGAAACTAACTAATCTTTGATGATTAGAACACAAATAGAAAAAAGAAAACTTCCACTGATAACAAAAGAGAAAGGTATAAATCTAGAACATTGATTTTACTTGTTGAATTGATTTGTTTATTTTAAATGATTACTATTGTCACTAGCAATAATTTACATCTATCTGGTTAAATTTTAATGAGTTTTTTTCCTGAATAATATTTTTCAATTATCATTTAATTTTTTTTTATTTTAAGCATTAAAAAGATATCTAACAATTAAAATGATTAATGCTTCGTCAAAAATGTACAATAGAAAACTGTACCCTTAGTTTAATTTGTGAAATTTAATGAAAACATTATTTTAATTTGAATTTTTTGTAAATCTAATATAAATTTCCTCTATGATCTTCTGTACATCATTACATATTAACTGAGTTAAACACGTGCTTGTAAAACGTCACTCTAATCGTAACAGAAATTTATTTTTTTACAAATTTACATACATTTTACACACACACACACACACACACACACACACACACATATATATATATATATATATATATATTTTTTTTTTTTTTTTTTTTTTTTTTTTTTTTTTTTAAAGAAGTAGCCAACTACGAACAAAAAAGCAGATGAATCGCTTTTATAAATAAATTTACCTCCAGACTCTTACTAGACATTATAACATTCTGGAAATATTAATAAGTGGTTGCACAATGGTCAAAATAATGTATTCCTCAAATAATTTAATGTATAAAAATTTTACTGATAATGAAATAGTTAAGACAACAAATATAAATTTTTATATAAAGAAATTATTTTTATTATTTAAAGAGAATTTAAGCAAACAACATTTCTTCAAGAAAATTTTAAAATTAATTAATCTAAAGTATACTTATTTAGATATACGAATTTTATTTTCTCTAAACTCACAAATAAACATTTTACCTCTTTAGTCTTTAATTAAGTCAAAGACTTATGAAATGATAGTTTCTACTTTCAGAACATTTATAGGAATACTTTTGTACTAAAGAAAAATAATCTTCTATGTTTTTAGAATATAATTAAATTTTACTATTAGGACTTACATCATCGCCAATCGCAATCGAATGATGCTTTGCAAATTGAAAAACACGGAAGAACCAAATTAAATCAATCTGCTCTTAATGAAAGGAAAACAAAAGAGTCAAAATTAATTTTGAAATTAAATATTTTATATAATAAAACTATTTCTTAAGAAAAAAAAAACATGTATTTAAATTTGAAATAATTTGAGCAGAATAATTCGAATGAATGTTAAAAAATTCGAATTATTTCGTCTATAAAATACACGAATGAATTAGTTTTTTAAATAAAATTGTACTAAGAAATAATTTAAAAGCGCAACAGCGGAAAACTCGCTTTCACCACCGAATTCTATTAGTTTATTACTATCATTTGTTTTAAATGGAATATTACATTTTTTCTGCCTTTTACTAATTAAATAATGTTAAATTTTTTAAACCTTCAATTTTTTTAATTATACCGTGTTTCCAATAAAATAAATTCATACCAAACATAAAAACTAACATGATGTTACAGGATATTTGCAATAAAATACGTAACCTCAATATAAGATTTAAACTGTGAAATAAATGTAAATATTTCTAAATTTAGCACCACTTTACAGAAATATAGTCTAACCCTTTCCGATTTTTCCCTGATATCGAAAAATAACGCATCCATATATTTACGAGCCCCACCAGGGGTTGAGAGGTTCTGCTCTGAGATCTGGTAGACGGGAGGTGCTGGGTTCAAACCCCTGTCACGGTCGTTGACCTAACCGTTCGGAGTTTTCCGTGGTTTTCTTGGAACTTTGCCGTAAATACGGGTGAAGATTCCTTATAAAGACCCCAAAGGAGGGCACTCCCCTCCCCCCGTAGGACATATATCCCTCGTGTAGATAATCGGCCGTCATAAATCAACCAACTAACCAACCTTAACTTTACGAGATTTAAAGTATTATTTCTGAAACAAAATTTTCTTTTGTTGTCCATTAAAAGAACAAGAAAAGAAACTTTTCCATGTTGTTTGTACAAGTTTTGTAAATACGAAATATGGATTCCTCGATGCTCAAGTAAATATTTTCATCTTCGACAAATAATGTTCATGACATAGTCAATTTAAATTAACAGAATTAACATTAATATTAAGCTTAATATTAATTTGTTACTCTTACTTGTATAAATATTTCTTACGTAGTTGGAAATTAATATTTGAGAAATGATTGCATTCGAAAAACAAATATTCGTGTTGAGAAAACTGATTTATAAACTGCAAATTCAACTCTGAAACATTTAAAATTCTTCTTTGTTTTTCGAATTCGCCAAAAAAAGAAATATTGTTTCAGAAATGCTACTTTAAATCTCGGAAATATTTTTGTTTCTCAAATTTCTGTAGATAAATTAATCAAACTCTGTTTTCCCGAGTTACAGAACTTAGGCGAAGACCACCTTTCTCTAATTCAAATAATTTTTTTATATTTAATATATATTTTTTGAACCGATTCATTAACACCGCCAAAAAGAATTTTTATGGGAAAAATAACACTAATATATTCAAGTAAAATTCTGAAATTTAATAAAGCGATACTACTGTATTTGCAGCATGCCAGGAGTTAATGACCAAAGAAATCGTCCAAGATTTCGATGCTTACTGCAGGTTTTTTTTTATTCTGAAATTTTCACCTGTAAGAAAAAAATTCTGAGGTTACTAATTTTTTTTTAGTAAATTTGTATTCCACAGAATTTTTTAGTAACCAGTATAATAACCGGAATCGTTACTGGCTGTTTTCTATTAATTCTTACAGATTTCTTGTAACTGAGTGAGCATACCAAATTTTTTTAGTAATTGCAAGGATCAATGAGGAAAGCATTTTTTTTTAAATTCTTCTACGTAAATAATGATACCTAGAAATACGGGTATGGGATCAATTTGACTGTTGGATTATAATAGGTAGTCCGACATTCAATATTTTTGTTTTGCAGGAAAGGGGAGTTCATTATTCCCTGTCTTTTACTAAAGGAGTAAAATGTGTTTCTGCTACGTAAAGTGTACCTAGGTGTGGGGTCAATTTGACTATGGGATTTTGTGTATGGCATTTATATACACGTTTCAGGTTTTTCAGGGGCATAAAGTAATGAGCTAACATTTGTGCACAGCTGATCTACATATTATTTGTTTGTAGCATTTGTGTTTTTTTTTAAATTACAAAAATGTTTTAAATGTTGTTCTTCATCATATTAACCCTTTCAGGGGCAAAGTACTTTGAGTACTAAAATGCTGAAATAAATAACTGGCACCGGAATTTACGAAAATATTTATTTGCAAATAAGAAAAAGGCTATATTTCACATACATATTAAATGGGAAAGATTTTAGCAAAATTGGTACTTGGTACATATGTGGAAAAATAAAGTTATGTTTTTCTTTGGATGGCTTTTGGAAGCTTATAAAGGAGTATGACAAATGTCTCAATGTACTTCGTACTTATGTCGAAATATAAAGTTATGTTTTATCTTTAATGTCTCATTGCATTTTTCGTCTTTCATACACACCTCCGTCCACAGTCGCCAGGGGAAACTCATTTTCCGGCTTCCCCTCGTATAAGAGCTAAATATTTGATTAATCATTCATGATCAATATATTTTACCAATTAGATTAGAATTGGTTCGATACATTGGATGTTATTGCGAGGACAAATTTTCCATGTTTTTTGCTCTTGTGCGTCCCTTTAAACAAATAAGAAGATCTACATAATCGTTTAACTGATTCATAAAAAATAGTAGCAAGATCAACACATTGTTCCAATTATGTTAAAATTGGTGCACTATTCCGGATGTTACCGTAGAAAAAGTTTTGAACTATATATGGATAGATAGATACATATATAAGTGAAGAAGTTTCAATATATCGATTTCTAAAGAAATGAAATTAAGACACATTTTCTATGATTCAAAAAGAGTCTCTTTGCAGCCTGCTTAAAGAGTTTCTTTACCATTACATGGAAGAAGCAAATCACGAAAATAAATTAAATTAATATATGAATTCTATCTTATTTAGAAATACGAATCTTCTTTCATTCAAAAACACACACACACACACACACACAAATAAATAAATAAATAAATAAAAAATTCGTCTTCCGACATTAATTAATATGAAGCTTTTAAAAACGTATTTTGTAGTTTGTGAGTATTTATTTTGTTTATTTTGTATAAAGTACAAAAAGAAAAGCTGAGAAAGAGTCTGAGAATGCAATCAAATTACACAATCTGAACCCCACATCACTGTGTATCAAAATTAAATAATAATATATTTTTTAAGTTGAAAATAATTTTACTTTAAACATGAATATCATTAAGTAAAAGAATGCACTCCTGGATATAAAGGACAATTTTCACTTCAAAACAAAATGTTTAATGCAGAAAATGTTTTTCCATTGAAAATGTTTCTTGCGTTTTATTTGAAATATTCAAACAATAATCACTTAAACTAATGTAAAAATAAGAATCATAGCTTCTATAAAATAAATGAAATAATTATGTTTTCATCTTAAATTGTTCAAAGCAGCAATTTAAAATTACAACGGTAGAAAAGGAAACATTTAGTATAAATGCCCTGCCTTTTTCTAACTGAGGAAAATTTATTTTTAAAAACGGTTTCTGCTATTTAAATTATACTTAGAAATGCTGTTAAGGGGACAATTTGGCTATTGGATTATAATAGGAAGCATTGTTTTAGTGTTTTAGAAAGGCGGTATTTGTCCTTCCTTGCCTTTTACTAATTGAGTAAAAATTATTTTTTTTAATTCTTCTACGTAAATAATGATACCTAGAAATACGGGTATGGGATCAATTTGACTGTTGGATTATAATAGGTAGTCCGACATTCAATATTTTTGTTTTGCAGGAAGGGGGAGTTCATTATTCCCTGTCTTTTACTAAAGGAGTAAAATTTATTTTTAAAACTTGTTTCTGCTACGTAAAGTGTACCTAGGTGTGGGGTCAATTTGACTATGGGATTTTGTATATGGCATTTATATACATGTTTCAGGTTTTTCAGGGGCATAAAGTAATGAGCTAACATTTGTGCACAGCTGATCTACATATTATTTGTTTGTAGCATTTGTGTTTTTATTTTAAATTACAAAAATGTTTTAAATGTTGTTCTTCATCATATTAACCCTTTCAGGGGCAAAGTACTTTGAGTGTTAAAATGCTGAAATAAATAACTGGCACCGGAATTTACGAAAACATTTATTTGCAAATAAGAAAAAGGTTATATTTCACATACATATTAAATGGGAAAGATTTTAGCAAAATTCTGGTGCCATTGTTTCGTTTGGGAATTAAACTTAAGTGGTTTCATAAATATACCACTGCCCCTGAAAGGGTTAAAAGCATTTTCTTCAAAATGCACATTAGTTGTTAGAGCACGCAGAACGTTTCCTAAAAGTAATATACGACACAGGGATCAATGTAATTTCTGAATTTAAAAAAAATTACTATTTTGAAGTAATTGCATTCATTTGATGTAGAACAACATTTTATCTATTTTTCCTTTTTTATTTCTTTTTTTGCAATTGGAACTTTACCTCTACCATTAAAGGATTATAGTTTAGGAATTAGCTGTTAAAAAACTATAAATGTTTGCACCCTATGTTGTGTGAAGATTTTAGATATATCATTAATTAACTGTAGGTTTAACGAAGGAACAGAAGTGTAAAGTCATGTGACACATTATAACAAGAGAGAGTGAACAACATAAGATTAAAAGTGAAATAAAATGATTTTATGGAACAAAAGTACTGCCTATGTATAAACCCCCCAAAATACTTAAAAATCAATCACCTTTGTTTATTCATATCAGCTGAAATTTCATCCGGTATTTTATATCTACAAAAACAACTTTTCAAAAGTAAAAAAAAACCAAGCGTAAAAAAAAGAAAGAAAGTTGTGGCTAAAAAATGGTGTGATAAAAATTTCCAAGCTATTATATTACTTATTTAACTTTTTTCCATTAAATAAGTTATCATATATATATAAGTCGAGTGCCTACGTATATGTTAATAGAAATCATTTTCTCCTGTACTAAATATATCCTAACGAGTTTCTGAAAATTCAATTTTTTTAAAATTATGCATGATGGGCTTGGCGGCCGTCTTTGCATATTATTCACAAAATTCTAAGCACCCAAATCCGTAGATAAAATCCGAAGTTCAAAACTGTTATTTAAGCAAATATTTTAAGCGTTTCATTTATAGACTTCTATGCTCTGAAAATTGTGTCTTCAGATAATGATGACTTATCTTAAAGATTCATCTTATGATTTATTTTTTAGAGTAATTAATAATTTCAAACTAGTAAAATTCAATTTCTCAAACGTCAGTCTTATCTAATTTATCTGTCCGCAGGTAAAATCGAAATTGTTATAAACATATTACATTGCAAACAAAATACGCTTTTACTTTAGAAATTTGGGTGTTTAGGAATATGGGAAGATGGCCGCCAAGCCCATCATGCATAATTTGAAAAAAATGAAATTTCAGAATCTCGTTAGCATATATTTAGTACAGGAGAAAACGATTTCTATTAACAGATACGTAGGCATTCGACTTATATATATGGTAACTTATTTAATGGAAAAAAGTTAAATAAGTAATATAATAGCTTGGAAATTTGATATCACACCATTTTTCAGCCACAACTTTTTTTTTTTTTTTTTACTTTTGAAAGGTTGTTTTTGTAGATATCATTTCTTTAAAAAAAAAAATAGATTAAACATAATTTAAATAATCTAAACATGAGAAATATTTTGAAATTACATTTTACTTTCAGTCATTGTTTAAAGGGTTAACTAGAAATACCAGTAGATTTTTCAATTAAACTAATTACACTCTTAAAAACAACATACTGAATGTGGCTTGTTATAATACTTGTTATCATCCGTTAAAAAATATCACTGACTTATCCATGAAATGAAAAAAATGGAATACGTACATAGCGTATCAGCGCTGCATTTGAAATCAAACGTGATATCACGCTCTTTTATTATTACCACTAGCTGGCTTCGCCCGCTAGCGGGCCCCTAATTTACATCGGGGCCTCGAATCTTGTAAAACCTCGAATAAGATAAACCTCGAACCGAACAATCCTCCGACCTGGTTCCCCGCTGCCATCGGCATCGGATAATCCCTTAATTTGCACATCGAATAGTATAAACCTCTAACCAAACGAACCTCCGACACGGGTCCCCGCTGCCTTCGGCACCGTATAGCAGTTGTGCTGCTCACGCTCAAGTTCCGTCTTCCACCACCAGGTAGCGCAATCTGTTCTATATAAACCTCGGCACTGAAATCGTTAAGGCTATAGATGTCATGTCGAATGAGCTATACACCGTCGTGATCCAGCCCATAGAACCAGAGATAGGAAAGTGCCCCCTGGTGGTGAAAGCTAATCGCGTTTGGGGGGCAAAGTAGGGGGATGAACACCGGAGATGCATAACAGGACTAAGCGGTCAAAGACCTTTCCAACGATGTATCACATGAGGAGTATGTGCAAAATTTAGAAAATAACCCCCCCCCCCTGCATACTATGATTAAGCGTTCACAGACCTGTCCAACGATATACCACATGGGAGGTGTCTGCAAAATTTAGAAAAGTGCCCCCTTTGGGGGAGGGGGATGAAAGTGGGAGGATGGACCCCGAAGATACATAATATGAATAAGTGGTCACAGGCCTTTCGAACAATATATCACATGAGTAGTGTCGCGGGGGCGGGGGGCGCAAAATGTGGGGGGGTGACATCTGTGGTGCATAACATGAATAAGTGGTCACAGTGCTTTGAAACGATATGTGACATGACGGCTATCGTTAAAATTTAGAAAAGTGTCCCCCCCTTGTGTAGGCAAAACGCGCTCCGCCCCTCCCTATAGTTTTTGACTCAGCTTTATTTTAAAAATTTATGTTATGTGTTATAAAATATCGTAAAGTTTCAAACAGATAGCCTTATTATACTTCCTAATTTTGTTCACGCCCCCCCCCCCCCTTCCCCTCCCCGAAATGTGACTCGTCATTCTTTTTTATAAATTTTTTATCATGTGTTATAAACTATCTTAAAGTTTAAAACAAGTCGCATTGGAATTTAATATATTTGCTGAAATTTCTATTATATATAGAATAATATAGAAATGAAGCCTCCTTTAGCTTGTAATTAAGATATATGAACAATTTTTAGAATTTCTGAAAGCTGATTTTATTTATTTATTTATTTATTTATTGTTTATTTATTTATTTTTTGCGTTGCCCTGTGCATGTTTGGAATTTCTTAGCAATTTCTTAGATTTACATTATTTTATTCAGTTAAACATTGTACTGTTACAGTAAATTTAAATGGAAACTTCACTTCTAAAACAAAAATAATTTAACTACTGGATTTCATTAATTTATAGGAAAATGACGTGAAAGGTATTCCTGCGAACGAAATGCCTGTCCTTTACCGTGTTTTTGTTTTAGAAAAAATGAATCACATTTAATTCATTTCAAAATTTTTGTTTACGTTTGGAAAGAAATTTTAAATGCCGATAACGCTTAATGTATACATTTTAGAATGTACATCTTCCCTCAAAAACTAATTTATTTTTAAAGATTTTTCTAAAAACGAAGATCTTTCTACAAACTAAATTCTAAAGATCTTTCTAAAAACTAAATTATAAAGATATTTCTAAAAACTACTCTATTACATATTTAAAATATTTTTTAAAGCATAAACACTACGTCTGATTACTTTATTTTACAATATTATAAGAACACGCATTTCATCAGACAATTAAATACACTAAACAAACATGAGTGGAAAATTGACCTGGGCCAGGACTCGAACCTGGGACCTTATGCGTACCGTGCTTACGCTCTGCGATTGAGCCATCCAGATCGATGTCACGGGCAGGCAATTTCTCATACTTATTCATAATGGAAACAGTCATCTGCCACAGTTTGCAGTCATATTTAATTGTAAGATAAAATGTGTTTTCTTATAATTATGAAGTTTTATTAAAAAAAAATATCTTCAGAAGAAAATGGCTGACTTGCAGATGAAATTTGATGTGGTTATAACCTGTAACTGATTTGTGCTATTATAATACAGATGATACATGGTCGTTGGCGGGTTTTATCTCTGTTTTGGCATAATTTTTTAATCGCCAAGTTAATTAACAGGTTTTTGCTAATTACGGATAGAAAATATTTTTTCTTACACTGGATTTTATAAATGCACATAGATTACGTAATTACTTGTCCAAAAATGCAATCCTTTTTTTATTATGCCCAATAGTAAGTCCTGTAGGTTGTTCGAAAAAAAAAAAGTTTGACAAAGAAAAAAGTGATCATTTTAAGTAACTCGACGTTTTAAAAAAAAAATCTATATCTCTCTTTATAAATCACTTATGAAGATGAGTTTGGTTTTATATTGAAGAAATTCTTCATTAGATTCTTCTAGTTTTCGTTTTTTTCCTGCGACGCTTGGTTTATTTGATATCTGATATTTTAATCTGGCATGTTTTGTCGATTTAACATTGCGAAGTTGCTTTCTGTAAGTAAGCAGTAGCGCTCTTTAGTCCAGTTCTTGGCGTTGTTTGTGTGGCGTTTTTTTTAAGCTTGGCTTGGCAGAGCGACCGCCCTGCTTGACTACTATGTTAGACTTTGGAACCACCAAAATATGAAAAATATCGCAGCGTATCACTTACCTAATTGTTTAATACTGAGAAATGTACTTTGTCAGATTATAAATCCAGTAGACTCTTGTTTTACAAATTATTCACTGTAGAACTGGCAATGTTGCACTATATACTTGCTATTTGTTTGGCGGTAATAAATGTTTTCTTTTTAAATAACATTTTCAAAAATCTAACAGATTCAAACCAACACGAATTTACTGTTTTTGTCTTGCTTAGCGATAAACTTTGTATCTTCCTTTTTATTCACCGAAAAAATAATTAAACGCATGTATTGTATTTTTCTTTTACTATTACTGAAATTATCTAATCTTTAGACCTATACTGTTTCTATTTAACATCGTTATTATACCAGACGAATTATGAATTATAGGCATATTTTAAATTGAATACTTTTTTAAAATTTTTATCGAGTAATTCAGTTACACATTCTGACAATAATATCATATCATGTAATAAATATCATGGAAACTGCATGGAACAAAATTCTGCCTTTAAGGGGGAAAATATCAACGCGAAGAAAAGAATTCCAAATTCTTGTATCTGCTATGACAAAATCTCTCTAAAATGTCATTTTTTCTGGGTTTTATTATTTTTGATGGTTTTACTGTATCATAAAAAAAAATATATATTTGTTTGTGTTTTCAGAGAATAAATACGAAATACGAAATCCTTACATGAACATGAATATTTAAAGAACGTTAAATATTTAATGCAGTATGAAAAATTTACATTTGAATCACATTTCTAGTGCGTACTTTATATAAACAATGCATTATACTGGAAAAGAAAAACGTAAAGTAGTTTATAGATGTTTAAAACTTCAAATAGCTTTAAAGAGCCCTCAATATTCCAGTAAGCTTCTTACTTTAATTCAAAGTAGGGTCACGATTAATATTCACAAGCACGTCTTTTTACATCCTGTTTTTGATTATCTTTTAAAATATCTATTTATTGAAGATACATATTCTTATTTTACCAATTGTATTGTGTAATATGTCAAGGTACATTTTATTTTAAATATTTGTTTTTCAAAAGTTGTTTTGTTTTCTTTTTCTCTTTTATTATTTGAATGTTTAAATCAGAAATGACTTTATAAAGAATTCAAAATTTCGTACATTTCGCAGTTTTATAAAAGAGAATTAGTGCTTTTTATGCCAGTATATTTCGTATATATATATATATATATATATATATATATATATATATATATATATATATATATATATATATATATATATATACGAATATATACAAATATATATGTATATATATATATATATATATATATATATTCAATACATAATAATATAAGACGAACATAGAATTCGAAGCCGGAAAGGTCGTTCGGTAGCTTCAGACCCCCGGGCCCAATCCTTACCGCTTTTCGAGGTGTTTAATTTGTTAATTTTTCCTTTTAAATTTGTCCGATTTCAATTTTCAGATTTTTTTTTCCTTTCTACCTGGCTTCCGCAAGTGTTTCACCGCGCTCCGCGAATTCTGCGGCGATATGTATATATTTTATTATATATATATATATATATGTTCTATTTTATATTATTATATTTCGTCTTATTGTTCGTCATCTATACGTATGTATACATTTCAAAATTCTGTCTGTGAGTTTCCAAAAAATCAAAAATTTCTGTTTTTTTAGAGTAATTAGACACGTAAACTCAATAGAACATTTTTACATTTTTTTCTCTGTATGTCTGCTTGTTCTGAACACAGTCAGAAGCAGGTGCATAACTAACCCTAAGTTTGAAAAGGGTATATGGGTAATGTTCTGGCTATAATTTTCAGTTTGTCGCATCTCTATATGTAAAATATTAAGATATAAGACAAATATTATATTATATTATATAAGAAGCATGAAAAACAGAGAAAATAAATTTATCAAACAGTTTTTCAATACTCAAAATCTATGGAAATTTTAAGTCTTTAACTGACTAAAATGTTTAGTAATATTTTATAAATGGAAATAATTATATCTGGTTACAAAAAAATCTAATTAGATCAATTCATTTAATTTTTCGCCAAATCATGATATCAAAATAATATCAATTCTCTATTTTCACTATTTATCTGGGACGAAAAGGGAGGCAATATCGGATTTTGAACAGTCCGTAGCGCAATGGCTCTGTTGTGACGTCTGTTCAGTGCGTGAGGCGGCATGACGCATCCCTCGTTTCGTTACCTGGCAAGTGGCAAATCTTATCATCTAAACATACACACATGGTCTTGCTCATTCCTTGCGGCTCCCTCAGCAGTTGGAAGAGTTATGTGCCTTCCTCAAGATTGGTCCTTAAAGGTGGTCTGAAAAACATGTGTATCAAGTACTTGCCATTTGCGGTCGTTAGGTTTAGCGAGTGGATTAATTAAAGTGTGATCTGTAAAGTCTTTTGCTGTTTTTTGTTTGATTTTGATATTTTTTTACGGAGACGTGTTTCCGATTAACGGCATTGAGGATTGAAATTCTGTTTGTGGCAAGGAATTCAATGAGATTTCCTCCTTTGAATTCCTGTCTTGGACTACCGCAGAGCGGGCAGGTCTCATTGAAATACCCACCGCAGTTGAAATGTCTTCGTTGGGCAATTAGCTGCTGCCAATTGGTCAATGATTTGATCAAAATTTTAATGGAAGTGCTAAATATGTGAAGATGATGATTAGTTCTCCTTCCCAAGATGGTTATGATGGTTATGAAGATGTAGTGCTCCCCTGTATATACTCATGTTTCTAAAAATTGCAACACCATGAAGGAATTTTTAAAATTGAACCACACTTACAGGAAATGTAAAGTGAGGCAATACATGCAAATGATTAGAATTGCAAAGCAATTGTGCATGCGTGGAATGAGAACCGGCTTCTTATCAGTCGCTTGTTCCAGGTATATAAAGGACTGTGAGGATGCGTTGAAATGAGTTTATCTTTTTCAGTCTACGGTAAACTATTTATTGGTGGTCAATATGCCTCGTTAAAAGCGGAGGAAGCCATACAAACAACTAAAGGAGTTCGTACGACGACGTATGGTCGGTATGCCAACAGATGGATTTTCGTGCCGGAATTCGCAGCCTGCACGCGTAAGGCCGCAACAGTGATAAGTGTTTGGAAGAAATGGATACAGGATAATCAAACAAGGTGAAAACCTGGCAGTGGGGCGCGCAATAGCATAACGTCAGGGGACGACAGACACCTCATCCGCATGGCTGTGACGGACCATACAGTGTCCTCTCGTGTATTAGCACAACGTTGGAGCACATATACAGGTGTTTTGTTGTCTAGCTCCACAATTCATCGCCGTCTGCTGCAGCATGAAATGCGTGCAGGGGCTCCTCTACGCAGGATTCCACTCCCGCTGACTCATAGACGCCTCCGACATCAATGGGCTCAGCAACACAGCACGTGGCGTTTCTAGTGACAACAAGTATTTTTTTCCGATGAAACTCGCTACAATGTGGAGTACAATGATGGAAGTGTACGCGTCAGACGTTACAATAGGATACGTCTACTTCCACAGTATGTTATTCAGCGTCATACCCCATAAACGCCTGGAATCATGGTATGCGTAGCTAATGGGTATAATTTTCGATCCCATCTAGTGTACATTTCCCACAACCTCAACAGTGATCGCTACATAAAACAAATTGTGGAGCCAGAGGACCTCCCTCTTCTTCGACGTATTCCGGTGCTGTATTTTAGCAGGTAATGCCCATGCACGTTGTTTTCAGACTGCACAAGCCTTCTTCAGTGCGCAACTTGTTTCGAATTTTCCATTTTCTGTTTATTCCCCAATTATGTCTCCCATCGAGCATGTCTGTATTTTTATTAGTCATTGACTCACTTGTACAGTTTGTGTGGTACACAGTAAGACTGAACCTTGGCTTCAAGTAGAAGCCATCTGGAATGTCATTCCCCAGGTTTACATTCAGAACATGTATGATTCAATGCCACGACGTGTACAGGCTCCCATCACTTAGCGTGGCGTACACACAGAGTACAAATTTCCCTGTTATAAATTTCATCGTTTATTTGTACCACTGTCAGTAATATGTGGAATAAATTTCAATAATTACTGACAATTCCGTCATGGTTTTGCAATTTTCACAAACATGAATGTATAAGTGATTGATTATGATTCTCGCATCCTTGATCTCAAAGTGATCAGAACGTTTACGTGACGTGACCAGTCCGTTCAGAAAATAGATGTGTTCTTCTTTCATCGCATTGAGCGCCCCTTGTAGAAGTGAAATATGTATGGAGTTATCTTGTATATACTTTTTTGCCGCAGGATTGGTGTCCTTGCAATGATTGAGATTGATCTGTAGGAATTTTAAAATGCCAATAGGTGGGGGGGGGGGGTTCTATGAGCCTTGATTATTATCAGATTTATTTACGTTTTGGTCCATAATTGAACTTACTGAAATTACTTTAAGAATTATGCTTATTTAATTTAGATTCAATTCTGAGCTATGAAGTATTTTTGAAACCAGGAAAATTACTGTAAATTATATTTATTTGAATAACCGCATGATCCTAGGATCATATAACTCATGAACAGTGTATATGTCGTCAAAAGTATCGAGTAATATTTCGTTTTCAAGCGTAAAGAAAAATTGAGTGCAGAGGAGAATAAATCTGCTTTGCTTTATTCTATACATAGAATATTTATTTGAACAGAAAATGCTCCCCAGTTTATCAGTAATATAAGTAAGTCTATTCATTTTTTAATCAAAATTAACTGTTTAATATTTGTTATTATCTTCAATAATGCGTATTCAGAAATAATATCAAAATCATGAATTATATATAAGAAGCAAAAGTAAGAAGTATGCCCTCTTACAAAACCAAAAAGCATTTATAGATGTAAAACATGAGTTATATATTCAAATGAAATTTTGAAATTTAAGAAAAACGGTACTTTCGTATTATCCGCAAGCCTGAGGTTAATAGCCGAAAAAATCGACAAAGATTTTGCTACTTACAGCAGCCTTTTTGATTCCGGCTTAGTTCGATTAGTAAAATTTGTGTTTTATTTTTAGTATTTTTTTTTATAGTTATTTATTGAAGAAGTGTAAATTTCGTTTTGGAATAAGAGCAAAGGAAGACAAACGCTGAACTATTTATATTGTTTTAAGTTCAAATAGGTTAATTTTCTGTAATCGAGCCGGCTGCAATCCATACAGATATACATTTTTTTAAAGTCCTGTTTGAAAATTATTTTAAAAACCATACAAATTTATAAATTGATATACAGAATTTGAAAATACATTTGATTTAACGGAGTGAAAATTTAAATTATTTGATATAGAGAAGTAATTAAACTTGCAAAAAAATAAAATGGATTGCTTAAGTCGTTTCTAACGTCAATATGATGTCAGAGTTACTCACGAAAAAGGTTTTTACTTTATAATTCAGATTTGAAATTTTATTTGTGTATTTAAATATTTATACACAAACTTATTATTGGCTTATAAATCGGTGATTGAAATAATCATTATTAATCTATGTTTGAGTAGTCTTGAGTTCATACATGAACTGAATACTAACTAATTAATCTGTGTCATCTCTTCCATTAATATTCCACTAAGCTTTTACGATTTAATGACATGTATGCATTACTTAGATTTTTAGGTGCCGCAAGGATATGATACTGATTGAATGATATTTAATGCTTATTTAATCTGTATAATAATATTTAATCATTGGGTTTCCGCAAGTACATTTCAAAATTTGAACATATAATTAATTTTTCAATTTGAAAATATTTATAACTTACATTCTTTATGCAGATATGCAGCATAGAGTCACATACTATAGTAATATTATTCAATCATTAATAATTCGATTTATTCGAATCCTATTTTAGAATAATTATATATTTATTCTAATTATTGACGATATTCCTGAAAAAAAACTTTCCTGGCCTGTACTACTAGAGTATGTATAGAAAGTATTATATCACTCAGAAGCAGAGGCATTTATAAAAAACTCCAAAATCAAGAAAGATTATACAATTCGTTTAGTGTATATAAATGTTTTAAGTATACCAACGCATAACTCTTGAACGGACGCTCCGATTTATTTTTTTTTTCGTTGAAAACGTCTACAGTGTCTGCAGTGTATCTATATTATAAAGAACAAACGTGTCCGTGCGTAATGCTGACGTCATTTTGAGAATGGCAACACTTGACGATGGAATTTCGGTTTTGCGATTTTTGCTACTGCTTTTTTATAAATTTCTAAACATCGCATATTTTTAATTTTTACACCGTTATATAGGGAAAAAAACTACTTTCAAATGCAATTTGTTTGAAATATGTATGGCAGTTTACTCATTTATTATAGCATTTAAATTCAATTTCAAGCCGTTTTTGTTTTCAGTTTGAAAGTTAGACGCATTTTGTGGACGAGAAATGTGGACGGGAGGCATGGTAATGTGCTCGATAATTTAAAATCGTAAATTAGTAATCCCTTTTTAATCCCATCTCAGCTGGTAGTGTTTTGGTTAGCGGCAAATCCAATTTTAAACCACATGAGTGCAAGCAACGCAAATTATTCGCGTTCTGGGTGTCAATACATTTCATACGAATAAGGTGCAATCAAGTGCTCGATGACATAAGTCATAGGATCACTATAATTTTTCGTCTCAGTAAGTAGGATATTTATTTGTTTCTGGATGACTTGAGCACAGACGACTCGGGTTTTTCATTTTATGGCTGACAAGACCTTTTTTTACATCAGGTACGGTATGACCATAGGCTGCACGATGTAATGTTGTTTAGAGTGACCACACTTATTGGTTAGCAACTCAATTGATGGACTAGCTTGGGGCAAGCAACTCAACATGTTTCATCGCATATTATTATCATTTACGAAGCATGTAGGACTAATTGCCAAAACGTCAGTGAAGGCTCACTGTACAGACACGAAGAGATTTTGGTTTCCGTCTGTTTGTTTGCCTGTTCCGCGATAACTGCCGTAAAAATCCTCCTATTAAGTTGATTTTTGGTGGGTATGTTGGTGAGGTACCCGGAATTAGCTGTATTGTTTTTAGTAACATTTGGTTCATTCGTTCGAAAAATATAGAACATTTCTTTTTAGTTCATAATGCTTTAATATGGGAATGCAGACGATTTTCAAATTTCATTTTTAACTGAAATAAAAATCGCATATTTGAATAATGGATTTAAACGTAAAATTACGGATACTAAATTTTAGATATGAAGGTCTTAAATATATGCAATAGCTTTGAAAATTTGCCTATACATCTATTAGAATTTATAAATTAATTTTTTTAATTATTGGAAATATTTTTGCAACTGTTCGGAAAATATAAAACATTTTATTTTCCTATTTAAAAAAAATTAAAATGCATTTCTTTTTTTTTTCCTCTTTATTTATTAGTTGCTTAGCAACCCTATTTCAAAGAATATCAAAATAAGAAATACATTTTTTTATCTAAAAAATTACAAGAATAAGAAGTTTATAAGAATTTCAGAATATCTTTGCATAAATTGTGTTTAATTTAACACTTCTAATTTCTCAAACCTCCGAAGTATTTTATATGCCTATAAATACGTATGTAACATAAAAAAAATTAATTGCGAAGTGTAAGATGCTAAATAATACGAAAAGTGAGAATAAAGAACAATGACTTTCAGAGCTGACGTTGAGGCTCCTGATCTGCAGATTTACTAGTACAAGTAGGACGTATATAGAAACCCCAAAAATACGTATGTAGATATTGCAAAATGTCTACGGAAATGCATTCGTTGTGCAGAATAGGACAGCAATGGCGCAGGAAACCAAGTCGTAATATCTTTGTCTAATATATGACTTTCGCGTAGAACAACTATCATTCATAATACCAATGACGTAAGGTTTTCTGTGATGGGAACCTGGAACAATATAAAAATCTACCGATGTTGTTATATACGAAATCACAATATGTTTTCAAAATTTTTGCTGTTAAATTTTCGATATTTTATAACACCGCAATTGCATTTAATATAACCATTATCAATATATTAAAAATATTAAATTGTGATTATATCATATATATTCATTATGTAAAGTTTCTTATAATTTGTTATATGACTATTTACATTCCATTACCCTTTTTTCGGTAAAAATATGATTTAAGTAATTCTAACTAATTTCGAAACTTGTTTAAAATAAAATGCGTGACACATCAAACTTTATTTTCATAAAAGACACATTTACTTGGGCAAATGCGGTTCATTTAATTTATTATTTCAATAAGAGTTTTAGATGATATAATTTTCTCTTAACTTATATTCATAAGGAAACGTTTATCGCGCGCAACTTATCCAGGACTGAAATTAGTTTTAATTAATTTACCCAGTGCGGAACTATTAATTATAAAGACTTTGGAATCTCAATAGAATGCAATTTTATTTTGCAAAGAGTATAATTATCAAAGTATGTTTTTCTTGTATTCTTTTCCCATACTTGTTTATTAAGAGTGCTTCTCAAATAGTGCAAAATAACATAGATCTACATTTTATTTAGCTTCAGTACTAAAACTTAAAAATATATGATTTATGAGATGCTATATTATTAAATATTTACACCCAGTTTTAATATTGATATTTGTTATAATATGGATAGATCATATTTATTTTTTTATGTGGGTTACCTTTGGTTTATTGCTGAGATTTTGGTTTGTTCTATGAAATTTCAAATGTATGTAATGAAATGTGCTTTACGTTTTTAAATTGAAAGGCGTTTTTTACTGTTAAGTTGAAAAATCAAGTAACGCTTTTATAATTACGTGAATATTTAATCGAATGCATATATTATTACTCTATTACTCATAGAAACAAGAATTACTCATATTCCCAAGTCAAAATTTCATACACAGCAGTAATATTGAAAGATGTTTCGTTCTTTGGCATTTAAATGGATACATTTATAATGAATGAAAATAATGGAAACATTTATAATTAATTTATATTTTCAAGTCCTTCTCAAGCTTTTGAATATATTTTTTAACTTATTTATGTATTATAATATTATTTTAAAATAGTCTTAAATATACAGTAAATTAAAATACGTGATAAATTCTAGTGTTATTAGATGAAATAGAAATTTTAAATTGTGGAATATTATATTGAAATTTTTATTATTTGGAATTCAAATAAATTTTTTAAAAAGTATATTTTTTTGGTAATTAAATGAACGACTTGCGAAATATTATTTATTATTTAAAAAGTAGTTCGCGCAATTAAAAGTATGATAAAAATAATTATAATGAATCAAGGATGATGATATACAATCTTTCATGTTATAGAAATATTCAAAATGTTTAGAAAGTTATAAAAATTAACATTCATAGTACATTGTTAAATGTGAGTGACAGTAATATTATTGCCTAAACATGGTACACTTAACTGTGTTAAATGAATACATGATAGGTTACAATACATATATTTTTAACTTATGTTTAATATATAAATATATATTGTAACCTATGAATTTTGAATAGATTTTTAGAAGCTTCAAATATTCGAAACTCAAATTACAACTCATTTCGACAACCAGTTTTTGAATTATGCTTTAACACTACACGCATTGTAATCTTGTTCCCCAGATTGCAATCCTATGGAGAACCTGTGGGTAATTTTAGTTCGCAAAATCTATGCCCACAACAAGCAATATGATAGACGAGCTCCGTGAATCAATATTAAAAACCTGAGACAAAATTGACAAACGTGCATTGATAAATCTTACTGAAAGTTTGCCATCCCGGATTTTTGACATCATCCGACATCACAGACTACCTTGTAATGATTAGTTTCATTTTGTAACCACAAAAACAAACATTTTTATCTTTTTTTTATAATGGGTATGCATGCTTTTGCATTTGCAAGAAAGCACATTTTCTGTATTTTTTTTCTATGATGCTATTAATTACATATGCATTTTTTTTCACTTTGTATTGTTTTAATTACAACTTACATTCATCTAATGTATTTCTCTTTTCAAAAAGCGAAAATATTTTTCAGAATTGCCAATTATAAGGGGTATGTATATATTTGTATTGTAGTGTAGTATTTTAAACAGAAGTACTGTTAAAATGAAAAAGTAAAATCCCAATGAGAAATATTTGCATCTCATGGATTTTAAAATAGACATATAGGTATAGTATGTCATATTTTTAAATTTAATATGCATAGGTTTAACTAAAACCTCTTCTGAATATAAAAATTCACAAATGAAATTAAGTACGAGTATTTATTTTTTGTTTGTTTGTTTGTTTGTTTATATATAAGTATTCAAAAACTTTATTTTAGAAATTCTAAGATTTTAAACTTTTATTATCTTTTTCTGAGGTTTTCATGTAATTAAAAATTGGTTAACCGTGAAATATTTGAAAATTTGAAGAATAAAGTAGCTAAAAGGATACTAAATTAAATTAATTGCTCTTTTATGTTCAAAACAAAATTTTCAACTTCTCAAGAAGTGAAACTCTTAGTTAGTTGTGGTGTTCTTCTTAGTACTTTCCCAAAAATGTAATTAAATTTCACTTTTCATGTTCCGTTACGTTCGTAATTTAGGCTTTTAAACTGAATTTTAAAAATAATTTGTTTTTTTTACGAATAAAATCTGATAGAAAATTCGTTGCATTGATCCAAATTTATATAATTTTACAGTATATATACTATAATGGTTTCTGGGGAGAATGAAAGCAGTTTATTTTAAATGTATTTAGTTTAAAATATTATTCTTTTCGTAAGTGAAAAATAACACATTAAAATAACACGTTCATCTACAAAAATTAAAAGGTATTTTAATATTTTAATTTTAAATAAAATAAGTATACCTTAAGAAAAATGATATGTGTTATGATGTAAAGTAATAATTCTAAAATAAAATCGCAAAATTTGCCGATAAAATATTAGTTTTTATTTTTACCGGCTACTGTTTAGATTTAATTCTCATGTAACCAGTTTAAAATTGTTTGTTTTAACATACGAATATTTAAACTAAATTTTTAATTAACTTTCGAAATCTTCACTTGAAATTCGTTCATAATATGCAAATTAAAGTTTTCTTTGACAAACAAAAATTCGAATTGTAAAAAGGTAGAATATGTGTTAGAAATCCTTGATTAAATATTGTTTTCGCTAATATCGTATTTCATTGGAAATATGAAAAGAATTGATTAGCATAATGCTAACATAAAAGTATACTCCTATTTCTCATTTTCAGTTTACTTATTGATAATGATGATATAACTATAGAATTCTTTTGAAATCTGGGAAATCTCAAAAGATTTTTCGTTTCTTTTAAGCGTGTTTAAATGTTTTTCTCATTTATAATTATCTTATCAACTGAACTGCTTCACATTTATTTTTTGATACAAATATAATCCAACGGGGGCAACAAGAGAAAATTTATATTTTATTATTATTGATATTTATTATTATTTAATTATAATTTATACATAAGAAAATATTTGCACCTATTTTAGTAACAAATAAAGTTTCTATCAATGTGTTTACATTGTGTTTTTCCAAGTTTAAGAATGGGAATTTGACGTTTTTACTATATGGAATTTTCGATATATTTTTAAAAGAAAATATTCACCGATGCTGGGTTTAATTTGTCCCATGCATGTCACTGAAGTTGGCTCATGATTGATGTTCCATCTTTAGCTCCAAATGATGTAATCTTACCATATAATGTGAGAGAATGTTTGACTGGATGTTGTCCTGGTAGCTTAAATGGTAGCAAAAATGGTTTTTGCTGTATAGAGGTGGGGTTTTACCGCCTGGACATTAGTCCATATGCCTACCGGCTGGCGTCCAGGTTGGGTGTCCTACCTTAAATGGTAAAGCACTTGGTGCGCTATACCAATCTATCCGGGTTCAATCCCCAAGTGTCCTAACACAAATACTGCCAAGCTTCTTGGTTTTACTTAATCAATCACGAAAAAAAAGAATCTTATTACAGGCTTATTTTTTATGTTTTTATTTTGTTGTTTATCTCAACTTCAATAATCTGCAGATTTTGTGAATGGTTATTTTCACAACGGTCATTATCAGATTGTTTATATAGTAAATTATTCCGGGACAGTTGCGTAATTTCATATTGACGTATTCTAGAAAGCAATATTTGCTGAAAAAAAATACGCGCGGATTTATATATTACCTGGAATGACACTCTGTTAATACAAATGCATGCAGACGAGTAATTCAGGTATCATACCATACCTTACTCTGTAGACGTTTTTGATTTCTCACTTAAATTTGATTGAGCATGTCAGGGGCATACTGATGCATTGCAGCGAGAGACATGCCTCTGTTGACTTTAAAGGAATTTCAGGTAGCGCTTTTTGAAGAATGGTACAGAATTTCCCAAACTGTTATCGACAATCTCATCGCATACTACATGGAAAATAGATGTGCACCAGTCTTAATTGTTTGCGGGGACAACACATCATACAACAACTTCTGTGTACTCTCCAAACTATTTTGTTTTGTCATTTACAAATACTCAATGTCGCATCTCTTCATGATATTGACCTCATTTCAAAGAGTTAAAATTCCGATACATAATGTTTCAGTGTCTTATTTTCTCTATTGCATTTAATGTATTATGCGTTCTTTCAATTTTACACTCGTACATGACTGTCTTGCATGATTTTGTCTCATCTTTTTTTGTTTCTCTATTTTTTATTTGAAATGTATATATACATTTATATATGGTAGTTTGTAATTCTTCATTTAATTTGCTCATTTTCATTATTCGAAATTTTGTCATTATTTAATTAATTAAAGCTAACATCTCAATTTCATTATTTGTCAGAAGTTACTGTTAAATATAAGGTAAAGCCAGGAGAGATGGTGCGGTCGGAGTGATTGCGCACATAGAGGTTTGGGGGGAAGGAGTAGAGTGAGGGAGTAGAGTGAGGAAGTAGCGGCTTCAGGTAGTTGTCCAACAGCAGTAGTGGAGTGTCTACTGCATTGCTGTTTTGTTTTGTTTTCCCAAAGTAAGTGCTTGATTTTTCATAGCTATTCATCAGAATTTCTATACAAGTACAAGCAGTTAGTACAAAATATCTTAAATGATTTTTCATAAGCTACTAATCTAGGCTAACAATGTGAACCTCAACGGTTCGTTTTAGTAGCGGCCATGTTTAAATAAAAGGCCACGCAATCTCTCCTATCAAAATCGGAGAGTTTGCGCATCTGCTACATAGGAGATATGGCGCATTGTTCCCATCAGTTTCCATGCTAGGAGAGATTACGCAGGTTATTGGTAAATTTGCATAAAAAATGAAAAATGAAAACGGACTAATTTTAAAGTAAACGTGTTTTCAAGTAACTTAATGTTATTTTGTAATATTATCTTGACCTTGCTTTTTCTGCTTTTTTATTTTTTTTCCTTTTAATTCAAATTTTTTAATCGTTTTTAAAATTATTTTATTTTTCTGATTCTTTATTCATTAGGTTGAAATATTCACTCCTAATACAATAATATTTGTTCATAAAAACCTTACAACAATGTCATTTAAGTGTAATTACTATTGTTAACAATTTAATTGTAGTTATTATTAGTAACAATCTCTCCTACCCATGTGCGCAATCACGCCAACCCTGTAAGGCCAGATTGCGTAAGATAACATTCTTGGTTTTATTACAACTGTTCTGTTAAATTACAACATAACAACAAAATACCAATGGAAATGCATAAAAAACAAATGAAGTGAAAATTATTCATGGATAGTTTAGCAAAAAATTCATATTTAGATTTTTTATTGTTATTCTTTTGAACTGTGCGCAGATTATCCTAGCTTTATTTTATGTTCTCAGCAATATCGCTCAGACTAATTCCTTTAAGGGAAATCCTAGTTATAGTTTTCACAGAAGATTCAATTAAATAAAAAAGCTGAATCTGAGATAAAATAAACTTTTTTTAACTCTTAATGAAAATATAATATTTTTTTGAATAAAAATTCGTCACAAGTTTATTTTACTTTTAATTGGAATATAGTTAAACATTTCAGTGCTTAATTATGTTTATTCGTTACTTTTTTATTTATCTTATTTTTACAGATTAATATTTACAGCTTGTACAGCTTTATTTTTGAAACTTATTAAATGTAACATTTAGTTTTTATGTTAAAAAATACATTCCAAGGCTCTCTGATCATTCTAAAATCGAAAAATGCATTTACACTATAAGAAATATTTAATTTTAATGCCATGTTTTTTACATATGATTATTGACTTTGTGGCTTTTTCACAAAGATTTTGCCGTTTATGTTTCGGTGGGTTCAAAATGAAAAGTAAAAGTAGGAAAGTCCAAAACAAATACTGTAAAAGAAAAGAATGTTTAATTTTTGCTTTTATCAAGTTTAAAATGAAATTTCTTTTTGTTTAAAGTAGCGAAATTTCTTTTTTGTTAAAGAAGTAAAATTTCTTTTCCTTTAAAGTGATGTTTCTTTTCTGTAATGAAAATATGTCATACATCTATCTACTTTGTTTTTTTCCATGAAGCACACTCAACATTTTAATTATTAATTATATTTATTTGTCTCTTTTTTATTTATGCTATTAAGGCATTCATTCAAACAGTAAGTGAGTTTATTCTTTTTTATGCGCATGAAATCAAGATCTATTAAAAGGTTTTTGTTTGAATATGATTGATGTTACTGCATCACATTCATTTTTCATAGTTCTCGTTAAAAAAGAAAATAAATTTTTACCATCTATCTTAGAATTAATTTTATTTACGAGTGTCACTGGAAAAAATATTTTAACATTGCTTTCTAGAGGTTCAATAATTAGCTGAATTTTAAATAAAATTTCATGTCTGATTCTTATTTTTGTTTCTACATTTTATCACATGCAATATATCAATTGTCATGATCCAACCTACATTTCTATTCACAACGCATTTTTTATGTTTATTTTGTAATTGTGTTTTTATTAGAATTTAAAAATAATGAATGTATATAGATAAGATTAATGTGTTAATGCAGTTCCTCATTACATATTTCCCACCACATTAACCAAACAAGTCACTGAGAACAAACTTACCTTAGCAATAAGTGTCTTGTTTTCGAATAACGATAAAAAATGCATACATTCAAAAAGTAACAAGAATAACTTTAACAATTTTTGCTACTTTAGTTTATTGACATGTGATCTGATATAGATATATTATGTGTAATATTCTCAAGATGTTATTTAAATGTCATTAAATTATTGAACTAACTATTTTCCAAAATTCTGAAAGAAATGCAGGCTAAATGGGATTTTTTTACTGTCCTTCATTTTACGTTTCGTTTATAAATTTATTTATCAAAATTTAATTATTTTATTTTGCTTTTTTCCCACTGCTCAAAACAATTAAAGGATATTTGAAGTTTTATATAAAATAAAGATATAAACGAAATTTTTTTTGCCGAAAATAGAAGAAGAGAATCACAAATGCAAATTTTTCTGGTTTTCAAACTGTGGAGTATTCAAATTTTGAGTTCGACGTCGAAAACGTCGCTTCAGCGGCAGCGAATGAAATTTGACTTTCAACTGGATAAAAGAGAATGAAGACAAGGATGATCGGCATTCAGTGATTGCTTTGTTTCGATGAGTACGATGTCTCAGCGAAGTCATATGACAGATTCAGAAGCTTGGAGAATTGTTGGTAGGTTAGAAGGGGGCCAAACTCAAGCCGAAGTAGCGCAAGCCATTGGAATGTCACAAAGTGTCATTTCCAGGATCTGGAACCGTTTTTTGGAGAGTGGATGTGCAGGCCGAAGACCAGGGCAAGGTCGTAGACGGGCAACAACGCCCAATGAAGATCGGTATTTAGCGTTAACAGCTCGGAGACACCGAAACATGAACGCTACTCTTCTCCAACAACACCTTCGCTCGGCTACAGGCACCACGATTTCAACTCAAACTGTCCGAAACCGGCTCCATGCTGTAGGTCTGTATGCTCGCCGACCGATGGTATGTGTTAGATTAACATCAAGGCATCGTCGCGACCGCAGGGAGTGGGCAACCGAGCATGTCAACTGGAGGAGAAATGAATGGAGCAATATTCTGTTTTCTGACGAGTCCCGTTTTTCTGTGCATCCGGATAATAGGCGTATTTTCATCTGGAGGGACCGTGGCAGTAGGAATAATCCTGCGATCGTGCACGAAAGTGTCAGATTTGGTGGTGGAGGAGTGTTGGTGTATGGTGGCATCTCCATTGACGGGCGCACTGACCTCTACATCATTCGAGATGGAGCTCTGACTGGTCGCCGATATAGGGATGAGATCCTCAGACCTATTGTAGTCCCATACGCTGCAGCAATCGGAGATAACTTCATTTTAATGGACGATAACTGCAAGCCACATCGTGCAAACCTGGTGGAGGATTTCCTTTTCGAGGAAGGAATCGTTCGAATGGAATGGCCAGCGTGTTCTCCAGACATGAATCCAATCGAGCACGTTTGGGACGCTCTAGGAAGACGAGTTTCTGGCCGTCAACAACCCCCACAAACTCTCCAAGAACTGGAAAGAGCTCTTCTGGAAGAGTGGGGCAGAATACCCCAACTCGTCATTAATAGCCTCATTGAGTCCATGCCTCAAAGGTGTTCAACGTTGCTGGCCGCCCGTGGAAACCATACCCCCTACTGAAAATGATTTTCTTTGAAGAAAACACCTTTTCTTATTCTTTTTTTCTCATATGCACAAATTGTGTTTTTTCCCTTTTGTACACAAATGCGCAATAAAATGCATTTTTTTCTGCCAAACATGTGTAATTTATTCTCATGTAACCTACTATGTCTGTCGACCATGTATCAATCAGCTAAAAAGTTTCCCAGATACAAAATCCACCTAAAACTGCAATATCCTTTAATTGTTTTGAGCAGTGTAATAAGAAAATCAACTGTAAACATACTAAATGTCAAACTTTTAAATGTTTTGGACAAAATGTTCAAATGTATTTTATTTTAAAGATCACAGAGAGAGGAAATTTGGAATAATGCACTACGTTAATATGTGCAATGTGGATAAAGAAACATACTATGTGTGCATCTGAAACAACATATACAATCTTAAATGTTTGTAAAAAGTTTTTGAAAATATATTAATGAATAAAGAATCACTATCTCCTAATTATAGGACACTGTTGTAAACAAAAAAATACATATTAATACTTACATACTTATATATTTTTCGATTTATGTCATTAAAACGAATTAAATTCCCGTTTATTAGAGTTACATAATTTTTTGGGAATAAGAAATATTGTAACCACTCATAATCACATTCTATCAAACACTTTATCTTTGAAATTGATTATATATATATTTGTTAGTTTTTTTTATCTGTTTGTATTTAAGTAAAGAAAATGAGCACAAAATAAGAAAATCGAAGGTTTTATTCTGCATCAGTATTTGCACTTTATAGTGACTTTGATAAAGAAACAATAAATGAATGAAACATTTTAGAAAATATTAAATGTTTGCATATGTAAATTAATTAATATCTACAATCCTAAAAAATATATAAGGAGATCCTTAATACATAATAAATAATATTAAACTACATAGTCAAAAAAAGAATGTGCTACAACTGAATCAATAGAATTTTTCTTAAGTGTTTAATATTTTGCAGACTTTTGTCACATTTATTGCAGATTTTCTCTGAATATTTAGATTTTATCCATTTTAAATATTTATTTCGTAATTATGTTCACGTATATTGTTTCAAATATTTAATTATATTATAGTATACGATACATTTATTTTTGCATAAAATAGAAGGAAATAAGAATAATTTTTTGAATTAGGAATTATTTTATCTCTAACTCAGATAATTGTTCTTAATTTCATATAAGATCGCTGGAAATTTTTTTATGATATATTTGTTGTTTTCGCTTTGTTATACATCTGTAAGTAAAGCAATTCGACAGATTAAATAAACCAAAAGGTTGAGTTTGAATCAGTTTATGTATGCGTCATTTATTTAAATGAACTAAATGAATGATAAATATTAGCTAAACTAGACCTAATCATATGTAAATAAATGATTATCTGGAAAGCTAAGAATGTTTCTAATATAAGATAATTCTTATATATTTGCATTATGGATAAAGGAATACAGTTTTGTTTAATATGATAGCATTATTATAATTTGATGTCATCTTTTAAATGTTGTAGTCATGTTTATACATCAATATAAATAATGAGTAAATTTGAAAAATCACTAATTGCAGAGCAAATGAATGTGACATCGCGATGATCACAAAAAAATCACAATCATGCCTGTGACCAAAACCTCAGTTCTTTATTTTCGCACATTATCACATTCGTGTGACTGTCACTTACTAAGTACAATGTGAAAGTGACCGAGTCACTGTGGAAGTGACATAAAAAGTGATCAATATTCTAGCCATTTGGAAACCGTCAATGGCGAGACATATCCAAACCTCAGCGACATAGAGTGTCTTAATTTTAAAGAGTGGCGACACACGGGCAATAATTTTGATTGATCGAGTATATTTGTGACAAAACCAGGCGGCAAATGTGGAATTTCAGTCAAGCTAATATAAAAAATTTTCTTAAGTGGATAACTTGGCAAAAAGTTTTTTAATTAGTCCAAAGTAATATCACCCAATTCTGTAATGTAGGATGCCATATTTTAAAACAAGCCCAATGGAGCATGCGCTCCATGTGCGAATGACGTCATTCTATTATGAAACTCAACGTGGATATTGTTCATGTGACGATAGCGAGGACAAACATTGTTTAATTTATGGGACAATTCCATATGTTTGTCACTTTTGGATTACGGTAATACACTAGTCTCATAATCTGTGGGACAGCCACAAAACTCTAATTTCGTACACAAAAATTTATTAACAGCTGGTGTAGTAAATTAAAACATAAACAGCAGTTGGTAATAAATAGTAACTGCCCAAATCGCAGTGCCAGTCAATATCTTACCACTCTGACATCACAAATCGTTGTGTCAAAGTCACTACGATGAACCAAAATATAATGTCCTTTATTTGACTTAATGAGATTCTCAAACGATTATCAATTAGTGATTCTACAATGAAGTCACTACGAATTTGCTTTATGACGAATCACCAGGTGATATCACAAAGAAACCACATGGTGAATCTCATGAAACTGTATTTTGGTGACACCAGCATGGCGTCACAACGAACATTTATCTATGATAAGTCACAATTGGCGAGTCATGTCACAATTAACTAACCCTGAGATTATAAATGATGAAACCACTATGACTTTTTTTTGTAAAAAGTAACCATGTAACTTCCTTGTGATCTCGCGTTGGGACCCGTCATAACACACCTCTTATCATATCTTCCCGTCAGAGGAGATTTAGTTAGTGATTTCATAGTAACGTCACTAATAGATGCATCAGGAAGCAACACTCGTGTTTATTTGGACTGACACGGCGATAGAGGAGTCATTAAATTACAGTCACTTGATAATTATAGTAACTATTAGTAAACATATTACATTTACGTTCATCCTAGGTACTGTGAAAGTTTTGAATAGTTGTCGCGTATTAGAGACAGCACATCAACCGGGTTTTAACAAGGGTAATACCTATTTTCTACACCTGTCGCTCATATCAGTTTCTTTAGACGCTCCCGGTTAACGTTTGTGTTTGTCCCTTAATTTATGGACACCTGTGTAGTTGGATTTTCATTTAAAAACTAAATAGAATTTACTAGATGAAAGTGTTCCCCTACATCCAAAAAAGTGCATATATGAACGTGTCATTTCTTTTAAATTAATTATCTTAATAGCAGATTCATTTCACATTCATTCGATATTTTATCAGATGTAATTTCCATTTAGTGGAAACACAGAATGGCACACAACAATATTGTAAATGTATTTCAATATATAAAATGCATATTTACAAAAACCTCTGCTTTTCTGAAGAGTTCTTTATAAAATCTATATTCTTTTATCATTAAAGTTAGACCTGGACTGCAAAATTTTATCAGTATTTTTAGTCAAACAATTTGTACAATTTACATTTTGGCAGAACTATTACATCATATTATTCGAGAAATTCGTTGAACACGAGAACGTTATGGAAACTGCTCACTAATGATAGCCATGGTCAATGATAACCATAATTGTCAGTAACAAGTTTTAAAAATAATTTTAATATCCATATTTAATTTAATATTAAAAATAATTTTAATATAAACCAGCTGCAAAAGTTTGAGAACTAAGTGATTCCCACTGCTTCTTCGGCCATTCTGTTTAAAATACCACATAAATACTCCTATTTATTTAATAAATTTTAGATTTTATACTGACCTACAAAAAAGCCATACATTTCGTAAATTATAATTTAATTAAAAAAGTAATTACACTGACTCAAATGTATACAATATTTCTTAATTTAACAGATTTAAACAAAAATCCAAATTTAATGGGATGTTCGTTCTTAATCATTTCAAATACGCAAGTTTACATTGAAAAAATGTGATTATTAATAATTTCTGACGCTGAACAAAGCTTCTATTTTGTGCAATTAAACGGAGATGTGGTTGAATTGAAACGTGGTTGCTGGTTTTTCTTACTTAAGCGTCCTTTAACTCGTACTTCAAAGTTTACATTTTTTCTTATTTACTTCTATTTTTGTCATTTTGTCTACACCTGGGAGATGTTACATTTCTGCCATCATAGGTTAGCGTGTTCTTATATGGCGAACTCTACAATTAAGATCTTTTCCGAAGACATTTCCGAAATGCTTCCGGTTAATGTTGAAATGTTGGAACATGATGATGGTGAGTTTCAGCTGGTTAATAAGAACCTAAATATGGCTCGTACATCTGCATCTCTAGATTTCTTGTTGAAAAGGGCAGCGGAAACCGGAGACAACGCATTTTATATTTTTTAACGAGTACTGAGACAAGGGCCAAGAGGGACCCCCCGGGCTGTTCAAGCTGAAGTTAAAACAGAAATTGACTATTTTAAGAACATTGAAAGTGTTCGGTTCACCCGGACGGGCAACATTAGAATAAATTATGTTTCGTGCGCTATCGAAATATGGAAAACTAGCTGTTACCCGTGACTTTGTCCACGCAACATTAAATGAAGAATAAATACATTAATTAAGCAAAATATTTCACTCCCGATAATTAAAACCATTAATAATTAACTAACTATTTATCAGATTCATAGGAGACAATTTGGTATTTTTTGTTATAGGGACCTTGACATAACTCAGTCTTAAAAAAGTGGTATTTTGTGCCAAATAATCGCGAAAATGAAATTGCAACCAATGCAAAGAGGAGGGCCAAATAAAATCGCAGAGATAGACGAATTGGGTAAAAACAAATGTCAATTTTATCTGATAAACAATTTTACTTTTAACGCCTTGGTGAAACGTTTTAACAGTCATCCTTCAACAAAAAAAGCATTAATTGGAAATAGTATATCCTTTTTCTTTAAATTCAATTCTGCCTGCTTGGTTTAATGTATAGCTGAAACAAATCTTGTTTTCAAAATGACAGTATGTCTACAGGCAATTTTTGTTCTCCAGAATAAATTGATTCACAAAGTTTGAATATGTGAAAATATGTTTTTATTTTTCGGATAATTTACTGAAATCAAGATTTTGTTTTCTCCATCTATTCAAAGTGAAAATAAATCCTGTTTTTCAGTTCTAATGAGAAAATGGTGCAAAAAATATACTGATCTGTTTTATTTCTCCTCTTTTATACACAAATATGGAGTAATTTATCCGTTTTTAGAGACCATTCGTTAAAATTTCCAAAAAAAAAAAAAAAAAAAAAAAAAAAAAAGGCATTTAATTTATTTTTTTAAGTTCTGAGAGTTTTTGTGACATCCTATCCTCGGATCAATGATTAAGTAATCGGTATTAAGTAAATCGCGTTGTGTTCGATAGTTTAGGAGTAGTTGCGAAATACAAACACACGGTCAGATTTTAATATAATAGATTCGTGTTCATTTTCCTTTTCTTAAAAGTATGATGTGATTTTTAGCAGAAAACTCTCATCTGTATATAACGGACACTCATGCTTAATAATCAATATAGTTCAATAAAAAAAAAAAAAAAAAAAAAAAAAAAAAAAAAAAAACATTTAAATTTTTCTTTATAAATATGGCATGAAACTCATCTACTTTCTACACTTACTGATCCTTGTATTATTAATGTAAGGAATGATTCACACTCATTTTAAACATATTGGATAATTCCCGTTTTATTTCAAATATGACGTCGCCTTTTCCCCCAGAGAAATCCCCTTTTAATGATATAATTCTTGTTAATTTTCTTTTCCAGGCAATTAATTTCAATACTTGCATAGAGGAAATTATGTTACTTTAACGAAATAATATTGAATCTTTAGGTTTTATCAACAAAAATGGAACTATTAACATTCGTCATTTTTGTTAGGTAATCCAGTTATTTCTTTTAGTTTTAAGAATGTAAATAACTATTTCTCGTTAACCATGCATAAATTTGCGGAGCATATTATTGATATTTGCTAACCATTTTTTTCTGAAACTTCTTTTTATATTTTTAAAATTTAAATAAAAAATACGGTATAGTTATATTAGCCGTACGCAGACAGTAAAACGCCAAGTATTATTACCATACAAAAGAAAAAAAAGTGAAGAAAAAACCAAAGATCATTTTATTTCACCATTCAAAGCATATCCGCTTAATTTGCGATGCATGACGTCATATTCGCCCGCTTGTTTCCTATGGTTACGCATATTGAAACCTTGTATTATTATCAAAAACTTAAAAAAGTATGTTTTATTTCTAATAATATTATTTAATCTTCTTTTTAATTCTTTATTTTTTTTATTTCATTTTCATTTTTCACATTCAATTGAAACTAAATTGTTCAGTAAAAATTATTAATCCGGGTTTTGAATTAGTTTGGCAACGATAAAGTATTAGCAACGGTAAAGTATTAGCAACGGTAAAGTAAATTTAACCATTTTAAAATATTATACGAATTTTAAAATATTATACGAAATAATGTCCATTTATTCTCTATAAAATTGTATTATTAAAAAAAATATTTGAATAAACTAAACAAAAACCAGCCTATGTTCATTTGAGGGGTATAATCAACATATATGCAAAGATACGGGATCATTAAATGCTTCATTTTGACGCTGGCTTCAGCCTAACATTTGCACACAATCAGATTTATAATATTACTAGCTGTTACCCGTGACTTCGTTCACGTAACTTTAAAAAAAGAATAAATGCATTAACTTAGTAAAACATTTCACTTGATAATTAACAACATATATAATTAACCAAAGCTTTATCACATTTTATAGGAGACCATACGGTATTTCTTTGCTATAGGGGCCTTGACATAACCCAGTCTTAAAAAAATAAAATTTCATGCCAAATAATATATACAATCGCGAAAATGAAACTGCAACTAATGTAAAAAGGAGGACCAAGTAAAATCGTGAAAATCGAGGAATTCCTCTTCGTAAAACGAAAAACAACACTGGCAGAATTCTTCTATACAACAGTGCATTTTAGGTGGTATTTGGTGTACAATTTGTATATGTGTGCATTGCTAAATGGGCATTATTATATTGTTTATTTGCATAGACGTATGTTATATATTTCTTACTACATTATCTTGTTTATGTATATATTAAATTAAGTGCTTTACGCTAAGTGGTGTAAATAGTGAACAAACTGCTTGTGGATTTTATAAATTGATAGATATTTCACAAAGATATAACAATCTGATGCGATTCTAAAATGTAAATAAAGGTCGCTAGAAAGTACTTTAAATTCTGCCCAATTTAACCTCGATATTTTCTCTATCGCGTCAAGAACACTATAAGCAAATAAATACCGACGAACAAATCTGATAATCTAAATTTACATATTTTTGTTAGTATATATAGGATTATTTTAATTTACTTCATGCACTTGAAAATTTTTAAGCTTTCTCTAGGGTTAGGTGTCGAATAAATGTATACTTTCTTGTTATTTTATTTTGCCATTTCTATTTATTCTATTTTCCATTCATTCCATTTATGGATATTGATTTCATTTACATATTCGTGTCAAAGAATATTCTTTAAAGTTATTATCAGGATTAGGATAGGATAGGATTCGATTAGGGTTAGGATTAGGAATAAAAATTGAACGACAATGGCATGACCGATTCAGGTTTAAAGTATGAACCAGGAAGTCTATTTACATCATGAAACAATAAGAAAATTAGAAAATTATCGGCTAATATTTTTTAATATGTTTTACAGTCATAGTTGGCATCATAGGTGAGCTGGGAAATGATCATCTAAAATACCATTAAGTGTTTACCACGCAAAAATCAAATCTGGTTACAACAATGTATTTAATTATGCGCCAAATTTTAGTAGGTGATAAAAAAAAATCAAATTGACTATGGACCTTATTACAGACCCTTAACCTTCCTATTCTCAGAAATGTTCTACCTATATGTAAAAAAAATTCTACTGTATAGAACGCGCTTTCACGTTTATAATGTTATGAATTGGCACGATGGGCTTGTTCAAGTTTACACAATTCGGCTGGAAGAAAAGATTCATTACTTTTTTATTTCTTCTTTGCTTTTGCATTACGCGAATTTGTTGGTAAAATCGATTTTCTTTTCGATAACATTGTTGTTTTTTAAGTTTAAAAAATATTGTAATTTTACTTAAACATTGCTTTAAAATCTATGCAATTTTTCTTATCCTGCAAGACTTTACAAAAATCTATTATGAAACAACTTTAAAAAAAGCTATGTTTAAAAAAGACAACACAGTTTTTCCTATTTTAAAACTAAAAGAAATGTAAAATTAAATTCCGGTTCGAAACGACGATTTACAAATGTGTTTTCGATTGTGGGAAAATGATAGAGGAAAAATGCTGTTACTTCGACACAATCATATTAAATCTTTAGCTTTTATGAGAAAAGCAACTTTCTTTTTAAAAATATAGTTATTTTTATTAAGATTTTCGATACGGATAATTTTGCGATGCAGATCATTAACATTTGCCATCCAATTTTTATTTATTTTTTATTTTTTTTAATTTAAATTAAAAATATGGTATCTTTATGTTAGCCGTGTGCAGACGATAAATCGCCAACCTATCCCATCATTCGTATTGAATTCATTAAAAATATAAATCTTTCACTCATTTCATTTAAAACACACAACTTTAATTTACAACACATACAGTTAAAATGCATATATTACGTACATTTAAAATAATTCCTTTCATGTGAAAAAGAAAAAAAAAGAGAAATTAATCACAAATAATTTGATAACCAAAGATCATTTTATTTCAACATCAAAACAAATCTGTTTTATTTTTCTAAATATGACATCATATTCGCTTGCTTTCCATACTTACTCGTATTTATGCACTTTGTATTATTATCAAATATTTGAAAACGCACGTTTTATTTCTAATATGACATCATTTCATATTCTGTTTAATTCTTAAATAATTCATTTCATTTTTCACGTGGAAAATTTTCACTTGAAAATAAATTGTTGATTAAAAATTATTACTCAGGGGTTTTATTTTATATTGGCAACGATAAAGTATTAGCAACGGTAAAATAAATTTAACCATTTTAAAAAAAGCTGCAAAACCGGGCCTTTTGGGCCAAACCAACCAAACCAACCAACCATTGTAAAATATACGAAAAAATGTCCATTTATTCTGTATGAAAATAATGAAAATTTTAATTTTTAAGAAAAATATTGAAATAAAATAAACGAAAACCAGCCTATATTCATTTGAGGGTTATAATCAACTTATATGCAAAGATACAGGATAATTAAATGCTTCATTTTTATGCTGGCTTCAGCCTAACATTTGCACACAATCAGATTTATAATATTATTAGGATTAGGATAACTACATTCCTTAGAGTTCAAGTTACTTCAAGAGTTGTTTGGGAAAATATCACAAATAGATTCCCTAATGTTTAACATTCTGGTAGACATTCCACTGGCGGAGTTTGGACCAGAAATCTTGGAATTTAATAATATATAAATACTGGAGTTGCGTCAGTTTACACGGAAGGATAGTAAAAATGAGGTCTCTCCCATCCTGCTCTCAGTTTTGGGTACCAACCTCCATACAGAAGAGAAGCTTTGGTTCTCAATCCAACAAATACGACAGTTCATTGATCGCCGCCGCAAATGTTCGGGGTGTTATAAGTTCAATCATACTACTCTAAAATGTCCCTCAGAGCATGTATGTGCTACGCGCTAAGTATCTATGTACCACGTGCGTAACTCAACATACGGGACCGTGCAAAACCCTATAAGATGTAGTAATTTTGGATCTGAGAATATTGCAGATTACAATCAATGTCCCTCTCGCCTCAAAGAAATCGAATTCCTGCGATAAAAATGTCAAAACGTTTTTTCATTCGTTGATGCCCGCAGACAATTTTCTATGAAATCTGAACCCAGACCTTATGCTACGTTAACAAGTGCACAAAAGAATGAATTGGAAGAGGTACAAAAAATAATAGAGACACGTACAAACGCTATGTTAAAACTCATAAAACCACCATGCAAGTTGGAAAACTTGTTGCGTCCATTACATTAATAAGTAGCATGCTCGTTGAGGCAAGGCAGGTACATAGAAAATACGTCTATAAATCAGCGATAGACAAAAGGAAGCTTCCTTCAGCATACATAGGAATGTCGACTCAGGATTCTGTGAACGGACAGTATACTATTTAAAATGTAGCCCAGAACAATTCAAAGAGAGCTAAGCTCTCCACTCAACCAGTCGATACACTAGCCGCACAGATTCAAGAAGACGTGCAAACGTTCTTAGTGGAGTCCGCAAAACGAAAAGAAAAACGTGAAGGAGAATGTGAAGACGTAAAGGCGATCAACTCTCCTATATGGTACGGATTGTTCATAGTCATGGGATTCGGTGAAAGCCAGTGGACGTGTTACGAAGAGCCCTTGAAATACTATATTAGACTTCAATATATCTTTGTTGTGGTCAGTGTACAGCCATTCCATGTGAAATATCTACATCACGCTTGCGCACTGTAGTCTTTAAGTTCTGTTTTCAATGTTCGTGAACTGTGGTAGTGGTTCCAGCAAGCAGCTGGTGCAACCTCCTCACATCCATAATAATAATAACAGTAATACGAATGTTAATATGTCGGTGGTATAAACAACAGCTGGATCATTTATTGAGTGTGTTCAGAATTGACGCTTCTCCAGGGTCTTCCATTTGTATACCGACTATATATGAAGTTGGACTCCCAATATACTCCTGCTCAACCAAACTTGAGTTGATTCTCTATTAACGGAGCATTTGAGACAATAGCCTCGGCACTTTATATCTCAAATCATTCAAAGTTCAAATAATTTCTGACAAAATATCATACAAAACATTCTTGATTGGAACTAATAAGTCGTTTTGATAGGAATATTACCAATTATCTCAGTAAACTTTATGAGTCATAATGCCCGATAGGTTATAGATTGGGATATGATCAAGACTACAAGAGAATGCCCACCCAGAACTTTATTATGCTAAGAATTAAAGAGGGGTTTTGTAATGCCCGTTTCATACATTTCACTATTATTTTTTTCAAAAACTCATTGTCGACCAGCTGAATGTTTAAAAAAAGTAGAAAATTATATTCCAATGTCTGAACGTATGCTTAAGATTTTTTTCGTCCTTCAATAAAGGAAAATATAGACACAAAATACAGCCCAAACCATCAATGATACCAACCTTATGTTTGATTAAACATGCTGTGTGTTTCTTTGCGTAACTCGTGCCGACAGTTGGCCCATACATCCATTGCAAATTAAATTCTAATTTTTCGTCACTTAATATTAATGAATACCACATTTCTGCATATGACATATGGCTATGAGGCCAACCCATTATATGCAACTTTTTCTGAAATTTCAGAGCTGGGTATCGGCTCTTTTTGTGTTGAACTGTTGCACCTGTTTCATATTATTCGTCTGCAAATTGTGTCTTTTAGTACCAAGATTCATTCAAAATTTGTCGCTCTGACATGTGTTGCGTAGAAGCTATCCTCCAAAACCTTGTATCGGCCGATTTTCTTGTGACATGTGGAGTTCTAAATCTTAGTTTTTCTACGTATACATTATTTGTGGATGGGACACTCTACACGGAACTCTGTGAACAATTTAAAAGTAGAGCAAATTCTGAAACAAACCGGCCTTCTAATTTTAATTTTCATACGCTTATTATATATACATATACATATACATATAGTCTTTAGTTTGCAGCTTTTTGACTAATTGAAGCTAAAGATGCTATATTGAAGGTGAACGTAAATATCTGAAGTGAATGATATAAGTTAAAACTTTTTTTTTTTTTTTTTTTTGAGTAGTTCGAACAATACAAGACTCTGCTTATATTTGTTATTCATGTTAAATTGTGTTCAGTTGCAAAAAAAAATATTTTAGCAAATTAAAGACATTAATCGGTTACTTCTTTTCAAACATGTTTGAAAATGCAAATAAACATATTTTGTATCACAGCAATTTTATTCCCTTAACGTGGAATTTTTAAAAGAATAGTCTGCAAATAGACAACATATCAATTAAGTTATTTAAAATAAATATTTTTATCTATCGTGTAGGGTATTGTTCGAAAAATCGTGTAACATCGAACTTAAAAATATATATTTTTTAAGTTTAGGTATTATATTTTCGGAGATATCGTTGAAAGTACACTGAAAAAATACACCCCCCCCCCCCCCCGCTCTATTTCCGAGTCTACTGAAACTAAAATTATGCACAAAATAGGGGTAGTAGGAGTTTATTTAAACCTAGCAGGAATATTAAGCGATTTTCCTAGCTCAACTCCTAGCGGCATACATGACACAAATCAAACCCATAATCGGTGAATATTTATGTACTGGGTTTGATTTGTCTCGTCTCATGTATGCCACTAGGAGTTGTGCTCATGTTTCTATTCCATGACGTTATATCTTGTGCTGCATTGTTGTAGCCTAGCCATATAAGAGTGAGAGAATTTTAGACCGGACGGCTTATTTGGTAAAGCACTTTGTGCGCTATACCAAGGAATCTGGGATCGTACCCCGGTCTGGACATTTTTTAACTTTTTGGCTGTACGGTGTTTAGTAAAGTGATAATTCCCATCTTTTGTATTTCAGTAATTTACAGCGTAATTTCAGCTCTGCTGAAAAATCAATTAGTATATACATACATACATACACACACACACACACACACACACACACACACACACACATATATATATATACATATATATATATACACAAGTGTGTTTGTGTGTCACAGCATTAATTACAAATGAACAATGTGACTGTATTTAAATTAAAAAAAAAATTATTAACATTTCAAAACATTAATTCTTTTTAAAATAACATTTATCTTTATTCTAAAATAACGCTTGAGATATTTTCTTTTTCTGATTTTTTTATACACTTTCAGTGTCTTTCAGTAGATTATCAACATAAAATTACAAATGCATGAGATTGCTTTGAATATAAAATTTGTTCTTCTATATTCGAAGACATTCTAAAAACAATTCTATTTCTTATAAAATACCAGATAAAAACGTATGAGGAAAATTCCATCAACGAATATACATAATGTATTTTGTGTTTCAGAGCATGTCATGACAAGCAACATCAGAAACTTGGAAAACTAAGTATCTGAAATAGCGATATAGTAATGTCTATTTTCTATATCGTTATATAAACAGGTATATTCTGAGTTTTATGTCGAGGAATGATAGACGTTAGAACTAGATAATTAATTTAAGATTAGTTTTTTCAAAGTCGAAAGGAATGAGATTTAATGCATTTATTTTTTATTTCATCTAACTACTGTCATTTATAATATATTTCTAGTAGGACTAGAATATTATATTATTTGGAACGTTGTGTGTCAAAATGTAGAATGACATTTATAAATTTCCTTGTATCACAATAATGTTTTGTTTATCCAATTAGCATATGTAGAGAAAATTTGTTTAAAACTGTAAATATACAAATATTATGTTTACGCCTTATATTTTTCCGATTTTAAAAGAAACATTCCATTGCAAAATTTTATTAGTCAATAATAAAGTGAATTTTTTGCTGAAAATCTATCTAATATAGATATTGGTATGGTAAGTTAAAAACAAATAAAGCTATGTAAAACCTAGTGCTTTTATTTAAAATTGTTGTTATTTAATTTTTATATATAAGGTATACTCCATTTATATATATATTTATTATTTCAGAATACTTTTGCGTTCTTAAAAATGAAACAAGAAAAAAAATTACCGCCGCTAAATTTCTAATTGGTTTATTTTCTTTAAAAAGATCACTCAGTATTTAAAAAAAATTCTGATAAACTTAAAGACACTTTTTTAATGCTAGGGAAAATACATATAAAACTGGAAAAAAAAAAAAAAAAAGATGTTAATCTTGGAAAATATTTCTTTGACATATTTTTTAAAAGCAATGTTTCATTCCATTTATGAATTCTTTAAATAGTACTATATTTTAATAATTATATAATATTTCATTTAATAACTGTTGTAAAATGAGCATTTCGTATAGACGACCTCTATATGATTTTTTTTAAATATAAATATATTTTATATATATAGATAGTGTATAAATGCATTATAAAAAATAATACCATTAGTATAAAAATAAACTACTATTGAAGTTCAAAAATATTCTTAAATAATATACTTAAAAATAATATAATAAATGTAACAACAGCAAATAAATTAGTTAGCTTACACCGTCAGTCCGCTTAAAGCATCCAAATCATCTGGTCCTAAACGGTAATGGTTTAATGTAGTCTTTATCTACATACATATACAAAATATAAGATTTATTCGATGTGATTAAGTTTTTAAATTAAAATTTTAAAGCATCGTTCTTATTCAAAATTATATTTATAAAAAAATTAAAATATCGTAAATGTTTCCGTTTTGTTAAAGTTCCATACAATTTTAGTGACATCCAGTAGATAACCTACATAAAATTATAAATGCATGAGATCCCTATAAATAAAAATTTTGACATTCTACATTTTAACATATTCCAAAGGCTATTATTCGTTCTCAAATTTGAGATGAAAATGTATAAAATATTTTACAAGTATTTTGTGTTTCAGAGCATCTCATGACAAGCAACAAGACAAAACTGAAAATAAGTATCTGAAATGGCAAGCCCCGATGTAGTAATTCCAATTTTCTGTTAACTTATGTTATAAAGTGGTATAGTGCGAATTTAATGTTACTGTAAATAAATAAATATATATATATATATGTATATATATATATATATACTATACACACATATGTATAGCTCTAACATTCGGAACATAATTCAGCAAATAATTGCAAAGAATAAAGATATTTATTTCTGATATGGATAATGAAGACAATTTACAACGTGCAATTTTTACTTTAAACAAAATTGGAAAAGATCATAATTTAAGGATTTCAAAGAATAATTAATTAAGGATTACAAAGGTAATGGCATTTAGGGGCAAAGATCCTATAAGAACAAAAACTATTTTAGAAAATAAACCAATAGACAAGATTTCATATTTTAATTACTTAGGATGTGTCATATCTTATGACTATGACAACGATATACAAAATAAGCTTTATAAATTTCGATACATATGTGGTACTATAAGAAGAACTATTTGAAATACAAGAAAAGACACAAGAATAATTTTTTTAAAACAATGGCAACACCAACTTTATTATACGGAAGTGAGGCGTGGACACTCCCAAAAAATGATGAAAGACAAATACAATCCTCAGAGATGAAATTTTTGAGGAGTGTGAAGGGATGTTCAATAATAAACAAAATAAAGAATGATTACATCAGAAGAGAGATTGAAATTACACCAATAGTACATAAAATAGGAAATTACAAAAGGAAATGGAGGGACCACATCGAAAGGATGGATACTGATCGTATACCAAAAGCAGCCTTTAATTATAAGCAATGGGGGAATAGAGGCAGACGAAGGCCGCGAAAAAGATAGATTGAGGCCGGAACAGGATTATAGCCTGAAACCCTGTTTTGGGATGATGATGATGATGATATTTCTGATATTTTATTTAAAAAGAAATAAAAAATACAACCGGCATTATCTAAAGCTGACGTGCATTGGACGTGGAAATAAATCCCACTCTAGCAAGTAGCATGAATATCAAAACATCAAAATCCAACAAACTGTAATGAATGCTTGTGGCTTTTACATTGTATTTTCGGCTCTTTGATCTCTATCAAAATATTTCAAAATATTTAGTAAATTTCAGGATATTTTATTGGATTTTATTTCAAATTTGATTAAAGTTATTCTATGTAAATATATTTTTTAATAAATTACGCTTTGTGTTGCTTTTTATAGATTTTTATTTCTTTCTCTATACAATGAACGCATTTAAGAAGCATTAATAAATGATGGCACGGATGTCAAAAAAGGGAGACAAAGTGAATGAACACCCCTTAATATCTCTGCTGATATCATTGCATAACATGTTGGAAATTGTACGTTAAACGTGACAAATGATGTGCGTTCGTCATTCTTAAAATACTATCAGTATTGTATTTTCTTTTCTAAAGATAAAACTGAACTTAAAATTATGCAAGTTTAAATTTTATAACTGCTAATAACTACTTGTTTAAATGACTTCTCGTTTGGTATTCTAAGGTGACATTTACTGAGAAATTGGAATATGATTTCGAAATTGGATGTTAGTTTTGAAAATTTGAGTGTTTGATGCACATTTTCTCTATGTTGACATTCCCATCAACAAATTTTAAGCATTCCATTAATTAGTAGATTTTATTACTCACCAATTAGTAGCACTCAAAAATTTAATTCAATGATTTGCGGCATAATTTGAATGAGATGCACTTTTCCTTTTTGTAAATAGTACATAGGTATGGAAGACGCTTATTTAGATTTTCTTTCTTTCTCCATATATCGTTGTTGTGAAATTTAAACAAAATTAAAATTTTAGAAATTTAAACATTGTACCAAATATTCTCAATTATTTTCAAGGAACAAATTGACGACAACACATTGACGGCAAAACATTGATGACAAGTCTTTATCGAAAAATGGTAGTTGCATTACAAATTCTTGGATCTTTAGCATTTTCTTTTACCAGAAGTGCCAGAGGAGAAGAAATATTTTTTTGAAATATATTTGAATGAGTATCTATAATTTTAGCAATATCCATTTGATTCTCTCATTAAAAAACAGTACAAATACATAAAATAATTATAAAATATTACAAACTACTCGTTATTAAGTGTTTCAATATGTATCCCTTATTAGTGCAGTACATTATAGTAGCAGTAACTTGAAATATACTTTAGCATGAAATTTTAACACCTAATTTTGACATCAACCTTGAAAACTTCTTTAGATTTTACCATCGAATTTTAAATGGGAAACCATTCGCCGGAGAAGTTTCGGAAAAACGCAAATATAAAGTTTTGAACTTTTAATGATAAAGTCTGGTTTAATATTTGCAAAACAAAATGAAATGCTGGTAGATTTTTAAGCATAACTCAAACAATACTTGGCGGAATCAACATCAGAATTTTTTTATTCGCAATCTGAAGCTTCTGAAATCGATTAGTGTGAAAAATTTTTTTGCGCTACATACATAGTTTTACTCGAATATAAATTTCATTATTTATATTTTATAAAATTAAAAAATTAAAAAATCATGTTTAACAAAAATCGAGTTCTATAAGATTCAAATATGCGAATTCAAAATTTTAACTCATTCTGTTAAAGTTATGATAAAAATGTCAGTATTTGAGCTTGTTTCAGACTATTAATAATTATTTTAACATTATGTGTTTAAAACTTTACTTCAGAAAAATTACAAAACGTAAAAAAAAATATGAATTTTTATTTAATGTTCGAATGTAGAATTTTTTTTGAAAATTTGAAATGTAATGTTAAAATTGAGTATTGGTATAGAACATTTCAAAGTTTGTTATAAGTACAATATAGAGATGGTCCTCTAAACATATTTTTAAACATAAATTAAAGAAACCATAGTCCCTTATCGAATGTATTTTTCTTATTGAACAATTCTTTGACGATTTGACGCTTAACATTTATTGCGTGTGAATGGGTTTAATGCATCTCTGTTTTCTTTTTCTTTTTCAGTTTTAATGGTTGAAGGGGGGGGGACTGTGCATCCTTTCCTATGTCTTTATTCTCCATTATTCCGAACGAATTTTAAGAATAACTAAAAGACTACTTGCGGGATAAATGTCAAATTGTATATATAGATATACGGAGCATAAATGCATAATGCATAAATGTTTAGTATTATTATTTTTTTATTTATTCCCTTGATATAACGATTTGAATGCTAAAATTAGTATGTTTAATTATATTAGTTAATTATATTAGTATGTTTAAGTAGTTTTCTCACACAAATAACAGCATTAAAAGATTTTAATACTTTGAAAATATAAATGAAAAAGCATAAAACATAAAATCATAAAACATACGTTCGTGAAAAGTTTCAATAATAGAGATTTTTAAACTTTTGATAATTTAGTATCTCAGCATACATTTAATTAAGGAATAAAAATATTTTTCAACCGAAAATGTGAAAGTTGGTCCAACTTTTAATTCATAGAATATTCCCAAGACTTCGTTCATGCATAAAATGTATTATTGCATATCATTCCCAATAGATTGTGATCAGTGTCACATTTACACAATAATTTAGGGAAGAGGTGACTATTTTTGGCAATGTATATACAGTGCTTAAAATGTTGTAAGTTATATATCATCCTTTTTTATCCTGTAAATACTCACTTTTAGAATACACCAACGTATAATAAAAATCAATAGTCCTAATTTCTCTATTTTATTTCTTCTACTTCCGGAAAAATTGAAGCACTTAAGAAGATTATCTATATAAGTAGCTTTAACAGAAAAGAATTATTACTGTTAGGACCAACAATTTTAGTCTCTCAGTAAACAAAGAATGCATATTTTATTACAAAATATTAACGATATGGCTTTTGGAAATATTTATTCAGAATCATTTTACATCATTTGATTTTGTCATAGACATAAAAACAATTTTGATGATCCAAGATAAAATAAAAAGATTCCAACGTGACGGTACACTTATAAATACAAACTTCAAATTTCAGAACATTTAATAACACATCTTTATCATTGTTTATATCAAAAACTACATCTGTATTTTTGAAAAGATATTTATGATTTCATTTCTTAAAATCTAAAAATACATTTTATGACCGAATATCACCGGAAGATTCAATTATGGACATTTTGTCGAATATCTAAATAAATACTGAACGCATTCTTCGGGAACTTCCATAATATAAATAGCATCTTTAACCTTATAAATTTTAAAGAAGGTTTCATAACCACCAGCAAAACATACAACAAAAATATATTATCTTAACAACTTGTAGAATAAAATCCTCGAAATTATCTGTACTTGTAGCGCATAACTATCTGTTTTTGGTACCAAATGTGAGTTCATTTGTGTAAGAATAGAATTTTCATTAATATATAAGATTTTTTTTTTAATCAATCAAGATATTTCTTTATTTGTGTCGTTTATAGCATGCTGTGTTCTCAATCAAAACTATCGAAAATTTCAGGAAACTTGAAAAAGTACAGTAGAAAGAACATACTACAGGTAGAATATATATATATATATATATATATATAGATATATATATATACAATAAATATTTAATTAAATAAGAGAATTGGTATGAAATAGCTTTTAACTATACTAAAAATAACATATTTTGCATAAATTAGCAGCTAACTACAGAAGACAACTCCTATAAAATAAAAAAGCTTTTCCAATGTTCCTAAAATTCTAGAACATATCGGGGATGTAGTGAGCTGAATATCAGTTTGCTTTCTAAAAGTAGCTGGATGATAATGGAATTTCCACAAATTGTCATTTTTCAATTTCTTTTATTTTCATTTTGTTTATTTATGTTTTATTTATATTTTAAAAACAATTGCAACGAGCTCATTCCAACAAATCAAGAACTCTTAAAATCGATACATCAGTTTCAAAGTTACACGTTGACATTATTTAAATACTAATTTCTTGGAAATCAGCTTATAAAAAATGACAATTTGTGGAAACATCTTATAATCCATATACTTTTCGAAGAAAACTGAAATTCGGGTTATTATATCAACGATATCATTTTGAATTTTCATGATATTCGACTGCCATTTTTACATAATTTGCCCAGTTTTGCTGACTAATGCAAAAAAAAAATTATCTTTGGTGCATGCACAGATAAGAATTATTTCATGCAGAAGCTCATATTTCATCAAATATTTAATAGTTATATTCTAAATACATTATGCAGTTTCTACTGTACTTTGTCATGTAACTTGAAAGTCTTGTGAAATTTTGTTGAAAACCTTCCATGCTGTAAACAAAAAACATGCGTTCATTTCTTGAAATTTTAAAATAAACATTTACTTATCCATGAATATATGTGTTATTTTAAACTAATTAACACATATGTTGTACAGAACATACATAGCCATGTGAGTTCGCTACAGATGATTTCGGGTATTTTATTTTAAAGGAGGATCGAAAATAATATTTCATATTCAGTTTGTTGTTGGTTCAATGTTTGTGTAGTGAACAATCCTTCTTTGAAAGATGTGTGGTTAAACATGCTCTTTATATTAAAAAAAATGAGCAACATAAAATAGCACAAATAAAAATATACTTTTTATATTCATGCAGTTCGAGAAGAATTTGTAAAATATTTCCCTAGAAATTTGAAAAAAAGTCTAAAATCGACAGTGCCAGGTGAAGATTGGCCATATGGTAAAAAAAAAGAAATTTTAATTTACTAAGATGCTATATGGAACAGCGTGTTAAAGTGTAATTTGTGTGTATTCTGCGTATAATAGGTATAATATGTGCTTCACGATTCAAGAATGTTACATGGTGAATGTTATATGATGTTTGTAAGTAAATACCCATGTAAGAATGTACAAGTTTTCCAAAGCGGTGCATTTAACGTTTACACCGAAATAAAATTGAAAAACTTGAAAAAATTAAAATTAATTAAAAAAGCTTTTATACCGATATAAGCTTTTATAACGGTTGGGTTGTGTTGGGTTGATTATTGACGGCCAATTATCTACACTTGGGATATAGGCCCGGGGGGAGTGCCCTTCGTGGGGGTCTTTCTAAGGGAACCTAGCCCGTATTTACTCAGGGATAAATCCACGGCTCGAAGAAAACCACGAAAACTCCGAACGATTAGGCCGACGGGCGCGATTGGGATCGAACCCAGCTCCTCCCGTCTACCCGGACGAGAGCAGAACCTCTCAGCCACTGGTGGGGCTCTTTTATAGCGAAAGTTGTGGTCAACAAGAATCGTCATTTATCTGTTAGAGGTGAAGAATGATGTGAACAAAGGCACAGTTGCAATATGTGTCATTTTGCAATCGCCTTCTATCCCGGGAGTACATATTAAAGGGACGCCAGACAGCAATATTTATAACCATAAATTGTCACACATTATGTATATGTGATCAATTACGTATTTCGATGTTACACATTACGATTCTACACATTACTCCATCGTAAATGTGTATATATGTCATACACGTGCGTCACAACACAGCATAGTAATTTGGTAGAAGAAGGCAATGATGTAAGTAATGTATATGTACACCATGAGCAGGTAATGACGGCACTCCACTCGCATTCTGGAATGTTAAAATGTGAAGTCGAGCCTGGTGTATTCCGACGCACTATGGAACGGAAGGCGCGCATCCTATAGTATGTTTTACTCAGTTGATCTACATTAATTTGCACGTATACCGTCGGATTCAAATTGTTAGACATCAAATACTGAGGGCGGTTTCCCACTTTGCATTCTCTATTCTGGAGGTTGTGTAAAATAAAGAAATAGTCCGGATTGCAACTGTGGTTTTGTTCACATGCTTGTTGACCTCTACATATTTTGTGACGATTCTGGTCGGCAGGTCTAATAACTTTCCTTATTACAGGCGTGTAAAATCAATCAGCCACAAAGACAGTTTTGCAATTTATACCTCTCGTCGTAGGAAAATGTATAATCACAATGTGGTTTAGTAATATAGTTTCACAATAAAAAAGAAAATTATCCTGATCATTTAAAAAATAATCGAAAGCTGAAATTCATAAATGCCTTTAAAACCAAACAACATTTGAACAGCAACAGTTTAAATGAAACTGTTCAATAGTCTTTGACAGGTCTTCTCAACTGTAAATGGATATGTTTTCCTTTGTTATGAGTGTTTTTCTGGTATTCCTTTTTTAGCTCACTGGCTATCAAAGCCTGAGAGCTAATGTGTCCGCTGGTTCTGTATGTACGTACGTATGTATGCATGTCTGTATGTATGTATGTACGTAACGCGATAATTCATTATAGAAATAATCGTTTTGTTTCAAATTTTGTTTATAGGTTCATTGTTATAACGCGCTACTTTGATTAGTTTTGGGGTTCATTGGTTAAGTATAAAGGGGGAAACGGGGGGATAACCCTCCTTAATTTAGATAAATGAGTTTTTAATGCAGAATTAAACGATTTTCTTGAAATTTTGTATATAGGTTCATTGCAGCAAGACACTTCCCTTATTAGTTTTGGGGGTTCATTGGTTAAGTGTAAAGGGAGGAACGGGGGGCTAACCCCCCTTAATTTATTGTAGATTTCTTTATTTTTCGAGGGGCATTATTCTTTGAAATAAGAGTATAGTATACAATTAGTGAGTATAGTCTGTGAGCTCAATGCCATCAGTTTAACTGGACAGTTTTATTTATTTAAATATTTCTTCTTTCTGTTCACATTAAGGATTTCATTTAATAGCAAAAAATGTTTTTCGTAGACAAAATTTAATACACTATATTCATTAATGTAATTGCATTATCATCAATAAGTTAAGTAATGAAAAAATAAGCTCTGCATACTGATATTATAGATGTTCATAGAAGTATTGAGCTTTTGATCTTTTTCCTTATTTCTTCACTCTGATTAATGATTTCATTAATAGCGAAAGCATTTTTTGTTAGACAAAGTTTAATGCGCTATAGTCATTACTAATACAATTACAACATCATCAATAAGTTAAGTAATGAATAAAATGAAATCTACAAACTGATATTATAGATGTTCATACAAATACTGAGCGTTTGATCTTTTACCATATTTCTTTCTTACATTATAGTTACTGTATAAAAACTGAACACACAGCTGCTATAATTGTCAGTTATTTTAAATATCACGTTTTCATTATCAAAAGAGTAGAAATATTTTGAATAATACTGTATATTATTTTATACGGAAGCATAAAGTTTACTTTTTTTTTAATTTAAATTCTTTTTTTCTGTAAAATATATGCTCAAGTATAAGTTTTCATGCTCAAAGTTATGAGCATATAAACACATATATGAAAAATTTAAAAAATATATTTGTAAAATATGTCAATAAAAATAAGTTTATAATTCATTACAGAATAAATTAACATAGTATTGTTTCGTTCATATTTTTTATAAAGGAGTTATATATAAATAGTCGTACTGATTTATTTGAAGTCCAAATGTTTTGGTTTGTATTTTATAACAAAATAAAGAATTTTGTTGTTTGAAGAAAATAATATTTATAAACAAATTAAATGACATATTTTCCTGTTATAGATAATACAAAATACGAAAATTATCAATCACATTTTTAGTTGCTGAATTTATAAGCTATAAATTATGATTTACAGCTTTAGTGCAATTTTTCCTATCAAAAAAAGTATTCATTGTAATGATGAAAAATGTAATGTAACCGATATTATATATACAATATACAGTGTGTCCCAAAAATAAACGGTGAATATAAAAATTGAAATAAAGAGATACAAAAAGTGGTAGTAATGCGCCGTTTATTGCATTTTACTTAGGAAACCAGTAAATTTTCAGTCACACAAGAATTCAATATTAGTAACAAAGTTCTCCAACAGATGTCGCTACTGGAAATATGCGATATCTGTACTACAACATTCTCTATCAGTTCTCCATTCTGTATTACGCCGTCTTCCTGCTAGCGTGTGCTTCTAAAACATATAATGTTTCTGTGCAGAAGTATTTTATTATTTAGAATAACAGATATATATATATATATATTGTCTTGTAATTGCACCGCATAAACCACATAAATTGTTGAAGAAACAAGGCGAAGTTTTTAGAGGAAGTTTATTTTCATAAAAGGACCAAAAAGGATACAAGAAAAACTCTGTTTCGTAAATGTCAACGGACTACGAACGTTAATGAATGTCGTGTTGGAACGTCGCACAGCATCGTGCGGCAGTTACATAAATGACTGTTGAAGTCATTCAGAAAATGATCCGTTCATCATGTTGCAGCACAAATTTGACTACCACACATGCTCATGCAACGTGTCATGTACCACAGCCTCCATAGTTTTCATACAAGATTAAGTCGGAAACCCCTTAGTGTTGCTACCACTAATGGACGCAACACGTCCATGAACAATATGCTGCAGCAGTTGAATACTGGCGCAATCGACGCGTTAAACATTTGGGTTTCTGATGAAGTGTATTTTTCCCTGGACGGTTTCGCCAATAATACCTGGCGAATTTCCGGAACAGAAAATGTACATGTTGCCGCACCATGAACCTCGAATCCCTTGAAAGTTATGGTTTGGGCAACGATTTCCTCCAAATTACTCGTTTGGTAATTTTTATGCCAAAAGATTACTGTCTATCTGGACATTTATGGCTGTAAAAATGGCTTGACGAATCTTGGGTAAAACTCATGATTCGTGCAAGACTGAGACGGTTCACACTGCTGACTGAAGTTACTAATTTCTCCATCGAACATTTCTATGATCTTCTCATATCCCTAGAAAATTGGAAGCATCCAGTAAGCGCCATAGATTGGTCACTCTGACATTCGACCCCCTATGACTTTTTCATGTTAGGTGTACCTGAAAGACGTGGTGTACCGCAAGAACAGCCGAACTAAAACGTACATATCTGCTGCAGGTGAGACCATTACGGTGGAAGTACTAATAAGAGCTTCTGCAAATTTTATTCTCAGACTGCACGAAGCTGTTGTTGCAAATAGTGGACATACTAAAATATTGTTATTTTATTTTTGAAGGCATCTTCACAACATGTTCATGCTTTCTTTTTATTTCCACACTTAGCACACACATCGGTAACTTTTGTTACTAAATTTTAAATTCTAGATGACAGATAATTTACTGGTTTTCCAAGTAGAATGCAGCAAACTGTATTTCTATCAGTTTCCGTTTTTCTTTATTTCATTGTTCAAATGCACCTGTCATTTTTGGGACACATTATATTTATAATTCGTTCACATTAAATAAATATCTTTAACATAATTACTTACATCGTTAAACGTAATTATTTAACTAAATGCTTTGTTCTACATTTTGGCGGCAATGTTTTATGCACAATAATTTAACGCAGATTTCCCAGTTTAGTTGGAGTATTACTTTAATATCAATGCAAAGTGTGCAGCATGATGAATAGTCTTCAACAGATATATATGTGTCCATGCATATATAATAAAAACTATGGTTCATGACGTCATACTATAAATTCTATTCATTCTGCGGGTTCACTTTGTTTTTCATATAACCGATAGTTTGCTTGAAAAAAGTTTTAAAATTGTCCTTGAAAAGAACAACTTATTTCAGAAATATTTTTTATTTATTAATTAAGATATATTTTGTTGATAAAATACTAATCAAAATCAGTACACTTATTTGTTATTGAACTAAACAGCACATTTTCGTATTTATGTAAAAAATAGTTAGCAATAAGTTACGAATTCCCTAGCTACTAATGCAAGGATATTCCACATTTCGGATATTTGTCATGTTTTAACATTTTCAAAGTAATGGATTGTGTTCTTGAGATAAGAAGATTATATCGTAAATACGATTAATCTTTACAAAAAATTTAGTTTTTCACTTAATGGTGGTTTAAAAAAAATTAAGATAAATGCTTACACTAAGCAATCCTCTTTAATCTTTACATTGATACTCGTTTATAATCTGTAAACTATAACTTAATCTTGTTATAGTTAGATTAATTTAAAATGTCAATATTGCTCTGAATTTTGCATAAAAAATTCTCAAATTTTAATTCAAATAGAGAAGTATAAATATTAGATAAAAATTGTAATAATCATAACAGAAAAATAAATAGTAGAGATAGAAAACAATAATATTTTCCTTAAGTTAAAATTTGTTTTTCATAGATTCAAAATATTTAAAACTCGTGAAACATAAATTCCTTATTATCTTCTACAAAATTTAAATGTCGCTTAAAATATTTATTTTATAATTTCAACAAAAAATCAATATATTTTTTAAATAAAGAATAATAAAATATTTATGAATAATAAAATGTTTTAATTACTTCAAAAAGAGTTCTTAACGCACTGAAGTTTCTGGATCGATGTAAAAATTATTGGGTTAAGACTTTTCCATAGTATAGCAATGTAGGTTTTCATTTTTCCCTATTATGCAAATTTATTATATTATTACTTTGCGATGCGTTATTATTTACAATTCCATTTATAAAAGGAATGAATAGTGTACTACTATTTTATAATAGTACTAATATAGTTTACTACTTTCCAAGCTCAACATGACAGAATCAGTTTATTTTTAGCACAAACGAAATTAAAGTGCAACAATCTTACTCCTAAGCCATAAAAAAGTACTTCCTATTTTTGTTAGGCGACCATGGAGCCATCTTCTCCCCACCTAATCACAGTAGTACTATATTATTAATCTCCCAGCAGTATTACAGAAATCACAAATTTAGAACATTTTTTGTTCCTCTACCCTTTTTACATTTAGATTTTTTTAGAAATAGTTCTGCTGTGAGTACTTATGTCTTAAAAGTAATAGTCATGTCACGTTTCTAGTTTTAACAGTTCCAAATTAATTGCAATATAGAATGTTTTTAGAACATTTTCCTGCTCATTCACGTTTTTAAATTTAGAATTTTTTAGAAACCATTCTTTTGGAACATTTACATTTTAAAAATAATTATTGTGCAAAATTTTAAGTTTTTAGCCTCAACAGTGTCACAGAAATCACAATTTTAAAATGTTTTTTGTTCCTGCACCCTTTTACTTTTAAAATTTTTTAGAAACTGTTCGGTTAAAAATATATGTATTTAATACTGTTCTGTTAGAAACTGTTCTTGTTCCATTTATATCTTAAAAGTAACAGCCATATCAAATTTCAAGTTTCTAGCCCTAACAGATTTAAATAAATCGTAATTTAGAAAGTTTTCTGCTAATTTCACCCTTTTAAATTTTGAACTTTTTAGAAACCATTCATATAATTTACAGATTTATTTAAAAATTATTTAGTCTCACGAAAAATCCATTATATGTGTCTTATACTATTGTTCTCAATCTTACACACAATTTAAATTTGTCGTCAATCGGACATTTTATAAGAAATTCAAAGCTGTTTTACTAATACTTGGTACCAACAGGATATCCCATCAATACCTAAAACTCCTTCTTTCTGCTTGTTATTTATAAAATTATGTCTTTAAAATCGTCTTTTATTTTTAGTTGTCACTCCCATGTCATCTTTTGACACCTTACAGGAAGTTGATATTTTTTAATTGATAAATTTTAATTACGCATGCGCGAACTAAAGCAAAAAAAATTGTTATGGTTTGATGTAACTCATATAAAAAGACCAGCAAAAATATCTTTAAAACTCAAAAAGTTACCACAATAATTGATAAATTGAGGAGGAAATCCCAATTAATCCTATGGGATTATTCTTGTACTGCACATTTATTTGTTAATTCTGTTAATACATTATTTATTACACTTAATTTAAAACTAAATCCTACCAATGTGCAAATTTAGAATAATAAAAGAACTTATATTAAATTCAAAGCTTACTATAATATATTTTTTCTAACATTGTTATTGTACAATTATGTAAAAACCTTGCACTACCGTACGGTAGTTTTTCGCAAAATTATTGTTATTGAAACGTCTTTTTTTAATCATAAAAATCATTTTTGAAATGTGGATAGTCTACATATGTAAATTGTACCAACGTCCATTTCATATAAGTAATAGTTTAATTTTTAACACGTAGATGACACTTAATTAAAAAGTTGCTTTTATATTGAAAAAGAAAAACGTAATTTTCAAAATAATAGTAGCTCTTGTTTTTTCTCTGCGAGAATTTGGTGATAAAATAGTATGGGCTGATGCGTTTTTCTGTGCAGCTGTACAATGTTTTTCACGAGCTTTTTCGTATTAAAAAAATCATAGTTCCCGTTCAAATGTTAACTCTCGCATTTGTATGAGAAAAATTGTTGATAAAAGTTTTTTATCATGCTGCATAAAGTTTCATTGACTAAATTTAAAAAAAAAATTAACGAAAATAAAAGAAAAGAAATATAACAGGGGTTTTTGCGCTATATTATTTTCGGAAATTGTTAACAAATGTACTATAATTATGCAATGTAAAATTAATGTTATTTTAAATAAAGCACTGTATCAGAATAATAATATCGTTTTCGATAATTTTTTAAAGTTATAATAACGGGTTAAGTATTGACTTTTTTTTTTTTTTACATATGCTTTTTAAACTAGTAAACTAGGAGTTTAGTGCAGTAAAATTAAATTTTGCAAGTTAAATTATTTTCAAAACGTTTAAACTCTCAACGATCTTATTCATTTCTTTATGAGCTAGCTGACACGCGCGCCATTGCCCGCGCCCATGATAAAATTCTACAAACCCAAAGTTCGTGTGATTTCATATCTTTAACCCGATTTAGTATGAAATTTTTTATTTAAATGTGCTTTGCACGCGAGAAGAATCCTTTATTTCCACTTTCAGCCGATACGGGGTGCATTCTGATATAAACGAACCTAAGGCACGTGTTCCCGCTGACTGCAGCAATGTGTAGTAGGTGTGCTGCGCACGCGCTGCAAAATCTTTAGTTCCAATTTCCACCGTCAATGGACGCAATTTGTTCTATACGAACATCCGACATGGGTACCCGTTGTATCAAGGGAGTTGGATGAACCAATTCACGCTGAAATCGGGCCCATAGATTTTTTTTTTTTTTTACGAAAATTGTTATTTCAATAATCCGGTATTCTCTATATATAACATTTATAAACGCTTCCGTAGAAGCTAAAAATGTCAAATTTGTTAAATGGAATCTGTTTTGTGTAAATCAGAGCAAGGCGGTAACCCCTCCCTCCCCATACCCGCAAAACGAATAATTTGTTCAATAAAATCCCCTTTCCCCTATATTAACGCGATCATTAAGAAAAGAATGATATTTTTCTGATAATTAGAACATAACGAAGACCCTACGCTAAAATAACCGCCAGATGCACCCCTTCCCATCCTCAATTTCAAATCTATATCTTAATTAGTTATCTTAATTTTTGTTCATTTGTAAAAATTGGCGGTTATTTCCTTTCATTTTAGCAAACTAAATAAAGGGATCGTCTAAAGAAACAAATGTCTTTGTATTTCAATTTTTAGTGAAAGCAGATCCCTGTCAGAATTTATTTCGGATTTTTTTGACTGGCGCCGCCAGATTTTTGACAGTTTTTTGCAAAACTTAAAAACATTACCAGACGAATTTTACAAAATTTGCATTGTGAGATGCAGAAAATTTTTCTACATATGCTCAAAAAATTTAAAATCGATATCTTAATTAGTTTTCTTAAAGCTCGCTAATAAATTTCAAATTGTTCATTTCAGTTTGCAAATCGAGGGCAGGTGTTCTTTTCTTTAGCCATTTTGATAAAAAAGTTGGCATTTTCGATACGATATTTAATGATATTCCAATTAATATCTTGGGTAATTATCAAAATATTAAAATTCCTAGTCTCGGGTGCATCAGATCAGGCTATGGACTTCCCAAATATAAACTTCTAGACTTATGGTGCTATCACACGTACTCTCATATCATGTCTTTCAAGAGGAAAACGCTCGAAATCGTCCCGTTTGATAGTTTGCCTCTCGTAATTTCTTAAAGATCTAACTTACAGTAGTTTGTATCCTCTACGATAGGTATCAGTTCGAAATCCACCAATCAGACCTCTCTAAAAATTCCAAGATGGCCACCGTCAGTAAGTTAACATCTTATGTTTAGCGTGGTCACAAATATTGAAACCAAAAATACAGAAGAATTAAGAAAAAAGCAAATCTTTATTAACACAGGGACCGATTAAACACGAAAAGAACTTTAAAAATGTCCAGTTATTTTGAAATTAAAGAATTACATATGCGTCGATTGTGTCTTCGGAGTTCGTTATTTACATTCCCGATAAGAACTTTATTTACTAATTTAAAGTTATTTATTGCGATTATTTTATTTCAATTCCTTATATTATTTGCTATATGTTACAATTGTACTGTCGTAGTCTCTTATTTACTTCTCAAACTGTACTAGTTTAACTACTTTCTGCAGCTATACTTGGCGTTATTTCGTACTTGTTTCCAAATTATGTCGCCAAAGATAAAAATGCAAGCAAACACGCATCAAGGTATTTTATTGCAATACAAATTATTGCCTCCTTTTAGCATGCAGCGTTTAGAATCGAAATTTTGTAGTGGAGGGGGGGGGGGGCAGAAAAATAAACTTTTAGAAAAATAAAATTTTACTTTTAGAAAAATAAAATTTAATAAATAAAACTTTAATCTAGCAGCTATTTATAGTTAATTATATTTTACCTTTTAAAATTTTCTTTTAAAACAATCTTGATAATCTTTTTTTAAAGATATACAACTATTATACAGATATACATATTTATTCGTAAATCGGTGGAATAGTAAAAATCTATTATTATTAAATATAATATAATATAAAATATAAAGTATTCACAGTTGTTTGGTCATCCAAGGCTGTCTGTTAGATGGTTGGCGACTTTCTGTCCAACATGGTTTATTAGTGAGAAATTGCAGGTTCAGAATCTCTCTCTCCCTCTCTCTCTCAGCCGGAGTGGCTCAGTGGTTATAGCGATAGCCCTCAACGCTGTGGACCCCTGTTCGATTCCCGTCTATGGCTAATTTTTTACTTTAGTTGGATTATTGTATTTAATGTATGTGGGTGAGAATGTCCTTTTCAGTCTATTTTTCCTTTTAAATTATTGAATTTCAACCACCCTAATATTCTGACTTCCCCCTCTTAGCGGTGTATAAATTTTAACCATTTATATGTTTTTCAATTTGTTAAGCAAATTGTACACTTTTTTTACTGTGTATTAATAATAAATAACGCATATAACCCCCCCCCCCCTCCAGTTAAAATATTTTGCTTCCCTTCAAAAAAGTAAAAAATAAAATAAAATTTATATATTTTTGAAAACAAAAATGAATTGTAACGTAAAACTGTACACAATATACATAAACATACCCAGGACTGTACACAATATATATAAAAATAAGGATTGTGTTTTTGAAACGAAAAATATCAAAAACTCATTTAAACTCTCGAAAAATGATTAAAATCATCAAAACCAAGGACGAAAAAACTGAAAAAGAGTGGGAACTATATCTAAATTCTGTTACGTATTTCATTTTTATATTACATTCAATATGTAACATGAATTACATTTAAAATATGTAAAATATATTTAATAAAAATGTCATAATAGTGATTTTGACAAAATAACTAAAGCTTAATTTAAAATAATTCTTTGCGTTACAGATTTCGGCTTAGCGATAAAGTGCGGTTCCAATACATGTGACAAAAAACTAGTTTTAATATACTACTTTTTTTCTAAATCACTTAATACTAATAGTTGAGAATTCTTAATATTTACAGGTAATGAAAGATCTAAAGTGAAGATATGGACTCTATAATTTAGAATTTTAATGTTATATTAGCGATAGTATTGTTTTCATAATCTTGATATTTTAAGTAAAATGATCACAATATTATATATATAGAACAGACACGAAAAGAAACTGCAATATATAAAATGTTAGTACGCGGTAATGTTTCCTGTTTATCAATCGAACTCTACACTAAATATTAAAACACCTGCTGCAATTACTTGCCAAATGTTACGCCCTCTCCTTACATTAGCAGATAACTTTCAGTAGGGAAAATAACCCTAGTTGCAGCGTGAAAGTGTAGCTCCAAGCAAACGAGAGGCAATAGCATATACTTCATATCGTATGGTCGTCCGTGTGATAACAGCTTTATAGGTGAACTTCATTTCGCTGGCCAAACAAACAGACACACACATTCAGGCAGATTGAAACTTTCTTTTTTTAGTATAGATAAACAATCTGCTTTAGATAATTAAGAATTCATTCTTAAATTCAAAATGTTGTAGAGATACTCGGTCGCATGTCTGACGGCGGTGACTGACAAGTTGTCATATAGAACTCAATCTTGATACCTTCCCATTTGAAGGGAAATGTACTGTTATTTTTGATCAAGTTAACCACTTGTATGGAGATTTATATGACAAATCATTCAGATGAAAAGTACGTAGAGACAGACGCGTACTCAAGTAGACAGCGTGTGAATATACACACATGTTATAATGAATACAATAATAATAATATAACAGGTGTATTTATAAAACATAATTTTACCTTGGTTCCTGATAAACGAAATTTCTAATAGAAGAAATCAAGTTTAGGAGTCACTGAAAAAAATATTTTGAAGCCATAAAATATTTACTGAATTTACAATAGTTAATTTTGAACTGAAAAATTAAATTAGGAACTGTAGAAGAAAAGCATTTTGCAAGAGTAAAATACATACAGAATCAGTCTGCTGTTTGCATTCAAGGCTGCTATTTTAAAGTAATTATTTATTCGATTATCTTAATTTTTGCTCTAATAATTAAATTCGATTAATGCAAAATTTTCGTTTCTTATTTAGAAATTCCCGATTGTTTGCTACAAAATAATCGTGAATGCTCAAATATTCAAAATCTTAGTTTAGAATTTTCTCTAAAATTACAAGGATGCCGTCTACAAAAGTTGCATCAAAATAATAATAATAATTATTATTATTAAATCACAGTACAATCATCCCATTATTTTTTTATTGTATCATATTTAATTTTTTGAATTAGTTAACGAACATGTTATTTAAGAACTTAAAATTACTTTCAATATGGAAGCAAAGGAAACGTATTTAATAATTTTTTTTTTTCTATAAAGTTTTAACTTCACTCAAAATTTCCATTTTTAAAGGCAATATTCAGCTATTAATATGAACATTTTTAAGATCAAAAATGCTCATTTAAAGTATAATATTTTGCCATTAAATTTGAATTACGACGATAAAATATTTCGTAATGCATATTTAAATCAGTTTTATTAACTTTCTACTGAAATCAGTGGAAAATAAGTAATACAAAAAAGCTTAAAAAATAAGATAATCAAAGTAAAAAAAAAAAGTTAGTTTCTAAAACGGGCAAACGGTTAAACAACATAAACATTTAATTGCGCTGAGTTTCCTAAATACTTATCTTTCATAATATAATTTTACTTTGGTTAAAAACAAATTTTAAAACATCTTTTATTAAAAATTTTGTTCATACTTTGTTAACTGAAATAATTTTATGTTTTTTCTTATTTGTGGATGTAACTAAAATGTACTCTGTAAAAGTATTGTGTTATTATAATTTTTAAATAGAATGTTTCAAATAATAGTTTTCTTTAATTATTTAACTATTTTAAAGATATACTATTAATATAATAAGGCTTTTACAATTTTCAATGTTTCAAAGCATAATTAAATATTTTATTTTTGACAATATATTATTTTCGAATCTTTTATTCTTTTGAAATTGCGTACGAGTTTATTACAAGTTACAAAAATATTTATAATAACCAATAATTTTACATGTGTATTTATATTTAGTTATGGAAATATTTAAAATGTTAACGTAAAATAACATATTTTTTAAGTAAATGTATGTAAAGGTGTTGAAAAATAAGAGAATAACTGCCAGAGTACTTTTTAGTAGACGTTTTATAATTTATTCGTAGACATTACAATTTATCAAAGCATAAATTTTGAAAAAAGTTTTCATTCCTGCTCAACAATTAACTAGTTGATACTTAATTTTTGGTTTAACGTAGCCCATTTTTTTGAACGAAGATGTGATCCATAATTCTAAACATTCAGACATAGCTACAGTAGCTTATATTTATATATTAATTGTATACAAATTTAATTTAACTTATTCTGCAGAGAGTATGCCTTCGAAACAAACATAAATCAGAACACTTTTAATGACAAACAAAAGAATAATTCCAGGTGATGTTCGTGAATTAAGGCCGTATTATAATGCTAGAATTTGTTTCTTTGACAAATATGTGCAAGGACAGCAATGTATGAGCTTGAAACCGTCTAAGTCGTCTAATGTTTATTCCCTGCTCTCCGGTATTTGCTGGACGTGTATTTAAATTATTAAATTCAGCTTTTATTATTTTTTTCCGGTGGAGGATTACGTTATCTGTAAGCCATTTCCAGGAGTGTTAATCTTGGAAGATTCGCGGTTCCGCCTGTTTTAATTGTAAGAACTATGTGTTTTATATGAAATGACGCGCATTCAAATAACATACTTGAAATCAAATTATTGTGCCTTCCCGTTAGCTTGGAGTGGGTTCGTTGATGTTATAAGAACATCGTAATAGCTAATTGCACCATTGGAGCTTTAGTCATCAACTGCGTTCGTGTAGCTAGTATTAAAAGAAGTTATTTCTTGATATGCAGTGATTATTCAGAAAACATATCATTTTCCATGATTTTTTATTTATTTCTCATGCTTGTGATTCCATAATTTTTCTGTACACTTGTACATATTTCTAACTGATTCATTATTTGTTGTACTCATTAAAAAATCGGTGGTTTTAGATGCATTTGCTGTTACTACACTTTCATAAATACACAAGTAAAATAACGAGCAATGTCCGGCTGAAGATATTTCACGCATATACCCTTAAATATCGAGTTTTGATAGGAACACGTAGATTTTAGGGATTTTCCTGGAATCTCTGCTGCCGGAAGTTCCATTAATTTAATAGAATAGTTTTAGCAGTGTAGCTTTTTCTAAGATTGTTTTTCTATTTTACCTGCATAAACATCTTCGTATCTACGTGGAGTTTCTTTTAATCCACTAGAACTACAGGATATGTGTGTGGCTCGTAACATAGTATGGCCCTTAACATAGCATGTATTTACAAGTGGTTAGATGAAAGGGGCGAAGATATCATGGGTTTCTTTGATGAAAACCTCAATGTAATTGTGTGTTTTATTATTTTGAATTTGATATTGTACATTATATTTTTAATTGTTTACTTTTTTTATGCATTTAGTATATAATTTTTGCGATTACGTTTTTGTTCTTATGTAAACTGATTCGATTTTAAATTTATTTTTACTTTCATTGATATTGAATTAGGACGTTATTTCCTTAAGTCATAATCGATTCCGTCTAAGCGGATTGTGGTGCTTATAGAATTTTAATTATTTTAGTTTTATTTTTTTTTAGTCTACAATTTCTAAAATAATCTACAATACGTCTAAAATTGTTTTAATTTAAATATCACTATTCATGTTAAAAAAAGCAGTAATATTTTGTTGTTAGAACATTTTCCGAATCTTGTGTCACCTAAGGGCACAAAATTTATTTCTAAAATACAAATTGCCCTCTTTTAAATAATAATAATAGAAATCTTTGTAGGTGTACCCACTTTCTCTATTCTTAGTAATTTTTTTTTTATTAAAGCGGTAATTCCCCTGTTCATTGACTAAAATTGCTGCTTCTTACATGAGGAACACACTTCCGTTAAAGCTACTTACATAGCTAATCTAGTTAAGTGCTTCATTTTTCGAAAATTCAGGAAATAGAACGAAGCTGTTAGATCTATTTATTTTTATTAGATAGTTTTATGTACTATGAAGGTTAAGGATACGTAAAATTGTAAAAAAAAAAATCATCATTATACAGGGTGTCCCAAAAGTCTCCGTATAACTTCAAAAATTTATTACAAAAAAATTATAAGCCTACAGCAAAAATATATACAACAGTAGAGTAACTTAAAAATTTTTTTTTTCTACTACCTTAATATGCTTGTACATGAGATCCTTTCATTGTACGAAGAATATAAATTCGATATTCCAATACCATCCACGTGCGTTTCAGCATGATAACATCAACAGTAGTTACAACTGTTTGATGAAATCCGAACAAAACTTAATAGCCTCAGGGAATTGAAACAAAAGATCCAAACAGCAGCAGCTACTGTTGATGTTAGCATGCTAAAACGTTCGTGGATTGAATTGGAATATCGTCGTGATATTCTTCGTGCTACGAAAGGATCTCATGTTGAAGTTTACTAAGGCAGTATAAAAAACATTTTAAGTTACTCTATGTACTGTTGTAATTATTTTTGCTGCAGGCTTATTATTATTTATTTTTTTTGTAATACATTTTTGGAGTTGTACGGAGACTTTTGGGACACCCTATATATTTAAAAAGTTAAAAAAAAAAAAAAAAAAAAAAACTATACATTGTCTTTTAACTTTAGAATCATCAAAATACAATATATTTTCGAGATTTATAGAAGCACTTTTTAAAACAAAATTTTGTTTGCTGCCAGTTTTTTGGAAATGGTCCCGAAAAGTTTTATAGTATTAATCACTTTTAAGCTCACGGGCTATCAAATCCTGCGAGCTAATGTGCCCGCAGGTTCTGTATCCATGTACGAATGTATGTACGTAACGCGATAACTCTTGATTAAAATATCCGATTTGCTTCCATTATTCCTATGGGGTTTCCTCGTCAATTCACCAATTATTGATGTAACTTTTTGAGTTTTCACGATATTTCACTGATATTTTTATGTTACTTGCCCTATAGTATTGATTATCAAATAATGACAGAAAAATCTTGTTGTAGTTCACGCATGCGTAGTTAAAATTTATTTGATAGAAATATCCCATTTGCTTCCATATAATCCTATGGGGTATCCTCCTCAATTTACCAATTATTTATGTAACTTTTTGAGTTTTCACAATATTTCAATGGTTTTTTTAAATGTCTTGCCCTATAGTATTGATTATCAAATCATGACAAAAAATTTTTGTTGTAGTTCACGCATGCGCAGTTAAAATTTATTTGATAGAAATATCCGATTTGGTTCCATATAATCCTATGGGGTTTCCTCCTCAGTTTACCTATTATTGATGTAACTTTTTGAGTTTTCATGATATTTCACGTCTTTTTATATGACTTGCCATATCGTATTGATTATCAAATCATGATTTTTTTTTTTGCAGTTCGCGCATGCGCAGTTAAAATGTATTTCATACAAATACCCATATATCATGAAATATTAAATATATTAATATTTTAACTACAGTGTACTATTTTTAGGATTTTTTGTTGTTTTTGAAAAGCGGCTGAAAATTCTGCATGCTAAAAAAACCTTTTGAATTTTTCACAGAACCGTTACCATCTTCACGAATATACGTGCTATACGCACACAAATGTTGAACAGGACCTACATAGTCATTTTCTACAGTGACAGACCATTTTTAGCATTTTCTGTTTCTTGAGTGATCGAAAATATTATTTTATTATTAAAATTATTATTCCCCCCGCCTTTTTGTAACTCGCGACAAAATCTTCACTGAAAAACATGGCGTCAAACATGTTCTTTACATCCTCAAAGTTAAAGGGCATTTCGGGCATTTCCTCACGAGTTTCCGTAGATATTCGACGAAACATCTAAAATTAGTCATTGGCCCCTATTTTCAAGACAGCAGGGTATTAACTGTCCTTTCTACTTCTTTATAAAAATAAGTATTATTCATTAGAACTACAAAGTCTAATATCTTTTAAAACAAAATTGATAATTGATAATGTATACCTGACTAATATAGAACAGTTTATCTGATTCAAACAGTAAAAAAGGATCCATATAATACGTTTTTTCTATAATACTTATAATGCGTATAAAAACCAATTACTGACCATTTACCAAGGATCGTAAATGATTTTAGAATGTATTTTACTTTATAGTCTGCGTTTAGTTTTAATAAAACATTTAAGTGTCGAGTGTCTTCACTATAATTATTATGGTCTGGATTTCAAAGACAGACAAGAAGATCTAACTGTAGGAAGAAGATTAATAATGCGTTTAAAATGATGGACAAATGAAAAAAGAACATTTTAAAAATATTATACTAAGATTTTGCAGAGTATCAATATAATAACATGAATTGCCAAATTCATATCAAGAACAAATTACCACGCTAGATTGAATTAATATTATAATTTACTTTATTTTTATATTGAAACATACTATTTTCTTTTAAAATAAATGTTGATGTATTAATAGTTTTTAATATATTGGATATTACAAGGTCACAGAACAAGTGAATCCATAAAAATCTTTTAACTGTGATATGAAACGATAATCATTAACTGCCAAATATAACGAAATAAAATAAATACAAGTGTCAGATAGCTAAAATTTGAAAATGAGAAATAAGTTCGTGTTTTTTGCATAAATTAACACAGAAATGGGGATGTTTTTTATTTGATGTTCAAAATAGTTAAAGTATTACAAAATTCAGAAATTTAAATATGCTTAAATGTACATGGAATAGTATCTCCCAGAGGCTTAAACAACAACATTTTAAAAATTGTCATTTTTTTTAAATAAAGGTAAGTATGTTATAAAGATTTAATTTACAATAAAGAAATCATTCAAGCAATCCCTTAAAGATATATCATACTGATTAATTATTTTGTTTCTGAATTATAAAAATCCATTTGTAGAGAACGCTTCTAGTACCCGATGCATATTAATGAAAGTGAAAATAAAAATGTGTCCTGGAAACTTAGACAATTTGGTTATCGATATTCCGAAATCCTACCAATAATTTCATGAATAATGTATTATCTTTTCCCCTCATGCCACGAAAACTAAAAGATAAAACCATTTACGACACACTCTGCCTTTCGAGATACTATTGATTTCTCGCCCTGATATATGTTCAGCCTAATAAAGATACATTTATAGTTTTCTTTTCACTTTAAATTCCTAGATTGTATCGATAAATTACTGTAGTAACGATATGATTTAAAATATGTACTTCTTTAATGTATGTATATATATATATAATATTTCAATGCAAGTTATATAGTGTATGAAAACATTTATATTGTCTGTAGGAAAAATGTTCATCTCTGTATAATTCCTTTTTTCCTTTAAAATGTGTGTGTTCAAATAATTGATGAACATTTAAAGCATAAAGATTAAGTTTTAAAAAAATCAAATTAAAAGGCGGTGCATTTAATTATGAAAAAAAAATGTTAAATCGAAACATATATCATGTAAATAATATAAAATTGATATATGAGTATATATGAGTATATATGAGTATATATGAATATATATGAGTATATATATATATATATATATATATATATATATATATGATATATATATGATATATATATATATATGATATATATGATATATATGATATATATGATATATATATATATGATATATATATGATATATATATATAATATATATGAGTATATATATATATATATATATTCATATATACTCATATATACTCATATATACTCATATATCAATTTTATATTATTTACATGATATATGTTTCGATTTAACATTTTTTTCGCTCACACGCTCACATATTCACTCACACGATATGAATATATATATATATATATATATATATATATATATATATATGAGTATATAATATGAGTATGTATGAATTTGTAATTACATAATTATAGGTCATATAATTTTAATTGTTATATAATTCTAATTGTCATATGTAATTTATATTAAATGTCACTTATATAAAGAAATCGGTCAAGTCCGAATATAACTCGCGGTTTAAATGATTCCGTACATTAAATGTATTTATTACTATTTATTAATAAATATACTCCTACTACCCTTAATTTTTTTATAATTTTAGTTTAGTAGATTCGGAAATAGGAGGGGAAGGAAACATATTTTTTCCGTATACTTTCGACAATATCTCTGCAAATATAACACCTAAAATTAAAACAAGTATTTTTTTGTGTTCAATGTTATGAGATCGTTCGGACGATATCCTACATGATATATAAGAAGATATTTTTCAAGTAAATTAATATTTCGGAAAAATTACCGACAATATTTTTCGAAAATCATTATCAAATATCCTTGGATGATTCTCCGTCGATAGATACCTCAAGCGCCCTTCAATTTCTCGCTAACCACCCGAAAAGTACAGTTTGTATGTAACGGAAAAATGCGTTTTTCTCAAAAACTATGTTACCTTGGTAAATCACTATAGATTTCTTGCAAGGTTTAAATAAACTCCTACTACCCCTATTTTTTTATAATTTTAGTTTAAGTAGATTCGGAAATACAAAGCGAGGGAAGCTTATTTTTGCAGCGCATTTTCGAGTATATCGCTGAAAATGTAATACCTAAAATTAAAAGAAATTTATTTTTGAGTTCAGTATTACGAGTTCTTTCACACGATTCTCCACACGATTCTGCCATTCCTCACACGATATACAAAAATAAAACTTTTTTTATAAAGTAACTTAATAATCCCCCTAAATTTTTCCTAAACATATTTGTGAATCGCTAATAATCTGAAAATATCTGGATGAAAAGGCTTTATAATTTTCCCAAGTACCACATTTTACGTCCCATAGTTTACCACAAAAAAAGCTCTGACAGACAGACAGAGAATAGAGTTATTTTATAATGGTTCCATTTTTACTTTTTAAGTATGTAAACATAAAAATCATAAAATCAATTATTTATTTATTTTTTTTCTTTACCAAAGTGAAATTATTTGGAAAATTTCACGTTTCCATTACGCTAACACATACTTTAATCCCATTTCAGTCTCTGTCATTATAAATGTCAATTGTTGAGATTATAAAAGTTTCATTGCATTAAATTATCCTTCCTGATTTTCATCTTTCTTCCCAAACAGGAAGCTATAAATCAACATTTGATTTCCCAATGCACAACCTAGTGTGCGCCTCTTCTTGCATCCTATTTAATGAAACATTCACGCTAGATAAACTCATAAAAATTTATTGTCTTCTTAGGGGAAACAATATATTTTTAATCCCCACTTGATTTAATAAATTGAAACTTTTTTTTAAATTTTACAAACTTTCTCGTAGTCTTTAACTCGATACGCTTAAGATAGTTGTGTCTTTACATGAATTGTAAATAATGAGTACTGATAGTTTTTGCAGGATTAATCGTTAGTAGAATAGATTTAGATTTTCAATGTAAGTATTAAAAATGCCGACGATTTTTGATCGAGCATACAGTGGACGTTGAAGTATGCGGTACAGTTACAATCAAATAAAAATAAAAATAAAAATTATAATTTTTTGAACTTTTATTCAAAATGTTTATAAGGAGTGAAATAGTTAAAAATTGTCCAGACCAGGATTCGGACCTGAGCCTTTGGCATTATGCGTGAATGTTCTACCACTGAGCTACCCGGATGATATCCATCCTGGCATTCATCAGTGTTGTATCTTGCACCTGCACCACCACATGGAATATCTTCATGAAACTCAAGACAGTGTCAAACATGAGCAGAAAAAGAATTTCAGCGTCAATGAAATATATACCTTTAATGAAAAGTAAGCTTGTCTACAAGTAGCATGAATGTACATGTAGCATGTAGTACAATGGCATGAACACTTTTTCAATCTGTTGATTTCACGACTTATAAACAATTTGAATTAAAATTCAAGCAACTAAAATTTCAATTACCATTTCTAAAGGCGTATACTACTTCTGCAAAATTATATATATATAAATAAAAATAATAAAAATGCATCTACAAAAAAAAAACCTAATAATTATATAAAAGTAAGGCGCATTCATTAAAAAAAAGTGCCTCAAAAAAGATAGAAACACGATGTGTAATTTAACCCATTGCAGATATGTCAGCAAAATAACTTGCAAAATTGTGCAAAAAACGGTAGGAATTAAGATTATGTTGATAAAATTGTCGTGGAATTAATTTGTTAAATGTTACACTTTAAAAATAATATTATACGGCACATGAGTACTATACGTTATATTTGCAAGCATTCTCTCCATGATCTGACTAGTATAAGTATACAAAAATTCAAAATAATTTTCTACGATTAAAACTCCCTATGTTATGATAGTTGGAATTTTATGAATTTTCGAAGCTTTCCGGCATTAATGAAATAAAAACGCAATTTTACTACCGAAGTGATCTAGAATTTCATAATAATGAAAATACTATACCTCGACTTTGCCGTAGATGAATGGAATTTCTATTGTTTTACTTCTCAGAGCATGGAGGAAATGTTTCTAAATATAACTTACAGAATCCACGGAGCGTAAACAAATATAAAGATGCAACTTTTTGAAAATTAATTTCAGGACTATTTAAATAACATACTGCTGATTCCCACGTTATTTGAAAGTTTTTTTTTTTCAATTTACTTTGCGTACGTATATCCAACAGATAAAATATTAAAATACATTTGTAACTATTGTGAACATGCTGTATATACGTATAACTTAATATAGTCACGTGACAATACATATATCCATCTGGTGGCGATGTTCTTCACCAATCCTCATTAAGAACCTCGGAGTGCAATGGGATTGTCCTAAGGATACGAAAGGATTATTCTCGTACCTATTAGTTACAGTTTTTTTTTGTGCATTTAAATCACCGACTCATCTTACATTGTAAAATACATTAATATATTTCCTTAGCATTGGGATCTAAAAAACCCAAATTTTGCTATATTATTAAGCTTGTCATCAACATCGACTGAAGAACCTTGGTTAAATATTTTTTTTTCTTAACAAATTTCCGTTGTCTGATACTGTTAACATTTAATCTGTGTTCTGTCTTGATTGGTGTAGTTGTACATACGCCATCACGTAGTATCCATACGTGCACATACGCCATCACATATGTACACGTAGTTGTACATATACCATCAATTATGTATACCATTTGTTCATATTTCTTTATCATATATTCTAATATGAGCAAATCTTGTGGGTGGTTATATATATATATATATATATGCAAAAATTATCTTAAAAACGGCTCTAACGATTTTGACGAAATTTCGTATCCTACCGTTTTGGGGCACCAGAAAACCATTGGGCTAGGTCACATGCTCGAGAAAATTCGATTAGTGGGTCATTTTGGGTCATTTTGGGTCATGGTCTAGCTAATTGTATCTAAAAAACGGTTCAAACGATTTTGACGAAATTTTGTATCCGACCATTTTCGGGCATGAGAAGTCAATTTGGCTGGGTCACACGTTCGAGAACTTTCGATTAGTGGGTCATTTTTTGGTCAACGCGGGTCAAATTAATTTTATCTAAAAAACGGCTCTAACGATTTTGATTAAATTTTGTGTCCTACGAGTTTCGAGCACGATAAAAGCATTGGGCTAGGTCGCATGTCCGAGAAAATTCGATTAGTGGGTCATTTCTGGGTCATTGTGGGTCAAGATCTAAAAAGCGGCTCAATTTACACTAAATTTTGCATCCAATGGTTTTCGGGCACGAGAAGACTGTTGAGCTAGGTCACATGTTCGAGAAAATTCAATTAGTGTGTCATTTTGGGTCATGGTCAAGCTAATTGTATCTAAAAAACGGTCCAAACGATTTTGACGAAATTTTGTATCCGACTACTTTCGGGCACGATAAGACTATTGGGCTGGGTCACATGTTCGAGAACTTTCGATTAGGGGGTCATTTTTGGGTCAAAGCGGGTCAAATTAGTTTTATCTAAAAAACGGCTCTAACGATTTTGATTAAATTTTGTATTTTACGAGTTTCGGGCACGCGAAAATCATTAGACTAGGTCACATGGTCGAGAAAATTTGATTAGTGGGTCATTTCTGGGTCAATAGCTGGGTCATTGTGGGTCAAGATCTAAAAAGCGGCTCAATTTACACTAAATTTTGCATCCAGTGGTTTTCGAGCACGAGAAGACTGTTGGCCTAGGTCACATGTTCGAGAAAATTCAATTAGTGGGTCATTTTGGTCATGGGTCATTATAGGTCAAGCTATTTTATCTTAAAAGCGGTTCAGAGGATTTGAAATAAATGTAGCACCCTACAAGCGTAGGGAACAAGAATACTACACTGATAAAAATTTCACCGTTGGATTACGGGAAAAGCTTGGCAGCACAGACTCCAAGATTTTCCTGTAATATTACAGTTTGTACCGTAATCTATTTAGACTGTATTAGACCGTAAATGGCAGTAAATTTCAAGAACGTATCTGACCGTAAACCACAGTAACTTTCAAAAACGTATCTGACCGTAAATAACCGTTACTTTCAAGAACGTATCTGACCGTAAATAACCGTTACTTTCAAGAATGTATCTGACCGTAAATAACCGTTACTTTCAAGAATGTATCTGACTGTAAATAACCGTTACTTTCAAGAATGTGTCTGACTGTAAACCACAGTAATATACAGGGTGTCCCAAAAGCCTCCGTACAACTTCAAAAATTGATTAAAAAAATAATAGGCCTACCGCAAAAATATTTACAACAGTACACAGAGTAACTTAAAAAGTTTTTTTCTACTACCTTAGTATACTTGTACATGAGATCCTTTCGTTGGACGAAGAATATCAAGTCGATATTCCAATTCCCTTCACGTGCGTTTCAGCATGCTAACATCAACAGTAGTTACAACTGTTTGATGAAATAAAATGTTGAAACAAAAGATCCAAACAGCAGTAGCTACTGTTGATGTTAGCATGAAAAACATTTGTGGATTGAATTGAAATACAGTCTTGATATTCTTCGTGCTACGCAAGTATCTCATTTTGAAGTTTACTAAGGCTGTAAAAAAAAACTTTTTAAGTTACTCTATGCACTGTTCTAATTATTTTTGCTGTAGGCCTATTACTTTTTTTAAAATAAATTTATGAAGTTGTACGGAGACTTTTGGGACACCCTATAGATTATAAATTATCGTATATGACTGTAATATCAAGATTGTAAATAAGCATAAATGCCCATCATTTTCTACTCATTTACATATATCGCTGTAAATTGCAGTAGTTATCAGAACTGCAAATGACCATGAAATAGTTATTTCAAGAATTCGCATGATTACTTCCAACAGTAACTGTATATTTATACATAGGATGTCAAGAAATGCAACATTTTATTTCTGTATAAGAGATAAATAGTATAAATTGCAAAAATGTCCATAAGGTACAAAATTTCAATTCTATACTTTTCATCTCCATGGAGATATTTCCAAAATTAGTTTTTATACATTCTTTGTAACCAAACAGGTGGCTTCAGTACCTCCAAAAATCAGGAATTATCTCACTTTGCCATGCAATTCGAAACATGGAATCTAATCATTATTGGAGAATAATGTCTACAAATCTGATATTTAAATGTATTGATTAATAATAATGTGTTGATGTAATTGATGGCACATTAAATCTTAGTTTGTAAACATTCGCCAAGCTTGAACAGATTTCACTTTTCAAATTGCATGCAAAGTGAAGCAAGTCACAATTTTTGACTCTCTGCAACTTCATAATGTTTGGAGATGATTAAAACCAATCCACATTTTTGCAGATTACATTATTTATCCATCTCATATAGATGCAAAAATAAACTGTATAGCTTTTTTTAGACAGCCTGTATATTTAAAACTTGATAATATTTCTAAGATTATTCTACCACTACATATATATGGTGGTTTGCATATAATTTTTTTAAACAATTAGCGACTTTCTCAATATTACATATTTTTTTCTATTTACAACACTATACAGCTTACAAAATAAAATTATATTTAGCATTGAAAAATGACATGTGTATAAGTTTTATTAAACATGATTGTTTCATATTTCCGAAAAAAAAAATTACGTAAAACTTCATATACAAGTGTAGTAATTTTTGCCAACATCTAAGTAAAATAAAAATTAACTTAAGCAATATTAACCAGGCAGAGTAACAAACACTTATCAAATTTGTTACAAATCACAGGCTAAATTTGTCCAAACCCTAACACAATATCCAGTATAACTCTTAGCTCAACAATGCACACCTTTGAAAAATATAGAAAAAATCAGAAATTTTTTTAGTACTTATCTCTTATTTAATATCATACTCTGAATATTTACGATTATGTATTCGTCAAATGAACTTATTCATGATTTTTTTTAATGTAATGAGGAAGGTGATTATAATAAACTTTTGCATAATAATGTATCAAAGACATAATTTAATGAATATAAAAATGTTAAAATTATTTCTATTTCTTTCAATATAACTTTTGTTTTAAGTTTTTTGAGAATCACTTCGGTATTTATCTACTTGCACATTCTTTTGCATTTTGATGCCTGGGTTCTTTTGGTTTCTACCCAAACCCAAGTGAGATTAATGTCGTTTTAGCTAATAATGCAGGAATAGAGTATAGTATTTGCCTTTTTAAAAAATCACAAAAACACTTCAGTTTTGTGTTAAACATTTTACTTGGAGATAGTATAAAACATGGATTTATCTGTAAAAATGGGAAATTGTTCAGGATCATCGGAGAAAAAAAAATTCTTGGTTGAAAATACTACAGCCAAAATAAACTATTTGTAAAAATGCAAATAACTTAACCACTTCAACGGCCGTTTAGATAGGGAAACAGTGTTATTACCCACGATTTAACTCGGGTCAGCTACTATGGTTAAATAATGAATGTTTACATACTGGGAAGTACTATACAGATTTTCGTGTTTTGGGAAGGACAGGATAGAATGCTGAGTCATCAATTTCATATTTCAGTAACATCCTGCCTTTTGTTCTGTGACTAATTTATCAATGTCCAGAACACCCTGAAATAATGAACAATTTCATCAATTTTCAAAAACTAAAACTCTAAATCCTAATTTCAGGAAAAATTTTAATATAACAAGGAATGATCTTCTAAGAACTGTTCAAGAAAAATCTTTAAAATATGTCATCACACATATTAAAAACAAGCATTTTTTTAAATAATTTAAAAAAATTCACAGACAAAAATAAAAATTTTAATTCAGGAACTCTGAAATTATTTATTCTGTACATATTTTACTTAAGATACGACAGGTTTTAAACAATACATCTAAATGCTGCTAATTTTGTCATCAACTTCCTGACTTTATTTATATTACATGATTTTGGATTTTTCTTTGCTTTTGAACTTTTTTCAGGATTGATGTCCAAAAAAGCTCTGAAAATAAAGAAAAAAATATTAATAGTATCACATCTTTTAAAAAATAACATTACTGTAAATACATCAAGCCATAATCGAATGAACAACTAATCTCGTAATTATCAAATTATAACAGATAGCAGATATTAAACTCCTCAATAACACGTGCATAGAATGTCTACAAAATAACATTCATGAAGAAAAACTTTTTGTGCTTTATAAACCCTTTATTGTTTTTCTTATCTTTAAAGCCAGAACAAAATGGATTAATTAGCATATATGACAGAACTCAATAGCCCACTAGTGTCAATGAGTGGTAAGAAATTTCATTTGAGCTCATTCATTACTGAATATATGTTATCTAACAGGTTATAAGTAACATTTGTTGTAGGCAACTACACTGCACCATGAATTTAAATTTTTTGATTTGATTAGCAAGATCTGCAAAGTATGTGAAGAAAATAGTGTTGACACTAGACCAAAAGTTCTTTTAACTGATCGACAAATTTTGCATTTTTTTCTGCAACTGATCAACAAATTTTGCATTTTTTTTTTTGCAACTGGCTAAAGGATTTCATGATTTTTCCCCACAATCAACTGACAAATTTCGTGACTTTCTCTCACGATAAATCGACAATTTTTGTATTTTTTCCATGCGACTGATTTAAGAATTTCGTGATTTTTCCTTGCATTCAATTGACGAATTTCGCAACATTTTTTAGATTTTCTCCTCAATTAACTAGCAATTTTTCCGATATTTTGTCGTACCAATCGAGGAATTTCGAAATTTTTTTCGCCATAATCATGCCTTTTTACCCTCAACTGATTGGCAAATTGAGATATTTTCCATCAACTGATCTGGTCATTAAAAAAAAAAGAAAAATTAAAGTTTTTGATTTGTTGGAATTTTCCAAAGTTTTTAGTTTGTCTTAGTATCTTAAACACTATTATGCCAAATATAAAGTATATAGAGCTGTAAAGTAATATAGGACAAAATTAGCACTCGCCATCCGGCGAGTAATACTGAAAATTTGGCGACTGACTTTATTATATTACCACTGGCCAAACTTAATAGCCACACTCACCAACTGCGATGATTGAATGGAAACAGATTTTATTTCCTGCTGTCGCTCGTCGAATATCGAAACCATTTGGCGAATTTCATGATTTTTCCGCTGAAACCATTTGACGAATTGAGATTCTTTTTTCTCGAAGCCAATCGACGATATTCACACCCCCCCCCCCCTCCTCGAGACAATTTGATGAATTTTGCGAGTTTTCTGCTATTAATTGTTGAATTTCGTGATTTATCGACTATCGATTAACGAATTTCACGACAAACTTTGTGGTTTTTTCTGCGACAGATCGACAAACTTTGCAGTTTTTCCGCGACAGATCCATGAACTTTGTGTTTTTTCAACCACAGATCGACGAACTTTGTGTTTTTTCAACCACAGATCGACGAACTTTTCGCTTTTTAAGCGACTGGTCGACGAACTTTTCGCTTTTAAAGTGACTGTTGACGAACTTTTCGCTTTTTAAGCGACTGGTCGACGAACTTTGCATTTTTTCTGCGACAGATCGACGAACATTGTGTTTTTTAAGCGACTGATCGACGAACCTTGCGTTTTTTGGGGACAGATCGACGAATTTTGCGTTTATTTCGCAATCGATCGACAAAATTTGCTTTTTTTCCGCGACTGATCGACGAACTTTGCTTTTTTTGGTGACTGGTCGACGAACTTTTCGCTTTTTAAGAGACTGGTCGACGAACTTTTCGCTTTTTAAGCGACTGGTCGACGAACTTTTCACTTTTTAAGCGACTGGTCGACGAACTTTTCGCTTTTTAAGCGACTGGTCGACGAACTTTTCGCTTTTTAAGGGACTGGTCGACGAACTTTTCGCTTTTTAAGCGACTGGTCGACGAACTTTTCGCTTTTTAAGCGACTGGTCGCCGAACTTTGCATTTTTTAAACGACTGGTCGACGAACTTTGCATTTTTTAAACGACTGATCGACGAACTTTGCGTTTTTTCTGCGACAGATTGATGAACATTGTGTTTTTTAAGCGACTGATCGACGAACCTTGCGTTTTTTGGGGACAGATCGACGAATTTTGCGTTTATTTCGCAATCGATCGACAAAATTTGCTTTTTTTCCGCAACTGATCGACGAACTTTGCTTTTTTTGGTGACTGGTCGACGAACTTTTCGCTTTTTAAGCGACTGGTCGATGAACTTTTCACTTTTTAAGCGACTGGTCGACGAACTTTTTGCTTTTTAAGCGACTGGTCGATGAACTTTTCGCTTTTTAAGCGACTGGTCGACGAACTTTGTGTTTTTTCTGCGACAGATTGACGAACATTGTGTTTTTTAAGAGACTGATTGACGAACCTTGCGTTTTTTGGGGACAGATCAACGAATTTTGCGTTTATTCCGCGCCTGATCGACGAACTTTGCATTTTTTAAACGACTGGTCGCCGAACTTTGCATTTTTTAAACGACTGATCGACGAACTTTGCGTTTTTTCTGCGACAGATTGATGAACATTGTGTTTTTTAAGCGACTAATCGACGAACCTTGCGTTTTTTGGGGACAGATCGACGAATTTTGCGTTTATTTCGCAATCGATCGACAAAATTTGCTTTTTTTCCGCAACTGATCGACGAACTTTGCTTTTTTTGGTGACTGGTCGACGAACTTTTCGCTTTTTACGCGACTGGTCGACGAACTTTTCGCTTTTTAAGCAACTGGTCGACGAACTTTTCGCTTTTTAAGCGACTGGTCGACGAACTTTTCGCTTTTTAAGCGACTGGTCGACGAACTTTTCGCTTTTTAAGCGACTGGTCGACGAACTTTTCGCTTTTTAAGCGACTGGTCGACGAACTTTTCGCTTTTTAAGCGACTGGTCGACGAACTTTTCGCTTTTTAAGCGACTGGTCGCCGAACTTTGCATTTTTTAAACGACTGGTCGCCGAACTTTGCATTTTTTAAACGACTGATCGACGAACTTTGCGGTTTTTCTGCGACAGATTGACGAACATTGTGTTTTTTAAGCGACTGATCGACGAACCTTGCGTTTTTTGGGGACAGATCGACGAAATTTACGTTTATTCCGCAATCCATCGACGAAATTTGCTTTTTTTCCACGACTGATCAACGAACTTTGCATTTTTCGGTGACAGATCGACGAACTTTGCATTTTTTGGTGACAGATCAACAAACTTTGCATTTTTTGGTGACAGATCAACAAACTTTGCATTTTTTGGTGACAGATCAACAAACTTTGCGTTCCGTGACAGATCGACGAACTTTGTGGGGTTTTTTCCGCGACAGATCGACAAACTTTACATTTTTTCTGCGACAGATCCACGAACTTTCGTTTTTTCAACCACAGATCGACGAACTTTGCATTTTTTTCACGACTGATTGACGAACTTAAGGTTTTTAAACGACTGATTGACGAACTTAAGGTTTTTTAAATGACTGATTGACGAACTTAAGGTTTTTTAAATGACTGATTGACGAACTTAAGGTTTTTTAAGCGACTGATCGACGAACTTTTCGTTTCTTAAGCGACTGGTCGATGAACTTTTCGTTATTTAAACGACTGATCAACGAACTTTGCATTTTTAAAATGACTGATCAACGAACTTTGCGTTTTTGCTGCGACAGATTGATGATCATTGCATTTTTTAAGCGGCTGATCGACGAACCTTGCACTTTTTGGGGACAGATCGATGAACTTTTCATTTTTTAAACGACTGATCAACGAACTTTGCATTTTTTCTGCGACAGATCGACGAACATTGTGTTTTTTAAGCGACTGATCGACGAACCTTGAGTTTTTTTGGAGACAGATCGATAAACTTTGCGTTTATTCCACAATCGATCGACGAAATTTGCTTTTTTTCCCCGCAACTGATCGACAAACTTTGCATTTTTTGGTGACAGATCGACGAACTTTGCATTTCTTGGTGACAGATCAACGAACTTTGCGTTTTTTCCCGCGACAGATCGACGAACTTTGTGGGGTTTTTCCGCGACAGATCGACATACTTTGCATTTTTCTGCGACAGATCCACAAACTTTTGTTTTTCAACCACAGATCGACGAACTTTGCATTTTTTTTTTCACGACTGATCGACGAACTTAAGGTTTTTTAAGTGACTTATCTGACGAACTTTTAGTTTTTTTTAAGCGACTGGTCGACAAACTTTTCATTTTTTAAACGACTGATCAACGAACTTTGCGTTTTTTAAATGACTGATCAACCAACTTTGCATTTTTTAAATGACTGATCAACGAACTTTGCGTTTTTTAAATGACTGATCAACGAACTTTGTGTTTTTTAAATGACTGATCAACGAACTTTGAGTTTTTTCTGTGACAGATTGACAAACATTGCGTTTTTTGGGGGACAGATCGACGAACTTTGCATTTATTCCACAATCGATTGACAAAATTTGCTTTTTTCCCACGACTGATCGAGGAACTTTGCATTTTTTGGTGACAGATCGACAAACTTTGCTTCTTTTCCGCGATCGATAGCTGAATCTCAATCAAATAAAATCTAAATTCAGAAATTTATTTAACAACCTAATTGTTAAGGGTCCTTAACACATTTAATGGAACTTGAAAAATACACTGCATATATAAAACTTAACTTTCTTCCCTTTTTTATAATAAAAATAAACATTTTACATAATCATTCTCAGTTGACTTAATTTTTTCAATGGTATTTTGTCATGTCTGCATTAATGTAATTCTTTAAAGAGAACGTAAAATAATAGTGGGGTTTAAAGATTTTTTTCTCCCTCCCAAACATTACAACTCCCCTCCATTTAAAAATGTTGGTAGGGAGGCTCCCCTCCTTGTTAAAATTGAATTTCAAGCCCTGTAAAATTGTTTATATGCATTGTTTATATGCTGGGAGGAAAGCAATAATTATACAATGAGTTTAATTAAAAGCAAATTAAAATTAAATTGAATTTAAAGGTATTATAACTCTGTAAATTATATCAAGGGTATTAATACTCTATATGAATGCTTACAAACCAGTATAAAAGATAATTAAATTATGTGCCCATAACTTTACATGAAATTGACATTTAATACAGGATAAACAATAAACAAAAGAAATTAAGATCTATTTAAACTGTAACTTTACTTGTGACTCATAAATAACATTCTCTTTTTTACTATGCCTACCATATACATCCCAATTTTCCATTGTCCAAGCGCTAATTGTACTAAAACTCATATTATAAATCATTACTATCAATGGCCAATTAAAAATCAGCTTTAAAACCCAAATAATGAAAAGATGGAATACGATTGGTCAGGAAAGATTCATAAAAGTTTTCCTCTATCTGTCAAAAGTGCTTGGATACATATCGGGTTCTTTTAAATAGAATATTTATTAATATTTGCTGCAAAAAACAACTAAACTATCTGACTGGAGATATATGTTATCAGGGGGCGATCCAGGCAAAATTTGGGGCCTTTTTAAGGCCCCGTCACAAAAATCAATTTAATAAAATGGGCCCCTTCACAAAAATCAATCTGATAAAATGGACCTCTTCACAAAATTCCTTTTACTAAAATAGGTCCTTTCACAAAATTCAGTTGCATAAAAACTTACCATTTAATATTTATTTATTATTTTGTGATGTTTTAAAATGTGTAATTTGTAAACAAACAAGTTCCCCAGAGAAGAAAACTTCAGTAAAAGGATTTTAAAAAGTTTTTGTTTATAAATGCTTGGTTCAAATTTGAGTATAACTGGATTTCAAATTTCGTTACAAAATGTTATTTTTCAGAAAAATATAATAAATTTCACAAAAATAACCTTTATTTTTCACAAAATGGGCCCCAAGAAAAAAAACCTGCCTCGACTCCTGGTTATTGCAGAAATGAACTAAGTTGCCCTTTTTGAATTATCAAAACAAATTTTAATTAACAATTAAAAATACAAAATATTAATTTTTTTTAAAAAAATCCAAAGGAAAATAAAAGTTTAATTCAAGCATGATTTAAATTCCTAAAATAACCAAAAAATTAAAAATTTGTATTTTTAATTAATTTATTAAAAAACACCGAAATCAATGTTAAGTGAATGTAAACAACTTTACAAAGCGATACTCAAAAAATAATTTATTTAAAATATTAAAATGGTTCCATTAATTAAAATTTTAGACAAGTAAGATGAGTAAAAGGTTACCCTAACTAAATTAAAAAATATATATACTAAAAAAGATTATATTAAAGATTATAAAAACAATGAAAATTTAACGTAAACAATATAATGTTAAGTCTATGGGGCGCCATTTGCAATTTAGAATAAAAACAGCGTTTACAAAAATATAACTTATACATATTAAAACCCATCAAAACTAAAAATAATGAATACTAAAACCATGTAGTACGTATTATAAGCTAAGATGCCATTAATGTTTAAAGTTGTTAAAAGTATGAAAACATATTAAAAAGTGGGTGCACAAAAGGAGGATGTTAAATGAAAACACCACTGGAAAAACATAAGGAAAAAATGAAGTTTTGAAAATTGCATCAATACTATAGGTGCAGATACCCAACATTTGGAAGGAGTCACTGGCTCCTAAACCCAAAAAATCCAGTGGCCACAATTGTAAAACAAATGCATAAAAACAATAGTATTTATATAGGGTAAAAAACTAAAAAAAAAAATAATAATAATTAATTCAAAGTGTAAAGTAATTTATTTAATATAAACACGTGTACAACAAAATTTGAATATTAATTAAATCTTAAATCATGTACAGTCAGAAGATAAAGTTGGGCAAGATACGGTTTAAAAAACAATATGTAGATAAGCTAAGCAATCATGATAGCGGGGATATCAGAAAAACAATATTTCTTATTTTGATTTTGCCAGACAAAAGTACATATGACAGAAAATCTGAATTTGTGAGAATATTTTGCACTATAAAAATAAAAACACACTTCAAACATTTGTTTATATATATATATATTTAAATCACAGTCTATGTAAAATAAAATTATCAGATGTTACGAATAACATTGCTATTCGAATATATTTAATAGTTTGCTGTGTTAAACAGATCATTCTGAAATGTTATTAAAAGATAACAATAATGTGTGTGTTTTGGTCTTAATCTTAAAAAAAAATATCAACATTTCACGATGGAGACTGGGAATACCAGAAATAGATTACTTTTAAATCACATGGCGACTTAAACATCAAAAGTTAGTGGCCACAGCAAAAAATTTAGTCGCCACGTGGCGACTGGCGGCCGTGAATCTGCACCTATAATCAATACATGTACAAAACTTAAAAACAATGATACTAAATTAATCCTCATTAATTTTTTTATGTTTTACATAGTTTTCAATAAGTTAAAAGTATTAAAAATATATGCAAAGAACATGGAATTTTTCAAAATTTAGAAAATGGTATAAAACAGAAACTAAAACAGCATATGTTAAAATGTGAATAACTCATTAAGTAATTGACATAATTACATAAAAAAGGTCTTAAATTGTTCATTAAAGTACAAGCTATTTATATTAAGGCAAGAATGCACAAAAAATTGTAGATTTCTACATGGGAGGGGTTGGTTCAGTTGACAAAAGTCTAATTCGTTAGAGATATGAGAATCTAAAGTAGAGGATGGTTTTTGAGTCATAACTCCTGAACCGAATGAGATGTATGCAGGGGTCGATGCAGGGTTTTTTCCCTTGGGGCCCATTTTGTGAAAAATAAAGGTTATTTTTGTGAAATTTATTATATTTTTGTGAAAAATAACATTTTCTAATGAAAGTTGAAATCCAGTTACTCAAATTCGAGTCAAGCATTTAATAACAAAAACTTTTTAAAATCCTTTTGCTGAAGTTTTTCTCTCTGGTGAAGTTGTTCACAAATTACACATTTTAGAACATCACAAAATAATAATTAAATAATAAATAGTAAGTTTTTATGGAATAAAATTTTGTGAAAAGGCCTATTTTAGTAAAAAGAATTTTGTGAAGGGGCCCATTTTATCAAATTGGTTTTTGTAAAGGGACCCATTTTATTAAATTGATTTTTGTGAAGGAGCCCTAAATAGGCCCAAATTTTGTCTGTATCAACCCCTGGTATGAGTAGTCAAATTAAACAAAATTTAATAAGGAAGAGATAGACATGTAGAACAGGTTTCCAGCTTACCCCAATCCGGATATTAGTCTTCAATTGATGATCAAAATGTAGAGCGATGCTACGATGTTCATGGAAAGAGTGGTTCTACCTAAAATGATACAATATATATCTATATATATACCAGGAAATATTTATTTGAATAATGTCAATTAAAGGTTAAATTTCAATATTTGCATTAGTATGCAGTGGCTGGTCGGTAGAGACTGTATGTTTAGTATCCACTTCTGTTAAGTTAACGGCCACATATTACCGTGTTTTGTAGATTTAAATAGTTTTATATTTATATATAAGTTCGAAAAAATTCATTTTAAATTATTATATTTCTTGTTTTCTAATATTTGGTATGATTAAAAAAAAATATATTTGCTTAACAAGAAATTTACAACTTTTTTTTTACTCACAATTAAAGTATCAAACATTAAATATTTACCTCAAAAGGGCCTAACATTGCTGTACATAGCAATTATTTATAGTACTAAAGCTATTAATACTGAACAAAAATCATTTTTAGAGTTTCTGAAGGATAAATGAAGCACAGATGTTACATTAAGTAAATTTTCATTTTTCTGCGATTATGTATTTTGTCATTTGGTATTTTTTTGAGTATTTTAAAAAAGAGTGCTTAAAAAATGCACAGACATAACAATATTGTAAAATAAAGTTTCACATATGACTTAGATGAAAATTAATCCTTTTTTTACTTACTGTAACAAGAAATTTTATTGTTTAGAATTTTTTTTACTCAAAATTACAGTATCAAACATTGAATATATATTTACCTCAAAAGTATCTAAGTTTGTTGACATTGCAAATATTATTTATAGTAAAGGTATAATACTGAACAAAAATCATTCTTAAGAGTTTCTGCATGATGAATGAAGTGCGGTGTTACATTAAATGACATTTTAATTTTTCTGCGATAATGAATTTTGTGGGAAGAGATCTGTATCCTGTGCTGCTTGGCAGAAAAAATTGCACCAAAATGCCGTTTTGGCGACATGAAAAAATTTTCAAAGATTGCAGAAAAACATCATTTTTAAATCTGTATGTTATTTATAAATCAATGATTTTGCTTTTTGCAACATTTTTAAAAGTAGAAAATGATGCAAAAACATTGATTTATAAATAACAAAGATTTAAAAACTAAGTTTTTCTGCCATCTTGAAAAATTTATCACGATCCAATTACGCAAATTTTAACAACATTCTAAATAAACTAACGATTAAAAAGCTAAAGAAATGTGATTTTTCAGATGAATATTTGTTATTGTCAGGGGGGCTCTGCCCCCCTGAACCCCCGTTTTAAAAACATTTTGGACAATAAAAAAGAGAAAAAAAACTGACCAGAAATCTTTTGTCAATCTTGATTACACTAAATTCAAAACAATGTTAACTTATAATCTCGCTCACAACTGCCCAAAAAAATTTTTTTTTTTTTCAAAGTAAAAGTAAAAGGATAAATATAATAAATGTCAATAAATGAGACGGCGATTCAGAAAAAAGGGAAATTGCATACAAAATATATATAAATAATTACACATAAAAAAAAGTTAATATTTGCAAAAAAAAATTAATTAATTAATTAATTAAAAATAATTTAATGTTTACCAAAAGGGATCCCAGTCAGGGTCTGAAACATCGTCAATGTAAGGCACTTCACCTTCTAACTGAAAAGAATTTAAATTTTGAGAGACTTTTGGTAATGCACCCTCGATATTTTCAGACTCTGCCATTGGTCTTTGAAAATCCAAAAGCTTTAGCCCCTCATTTCCGTACCCTGGGTAGACTTGAATAATATCATTTATGAGGACTTGCATTTTCTGGCCCGTCGTTTCTAAATGATCTAGTTTGAGGCGGCGATAAAAATGAAGAGCCATATATTGTGACAACATTTTATCGTTCCTGCGACATTTTAGAGAATTTTTAAACCAACGATTTTCATTTTCTAGATCGTTCGCTTTATTGGTTTTTGACACGAATTCGCCTTTACTATGATTCGTAACTTTGTGTGTTGTCTGACTGGAGAATAATTTTTCTACATCATGGTATTGTTTGGCCGAATCTCAAACAATACCCAGTAATTTTAATAAGTTAGATACTAAAATCAGGACGTCTAACCGTCCTTCAGCTGCATCATTTCACAGGGATTTATAGCTTTATCTGGATAAAAATCTATTAAATTGGGTACGTACAGTTTTGCCATTAATAAATCATTAACAGTATCAGTGGATAAATGGTTACGTGTATCATCTATAAATTTAAAACAGAAAGCGCATTTTGTCAAAATTTCACACAAATATCGTCTCTTTACGCATGCGTCAACTTTTTTTGAAGGATTTTCCCCTCAAAAACGATAAGACTGATTGATTAACCTGTTTAGCCTAGGGGGATGGAAAAGGGTTGATTGAAAACGGATGGAAATATATTTTTGCTCTGAGGTTAAAAGCTAAAGCTTTTTTTTTTTTTTTTTTTTTTTTTTAAGAACTCATGTTTTCACTACTAAATATGCATATTTTTCACAAAATTTTAAAGAGAGCTTGGAGATGGTTGTATTTATAACTGATTGAAATGTCAAAGAGTTCGGAAGATGAGGACTATTTTTTATTGCTATGTTAAAGGAGCCGACGAGAAAACAAACAAAAAAGCGAGAAGAAAGCATCTCTTTTACAACTGGATAACAATATTTTTTCCCGAAATTTGTACACGGGCTGTAAAACCGTTTTATTTATCACCCATAAAGATTTTAAAGAGTTAGGACAAAAATAACTTTTTATTTTAAAACTATGAAACGATACTGCGTAAAAAAAAAAAAAAAAAAAAAAAAAAAAACAAGAAAATGAGTGCTAATCACTAACTATCAATATTTTTTCGCGCATTTTTCTTCTTAAAATATAATTTCATACAAAATCGGGTTAAAGATGTAAAATAATAAAAACTTGATTATTATTATTATTTATTTATTTATTATCACGGGCCCGGGCAACGCCGGGTGGGGGTCAGCTAGTTTTTTATTAAATTAAACAGACTAAATCCCTTTTCACATTCAGCAGTGCTAAATGGCAGGTTCACTATAAAGTTTAGAAGTTTGCATAAATTAATAAATTCATTTGGATTTTTACACTCTGCTAAAATTCACCGTCTAACTGTCTCACATTAGAATTTATGTTTGGTGTGAGACCAAATTTTCAAAATCGGGTGATTGGCAAAAACTAAGTGTTAAAAAAGCTAGGCCTAGGCGTCAAATTTCACATCCAGGAATAATTTTGTAGTCGTCAAATGCTATAATGTAATTAGTTGCATTTGACGACTAACGACTGCAAATTTCGAACACTGTCTACTCTACATAAACTTTGATATTAAAATTCATTTTTAAATTAATAAGGTTAGATAACCAGATAAATAAATACCTGAATAAATCCGGTATTGGTACAGCCAGGGCAGGCGTGCTTCCTCATCGCGTTTTCCTCTTTCCTCGTGCGAAAATAAACAAACATGGCGCCGCGCGTTCGTTGCCATTTTCCAAAATCAAACTACTCAGATGAGATGGCTGTAATCCACTGTTCCTTTACGGTTTGCGGTAGCGAATAACGGTGATTTACTAAAATTGCCCGTGATCTGCCGTAAAAGACTGTTACAACCTGTATTTCTTTCTCTCTTGGCCGTAAATGACTGTTGGACCAGGGATAATCCTGTAAAAATGATCAGTTACGGTCAATGACAGAATTTTACAGCCAATAACTGATTTTTAACGGGTAAGGGCAATATTTACAGTAATACGGTAATGTACAGTAAATTATGCAGTAAAGCACCGTAAAGCAACGGCTATTTTTAACAGTGTATTATGCTAGGTCACATGTTCGAGAAATTTCGATTAGTGGGTCATTTTGGTTATGGGTCAAGCTATTTTATCTTAAAAACGGCTCAGACTATTTACACTAAATTTTGCATTGTATGGTTTTTGGGCACGAGAAGACTGTTGGGCTAAGTCACATGTTCGAGAAAATTAAATTAGTGGGTCATTTTTGTCATGGGTCATGATATTTGGACTGAAATTTAAGTTTGACCGAGCATAGCTCGGTTTTCCCTGCTCGTATATATATATATATATATATATATATATATCGATAGATATATGTATAATGACAAAATAATCTTTAAAAAATCCACGTATTTTATTTCTGTAGTAAATATGATATTGTATGGTACATCTTCGGAGATTCTTTCGCGTATTTTATTGGATTATCTTCTTTCTTGGAAGATTCGTGGATTCTTCCTAAAGCTAAAGGAAACCTTACTAATAATAAAATTATTTCATTTTCAATGTTCCGCAAATGAATACGTTTTGTTAATATATTTTTAATTCCTATATTCAAAATGTATTTTATTCAAGTTTTATCGCAGTTCTAATATGTAAAAAAAAATATCAACATAAAAAAATCTATATTTCTTTTAAATGCTAAAAGGTGTAAATTAACGGCATAATATACAGTAAAAATAACTTTGATTAGTTTACTGACATGTCTCGGCTCACCCGAGCTTTTTTGAAAAACAAATTAGAATATTCTATAATTGCACTGTCTTTGAAGTTATAATTTGAAATGGTACCATTTAATTTGTATGTACTTTTTAAAAATTACGCACGTTATCTTTTATTTTTACTTGGCTGTTTATTTTCATATTTGTAAGCATGGAGTAACTCGAGCCACAATTTCGGCAAGTTAAAAGATGCTGCATCATTCAATATTGTATGTTTGCGTGTTACTATCTCTACGGTTTCTCTTATTATGGATGGACAGTATAGACTGGAGGGAAAATTGTTTTACTTTCATTCAAATTTATTTAGATGGTTTTTTTCTTGATATAATCTTGCCTGTCTTCGCTGTTGTTTTTCTATTATACTTAATATCAGCTATACGCTCCTTTTTTCTGTAACTAAATTTCTTGGTTGTCACACCAATATAGTAATTCTTAGATCCGTCTTCTTTAATAAAAGGTATTTCAAATACTCCTGAATATTGTTATAAAGATATCTATTAAATACAGGGCTTAATTTCTAACAAAAAAAAGTACCGGAGCCCTAATATCCAGCAGTACTAATAACCGTGGCGTGCCCCTACCCCCCCCCTCCACCGTCACTCCAATATGCATATTTATATTTCATACATTAAAAAAGCATTAAAAATAGAACATTAAAAAAGAAAACCAGTTCTTTATTTTATATATACTAGGAAGCGCTGCCCCCTGCTCGCTGCGCTGACCTACCCCCATTCTGATTTCGCAGCCTCTTAAAACCTGAAATGTATCCTGTTTTAAAAAGATGATGATGATATCACGAACGGCGGCTATATTCTGTAATCAGGCTTTCGATATGGGAGGAAAAGAAAATGGTAATTTAGGCTTCGGTTTTTCTGAAGCACTTGCAATGGGCTCCGGTGAATTCCGACCAGTATTTAAATATTTACTATAAGCAGAGAAGTACCGAAGCCGGGCTCCGGCGCAATTTAAGCCCTGATTAAATATCATGTATTATTGTTTTGTAAAACATAAACGAACGTACATATAATTTTTGTCAAACTGATATTTCATTCAATAATCTTGAATTGATTTGCTGTTGAATTGCTTTTTGCATCGCAAATATAAAAAGCAACTGTTTTCTAAATTTATTGAAAATATACCATTCTTCGAATAATCATTTTTTTTAGCACATTTCAATTTTATTATAAAAACCACAATAACTTTTCCTTTCATTTTAACTAAGGGAGAGCTCTAAAACCGTGTTTCATTTTCCTCGCCTCCAACTTTGCAGAAGCAAATCTGAAGACAATTTGATGCATCGAGTACATTTAAATCGTTTTATGTCAAAATATATTGAAAATCAATAAATCAAAATATGCCACAGTTCTACGCCTTGTGTCATAAAACGTTTTACTATTTGGAAGGTACTTTTACGCTTATACAATGCAAATAAAGTTAACGTTCCGTAAATATATTGTTGCTTCAATAGAATTCTAAATAAGAAATCATGTAAGCCTATTGCTAGTAATAAATCTATTTCTAAATATAGAAATTAAAATTCTCTACAAAGTATTTCAGGAGAATACATTTTCTGTTACGATAGTGCTCAAAATAGTGGAGCCACTTTAAAAAAGGAAAGGCATTTTTTATATAAGGTAAAGCCATGAGAGATGGCGCGGTCGGAAAGATTGCGCACATTGAGGTTCGGGAGGAAGGAGTAGAGTGAGCGCGCAGCGATTCCAGTTAGTTTTACAACAGCAGTAGTAGAGTGTCTACTTGAAAGTGTACGTTGAATGTTTTGAGTGTCTAAGATAAAGCATTGCTATTTTGTTTTGTTTTCCCAAAGTAAGTGCTTGAATTTTCATAGCTATTTATCAGAATTTGTATACAATGTCAATAGTACAATGTAGTAGTCCTTACAACAATGTCATTTAAGTGTAATTATTATTGTTAACAATTTAAATGTAGTTATTATTAGTAACAATCTCTCCTACCCATGTGCGCAATCACACCAACCCTGTAAGGACAGATTGCGCAAAATAATTTTCTTGGTTTTATTACAATTGTTCTATTAAATTAAAACATAACTCCAAAATAGCAATGGGAATGCATAAAAAACAAATGAAGTCAAAATTATCCATGGATAGTTTAGAAAAAAATTAATATTTAGATTTTTTATTGTTATTATTTTGAATTGTGCGCAGACTCTCCTAGCTTTACCTTATACTTACTTAATAAAAATTTAATGAACGATAATGTGTTATAAGAGTTATTAAGAACTAGTGGAGCTTCGACCTTTCCGCTAGTCCGTTTTTCCCAAGTAAGCCTCGAATTACACGAACGTGAAGTTGGCTTACTTACCGATTACGCTCGCTCCGGTCTTGAAGGAAGCTAAACATAGATTATTGTGAGTTTTTAGTTTGACCCACAATAAAATCAAATTTTCAACATTGCAGTTCACATTGTTACAAAAACGGATTTGGCATTCTTACAACTTGAATTTAACCATGGCATTAGGAACATTTACAGGAGAGTTCTTTCATTTTTAGAAACAAACTGTGAAAAATTAGCCGCAAAATGCAAAATTTACAAAATTAAACTTATTGAATAAAAACAAGACTATTTTCAAAATGTTATAAACGCCAAAAAAATCACATAAAAACTATTCCATAAAATTAAAAAAACATCATCCTACGAATTCCGAATAATCTTTATTTAGAAAAAGGAGAAAATTTATTAATGGGGAAAATTTGTCTCAAAAAGAGAAAACGTTAAAAATCGCATTAAAAAAATCTAATTTTTTTAACTGTATTTTTATTATCTAAACAAAGGATCAGGGTCCATAAGCCGTGTTTTTGGCGAATGAAATAGGCTAAAACTCGATTTTGTTATACTGACTTAATTATTTCACTTTTTAATATTAGAAGGTTTATCCTGTACCATTTCAACAATATTCTTTGCATTGCGTTCGGATTTATATGACTTACTCAAGCTCAAAGTTCGTATAATTCGTAGTTTTTGATGAAAAATACGCAATTTCTCCTAACTTTACATCAATTATTTATATGAGCGCAATCGTGCAACACTTTCTTCTTTTCATATATTATAAAATACATCAAAATGTACAATATATGTAAAAATAAAAGTGTTGCTAAGCTGCGCTTATAGTAAAATATTAAAAAATATATATTACAAATTGTGATAAAATTGGGGGAATTTGCGAATTTTTCATAGCCTGAGTTTGTGAGCGTTTATTGGCAAATGCTAGGAGCACTAGAGGTATGATTTTTATCCGACTGTTTTTAATATACTATATATTGGATAATTTTTTATATATATATTACCACACGACTTGGTATTTGCGAAAGCACTTTTGATAGACAAAATGATACACTGTTATTCAAAGTCAGATAATGAAAGAATATCTTCGAACTATGAGATAAGTCCTGAATTTCCTACAACATCTATTTTTTTTAAATGAACTCATTTAAACATGTGGGGTTTTTTGGTGGATATAAATATCTTCCAATATAGCAATTATCTCATAACCGTAAGTTTCGCAATCGTCCGTTAAACGACTTCCTGCGTGGGAATTATAAATATTTGAAAAATCGATATTTTATATATTTTTTTACAATTTTTGACAAATGAAAAATATACCAAATGTGCACTTTAAATTGATTTTAAATGCATTTATATGCATCTATAAAAAAATACAGCCAAAATATGCAAATTTATGTGCATATATGCAAATTTCATATAATCCGCACTCTAATAATTTCCCTTGATGGTTTTAGTTATGAAATAAATTAAAAATCGATTCATGTGAAAAGTATTCTGAAAGGATTATGTAGCATTACACACGGATATCGAAATATGATCTTACGCACGCGTCACATATTATCTCTGCGGTTCGTTAGCATATAGATTGGAAATGTTCAATTCCTATCAAATCCATGTAAATTAATCAAAATATTGGTTAACTTGCGTATGATTTATCATTCATTAAATAACTATATAACGGAATGAGAAAGCTTATTGTTCTGAAAATATATTAAGTTGAAGACATTCAAATACAGATTTAACAACACCGATTTACAGAATGAGTCTTACATTTTAAAATAAATGCACAAGTAATTTTGGTATTAGAAAGAAATGTATTTTGTATTTTTCTTAATAAGAATATACCAAACAATCTGGCAGCCTTTATTTACATTTTAGAATCACATCAGATTGTTGAAGAAAATCGAAGCAAATCAAATTGTCGAATTATAGGTATGATGAAAATAAAGGGAACCATATTAGACGATCTTCAAAAAAAGCAATTAATGTGGTATGATCATGTTAAAAGAATGAGTGACGAGAGACTACACAAAATCGCATCTAATTATAAAACAAACCAAAAGAGGAAACGAGGAAGACCACGAAAGACCTAGATGGATGGTATAAAAAAAGACATGAGGGAAAGGGGTCTGGAGGAGGAATGGACCCTTAACCGGAAGAAATGAAGTGATCTCTTGTAGATTTTTCGGATGGCGGCACCTGACGCCCTAAACCGAGTTTATATATATTTCAGATTGTTATATATTTATGAAATATCTATCAATGTATAAATTAATAAATCGTACGTTTTAAAATAAATAAACAAGTAATTTTGGTATTAGAAATAAATGTATTTCGTCTTATTCTTAATAAGAACATACTAAACATTCTGGCTACCTTCATTTACATTATGGAACATTTTACAGATTGTTATATTTTTATGAAATATCTATAAGTGTATAAAATCCACAAGCAGTTTATTCACTATTTACGCCACTTAGCGAGAAGCACTTTGTTTACTATATTCATAAACAAGACATAGAATAATAATGTAGTAATAAATATATAACATATATCTATACAAATAAGCAATATAATAATGTCCATTTAGCAATGCATTCATATACAAATTTTACAGAAAATACCACCTGAAAGGCACTGTTGTAGCAGAATTCTTCCTATGTTGTTTTTCGTTTTACGAAGAAGGATTCGTCGATTTCAACGAATTTAGTTGGCCCTCCTTTTTTCATTGCTTGCAGGTTCATTTTCGCGATTGTATATATTATTTGGCGTGAAATTTCACTTCTTTAATACCAAGTTATGTCAAGGCCCCTATAGCAGTAAAATACGGTATTGTCTCCTATAAAATGTGATAAAGCTTTGGCTAATTATATATGTTTTTAATTATCAAGTGAAACTTTTTGCTATATTCATGCATTTATTCTGTTTTAATGGTACGTGAACGAAGTCACGGGTAACAGCTAGTTTAAAATAGGTCTGAAAACACTGAGTTATGACCCTTAAGTAAAATTGAAGGTTAATACTTAATTATGAGTAAAGTAGTTTCATAGTGATACATTTTTTATTTAGAAACAGAAAGTGAAGTATGCTATCTATTCTGGGTATCTTTCCCTGAATACCTAGAATGCATTGATTTCTGAGGTGTAAATTGTGATTATAGATGAATGGAAGGAATGTAAGCGTCTGTTTGTGTTCGATTTTTTATTTAATTTATACTTACAATGCATTGAGAAATTATGGTTCACTTATCTTCTGGTAATATTTAGATATAATTATCATTAACTGAAATTATATCAAAACATTTCTTAATTTAAAAAAAAATATAAAAGTTTTTTGTCAACCTAAATTGATTCAATTGTATAAAAAATGATTTTTACTGGATATGTTTAGACACTTGTGACACTTTCATATACTCTCTTTTTTATATCCTTTTACAAAAACAATACGCTAATATAATGTTGTTCGTGTTGGAATCTTAGCTCAATTCAAAATATAAATTAAATACCAATTCCCAATTAACGAATAATTAATTGGAAAATTAATATATGCTAAATTAATATATATTTAAATTATAATAAAATTAATATAATTTTAAATTAATATATGCTAAAGAAATTTTACAAATTTTTATTGGATCCTTTGAAGCTACATTGTAAATTAAAACAAGATGTAGTGTATAATTATTTGAAATTTTGTAGGAATAGTTCACATTCCAGAAGATTATTATGTTGAACAAGTATCTTAAATTTCTAAAGTACGTAGACATCTTTACTCCACAGATATCCGCCTAAATATGTTAATAATTTAGTTTTATCACGCACTTTTAAATAATATAGATATGAAATATTGATGTATATAAAACTTTTTTATCTGATTTCAAAAGTAATTTTTTATATCCAGAGGAATACACCTCTCGCGTCTATTACATCTGTCAGACGCTTGTTCTTCTCTGAAAACACAGTGAGAACAGGAACCAAACAGGCACCATTCGACGCAGAATAATCTGAGAAACACATATCATCCACTCGCTAAGGAGTCCGACAATAATTGATCTATATATTAATTAAAAACCCTCACCGAATGTTAATAAAAAACATTTTGTTTTTTCCGGCGATCACTTCACTTGCCAAGCAAACGAAGGGAAAAATGTGTCGATTTTCCGCATTTTAAAATTAACCACCTCGTATCCGGATGAAAAAAAATATCACTTATAGCACTTTCCCTGTTGTAACGGTATCTTTTTTTTACAAAAATTATTAATATATTCAATTTCACATATACATATGTATATTCTAGAAGCTGTTTATGACGTTTGCCGTTTTCTCCGCAGAGCTTTCGAATATATGTCGTGTATTAAGAACATTGCCCAATGTTTTTTTGCTTATTTTCACATCGAAAGGTTCCATAATGTTTTTTTCAGTACGCGAATGGAGAAAGGTGCTTGTGGGGGCACAAAGTTCAACTAGAGAGAGCTGTATAATTTCGGCTTCTATTTGAGGGATTTTAAAGGGGTTTATATTGTCGAATACACAATTCAAATCCCCATCATATAACATAAGTCTAGAACCGCCCCTAACGGGGGCTCTTTCTCTATTATTCAGATTTTCTTGAGGAACTATTGATCAGAATTGAATGTGTAATATATCTAGAAATAACAGTGACGCCTTTAAGGACACGCCCACAGGGCGTCTAACGAGCTCATCCGTTTCGGTCTATGCTGCCGAAGACACGAAGCCATAAGTTCGGGTTTTACCTCCAAAAAAAAGGTGGCGTGCATAGCATTCCCAACTGTGTGCTACCGAAGGTGGGGTACACATAATTTCATTTGAAAAGAAGTTCGTTAAAAATATTTCGTTTAAAAATAAAAAATATTAAAATAAAATCTAGCTTTAATTCGAATTTCGTTCGATTAAACCACCCAAAGCCGCAGAAGCCTGCTTATTTATTTTTAAACTCTTTCAAGTCTGTCACTTTCTGAAGCTCTATATCCTCCGAAATTAGAACTTGTACCGGGTCTAGAAGAATAATGTGCGATGCCGAAATATAATGAAAATCGTATCACGCATACATTAAGGAATCCGATCAGAATTAGTCGATTTATTAATTAAAACCCCTCATGGAACGCTAATTAACGAGCTTCTATTATCTGGCGATCGCTTCTGCGCATGTTCAGAGACAACGCGTATCCATGCGCATAGGTAGTAAACATTTTTTTTATCTGCATTTTAAAATCACAATCTCAGATATTTTCCGGGGTAGGTTACACAATCAACGTCCTGGTTTGTCAAGACGAGTGGCTTCCCTCAGGCATTCAATCTCAGATATTTATTTGGTGTTAGAATAAAAGGAAAATACGTAACGTATAAATGGCTCTTTTCTAGTACTGGTTGTACTTTTAATTAAAAAATAGGAATATTTGTAATTTAAAAATAATATTTTCTGATGTTCATTGTCATATTTTCCGTCATCATATAACGAACAACAAATATGAATTTTAATACAAACCTTAAACCCATTTTAACCCCAAATAGAGGTATAAAAAATGAAAAATACCCATATTTTGGTTATACTTTCTCAATTGTAATGCTATATTTCGTATTAAATGAAATCAGCTTTACTATTTCAAAAAACAAATTGAAAGTCCTTTTCACATATTCCGTATTTTTTGTATTTTTAAATCGCAAATAATGGGTTCCAGATGAAATTAAAAAAAAAAGAAAATGCTATGTTATGACGTGGACCTTTTAGTTTATATATATATATATATATATATATATATATATATATATATATATATATATATATATATATATATATATATGTAATAAAAAAAAAATTTCGCCCTATTTCTTTAGTTAAATTATTCCAAATTCTTCAATTCTTTTTTCCCTCTCTTTTTAAAATATCTCTTAAATCTATTTTGTATTTTATTCCATAACTTAATCAAAATATTCTGTTATTTATCATTCTAAAAATCTTAATCTGTTAAAAGCTACACGTATTTATTAAAACCTTATTCTCTTAAATTGCAACAGTGCCTCTAAACGCACCTGCCTAATTTCTTCTTTTGAGACATTTAATTTTTATTCTTTGGAACTTTTATAATACCATTTTTATTTCTATTTAATTCATTCGGCATCCCATGATTCCAAGCGGTTTTCGCGCCCAAAGGCCTTTTTACCTTTTTAATTTGCCGCTTCTGTTAAAGAGTTTTAATCATACGTCAGAGACACGTCTTCGTGGCCTCATTTTTTCATCCATTAGCGAGAATGCTCCGCCTTCTTTATCCCCCTAGCGCCCTCCGAACATGGATGCGAGTGGACCAGCTTGTTCGCGCGTTTTGTACCTTTGGGCCAAATTTTGAAGTATTTATACGGTTACACTGGCTTCGGAGACAGAATTTACACGAATTAGTGGTTGTCATCTAATTGCCGTCACTGGGGAGTCTACACTAATGCATCGGTAGTATGTTCTTCAAGCTCTGCTAATTATTCAAGATCTTCAAATGTGTTCAGTTTTTTATGAAGCGAAAGTTGGTGGAGTTGCTTTCATCTCTGTGATCACAATAAAGCCACTGCTCATCTATTAAGTTATTAAGTCTTCTTTTTAATGTTTTTGGGAAATTTCTTCTGGATTTCACTGCCTCTGCTCAATTTTTACGACTGCAAATACACTAAGATTTCCGATGTGATATACTTCGAGATTTGTCTTCATGGTGAGTGACTCGAAGTGATGCCCTGTCCGGGTGTCATGACTAAATTTCAACGATCTCGACTGCGGCTACCTCGATTCGATTATCAGGTAATTTTAGTGGTTTCGGACTGAGATGTTCCGATTGTCTGGTGGAAAGAACGTTCAAGTGGACAGCAATAGCGATCGTCTTTAATGTGCCAATTTTCGACAGGAATGTATCAAAAATGTATCATATATATATATAAAGCAATGTAATAACTACACTGCTCAAAACAATTAAAGGATATTGCAGTTTTAGGTGGATTTTGTATCTGGGAAACTTTTTAACTGATTGATACATGGTCGACAGACATAGTAGGTTATATGAGAATAAATTACACATGTTTGGCAGAAAAAAATGCATTTTATTGCGCATTTGTGTACAAAAGGAAAAAAAACACAATTTGTGCATATGAGAAAAAAAAATAAGAAAAGGTGTTTTCTTCAAAGAAAATCATTTTCAGTAGGGGGTATGGTTTCCACGGGCGGCCAGCAACGTTGAACACCTTTGAGGCATGGACTCAATGAGGCTATTAATGACGAGTTGGGGTATTCTGCCCCACTCTTCCAGAAGAGCTCTTTCCAGTTCTTGGAGAGTTTGTGGGGGTTGTTGGCGGCCAGAAACTCGTCTTCCTAGAGCGTCCCAAACGTGCTCGATTGGATTCATGTCTGGAGAACACGCTGGCCATTCCATTCGAACGATTCCTTCCTCGAAAAGGAAATCCTCCACCAGGTTTGCACGATGTGGCCTGCAGTTATCGTCCATTAAAATGAAGTTATATCCGATTGCTGCAGCGTAAGGGACTACAATAGGTCTGAGGATCTCATCCCTATATCGGCGACCAGTCAGAGCTCCATCTCGAATGATGTAGAGGTCAATGCGCCCGTCAATGGAGATGCCACCATACACCAACACTCCTCCACCGCCAAATCTGACACTTTCGTGCACGAACGCAGGATTATTCCTACTGCCACGGTCCCTCCAGATGAAAATACGCCTATTATCCGGATGCACAGAAAAACGGGACTCGTCAGAAAACAGAATATTGCTCCATTCATTTCTCCTCCAGTTGCCATGCTCGGTTGCCCACTCCCTGCGGTCGCGACGATGCATTGATGTTAATCTAACACATACCATCGGTCGGCGAGCATACAGACCTACAGCATGGAGCCAGTTTCGGACAGTCTGAGTTGAAATCGTGGTGCCTGTAGCCGAGCGAAGGTGTTGTTGCAGAAGAGTAGCGTTCATGTTTCGGTGTCTCCGAGCTGTTAACGCTAAATACCGATCTTCATTGGGCGTTGTTGCCCGTCTACGGCCTTGCCCTGGTCTTCGGCCTGCACATCCACTCTCCAAAAAACGGTTCCAGATCCTGGAAATGACACTTTGTGACACTCCAATGGCTTGCGCTACTTCGGCTTGAGTTTGGCCCCCTTCTAACCTACCAACAATTCTCCAAGCTTCTGAATCTGTCAAATGACTTCGCTGAGACATCGTACTCATCGAAACAAAGCAATCACTGAATGCCGATCATCCTTGTCTTCATTCTCTTTTATCCAGTTGAAAGTCAAATTTCATTCGATGCCGCTGAAGCGACGTTTTTGACGTCGAACTCAAAATTTGCATACTCCACAGTTTGAAAAACAGAAAAATTTGCATTTGTGATTCTCTTCTTCTATTTTCGGCAAAAAAAAATTCGTTTATATCTTTATTTTATATAAAACTTCAAATATCCTTTAATTGTTTTGAGCAGTGTATTTCCTGAGGATGGCCATAGATGATTGCTAAAAAGTTTATGGTTTTAATTTGATTTTACTGTCTATGTAGTTTTAACTTTAATACATTTTTATAGACCATTTAATAAAATTGTGATATTTTATACTCACGTCATTATTGTAACTCTTTTTTTTTTATTTCGAAAATATATTAGTTTCTAAGAATTCTAAAGATAATGAACGCTTTTTGGGAATCGTTGGCAACTTGAAAAAGGTTATTGTGTATTTTCGGTGTCGTCACATTATATTTGTCTAAATTAAGAAACAGTTCCCTTTCTTTAGAGTGTTAGTTATGAAATCAATTAGTGATACGTAACTACATGGTTGAGAAAAAGTTTTGGAGGGTTCAATCAACAATACTATCAGAACGAGATTTTGCAGAAAGTGCTCAAGCCTTTTGTTCAAAAACACTTTTCTAGACGAAATTGGGTGTTTCGGCAAGACTCTGCACCAGTCCATCGCGCGCGCAACAGTCTCGTGTGGAAAACATTGATTTCATTTCACTGGGCGAATGGCCTGACATCAAACCAATGGATTTTTACTTACCCATCATACGTAGTATAGGGTAAGTCTTGTAATCATTTTCAAAATCGAATTTTTTGTTTTGACGGATTTACACGTTTCAGACACTGGAGAATCCGAAAAACATATTTTTTTAGATTTTTTTTTTTTTCTTTTGCCGTCTGTCTGTGTGTCTGTAAACGCTCAATCACCCGAAAAAATTGAGATAAAGACTTGAAATTTGGTATGTACTTAGTATGTAATAATGGGAAGAAGCCTATTGAATTTCAGTAACCTCGATTATCCGGAACTATTTTTTTCGGACTCTCAAAATATTCGTTCTGATAAAAGGTATATAATTTTTTTTTTTGAAATTGTTTATTTTAAGGAGTGAATATAAAAGACAATAAAAAACAAATTTTGCATAAAGCATGAAGTCGATCGGATAATGAGTTGCCGAGATATTTGTAATCCTATTTACCACACTCTTCGATTTTTCAAGACCCTGTATTTCATCCGAATTTCAATTGAAAGAAATATTTTAATTGAAAATGAGACGCTTAATCAGATGCAATAAACCGCTAGTTAATAGGATTATTGTTTTTGGAGTTATAAGGATGTTTCTTTTAAGGAATTTAGTAATCCAGCCTTTAATGTTTATGACGTCATCAAGCCACGATTTTATTCGAATTGCAATGCATTTTATAAGTAGTTTACATATTTTTTTTATTTTAATATTTTACATTATGCATATCCATGATGGGAAAGTATTACGGTGGCCCCCAACGACTAGTTTTATTTGGGTAATGTTCAAGACAAAGGACTTCACTACTTTCCATCAAAGTTGGGATGGTCTGAAAGCAAAATTCACTAAGGACTGGACTGGTCTTACTGATGAGATACTTTGTGCAGCAGTCAATGATGTTTCAAAACGACTAACGACATGGATGAAAGTAAAAAAGGTTACTTTGAGATCTAACGTGTTTTTTCATTATTTACATGTTAAATTTAATGCATTTGTAAATAAATTGTTGACATTTATGGTTTTCTCGAAATTAATAGATTTTATGCCCATCCAAAAATATTTCCGCACCCTCTAAATATTTGTACAAACATAAAGCACGTTCAATGAAGGATTCACAATGTTAAGTAAAATATGAAATTCCATTAGTAAACCGGTTAAATTGACTTACGAAAATATATGGATTAGTTAGTTTTTTTTTTTTTTTTTTAATGTAGTACAGGATAAGGATTTTTATTTATAAGATGTAAATTGTACTAAAGGGAATTTTTTATAACTGTATACCCGAACATTAGATTTTTTTTTATGTAACAGGTGAATTCGTATTTAAAAAAATCCACATTTTGTAGTTTTATATTAAATTGTGGTATCTCGAATGAAACATAAAATGTGCAATTATATGCGTTAAAACTGTACTTACATGAATACATTTAAATTAAGAATTATCCTTGTGGTTCTATTGCATCAAAATATACTTTTCTTTCTTTAAAAAATACATTCAAAAGCTAGTAAATGTAACATTTTATTAAATAAAAACTAGGAGGCTCAGCAATTCACATTGAGCCAATGGGCATATAAATCCTTTAAATACTATGAAAAAAGGATCTCGGAAACATAATTAGTTTAAAACTTATTGCACGTCAATTGTTTTTAAGTAATTCTCCGTTGAAAACAGAACTAAAAATGCTTTTAGTTGGCAATACCAATGGGCATATAAATCATTTAAATACTATGAAAAAAGGATCTTGGAAACATAATTAGTTTAAAACTTATTGCACGACAATTTTTTTTAATGTAAAAAAAGTAATTCTCCGTTGAAAACACAACTAAAAATGCATTTAGTTGGCGCTACCAATGGGCATATAAATCATTTAAATACTATGAAAAAAGGATCTTGGAAACATAATTAGTTTAAAACTTGTTGCCCCTATAATATTGTACAGCACGTCTTAAATTCATTAGAAAAAACTACGTGAAAGGAAGATAGTTTATACATATCAATATCATCAATCATTTTTTAAATATCGTTCGACATTTTACTGTTATAATTGATTATAGATTTTTACAAAAAAAAAATCACTTCAATTTACAGCAACAGATGGCGGCAGGTGCAATCTAGACAGTTGATATATTTTTTTCCAATTTTTGAGTGAGTGAAATTCGTAAATGAATTTTAAATAAGAGTTTAGAATCCATTTGAAATTAACGATGTTACTCATAATTAAAATGAGGAGAATCATCTAAGACGCTTTGGATTACGTACATGTTACTTTATTTTTAATAATTGCTAGTTTGAGTTTAATTCTATGGTTTCACTGCTCTCACACTGACCATCATATTGGAGGAGGAGCTGATCTAACACAATCTAGTCTGTTAATTGGTCTGAGCTCTGGAAACTGCGGTTGTTACCAAACCATAAGCTACAAATTCAGCCCTATTTCCGCGCCACGTAAGATATATATATATATATATATATATAGATTATTTTATTCTAAAATGCTGTTGAATTTATTGTAGAAATGATAACACGAAGAAGTGTTATGTGGAACCTTCTTTAAATTCTTAATCATTTAAATTATGCATCGAAAATAATTAATGTTAACTATTTATTTACAAGCGTTGATAAATATTCCCGATTTCTAAACTTACAGAAAATTAGAACTAAAAAGCTTTGAAAACAGTAGTAAAATAACTAAATCATTAAACAATGTTTCCAAATCAAAAATCTCAAGTATTTTAAAGAAATTAAAAAAAGAAACTTTTTTGAAGAAACTAAGCTTTTGAAACTAAGTTTGATTCTTGAAGCGTACAAATTGGTTTTTGAAGCGGAAAATACAATTTCCAGATTGTTTTACACTTTCTTTAAATTAATTTAAAAAGAATATTTTCTTTTACCTGATACATTTTTGGGAATAAAATATGATATTTATTTTGAACTGTGTTTTAAAATAATTCTTTAATATATTGGGAAAAAAATCTGAAAAAAGTTTTGCAATAAATTGTTATTTTATAAAAGAAATATTACGCATAATTAGACACTGGGAAATTTAGTATGCATGAAAACAATATAGAGAAAATAAATAGGAAATAATAAATTAAACATTACTTTATATAATAATTTTCTAATCCCTTATATTTCCTACACGGTTATTTTAAAAATAAGATCACACATCTCTAGAAAATAAAATTTCGATGGATTCTTGGTACGTTATACAGGAACTTTCATAAAATAGTAATATTGTAAATAGGCGGTGATTTGAGTTGAAAGTCAAAATAATCATATTGCAGTGCGATATACTCACTTGCATATATTTGTTTTGAGTTAGAAAATGTACTTTTGAAAATAAAAAACATAATTAATATTAAGTTTAATATTAAGATTAATTGTTTCATAGTTTTGTTGGTATTCTCATTTTTAAATAAATGATATTATAATACAGTACAAGTAACACTGGAATTTAGTTTTATAAAATATTTTCCACTTTGTTGAAGTATGAAAAACAAGATAAATTGAATTCCCAATTTTTGAAATTGTACCAGAATTTGTTTTTACAAAAAAATGTTTTCATAATGCACGCGAAAAAAGGTTTTTTCAAATAATTTATTTTGTAAATTGCGGTGCCCGTTATTTTTGTTTGTAACGTATATCGAATATCTAGATGCGCTAACAGCAGACGTTTTCGTTGAATACATTTAAAGCAAAAGTTTGGAAGTATATATAGGCTGTCATCTGTCAAAATATTACCACACTATTAAATTTTTTATACACAGTGAAAAATCCCACTTTTGCGCAACAAACACTTTCCTAATTATGATAATTTCAATATGACTTTTAAGAGATTGATGGCACTAACGTTTTCTTCTTGTTAAGTGACAGGAAAAGCTACAAATTTTAAATTGGAAGTATCATAAATTGGTGAGTTTTTGTAATAATAAATATTTTACCCTTTCACTTTTTAAAAAATGGATATATTTTTTCAAATGTAACTCATAGGAATAGCAGCCGCATAAAAATTTAGATTTCATAGGAATTTAAAAAGTAACAAGTTTCACGTTTCACAGGATGAAGACCAACATTGGATACAGTTTTGCAATTAGAACTGTATATCTTAACTTAATTGGTTATGTATTACTTATTGATCAAGGGCAAAAAGGGGCACACTGTATAAAAGTAATTACGTTTTTAAATTTCTCATCTTCGTGACATTATATATTCGTTCACTATGCTGTAGGTTTCACTACAATAGAAGCATTATTTAAATTAATATAATTCAACAGATATAATGCCGTTTTAAATTATTGAGTAACGATTAGTACAATTAAAGATTATATTGACTTACGAAATGAAGTTTTTACTATCAAGTTGAAAAATTATCTTTTTACAATAATAAAATAATTATACCGAAAACAACATTACAATTTTGCCATTTTGCTGAGCAATCAGAGGGCTAACAACATGATTTGTATGAAAAGTAAAATTTGTTAGGGTTATTGTGTTCTAATAAAAAGGAATCAGCATTAAAAAATAAGATATCCTCATTATCAAAATTGTTTTGTTTGCTATGCCAGAGAAGTTCAGTTATTAAAACCAATACATTGCTGTATGGCATCTTTTATTTTTCTTTATTTTTAATCACGTATAGTAAGTAATCTGAAAAAATAAGCTTTGTCAACAAAAATCCCGCGAATAATTGTGTTAACGTAAAACATATCCATAGAATGATCTTTTTAATTTTTATATTTTGAAACTGTATTTCTTAAACTAACTGATTAGTTATGAGTTATTGATCAATGATAAAAAGAGGTGCACCGTATAAAAATTGCGTCACTAATCCTAGAAGTCAGTAATCATTTCTTATTATCTTTGCTTTGGTTTTAACGGCAATCTACAGTCCAAATTTCCTGATCCGGATTTTAGTCGTTTCAGCTGGGTGTTGATGAGTCAGTCAGTCAGGCGTTCTCTCTTTATATAATAGTATATATAACATATAATTTTTCTGCTCTCTTCCATTTCACTGTAAAAGATTCGGCAAATTCATACTTTAACCCTTTCTGAAGTATTGAAACTCCGTTGGTAAAATGTTGAAAAAATTTAACTTCACTGGATTTTAAGGACATATTGATTGGAAAATCCTTATTAACAAAAATTAAAACAAATTCAGTTATTAACAGAAAGTCAATCAAATTCAAACAAATTCAGTTATTAAAAAGAATTCAAACAAATTCAATTATTAACAAAAATTCAAACAAATTCAATTATTAACAATTATCCAAAATTTCATGAACAAATTTGACAGATTAAAATTAACAACTATCAATAACACATGGGAACAGAGATTTGGGCGCACGAGGTTGGACAAGAGATTTCGGGTAACTTTGCTGTGCTGTGAATATGAAATTAATTATAAATTTTCTGAATTGGCTCTTGCTTTTGAAATAAAGCCAACAATCCGATAATATCACAAGTACAAAAAAGTAACAGTGAATATAAAAAACTTATTGTTTTTTAATTTACATATTTTGTAACATTGTACTTTGTGTGAGAAAAAGTTAGAAAAACAGAAATATAGATTTAACATTACTATCAAACCCGTTTTTGTATGATGTTTTAGACTTTTTCTCTTCAGGACTATCTCCTTGTAAGGTCCAATAGTTCTCAGTCATCATCTAAACACGTGCCTATTATTACATGGCAAAAAATGCAAATCAATATATATGCATGCATTGTAAATAACTCCATGTTTTATATATCGTAAAATTGGTTAAATATCGAAATAAAATTATAGAATAAAAGTAACACTGTGGTGATCGTAACGTCCTTGGTCCTTTTCACCATTGTTCTCATAACTTGCTGGAACGGTTTACCCTGTTTTTTCACTGTAGTCAACCAAGTTTTTGAGAATTCTGTCAAAATGACTGCGCGCAAGATCCAGTTTTCAACACACGAAAAATCTTTAAAAAAATTATTATATGAAACAGTGCAATTCCAACTAACTACTTTTTATTCCATAATTGTAAACTTTTGTATGTAACAAAATCACCAAAGACATGTAATTCCAAAGCAAACAGGAACGAAAAATCAAGCGTCAAGCATAGATTATGTAACACTTTCTAACACTTACAAAATAATTTAGCAATTCTTTACCGTAAGGTGCAAGATGATATCTAACTAAACAATTTTGAAAACGCATAACATACTTTAAAATCCAATTTCAGGAATTAACAACAATATTCGGAAAAGTATCCGAGCTCTTTTGTGCAACTCTGTATATGATCTATAGATTTGTATATATACTAAATAGACTGCTAAATTTTAGTTAAGTTAGGAAACGCGTAACACATTCCCATTCTGCAATTTCCGACAATAAACGAAAATGTAATCGAGACATTTTTCTGCTGCCCTGTATACAATCTATGCAATTTATACACACCAGGTAGACAAAAAGTGAGTTACATTTAAAAGCGCGTTCAGCAACTGAAAAACCAGTCCCAGCAATTATTATTAATAAACAGTACTTTAACCAAATTCTTTTGTGTGTCCCTGTAAAGGAACGATGAAAGCTATACACACAATATTCTATAGTAAGCATCTTGTAATCCACGTTAGTGATATATATCAATTTTAATATGTTTGGAATAATGAAACATTATTAAAATAAACTGCAAACGATTTTTCTTCATAGACCGTGATGTAACGTAATTATTTTGTGTATCCCTGTACAGGAATTATAAGTGCTATGCACACCACATTCTATAATTAGTCTCTTGTAGTGCAACTCAGTGATATATATCAGTTTCAATAAGTTTTGAAATTGTGTAACATCATTAAAATAAATCGCAAATGATTTTCCCCATAGGCCGCAATGTAACGGAATTCTTTGGAGTCTCCCTGTATAAAAAAACCTATAAGTGCTACACACTTCATTTTCAATACCGAACATGCCACAGTGGGCCTCGATAACATATATCAATTGCCAGACGATCTGAGCATATTTACGCGAGTTAGAGCGCGGACAGACAGACAGATAAACCGAATTCATAAACACTTTTCAACTATGTTGGAAAGTGTTAAAAGGTGTTACTCTGTGTAATAAACTAGTGCCCTTTAAATGGTTTAAACAAAAAAAAAATGCAATCGGAATTTATTAATATTCAGTTTCACAACAGTCAAATTCTAGGATATTTTCAAAGAATATTAATATTTATTAAATAACACAAGGCCACACTCAAAATTAAATTAGATGCTATTAATAATGGAACATAATGTTAATCTTTAAGCAGTTTTTTTTTTCGCTCGAGACTATTTTATACACAGAGTACTTACCTCACTACAAATGCAATATTTAACAAAATAATAAAAATATACTTGTTTGAAGAACAATTATACTTAGTAGTAATAACAAGAACGAAAAATCATGCGTCAAGAATAGATTATGTAACACTTTCCAACGCTTCCAAAATAATTTTACAAATCACTACCGTTTAATAAGCTGAAACTTAACATCTAAGTAAACAATTTCGTAAACGAATACCATATTTAAAAATTTCAGGAATTTCCAACATATACAATATTAGCAAAAAATATCCGAATACTTTTATCCAGCCTTGTATATGATCTATAGATTTGTATAAGGTAAAGCTAGGATAGTCTGCGCACAATTCAAAAGAATAGCAATAAAAAATCCAAATATTAATTTTTTACTAAACTATTCATGAATAATTTTCACTTCATTTGTTTTGTATGCATTTCCATTGCTATTTTGTCGTTATGTTGCAATTTAATATAACAGTTGTAATAAAACCAAGAAAGTTATTTTGCGCAATCTGTCCTTACAGGGTTGGTGTGATTGCGCACATGGGTAGGACAGATTGTTACTAATAATGACTACAATTAAATTGTTAACAATAATAATTACACTTAAATGACATTGCTGTAAGGTTTTTGTGAACAAATATTATTGTATTAGGAGTGAATATTTCAACCTAATGATAAAAGAATCAGAAAAGGGAAATGATTTTAAAATCGATTAAAAATTTTTAATTACAGGAAAAAAAAATAAAGAATCAGAAAAAAGCAAGTCCAGATAAGATTACAAAATAAAATTATGTTACTTAATAACACGTTTAACTTAAAATTAGTCCATTTTCATTTTTTATTTTTTATGCAAATTTTCCAATAAGCTGCGTAATCTCTCCTAGCATGGAAACTAAAGGGAACACTGCGCCATCTCTCCTAAGTAGCAGATGCGCAAACTCTCCAATTTCTTTAGAAGAGATTGCGCGGCCTTTTATTTAAACATGATTTCTTCTAAAACGTACCGTTGATGTTCACATTGTTAGTCTAGATTAGTAGCTTATGAGAAATCGTTTAAGTTTAAAATATTTTGTACTATTGACATTGTATAGAAATTCTGATGAATAGCTATGAAAATTCACCCACTTACTTTGTGAAAACAAAACAAAATAGCAATACTTTATCTTAGACGCTCAAAGCAATCAACGTGCACTTTCAAGTAGCACTCCACTACTGTTGTTGTACAACTACCTGGAGTCGCTGCGCGCTCACTCTACTCTTTCCCCCCGAACTTCTATGTGCGCAATCTCTCCGACCGCGCTATCTCTCCTGGCTTTACTTTATATACTACATATGATGCTAAATTTTAGTTTAGTTAGGAAACGCGTAGCACAATTTAAAATTCTCTTTATGGAGTTTCTGTCAATAAACGGAAATGTGTTCGCGAACTTTTGTGCGACCCTGTATAGGATCTACAGAATTTATACACACCAAGTAATAGACAAAAAGTGAGTTAAATTTAAAGTCGCGTTCAGCAACACAAAAAGCACTTCCAGGAATATTGTTAACAGACAATAGAGAATTCTTTTGTGTCTCACTGTAAATGAACGATGACTATACACACAATATTCTGTAGTAAGCCTCTTGTAATGCACTTTAATGATATATATAAATTTCAATGCGTTTAAAATAGTGAAACATTATTTAATTAAACCGCAAACGATTTTTCTCCATAGACGTAATGTAACAGATTTCTTTTGACTGTCCCTGTAAAGTAACTATAAGTGCTATGCACATCCCATTCCATATTAAGCTTCTCGTAATGCACTTTAGTGATATATATCAATTACAATGTGTTTGAAATTGTGTAACATCATTAAAATAAATCGCAAATCATTTTTACCCATAGACCGTAATGTAACGGAATTCTTTTGAGTGTCCCTTTAAAAAAACTGTAAGTGCTACACACTTCAGTTGAAATAGGGAACATGCTATAGATAACGACAATAACATATAAAAATTGCAGGGCAATCCGATCCTATTTACTGGAGTTAGAGCACGGTCAAACGGCAGACGCCATACGGCCAGACAAACCGAAGTCATAAACATTTTTCAATTAGGTTGGAATGTGTTAAAAATGGAATGTAAGTTCCGGTGTATTATTTTAGCACGCTGTTTGGGAAAGTGGATTGGTTCAAAGTTCATTTCTGAGTGTCCATTCCTTAAAATTTTAAGTTTATTTCTGAAATTCTTTTATAAGTTAATGGAAAATTTAGTAATTTTGACCATGAATAAAACAATAAATGATATTTATCCTATAAATTCATATACATTTTAAAATAGTTCCCATCTACTAAATTTCTACATTAATGCTGTTTACGATCGCTGTTAAATATGTAAAATTCAATCGTTGAAGATCGTACTTTGAACAACGTACAGAAACTGCATATTGAATGAATTTCACGTATTTCTGAAATTAGTTTTACAGACAATTTAATTAATGTTGTGAATCGTTCATTATAAGCAGGCAGTTTGAAATCACTTTGAATTCGTAAATTCTACTTTAGTTCATTAGAATTAATTTCTAAAACCACTTATTTTGTTTGTGTGGTTCAGAAATTGTTTATTTTAAATGGGGTGGGTGGAACTAGCCGTAACTGGTTTCTAAACGCGTGCCTATTACTGCATAGCAAAAAATGCAATTTAATATGTATCTATGCATTGAAAATATGTCCGAAAATATGAAATATGGAAAATAAAACTACCGAATAAAAGTAATAGACTAAACTTTTGTTTAAAAAAAGACTATAAATTAATGAATTTATGTTTGTCAAAAGATACGGCTAGTTAACAGAATCTCAATGCTATTCCAATATTAGAATTGCAATAATTATTTTTTTTAATTGTCAGATAAGTTTCATTTAAAAATATTTTTATAGCAATCATTTCAAAATTATTCTGTTTCTATTATTCATAATATGATACATATAGGATAAACATTATTTAATTCAGCAAGTTGTTTTCTTAAATTATTTAAAACATTGATGTCATATTTTGAAAAAAAAATATATCAAAATGAATCCATATGCAAACTACTACCAATTTTGAATACAAATAAAATAAAACTATTACTTTTTGAATTTATAGCTCGGATACCGCACAGAAAATATTATTAATCAGGCTAAAATTTGCTGTTGCATTATTTTAAAAGTGTTAATTAAATATTTCTGTCAACCAACTTATAAGAAACATTTATTTGTTATACATATTTAAATAATGTTAGATAAAATTTTGATATTTCTGGATTTTATGAAAAGGATACCATCAAGATTAGGTACTGTAAAATAAATATTGTGTAAATTAAGCGAACTACACTGTTTAAAATTTGCAGCAAACTCTGAAGTATTTCGATCATTTTTATACAAATACTGCAATGTAACACTATATTCTTTTTAAATGCTAAAGGTGTAAATTAACAACATAATATAAATTAAAATAACTTTTATTAGTTGTTTTACTTGTTTCGATCTCTTTCGATATCTCCTTAATAGCCAAACCCCCTCAGAAATTAAAGAATATAATTTGCAGTAAAATTGACCCAATTAATTTTGAGAATTATTCAGGAGTATATGAAATACCTTTTATTAAAGAAGACGGAACCAAGAATTACTACATAGGCATGACCAGCAGGAAATTTAATTACAGGAAAAAAGAGCATATAGCTGATATTAAATATAATAGAAAAACTACAGCCCTAGCAAGATTATATCAAGAAGAAACCATCCAAATAAATTTCAATGAAAGTAAAATAATATTTCCCTCCAGTCTATACTATCCGTCCATAATACGAGGAACCATAGAGATACTAACACGCAAAAATACAATATGTAACGATGCGGCATCTTTTAATTTACCGAAACTGTGGCTCGAGTTACTCCATGGTAACATATATGAAAATAAACAACCAAGTAAAAAATAAAAAAAATAGATAACGTGCAAAATTTTTCAAAAGTGCATGAAAATAATAACTTCAAAGTCCGTGCAATTTTAGAATATTCTCATTTTTGTTTTTGAAAATGACTCGGAAAGAGTCGAAACATGTAAAACAACTGATAAAAGTTATTTTAATTTATATTATGTTGTTAATTTACACCTTTTGCATTTAAAAAGAATATATTATTTCAAGGTGTTATAATTTATTATATGGTTATGTAACACTATTTTGTCCATATTATTGCCCATATTATGGTCAGAAGAGAATTAAATTACGGCTATGCAACCATTTTTCTTTTCAAAAAACGGTCGAATGACATGACAGTTTGCTGAAAATTTTTAACAATGTACTACGCGTAGTTATAAATTATATGTTTAATCATCAAACGCGTTTATTAAGAAAAATGCATTTGGATGATATGCGCCCCCAAACGCATGTATGAAAACGACGCAGTTCACCAATTTCAAGATCTCTGGGTGTGTATTGGATATTTACATGTAAAATTCAGACGAACAAGTTTTCAAGAAAAGTGTACAAATCGAAAATTAATATAAAAATTAGAAAGATCAATACCTCCATCTTTAATGTGCCACCCCACCTGACACCAATTGTATATTGACCTACGTATTAAAACCATTAATAATTTAAACAATACATATGTTAAATACTCAAAATAACATATATTTACTTATTTATTTTATTATTCATTTATTTGTAAATTTAAACATCTACTGTCGAAACACTGTCACGATTCCCTACTCAACTATTCTATTATTAATGCTTTACGAGTTTAAAAGTGCCTAGGTGATACACTTTGTCATGAAAATTTGGCAACACTTAATTTTCTATTTACAACTAAGAAAAACACCTGTCAATATTGTGTCTAATAATTATGATAAAAATAAATAAAAATTTTTAAAATATCGAAATGTACCAATTACAGATTTTGGTGTTCTGAATTCTACCATTTCTGCATGAATAAGATACCTATTCTGTCATCCTCAAATATTCGCAATAGGTGTCGTCTGGGAATCTGATTTCCACGTCTAATTTGTGAAGATATATGATAATTAACTACCTGTTGTCGTCTAGCTTGTATAAATATGGCGGCACGAGTAAGATTCAATATATTACTTCGCATTTTATCATGAGTGGTAACTTATACTAGACTGATGCATCGTCGAGCCTCCCACGTGCTGTGAAGTAAGCGATCTGTTTTTATATAGTATGCTGCACTATGTATTTTCCAGCGTGGTAAAATGTTACAATTTCGTAGCTGAAAGAAAAAAGTATTTGATTACAAGAGGTTATCTTTATAGTGATATTGCAGTACTTTGAGGTGTCATTCCATACTGCTAACTACAACACTTCTAATGATATTCTTTATAGTAAGCTGAGGCGAACTTTTCTTCAAATCTGGAATCATAACCATATCGTTTTAAGCTAGTACTTGAAAGAAATGCTTATTACATATTATCGGAATAGCTTTCCTCCCTCTCAGTTTCAGTGCGGAGAGTTAATTTTGATCACAGTTAGATTAAAACTGCCCACTCCACTGCCACTAATTATTTGATATTAGATAAACATTTGTTATTGTAGACAATGTAGCTTAATGTACAGGAATATGATGTAAAAAAATCAAAGTAAGAAATCCTTAGTAAAGACTGACATTGATAATTTCTAATAATAAAGCAACAGGTACAGCAGACATCGTTTGGAATTTCGTGATGGTTAAATCTTAAACATTCTCATTAAGTTATTTCGACTTACTGCGTAATTTTGTTGCATATTACAGTACTGCAATAAAAACTAAAGATTTTAACTAACTATCGATCTTCAAAGGGACATATATAATTAAGACAAAGATATTTTTCTGCAGTTTCGGAATTTTCAAAGTTTAATCAATATGTTATCAAGAAGAAAATAATAATTTTGTGTGTATGTGTGTGTAAATTCGTTATAAACTTGTAATAATATGCTTGTAATAATATGTTATGACAACTAAATAGTTTTTTCCAGTAGAACTGTTTATTTTTTCATTTATATTGTAAACATAAACTGCAATTTTTAGAAAATGCATATCGATTTTATGTCTGATTATGGATCCTCTAGAAGATTGACGTAAAGTTTATTTTGTGATTTATCGGAAAATCATTTTTAATTTTATTTTATTTCCAATTTATTTTAGTAGATATCATTATTAAATATAAAATTTTACTTTTGTTTAATGCAATTCGCATGTTTCTTGATGTCTGAGATGTCTTTTTTTTTTCTTGTACCTCAATAGTCGAAAGTTTTCATCAATTTTAATAAAAGGATCATAAACTACAGAGAAAACAAGAAAACATGACACGTGCAGAGGATCTGGAATTTCTACTTACACATTTTTTACTTTTGTATATCTATAACAGCAGAAAGTACTGTAATCGAAATTTTTTTCGACTTCCATTTTTCGACAGATTTACACGTTTTAGTGGTAATAGATACCTAAAATCATTTTTTAAAAAATGTCTGTCTGTCCGCGTCTCCGTGTGTCCGTGTATGTGTCCTCTTTTTATTATTGAAAAGTGTATGAAGTTATGCATAGAATTAAACAAAAATTTATTTATCGGTTTTTGGCTATGGTCAGCAGGTGCCACTTGAATTGGGGATATTCCGCCGGAAGGGGGTGCTGTGATAGCGATGTTTGATAGATTTTCATTATTGTATCATCGAAATGTGTATGAAGTTAGACATAGAGTTGAACCAAATGTTTTGCATATGTTTTTGACTATGGCCTGCAGGTCCCCGTTGAATTCGCGGATATACCGCCGGTAGGGGGCTCACTGATAGCTACATAAATATTTCAAATACAAAAAGATGTACAAAAAATAGAAATCCGAAAAGTCATCCCGTTACACGTTTGGCCTTGATCCAAGGACTCCGAAACAATTTTTGTTGTGGCTATATCTTAAAAAATGGCTAAAATATAGCACTTTGAAATCTAAGGATGGCTGACATTTTGAAACATGGCGGCAGGATTCCTCCGTAAACGGGATTAATATATGAGTTTTAGTGAAAAAAATTCTCTCATTGTTGTAACCATTGTTTTAATTATATGCTTAACACTATATATTCATTTTCGGCAGCGTCAAATTCTCGCCAAACTTGGCGACACTTGAAGATATATCGCAAAATTTGGCAAAAAAAAATAAATTGCCATTAATCAAGCCAATTTGTCTATAACTGAATTTGGTGAAATTCTGATTCATTATTTACGACAGATGGGAATGAATCTTCTGTAATCAGGAGACCCGGATTTTAGCTTATAATGTGTTCCAGTAAAATTAGCTAAAATCGTAAAGCCAAGAAATAGGTTGTTGTACGTCGGCTGATCGTGCGACGAAGAGGGCTTCGTATCCAGATGACCTGACGAATCGCAAGAACTTGAAGTACAATAGAATGACGAAAAACATTCATTTTATTTGCGATGTGATAGAAAATTATGGTGTATTAACATGTACGAGATAGAAGAAAGTTTCAGCATATCCCATGGTTGAATAATTTTATTTTATTCCACAGTGTCTTCCAAAAAAGTAGCAGGAATAATTTATTCTAACTTATACGCATGACATATATTTCCTTTCACATCATCAGCGTTAATACAAGCAAAATATTTTTTAACAAAATGCATGGCACACACAAACACACACACACACACACAAAATATATTAAAAGTTTGCTTCTAAATAGCATTCTGAAAATCCGATAATGTTGCATAATATGTGTATTAAAATCGTACGTTCCCTTTCGGTGATCTTTAAATAATTGAAACTTTTATTTTTAAATATCATGCTATAATATGTAAAAAAACAAACAAACATGTAATTAGAAAAATTAAAAGTGCCCTCATATTATATATGTATATATTTTTTTCTAGTATTTAAGATTTTAAAATAGTAAACGTGTTGAGTATCTGATGTTCAAGTAATAACCTCAAATTATATTTATCTGAATTGTAAGTATAATATTGAACCTTTTTCAATTTTCACCTGTTTTTAGAAAACAACGCAGAAATAGATTCTTTAGATAGATGGACTTTTTTTTCATATGTAAGAACATAACAAGATATTTATGTACAATAATATATATTTACATTTATACTTTACACACTTGCAATTTTTGTAGTTTTTTATTTAACAATATGCAAAATTTTTCATACTAACATTTAGATATACAAAGTCTATTTTGTGCTGGTATCCGCTGATTGCAATTTTAAACTATAAAAAATGAAATCCATATTTAAACTCTTATAATCCATTATTGAGATTCAATAAATTCTATCTTACTAAACGTTTCCAAATATACATATGCAACAATGAATGGGAATATTAGCGAGAGAAATTCGCATTAAATAAGCGAACGTGTTTATTGGATTTAAGTATTTGATTTATAGATTTTGTGTGAATGAATTGTTGCGAAGTTGTTTGCACTTTCCATCTATTTTCCGTTCTTGAATGTCGCATATAATGAAAGTTCAATCATTTATCAGAATCTCTTGTTTGATCTTAAAGAAGCATAAATAAATACGGCCGGTTAGGGGCGCAGGTCTCAAACGAATCAATTAAAGACGCTTTGTGTGAAAATATACACTAAAACATCACTCCAACGTCTTAGAAAACGTAGAGTAAGACGAGATTGGGGGTAGAAAAATAAACTAATCTGAAAAGTTACAAGGAAGGTATCGTTATAGAGCACACTCAAAATATTTGAAAAAAAAAACACAATGAAACTACACATGTACTTAATAAAGAAAGATCAGTCAAATTTAGCTTCGGAATCCCAGTAGAAAATCTGTAAAAAAACCTTTCAAGTATTTGACACAAAAAAACGCGATTTGGCAAGCACCAAATTTTGTCCCGCATGTCCCTGCATAAGTCCGGCCCTGAGCGGAACACAATTTTTACGATATATTTTAAAAAGATTATGGTAGACCATTAATTGAGTTGTACGTTTTACTGAGTTATACATTTTGTTGTCTGGTCCCGGACAAAACGTATAACTGGAGTTCCACTGTATATATTTTACCTTTTTTAGAAAACGCCAAAATAGATTCTTCTATGCTCTTTTATTTCTATATGTAAGAATATGATGACATATTTATGTACATGAATATATATTTACATTTCTATATTACACACTTTTCTATATTACGCAAATTTTATACTTTTTTATTTAACAGTATGCAAAGTTTTTTTATACTAACATTCAAAACCCATTTCGCGCATTAATTCGCTGTTTGAAATGTTAAACTATATGTAAAAAAAAATATGTATCTTTAAACTGTTACATTCATTATTGAGATTCAATAAATTCGATCGTACTAAATGTTTCCAAATATACATATGCAACAGTGAATGGGAATATTAGCGAGAGAAAGTCGCATTAAATAAGAGAACGTGCTTATCGGATTTAAATATTTGAGTTATAGATTTTGTGTGAATGAAATGTTGGGAAGTTGTTTGCACTTTCTATCTATTTTCCGTTCACGGATGTCGTCATATAATGGAAGTTCAATCATTTATCATACTCTCTTATATGATCTCGAAATAAGCATAAATTCCGCTATATTTATTTCTGAAGTTCGACAGGCTATTTCGTTTATGAAAACAAAATTTTCATTTTAAATGTTTTTGTATAAAAACATTAAAGTTGCGATATAATTTAAAGCACTTTATTTTATTTTGAACTCCTTGAAAGAACTTCATGAAAATTGGCGTAGCTTACTAATCTTGCTGGTAGAAGCAGAGTCGGAAAGTATTTTTAACTAAAGATGTAGATACTACAAGAAATTTTTGAATGAAATTTTTCAGAGATAATAAGAGAGCTAGACTTGACCCTACCTGATATCAGAGCTTTTTACTTGACTGGGCTTTATTTTTTACATGAGATGTTTTTTATGCGATTTAAAGTATTAAAATATTACATTTTTAAAAACTATAAAAAAACGAAGTTTACTGAAAATTTATAAGTTTTTGTTTTCATTTCCAAAAGTAAAAGCTATGAAATTGTCTCCATCGCTACCTCATGTAATTATATATATATATATATATATATATATATATATATATATATATATATATATATATAGAGAGAGAGAGAGAGAGAGAGAGAGAGAGAGAAAGGTGGATCACGAACCTATGGAAAAATATTGATTTTCTCATATAGACCAGGACACCTCCTCAGTTGTTTACATCTGCCCATACTATTATTCTTGTAAAGTTTTAATCTCCCATTCCAAATAAAAGACTTTGCGCAATGACCTTCAATTATTGACTTTTGGAGATATTTTGGCATTTTTAGTAAAATTTGTTAAAAGTTGAGGTAAAAACCAAACTGTTTAAATATATCTTTTATTTATATATTTCCAATATTAGTAAACATTAGAAAAATAGTTTAACATTATAAGTTTTTTTATTTACTTTTTTTGAAACAATATTAAGAATTGATTTTTCTTGTTGTTGTCTTGATAGCGATGGTCTTCTTATTTGCTTCCACAACTTACAAAATTAACTGCTTATCAACCTTATCATTTGTTAAAAGTTTGTTGAATTCTTGAATCAGCTGAACATGAACATTCCTCTGAATACTATCGTTCACCACCCTTAGTTCACCACCCTTTTCATAATTCCTACCATTTTTATAGTTGATATTGTCCTTCCATTCTTCAGAGGAAAGTTGTAGAAAAGTGTCCCTAATATTCAAACGAGAAAATATCTCAACAGTTCTATTTGTTGCAAAATATCAAAGATATGCATCTTCTTTCAATATTTTTGATTGCTCTATTACATTTTTTGAACATTTTCATTGTTCAATGAATTTTGCTTTCTATTTTGTTGGTACTCAGTTTGAAAATAGGTAAAGACCAACCAATTCATCTGAAAGGTACCACATGTGATTTTCTAGGTCTTTCATTGCTGCTATTTTAATCTCAGAGTCTATTGTCTCATATTGTATCAGGTCTTCCTGTAATTTCAAGTCAACTACAAAAACTTCAGAAGCAAGTAGTGGAACTTCTATTCATGCTTTGCGGTAGAGATGTGCTTAATTGCACAATTCATTTGAGCTGCATTTCTTCCCTCTTAGTTAAACAGAAAACTTCTTGTTCAGCTCGGATGAAAAAGATTTTGAGATCGTACAGTAATTTAGCCATCCATCAAGCATGATAAATAGCACCTGGTGCTCTCCAATTGATTTATTCAGGTGGATTATCCGGAACAAGATGTGTCAATTTAATGGTCTCTTTATAATTATCTTTAATGGCAATAGGAAAAAAGACAGACAATAGTTGAATCTTTAAAATCATTAATTTAATTTTTAGTTTTATACCCCAAAAATTTGTTTGTTCAATTCCTTGCCAAACAATCTTAAATCTTACGAGTTGTAATTTTCCAACTGGACGAAAAATGTCCGGGCCAGGATTCGAACCTGGGATCTCTTGGCTGAAGCTGCCACGCTCTACCAACTGAGCTATCCCGGTCGAATCTGGAGGGCATAAATCATCCAGTTAACCTTATTGATCATAGCATCTGGTCTGATATTTTTTTAATCAGCTCGACAGAATAGATCGCAGGTAATGGAACTCCAGAGAGATCCCAGGCAAAGAGATCCCAGGTTAGAATCCTGACCCGGATATTTTTCGTCCAGTTGGAAAATTACAACTCGTATGATTTCTTTACCAATTTGAATAATTGTGTTAAAAATAATCTAGTATTCTTAAATCTGTTGAAGAGTGGGATTTTGGTGAACTGGGCAGTCCAAGTCACAAACTAAAAATCTTTGTCAAGATAATTTTTTTACATGACTCTAAATGCCATATAAATAGTCCAATTCAAATTATTTAATTAAGGGTTCATTTTAATTTTATAATTAACATCTATTTAGTCGACGGAATGACCAATGGCATCCATATATGTTAATATTTATAAATAACTAAGCAATTAATAATTTGTTAATGAAACATTTGATTTATTTTACACACTTTTAGAATGCATATTTCCCCCTTTTAATCGTTAATTGAAGTTAAATAAGTTGATTTTCTCTATATTCTTTTTTTTTTAAAACTTTTGTTAGGTAATATCAAGTGTAAGTATCGAAAATTATATATTTCTTCCCGCAAAATTTTAATTCGATGTCAAAACCCTACATAATTATTTTTACTTTTAGAAAACAAATAAAACATTTATAACTTGATAGCAGGAAATTTTTGGATCAGAAAATGTATTTTAATCATTGGTTATCAGTAAATAATAATATGCTTAAGAATGTTTTTATTAAAGAAATGTCATTAATATCTTTAATAACAGGTAAAATGGCTGCTTGCAGCTAATGACAAATCGTTTATTGAAAGACTTTTTCTGATTTATATTTTCAAACATACTAATTAATAAGCTCTTTATCATAAGTTTGCAGGTATTAAGTTTTACGAACAGCATTGCTTTTAAAAATTCATGAGTTTGAAAATTACTGTGCGCAAAATATCATAATCTTTAAGAAGAAACCATTTCTAATGTTGCTTTATATAACTATTTTGTTATTATTTCTTTAACTAAGAAAAATCGTTTGAGTTTTAATTTTACATTTTGTATGGAGTAATAAAAAGTTAAGAAATTAAATTCTTCCTTGAGCAATTTAGTAATTAATCAAGCTTGTGTTGGAATAACATAAAACATCTAAATGAATGTAAAGAAGCATTTGATAATATATATATATATGCAGTTGAACCCGGTTAAGAAGCGTATCAAGGGATTGGATAAAAGTAGCCTATTAACCCATTAAAGTATAGCGTTGTTATATGGTCACAGCATATCTGCTAATACGTTTGTTGTTTGAATACAACAATGTGCTCTCCATCGGATTTTCTTAGGTGGACTACCCAGAAACAGAAGTGTCAACTTAATGGTCTCTTGATAATTATCATTAATGACAATAGATTTATATACGGGTAAAAGACAGACAATGGTCGAATCTTTAAAATCTTTAGTGTCATTTTTGAATTGTATGCCGCAATAATTTCTTTGTTTAATTCATTTCTTAACATTTTCAAATCTGTTGAAGAGTGGAATTTTTGAGGAACTGGATAGTCCAAGTCACAAGCTAAAAATTTTTTTCAAGATTATTTCCGTAACATGGTGACGACAGGCTAGCCACAATAGTTTACGATAAATTTTCTTCCAAACGAATGCATGATACATTTACAAAACCAGTGTTTACAATCGTAGTGCCACAAGTTAAACTTTGAATGTTTTTTCTACAAATAACTTGTGTAAAAAGACGAAAATAGAATTCATTACATTTTCTGGTGTCCGTCAGCGTCCGTCAGGTGTCCGTCAGCCGTCAGTGGTCGGTCAGCACTCAACTTTGTCAAACCCAAGAAATTTGCAATAGCAGCTCTCGAATCAAACTATGACAGCTGATCAAACTTTCCTAAAGCAAAACATTCAGGTAAAATTTGTCGTCCCAATGGCAGACTAGAGGGTAATCTGGGTTGAAATTACGAATTGTCGACTGAACATATTCTTATATAGCTTTTTTACTAACCCATCAATCGTAGTATAGCGTAAGTCTTGAAACCGTTTTGAAAATCGAAAAAAAAAATGGCGGATTTACACGTTTCAGACACTGGAGATTCCGAAAAACATATTTTTAGAAAAACAAATTTGCCGTCCGTCTGTCTGTTTATGTGTCTGTGTGTCTGTAAACGCTCTACCTCCCGAACAAATTGAGATAGAGAATGGAAATTTGGTATGTACTTATTATGTAATAATGGAAAGAAGCTTATTGAATTTCAGTAACCTCGATTATACGGAACTATTTTTTTCGGACTCTTGAAATACTCGTTCTGATAAAAAGTATATAAAATTTTTCGAAATTGTTTTTTTAAGGAGGGAATATAAACGACAATAAAAAAACATAAATTTTGCATTAAGAATGAAATCGATCGGGTAATTAGTTGCCGAGATATTTGTACTCTTATTTGCCACACTCTTGGATTTTTCATGACCCTGTATATCATTCAAATTTCAATTCAAAGATATATTTTAATTAGTAATAAGACGCTTAATCTGACGCAGTATACAGTTAGTTAATAGGATTGTGATTTTTAGAGTTATAAGGATGTTTCTTTTACGCAATTCAGTATCACAGCTAAAAATAAACTGCAGTAAATCTGTAAATACAGTTGATCTGCAAATACAGTTGGTATAATACAGTTGGTAAACTGCAGTGATTTGGCCGATTCCACGGCAGAATTTTTTAAGTCGATACGACTTCAACATTACTGCAGTTTTATAAACTGCAGTAATTTTTCAAAAATTTTATTGCAATTTCTTGCTGTTAGTGGCGCCATCTGTGACCCATCTTAACAAATTATTTGTTAATATTTAAAATTACGTATTTTTTCCCCTTTGCCGAGATGGGATTCGATCTCACAGTTTCAAGGTTGGCGGTCCAGTGTCTTATCCACTCAGCCGCTGAGTCTTGGCGGTAAGTGGATTGTATGGGGTCATAGGGGGGGGATTATATCAGGAGTTAATTGCTACGTACCTAGGCGATTAGAAAGATGGGATTATGAGGTGAATATTTAATAAAGTTTAATTAGTTTCTTTTCTATTTTAAACTAGTTTTTTTCTGTTTTATTTTTAAAAATGTGACGGGAGCTGTTTATGTTTTTATAGCTTGTAAAAGAATTACGCGTGTACTTCGAAATTAATTTATTATTTAAATTTGTGGATTAAATTCCTTAGTGGATATTATTGAGATAAAGCATTAACTTAGGAAATATATATATTTTAAATGTGTTATACATTTTTAATTAAAAAAATTTGATAAATAATATTTTTTAAAATAAAGAGTATGTTTTTATAAAATTAGACTTTGTGACGGGACCTATTTTATTAAGAGAATTTCGTGAAGGCTCCTGTTTTAATAATAGGAATTTTGTACAGGGTCTTGTTTCATTAATAATTTCTTGAAGGATCCTGTTTATATTTTTATTGTTTGTAATAAAAAAATTATTTAATTTTAATAATTAATAACTTTTAAATAAAAAAAGAAAATTATTTGTTGCTTTTTAAATGAATGCGTAATTTAATAAAATAAGTTGAACTATTTTGCGAACTAGTTTTTTTCTGTTTTATTTTTTTAACTGTGAAGGGAGTTGTTTATATTTTTATAGCTTGTAAAATAATTTTTATTTAATTTTAATAATTATTAATTTATAAATAAAATAAGAAAATTAATTCTTCCTTTGTAAATGAATACATGATTTTAAAAAAATAAGCTGAATTAATTTGCAAACTAGACTTTTTTTCTTTCTACGATGAAGTTTAAAAATGAATAATAATTTTAATAAGTGCATCGACAAATTATTTTGTTATAATACATTTATTACTAGTTAAATTTTATGTTTATGAAATTTTCCGGCATTTTCACTGGAGATATTTTTAAAATAAAGTAATTTCTATATGCGCATGGTTCTAGTAATTGTGAGCGATATTTAAATAAAATAACGCATGGGAACTTTAGATATTTTATTAAAATGCTTTCTATTGATTGAAACAGTATAAAAGTGATGTTTAATAAAATCTTGTGTGTATATATATATATATATATATATATATATATAATTATTTTATGTAATTAAAAGCTTTAATTGATTTTTAAAATATGTTTTGTAATATGTCTATGGTTCATAGCAATTTTATTTTTTTAATTTATGTGTAAGATAATGATATAATATTGTAAGAATAGCAAATTGGTATAACAGATGATATGGTTTTAATGCATTAGTTTTGCACTTAAAATGTTACAGAAGATCCTTGTTATGTTTATGCCCATGAACCCCAAATCTGTAAGTCGGTCCCTGATTAGGTCTGAGTTTTTAACGATAAACAACAATAATTAATTTTTATATGTATATATATATATATATATATATATATATATATATATATATATTAATTAAAAGTTTAATTTCTATTAATATTTGTTTTTTCTTCACTCAAAGAAGGGTGCGGGGACTTACACAGGTCTTAAAATTTAGTCATTAAAATAAAAGTCTTGAAAACATTATTAATTATAAAGTAAATAGTAAGCCCTGCAACAATATCAAAACTGAAAAACTTCTACATTTCTTTAAAAACTGCAGATAAGCTACAGAAAATATAGCACAAGCTTTCTATAAATTAAGTTATGTAAAATTACCCCACTGTAATTACAGTTATACTGCAGATACGTCAGAAAATATACTAATGGATATGACTGTAAAATTACTTCACATTTACTGCAGTAATTCTACAAATGTAAACTCTCATTATTTTTTTTAAATTTATGATTCTAAAATGACTTCACATAAACTACAGTATTTTTGCAGGTAATAGCTCACAGTCTTTCTAAAATAAATTACTGCAAAATTACTTCACATTAGCTGCAAAATAACTGGAGTATTTTTACAGTTGAGATTGTACTACAGAAAATCTACAGTTGACTGTAGAAAAACTTCAAAATTACTTTACTTCTGTAGAAAAACTGCAGTTCATTTTTAGCTGGGAATCGAGCATTTAAAGTTTATGACGTCATCAAGGCAGGATTTTATTCGAATTACAATGCATTTTATAAATAGTTTACACATGTTTTATTTTCATATTTTATATTATGCATATCCATGATGGGTAAGTATTACGGTTTCCCCCAACGACTAGTTTTATCGTGTATTGTGCTTCTTGAAAGGGTAAGTGCAATGTCTCTTGCTTAAAAAATGGTGGCTTACTGTGCTAGACGTATTGTATTGTTGCCAGATGCTTTATATGGAACAACTGTGTCCAAATACTGCAACTAAACTTTATATTATATACTAGGTTTTATGTAAGCTTAAAAAAGATCAGCTTTTGATTAAAATATATGTTTCTTAAACATAAATTCTCAGAAATCTAAAATTCTAAAATTGTGTAAAATTACCAATAAGTATATGAAATGAAGGGTCATTCAGCACAATCTTCCTGTAGGATTAAACATTTAAAATTTTAGGAGAATCATACTACGGATAAATGTAAAAAAAATAGGGAGTGTCTGGGTCTTTATTTTTATTTATTTTTTTTAATCACCCTGATGTTCTACTCCGCTAACACAAGCACGGCAATACATAATGATGATTGCTCAAATTTTAATTTTAATAAAACAAATGAGATGAGATGGATTATATAAATGTAAAATAATTATAAACTAATATTTTTTCTTTTGATGTGTGTCTGAAATTAAACATTTTATTTTAAATGTTAAAAAAAATGTTATAAGTTCAAAAATGGTTTTTTTTTCTACTTAATTGCTAATTTATTTCTGGAATGCATTGTTAATGAAAGACAGCAGAATTAAAAATTGGACATATATACCTGACTATTTCAGTATTTAAATGACATCTCGAAATCATTTCAAAAGTTTTAAGCTTGTATGAACTTTCTAATGTTATATTTAAACAGCGAAATGTTTCATTTTATCAGAAAAGAGTAAAGTAAAACAGTTTAGTGATACTTAATACATCAAATGGTTTTAAATACCACTTATTATTCAGTTTAAGACTCTTAGTTGCATTCAAACGAGAATCTTAATTTTCTGTAGCATGTTTCTTTGTATCTTATTTTCAATAAATATTTAAAGTCAGATTTAATGTTTTAAACATAGGAATTTATTTAACTAGTATTGTTTTCAAATTCGCATACTGAATAAAACATTTTTACGTACTTTAAAATAAAGCTTTTAAATAGATCATTTAACATATTCAAAATCTTTCTTGGTAGAAGGAAAGTCAGATTCGAAATTATTTAAAATTTTTGTTGTTGCTTCTTACCAAAAAATATTCTTATCAAAATTTAACAGCGAAAGAATGGCTCCAAATCATACATTTATGAAAAGGAAATTTTTACACTTTGCCTAGTACGCTTCGTATTAGTAAGAAGGATGTACCCGGTTTCCGAAACTATTTGAATTCCGGCATTTGATGGAAGTACAAGTATTCGAAAGGCCAGAAGTTGATTTGATATTTTTTAAACCAATTTATTTGAAGCATCTGTGTGTTTTGCAATTTTTGTGAGCACTATAACTCAAACAGTAATGCACATAATTCCATGAAACTTCATATGTGGTATCTTTACAATCTTTTTTATTGTTCTTGTGCATATCTATTAATAGTGTCATTATTACGTCGTGTTTTTCATGTTTTTATAAGAGCTATATTTCGGTGTAGAACATAATTGTAACAGTATAATAAGTGAGTGAGTTTTAGAAGTACTATTTTTCAAACAAATACATATTTTTTCAACAAGTACATATTTTTTAAACAAATTTATTTGATGCAAAATCTATCTGTGTGTTTTGCAATTTTTGTGGGCACTGTAATTCAAACAGTAATGCACATAATTCCATGAAACTTCATATGTGGTATCTTTACAATCTTTTTTATTGTTCTTGTGCATATCTATTAATAGTGTCATTATTACGTCGTGTTTTTCATGTATTTTATAAGAGCTATATTTCGGTGTAGAACATAATTGTAACAGTATAATAAGTGAGTGAGTTTTAGAAGTACTTAAATGGCACGGTAATGGAACAATTTTGGATTTGATGACATATTTCAAGGTCCTGATGTGTTACACTTGTTGCAATGAAGGTAATAGTTTAATTACAGTTTCGTTTGAAAAAAACACACAGAAGGTACTTGCGACTACAAAAGTGATCCAATTCGAATTTGAAAGCACAGCAGACGTTGTTGTAATATCTAATTTTTACTCATTACTGAACCTTCATGTTTAACTTTTGTAATTACACCATACTTCACACTGATAGATGTTGGTAAGTAAGTTTACTATTAAAATTAATACATTAGAATGTCATATAATAGAAGATATGTTTATAATTACAACAGTACTGTAGTTCAGAAATGTTGTTGCATTAATACACTGCTGGTTTATAATGAAGATAATAAAATATATATTATTTTAAGATATAATGACGGCTTTGCGAACAGTTTTGAAAACAATAGAATAAAAAAATGATATAATTTATTTTTAAATAACTTTAGTAGTTATGCAACAAGTGTGTTAAAACATAATTCTAAAACAATTCAAACCTGCATAAAATATTTTTAGATTAAATGGAAGAGTAAATATTTTAATATTTGTATATTTTTTAATTAGTTGACTTGATTTTAAAGCATTATAAATGATCAAATTCACTCTTTTTTTTATTTAGCAGTAGAAATAAGAAGTTTTTTAAATAAAAAGTTAAAACATACAGGCTGCAATAAAATCATGTAATGATTCCACTCATTATTGCAAAGATCTATCAGGTGATTATAAAATAATTTGTTACTGTTAATCAATAATGCCTTCTAAAGTGACAAGACATGGCATTTTTATGTGGAATTTTAGATAGACTACTAATAGACTACTGTAATCATAGACTACTTTATTAAAAATTTTGCAGCAATTAACATGCATTAAAACAAATAGGGAACTGCATTCATTTAAGTAAAAAGTAGTATTTAAAAAATTAGGAAACGTGTCACAAACACTTAATTTTGATTTTGTATGAACACAACATATGTTTGAAAAAAACGCAAATTTTATTTAAACAGTTTGGTTCTGCGTCAATTCGTCGCGTACAATTCATCGCGGAACAATTCATCGCGCACAATTCATCGAATCGTCAATTCTTCGCAGCGTCAATTTGTCGTGGTGTCAATTAGTCGCGATGTCAATTAATCGCAACGAAAATGTTTTTGAAGACTATGATGATAAAATAAAGACAATTTAGTAAAAATATTTAATGATAATTAGTTTTTTGATATAGAGAATTATAACAAACAATTTAAATGAGATTACATCTAATAAACAAATTATTATTAAATAATTATACGTATCTTTAGTTTATCATCATAACCTTCAAAAACATTTCCGTTGTGACGAATTGACGTCACGATGAATTGACACCACGATGAGTGGTCGCTGGGATGAAGTGTGCGCGATGAGTTGACGCGACACCAAGCAGTTTATATAAAATTGTAAAAAATACTGTGTCAAATATAAAAAGAGTTCTTTTATATAAAATTCCATGCACCATAAAATAAACAAACTGTACACGTTGTTTTACATGTTGACAATTAGGAAACAAACATTGGGTGAAACAGTTGATACTAAACAACCTTTCAATAGACCTTGTTGCATACATTTGGAGAACATTAACTAGATACTATTTAGTATTATGTCACCGATTAATATACGTCTAAACCCTATTGGTTTAATGAGAAACAAACGTAATATAGGTCTGCACATGATTAAAAATTTTGGCATGATGTGATTCATACGTAAATAAACGTATTATACAGTGAAAATTTAAATACATTCCTCTTGAAATTATTTACGAAATCATTAATTTGTATCTTTCGAACATTTGTTTACTATTTTTAAACATTAGTTTAATGATGAAATAAGGTTCAAAAGGCATTTTATCGCTACAGTTGATTTCTTTTGCTTAAGAATTTTGTTTGCGTATTTTTATCAAAATATGCAATGTTTGTTTCGTAGATTGGTTATTTTTATGGCACAGAAATCGTACGTAAACGTTAACATCAGACGTTATTACCAATAAATTCATAAAAATGTCACTTTTGAACTATTATTTGCATAAGATTTAGTGGGTTAGTATACTTCACCCACCAAGCTCTACATTTTTTTTTTTTTAATTATTATCTTAATAGACATAGAAATAATCATTTTCAATAATTTCAAATCTTTACGATAAAATAAATTTTACTTTTAAGATCACTAACACCAATGAAAAACTGTCAACAATTTTGACATTTAAGCATATTTTTATTGCTGAAGTGAAAATCAATTCAAAATACATGTTTTCATATCAAAGCTGACTACGAAAAATCAGCGTAATTCAAGATGTAGATATTAACAACTAGGTAGGTAAAATCTAAGAAGTGCATTAGTGTATCAATTTCTATAATATTTCTTTAATTCTTCATTAGTGTTTTTTACTTACCCATCATACGTAGTAAACGATAAGTCTTGTAATCGTTTTGAAAATCGAAAAAAAATTTGCCATCCGTCTGTCTGTGTGTCTGTAAACGCTCTATCTCCCAAAAAAATAAGATAAGGACTCGGAATTTGGAATGTACTTAATATGTAATAATGGAAAGAATCTTATTGAATTTCAGTAACCTCGATTATCGACTCTCAAAATATTCGTTCTGATAAAATGTATATAAAAATTTTCGAAATTGTTTATTTTAAGGAGTAAATATAAAGAACAATAAAAAAACATAAATTTTCCATAAAGAATTAAGTCGATCGGATAATTAGTGGCCGAGATATTTGTAATCCTATTTTCCACAATCTTCGATTTTTCATGACCCTGTATTTCATTCAAATTTCAATTCAAAGGTATATTTTAATTGGAAATGAGACGCTTAATTCGACGCAATATAACGTTCATTAATATGATTATTAATTTTGGAGTTATAAGGATGTTTCTTTTACGCAATTCAGTAGGAGAGCATTTAAAATTTATGACGTCATCAAGCGACGATTTTATTCGAATTGCAATGCATTTTTTATAAATAGCTTATACATGTTTTATTTTCATATTTTATATTATGCATATCCATGATGGGTAAGTATTACTGCGGCCCCCAACGACTAGCTTAATTGTGTTTGTTTTCTGTGGGATCACAATGAAAAGGCAAAATGTGTATTTTTGCCGGTGCCAGCTTATCGAGTTCACCATCTTAATATACATTGGTACTGCTAGTTTTATGATAGTCTTAAGACAAGACAAAATGCCAGCTTATAGAGTTCACCATCTTAATATACATTGGTATTGATAGTTTTATGATAGTCTTAAGACAAGTCAAAGTGGTTGTAAAATATACTTTTGAGGGCTTCCATCAAAGGCGAAAAGGAATTTAAGATTAACGAACAGCATCGACAAGTGGTGGGATGCAAGGACAATCAAAAACAAAAAACAGTGGGACTGTTTTCAGCGCCATTAAAAATTATTGATGATTTTATTCTTTTGCACAATTTCAATTTCACTCTTTAAAAAGGATAGCATATTTTAGATTTATCCTAATAATTCTAAAATAGTAGTATGATATAATAGTCTAAACCATGTTATAAAGTCATCGCAATAGCACGGTGTGAGTAACCAGATTTTGTTGCATTTATTCCTTTGCGCGAATGAGTATCATAAACAAAAATTACGATATCCTGGATTTAAAAAAAAAAATAGCGCGGTGGCGCAGAGCATTGTGGATAATTGAAATATTCTGACTAGATTTGGTATGCTCCTAAACTCTGATCTGACGAGTACTTTGACCTTAATTAATTGGACCGGAATTGTGAATCGAAGAACAGTGTTTTTTTATATATATGTATGTTCAAGTACTTTTTTATTTTTATAATATGTATACATAAAAAATGCATTTTTTAATACCTAAATAGCACGTGTTGTGTTTAGTCCCAATGTTGTTCTCAGCTGCTTCTATGTAGGTGTAAATTAATAGATATTCGTTTAGTCAAGATTTATGAGAGAAATATTATTACGAATTCAAATAGAAATCTACTAGATTATACTGGTACTGTTATTACAAGTATTTTCTTATTACCTAGTTTGCATTAATTGAAAATGCATTCATGAGTTAAATATTAATTATGAAATAAACATTAACAATTAAAAGAGAAGATTAAATGATTTTATTGTCATTGTAATTACAATTATTTTGTAATTGTTAAACATGATTTCATGCGTAAACAGTTCATTTTTTTTAGTTATTATCTTTTATTGCATTTTTGTTTTCTAGTATTTTTTCTATAAATATTTATACGGAGTTCAAAAGTTTTTATTGTTAATTTAAAATTTTGTATTATATTTTTTTCGTCATGCTACTTATTTTATTGACTGGCTCTTTAATTAGTATATTTAATTAGTGTCAGCAAGTTAATTTTATGAGATACTTAATCATGTTATTTAATATTAGAGAAATTACACAACGCAATCGATTTGTTAAAGCACTTTGAACTATATATGAGATAATTATATTGCAATAACGAGAGGATCTTTAAGATAACAGCGTAGGGAATAATAATTAATTAGAATGTTAGAGAAGTTCTACCATATATGCAGTAGTTTTCTCTAATTTTTAGTTTTTTCCAAATTTTATTTCAAAGTAATTTTTAACACCTGTATTCGGAATATTTACAATATGGCATGATTTTAGCCTAACGGTAGCTTCTATCTTTCACAAATATATTTAAAAATGACAAAGGGTGGGAGAGTTCAATATTTAATGTTTTACCTCAAATTTCGAATCAAGAATTATACTCTGTTTCAACAATTATCTTAATTAATGTCTAAAGATACATTGAAAAATGTATAATACCCATGAATGGAATTTAGATAGGCTTTTTTATTAAAACTGATTTAATAAATCTGTAAATATAGCTATTTTAGTAACATATTTACATGAATAGTTAGATTAATTAATAGAAATACTGTTATGCAAATCTCACAATCTTTACAAAAATAACGTAAAGAAATATTGTGATTATATATGTAAATGGAAAAGTTTTGTGGTTGCAAGTAATTCGTATAATTTTTTTTATCAAGATAAAAGCTATACTTGTGTGAAATGTAAAATATACTTTTATTAACAGACCGATCAAATAGATTTTATATTATATTTTCTATAATGGTATATAAACGTATTATTGCATCAATATATGTAAAAAGAGCTTCTTATTTAAGAATGTTTAGAGTTTTATCTCTTTCATTGAAGTATATTATAAGAAGTTTTATCCATCATTAGTTTACCTAGTGAACTACTTAACATTTTGGGTATCTAAGAGGAAATTATTATCATCGTTCTTTTTTACAGATGAAATAAACTAGAGTCAGTGATTCTTGAGACTGGGATATTTTTTAATAAGAGAGATGTTTAGAATCTGGACAATGTTCAAAACTTATCTAATAGAATGAGCTCATTCAACATACAGTTTCAAAATTTTCAGGACACCTTTTCTCATAACACAATAATGAAAGTCATAAAAACTGGATTCCAATAAGTTCTAACTAAATAATTATTATTCTAAAACTAAAATTAATGTAATTAAAATGTTTAATTTTTTTTAACTTAATTAATAAAATCTTTTTAATGTATATTATATATATTCTTCATATGACTATTGATGCCATGGATATAGTTCATTTCAAAGTCTTTAATTAATGGTTCTTTTTAATTTTATAATTAACATCTATTAAATATACCGAAAGACTAATGAAATCCATTTATATATATATTTTTTAAGTAACAAAGCTTTTAATTATATGTTTATGGAACTTTTGCTTTATTTTACGCACTTTTAGAATGCATATTTTAACTTTTTGATAGTTAATTGATATTAAATAATTTTATTTTCTGTATATTTATTTTTAAAACTTTTGTTATCTAATATCAAGTATAAATATCGATAAATATATAATGCTTCCCACCAATTTTATTTCGCTGTCAAAATCTTACATAATGTTTCTTACTTTTAGAAAACAAATAAAGCATTCATAATATGATATCAGGAAATTTCTGGGTAAGAAAATGTATTTTAATCACTGGTTATCAGTAAATAATAATATGCTTAAGTTATTAAAGAAATGTCATTAATATCTTTAATAACAGGTACAATGGCTGCTTACAGCTAATGACAGATCGTTTATTGAAAGATTTTTTTCTGATTTATGTTTTCAAACATACTAATTAATAAGATCTTTATCATAAGATTGCATTTATAAACTTTTATGAGCAACACTGCTTTTAAAAATTCATGAATTTGCAAATTAGTGAGCGTAAAATATCGTAAGCTTACAAAGAAATAATTTGTAATTTTTCTTTATATAAATATTTTATTTTTATTTCTTTAGCATAAAGACCTTGCGCTTGAATTTGAATTTGAATTTTATATGCAGTAAGAAAAACTTAAGAAATAAAATTCTCCCTTGAGCAATTCAGTAATTAATGAAGTATGTGTTGGTATAAGGTAAAATATTTAAATGAAGTAAAAGAAGCAATAATATATATATATATATATATATATATATATATATATATATATATATATATATATATATAATATATATATAATCGAACCTGGTTAAGACGCATTTCGAGGGACTGGACAAAAGTCACGTATTAAGCGGGATATCGTATTAAACGTGATTAGTTTAACGTTGCAGGAAATGAGCATATTTACTCATCTAATCCTCTAAATGAACTTTCGCTTACATGTTTACAGTCGGGAATAGTGTATTTTATGCATATGTAGATTGAAATTTAACAGTATTAAGGTTTAATTCATATTCATTTTCTAGGACTGATTAAAAAAAAAATGAAAAAAAAAAATGTATTCAATTGTGACTTTAACGTGTACGTTACAAGAAAAAATAAAACAACAAAAATAATTCCTCAGATAGACTATTGTTTTTTAACGCAACCAAAAATAATAATCTTCTAATAAATCTCTAAATATCTAATATACTAAAAATCTCTACTCTCTATACTCTAAATACTCTATACTCTAAGTATACTAAAAATAATCTAATAAATCTTCGAAGAACAACCCACTTATTAAAATCATATTTATTACTTGTGATAATGAGCAAAGCCTCCATTTTGATTTTATGACAATAATTTGCTAAAACTAGACACTCACAATGAGAGTTAACTTGACTCGATGAATCTCGTGATACAAGCAACTCACCGGGCATAAATAAAACATAAAAAGGCAGGTATCAGAAGAAAGTAACGAAGAAATATTAGGTCTATGGATAAATCCGTACCGAAAATTGAGTACATTTCAAACGCAATATATTTAGAAAAAAACCAATTTTAATCAATGAAACATGTTCCATTCTGTTCAATAACTTTTTGCCGTCTCTCTACGAGTTTAATTATTTCTCTAAAGAAATTCTGAGATTTTTGAGCAAAGAAGTCATCCAAGTGGTTTTTGAGGAAGTGCTTGCTTTTCTCTGCACAAACGCCATACAGACGAACAATTCTTGAAGCGGATGATCAGATCATTGGTAATGCAAAAGGGACTGTTTACACTAATGTCAGTTGAAAACGATCGTAGTCAAAGCTCAGAGAATCCTCTCAGACGGTCGCAAAGTCTGGATTACACCCAAAGAAAAACATGCCCTGTATCTGGTGGGATAGAAAGGAAATCTTCTGCTAAGAACTGCAACCACCCAACCGAACGATTGATTCCACCAGGTACTGCTTACAGCTGGACAAATTAAAGCGAGCAATCAAACAGAAGTGGCCCGAATTGGCGATTAAAAAATGGGGTTGCGTTCCACCTCGGCAACGCTAAACCGCACGTTTTTCTGATGACCGGAAAAAATATTGCGGTTTGGATGGGATGTTTCGTGGCATCCATCGTAAAGTCCAGATCGTACACCATCAGATTATCACTTGTTCCGGGTGCTACAGAACAATTTGAATAATAAGAACTCCAGTTCCTTGGACGTCCTCAAAAACCACCTGGATGAATTCTTTGTCCAAAAATTTCAGGATTCCTATGAAAGAGGGATAATGAAGCTTGTGGAGAAATGGCATAAAGTCATTGAACACAATGAGACATATTTGCTCGATTAAAATTGATTTATTTCCTAACTATTTTGGGTTTGAAATTTGCTCGATTTTTGCTATGGAAGTATGCATAGACAGAATAAAATTGAAACAAATAAAAACATTTCCATTTCTCTTCAAACATGTTTAAAAGCACACAGTACTACGGAGGCTTTATTTACTACAATGTACGAGAAGTAAAAAAAAATGACAACATACATCTTGCAAAGGACGGAGAACAAATAACAAAAAGGGACAAAAATTTATCTGTCTTTCTCTACTTCAGTAAAAAGATACACGAAGCGAAAGGCAAAGAATATTAGGACGCTAGATCAAAGACGAGTTGCAGTGCTGCTAATTTTATATATTGTTATTCAAATATCTACCACTATTTCCCATTAGTAATATTCGCCTCAATTAATCTATCCTTACATAAGTCGAATAATAATATTTGGAAATAGCGGTGGATTAGATATAGATCAAACAAAAAATAACCACTAAATCAGTAACACCGGAGGAGAGAGAAGAAATTATGATCTTGATCTATGAATTTGCGTATTAAGCGAGAATTTTTGCCTGAACAGACCAAAACTTTATCCTTTATTAAGCGGGATCGCGTATTAAACGTGATATTTTTCCTTTAGTCTTATCCACGACGTTCAAGGAACCAGAAAACTCTACGTAGTCAGCGGGATCATGTATTAACTGCGTGATATATACAGGGTGTACGATTTTTTTTCCCTGATCACAAAATTTATTCATATCTTCTATATATAAGATGTTAGAAATGTTAAAAAACTAGCCAAGTTTTCTTTTCTTGGAGGTTGCCGAAACGTAGCTGTAATATTGCAGTGGCAATATCCAGGATACCGGACCAAGTACCGAGAACTGGCCGAAGATAGACATCAGAAATAGTGGGAAAATTGAGATAGCCTTGGTGCGTATTTGCTCACGAGAAGAGTCTCATGATGCTACAGGACACACCAAGCTTTTTCCTGATTTATAAACATTTTAGTTTTATTGGACACTGACACTGCGGCTGCACAGCCAAGATACAGAAACCTGAAACAAAACAAAATTAGTTTTGCAACTTTTTGATATCAGTTTCACATGTCTATCCTGTATATAGCAGATATCAGTAGATTTTTGAATCAGGGAAATCGTTTTCGGAAATCCTGTATATACAGGGTGCTTCAAGTTTTTTCCTGCTGCTGTGAGATGTGACATAGGCGATAGGTAGCGTGTCACGCGAATACCAGTACAAGTGTTTGCGTCTGCAGTGGAGAAAGCATTTTGTGTTCTTGGACTGAGCAAAACGGAATCTATCACCAATCTGCAACGGAATTTTCGAACACGATTTGGAAAAGAAACACTAACCAGAAAAACAGTCACAGACGTTCTAGATGTGCGCTCTTAGTCACATGACACACATAAAACCGTTGATTCGTTTATGTTCATTTTTCTGAAATAGCACGTAGTTTAAAATTTTTTAAACTGATCATATATGGATGTTCTGGTAAGAGGTTCTTTTCCAAACCGTTTTCAAAAATACCGTTGCACAATGGTGACAGATTCGGTTTTGCTCAATTCAAGAACACAAAATGCCTTCTCTGCTGCTGATATTTGCGTTTTCTTCCATTTCTACTGATATTCGCGTGACATGCTAGCTATCGCCAATGTCACATCTCACAGCAGTAGGAAAAAACTTGAAGCACCCTGTATATACAGGATTTCCGAAAATTATTTCCCTGATTCAAAAATCTACTGATATCTGCTATATACAGGATAGACATGTGAAACTGATATCAAAAAGTTGCAAAACTATTTTTTTTTTGTTTCAGGTTCTCGTATCTTGACTGTACAGCCGCAGTGTCAGTGTCCAATAAAACTGAAATGTTTATAAATCAGGAAAAAGCTTGGTGTGTCCTGTAGCATCATGAGATTCTTCTCGTGAGCAAATACGCACCAAGGCTGTCTCAATTTTTCCACTATTTCTGAGGTCTAAGTTCGGCCAGTTCTCGGTACGTGGTCCGGTATTCTGGATATTGCCACTGCAATATTGAAGCTACTTTTCGGAACCTCCTAGAAAAGAAAACTTGGCTAGTTTATTAACATTTCTAACATCTTATATATAGAGGATATGAATAAATTTTGTGATCAGGGAAAAAAATCGTACACCGTGTATATAAAAATACTTAAAATAATACGAAAAAAATACTTTATGAGTACAAATACGTTACGGCTCCCATTTTGGAAACGTTCCTTAAACTATTCCAGTTTATCAGGAGCTGGAATTTGTATACTTACTTATGATTCATCCTGTATAACCCATTTCATCTAACTCATTTTTTAGAGATTGTATATACAATAATTTGTGTGCGGTTAATCCATACTTTGTTTCAATGAGTGTTTAATGTGTCAAAAAGTTCTTTACAAATGCTAATATATATATATTTTATTGTAATGAAGTAATATATCCTTATAAATTCTTCTCATTTTGTATATTTTTATTTGTATCTCTGCTTTTTGAAGAGATAAAGAAGCATAACTTTCATGAAGAATTATTGAACATATTTATATGCCATTAACATCAATTTATTATTGATGACTTTCTCAATTTTCATGTGTCCTTTCTTCTTCTTATGCCAGTGCTTATTTATCTTGAAAATACAGGCAGAGATTTTTGTAGCTAGCGTATTCATTCATTTATTTATTTATTTTATTTGCTTTCCATAGAACAAAGAAACTTTTGTAAAAATTCAAATATTCAGAAGCATTTATTATGCTTCAGACTGCTATTGAACTATTTCAAAATTTTAGAAGTAAAATACGTTTTTAATCTTTTTTGTAATACAACAAAGTTGATATTCTAAAAGAAAAGAAAATTCATAGATGAAAATTGTTTATATTTTATCACATTCAAAGCTTGTAATATATTTTTTAATATAAAATTGTTGAGTATGTTTAATCTCCAATCACATTAGAAATGTCGATTACTATACTATTTACAATATACACTATATGGCCATTAATGACCGGCAACTTTCAATTTTAGACATTTTGTCGAATATTTAAATATATACTTGTCAGATTCTTCTGGAATTTTAGGATCCAAAAGAACAGGTTTGACTTCATATTTATCATTGTTGATTTGATAAAGAGGACAAATAATGATTTGATAAGGAGGACAAATAAGGGACCAAAAAAAAATTAAAGAAAAAAACAATACTTGGGATCACTCTGTAAAATAAAGTGCACCAAATGATCTATCGCTACAGAATATACATAGGCAGACATTGTACAATATGTGTATTCATTTGTGTAAGAATAGCATGTATAGTAATAGAAATATAGCGATTTTTTAAAAAAAATAAAAAAAATCTTGCATGTTTTTTGCTTATAACATACAGGGTTTCTAACCAAATTTAACGCCAGTTTCAGAAAAATTGACAAAATGTAGTAGAAACAATATAGTGTAGTTGGAATATATATATATTAAATATTTAAGGAAATATGGGCAGTTGTATTAAATAATTTTTATCTGCGCCTGCGCGAACGATAACAAGGGACTTTTTGAATAATTTAATAGTCAAATCTATGGAGCAACGTATTAAAAAAATCAGTCAAATATCGTAAAAATTCAAAGAGATATCGGCGTTAGAGTGAGCTGTTTTTTAGTTTCTCACTAAAACTCGTTGAATGATAAGGGATTTTCCACAAATTGTCATTTTTTATTTTATACTATTTTCCAATTTTTAATGATACTTTAGTTCTCTTTGAAAAACTACCCTAACGAGCTTATTCAAATAAAAAATGAATTATCAAAATCAAAGGATCCATTCCAAAAGCATTATAACCTGGTGCAATAAAGTTTTCCAAGGCGAACTAAAGTATCAATAAAAATGAAATATAGTATAAAAATTAAAAATGACAATTTGTGGACAATCCCTTATCATTTAGCGAGTTTTAGTGAGAAACTAAAAAAAAGCTAATTCTAACGCCGATATCTCTCTGAATTTTTATGATATTTGACTGATTTTTTTAATCAGTTGCTCCATAGATTTGACTATTAAATTATGCAAAAAGTTCATCTTTATCGTTCGCACGTGCGCAGATAAAAAATATTTTATACAACTGCCCATATTTCCTTAAATATTTAATATATTTACATTTCAATTGTACTATATTGTTTCTACTATATTTTGTCAATTTTTTCTGAAACTGGCGTTAAAGTTGGTTAAAAACCGTGAATGTTAAAAGCAAAAAGCACGCAAGAATTTTTTTATTATTTTTTTTAAATCGCTATATCTCTATTAATATACATGCTATTCTTACACAAATGAATACACATAATGTACAATGTCTGCCTATGTCTATTCTTTAGCGATAGATCATTTCGTGCATTTTATTTTACAGGGTGATCCCAAGTATTATTTTTTTCTTTAAATTTTTTTTGGCCGCCTAATTATACTCCTTATCAAATCGACGTTGAGAAATATGAAGTCAAACCTGTTCTTTTTACTTCTAAAATTCCAGAAGAATCTGACAAGTACATTTTTAACTATTCCATAAAATGTCTAAAATTGAACGTTGCCGGTCATTAATGGCCATATAATGTATGTATTGAAAATATAAACCGACAAAAGAGAAAATTTTACGAAAATGAGATTTATTTAAAGAAAGTTTGTAAATTTATTAAGGATGTAAAATATAACTATTTATAAATTAAAGTCTGTCTTTTAAAATTTCTTTTTTTGTTATTTTATATACGTACAGTTTATTTTTGTTATTATTATTCTAAACAAGTGACCACTTTTCAATTTAAATTTAATAAAAGCTATCAATTTTACTTTATAGAAAATGAAGAAATAAGAACATGATCGTATTTACATTTCAATAATTCCATAAGTGATTATAAAATATACATACATATATATATATATATATATATATATATATATATATATATATATATATATTAAGAATAGTGTTAATTAAATTATTGAACAAACATAATACTTAAAAATATTTGTAAGCAAAAATGTATTTCTATGATAAAGACAACCTATATAGGTTTACAGAGGGGAATAAATCTTATTATAATCGTTATTATTATTTTTATTCTTTAGAAAACAAATCTCAAAAAAGGAATTATTTTTCATAAAAGATCCTAGCGCAGTAAAGTAAATCGTTCATACATCGTTCATGTTTTCAAATGTGCAAAAATATTTTATTTTATTTTCAGAAAAAAACAATAGTACAGGAAGTTTCGTTTTGAAGGTATCCTGATGCATTTTTATATTTCTTTTGCTTTAATTTATATTCTACTACATTGTTATTTTGCTATATTTATGTTATTTTCTAACTAAAATATATCTTTCCATGTAATCTTTATTTTCTTCAATAAAGTAAAATATTTTGCAAATAGTTAATAAAATCATGCTTGGATTTTCATATTTTCTGGCATTATGTAAAAAATTAATCGATAAATCGTCCCATTTAACATTCCATTTTCATAAAGCTAAATTGTAAAGATTGTTAACATTTATTTTGCGTTTATCAGACAAGAGAAAGAGAATACCTGTGTTTAAAAAATATATATGTATGTTTTAAAATGACTATTTTGTTCATATATATTTGTTTAATTTTTGGGAGTAGTTAGAATGACAATATATTTCAGTGTTGAAAAAATACCATAAATTTCGAATTTTTATTCATGTATTTCCAATCACGTTTCAGTCTTAAATAGTTATATTTTATTGCAGATAAAGTAGACCAACAATTGAGTAACAGACATTCAAGTGGTGGCCATTCACGGAAATTTGGGAAGAAGTTCGTTTTGGCGCTAAAAATGAAGATCCAATGAATCCCCAAAATCTAAAGTTGTTTTACCACGTTTATTACATTCAAAATATTTTAAAATTATGTTGATTAATTTTAAAGCATATTAAATGTCCTCAAAATAGCAATAATCAAAATTCGGTACTTTTCCGTTATACAGACACCACTGTCGCCAAGCACACATTTACATACATTTCATACATACATTTACATACATAAATTGTTGGGGGATTCATCCGATCTTCATTTTTAGTTCCGAAACGAATTTCTTCCCGAATTTTCGTGAATGGCCTCATTACTGTAAAACACTATTTTACCAACACTAAAGTATAATTTCCGACGTTTTATTCATAAAATCTGCCGTAACTTTGTAATAAATGATCATGTAGACTTGCTGATATGATCATTCAATCCAGAATATAAAATATATGTAATAAACGATACCCCAATTGACATACTTTAAAAAAATCCCCCCTAAGTTAAAATGCTCCTTCTTGCCCTCAAAAACATGGTCAAGCAACTTTACTTTTTGGGTACTCGTCGTATCTTAATTTATAGGGCCTAAACGATGCTCTTTCCAAATTTTAGTGAATAGCCATCAGTTGTCTCAGATAAACCTTATTTTATCTTCAATATTTAAAGAAGAAAATCAAAAGACTAACGTTCTCATAGCACAATGCAACAATTTTTTTATTATATCTTTGGCGGAAATTGCTAGTAATTTACATACAAAAATTATGTTTTTATGTTTTTATGTATCCCTAAATTTTCGTATTTTGAATTTGTTTGAACCTGATGCATATAATACAAAAATCTATAGTCATATTTTAGTTATTTATTAGATAAAATGTGAACATTTCAAAGCAGTGATTTTCATAATATTTCATATTGTTTTCTATCATATTTTATCAACACATTGCAAAGCTATTAAAACTGGCAAGGTGTGTGATACAAACAAAACATCATAAAAAATTTACATGACCTTTGTATAATTATGTAAAAAAAATTAAGAATGATATTGCTTTTAACTAAATTATTTTTTAATATTAATAATAATGATGATGATGAAGGTGCTTTATTGACATGTTTATGTGTAATACTGTCATTTCCTTAAAATTCACATAAAGTAGTTTTTATTAAATAATGATTTCCTGCAATTAATCTTTAATTAAACATTGCAAACATAATGGTAATATACAGCTCATTGGCGATACGTAAAATATATTTATAATAATATAAGGATATCTATTTAATATATACAATGGTAATTCAAAAGTTTCGAGGCATTTCTCTTAAATTTCTAACGAATTGCTTTTATTTACAGGAAATACTGAAGATTGTTTATAGTGGAATAACAAACAGTCGCGTTGACTCGACTGCAAAGAATGACGAATGAAGAGGTCCAGAGAGTTTACTAATAAAAATTGGGAAAACCAATTCCTGAAAATCAAGCCATAAGATGTAAGATGAATACCTTAAAAAGCACAGGGAATGTTGTTGATGAAGAGCATTGTGAAATGCCAGAATGTACAGCACTAAATACTGTACTGGCTTTAAAAAATTTTAGAAATAGGAGACCAGTAGCTTTATATGTATGCGACTAAAAGAAGCAACCTGAGAAGTGTCAAAAGTGCACGAAGTAAAGATATACAGTTTAGATCAATTGAAACAGCAAATAGCCGCAGAGATCACACAAACTATGCTTAACTATGTGTTCAGGTCCACGCAAGATAAGTGGAAATTGAGAATTACAGGGCCAGCACATTACATTACAGCGCATTTACAGGTCCAGCACTTTGCATTGCAGAGCTTTTACAAGGCTACCGCATTGAAAAGCCCTCATGGTTGTTCCTATTTAATAATGTAATGAATGTGTAATGTTCATGTTAAAAATAAAATGTTTTATCAGCAAAATGTCAAGATAATTTTAAATTACTCTGCATTTTTAGCATTGTGTAATGCATCAGTATGTCTGTCACTGCAAAAATAAATATTAAAACAATGCGATTAAAATTAATGTATAAGTGTTTGACGGCGAGATCAAACTGCTTAGAAACAGTAAAATGTTTATAATCGATGGCAGACATTATAATAAAACACAAAATGTCTACTGAGAATGGTAAAACTCAATATTTGTTTTCGTTTTCTTCTAAGTTGAGCTCTTCACATTTAGAAGCAAATAAAGTCAAACATTTATGTTTTTTTTAATAAATAGTTGATGAGTAATTTCGTAATACATTAATTTTACACGTTGCAATATTCATCTTATGTAAAAATCCGTTGAACAGGTTAATAGCCGCTTTTCCAATGCTTTTTTCAAGACCCCTATGAACGGTCATTTTATCCCTTACACCATTTCCAATGCACAAACCGGTTTGAAGGTGAAACTAGCATGGATTGTTTCTGTGCTTGCGTATATATGGAAACGGGTGCAAAATGAAAGCAGGTACGATAGCCGCATATCACCCCATTTTATTTTAGAGTGATTGAAAACGATGCTTTACAAGTCTTCTGAACTTTTATTGGCCGTATCAGAGCGTATGACTTTTGATACTAGTAAATAAGAAGATAAAATGAAAATCAAATTCATATGATCTTAGAAACGGCACATTTTTACACATAAATAAAAGTAAATAAATATATCATCACAATCTATTCATATAATACGCAAGTGAGGTGACAATTTCGGGCAGAATCCATCCATCTAACAGCAATTTCATATCAGATTTAAACATTTTTCGTTATAGCAGTTGCCAACAACTAAAAATTCACAGTAAAATTATTTCCACGTCTATTGAAATATTGCCACGTGAAAAATGAAAATGAAATAAAAAGTTTCAAGAATGAAAAAGAATGACGTCATATTGGATGTACAACACGGACATTCAATAGGTTCTCAATAACACAAGGGACATAAATATGAGTTAGTACAGAAAGCAGGTGAATATATATCGTGATATGAGTTTATGGAACATATTGAATCATGATAAAAAACCTAATTATGGAAATATTAGCATATTTGAACATTTTGATGTTCTCTGAATTCGTTTTCGCTATTTTTAAATGTATACCACATACGTGTATATACGTGTGTGTATGCATGTATATTAATTTTTATTTTGAATTTCCTCAAATGTTTAGTTCCCAGAGCTTATTCTTCGTGAATAATTGAAATAAAGTTTTCAGATTTAAAAATAAATATATAAATAAATTTAACATGTTTAGATGTCTTGCAATGGAAGTCAGTAAAAGCTATTTGTATTGATATTGCATATCATTCAGTATATATAATTTATATTACATTCATTGTCATCTTATTTACATCATATAGCAAATTTGTTGTTAAAATCCCAGAAGTGCATGCATTAATAAGGCTCTGAACTTAAGGAAAACTGACATGGAACGTTATTCTCGATGAATAGCATATGAATAATTTTATCAATTATTTCAAATTTTAAGTGAAAACCATGATTTCTACCCGCCGTCCTAGGACGGGCATTTACACTAGTATTGTATAAAACTAAAAGTATTTTCGTTCATTGTTACCGTGTCACGCAAAAATTAATTTCTAGATTTTAACGAGATTTTTAGTAAAATGAATTTTGATGGCAATTTATCAAATAGACTAACTTTTATGTGATTTGGGATATGTTTCTTTAAACACGATGCTATTATATTAATAAATATATGTATTTAATCAAAATTTACTATAATTAAATCACAATATTTAAAACCATTTTCCAGGTTTCAATCACAACACCAGTGAAAATGACGTCATTTTATCATAATAGAAAAATGTTTCGAAAACACAGTAAAATGTGTGAAATACAAAAATTACAATGAATACTCAATTGGACGTTATTTTCATTTGAAATCAGTGTCCATCTAAGAAAAAACATGTTTTATTCACAAAATGAAAACTTTTTGTACCCTCGTGCCGAATATTTACTATTAAAGTAAATATAAATTGCTTATTAAAAGCTTATGTGAAAATATGCTAGTAATAGATATGTCGCATTATCAGATTTCTATCAGTAATACAGTTATTAATAGTAGCAATACAATTTTTTAATTAATGTTAATGGGAACTCTAATACTACTTGGCACATTTTAAGAACGATGCGTGCAAAATCGCAGAGTTTCTTAGTAATTTAAAAACAAATTAATGTAAATGTATACATTTATCTATTTTATTGAATTCCAATATGCACTAGTCCTTTTTAATATTCCAAATAAAAATCAATTTACACACTGCGTGAGAAGTAAACACTTCGTTATTTATTTTATTTTCAATTTTTCTCAGAAACAGGTGATAGAACAGATTTCGTTGTTTGTTTATACCTGCACAACTAGTGTATATTACAGCTCTGTAAACTGTATGCGGTCTATCTGGGAAACACATTATTTTCAGTTTTGATTTGATATTGTTTTACTGAACAAAATTAAAAAGTAAATTTCTTGACATAAAAATAAAAATGTATGTATTAACTTCTTCTTCGGATTTGTTAAAATCATTTCTTCGTTAAAGAAATGTTTCGAAAAGTTATTAAAATATGTACATGTCTCAACTATTTAGTAACACTCAAAAGTGAAACGCATTATTAGAACATATTAACATTTTAATTATGTTCTATAACTAAGAAACAAGTTTGAAATAAGTTGCTTAAACATGCATATGCCGCACACACATATATATATTTATATATAGTATACACTAAAACGGGTTTAAATTTATTAAGACATACCTAAGTTATTATTTTATCTTAAACGATTAACCATTGTTTATTTTATTTTATTGGTAGATTTATTTCCAAATTTGCTGATTGATATTAACGAAATAGTTTCATGTTACTTTCAGTAGAAGATTTTATGAATTGGATTAAATATGGTTACTCTTTTATATTTGAAGCATCATTTGTCAATACAGAGATGAAAAAGAATTTTTCAGTTTAACACACAAAGAAAATTAAAGTAAAATGTTTTAAAATAAAGAGAATGCCTGACATTGATATATTTAGATTGATGAGCTGCAAGAAGCAACTGAGGTGTTACTATATTATTTTCCGGAAGGAATTATTATACTGTAGAACTTATAGTTGTAAATCAGTAAAAAGAAGAATGTATGTAGTTTTAAGCATGCATATTGGGAGTAAATGAAATTAATAATTTTGGTTTAAGTGAATACAAACGTTTGAATGATATAATTAATGACTAATTCTTTAAAAAAGAAGTATAAATAACATGTTCAATGGTTATGACTCGATAGATGAATTTAATTAACAATATATATTACGATTTAAGTTTGGTGAACATACTTTATTTTATTTATTGAGTAATTACAAACGCGCCCAGCGTTGCACGGCACCGACGCATTCCGAGACTGATGATAAATATTAATTCCGTGCCTGGGCCAACTGTGGAAAACCCAAAAAATATTAAAATAACCTTTTTTAAAATATCAAATATTCATATTTGTTTTAATGAAAGGTACCGTTGAATACAAAAATGTAAGTTCTTTCCGTGAGTATATTTCTGTTTTTTTTTCAATCCGGGCTACAGGGATGACATTTCAAAATTGCAGGGAAAACGGAAACTGAAGAAAATGTCTCTATGAAGAATTTTTTTTTTTTTGAACTAGTAAATAATCATATTTTTAAAACAAAAGATACCGTCAGTAACCTTGAAAATACGGACAAGAAGTAGATATATTTTGTGTTTTTTTAAATACACACACACACATATATGTATATATATATATATATATATATATATATATATATATATATATATATATATATATATATATATATATATATAACTCCATCCGAGCCTTGGCCATTGTGATTTTTAAGAGTACAAAATTGGAAAATTTGAAAACTACCTCAAGATATTTTTTTTTGGTAATAATAAACATCTAATGAATGATCATAATTTTTCTAATGAAAGATACAGAGAACGTACCGTCTAAACGGAGATAAATTCTGTTTTTTTTTTTATAAACCCATCTTGGCAACAACGACCGCAGTTTTAAAACGCAGAAGAAATGGAACAGGTTTAAAACACACACAGAAAATATATTTTTTTTAAATTAAATATATTGTTTAATGAAATATTATTTCGGTATCAAGCAGATATTGACTATTCGCAGGTTTCATTATTTTGTTTCTATTTCATTCGGACACTGATCGATCGTAGTTTTAAACTCTAAGCAAAACGGAAATTTTTCCTTCTGTCGGAGAGCAATATTATTAAAATACCACGTTTTCCACGGACATGTGTGGAATTGATCATAACGCCTGCGTATGATGCTCCTTTTTAGTTACTTCTTGACTAATTATCAAAACTAGTCGGATGTAACAATCCCAAATCTTTCTTCTATCCCATACAGGTTTCACATACGCCAAAAACGAATCAGCGCCAATTTATGTGTAGAAATTGAATCCTACTGAATCTAAAGTTTTATTAAACTCCGTATATTAGTTCTTGAGACATGACTACTGCTAAAATCGTGTAAATCCGGAAAAATGCAGTATAGCAGCGCCACATTTTGGGAGATTTACACCAGAACCTAATCAACAAAAACTTATGTCAACGCCTAACTGAATCTGAAGTTTGATGAAATTCTGTGCATTAGTTCTTAAGATATAGGTATCGTGAGAATCATAAAAAAATAGCATAGCAACGCCACATGTTAGGCTATTTACACCGAAACGTAATCAACGTCTATTTATGTTGTGGTCTAACAAAATCTGAAGTTTGATGAGATCCTGTGCATTGTTTCTTGATATATAGCTATCGTTAAAATCGTAAATAATGTAGCATAGCAGAGCCACAAATTTACACCATATTTACACCTAAACGTAATCAACGTCTCTTTATGTTATGATCTATCAGAATCTTAAGTTTGTTGGAAATTCTGTGCATTAGTTGTTGCGATACAGCTATCGTAAAAATCATAAAATAATGTTGCATGGCAGCGTTACCTGGTGGGCGATTTACGCCAAAAACTAATCAGCACCATTTATATCAAGTTCTAACAGAATCAAAAGTTTTATTAAATTCCGTGCATTAGTTCTTGAGATAGAGCGCACACAAAATTTTTGTCACAGACAGACAGACGCAGAAACACACAGACTCACAGACAGACATTTTCTAAAAACAGTCAATCGTGATTAAGACCCCATGAAACGTATAAATCCGTCGAAAGATTTCATGAATTTAATACACTTGTGGAGAAAAGAAAGTAAACATTAAACACCTCAGCTTTAGATGCATTGAAATAAGTCTTTGTCTATCTTTATCCAATTGTACTACCCTCTAGATGCTATTTATTTTCCCTAATCATCGCTAACAAACAAACAAATAGACATTCTGACATATATGCACACAGAGAAAAAAAACCTTTTATTAATATAGAAAATCTATATTTTACTTGAAAGGAAGAAATAGATTAGCAACTAAGTAATTATGATATAAAATTTTAAGTGGACTATTGTTGGGGGGGAGGGGGGATGAAATTCAGATTTAAAAGTTTACATCCATTATATCCGAATTTTTATGTAGTTGTACATATGTACACTGATATCTTTTCAAATTAATAATTTTTGTTTAAATGTACATAATCCATAGTTATTATTTTTAGTTTAACGGAAGTAAAAAACTTCTAACTTTTAATATGTAAAATCATTTTAATAATGTAACTTTATTTTCTCCGAACGACATATTTATAAATTATTTTTACCACTTAATAAGACTCTATGTTTTTTGGTTTTGGATAAGAACGTTGCAGGAAATTACTAAACGGTTACTCAAAACGGCACGCTATATTCTCCTGTCTGCCTTAATAGCTGATGTAGAAGTTTCATTGTAAATTACGATAAAATTTTACAACACTTGACAGTTTCTAATAGTTCTAATATATTTGCATGGGCGCCTACTTTCCGTTTTTCTTTTCATATGAAATACACAAATTTTGAACTAAACATTTTGCTCAATATATGATAAAATAAATGCACTATAGAAAAAAAAATAAGCTAATTTTTTTTTCTAATATAAATGCTGGACGATTACACCATGAAACTTTACAACATTAAAGACGTGAGTATAAAACATCACAAATTTACTGAATGGTGTATACAAATGTCTAATTTTAAATTTTATACGTACATTAAAATTAAAAATATCGACGTTTCGACCGCCTTCTATGGTCATCCTCAGGAAATATTTGTTATATTGCTTCTAAAGTTTGTTGAAAACTTTAGAAGCAATATAACAAATATTTCCCGGGGATGACCATAGAATGTGGTTGAAACGTCGATATTTTTAATTTTAATGTACGTATAAAATTTGAAATTTGACATTTGTATAGACCATTCAGTAAATTTGTGATGTTTTATACTCACGTCTTTAATGTTGTAAAATTTTTCTGGTTATACTTACTTGAAACTAATGCCAAGATGTAAACTATATATTTTTATTAAACTTTTTTAGAAGCCTTTTGTTCAGAAATTAAAAATATGAGTTTATTATTTTAATCATTATTATTATTTATGTTTGATTTATGTGCGATATTTTGCAAAATTTAAATTTCAGAAATTTATTTTCAAATATGGTCATTATTTAACAAATGTTTTAGTATAGAAAAGAGAAAGCTTACGTTTTTGCATAGTAAAAGGAATGCAAATTGATAATACTGATTTAATGTTGATCTACATTTAAAATTATTTGATATGATCCCATATAATCCAATGGGATTTCATCCCGAAATTGTCTATTAGCTTACTTTATTGGTAGTATCTTTCTGAGTTTTCACGATATTTGACTGTTTTTTACATGCGTTACTCTATAGAATTGACTACCAAATCAAGAAAAAATAATTTTGGTATACTTCGTGCATGCGCAGTTATAAATTATTTTATACAAATAATTATCTGAGCTTGCGTATTTATTTTAATCACGCGCAAAGTGACAAATCAAGTCACCTGATTTCCCTATTCGAATCATAATCGTTTTTAGAGGGACTTATTAACAGTTCTGGGGAACGAATCTTGAAGTAAACTTACTTCCGGGTACAAAAAGACGTGCTAGAACAATCTAATAGCCTCGACCTCGGGCACATGTCATGTAAACAAACAAGAAGTTCTGATTTCGAGAGTGTTGCTAAAAATATATTTCAGACAATGCTTTTAGTTTGCGCTACAGAAAAACAGAAAAGGAAAAGAAAAAAAATAAATTATTGATGCGGAATAAAAATTAGAATATTAAAACATTGAAATATTGTAAGATACATTTTGATAATTTAATAAAAGAATGATTTTAAATGACCCTTAAGTCTAATTTAAAATAGTGTTTTACATACAAAAACTGTTATTAAACACAAAAAAAAAAACAATTCATCAGACGTAGATTATGAAACACATTCCAAAAATAACAGAATCATATTAGAAATTTCAGTTTTTTATACAAGAAAATGATATATCTAAACAAGTAATTAAAATTAACACATAACTCAGTAAAAGTATATTTTCAGCAATTGCTGCCCGTACAATGAATGCTACACACTCCGTAATGTATGCAACATTTCTTGTAGTGCACCCTCTGTGCTCCTTTTAAATTTCATCATATTTAAAGTATCATAATATTAGTAAAATGCATCACAACATATTCTTCCTCGTATATCATAATGCAATGGAACAACTTGTGCGTTTCTGTAAACAAACCAGAAATTCTACTTATTTTATACTAAAGAGGAATCTCATTGTAATCCATCTCATTGATGAAAATCAATATCATTATGTTTGAAATAACACATCATCAATAAAATGCACCGTAAATGATTTCCTTCCCTATATCATTGTTTTGAGGGAATTCTTTTGTGTGTTCCTGGAAGCTAATTTTAATTGTTATACACTTTATTTTTAATAGTAAATATGTCCTGCTAAATCGCAATAACATATAAAAATTACATGAAAATCCGAGTGATGTGGGACTATATAACAGAGTCGAAGCTCTTACAGACGGAGAGACAGGTAAATAGAAGACAGACCGACAAACTGAATTCATAAATTATTTTTAAATTAGTTGGAAAGTGTTAAAAATTAACAAATAGTTAATATGAATGAATGACATGAAAATGTATTATAAAATAATCGGAAAAAATAGCATCAAAAAATGTGAAAAACAAAACAAAAAAACATGTAGATTAAATCAAGCAATCTTCGTTTGATGTAATTTTTGCTGAATGTATTATTGAAATACATCCAGGACAAATCTTCAAGTCTCTAATTCAACAGCATGTTAAGCCTGTACTTTCAAATATCGCGCTATATAGTTCTCAGAAGAAAGTATCATCGTCATTGGCCAATCGTTGGCTTATCATATATTTCAAGTAATGTACTAGATTTATAAAAACAAGTGTAAATGGCAAAATAATGAAAAATGTTGTGTTGATACACATGGATGATTCGGCGGTTTTGGGCATCTTCCGCCACTATTCTGGAGTAAAAACGGTTCAATGTACAAAGAAGGCTGTGAGTAGTACTAGAGCAATATTATATGTATAAATTATACGATAAAAAAATTAATGCGTCAAACTACTGCAATTAAAGGGACTCACTACTCTTCATTTTGTAAGGAAGGACGAATATATCAAATACCAATCTTTCAAATGCATTTAGACATATACTATATTCTGTCGAATTTACTTAAAGATCTGGTGATTATAAATATGGGAAAAAATGCTTTTTACTGCATTCATTTCCTTTAAAAAAATATTTCTTTTTCCAAAAAATAAATAAAAATTAGAAATTGTTGGAGAGAGAAAATTTTAAAATTTAGTAAACTTTTGAAAAAATTATTATTTTTTTCAAAATTTATTTATGTAATCTGAAATTACTCAGACCTAACGCTAAAGACAAACATCTTATGAAAATACTTATATTTTAGAATGGCTTTTTTATAATTTTTTTATTAATTTATATGGTACTTTTATATACAAATTTATCTTGTTATGGTCTTTTAAAATGATATATTTCATTTTGTCTTCTGTATTGGCTTCCAGAATATAAATTGCCTTCTGTTAACATACAAACCATCGCACTAGTTTCAACTAAATAATTTCTTTTAAGCATAAAAATGTGTATGTGCACAAAGTTTATTCGTTAAAAGCATTGTTCATTTAAACAACAAGACCTTTAATGGAATGTTTCCACAATTCTTAGAGCTTTCAATGAATGCATCTGAAAAGTTTCACAATTTCAGTTCAGGGAGTAAAAGAACTTTCTGAGATCTTTGAAGTATTAAATTTTAAGTATTTGTTTTCAAGTTACTAACACAAACGAGAGGAATTTAATTTTAAAATCAAATAGATTTCCTAATTAAAATACATTCTTAGAGTTATGAACCATTGGAATCTTTTTTGATGACAAATGGTGTGGATATAGTTTGCTGTGATAATACAATGTTCTGCATGCCGGAAAAATGAAAATAAAACATCAATTTTGAATGATTTGTTTGTAAGTTAAAAGTTATTGAAATATTAACCGGGAAATGTTAAAAAGAAATATCTTCTTTTTTTTAAATATAACTTAATGATCTTGTTTGATGTCCGGATAATTTTGTACATTCATACTTCGTATTAAATATTTTTTTTAATATCAGTTAATAATTAATAATATGAATATCGAAATTCATAAACATAAATGTTTATTTATTTCGTACTTCTTTTTATTCGCATGGCAAATTCTTACCAAATCGTTTCTAACCCTTAATCATCACGATATAAGTAAAAATGTAATAATTAATAATATGAATATTCGAAGTTCATAAACATAAATGTTTATTTATTTCGTACTTATTTTGATTCGCACAGTGAAAATCCTACCACATCACTTCTAACCCTTAATCATCATGATATCGGTAAAAATGTAATATTAATAATATGAATATTCGAAGTTCATAAACATAAATGTTTATTTATTTCGTACTTATTTTGATTCGCATGGTGAACTCCTACCAAATCTCTTCTAACCCTTAATCATCACGATATCAGTAAAAATGTAATAATTAATAATATGAATATTCGAAGCGCATAAACATAAATGTATATTTATTTCGTACTGCTTTTGATTCGCATGGTGAACTCCTACCGAATCTCTTCTAACCCTTAATCATCACGATATCGGTAAAAATGCAATAATTAGTAATATGAATATTCAAAGTTAATAAACATAAATGTTTATTTATTTCGTATTTATTTTGATTCGCATAGTAAAAATCCTACCACATCACTTCTAACAATTAATCATCACGATATCGGTAAAAATGTAATAATTAATAATATGAAAACTCGACATTCAGAAACGTAAACATTATTATACAACATACATACGTTAGTAACGTTAGTAAACAACATACGAACGTGTTTATTTCATACTTAAACGTTTCTTTATTTCGTACTTAATTTTATTCCGTACGATCATCACGATATCAGTAAAATGTAAAGTCGGCATTCTCAAGAACAATGCATATAACATTTATTGAAAAAAAAATAATCGGCTTAAGCACAGATGAAGTCGTTGAAATTTTCGAATTATGAACAATGAGCTAAAATTCAATTTGAACTTTTTCATTTTAACATACGTGGGAATATGTTTATATCAGTTTAGGAAGGAATGACGGAACCACATTTTTGAGAATATTTCTATTATATTTTCTGTTATTATTTCACTCATCTATGCACATCATTTCCCCATATAACAAAATAAATAACTTAAAAATATTCGATTTCATTGAGATTTCTTTATTTTTATCCATTATGCGAATGAATTTTTAATCAGAATAAGAATTATATTCATGAATCTAATTACACTAATTGTTGTTTTGACGGGAAATAAGATATAATCACACATTATACTTTTTAACTGCTACGAAACAGATCTATTTATTTTTAAATAACTAGACATTTTGAAAAATCAGATAAACAGAAATAAATTTTCAAATTAGGTAATATAGAATTTGGCCTAAAATATTTATTGAAAATATAAATGTGTAAGTTACTCTGGTAATATTTCATTTTGTTAAGTGCCCTTGGATTTTAACTTCACGCTAATTATTGTATTCTAATGTAGTGTGAAAATTAATCTTCAGTGAAAGAACAAAATTGTTTTTACAACAAACTATCCTTATGTTTTTATAACAAAATTGTTTTATCAATAGAATTGTCGCATAATCTATTTCTGATAATTTTTCATCAATTTTCCGTATAAAAGAATGTAAATTAATATTACAGAAAATGTTTCAAATTTAGAAATTGGCTTTTTTTTTCCTAAAACTGTCTCCGTTCATTTTTATAATTTGTTACATTAGCATTTTCTAAAATAAATTTTAAATAATAGGGTTTTGTATTCTTGTAAATAATAACACAAACTACCTTGACAATTTAGATAAAATTGGAGAATTTCTGTGTAATCTTTCCTCTTTAAAACATTTTTTAGGTTCTTATACATTTACTTTCAGTTCTTTATATTTTCTACGCTATACTATGTAATGCTGAGGATAATTTTTGTTTGAGTGTGAAAGAAGCAACTTTTTAATATTTACATGCGCTTCATGTAGATGAAGTGGTATTAACCAATTTTCTTTTTTTCCTTAATGCTCATAACAATTAACATAATCATTCTTGTAATTTTGATATTTTCTGTATCGATGATCTACTTTATGTAACCATCTTTTTATAAAATGCGAAACAAATATTTAAAAGCATTTAAAGATATTTGATGTTAATAACTATGTCTGCAAAATGTATACATTTTAACGTCTGAATGTGAAAAATATTAAAAACACCAATTAAAATAATTTAAGACAGACATGAGAACACATAAAATAAAAATTTATAAAAAAATATATACTTAAAAACAGTTAAAAATACAAAATAGTAGACGTTTCGCCAAGCGACACGCAAGGCATTATCAGTACAAAAACAATCTATTGCATAACAAACCATAGAACAAGGAAAAAGAAAAAGTTTGAAATCAAGGAAAGTTGAAGTTATTTTAAAAACAGATAATATTCATTAGGGACAGAACGAGCTTCATTCAACGTCTGCGATCGCAATTGAGTGAACCAACTCTCAAGGAGTAATCGACCATGGTAGCTGTTACAACCTGATTCCAAAATACTGGCGTTCGCAATTAGCGGGATGTGATTCGTTTGAAGTGAATGCTTGTCCAGCATTCACTTCAAACGAATCACATCCCGCTAATTGCGAACGCCAGTATTTTGAAATCAGGTTGTAACAGAGCATTCACTTCAAACGAATCACATCCCGCTAATTGCGAACGCCAGTATTTTGAAATCAGGTTGTAACAGCTACCATGGTCGATTACTCCTTGAGAGTTGGTTCACTCAATTGCGATCGCAGACGTTGAATGAAGCTCGTTCTGTCCCTAATGAATATTATCTGTTTTTAAAATAACTTCAACTTTCCTTGATTTCAAACTTTTTCTTTTTCCTTGTTCTGTGGTTTGTTATGCAATAGATTGTTTTTGTACTGATGATGCCTTTCGTGTCGCTTGGCGAAACGTCTACTATTTTGTATTTTTAACTGTTTTTAAGTATATATATTTTTATAAATTTTTATTTTATGTGTTCTCATGTCTGTCTTAAATTATTTTAATTGGTGTTTTTAATAACTATGTCAATTCCAAATCTTTTATTGCATTCTCTTGAGGACAATTAGAAGTTAAACTGCACTTAAAAGAAAATAAAAGAAACAAATATACATTTTCTGTTATTAATTTAATATATGTGAATAAATCTGTTTGAAAATTGTTGATTATTACAAAAAATTCTTCGTATAAATAATCATGTAATGAAATACTTAAACTTAAGATCTTTAAAGCTAAATTTCTCTTCTTGTGAATAATCACTTATATTTTTTATATAACAAAATTCATTATTTAGAAATAATTTGGAGAATATTTTATTTTTTTTCAAATGGTGATATTTTCTGCTGCAAAAATTTTCCGTTTTAATTTCAGTACTTTAAATAATCATTTCTTAAAAAATATTAAACTGCATCTTTTTTTTTCTTCATTTTATTTACTTTACAAAAACAACTTTCACAATTTCGAACTATATTATTTCTTCTTTGCCTTATACTGCATAAAACTGGTGAATACATTTTTTGGATGTGAAGAGCGCAGGTGTTCTTTAAGTGTTTCCGGGAGACGAAAGTGTTTATGATAAAAAATTAAATCTTTTAACTCATTATGATTAAAATATTATTTCTTAAAATATTATTTTCTGTAGCATAACTGTATCTAAGCAAGAAATTTATTAAAAATGAGAATCAGATACATAAATTTATTTAAACAGTTTATTTTTGTTATTTTTAACAGTTTAATAGCATTTCTCAATGATATCGCCTTTCATATAATCTTTCACGGAGTTTTGCAAACCTACGTCTTGTGACAACAAACTATCTGATCTGAGGTCTCCTATTGCAATACAGTCTGCTCGCGATAACTCGAAGTCAAAGGGACGCTAAAAACGTTCGAAACAGCAAGGTTTTGAGATAGAAAGATCATAACCATAACATAAACATTCACGTAAAAACACATGATATGAAAAAATATTATAAAATTTACAGTCATGATATATGAGAATAAGTATACATATGTAATTTGTGTTGACAAAAGGCATTTGACACAACAATGATAATTTTATTCTTTAAAATAGTAGGAAATAATTACACTGAATTCAAAATAATTAGTAATGAACTTATATTGCTTGATATTAAATGAACTTATATTGACATAAATGAACTTATATTGCTAGAATTTCTTACAGATGTCTCGTATACTGGCCTGGCGACATCTCTTTTAAAATTGTTTTTCAACCAATTTTTCTATTCGAAAAATATCGGCAAATTAATCCTTTTCCACATTTTCTGAGTATTCTATGAAACGTCGTAATACATGGACGGCACTTCTATCTTGGGCTGCAGTAATGCTAGATGATGGTTCTGGAATATCCACTTGTTCTTCCTCATTAGACGGTGGAAAAGAAATCGATTGAGAATTTCGATCGATAGATTTCATTGTTGGTCCACAACACAAACTTCAACATCCGTGTCAAATTCTGCGAAATCTTCAAAAGTTATGTTTTCGGAAAGAGAGGATGATTTTGAAAATTTCCCCCATTCTTCTGACACTGTTCTGACTCATTTTCGGATTCAGCACTTTCATGTTCCTCGTCCGATTCAATTTCATTTTCTGCTTCTTTCACAAAGCCAGCTTTTCTAAAACAGTTAACGATGGTCTTTTGCGTCACGGATCTTAAAGCTCGGTCATCCATCCTCATGCAATCAAAAATGTTTAATGGCGCAATTTCTTCTTTCTTATCAATGGTGTCTACGATTTTCTTGGAGTTTTAGCCGCATGGTAGGCCACCCTGCCTGGCATGCACCTGTATTTAACTTTGAAACTTCTGATTAACCCTTTATCGAGTTATTTTAAGTGGAGTTTGGTGGAAGGAAAACTAATTTACCGCTTTCATTTCAGGGGTAATGCCATGAATCTTGCAATTGTCGATGGAAATATTGATTTTCTTCCTCTTTCTGCACATATTCGTACTTATTTGCTTCAGCCTATCTGAATAAAATTCGCTTGTCATCAAAGTCTTTTTGTTCGATTTATAAAGGAAAGGAAAATACTTCGTTCCTTTAAAATACCTTGGGCTTCTCGATTTCTTAATCAACAAAGCATGTTAACTTGTCGGTCTTACTCATGTTGGCAGCTAACAGTAATATTACACGCTATGTACTCTGTGATCCTCCTTAACACATATCTCTTTTCAAAACTTCAGTTTTGTCCGGCAATTCTTTAAAGAATAGCCCCGTCTCATCAGCCTTGTTAATGTTGTCCGAAAAATACTCTTTCAAAAGATCAGGAAGATTTTTAATTCATTTCGAAGAAAGTTCATAGCTCACTGATTAGCTCTCGCAGCAAAAATTTCGTAAAAATATTATTATGAGGTTTTTTTAAAGTTCATCAGTCAACCATCACTGCTTTTGAAGTCTTAGAGTCTCAGCTTTACTGCAAACTATTCGTACTTTTATTTTAACACATTGCCTCCTAAAAAGGAACATTATGATCTCTGCACTGTTTAAACAATTTTATGAGGCATTTTTGGAAATCGGGATATCCGGCCATTCTAATTTTCTTCGCGTCTCATTTTTTCTGCTCGAAAAGCTTCTCAATTTTGTTTCTGTCTTTCAATATTGTTGATAAAGTCGATGCTGGAATTTTGAAATCATTTGTGATCTGTCCTTTTTTCTCCACCTTTATTTACAGCCCCTAAAATGTCTACCTTTTTTTCAATTGTTCAACTTTTATTTAGCGCTCACTGTTTTACTTTCTTTGGAACTTTCCGTTTTTGAGACTGGAATTGGCGATTCACTGACACGTTTTATCATATCACTATCTCCTTTTGCCGACTGACTTAATGCCTACGCAGTAATTTTTGAACTATTTAGAACAACATGCCTAAGCAACAAACATACGTGACAAATGATTGGATAGTTGAATTCTCATTGGCAAGATACGTGAATTGGATCAACACGCTAGCGAACACATGTTCACTCCCCCCCTTTCCCGGAAAATAGGACGATACGAAAAGTAAACCCCTGTTTTTGCTCCCTTTGTTTGCCATTCAAGTGATCAGATGGACTTGTCGGAATCGTCCTTGACCCCTCCGAGTGGTAATAAAGTGTGTGAGAGAACCTTGGAAACATATCTCTAGTTCCTTCGACACAACTAAACGTCGATTTTTCCGGAAAAATACATTTTTTACATCGAAAATTTTAAACACAATGACAAGATTTTGAGTGAAGACACTTCGACAAAAAAAATGAAATTAACTTTAGATGAATATGTAATATCAAGAGGAAAAATTATTGTTCGACTTTGAAGGTTTTCGAGGTAGCGACAATGCACTGAATTAGATTAATCTGGCTTTCAGTTTTAATTTTTATGATATATGTGGTTAATTAACAAATATATTAATTTTAATAAGTAAAATTTATTGTAAGTTAATATTAAACAAACATTTTAATAAAATTTTGTGGAACATAACCATACTCAAGGTCTACAAGAAATGTACTATGTATATAAACAACAGTTTTATAAAAATTAAACACGCTAACAGAAAGTTAAGCAATCAACTTAATGGTGGGTATATTACTTTGATAACTTTCAGCCTGTGGACTAATAGTGAGAAATAAAGCAACAAATATCATCGAGTTTTCCGCTACCTACATTGCTGTTACATTAATATGTCCACTTTAAATACTAAATAATGATAAATTACATGTTTCGACATATTTTCTTTTCATAACTTTTAACTAGGTTTACAAAAGTGGCGCACAATCGAATCACCGGCATGGGATTTGGGCCATAGTTGAAACTGTTGCACAGCACTGTTATTTCCACTTGTTACAAATTAAGTAGGTTTCAGAAGTACGTTAGGCTGGTCAACCTGAATTAGTATGAAATAAATTTTGCTAATTCAATACATACATTTTAGAAAATGATTATTTGAATAATATGATAATTATACAATGCAAAAATCAAAATTTACTTGCTTTATAGTGGCATTTTGCTAGGTTACTAATATGACTTTCTTTCATATATGCATCTTTTAGAACTCTGTATTCAATTGAGACATTTTATGCTTTTTAACACTTTCCAATCTAGTTGAAAAGTGTTTATGACTTCGGTTTGTCTGGCCGTCTGCCGTCTGCCGTCTGCCGTCTGGCCGTCTGTCCGTGCTCTAACTCCCGTAAATATGCTCGGATTGCTCTGCAATTTTTATATGTTATAGTCGTTATCTATAGCATGTTCCCTATTTCAACGGAAGTGTGTAGCACTTATAGTTTTTTTACAGGGGCACTCAAAAGAATTCCATTACATTGCGGTCTATGGGGGAAAATCATTAGCGGTTTATTTAAATAATGTTTCACTATTTTAAACGCATTGAAATTTATATATATCACTAAGGTGCATTAGAAGAGGCTTAACATGGAATAGGGTGTGCATAGCACTTATAGTTAATGTACAGGGACAGCCAAAATAATTCCGTTACATGACGTCTATGGAGAAAAATCTTCTGCGGTTTATTTAAATAATGTTTCCCTATTTAAAACGCATTGAAATTTATATGAGGTGCATTTCAAGAGGCTTACTACAGAATATCGTGTGTATAGCAGTTATCATTCATTTACAGGGACACACAAAAGAATTCTCTACTGTCTGTTAACAATAATTCCTCGAAGTGCGTTTTAAGTTACTGAAAGCGATTTTAATTTTAACTCGCTTTTTGTCTATTACGTGGTGTGTATAAATTCTGTAGATCCTATACAGGGAAGCACAAAAGTTCGCGAACACATTTCCGTATTATTTAACTCCAGACGGATAATTTTAAACTGTGCTACGCGTTTCCTAACTGAACTAAAATTTATTATCCTATGTAGTATTTATACAAATCTATAGATCCTATACAGGGCTGAATAAAAGTATTCGGATTACTTAGATGTTATCTTTTAGCTTATTAAACGGTATGATTTGTAAAATTATTTTGGAAGCGTTGGAAAGTGTTACATAATCTATGCTTGAAGCATGATTTTTCGTCCTTGTTTAATTCGTAATTTCATTTTGAAATATGATAATTTATAAAATCAACTCACAAAACATAATAAAAATAAATTAGACAGATTAAATTGACAAGTTTCAATTCAAGTACGTTTTGCTAATTGATACTGTAGAATGAAATTTAAAATTTAAAATCCAAATTACACAAACCCTACATCTATTTATTATAAATACTTTATTAAACTTTAAAGTGAACATCTTCAAATCTGTTACACAGTAAGCTATTTCATTTATCACGAGTGATCTCTAGAATTTATTCAATTCCAAAAGCATAAAGTTGTATTTAAAAAATAAAACCTAATTTAAAATATGGAAATTCGTGGCCGAAAAATATTAAAAGATTAAAAAGGTGCTTTCCATACTTAGAGAATATAAGAGAAAAAATTACATTATTGCTGTTTACAACATTAGATATTCATAATGTTCACTCGCATTGTATTGGAAATGCTAACTAAAAAAAATATTTATTTAACAATTTGTTGAATTCTTCCGACCATAGTAAACAAACGTGCTAATTTTCCCCTATCTAACATATTTCATTTACAGTTGTTATTCAAAGCTTATGCTATTCTGTGACATATATGTATGTCCTTAGTAGAAAAATCGAGATAGCACAGTAACAATGGGTAACTTACGTCTTGAGACATCATCAATATGGATGTCCCTTCTGAATGCCGGTAAGATGATTCGCATGAACTAAAATGTTTCTAAACCTAAAATAACGTTACTTAAATGGTATATCGTTTATTAATTATTGTTTTTTAGATTTCTTGGCCTAATGCATAATTCAAATCCAAGTATAAAAATACCTTAATTATTTTGTTTTGAACATAGTAAATAGGCTGTAATTAAAAAACAAAATGAAAACAATATGCATAAAATAAATTTTTCTCATCCTGTGTGACACTTTTAGTTAGAAAATAACAAATTATTGTTGAGGATTTGCAAGTTTTAAAGTATGCAGCAAAGTGTTAAATATCGTCGTTTGTGCAGAAATTCCAAGGTATTAACAGTCTTATATATTAATTTTAATATGTGGATATATATAATACATTTACTCGTTTTTTACTTCTAAAAATGTAACACTGTTTTGGTAGAAGATTGCTTAAATTAATTTTCTTACTTTATATTGGAAAGTTTTAATATATATAATGCTTCTTTGAATTTGCTTAATGGCAAGATGATGCGACTGATTCCCGACATCAACAGTTCAAAATTCCCCTCGGAAAATGCTCAAAGATACAGAATTTCGATCAAACGACTGGTCTCTCTTATAGAGAAATTAAATTTTCATTAGTTTCCAAGATGATTATTTTGCTTAGGAAAACAACACAAATGTAATCACAAAATGTATGCTTTACTATGTCACCACGCATGCCGTCACCATGCCATCACCACGCCATCACCACGCCATCACTACGCCATCAGCACGCATGCCACTGCACTATCAGTGGTATGCTTTATTGCAATACAGAAATATTTTAATGAATTGGTTCAATAAAAATGACATTTCGAAAGGCATTTACAATATTTCATTTTTGTAAAACATATATTGGATGTATTCATATAAATCATTTACATTGTGAGTAACGTAATGGTAAAATAAAACGAATTATATTATACATTATGTTAAATTCATAAAGCGCGTATCTAGATAAAAAATATGTAAGTGTTTGTAAATGAATGTTATAAGATGCAATGATATTTAAAATTTTATATTAAATTAAACCATGTGTGAACAATAATACATAAAATTTCTAAAAGCGAGCAACTTTTTTTTTGTAAATGTAAAATAAAATAGTTTTTTTTTTTTTTTGTTATCTATTATTTAAAATATTAATTAAGTATATCATACAGTTTTCACAGAAATTTAATCGCGAAATATGAATATTTAATGTCTAAAATAACTTTATATTTTTTAATATGGTAAATATTCTTGTACAAATGTTAATATTTTTAATTAGATATTTAAAATTATTGTATGGGTGTTACCTATTTATTTCACCTGATAACTAATCAAAAATCCACGTGAGATATTTTTATTCCTAAATAATACTTACGACTAGCTAAAAAATAATAACAAATTCAAAAAAGTAAATTATATAGACTATTCAATATCCATTGAGATAATTTATCTTATTAAATTTCTGCATTTGGTGGAGAAATTGTTTCTCAAGTATTATTTCCTTATTTGAAAATATTTATTCATTTAAAAAGGCACTTAATTTAATTTTTTTATCCTTTTGCTATGTATACCAAAATATATATATACTTTTAATTTATTGATAAATTAAGATTGTAGTATTCATTTTTAATCTTTCAAAAGAGTTTATACTAACTCTTAATTAGTCTCCCTACGCATATTTAATACTAAGTTGTATTAAATCTTCCTACGCATATTTAATACTAACTCGTATTAAGTCTTCCTACATATATTTAAAATGTCATTAATATATATATATGTAATGTTGTTTTTAAGTTGAGACGGTAAATAACATTAAATACGAATTGAATTAGCATGTTTTATCATTTTATCTTTGACTTTATAATTCAATTGATAACTAATTACCTTATTTCAATTGTGTAAAACACTTTTGACTATTTAAAATATAAAACACACCTATAATTACACCTAAAAGCGTACGTTGCTAAAATTCTGTATTATTTAATTGCTAAACCAGTAACATTTAAGTCATGCTTATGAACTGCTTGGCAGATATTTTGAAAAAGTGATAACGTAAAAGCCACAATAATATGAAAAATTCCAGACAACCTAAAGCTTAGAAAATTATTTTATCAGCTATATCCAATAATCTAAGTAATAGAAAAGAAAAATAATATTGTATCTGCGTATCTAACAATTCATAGACGAAAACATTGCTTTTTTAAGAAATATGAAATTTTCGTTGCATAAAGGATGTATAAGCTATAAGGGATTGCGAAATTTTTTTGTTTACCATATGATTGAAGCTGATTGAAGGCTGATTGAAAATTCTGAGTAGTTACTATTGCTATATTTTCGATGTTTTGTTTACTTTATAATTCAAGCTGATTGAAGGCTGATTGAACATTTTCAGTTGTTACTATAGCTATCATTTTGTTTAAAAAGTTTGTCATTTCTATTCTGTGTATCGAAAGTTCTTGCATGCAGTTTTATTCGTATGCTACACGAAGTATGTAGATTTTCTTTTCATGTAGATAATTTTACAATTCTTTTTTTAAATATTAGCTAGTATGACGAATATATAAAATCTTCTAATATTATAATAAATTTATATTTCGTAATCATTAATGCATTTTTAAATATTAATATATAAGTGGTATTTCTGAAGATATATGCGTTTTTAGTCTTCAAAGTAATGCGCTTATGAAAGGAATGTGATGACAGTAATAAATCGATGTTCTAAAGCAGTTTTCCTGAAATGTAGCATTATTCAACTTGTAATATCAACAAAATTTTAATGCTATTCTTGGGCATATTTAGACAAAAACAGATACTGTTAATAAAACGAAAATAAATTTATTGTTATAAAAGGACAACTTTCAAAATTTAAATCGTAATAATAATCTAATTAAATTTAGAAAATTTGCATTATTGCATTTCCATAAACTGTCAGAAAACATAGTAACGGAGGTATGCTTTTCCAACACAATTACATTTTGAGACTTTTATTATTGCTTATGACATTATTTAAAATAATTGGAAAGAAGTCTGTAAGAACTTGCTTTATATTAAGTAAAATAAATGACATCATTATTTCCCTATAAAATAATCTATTATGAAAATGAGGAATCAATACCGTGTACACCAAAATGAAAAATATAATAACTTACTTTATATTTATACCCAGCAACTTATCATCTTTTTATGCTAACAATATTTTGGTATATAAACCAGCAACTTATCATCTTTTTATGCTAACAATATTTTGGTATATAAACCAGCAACGTATCATCTTTTTATGCTAACAATATTTTGGTATATAAATGTTCAAATAAATGTATATATACATATATATATATATATATATATATATATATATACATTTATTTGAACATTTATATACCAAAATATTGTTAGCATAAAAAGATGATAAGTTGCTGGGTATAAATATAAAGTTAGTTATTATATTTTTCCTTTTGGTGTACACGGTGTTGATTCATCATTTTCAATAAAACGATTACTAATACAATATATTATTATTTAAAAAGAAACTGAATTGCTTATATTTTACAGTTTAAAGCGATTATAGTGTTAATTGATGACTATTATTAACTTATGTCCTAAAATAAAATTCCGAAATACAATAGCATTATATAAAACATCATGACATTCATTTATTTTATTTTTTTAAGAGAAGATGTGCAAAATTTTATTTTTTTTTAAATAATTTGTGGATTGTTTCAAAATATATAAAGGTTTTAACTATATTGGCATCATTTCCATTTGAATTAAATAATGGCAACGGAAACACAGTAAGATGCGAATATCGTGAAATATATTGCATGTTTATTTTATTAATATGAAGCTTTATCAGATATCGTTACGTTATGTATTAAAATTATATCAAACAATCATTATTCTATATAAAATAATTTTCTGAAATAACACATATTTTGTTACTGTTAAAATTAATGGGACTATATTGTGAAATAACTCCCGATAAAAACCCGATGTCTTAAAATAATAAACCGCAACATAACTATTACTTGCGACAACGCTAAATAAATTTAAACATATTTGTATGATGTTGAAATATAGAAATGACTATCCCAAAATTCCATTGAAATAAAAAAATATTATATTTGAAAATTTCTACCTGGCCATTCCATTAGCATAATTACAGAAAATATAATAAAGCACCAAATCTTTTCAGAATCATTAATGACGATATCAGATTTCTGTACCTAAAACATATTATAATTGGAAACGATATTATAAGCACGTTTTTAGAATCAAATAATAGAAATAATAGCATTTATGTCTATCACGTTTTATTGAGAAATTATTGAAATGTGAGAAAATTTTATCTTTTGCAGTTTTCTTTTTCATTTACTAATGCAATTGATGCTGCATTAAGTATTTTCTTATTACAATTTGATATAAATTTTTACTCTTAAGAATAGACTGTTTTCTGATGAATTTTCTTCTTCATTAATTTCCATTTACATATAGTTCTTCTCTTTTATTTTTTAAATAGTAAGATAAGATTTATTATTGAGATAACAAAATAAAAGAATAGTTTCTTAAACATTAAGATAAGATTTACAATTCAGAGTGATAAAAGAAAGAAAAGTATATATGCATGTATAAAGAAATTAATATTTTGTTTTGATACTTGCTGAGCTGTTTTGCATATATATGCGTGTATAAAGATATTAATATTTTGTGTTTGATACTTGCTGATCTGTTTTACATATATATGCATGTATAAAGAAATTAATATTTTGTGTTTGATACTTGCTGAGCTGGTTTGCATATATATTTTTGATATTCTGATGAACACGTTTCTTTAAATGTTTTTGGTTAACACTTTCCAACCTAGTTGAAAAGTGTTCATGACTTCGATTTGTCTGTCCGTCTGTCCGTCCGTCCATGCTCTGACAAGTAAATATATTCTGATTACCCTGAGATTTTTGTGTTATTGACGTTTACTATAGCATGCTCCTTATTGAAGATGAAGTATGTAGCATTTATAGTTTAGTAACAAGGACAGTCAAAACTGTTCTGATATATTGCAGTCAATGGGAAAAATTCGATTTCCCATTGACTCGATCGAGGAATGGGATCGAGGAACATGATGAAATCATTTCACAATTACGAAGCGCACTAAAACATGCTTTTTTTTAATATGAGGTGCACAGAATTTATTATTCATTTACAGATACAGTCAAAAATATTCTGATACATTACAGTCAATAAAAAAAATCGTTTCAAATCACTTTGATGGTGTTACGCCATTTGAAACATGATGAAATTGATACACAATTATGAAGCGCACTAAAACATTCTTTTTGTAAAATATGGGGTACGAAGGACTTAACTCGTAGTGTTTGATTTTTAAATATTGAAGCTTAATTTATACAAAGTTATTTTCTAAATGCTTCATGTTAATATTTTTTTAAATAAAAAATAATAATGAAGATAAAGAAAACAATTGAGATACGAACATTAGCCACTTATGTTTATAATACATTTGATAAAATTCTTTTCCTCACAGTATTTTGTTAAATTCGTTAAGAATGTGAGTAAAAAATAATAAAAAAAGAAAAACATATTGCAAATTAAGTAGCCTTATGAGGTGTAGAATAACAGATGACTAATTTTTTTTCTATCTGTAAGTGAGTTTTATATCGTAGATTTGAGCTGAATTTTGAAATAGCTATACAGTTGTAAACGTTTTGATTGTTAAATTATAAACTAATATTTTCTAGAATAAATCTTTCAGCTTAAAAAAAATACTCAAACATAATCAATAGACGGGTGTACTTAGTAATGCAAGGTATAGAAATAATTATTTAATTAACAATTTTCATTATTTATTCACATAATTTTCCAAAATATTCGTTTACGTTTGTTAAAATCCACGAGAAAATTTATATAACCGCGTCAATATTACATCATGGATACACTTAATAGGATTTTATTTAAACATTTATCAAATTTCCTTAATAAAAACCCATATTGCACAATTTATATTTAATTTTGCATTAACTTTAGCTAATATAAATGGCATATTTCCAAAATTTTGGGGAGTGCAAATCATCAGTTACATGCAAATTAGTTGGAAAACTAATAGTAAATATATTTTAAAGAAATAATCCGGTATACAATTTGAGTTTTTCTAAATAAATTTCTAACGCGTTTTGCAAGAATTTACATTAAGAAAGAAAAATACCTTACGTAAAAAGTTGAACATGTCATTATGAGAAAAAGTCAAATCGTTTATCTTTTGTGAAAAGTTTTGTCAGAAAGTTGTCACATTTAAATTGCACGTTTTCGTTATAAATGGATCTCAGAAGATTTATCAAATATGAAAGACTACAAAAAATATTTTGATATTGCATCGTCTGGGGAAGTCTTCTTTGACTTTATGTTATTATTCTTTTAGGGAGTTCATATATTTCCCATAAAAAAAGTCAAATTTATTATCGGACATGAAATTTATAAATTAAAACCAAAAATGAAGAATATAAATGAGATCGGCAAATAATTAATAATACATCTAATGAGAAAGGAAATTTTAGATAACAATTTCACATTTTTCGGACAACGAAATATATATATAAACAAATTTGTTTCCCTGAAGTCAATTTTAAAAAGGATAAGCAAACATTTACTGTTGCAACTGAAACAAATCAATTAATATATATATTTTTTTCTTTCATTAAAGAAAAAGGAAACGTTAACGTTTTAAATTTGAAAAAAACGAAAACGACGAATACAGTATAGACTATACATACACTGTAAAAAATGACGAATGTTTCTGAATGTACGAAAATATAATATAATGACGAATAAATTTATAATATAATCTCATCCTTGTTAACCATGATTCTGAACAGTGTTTCTTTATCTTTAGAAACCTGAGACATCGATGGCATTTCGAAATTTAAAGAATCATTTAGAAAAACAAAATTTTTCTAGCTGCCCGAAATTTTCGGAAACGTTTACGAGTAGCTTTTAAAGTGTATTAATCAGTTTTCTGTGCCCGGAATATAGTTTTACCCGATGCCATCCATTCTCAAGTAAACATTTTCATGTTCAACTAATATGTTTAACAGACAAACACTCAAAATTAACAGCGTTAACATTAACATTAAAATTAAGATTATTTCTTTACTCTTTCATGTATAAATTAACTTATGCAGCTGAAAACATTTACTTGAGAATGGATGACATTCGATAAATAGGTATTAAAGGCTGAACAAACTGTTCAAACAAAAACACTATAAAAACTATTCGGAAACGTTTCTGAAAAATACGGGCAGCTACAGGAATTTTGTTTTTATAAATAATTCATTAAATTTTGGAAATGTATTGCATTCTGGGGATTCAAACGACAATGGAACACGCTATTCGGAATGTCGGATAACTCAGAAGATTATATTATATTTTCATTCGTGGTTATAGTATATTTTCATAAAATAAGAAACATTGATCATTTTTTACAGTGTACAGAGAATACAGTATGCGTACAGAGAAATCATTAATGGTACATTTAATAAGGAATTCATCATTTGCTTTATATGTGAATATTATTGGATTTCCGTTTTGTATATGTTTTTGTGACATATTTTATGTTTGTGACATACATTTCTCTGACGATAACAGGATTAAAGAAATCTCCTAATATAACGAAAGTGGGCAATTGATAAAAGTTGGTTTAAAAATTACAAGATTAAAAACTGAAGCCATCCCTACGATACTGCCAAATTTCCCAGATTATTTGTCGACTGCTAAATGCTAGTGGAATGACTCGTTTGAGAAAGTTAAATTAAAATATAGTGCTCTTAAATTAAGGGCTGAAACTTCATAATATTATGATCCCGTACAGCATGCATGATCGCAGGGACGTCACAGAAACGTGACTATGAATCGCGTACGTCACGTAGCATTTGTGACCGAAATACCACCACTCAGTGATATCACATTGTGACTAAAATGTGAATTTCTTAGAAACCTTAAAAAAATTCAAGAACACTACAAAATATGTTATTCAATGTAAAAAATATGTTTCTGACAAATATTTAAATTTTTGTGACGCCACTGTGACGTTACTGCTAATCACAAACGTTATATCCCCTGTGTGATCAAACCGCCACTATGTTGTGAAGTCACGAATTGCGAAGTTAAATATATATTTGAAAAGGAGGAGAAATATATCAATCAGGAATGTCTCAATGCATTTAAACAACATTAATTAATTAATTTACCGACCTACAGGAAAATGCTTCATAAATAGATAAATTTCAGCCAATATGCAATTATAAATTATAATACAAACATAATTCTTCATGTACTACATGAACAATTAAAACTTCATACTATTATGATATTTCAGCATTAACTCAATAATGTATGTAAGTAATATATATCTTCACTCAAGGTTCAGAAGAACCAAACTGAAAAGAAAGAATATAAAACCTTGCCTTCGCCCCTATATTTAAGTATTAACTTTATTTATTGTTACCAAAACGTAACATATAGAATAGAAAAACAGAAAAAATAATCTTTAAAGATGTTTTTACCACAAATGCATACACGGGGAAAGGGAAGATGAGAGTTTCTGAGAGGAGGAAGTTACAAATAAAAATATAAATCCGACCAACAGCGAAGGATTCTCATTGCTGTATATCTAAAATACCGTAAACATACGCAAAATAGATGTATGCCTTACTTTCCTTCTCCATAATACTCTTATATAGGGGAGCTGACGCAAACCCATCTTGTTGCCCAAAATATAACACAGCTCAGCATTAGTAAACCGTCCGAGCAGGTGTTTGCCGCCTCTGTCACTGTCACACGCCGTCCACTCCTGCGGTACGCTAACCTGTTTTAGCTTGGGTTTTGGTCCGTTGGGTTATGAAATGACGGTATGATTCAGCCGGTAGTATAGAAGCTCTACTTCTTGACCCTAATGGTAGTGACGTCTCTGTGGGTAGAAATGGCCTTATGTCTCGTATGCCATGGTTTAGTTAGATGCAACATAAAAACCTTTAAATACATAATAAACCTGGATTTGAAAGTCTCAATAAGTAATAGGAAAAACGTGAATGTAAGAAACTGAAGAAGCTTTAGGGTGAGGTGAAAACATTTTTTAGAACAGAATGAAGAACGTCATAATGTAGAACGTATCTGTTTAACTACAGTAGACATTCAAGAATGTTTGATAAATGATAAATGCACAAAACTTACAAATAAATATAGAAGAGGTCAGTGAGAGAATTTTATAACTTTTTAAAAGTTTATATGTATGTAATTATATCTTACAGACATCAGAGTAAACCTATGTTTGTTTTTGTTTTTAATTGACTGATTTATGTTATTAAAAGAGTGCTGATAAATGTATTTTTTATGATAGAATTAAAGTTTTTCGAAAAGAAATATAGCATATTTTATAGTAAACGTCCTAAAAACAGCTGTGAATATGCATAAGTTATTCTACCCTCTTTACGTGACAATCTCTGATGATGAATTGATATATTTATAAAAAGTTTAGTTATAATACAGACATTATTAAAACAATGTATATTGATTATTAACTATCTAAAAAAACGTGAATGTAATTTATTCTTCCTGCAAAAGTCTCGCACATATTGGGTTGTTATTTATCAGGAAAGCACTTTTGATGTGAATGCGTAATTTAATTAGTTTTGTTTTCGTTCTCCCATATTCAATTTGCAATAAACAAAGAATCATAAATAGTAAAACTTTATGTAACTTTACTATCAGTCAGGATAGTTTTTCGATTGTATTTATTAATTGCTGTTAAATGAATCCCATTAATATTGTCTATAATTTAGCTCAGAAGGCTAAATCTTCATTAATCTACTTTTTTATAAACAGTGGATTGCAAAAGTTTCGTCGAAACTTACAAAAGCATGCGTCACTTGGTTTTATTTATTTAGAGATTTATAATAAATAATAATGCAGAGGAAAATAGCTTCCTTTAGAAGTAAAATCTCTGGCAATTTACAAAAAAAAAATGTAGTTGCTTATCTGTTGAAAATTATTCCAGATATAGTTTTGTTATAAATAAAGAATTTTTGTTGGAAGTATTTGGACACTGTCGACATCGGTCCTTTTAAAAATATATAAAGAAATACTTGATGAAATATTCTTGTACATCGATGATGTATGGCTATTATTAGATATAATATTTTTCAATGAAGATTTAGTCAGGCAGATGATTATGGAATAAACAATAAAATTAAAAAAATATAATATTATTTGCTATTATTATATTATTTTTATATAATTTTTGGAAGGTGGGAAAGCATACAAAAGGAAATGTAAACAAATTAATCATCACATCTTGGGCAAATTAATGAAAAAACAATTTTCTATAAATGGTCAATGGATATAACCACATGTCATCAGAGATTCAGATAATTTTTAGACAAGTAAATGTCTTAAGTAAATAATAATAAAAACCACTTATAAAACAGGCGTATATTTGTAAGATAAAACTATCGCAGAACAAAAATGAAATAGATATTTTTACTCTTTACATTTAACAAAACATTATGTTTAAAAACGTATTATAATTTTATTTAAACTGAAATAAATTCAATCTGCCATAAATACATTGTACGAAGACAAACTCGCGTTAAAATTTTATAATTTTATATGATATATGAACAAAATATATAAGAATGTAATAACATCAAAACTTCGTGTCAACATAATTATTAATATTACAATCATTAACAAAGCAACTCTTGCGCTTATGTTATTAAGATTACGCATTTTCATGAATACATAAATATAAAACTTTAAACACAACAAAAATAAAGCAATTGACATATGAAAGTATGGCTGAGGAATCAAGGGTTAAACTTGAAATGCAGCAAAATATTGCCTCATAACAAATTAATTTGCGTTAAATTCTTATAAAGTTAAGTAAAACAGTAATTTTAACCATTTGCAACTGACAACTACCAATACGGTGACATACTAAGCTTAATCTCAAAATGTCACAATGGCAGCGGAATTTTGAAGCACATTTTCGGTTTATTATGTACAAGAAAAAATGCATTGACTTATATTCAAATAAATTTTGATAGAAAATTCCGGTGCCATTGTGACTTTTGGAATTAAACTTAGTACGTCACCATATAGGTGCCAGTGGAGTGCAAAAGGTTAAAGGTTTTCCAAAAGTAAACCAAACTAAAATAAAAGTTTTATAAATAAGTAGAGAATGGAGCAGAATGGGATATTACGTAATTGAATAAACTGTCTCTCAACCTCTAGCTTGTCTGTTGCATTCACTTAATTTTAGCGTGCTGTAAGAGATTTCTGGCAGATAGTTTTCTAGTAGGCCGCGCGTCAACTGCTAGCAATTCATATATTCTGTGGGTACATTTATGGACTCGCAAAACAATTATTACATAGCGATGGACGTTTAATACCTTTTTCAAAAAGAAATAAAACAAGATTCATGGAAAAATACAAGAGAAGTAATAGCTTTTTTTCAGTTATTATTAGCTCACAGGCTATCAAAGCCTGATAGTTAATTTGTCGTTCTGTATGTATGTATTATGCATGTAACGCGATAAATCTTGATAGAAATATCCGTTTTGCTTCAAATTTTGTTTGTAGATTCAATGTGATAAGACGCTTTCCAGATTAGGTTTGGGGGTCCATTGGTTAAGTATAAAGGGGGGGACGGGGGACTAATTCCCCTCTTAACTTAGATAAATGGGTTTTCATGCAGAATTATCCGATTTGCTTCGAATTTTGTATACAGGTTTTGTAGATATAAGGTACTTCCCTGATTAGTTTTGGGGGTTCATTGGTTCAGTATAAAGAGGAAACAGGAACTAATATCTTCCTTAAATTAGATATTTGGGTTTTTCATATCTAATTTTCATATCCGGTTTGCTTCAAATTTTATATATAGGTTTATATTGATAAGGCGCTTCTCTGATTAGTTTTGGGGATTCACTTGTTAAGTATAAAGAGGGGAAACGGTGGCTAATTCTCCCTTAATTTAGAAAAATGGGTTTTTCGTGCAGAATTAGCCAATTTGCTTCAGATTTTGTATATAGGTTTATTGTGATAAGGCGCTTCCCTCATTAGTTTTTTGGGTTTATTGGTTAAGTATAAACAGGGGGGACGAGGGTCTAATTTCTCCTTAATTTAGTGTTCGTTTCTTTATTTTTTTAGGGGCATTATTCTTTGAAATAATCGTATGATATACAATTAGTGTGAATAGCCTGTGAGCTCAATGCCATCAGTTTATCTGGGTATTTTTAATTTTTTTTTTGTTTCCTTTCTGGTTGAAGTATTGTATTGTCTGGAAAGTTCGTGCCGGTTGGGAAAATCAATTCGTACCAGAAAATTCTAACCGTTAATTATTAGACATTAGATATCGGAATCGATGTCTAATAATTGAATGATAGTATTTTCTGGTACAAATTGATTTACCCTACCGACACAAACTTTCCGTTCAACCCTATAAATCAACGAAGTGTTAAACTACAAGTGGAATTTATCCCTAAATATTATTTTATAATATCCAATACAAAAATCATTTCTACTTAAATAATTAAAGATAAAACACAATTCCACGAATACATTTCAAATTTTACACATTGCATTTAATAAGATATACCAATACGCAAATCATAATTAACGTCAGAATACCGGATGTTTCAATTAAAGAAGTATAAATTTGAATCATAAACAAACGTACAAAAACTAGTATTTATATTATTGTACATAAAATTTTAACTATGTACATATTAAAGATCTCGTACTGACAAAAGAAAACAAACTAAATAATTTGATATATACATCTTCCTTATTAGCAAAGCTAAATCGATAAAAAACAATCTACATGCATTAAAAAAATTTTACGTTGTTTGTTATATACTTCGTAAAACAGATTTCCGAATCACTTTGAGTCCAAAGATTTTATGATTAATAGTTCAACTATGCGTAAACTAATTAAAACTAATTAGAGTCTTAAATATGTTGCGAAGAATAATTTTCTCTTATGTATATAAGAAAACAGTTAATTAGATTATGTAAAACGATTACTTAAATTATAAATTACATAAACCGTCGCTTGCGTAAAGAAAATGTCTCTTTTATGAAAATAAACTTTGTCATGCCACGCATTTTAACAATGTTCCAATCTTTGTTATAGTTATTTAATTTTATATTTTATCGAACATATAATAAAGAAAGTGTAATATTTATGTATAATATGCATTAATACTTACATAATATAATACGTAGAATAAAACGACAGTTTTTCATTGATTAGATAATAAACATTTTGGAAAGATTAGTTTTTGCTATTGTATATATTAATTTAATTACATTCCTTCTGAAGAGCACTTTATTGAAATTTTTGGAAGAATATTTTTAATGGTCTCGGTACACAAATTGTATGTATAAAATGTTATTATGTTATTTTAATATATAAGATGAAAATGTGAAGTAAACATAAAAATGTTTTAAAAATGAAATTTGCTTTTAAAGTGTCAAAATTATTTTCTTTAAATAGTTTTTCCTTTTTTTCTTGTCTGAATCTTACTGCATTTTTTATCTCATATGCGAAGGTTATATGATGTAGTTGCACAGAACTTTATTTTAATCTATACTACTAAAAAATATTTCGCTCTGTGTGTCTATCTGCGATAGCTAGCAAAGTCTAGCGCCCCTATAAGTTTGATAATTTAGATGTGGATAGTCTAAAACCTGTCCTGGTGCACCTGATATTCAGAATTTTAATATTATGAAAATTAACCTAGATATTAATTGAAAACTCATTAAGCATCGCATAAAAATTCTCATTAAAATAAGCTTCGAAAATGGCTATTTTTATCGTAACCGCAAAAGAAATTACTATTTTGATAATTCCAGAGAACGAAATATTATCATATTCACTTATCCTCGAATAGTATGCAACTATTGGAGCTATCGTTTCGAAACACGCAGTATATACATAATTATATTTTCTGATTCCAAAAAGGCAAAAATTGAGAAGTAACTTTTCTTTATTTCAGCAAAAAACTGACCAGACTTAAGAATTGGACCCTACCGAAAAGAGAGTTACTGTAAATGGGCGCTGACAGATTAAAAATCAACTCACAGTTTTGTGGACCTATTCAAATAAATAAAACTATTTCGTTTATCGATTTGATATTAGGCGTATAGACGTAAATAAATCGCAATTTCTAAAAATCCAAATTCATAAAGATGCAGGAGTAACTTTCCGAAATATTAATTAAAAATTTATTAATGAAAATGAAAAAATGTTTTTTTTTTTTTTTTTCAAGAGGACATGTGCACTGGAATTCCACGTGTTTTGATAATTCTAAACTACGAAATATTCTCTTTTTCACTATATAAAATGACATACTGAGCACTTTTGGCCTCTATACAATTATTAAAACTATTCCATTTCGCGGTTTGAAAGTTACACATCTTATCACAGATCTTTTCGCCGAACCCAGAAATCTGGTTTTCATAATAAACAGATTTGAATTAATAATTATAACTGAATTATAACTGATTTATAACTGAATTATTAATTATTTTTTCGTTAATGAAAATAAATACTTTCCAAGTCAAAAGCACAGATATCGTTCAATAATGACGGGTTGCCAGGAACACGGCCTGCCAGTTTTTTAATTCAGCAATTTTAAATCAGCGATTTTAAGGTACAAACTTTTTAAAAAATATATGTAAGATACGAATTTCAAAATTGGATGAATTATACCCTGAAAAATTTACGAAAATTGATACGCTGATTCAGATTTTCTAAAAATCGAAATAATCCACCGGCAAATTTTTGTTTTATAAAAAACTTTATTTTTATGGAAAAGAAATGAAAGTCCAATGACAATGGCGTTACTAATTAAAGAAACGTTCGTATTTTTATATTTGCGGGGATGGGGAGAAGAGGACGACTTTTATTAAATATCGCATAAGTCAACGTGACACATATCATTAAAATAGAGACTTGCGGGCTTCGCCCGCTATCGAGAAATGGGATGTAATTAACAAAGAAAAATTTGTATTTGTTACATAGGGAGAGGTATTTTTTATTAAATATTGCATTTAGTCCGCATGACACTTATTATTACGCCAGAGAAAATCAGGCTTCACCCTCTATTGGAATAAATCCTAATTTACATCAAGGTTTTCTATAACAGATTATTTGCGTGGATGGTGAGGGAGGTAGTGTCAACGAAAAAAACCACCGGCAAGTTTTTGTTTTATAAAAAACTTGTTGTTTATGGAAAAGAAATGAAAATCCAATGACAACGGCGTTAATAATTAAAGAAACGTTCGCATTTTTTATATTTGCGGGGATGGGGAGAGGGGGACGAATTTTATTAAATATCGCATAAGTCAACGTGACACATATCATTAGAATAGAGACTTCGTCCGCTATCTAGCAATAAATATCGCAATATCGTACAATATCGCACAATCGCATTTATTGTACTTCGCCACCCGCCCCTGGCGGTGGGTTATTATTTCTTTAAATCCACAAGTACAGCTCTGATTTTGAGAAAACTCATTTCATTTAACATTTGTTTAGCTCCAGATGTAATGTTTAATTGCTGTTATATCAAGATAATACCGGATTTTTTGGAAGAAAAATGTTTCGTAACGATTAAATTTATGTTTCTAATAAAAGTACAAAATCCGTATTCAGTTCATGCATACGGAAAGTCAAAGTTAGTGATTTGATGTTGAGTACTGCACTTCGCTCCCCTTGGCGGCCCATCAGTAAAGGTTTTCTATATTTGTACCTTATTTTAAAAACTCAGCTAATAATGTTTGGAGCTTCTCTAAACCAGTTCCATTTTGCTAAATTGGCATAAAAATCAAAATTCGTAGTTTCAGGGAATATTTGTACAATAGTGAACAGAATTTTCGAATAATAATCTAAGCGAAATTGTAAATTACATATTCCTAGCGTAACAAATTGAATCAATCTTTAAAGATGCATAGTGGTCCTCATAATTAGTCATTTGCTGAAGGGCACTTGAACATTCATCCTCCCTCTGCCAACGTTCCTTTCTCTAACTGTGCTTTATTTCAATAACTCCACTAATAATAATCTGATCTTCCAGAAACCAACACAATTTTGCATCACGCCTACTATACGATGCCGTAGGCAGCGGGAACCCGTGTCAGAGGTTCGTTTGGAAAGAGGTTTGTTTAGAACAGTATGCTACTCTGGCGGTGGAAGGTGGAGCTAAAAGATTATCCGGAACGTACGAGCGTGCTTTGTATACAGTACCGAAGCCATCGGAGACTCGGGCAACAGTTTCGTTTTTAAATAGATTTCTTTTATCATGCGGTTCCGGGCAACACCTGGGTCAGCTAGTTAGAAATGTACTTTTTCTTTCAAAATATTTATTATAAGTTACTGAGTAACAATATGAAAATACTTTCTAAAAATACGATACATGTATGTATGTTTAATGACGCAAAATTGCAAGACTCTAGGACAGCTACAATCGTGGTGAGATTCATATCATACAGAAGATATTTTAACGTGCTGAAGAATCGCAACTTAAACATGTCAGTGTACTTTCTATTAACTACTATAGTACTGAAATTTAAAATGGCTTTTACTTTTTTAGTACTATACATATACAATTATGAAAGGTATTTCAAGATTATTACGAGACAAATTCTTTTAAAACGTCAACTGTGGACTTTAAACGAAAATTTTGTAATCCAGGAAATCCAAAAAAAAACAGCCAATTAAAAAAATTTCATAGAAAACTGATGGGAAAGAAAGTGTGCTGAATCGGCTGTGGAATGCATATAAGCATTCCAAAAGACCTTAGTTGGATAAATTTCATTGAAAATTACTCCACCTACCTTAAGATGGTCTCTTTGAAAGATTTTAAGTTTTGTTTTTCAAACAAATATGTACAAATACAATTTGTATAAAATAATAATCTTGTTTCGCAATGAAGAAATGCCCTTTAGTATAAACGCGGTTCTTATAAAACACTGTTGTTTACGTGCAACGAAATCTTTTCTATAGACATTATCAATAGTTATAACGAATCAAAATTGAAATGTTTCATGATAATGGTTTCTTTAACGATATGCCTTGTTTACAGGGTTACAAGTTATGTATTTACAAGACACACTAGGACACACTTATCTTTACTAAGTCATTCAAATAAAGTCGCTTATATGTATTTTTAAATTTTCCGAAAGGAACGCACAGTATAAAGTTCGTTCCTAGATTGTAAAGTGTATGTGTTAGGATTGCGTGTTAGTCACGCTGGCACTGTAAAAAATGACCAATGTTTCTTATTTTACAAAAATATACTATAACCATGAACGAAAATATAACATAATCTTCTGAGTTATCCGAAATTCTGAATAGTGTGTTCCCTTGTATTTTGTATCCCCAGAAACCAATACATTTCCAAAATTTAACGAATTATTTATAAAAAACAAAGTATTTTTCGCTGTCCTTATTTTTCAGAAACGTTTCCGAAGGTCGTTTATAGTGTATTAATTAGTATCCTCAGTCTGGAATATCTGTTTTTCGAATGCTATCAATTCTCAAGTAAACAGTTTCATGCTTAAAAAAATGTGTTTAACAGACAAACATGCAAAATTAACAGAGTTAACAATGACATTAAAATTAAGATTATTTCTTTTCTCTTTCATGTATAAATTAACTTATGCGGCTGAAAACGTTTACTTGAGAAAGGATGACATTCGAAAACATGTATTCCAGGATGAGAACACTAATCAATACACTATAAAAACACTTCAGAAACGTTTCTGAAAAATACGGGCAGCGAAAAATACTTTGTTTTTATAAATATTTCTTTAATTTTTCGAAATGCATTGGTTTCTGTGGTCTCAAAAGACAATGGAAGACGCTATTTGGAATTTCGGATAACTCGGAAGTAATTATTATATTTTCGTTCGTGGTTATAATTTATTTTCACAAAATAAGAAACACTGGTCATTTTTTGCAGTGTGTGAAAAAGGCGGATGTATTTTGACTTACAAAAATGTAACTACGAACGAAAATTTACAGTAATTCATTCGTGTTGCAACTGATTCCGAAAAATGCTCTTTATCTTTAGAAACTTCAGAAACAAAACTATTTTTGCGATTTATAGAAGCATTTATAAAACCTAATTTTCTTTTGCTATCAATGATTTTCAAAAACATTCCTGAGTCTTTTCTATAGTGTATTAATATGTTTTCCGAAACATTTCCGAGTCTTTTCTATAGTGTATTTATCAATTTTCCGAAACATTTACGAGTCTTTTCTATAGTGTATTAATCAGTTTTCCGAATAATTTTCGAGTCTTTTCTATAGTGTATTAATCAGTTTTCCGAAACATTTCCGAGTCTTTTCTATAGTGTATTAATCAGTTTTCCGAAACATTTCCGAGTCTTTTCTATAGTGTATTAATCAGTTTTCCGAAACATTTCCGAGTATTTTCTATAGTCTATTAACCAGTTTCCCGAAAGTGGAATATAAGCTCTTTGGATAATATCAGTTCTCATTTTTACACATTTTCCGCTACGTAATTGAAGTTATGCATACAAGAGTAACAACATAATATTACTTTTTAACATGTTCCAACATATTTCAAATGTGCTTATAAATTTGGTTTGTCTGTGTCTCTAACGTCTGTCTGTCCGTGCTCTAATGTGCGTGAATATATTCGAATTGTCATGCAATTGATACATGTTAGTGAATTTTACTATGGCATGTGCGATATTGAAAATGAAGTGTGTAACACCTATAGTTATTTTACAGAGACAACTCAGAGGAATTCCAGTACATTACGGTCTATGGGGAAATAATTTCCGGTTTATTTTAATGATGTCACACAAATTCAATCGTATTGAAATTCATAAATATCACTGAGGTGCACTACAAGAGGCTTACTATAGAATAGGGTGTGCATAACACTTATAATTCCTTTACAGGGACACTCAAAAGTATTCCGTTAAATTATAGTATATGGGGAAATATTGTTTGCGATTTATTTTAATAATGTTTCACTGTTTCAAACATTATGAAATTAATATATGGAACATTAAAAGAAGCTTACTATGGAATATTGTGTGTATAGCATTCATCGTTCATTTATAGGGACACAGAAAATAATTTGGTACATGTCTGTTAACAAAAATTGCTGGAAGTACTTTTTTAGTTGTTCAACGCATTTTTAAATTTAATTCAATTTTTTGTCTTTACTTGGTGTGTAATAATTCTATAGAACGTATACAGGACAGCCCAAATGTTCTCGAGTGCATTACCGTTTTTTGACGGAAATTCCAGATGAGGAATTTTAAACTACGCTACGCGTTTCCTAACTGAACTAAAATTTAGCATTCTAAGTAGTATACAGTCGAACCTCGTTGACGCGAACACTCTAGGGGAAAATTTTTTTGTTCGTGTTATCCGAACTTAAATACTAACTATCCGAACTAAAATAGAGTAGCATCAAAAGAAACTTTGTTTTTATACATTTTTCCTTAAATCTCGAAAACATATTAGTTTATGCAGTTTAAAAATGCAAAAAACGCTTTTCAGATTCGTGGTTATGTCGGACGAGGTTATTGCATATTTTCGTCCGTGGTTTTGTTATACTTTCGTAAATTAAGAAACATTCGTATTTTTTACAGTGCATTCAATGTTTTTGTAATACACAATTTATGCTTTATTAAAGGCTTAGAATTGAACCAGGGATATCATGAACAGCTTCTGAGTGCATAGCATCGATCAAAAGTCCAAGCTAGGTACTCTAGGCTAGTAATTTTCTATATGCTGTTCAGGTGAGGTCACATCGTTGCAACATAATTTTATAAAGAAGTTTTAAATTGTACGTTAAACGTGACAAATGAGGTGCGTTCTTACTGTAACTAGTTTTACAATGTAAAAAAAAGTCTTCGTTATTATTTCTGTGAAATGAATTATATAATCTCTTACGAGCTAAATGAGCTTGCATTTCTTTTCTCTTATTACGTAAAGTTACAGATGCAATTTTTTTCGACACCAGATAGCGCTGCAAATTTCCCCATGGAGACCTTGCTTTTCGAAAGTTTACCTCTATGGTTTAATATTTCTATGATTCAGAATGAATGAATCTCTTGTGTTTATTTACTTTAATGTATATTGTGATAAATATTGGGCTGTTAACCTAATTTTAACTGAAGTTATCTCAGAATCTATACATTTTTAATGTAACTAATCTCTCAATTTTTTTTTTTTGAATGATCTTTCTAAAAATTTAACATTTATGCAGTTTTATTCGAAAAAAATAATTTTGAATAAAAATGGCCTCCTGGCATATGAAAAAAGAAATAGTTTCCCCGTATTTGTTTTCCTCATTCACATGACTTGCGCTTTTATTGTATAGATTATGTATCATAGGAGTTAGTTGAATGAAGAAAACTTTGATTAATAACATTTTAAGTTTTGATTCAATTTTCATAAAATCTGAAATGACTCCACAAAATTCTGCAACGATTAGGAATATTAAATTCCAAACCATTCGGTTGGGTAGTTTTTGCGCTATTATATGCAGACAGATGAACAGACAAACGGACGGATGGATGAACGGACAAGACGACGACTATAGTTGCTACGTATTTATACAATTACGAACGCACCTGGAAAAGAATAGGATCAAAATCTACTTCAACATGTTATATTTTGATAGAAAAAAAGATAGATTAAGATAGATAGATTTAATCCTTCCCACATAATATTATATTTTGAATCTACCAATAGAGTGTTTGAATCGCTCTGTCCATACATTAACTGTAATATTTTACCATGGTATGTCTGACACATTGAAAAATTACTAAAATCATACAGGCAAGATCATATATTCATAAGCAGAATAGTTTTAATGAATAGATTCTAAAACATAAATCTTATTCTACATTGACATTACCATCATGTATCATCAACCAGTGATGATAATCATGTACTTACGTTAATATATTCCTAAAGAAATCTTTAATGCATCAGTCATTAATTATTTTAACATGAGTAAAACCTAAATAGAGTTTTATACAGAAATAAAGCATTGCATTATTATATTGTAAATATGAACAAATAATTTTCTGTAAACGCATTGTCAGTTCGCTACATAGTGGTATTAAGATTACTTGATTAGTACAATTTTTAGGTGCGTTCATAATTACATAAATACGTAGCACCTATATTGGTTGTTTGATCCGTCCGTCCGTCTGTCCGCATATAACAGCGCAAAAACTACCCAACCAAATGGTTTGAAATTCAATATATAAAATCGTTTCAGAATGTTTTCGAATCATTTCAAATTTTATGAAAATGGAATCAAAACTTAAAAATATATATTTATAAAATATTTATTAAGTAATTTGAATTTTTTAAAATCGGTACTTCCTTGTTATAGAAGCTTCCGAGGATTAATCGTCAAGTGACCGAGAAGTATCTCCAAGTTATCTGACATGTATGACGCTATAGTCATACATGACGTATATGACATTTTATAATATCTATGACCAAGTTATAGTCTAAATCCTATGATACGTAATTCATTCAATGATGTCCCATAATAAGTAATGATTCGAGGTTGTTATGGTCATTACGTCCTATTTCAGATGGAGGCATCATATTTCCGTATTACTGAATTTGAAATCCGAATTTGTATACTAAAATTGTTTAATTATAGCAATCATATAATCTATCGACAGTTTTTTTATATAGATGTTTCTGGAGAAATAAATATTAAATTGAAAAAAAGTCTAAATATGGATTTCAAGTTCTGAAATTTTCAAAACTAGGCTTAAGTTTCCCATTAGACTTTTCAGTAAATGTCAACAAAAAATAAAATGTAGCCAGCTTAAAATGTTTAAAATTATTTTATTAATGAAATTAATCATATCATTATAACAGACGATATAATTCATTTCACTGAAATAATAACAGTACGCACGCACCTTGTTTGTCACGTTTGAAGTATAAATTAAAATTTGTTTAATATCACTATCTGCCTTATTTAATGACATATTAAATAAGACCGTAACAAGGCAATTTATACTAATTCAAATTACCAATAGAAATCAAGCAATCTGAATTAAAGAAGAAGCCTAGCTGAAAACACGGTTCTGTCATGCAGTCTAGATGTCGCTAAATGGTCTAAATTTATAGAAAACAGTTAGCACATCTTACAGGATAGTCAAAGAAAAAGTCATAGCTTTGACCACTAACCACACTTTATTTTATCATAATGTCATCTCATCTACAGGGTCTTTAAATATACGGAATTAGCAATTGATATTCATTGTATTTCACACAGAATAGCTTCCTTTATTATTTTTAAATCATACATGATTTTTAAATATTTCATTTACTGCTATTTGTATGTTCTAAAGTTTCTAAAACCATTGTATATTTAACTTTTAAAGGTTGAATAGATATTAAAAAATTGCCCTTACCTCATCAAAATGTCCGAGCAGCGCATAGCTCTTGTTTTACTTTAATTCGAAAATATCAAGTAACAGAGCGTGATTTATCTTATTTTATATCGTAATACATGTTTTAACAATTACAAATGATGATTATGTGTCACTAAATAAATAAAAATACTGTTACTGCTAACATATCGCATTACATAAAATTTACATAAAAGAAAATGGTTCTACGAATAAAAAATATTAAAATTTCACTCTGATTATCATCAAAAGTCAAAGCAACATATTCATACTTACACATGAGAATCAAACGCAGTGTTTGTTTTCGGGATAAAATTGAAACAGCTCGATCGCGATATATAGGTCTCAAGCGGTTAAGTAAACCTCTTAAGAGGTGTTTCATAGCAAATATTATATTTAAAAATCTTCTTAAAAACTTACATAAAAATAAAATTTCTGTTACACGAAATATGTAAAATGTAATACCTTCGATACTATCTCTGATAAGCACGCACAGACAACATCACGAAGAGACATTTCTTAATGATTATTAATAAAAAATTCCCAGATACAAATACTGTTGAAAATACTGTTTTTATATATGCATTGTTTGTATAAATCTTCTGTCAATTTTAGGATATATAGAAAAAGAAAATGCTACCAAAATTGACCTAAAATGCTCTTGTCAGATAAAGCTGATACTTCATTACAAACACGTTCTTTCTAAACAGGTACATGGTAAGTAATAGAAAAAATTTCTTTTCATTTTTTTTTCATTTCTTTTCATGTTTTAAAATTTAATGTTATGCTTCGGTTTTCATGAATTAAATTTCTTTTTCGCACTCTGTACACAGTAAACCCTCATTTTATGTCAATGTGAAAAAAAAATGTGATAAATCCGAAGGCGTGATATAATCAATATTATTAAAAAATGGAGAATTTTTGTAATAATATTTTTTAAATAATGGAGAATATAAGAAAAAAAAAATAAAACATTTTTTATCTGATTTGTTTTCTTTAAGATTTATATTTAGTTGATCAGAAGTTCCTATAAGCAGCCTCGAATCAACCTGGCTTCGGCGCAGGAGGAAGACCGAAAGTTCAGCCGTGTATGCCTTAGCGGCATAAACCATTTTTGAACGGTTGATTAAGCGGCTACCAGGTGCACCCAGAAAAAAGTTTTGTTGAATCAACAAAAATTTGGTTGACCCAACAAAACTTTTTGTTTAAATATAGGTCAATGGAAATTTTGTTTAAATCAACAAAATATTTTTTTTTTTTTTTTTTTTTTTTTTTTTTTTTTTTTGCAATTCCAAAAAAAAAAAATGTATCGTTAGAAAAAAATGTTTTGTTAATTCAAGTAAAATGGTTCAATTTTACTTGAATTTTGCTAAAACAACCAAAATGTACTCAACAAAACATGTTTTGTAGTTTTAATCAATTCCTTTTCCTGGGTGTGGGGAAACGTGTCGATGGACCTCCACTTTCGATCTCCTGACTAAGTCACCGAGATTAAATGTGACCGGAGTCGCCGTCTCAACAACACAGTCTTGCGGACTCTATTTTCCTCCCCGGTAGGCGACAACTCTTGGGCGCAGCTTGTTGTAGTAGCGAAAGCAGGTGGTTCTATGTGGGTAAAATGAGAAAACGGATCACAGGGGGAACCATGTCCGGCCGGGCCATATTTTCGATTTATTTATCTGATTTCGTCTAATTTTCCCTTTACCCCTTTTTTTTATTTTACTAGTACAGGGTGTCCCAAAAGTCTCCGTACAACTTCAAAAATGTATTTTAAAAAAATAATAGGCCTACAGCGAGAATAATTACAACGGTACATAGAGTAACTTAAAAAGTTTTTTTTTTCTACTACCTTAGTATACTTGTACATGAGATCCTTTCGTTGCACGAAGAATATCAAGTCGATATTCCAATTCCCTCCCCGTGCGTTTCAGAATGCTAACATCAACAGTAGTTACAACTGTTTGATGAAATCTGAGCAAAAGTTAATAGTCTCATGGAATTGAAACAAAAGATCCAAACAGTAGTAGCTACTGTTGATGTTAGCATGCTAAAACGTTCGTGGATTGAATTGGAATATTGTCTTGATATTCTTCGTGCTACGAAAGGATCTCATGTTGAAGTTTACTAAGGCAGTAGAAAAAAACTTTTTAAGTTGCTCTATGCACTGTTGTAATTATTTTTGCTGTAGGGCTATTATTTTTTTTTGTAATAAATTTTTGGAGACGTTTAGGACACCCTGTATTTTATGAAGGGTTTTTGTCCGCCGGTGAGGAGCAAGTGAATGGCTCTGTGGGCTTTCCGTAATCCAAGCTGGCAGTAGAGTAATTCTCAAGTGGGATTTCCACACTAGTCTGTAAGGTGTAATTCCCGCTTATGCGCTGCGATGCTGCGTCGGGCCTAGCTTGGTACCGTACCTGCTTCGGCACTATCGGCCTATTTAGACAGGTTCTATCAAAGCGTTCGGAGTCCATATAGCAAACCATATCATGTACAGTATTGAGCAAGTGAATTTTATTAACAGATCTTATATTTGAGTATTTCTAATGTTTAAAATCTTTAATTGAACACATGAAAAACTATTCTTCACTGCTTAGAAACTACACGTTGCTATGTATATTAAAACTCCAGTAAGCTGTCGATATATATATCCGCGTTACATCGCTCTTTTAACACATCTCTAGTCAAATAATAAAATCTTCTTATGGATTTCATTTTTGAATAACTGCACGTAAATAATAATGATAAAAAAATGAAATTCTATGCTCTTAATTTATTGAGATAACTGTAACGAACATAAATTTAATGTTAGATGAAAGACATTTATATTTAGATTATCATCTTTCTCCATTTTTTAATAATCTCGATTATATCACGCCTTCGGATGTATCACCTTGTCTTCCGACGATTGACGTACAACGAGGGTTTACGGTAAACAGACTGCGAAAAAGAAATTTAATTCATGAAAACCGAAGTATAACATTAAATTTTAAAACATGAAAAGAAATTAAAATAATTTTTTTTATTACTTACTTTACCATGTACCTGTTTTAAAAGAACGTGTTTGTAAAAAAGTATCAGCATTATCTGACAAGAACATTTTAGGTTAATTTTGGTAGCAATTTATTTTTTCTATAATTGACAATTGTTAAAAAAAAAATATTTCTAAAATTGACAGAAGATTTATACGAAACAATGCTTATATAAAAACAGTATTTGCAACAGTATTTGTATCTGGGAATTTTGTATTAATAATCATTAAGAAATTTCTCCTCGTGATGCTGTCTGTGCGTGGTTATACATAGTAGCGAGATATAGCAGAGATAGTAGTGAAATTGATACATTTTACATATTTTGTGTAACAGAAATTTTATTTTTATGTAAGTTGTGGGACAATGATCCTCAAGATCCCTTTGAAAATTCTACTTTAGTTTCTGATCGTAGAATATTCAGATTTAGACATGAAAATCAAAAGTAGTGTCTGTTTTCGGCATGAAATCGGAACAACTTTAATACTTTGAAAAGGTGTGAAATAGTTAAATAAAATTCCTATTATGTGTTTACCAGGAAATAGTATATTTAAAAAACTCCTATTTTTTTTAATTTTTAAACTTATTTTTTTATCTTAATCTCGTTTTTTTTTTTCAGATTTATATTTTGGTATTTCCAACGTTTATGGTATTTAATTAAACACATGGAAAACTAGTCTTTGCTTTTAAAATATATATATATATATATTGTGCCCATTATAAATACAGTTAGTGCTCGATATATATCCACTTATTACATCGCTCATTAAGATAAATCGAGTTTTTAACGTATCTCTTGTCGAATAATAAATTCATCATGATTAACTCACTTTTGAATAACTGCATCTAAATAATAATACTTGAACGACATAAAGTCACCTACTTAAGTTATTTTTGCATGCAACACCAGATTACACGCGGACACAATATTACATTACCATATTACCATTTGCATGCTATAACATATTAAAGCATAAAAATATTCCTATATAAGTGCTATCTTCATTAATTTTGATTACACATATGTTTAATATGACTGTTTCGCTCAAATTGAATAGCACTGAACCTTGTTTCTTGCTAAAACAACATAAGTAAGATTTTCGGTTATTCTTCTTTTTATTATTCATAAATTATACAAAAAAAATATTGCGATTTACACAAACTTTGAAATTCAGACTCTATAATCAGCACAAAAACTCCCATAAAAATTCGTTTACTTGTGAATAATACAGTTTTTTTTTCTGAAAAGTTCTGATTCTGCGACTTAGTTGCTTTTTGAAATGACCGATTTAATTGCATTTATCTTTAGATTATCATGTTTCTTAGAGATTTATATAAGAAATCATGATCTCTTCATGATCTTCTGTATGCATGTTTATAAGTGAGAGTATCTATGGCGATACATTTTACATATATCATGTTACAGAAATTGTACTTTTATGCAAGGTGTGACGTCCTCATCGTCTAGATACATTGGAGATGTAGTTCAAAATGATTTCTACTTTATCTGATCGTAGTAGATTCAGTTATGTATGTTTTTTTTATTATTATTTACAATTATTATTTTAAGGAACAAATCAATTAAAATTTATGAATGTACCTTGTATTATTTTTTTGAATACTTTAAATTATTATAATTCCAGTCTGCTCTTGCGATAATGCGTTTTACGCTTTTACAAAATATTTCTACGCTAAAAAACCCTCATTGGAACACTAAAACAGTTAAATTTCTATAAACCTAATTAATTTAAACGATGTAGTTCAATAATAATATATATTTTCCTTAAAATAGCAAAAGAACATATGCATAACCATTTTATGAATTATTATATGTGTAGATGTAAAAAAAATACGTTACAATGACGTTTTCAAATTACTGTTGTTTATTTTAAAAGACAATCTCATTAAAAGTACATTCATATATCATTATTTTACTTTATGTTGTGAAAAAATATTTGTTTAATGCTTTAATAATTTTTTACGGTGACACTTATTCGTTACTTGACAAAGGATACTTAAATCTAAAAAAATAAACATAATAAAATAATTTAAATTACATTTTAGCATTCATTTTAGCTTTTACGTTTTTATTTTACTGTTACTAAAAAATTCTTAAGCAGCAAACAGCAACGTTCAGTGATATGTATTTTTCAGTAATTTTGATAATTAAATTTTGACAAAAGAATTGTAGTTTATTAATGTATTTTAAAGACTAATTTTATTCTGTTTTTGAAAAAAAATATAATAACATAAGTGTTTCAAACGTATTCATTTTACATGACAATAAAATCTTTCTAGAACAATTTTATGAAAAGTTAGCATATCATGCATTTTTAATTACATTTTTGAGTTCTAGAGCATATATTGAGTAGACACTTTATAAATTAAATTATTTTTAATTGTTAGTATTATTCAAATTAGATTAAAAAATTGTCACTCATACATTAGAATTTGAGGTAAAATTATTTTTTGAATTATAAAGAAGTCTTATCGAACATTTCATTAGTTTATTCTATATAGTCAATGAAACAGATATTTTATCATAAAATATTAAATATAATTCTAAATTTATACGAAACAATTATATATGTCTTTTCAGTCCTGAAATATAAAAATGATTTTCCCAAAGAATATAAAAATTAATACTGTTTTGTTAGTTTTGAAAGATATTGAAAAACTTAAAAATTATTAATTTAGCACATGCGAAAAATTACGTGATATTAAATACGATATATTTAAAGCCTCTTATTTAAAACGGTATTTTTATAGCTTCTAAAAGAAATTTTTTCTTCTATGAGTTATAGTAATCCGAGTATCAGCAGCATTTTTTACTTAACTATTTTATATAAACTGTTTATCAATTATGTAATTTATTGCACTTACTTAATCACTAAAACAGCCTTATGCTGTCGCGACAGCGGTGGATGTGGCCTTGAGGGACGAAAAATCCCCCGTTGAAAGGGAAATGAATTACAACGCAGTTACAAAAGATTACCATTGGTCATGGTGATGTCTTTCAATCTCTCGTAATCGGATAATCTTTTTAAAACAGAGCAAATTAAATTGTTATTAGAGTTTGTGGGGACATAACCGCGAATGGTATTCGTTGCGCAATCCAGTTGATGTAAGAAATATTTTGGTTTAGGTTTCCTATAGGAAAAAATTATATTAAGTGAAATGTCCTAAAATAATAATGTGTTATAAAATATGGATTTTTCCAGTGCAATTTGTTACCGCTCAGTTCTAGAACGCTGAGAGAATTTAAATAAGGGGGACAGACTATAAATAAAATATTACTGTTAAATCTTAATCATTTTTGTCTAGAATTATGTCGAAAATTGAAGTACATGGTTATTTAGAAAACCATTATATAGTTTTATGAATGTAAATTATATACCTTCAAATAAAATATCATTTCTAAATAATTGGAGATGGGCAAAGGAAGTGCTTTAACCGCACGTTAGCTACGGTAATATTTACATTCGTCATTTATTGTAATTTAAAATTTTGTTAAGCATCAAAAAGTGACTAAGTATAAAAAATATTTAGTGTTTTGCTTAAATAAAATAGGGAAACTACAGATCCATATCAAAACTTTTCAAGTATTGTTATGATGCGCTGATACCTTCATTTTGCGAGTTAATTTGAGAAAATTTTATTCTTTTTCGAAATATTTTCTTTTTTAAGAGAGATGCTATGATTTACAAAATATGATTCAAATACTTCGTTTATTTATTTATTCTTTAATAAAAATAAAAGAAAAAAAATTAAGGGTACAGATAGGAAATTTTATTAAAAAACAGACTAAATTAAGATTTAAAAAAATCGTCTTTTTATTATTCAATATACTACTACTATACGTCATGTACACTGGTAGTCCTATCATTAATTTTAACAGAGATCTACTTTAAAAAGTTTCTTTGTTTAAATTATTTATAGTTACGGTAATAATTAAAACTCCATAATGAGATTAAAAAAATAACTTTAATTGAATTTCTTATTATGATTATCTTAAAGAAGTAATCAACAGTTTTTTGTTGTTTAAAAATAATATTTAAACAAAGCCTGTTTTGTGGAATGAATAAGATGTAACAAAATATAATATATATATATAATGAATTACACAAAGATTCGTGTCATAGTGGGAGAAAACCGATGTTTTAACTGCCGACATTTTTTTTATATTTATGTATGTTAAATTATTTTGGAGTTTAGACTATTCCTGAAAATAATAGCGCATTAAAACTTTATAAGAAATACTTCATATTTATGGGAAAAAATATAAAATACCCCATTTTAGTAATATGTACACCGTTGTTAAATATTTTCATATATGTAAAATTTTCTCTATTAGGTGTATCATTTTCAGATATGATTATCTTAAAGAAGTAATTAGCAGTTTTTTGTTGTTTAAAAATAATATTTAAACAAAGCCTGTTTTGTGGAATGAATAAGATATAACAAAATATAATATATATATATAATGAATTACACAAAGATTCGTGTCATAGTGGAAGAAAACCGATGTTTTAACTGCCGACATTTTTTTAATATTTATGTATGTTAAATTATTTTGGAGTTTAGACTATTCCTGAAAATAATAGCGCATTAAAACTTTATAAGAACTATTTCATATTTATGGGATAAAATATAAAATACCCCATTTTAGTAATATTTACACCGTTGTTAAATATTTTCATATATGTAAAATTTTCTGTATTATGTGTATCATTTTCAGAAACAATGTATGCAATGGGAAAATTACATTTTGGCAATTAAATTAAACATATGGTTAACCAATGAGAAATATTTAAAAAATACTCAAGGGTAGATAATAATAGACATATAGAATTTTACATAAAACCAAATTTAAATATATTTTTAATCGAAAATATTTTTGCTTTTTTAAGGCAATAATTAAATATATTTAGTTCGTTCTAATGTACCTTTTGTCCATCGAATATGTACCGCTAAATAAATATCGTTTTCTCCTGTATCCTAAAGTAATTTAATATCTCCTCATATCACTAGAATGTGCTTGTTATGCCTTTTCTCAACTATCGTAAATAACTACTGTTAATTTATACAGAGATTTCGAAGTTATTATTAGGATATTTATAATCATAAATTACTGAATAATGTAATTAACGCATTTAACTAAATGGTGTAATTATGTTATATGAATCAATTGTACAATTATGTTATAATGGAAAAATTAAATACATGTTTAAGTTTGGAATGTAATTTTGGAGGTTTAATGGTTGATTTTTATATACGTTACGGTAAAATTAGATATTATGCAATCAATACCAAATCCTTGCGGAAAATTTGAGTAATGCTTACTTGCCATTAAGTTCTAACAGCTTAGTTCCAAATTAACAGATGAGAGGGCACAGAATAATTAGTTAGTATTCTGCTAATGTATGAACTTAAGGTTACTCAAACATAGATTAATAATATCTATTTCAATTAGTGATTTATACTTCAAAAATTCATCTGTGTATAAATAATAAAGATACACGAATACAATTTGATTATTTCATATCTATTTCAAGAAACTTAAAAAACTATAAGACATATAACATATTATTGGAATAAAACAATTAAATCACAGTAGTGAACCATGTTTTTTTGCTTAAATAAAATGTCTTTAAGGAAAACCTTTTTGATACTGTGATTATATGTTTTTTTAACTATCAAAAATTAGCAATGATGTGAAGATGACATCAAGCGAAAATTTTAATGTATAAATATTGGAATTATACAAAGATATCAGTTGTGAATTCGTACAGAAAATGCAACTGTATGTTTCCGCTATTTGGCAGGATACAGAAAAACAGTACATTACACGTTCAGAAGAAAACAACAACTGGTAGCTTTTTTTTTTTTTTAATATTGCCTATATTAAAAATTACAAGAAAGAATGTCGTAAACACCGTTTGAAAGAAATAATTTAAACATAGTAGAAAACAAAGTTAAATGTTTTATTTGTGTACTTTATAAATGTTTTAATGTGATTTGAAAATTGACACATGGATAACATCAGTGTGTTAGTTTTAATCATGGTAGACTTATTTTATAGTGACTGATGCTACAACATTCGAAAGGCCCAGCTGCATTTCGTTTACTTTTGTAATACCGATTACTTTTCATGTACGCCTCCTTTGCATAGAACAATTTACAAATTGTTAATAAGAATAAATAGAATGCAATTCGAAAATAAATGGCACGAGTGTGTGCAAATACATTTCACACACTCCAGCATGAAATCAATTTTAATGTCGATTTTGACCGTTTGATTAATAACAGTTATATACAAATTTTAATGGACATAAACAAATTATAGAACCTACTTCTGTCTTCCCATCGTCGCTTACAAGAAGGTAATTATTATTTATAGTCAGGGTTAAAAGTCCATTTTAAGTTCTTTATACTTCTTCTATTTTGCAACATGGACCTTCGTGCAGGAGCGAAAAAAAAAAGTGATAATAATCGTAAAATTCGAAAATAAATATTATGAAATTTATTATACAAAACAATTTGTGTTGAGTATACGACTCTTAAAATTAAAAAGAAATTAAAATAATCTATGTTCTGTCAGTATATTTACCACTCTAATAAATCCAAATATATATACAGCGATTTCTTGAAATAATTTTTAAAACTATTTTTTCTTTTTATGCACTTAGTTAATCCCGAATATTTCAAATATATTGCCTGAATTATTTACTGTGCAGCATTGCATATTGCAAAGTGTTTGGTAAAAATAAAACACATTACAAAAGCAAAAGTTAATTATTTTTCAAAATTAGATATTTCATCAATTAAAAATAATTATTCATGAACCCAATCTTGCAGTTAATGAAACTGGCGTAATAGAATTAATTAAATGTGTGTGGAGGAACCGAGAGGGTCGACAAAGGTATGAATAAAGAAAGCCTTATCCATGGTTATCACACACATTGCTTTAAAACTGCCATTTATCTAATATGTCTAAAATTGACATATAGGTATTATGATAAGTTTTGTATTATTGATGAACAGCATTCTATCTGCATCCCAGAGGTTTTAAAGATGTGAGGCTTTCGCTAATTAATAAATCTTCTCAAATGACAAACAAAGGTGTGAGATTACGATATGTCTGTAATAATGAGAAACAATATGTATTTAAAACATTGTTTTTGTCAAATAATTATATTATAATGTTTAGTATTATAAATAATTTTTCCACAGGAGTGTAATGTATAGGAAATATACTTTTCCTAGACGCCGTAGTATATGGACGTAGTTAAGAATATAAAATATGTAAGGACATATTTATGAACTAAAGTTACAGCCACGGCAAAGGGTCCTGACGACGGATATGAGAAGTATTCCGAACCAATGACGGAATATATGATGGGGCCAATTGCATCCATGATTAACAGTTCGCGTAGGGATACTCACATTCGCCAAATGGAATTTTCTCACGGTTTTCGATAAATTAATAGACATAACTAACATGTTACCTACAGGAAATATTAGCATAGCAGAACAGTATGTTAGATATATCTACTTGCAGCTAACATTTGATATGACAGCGATTTTAATCTGAGTTAAAGATTATTGATGTCTGCTTTTGTTAAATTAGATGAACCAAGATTCTTGTTTTTACCGTCCTACACATGGTTACTTCGGCTGAGTGTCGTCTACGACAACCAGAGCCTGTAATGCAACCGGTATTAAAATTCTGTTCATGCCATGGTTGGCGCTTCTCTATTATGCGAAAAAACAGATTATAAGGGCTTAAGGGACGTACGAGTTCAAATAATGGCAGTATAAATAATTGGGATATATGGATATATATGTGTGTTGGTTGGATTGTTGAATGCGTGATCATTGACCGATGACTGAATCCTAATCCTAATCCTAATAATATTATAAAGCTGATTGTGTGCAAATGTTAGGCTGAAGCCAGCGTCAAAATGAAGCATTTAATTATCCTGTATCTTTGCATATAAGTTGATTATAACCCTGAAATGAATATAGGCTGGTTTTTGTTTATTTTATTTCAATATTTTTCTTAAAAATTAAAAATTTCATTATTTTCATACAGAATAAATGGACATTTTTTCGTATATTTTAAAATGGTTGGTTGGTTTGGGTGGTTTGGCCCAAAGGGCCCGGTTTTGCAGCTTTTTTTAAAATGGTTAAATTTATTTTACCATTGCTAATACTTTATCGTTGCCAATATAAAATAAAACCCCTGAGTAATAATTTTTAATCAACAATTTATTTTCAAGTGAAAATTTTCCACGTGAAAAATGAAAAGGAAATGAATTATTTAAGAATTAAACAGAATATGAAATGATGTCATATTAGAAATAAAAGGTGCGTTTTCAATATTTGATAATAATACAAAGTGCATAAATACGAGTAAGTATGGAAAGCAAGCGAATATGATGTCATATATAGAAAAATAAAATAGATTTGTTTTGATGTTGAAATAAAATGATCTTGGGATATCAAATTATTCGTGATTAATTTCTCTTTTTTTTTTCTTTTTCTTTTTCACATGAAAGGAATTATTTTACATGTACGTAATATATGTATTTTAAATGTATGTGTTGTAAAGTTATGTGTTTTAAATGAAATGAGTGAAAGATTTATATTTTTAATGAATTCAATACTAATGATGGGATAGGTTGGCGATTTATCGTCTGCACACGGCTAACATAAAGATACCATATTTTTAATTTAAATTTTAAAAAGTTAAAAAAAAAAATTAGTGGATGGCAAATGTCAATGATATGCATCGCAAAATTATCCGTATCGAAAATCAGAAAATCTTAATAAAAATAACTATATTTTTTAAAAGAAAGTTGCTTTTCTCCTAAAAGCTAGAGATTTAATATGATTGTGTCGAAGTAACAGCATTTTTCCTCTATCATTTTCTCACAATCGAAACACATTTGTAAATCGTAGTTTCGAACCAGAATTTAATTTTACATTTCTTTTAGCTTTAAAATAGGAAAAACTTTGTTGTCTTTTTTAAATATAGCTTTTTTTAAAGTTGTTTCATAATAGATTTTTGTAAAGTCTTGTAGGATAAGAAAAATTGTATGGATTTTAAAGCAATGTTTAAGTAAAATTGCAATATTTTTTAAACTTAAAAACAACAATGTTATCGAAAAGAAAATCGATTTTACCAACAAATTCGCGTAATGCAAAAGCAAAGAAGAAATCAAAAAGTAATGAATCTTTTCTTGCAGCCGAATTGTGTAAACTTGAACAAGCCGATGGTGCCAATTCATAACATTATAAACGTGAAAGCGCGTTCTATATAGTAGATTTTTTTTACATATAGATAGAACATTTCCGAGAATAGGAAGGTTAGGGATCTGTAATTAGGTCCATAGTCAATTTGCTTTTTTTTTTATCAAGTGAAATTTGGCGCAAAATTAAATACATTGTTGTAACCAGATTTGTTTTTTGACTGGTAAACACGTAATGGTATTTTAGATGATCATTTTCCCCGCTCACCTTTGATGCCAACTATGACTGTAAAACATATTAAAAAATATTAGTCGATAATTTTCTAATTTTCTTATTGCTTCATGATGTAAATAGACTTCCTGGTTCATACTTTAAACCTGAATCGGTCATGCCATTGTCGTTCAATTTTTATTCCTAATCCTAACCCTAATCGTATCCTATCTTAATCCTGATAATAACTTTAAAGAATATTCTTTGACACGAATATGTAAATTAAATCAATATCCATAAATGGAATGAATGGAAAATAGAATAAATAGAAATGGCAAAATAAAATAACAAGAAAGTACATTTATTCGACACCTAACCCTAGAGAAAGCGTAAAAAATTTCAAGCGCATGAAATAAATCAAAATAATCCTATATATACTAACAAAAATATGTAAATTTAGATCATCATATTTGAGTCGTTGGTATTTATTTGCTTATAGTGTTCTTGACGCGATAGAGAAAATATCGAAGTTAAATTGGGCAGAATTTAAAGTACTTTCTAGCAACCTTTATTTGCATTTTAGAATCGCATCAGATTGTTATACCTTTGTGAAATATCTATCAATGTATAAAATCCACAAGCAGTTTGTTCACTATTTACACCACTTAGCGTGACGCACTTAATTTAATATATACATAAACAAGATAATGTAGTAAGAAATATATAACATATGTCTATGCAAATAAACAGTATAATAATTCCCATTTAGCAATGCACACATATACAAATTGTACACCAAATACCACCTAAAATGCACTGTTGTATTAGAAGAATTCTGCCAGTGTTGTTTTTCGTTTTACGAAGAGGAATTCCTCGATATGCACGATTTTACTTGGTCCTCTTTTCTTCATTAGTTGCAGTTTCATTTTCGCGATTGTATATATTATTATTTGACATGAAATTTCACTTTTTTAAGACTGGGTTATGTCAAGGCCCCTATAGCAAAGAAATACCGTATGGGTCTCCTATAAAATGTTATAAAGCTTTGGTTAATTATACATGTTGTTAATTATCAAGTGAAATGTTTTACTAAATTAATGCATTTATTCTTTTTTTAATGTTACGTGAACGAAGTCACGGGTAACAGCTAGTATTATTATAAATCCGATTGTGTGCAAATGTTAGGCTGAATCCAGCGTCAAAATGGAGAATTTAATTATCCTGTATCTTTGCATACAGGTTGATTATAACCCGGAAATAAACATAGGCTGGTTTTTGTTTATTTTATTCAAATATTTTTCTTAATAATTCAAATTTTCGTTGTTTTCATAGAGAATACATGAACATTTTTTTCCCTTTAAAATTTAATTAATCATTTTACGTTGCTAAGCATTACCGTTGCCAATAAATACAAAACCTCGAATAATAAATTTTCCTCAACAATTATTTTGCAATTGAATGATTTCCAATTAAAAAATTAAAATTAAAAAGAATTCAAAGGTTGATGAATTGCCATGATATTTGAAACAAATATGGAGTATTTGTTGTTATACATGAAGTATGAATATCAGTTATGTTGAGAAGATATTTTCTGTTTTTATTACTGCGATATAGTTAGATAGAAAAATGAATAATAATTATATTTTTAGGAAAAGATTTTTCTTGGACCATGGAACTATGAAAAGCATCCTACTTGGCTTGGATAAATGTGACGTAATAAATAAAACCATGTATTTTCAAATATTTCTAATAATACAAGGAGCATGAATATCAGTATATAGTAGTATGAAAGTAGATAGATAATGGTAATATTTAAGATGAAAAACTGAAATATTTTTTAATCGATACTGAGATCGATTGAGCTTGAATATCAGCTACATACAGACGTGAGTTTTCTGCTAAAATTTACGTCATGATTGCCAGGAATAGAAAATTAAAAAGAATTATATAAATACAAAGGGTATTAATTATCAGTTTACTGCATAGCGCACAACCACGAATTTAAGAATTATATCATTAAAAAGATATTTATCTGGGGAAAAAGTGGCGTCATCATATTGTAAATAAAACGTGAATTTTGAAATATGTTTTAAAAGGAGCGTGAATCAATTCTATACATTAATAATACAAAGATCAGTAAATATAGAAAGTAGATGAGTTTCACGCCATATTTAAAACGAAAAATAGAAATGTTTTTTAGCTATACTAATTAGTAAGCATGATTATCAGTTATATACAGATGAGATTTTTCTGCTAAAATCACATCATAATTTTAAGAAAATAAAAGTGAACGCGAATCTATTATATTAAAATCTGACCGTCTGTTTGTATTTCGCAACTACTCCTCTTAGACTATTGGACGCAACGCGATTTACTTAACATCGGTTATTATTGATCCGAGGATGTCACACTAACTCTCAGAATTTAAAAAAATTGAATTAGATTCCGATATATTATTATTATTATTATTATTGTAAATTTTTAACGAAGTTTCTCTAAAAACGGCAAGTAAATTACTTCATATTTGTGGACAGAAAAGGAGAAATAAACCAGATCAATATTTTTTACGCCATTTTCTCATTAAAACTGAAAACAGAATTTATTTTCAATTTGAATAGATGGTGAAAACAAAATCTTGATTCAGTAATTTATCCGAAAAATAAATACATATTTTCACATATTCAAATCTTCATGAATAATTTTTTTTCTGCAAAACAAAAATTGTCTGTCAACATATTGTCATTTAGAAAACAAGATTTAGTTCAACTATACATTCAATGAAGGAGGCAGAATTGAATTTAAAGAAAAAGCATATTATATTTCCAATTAATTATTTTTCAAGGACGGTTGTCAAAACGTTTCACAAAAGCATTAAAAATAAAATGGTTTATCAGGTAAAATTGACATTTGTTTTTACCCAATTCGTCGATTTCCACGATTTTATTTGGCTCTCCATTTTGAATTGGTTGCATGTCCATTTTCGCGATTATTTGGTACAAATTTTCACTTTTTTAAGACTGAGTTATGTCAAGGTCCCTATAACAAAGAAATACCGTATTGTTTCCTATGAAATGTGATAAAGAGTTAGTTAATTATTAACGTTTTTAATTATTGGGAGTGAAATATTTTGCTTAATTATTGAATTTGTTCTTCTTTTAATGTTGCGTGAACGAAGTCACGGGTAACAGCTAGTATATAATAATTTTTGAAAAACATTACTGTTTTTTAATGGTGATTATTTTGTTGAATTTAAATTTATTTTAAAATATATTTATCAAAATTCTGCACTATGCGTAAATGAAAATGGGCTCTTGTACGATATTGTCAGAATATGATAATATTTTTGGTACTTCTCTATTATCCCGTCGACCAATTTTCATAACAAAAAACTATAGCCAAACTTTAAGATTAAACGCCAAAAATGCGTCCCATTTACTTGATGACAGAAGCATTATACGTATTTGTTATGTCATCAAGTGGTTTTTAATTTGACATTTGCCTGTATTTTTCATTATGCTTTACTGATTCATTAGTTATTTCATTAATTAAAATAACAATTGCGTTCTTAAACGGCGGTGCCATGATAATAAAAGAGAAAAAGGTATTGAAAAAATCCGATATTTTGTTATATTTTAGTTATTTAGTTATTTATTTTGATATTCCAATGGCAACGTTCTTCCGTATATTTGGCGTTACAGTTTGGCGATAGTTTTTTTGTTATGAAAATTGGTCGACGGGATAGTATAGAGGTACCTATTTTTTTCTATAAAAATATTTATTTACACAGAGATATTTTAATGTTAAATAAATTAAAATCAAATGACATAAATATAAACATATAATTACACAAACACACACAGACACACACAATATATATATATATATATATATATATATATATATATATATATATATATATATAATCACAAACACACACACACACACACATATATATATATATATATATATAATCACAAACACACACACACACAAATATATAGGTATATAAGATACACATATATATACAGCATAGTTTATGTGAATTATATAAATACCAAAGATAGTGAAAAGCAATTTATAACGATAGAAATAGCTATGCGCAGTATATGATTAACTGATGTTTAATATAACTTATCATAGAAAAAAAATATATTTAACGCAACAATTTGTATTAATTTTTAATAACAATGGTAATGATAGTTTTCAATCAAACAATATACTGCAAAAATTACCTAAAGATAGATATATTTTACGATTAAAATTATATAAGCGAGAAAAATACATCAATCTTCAAAATAGAAAATCGATTTATAACGTAAGAAATAAAATTTTAGCACACATTTTTCATATTTGGATTCATTGATTTTAAATATATTTCTTTCTTAAAATATTTCAATGTGTCTGATGCAACAATTTACCTTCTGCTTTACAAATTTTTCTAATGAAATAAAGATTTATAGCTCCCGCTTATTCGAAATGAAATGGAAAAATATCGAATACTAGTTTTTATAATAATCTGGAAATGAATTTTCAATAGAATTTTGATTATTCGACGATTACTGTACATTCAATAAATTCGGAAAGCGGTAGTTTTTTTTTTTAAATTGCATTTTATGTGAAACAAATACTTCAGCTACAAATCGTTTCAATTTTGTTTATTAAAATAACAGAACATTAAATCATAAGTGAACATTAATTTATATAATTTTAGAAAAATAAATCAACGCGATTTGAATATTTCTTGTATATAATTTAATGCCGATAAATCTCTTTAATTAAACTTTGATAATAAAGATAATAATAATAAAAAAAAGATTAATACGTTTGGAATACACTCTTGGAAAGTTTGAGTGATTCATGTCGTGCCAGCGGCTTTTTCTTCACACTCATTACACTCATTACATACATTCATACATTTATACACGCATTAAACTCCTTACATTACTCATTACACTCATTACACTCATTACAGTCATATATCTTACTCATTACACTCATACAATCAGTACATACACTCATTACATCATTACATCATATACTCATTTCTTACACTCATACATTCTACTCACACCACTTTTTGAGAAATATGTTCTGCCATACACTTATATTAGGATACTTTCAACAGAAATGTACCATAAATAATTTTTGGTAGGTTGTGGTACGAGTTAATATAAAAATAGCCGCCAGTCCTAGCCCGTAAGAAAAAGCTTAACTTATCGATGTTAAGTTTTTTTTTCAGATATGAAGCCTTATAAAAGCTCCGAGACAACAATAATTGAATGCATATTTTGCAATGTAAATGCAGAAAATGAATCAAATTTTACCAAAATCTTATTATCTTATATTCTTATTTTAACAAACTGCACTTTTAAAACGTTGTACAAAATGCGTTCATACAACTCCTTTTACATTCCAATTACAATAATTTTTCTAAAACATTATATTTTTCAGGCGTAAAACATAAAATATTTTTTTAAACTATAAATATTGCAGTAAAACGAAGATATTACTCGTAGTTATATCCGTATATGGAACATTTAAAAAATTCGGCAGGAAAATACGTGTTTTTCGTTTTCAACATATTATTATGATGAAGTAAAAATAAAATTCGGTGGAGAAATAAGATTTTTTTTTTTTAAAGCAAATAATATTAATATTCCAATTTTACGTTATTTATATATATATATATATATATATGTAGTGGGATTATAAAATTTTATTAAAAAATAAATTAACTTGTTAAAAAAGATATATTAAACTAAAGTGAACTTGCAAAGCAAATGATAACGTAGTAGTTTTATACTGACGAAGATATAATGAACGAACAATGCATGCAATTATTTTAATTATAAATTATTTTATGCCTGAAATATTATTGTTATGGGATAATAACTTATTTTTAAAAATGGTATTTAAATTTTATACAATTTGTGATATATTTATTTGTTTATTTAAATAGTACATATAATTGAAGAATACAATGATAACACTGTCGACATTCGCATAAAAGTGAACAATATTGCTGACTATTCATTAATATCAGATAGTTCATATTATTCACTTTAACAGTGAAAATACTTCAATGTGATAAAATTTATGAGAATGCTTTGTGATTTATTATCTGGCATGCTTTAGATGTACGCGTACGGTCGCTGTATGTAAGGCCTTTGTAGTATCTGTATTTCGGGCCTATGTACGTTTCCTTTCTTTGATTCACGAGCATAGGCAATAGTATCCGAATTTGGACAACTTGACTTATTTTCAGGTGCAACTCCCTTCATTTTTGAAATCTCAGCAAAATATCACTACTCGTGTTCAATCTACTCATTTACTAACTGAATAAATCTTTAGAACATTGTTTTGAAAATCGTAAGTTTTATTTTACTTAGAAAAAATGTCAAAAGTGGTCGAAATTCAGCGACTGGTCACCTAAGTTGGAACCCCTGTCTCCTAAATTGGACCAAACAATGTTAGGCTGTTTTAATGAGTAGAGAATATAACCAATTTTATTAAAAGCAAAGTTTGCGATTAATGAAACTATCAAACAAAACAACAGCAATGAAATATAATGAAATCAAATGTCTGAATGTAAGAGTAATTGTTTTAAATCAAAATGTATTCAAAATATAAATCAAAAGTATAAGTAATTAAGAATATAAATTATGGAACTAATTGTCAGTTACTTGCCTGTCAAGTAAGAAGTTATACAAGACTTACACATGAATTACTTTTGTTCATTTTTTATGCACACAACATGGAAACATATGGACTTTACCCATATCACGTCATCTGTGGGTAAAGAGAAGAAAACCACCAATAGACGTGAAGAACATTTTAACACAGCTTCCCCTTCGTCCAATAAACAGTCTTTTTCCGAAGGAAATTTCCCTCAGAGGTGGGGTTGTTGCCATTCGTGGGTAAGGTCCATTTAGCAATCTTAACACTAAATCATTTCTGCTATTTTATTTTTCTTACAAATTAGGTAAAACCAATCATCACTGTCTTGATTTTTCTTTTTGGATTGTGAATCTTAAGCCATTTTTTTTTTGCAACAGACGTTTTCTTTACCTTATGTCTGTATTTATTCTCTTCCACCATTATATTTCCAATTGAATTACGCCTATATTTTTAACTTGATGTTCCAATTGTTTTTGTGCTTTGAGAGCTTCTTTTTGCCGTTTTCTGTTGTTTCATTTCAAGGTTTACTTTATATGGCGAAGATGTTAACAGCACTGTTTTTTGTCTCTCTCTGTACTTTGACTTGGCAAGAAAGATAACATTTCTAATGATTGTATGGCTTTTTGGGGAGTTTTGACAACTTTTACTGTCACTGATGTTTTCTTCTAGACTGTTTGTCTGTGTTGTTTTCATCATTTCTTTTTACTCTCTTAGTTTTAGTAGGTTTCATGATTACTCACTCTGACTCCTAAGTCTCACTAGCAGGGAAATACTACAGCGCCTATATCCTCGTCAGGAATAGGTGCAGAAGCACTTGCAAAATTATAACTTTTAAAAACATGCCTGTTAAGAGGCCAAATGACGCTCCCTTTAAAAGCTTGGATGACTACTCTTTTGTAAGCTACAGATAAAAGTTGGGAAACTTGCAAAGTTGTTAGAGGGAAACTTTTATGTGCTCGAAGCCACGTTTCTTGTGCCTCTACGTAATAGGTGTTTAAAGGTTTAACGAAGGTAACATCAGAAGGTTGCAATCTGTGTCGTATATCTGGTTTTTGAATGTTTAATTTTAGAAAGTTTTTTTTTTCGATTGCGATTATTAACGAGTTGTTCTAATATAAATCTTGCTGTATTAACGATCACTCAGTAGAATGTCGAATGCCAGTGAGGCTTCACCTCTAAGAGCCCTTATCACTATATCCGTTGGTATATCTAATTTAAGGTAATTGAAATATTTTAAGGAAATGTCAAAAAACGATTAGAAGGTCTGCTAGATTAAAAAAAAAACTTTATTATAAAATTCCGTGACTGATGATCCAAGTAGACACAGACATCAATTAATTCAAAATTACAGACAATAACAAAGCAACGTAATTAACAGAAGATTATGTCGAGTGACTGTCGCTGTCAATCCAAGATACAGCACTAGATATCACTTGTTATATACGGTGAGTCTTAGAGCGTGAATTAATCCAGGGGAAAATTTCCACCAATATGTGTAAGAAGTAATCGTTAACTTAATGGAACGAAGCATATCTGTCTAAATAAATACAAAAATTATTAGTAAAAAAATTGGTGAAAATTTAGTACTGCAATAATAAGGATCTGGAGATTGGTACTGTGTTGTTTTGAGATCATGCACAAATGCTGTGCCGCTGCAAAAATGCATGTGCGATTGCCAAAAAAGTGTGATGTTTGCTGGTATATGCAGTTAGTAAGCGGTGCAACTAAGGGGCATGATAAGAATAGTAAAACAATTCAAGCGGTAATTATAAATAAATTTAATTCATATTTACAATTTATATTTTTTCTAATCTATTTCATTCTTAGGCAGATGCTATCTCCCGCTATCGCTGCGGGTGAAACGGAGGGAGATAGAGACGTCAAAAATGGCCTTCATCACAAAAAATATATTAAGAGTGTATTCAAATCCAAACTGCTTATTTTGAGACACATTTTAAAATTCATGTTTGCTCTAAAATGCATCCAATTGGCAGGGTCTCTTATTCAGAAACTTTATAATGTCCGTATCGTCTCGATTGTTTGATAAAGGCAGAATATATTTTTAAAAATGCTGTCAAAGTGGACATTTTGAACCGAATTTCCCGAAGCGATAGCGCTAGAAACCAAAAAAGATTATCGTACTGTGAATCGTTTGTAAATCAAGTATCTAATGAATTGAAAAAAAATAAGAACATAGGTCCCTTATACACCTCTTCATAAATCACGCCGCCGTGTTTCATGTTTTTACTTTTAAAAATGAGTCTGAAAATGTGACTCAAATTTTTGAGTTGTTGAGCGTGGAAAATATTTTTTTTTAATACCACCTTAAGGGACACAGAAATCATCGATTATTCACATAAGTATTCTATAAGAAACAGTGTTGTAGAGAAAATCCTATACCAAATATACATAAAGGGTGATAATATTCCAGACATTGTTAAAGCATAAATTAGAGCGGGGATAGTGTTAAAACAAGAGGTTTAAATATGTCTCAAAATTTTGAGTTGTTGAGCGTGGAAAAATATATATTTTTTAATACCACCTTAAGGGACACAGAAATCGATTATTCACATAAGTATTCTATAAGAAGCAGTGTTGTAGAGAAAATCCTATACCAAATATACATAAAGGGTGATAATATTCCAGACATTGTTAAAGCATAAATTAGAGCGGGGATATTGTTAAAACAAGAGGTTTAAATGTGTGAAGATAGCTGGGATCGTATGCCATGTAGAAAATGAAGATATGTCACAATTAAGATATTGGCACATTTGTGTAAAAGAAAAGCCTTTTTTTTGGAACCCTAGAATAAAAATGTATATATTCACTTCAGAAATTAAACACTTGTTTTCTATTTATCTATAGGTCAAAGAATATATGGAAACTAAGTTTTTATTATAAACCTGCAAGCTACGCCCGCTACGCTGGTCAATTTCTTTTAACGAACCTTTAATCAAACAAAATATTGACATTTCATAAATTTATTTTATATTTTAACAGAATAATAAGGCTACTATAATTTGTGACTCGTGCTATAGCCAATATACACGTCAGGACACGTCACCCTTATCATTATCTTTTTACGCATGGAGGTTTCGCTATGGTACTCCATTGGAAAATTTGGTAATTTTTGAAATTCAATATTTTAAAACGGCATAATCATTAGATTTGAAATTTATATCAAGAAAAATACAATTTTTTACCTTTCAAACGCAGTTTGTCTAACAATTTTCTGACAAATACTTTTCGAGCTATCATTTTTTTTCAGTAACTTCAAATGTTTAATTTTCCGAGATTAATCTGTTGCAACAATTAGCGAAAAACCCAGTCGTCAGCAACGCATAGTTTTTTATTAAAGAGGTTGTTGGAGCAGGGATTGTCACCACCAATTTGCCACCATCACTTTTGAAATCGGTTCCGTGGTTCCAGAGATTCCATAGAAATTGTAATTTAGAATGACTTCAGAACGCTTTTCGCTCATTTCACCCATTTAAATTTCGATTTTTAAAAAAAATTATTCTTAGAGAGCATTTACATCTTATAAGTAACTACAATGCTAAATTTCAAATTTCTTGTCCCTTCAGTATAAAAAAGTCGCAATTTTCGAACATTTTTCGATCCTGCACCCCATTGATGTTAGTGGCACCGACATAAAATATAGCCTATGTTGGAGTAGGGATTGTCCCCATCAATTTGCCACCATTACTTTTGAAATCGGTTCTGTAGTTCCAGAGATTTCATAGAAATTGTAATTTAGACTGTTTTTAGAACGCTTTTCGCTCATTTCACCCTTTTAAATTTAAATTTCTTTTTTATTTTGTTCTTAGAGATCATTTACATCTTGTAAGTAACTACAATGACAAACTTCAAATTTCTAGCTCCTTCAGTATAAAAAATAAAAATAAAACTGCCCAGTTAAACTGGGGGCATTGAGTTCACAGGCTATTCACACTAATTGTATATTATACTCTTATTTCAAAGAATTTGAAATAAGCCCATCGAAAAATAAAAAAATAAACAATATATTAAGGGGTGGGGGTCATCCCCCCGTTACCCCCCTCATAGTTAACTAATGAACCCCTTAAACTAATCAGGTAAATCTCTAATTACAATGAATATATATACAAAATTTGAAGAAAATCGGATAATTCTGCATGAAAAACCCATTTATATAAATTAAGGCGGGATTAGCCCCCTCCGTTCCCCCCCTTTATACTTAACCAACCAATCCCGAAAACTAATCAGGGAAGCGTCTTAACACAATGAACCTATAAACAAATTTTGAAGCAAATGGGATAATTCTGCATGAAAAACCCATTTATATAAATTAAGGGGGGGGATTACCCCCCCGTTCCAACCCCCCTTTATACTTAACCAATCAATCCCGAAAACTAATCAGGGAAGCGTCTTAACCCAATGAACCTATAAACAAATTTTGAAGCAAATGGGATAATTCTGCATGAAAAACCCATTTATATAAATTAAGGGGGGGATTACCCCCCCGTTCCAACCCCCCTTTATACTTAACCAATCAATCCCGAAAACTAATCAGGGAAGCGTCTTAACCCAATGAACCTATAAACAAATTTTGAAGCAAATAGAATAATTCTGCACGAAAAATCCATTTATATAAATTAAGGGGGGATTATCCCCCCGTTCCCCCCCTTTATACTTAACCAATCAATCCCGAAAAACTAATCAGGGAAGTGCCTTAACACAGTTAACCTATAAATAAAATTTGAAAGAAATGGGATAATTCTGCATGAAAAACCCATTTATATAAATTAAGGGGGGTATTTGCCCCCCGTTCCTCCCCTTTATACTTAATCAATCAATCCCGAAAACTAATCAGGGAAGCGTCTTAACCCAATGAACCTATAAACAAATTTTGAAGCAAATAGAATAATTCTGCATGAAAAACCCATTTATATAAATTAAGGGGGGAATTAGCCCCTTGTTCCCTCCCTTTATACTTAACCAATCAATTCCGAAAACTAATCAGGTAAGCGCCTTAACACAGTGAACCTATAAACAAAATTTGAAGGAAAACGGAATAATTCTGCATGGAAAACCCATTTATATAATATAAGGGGGGATATGCCCCCCGTTCCCTCCTTTATACTTACCCAATCAATCCCGAAAAGTAATCAGGGAAGCGTCTTAACCCAATGAACTTATAAACAAAATTTGAAGGAAAACGGAATAATTCTGCATGAAAAACCCATTTATATAAATTAAGGGGGGGAATTAGCCCCTTGTTCCCCCCCTTTATACTTAACCAATCAATTCCGAAAACTAATCAGGTAAGCGCCTTAACACAGTGAACCTATAAACAAAATTTGAAGGAAAACGGATATTTCTATGAAGAGTTATCGCATTACGTACGTACATACATACATACAGAACCGGCTGGCAAGCTCTCAGGGCTTGATAGCCAGTTTGATAGCTAAAAAATCGCAATTTTAGAACGTTTTTTGCTTCTGCACCCCCTGGGGTTAGTGGCACCGACATAAAATATAGCCTATGTTGGAGCAGGGGTTGTCACCATCAATTTTCCACCATCACTTTTGAAATCGGTTTGGTAGTTCCAGTGATTACCCCCTACAAACAAACAAACAAACAATCTTTACTCCTTTATAATATTAGTATAGATAACTCGTACTAATTTTCTGTGACAAATAGAGCTATTTGTATATAATGTAAAAAATAATAATGTGAATTTTTAGATAGCAAAAAAAATGGTAGTCAATTTCTACAGCTTACTATGTTACAGTTGAGAGATACATAATAATGATACCAACTTTGATCTATGAAATATTTATAGCAATTTCTTGGCTAAGATAAGACAATGAAAGTCCAAAATATTTAATGTAACTCTACAGTACTACTTCAGTTGTCTTTAACAAATATAATAGTTGTAAGTATATTAATACTATGCAGTAATATGGAGCGTAATTTGATTTTTTTTAAATTTTTGCGCTTGAAAAAATGGTCATAGGCATAAAATTTTGAAATTTGTAAATGAAAAATACATAAAGTATTTATTTAAAAATTCTGCGTAAGTAATTATTGCTATGCTAGTGAAATTATTTCATGTTAAATTAAAATTTAAAATGAAATCTCAAGTTTTAAAGTATTTTTCTTGAAACAAATTATGTAATATGAATATATTAATGGCAGAAGATTGATAAAAATATTTATATTTCAGCATATTATAAGTTTGCAATTCCCAATTAATTTTCAAATTGTGGGAAGCACAGTGTTCTTCATATAAATATATTTAGGCCATTTTCGAAACAAACAAAATAGGCTATAGGATTAAGTCCTTGTTATTTGCACAATATTGCATTTATGAGTTCGAAGCTGGAACCAAACATACGATGAATGAAACCAATTTAAGTTTATTAAAATAATAAAGAGTTAATGTATAGAAAAACATTTGCAAAACAAAATATGATTATTGCTATAGTACTGAAATTATTTCATATTAAATTGAAAATTAAAATGAAATCTCAAAAGTTAAAGTATTTTTCTTAAAACAAACTTTTGCTATATAAATATAATAATGGCAGAAGATTGATAAAATTTATTTATATTTCAGTCTATTCTAAGTTTGTAATTTCCAATTAAATTTCAAAGTGTTTCATAGCGTTAGAAACACAATTTTCTTCATATAAATATATTTATGCCCTTTTAGAAAAAAAATATATATAGTCTATAGGATTAAATCCTTGTTATTTGCACAAAATTGCATTTATGAGTTCGAAGCTGGAACCAAACATACGATGAATGAAACATATTTAAGTTTATTAAAATAATAAAGAGTTAAAATAAAGAAAAGAGTTTGGAAAACAAAATATAAAAGAGAGAACGACAAAGAGGAAAAATAGATTGATAGATATATAGAAAGACAAAGTATGCTATTACTACCATTAATTTTTCTTTCGTTGTAAACTATCTTGTATGATATGTGCTTTTTTTTCCTAGCATAAAAAATGCAAACACATAGACTAACAACGTCAACATAATTTACTGCATCATCAACCACTTAAGATAATCTAATTTTCCACGTCATTTCATATTATACTCTTTCTGGACTTTCTCATTAAGAAGTAAATTATTCATTATTCAAATTAGTTTTGATTAATCTGGATAATGTCGGGAGGATTATTGGAAGACATGGGAAAAACTTTGATAATTTTCAATATATTGTTTAATTATTTCTGGTGTAAATTTTACAGATTATTTGTAGCTTATAAAATATTATCTTATGAAGCAAGGACATTCATTATAATTTTAAAATATATGTATTTTTCAATGTTAGTTCACTGATTTTATTAAAAATTATTAGATACAGTACTTTTATCAAAACACACCTATAAAGTATGTAAACATGAATATTTATTTTTAGTATATATCACAACAGTTCATGTACACTTATATGCAGAAAATATACGAGAGGAAACACAAACTATTATATATTTAGACTCGTGTAATGTTTTAGTGTATATATTACTAGTATTTGTTTACAATGAACGATATAATTAATTTAATTCTGAGAGTAAATATTATGAAAAAAGTAAACATATTAAAATATATATATATATATTTATGATTTATATTCCTCCAAAGAAAATTCCAGAAAAGAAGTTCAGTTCATTGTGATATATTTTTAATCATATATATATATTTTTTGTTTTTTGTGTTTTGTTTTATTTTATGTCATCAATGTAGTTCTAATAATTTTCTTCAACTCAGTCTAATTATTTAATATAAACTGTAATAATTTGAAATGCAACAAATATAAATATGTTCAGAAAGAATTGAAATTGATATAAGACGAAAATTATTCATCATAAATTGTAGTTATGACTGATATTCAAGGTGGCAGTCTTGACGGGTACTCTATAGACTGATCACTAGGCAATATTTTTCTACTTATATTTAAAAAAAATATGCATTCGTTTGCAATTAGTTTCAGAATAAAAAAAATAAGATTTTTTACCCTTAAAGTCTATTATGGAAATAAAGCTTATAGAAGATAATTATTATTTTTAATGCAATCGAGTTAATGTTTTCATGAAGTACACTGTGAAAAAAAAAATCAGTAAAATTACGGGCAGAGGCCGGCAGCAGAGAATCCAGTCATACCTCGTAAAAAAAAAAAAAATCCATGCTCATCATTTTGTGCAGCCCGCAATTTTACGGGGCAAAGTAATACAGCATTATAATGCACTGGATATAATGCACTTTAAAACACAATAACACTTTTCTTACTGTTCCGTTACACGTAGCACGTTAGATAATCATCACAGAATCGTTTTTTTGGCGGGTTAAAGTTTTCAAAACACGAGTAAAATGAAGGGTTACACCCTAGCGGAGGACAATGTATGGGGTCGTACCGTATTTTTGCTAACATATGGGCTAGAACTGTAAGAATATGTGGATTGCTTTTAATTTTCTAAGTATCTAAGGAATAAGGCCGCTTATTTAGTGGATCAGACCGTTTTTCGTCAAATAAGGCTGTTGCCCCTGAAAATTGAAGGGAAAACGCTCATAAATTTATAGTTTTTTCTAAGAGTGTAATTGCACCGTTTTGAGCGCTAAATGCAATAGGCAGTAATCACTGTCATCGGCTGGGAAATTATAATGCAATAAAAAAACGTCTAATAGTGTATGTGCCCCATCTGATCAATTTGCAATCTTTATCATGTACTATTCATAACTTACTGGTAAAAAAATAAGAAGTTATTTTATAAAGGTATATTATGTGAAAATAAAGGGGATAGAAGATAATTATTATTTTTAATGCAATAGAGCTAATGTTTTCATGATCTTGTTGCACCGATTTCAATAAGCAATGAGCATTGCCACCTGAGAAATTATAATGTAATTAAAATTCTTATTGAAATGTGTAAAATCAATATTTAAATTTTATTAAAATCTAAATAAATAGAAGGGATTTTTATTATATTTGTTATTGTGGTTATTGTTGTGAAAAATACTATAGAAGGATACTTTTTCTAAAATTTATAAAGTGCACATTCACAAACTCTGCATCGTCATTTAATAATTAAAGCAGAACAATTATTAAAGTTTTCTGCTCTAAAGATGACTTGGCATTACGAAAGAAATGTATCTTTTAAATTGCGTGTGAATTTTTCTAAAAGTTTAGATAGAATTTTAAAAGAACTGCACTATATTTTAGAAACTTTTAAAATATTGTTAAAATATTGATATTGACTGAAACGAAAATATGCAGACGATTAATATTATTATTATCATCTGTGTGAATAAAATTGCAGTTAAAAATTGAAACGTTAAATATTGCATGTCAGTCATACTAAATATCAATAACAAAAACTTTTTTAAAAATATTTTCCTATATTTATTTATCCTTTTTGGTAAAGTATATGAAACGTATTTCCCATTGCATTTCCGTGAGTTTTTAATATAATTTGACAGATCTGCATGAGATGATTACTATTTTAAATTTCTCGGTTATTTCTTAAATATTCCGTAGTTACCTAATAACAAAAAATAGAGAACAGATATATGGTGTCTGGAATAAATAAAAATAAACATTTTCATTCAGATTATCTTAGTATAATAAATTTATCACTTGTTCCTTTTATTTCTTTATATTCCACAAATTTTGAAATTCTTAATTTTTAATATGCGCTAGCAAGCGTCACCCGCTGCGGCGCATTTAAACTGCTGAAACCGAAAAAAAAGTTGGCGAGATTCAAAAATTTTTGGCGATAACTGCTAACATAAAAGTACCAAGTAAGTCTTTTAATTAGATATGATATCTTGTCAATTGACTAAGTTATGAGTTTTTTTTCTTCTTAAATCCTTTTTTTTCGTCCCTTGAAGCCATTTTTAATGATATCAAACATCTGTCATACATAAATTTTGGCCTTTTCCCCTAGAAGTAATAATAACTTTAAACTGATTCGATATGTTATGGATTGAGATATTATGGGTATTGTTCTGTTTTCTCAAAAACCTTCCTCATTTCCACTACCTTTGTCTGATTTTGACTATTAACTTACTTGACTGGAATTTTCTGCCCCTTGACTTTATGTATCAGTTTGCAAGAGACTTGTGCAGAATTATGGGAGTTATCGTGTCCATAAAGAAGTCGTGTATATATATATATATATATATACAGAGAGAGCGAGAGAGAGAGAAATTTTTGAACTGGGGTGTAGGCTTTGGGTACTAGGAGTCATAATCGGCGTAGATCTGCAAAAAGTTTTCAAAAATTCCAGCATAGGGTATAATGTAACAGATAGTATTTCTTATGAAATCTACGTAAAAAAAGTTCAAGGGATTTTTACCGGAATATTTCTACATAAAAATTCGTAATTATAGAACAAGTAAAAAAATACTTTATATCAATTATTTTCAAATTAAATTCACAACTTCCATTACTAACAGTAATGAGTAATATGAATCTCAGCTTTTATTTTCACACTATGCAATTATAATAAATAATTAGAATAACAAAGGGCGCTCTATACCTATTTGAGTCTGCCCTTAATTCCAGTGAATGACATCGATTTCATAATAATCTAACGAATCGAAAGTTTCATTTTTGTATGAAAAAAAGGCATTTTAATAATATTATTTGCGTGCATTAAAACGAATCATTGTATGCTAATTCATAAGAAAATATTATATTTAGAAAAGTAGTGATTAAACTATAAACTTACATTATGATTCGTAATTTAACGGTTTGATGTTTTTTATGAAACAGATATTAAATATACTCTGTAATATCGTTTTAAAAAATACGAGATTCTTCTATTATTAACAAAATATTATTCAACAAATCATCTGGATTTGTAATTAATATTGCAAGTTAAGTGGAAAGTTTCCAGAGCAATAACACTTCAAAATATTTGTTTGAATGAAATCAGATAAAGCTTTAGTTTGTTCTTCAACAATTTATCTTGGGTGAATTAACCTCTTACGAATTACAGTGATCATTATATTTGTAACGCTATTTATAATATTCAGCTGGATTACTTCAATGATTTGAATTAATATAATAAAAACTGGTCAAGTAAAAAAAAATGCGTATGTAGAAAGACTATAAAAACTTTAAAAATGTTACAAAGATTTATTTAGATTTTAAATAGTTCAATATTAAAGGATTAAGGGTCATTTTTTAAAACCAGGAAATTTATATATATATGTATATAAATATATATATAAAATCAATAAAAATCATTAAATTCATCTGATTTTGGAAATACGATGAAATAAATATTATTCATAATTATTTATATTATATACTTAAAAATATGGAGCTTTATAGACATTTTACCCATTTAATCAAATTTGTAATTTAATTACATATTTAATTAAATATTTATTACATTTGCTGCGAGGAGACTGTTGGAGTGTTTTTATTTAAGGGGATACTACATCTTTAACACGTCAAAAATTCGCATTTATATTTTTATAAGGAATGAAAGCTATTTTAGTTCTGAGCATTTTGATACAAAATTTTCATTGACCAAATTTCGCTTTTCAAACGTATCACACAAAGGATTAAAGAATTTTAACACATTTATTTTTAATTCAAGAAATTTTGAGCCAATTGAGAGCAATTTAGAGCCATTGAGAACTGAATTTCTTTACAACTGGTATATAAAATTCATTGAAAAATTTGCAAGTCATAAATGTTACCATTTCCCTAAGACTGAATTAAAATGCTGTACATAAATAAATACTTAATAGTAAAATATTAAAATCACAAAATTTTAAATATTTTGTAGAAATAAGATATTCCTAGAATTTTTTAACAATTTTGAAATCAACATTTTTATTTTCTAAAATATCTCAGAGATATTAGTTTATTTTACAGATAATTATATTATTTATAAGTTATGAAAATTTCATATCCTATTATTCAGTGGTCCAGAAGCTATCGTGCGTATGATACCATAATTTATATCCCGATTTATTTTAAACTTTTGAATTAAAAGAAAATCTATAGAATTTGTTTCTACCTTTGTGTTATACTTCTCATATGTGGTATTAAAGGGGCATAAATATTTGGTATTAAAATGTCAAGAAATAAACATGCTTAACTTTAATATAAAAAGCCTAAAATATTTTTTTACTTGTTAATCGAGTATTATCTCCTGAATTCTTAGAAAAGACATACTGTTTGAATAACAAGGATAGATTTTGCATTCAGTAGTAAAATAAATACATTACATATTACACTGTGCAGAAGTTTGAGACATTGTTCAAGTACAGGGTAATTATAAAAAAACTATCCCGACATTTGGGCCCCTAACAATCATATCATTCACAGAAACTGAATGAAATTTTGGCAAAATGTATTTTGAGGTATGCGCTCAAGAATGATATGGAAAACAACAGTGTCACTCAAACAGTTACGGTTACAGTGAGAAAATTACGAAAAAATCAAATGGCAATACCCAGTTTTTTGTATTGGAATGTGATCTCCATTGTGAAAAACCCTAAATAGCGTTGGAACGGCAACTGTAGCATGAAAATCACCGGCGGTAGATAGGCTAAAAGTGACGACAATTAATAAGGACAGAGAAGCAGCATAAAATAAAGCATTTTATTGTGTTTCACAAATTTTGCACATGACGTCCTTCACACACGATGACACTTTGCATGCGGCTGATGGTGGATAGCACTACAGCACGTATCATGGCAATAGGAATCTCTTGAATCGCAGTTCTGATGGCATCTTTCAAATCAGATGCAGTTTGAGGACGAAAGTGATACACTTTGGATTTCAGATATCCCCACAGCCAGAAATCCATTGGTGTCAGATCAGGAGACCTTGGTGGCCACGGAAACGGGAAATGACAGGAGATAACTCTCGTCACCAAACTGTTGAGTTAAGACACGTTTGACTGAAGACCCGACATGTGGAAGAGCGCCATCTTGCATCCACACAACTTCAGATAGAGCATTTTGCCGTTGCAATGCGGGGATCACGTAATAAGTTAACATTTCCAGATATCGAGCACTCGTTACTGTACACGTTTGCAGATCACCGGCAGTAACCTCTTCAAAAAATTAACGGCCGAGGATGAACGTACTCGTTATACCACACCACACAGTCACTTTTACCTCGTGTAATTAACGTGCTTGCACATCATGTGGATTATTCTCTTCCCAGTGCACACAATTTTTCGAATTCACGTTACCAGTTAACGGGAAATGCGCCTCATCTGTCCACAGAATGCGTAAAGGCCAGCTGCTATCTTCATCGTGCCGGATAAGGAATTGTTTTGCAAAATCCAGCCGTAATTGATAGTATCCCCCTTCCAAAATCTGGACAAGCTGGAATCGATACGGAAACATTTTTAGAACAGAGCGCAGAATCTTGCGTACAGTTGAATTCGGCAGATCCAGAACACGTGAAACACAGCGTGCAGTTGCGGGACGAACTGTGCTTATCGTCTGATGGACTTCTGCTACAGCTCCCACAGGAACGGAAGGTCGTCCAGACCGAGGTCGATCGCATGTGCAACCAGTTTCTTCAAATTTATGAATCAAGTCCCGTACAGCTTTGACAGTGCACGGGCCTCGCCGTAATCCATGGTTTCTGCGGTAAACACGCAATGTCGCTGCGGTATTTTGTCCATTCCGGTAATAATTTTTTACGATTTCCCCACGTTTTTTCCCTGAAAGTGGTATCTTGTTCGGAATGGCAGAAATGAACATACGCGGCTCGTATTTCACAGTGCCTTTTCTTTCACCTAGCGTGACGACTCAGTCATGACTGTGTCTTACGTAGTACGCAAAATTTGCGTTTCTTGGTTTCTTCTTCTCGTTTGTGGAGAACTAATCAGGCTGGGATATCAGCTAAAGAAACGGTGTGATGTGTGACGTAAATGAAACGATAATTAATGCTCTGGTGCACGGCAAAGTCCTTTTTATTTTCCCTTGCCTAGTTCCGGTGATTTTCATACTGCAGTTGCCGTTCCAACGCTATTTAGGGTTTTTCACAATGGAGATAACATTCCTATACAAAAAACTGGGTGTTGCCATTAGATTTTTTCGAAATTTTCTCACTGTAACCGTAATTGTTTGAGTGACACTGCTGTTTTCCATATCACTCTTGAGCGCATACCTCAAAATACCTTTTGCCAAAATTTCATTCAGTTTCTGTGAATGGTATGATAGTTAGGGGCCCAAATGTCGGGGTAGTTTTTTTATAATCACCCTGTACATGAAATATATTAAAATAATGTTATTTGTCAATGAGAATATCATATATATCTAATTATGAATTTATTCATTGTAACAAAAATTTTTTGATATACAGGGTGATGTTTTTTAAAGTGACAGTGTTTAGAGCGCCCTGTAGCGCGATCTAATAGCCTAAAGGGCACGAAACTTGGTATTTAGACTTATCAAGACATGGGAAAAAAGATTCAGTGAACAAAATAGTTCCAAATATCGCCGCTAGGGCATTTTGTGGCGCTTCTGTAGCTTACAATAACGAAAATTAGCATAAAACACGGGCGGCGCGTTATGGGATTTTACCCCTACAAAATCAGCCTCTCGCACGAACTGAAACCAAGTGATTATGATAAGCGAGTGACATTCGCTCTATCGTTTCTTGTCAGGGTAGAAATTGACGATGCTTTCCCATGGCACATTCTGTGGGGGAGATGAGTGCCATTTTTATCTCAATGGGTCCGTAAACACACAAAATAGCCGAATTTGGGCTTCTGAGCATCCCCACACCGTGCATGAAATCCCATTAAGTTCCCCAAAAGTCACTTTTTGGTGTGGTTTCACAGCCGAATTCGTAATTGGGCCAATCTTTTTTTAGACCATCACTCCGACAGGACCCGAAACGTGCACCATAAATGCAGAAAGGTACCACGAAATGCTGCAAATGTTTGTTATTCCACAACTTCAGCAAAGAAATCGTCTCCAACAAACAATCTTTATGCAGGATGGTGCTCCGCCACACATTGGTTATAAGGTAAAACAGCTATTGCGCCAAACCTTCACTGATGATAGAGTCATAAGTCGGAGTTTTCCAGTTGCATGGCCGCCTCGTTCCCCTGACCTCACGCCATGCGATTTTTGGCTCTGGGGCTATTTGAAATCTCAAGTTTATGTTGGTGGAGTATCAAATTTGACTATTCTAAAGGACAACATAGCATAGACAGTGCGGAATATTCCTCGTGATATGTTACGTACGGCTGTGTGGAACGTTGTGCATAGAATGCACGGTGTTATTTCTAAGAACGGTGCTCACATTAAAAATGGTCTAATTCCTCACCGGGGAAGTTAATGTAGTAAATAAACATTAATAATTTAACTGTACGATTGTGTTAGTATTTTTCTTTTCTCACATTTTATACATTACAAAGCGCCACAAAATGCCCCAGCGGCGATTTTTGGAACTACATTTTTTTTCACTGAATCCTTTTTCCCATGTCTTGATTAGTCTAAATACCAAGTTCGGTGCCATTTCGGCAATTAGATCGCGCTACAGGACGCTCCAAACACTCACTTTAAAAAGGATCATCCTATATATATATATATATATTTATTTATTTATTTATTTATTTATATTTAAAAATCTCCGTCTGATAATCAAACATTCGCGATTGAAACACCTCAATAATGAAACGAATAAAATAAATGACATTTTAAAAATATCATTTAAAAGAATATTTCTGATTCAAGGGATTAAATTATATGAATCACATGAAAATACTCATTAAATAAAAAACGATTAAAAGAAACAGGAAAAAGTAATATGTTATAAAGAGTATTAATGTTTTTGAATAAAACACACTCACGGCCGGACACACTCACACACACACGAACACAAACACATATATATATATATTATACTCAAATTCATTTATAAATATTCACACCAACCACACCACGAAGACGAAAAACAAATAACAAGAATTCACCTACAATTTAAGACATAACCAACTTTAACTAATATTCCAATATAACCAAACTCAAAATTACTAACAGTAAAACAAAACCATAAAAACAAAACGAACCAGAAGACAGGCTTCATGGTAACGACCTGCACAACAGAAATAAAACTTTTTTTTATGCATGCAACGTTCCTTTTCACCTACCGATACCAAAATAAATTATACAATCAACTGAAAAACAGAGCAACACGCAACATAACCCATCCCTAGCTAATATCTACGAATAACTGTTCTGAACCAGATTTAGTATTTAAAAATTAATTCCGTTCAGTTCGACATTTACTTATAAAATAAATCCGTAAATTCACGGTAAACCTACTGGCAGAAAAATTGTCAAACTTTTTTCCGTTCCGTTAGTAGATTTTCCGTTTTCGGATATAAAATAAGAAAAAAAAATGTTTGTAAAAAAATGTAACTTTCCGTTATAAAGCATTAAGACATCACAATCAAATTTTGTAATAAAATATCACATATATTCAGTTTAAAACTATGATTTAAAAAATAAAAACCAATAAGCACTTACTTCAGGCCTTAAGGGAATCCGTGCGGTCAACTGTGAAAAAACAACAAACTTGTCTTTACGAGAAAAAGCAATACAGTTGTAATGCAGCAACACGGTGCATATCTCAGAAAAGAGCGAGGATTCCTTCTTTGAGTTTTTTTTTAATTTCTGTCCAGCAACATGTCAGTTTTTTAAACATTGAAAATAAACATGCAGTAGATAACGGAATATCTCCGTTGTATCCCCTTCCGTCTGCGTCTGTTCCGCTTTTTTCAGGCAATACGATGAAAAATTCTGTTTTTTAACGGAAAATGCATTTTGGTCATGAAAAGTGACTTTTGTGTGAAGTTCAAGAAAACAATATTCGTGAATTTCAGATTTCTTTTAACATTGTAATCATATTTCTCCTTACAAACTTCATAGGGCAACCTTGAATCAAAGCCTGTGTATCCCACTTTACAAATTTTGCGAATCACATTGCCAAACCTTGAATAAGTAGATTTCTGAGCGTTTTTGTTTTAAGAACAAGATCTAGTTCACTACGCTCTTACAAGAAAAGTCTCCCTAAAGTGCATACTCAAAATTGTTTGGGAAAAATGTTAATGAAACTACTCACATATGTTATAATGAATCAATGAAATTTAGCTGCAGAATCCCAGTAGAAATTCTGTAAAAAAAAAAAAAAAAAAAAAAAAAAACATTCGAGTATTTGGCGCAAAAAGACGCGATTTGCGAACAACACATTTTCCAAATTCCATTTGCCAAATGCAAGCAATTTTAATGGATTTGGAAATTCGAGGTTAAATGACTGTTTAAAGGTGCAGTACTTTATGAATTTAAACATAAACGATTAAATAGTTTATTATTTCTTCTATAAGCATATATAACATACATACAAGTTGCCGTGTTTTATTTAATTTTATACACCGGCTGTATAAGTTTTATGTGTATTTTAACAGCAACTGAACGATTAAGAACGCCTTTTAATATACTTTTCTATATTGAATAAGTTGTTGTTTCCATGGCAACAATAGTTTTCTCTTTTTGTCTCCGACATTACATATATTGAAGTGAAATTGACAGTTCTCATAGATTAAGGAATGACTGGTCTGCCTCGTCATATCTTGGTATGATATTTGCAGCAGAGGCGCCAGGTCGTCATTTTGATAGTACTATCACATGATCGAGTTACGAGATGAAAATGGTGCCAAATTAAATGTTAAATATAGTATTTTTATAATAATTCAGTTTGCCTTTGCATATCCTGGTAGAACTCCCCCGCAGACTAAAATTTATGACATAAAAAAACCACATATAGCACAATTGAGACCCAATAAACATAATATTTACATTAAACAACCCTATGTATTATGAAGTCATCGACTTTCAAGATGAATTAATGGCAAAGGAAAAATGTATTAATAGTACATGAGAGAATTAATGATCTGACTCAGCATATCTTTTTAAAAAGTGAATCAACGGGAACCAATTCGTCGTACTTGCGATACTATCACATTGTAGAATTACTACGTAAAATTTTAGCACATTCACGACATTCAGTTACGGCAGGAAAGTTTAACACAACAAAGATACCAATTAGTACAAAACAAATGTTCTAGTTTACCTCGTCATATCGTGGTACGATATGAACCCAGCGGGGCGCCAATTCGTAATTTTGGTAGTACTAGCACAACATCGAGTTACGGCATGAATTTGTAACTCATTAAAGATACCTACAAGTACAATAAAAATATTTTAGGCTCGCTTGGTACGAGGTGAGCAAAAACTGGAACCAATTCTTCATTTTTACGATACTATCACGACCTCGAATTACGTTATGAAATGTTGCGCAAATACATAATTTTATTGCGTTAAACTTTCAGACAGTAACTCGATGACGTGATAGTACCCACAAAATGAAGAATTAGCGCCCAGTTCTGCTCATCTTGTACCAAGATACGACAAGGCATAGTGAAATATTTGTATTTTGATAATCGGCTCCTTAAATGTGTTAAACTTTCACATCGTAACTCGACGACCTGATAGTAGAGACAAAATGGTGAATTGGTGCCCCGCTTTGCTCAACCTGTAACATGGTATGACAAGGCAGACTCAAATGTTTGCATTGTACTAATAGGTATCTTTAATGTGTTAAAATTTCCTGTCGTAACTCGATGTAGTGATAATATCGTAAAAATAAGGAATTGCTCCCCGATGTGCTCATCTCGTATCAAGGTTTGACGAAGCAGACTAAAATATTTGTATCGTACTAATCGATACCTTTAATGTGTTAAAAATTCACATCGTAACTCGATGATGTGATAATACAGTCAAAATGAAGAATTGCCGCCCAGTTATGCTCATCGCTTACCAAGATACGACGAGGTAGAGTGAAATATTTGTATTGTTATAATCGGTAACTTGAATGTGTTAAAATTTCATGTCGTAACTACATGTCATGATAGTAGAGAAAAATAGGGCATTGCCGCCTCATTCTGCTCATCTCGTACCAAGATATCACGAGGCAGAGTGAGATATTTGTATTGTACTAATTGGTGTCTTGAATGTTCTAAATTTTCATGTCGTAACTCGATGACGTGATGGTACATTTCATCTTGAATGTCGATGGCGTAATTATATATAGCGCAGTGTAATGTAAAATATTATGTTTATTGGGTCTCAATTGTACTACACGACGTGTTTTTCTGTGATAAATTATAGTATTATGTGGATCACTACAAGGATATGCCCATGCAGGCACAAAATATTTAAAAAAATACGATATTTAACCTTTAATTTGGCACCAATTTCATCTCGTAACTCGATGACGTGATAGTACCGTCAAAATGACGAGTTGGTGCCATCTGCTGCTCATATCGTTTTAAAATATGAAAGGGCAGACCAGTATTTCATTAGTATATTCCTAATAATCTTGTTCTACATCATCAGTTCATCCCGTAACTCGATGACGTATAATATTTGCCGCAACCGTCCGCTATATCGGAATCAGACTTTAATTCTCAGTTTGAAGCATTTTTAACGAATTTAAATTTTGTTCTAAACCGTAGAATACGGTCGTTAATTTTCTTTATATAGACATATAAATGTATATGGCAAAACCGTAGTTACAAAATTGTAATTATTTAAGTTAAACTGACTTAAACTAGTTCAGTATAGTATAATAAGTTTTTTTTTCAGAAAAGAGTATTTATCATAAAAACGTATTTTTTAAAATTTTATTGTGATACCAACCAACGATAAATCACCAAAAAGGAAATTGTCGTTATTTTTTTACGGGCTTTACATCGAGTTTCCGCAGAAAATGTTTTTATAGACATATATATATCTTCAAAAGAATAATATCCCGTAATTTTTTCAAATATTTCTGAGTATGGACTTATGGACACCTTCCTTATTAGTACTCCGAATTGTATATTTATTGACAAAAATTAATAAACCATCATTAGAGTTATCAGGAAGACATTTTTGTGAAGTACGAAATTCTGAATATTTTTTTTCATTAAAAAGACGAAGATAATTGATTTAACAAATGAATTTGACTTTGTACATACTAATAGATATTAAACAAGCGGTATCATAGTAATTTATGCATTAATTAAAAATCTGCATGCCCGACGAATTGGGAGACTTTAAATAATAGTAACGTAAAAAAATAGTGTTATATGTTATGTATATCTTTATTATTTTTTTTAACCATTGGGACAATGGTTGTTGTTTTCGGTTGTGAATGGACATCTTGACCTCGTCATTTTATTGACGTCGTCACCTTATTTTTTTAAGCGTTTTTAACCGTTTTTAGCAAAAATTCTGTAACTCTAGAAAATTTTTTAACGAAACTCTATAACTTTAGAAGAATTTTTCTTTGAATAGGCAATAGAAAAACATAAAATAGTTTAAAAAATGTTAATGTTACAAAAAGGATAGATGCAAATTATCAGATATGAAAAAAAGCCGAATTCAGAAATTGACGCCGGATGAGAAATCGTCTTATAAAGCTAAAAACGTGGTCGTCAACTTTAATTGTTTCTGTTTTCATTAATGTATTGTAAATTTGGTACTTTCGTGTTACAGCGGCCCCCAAGGATGAATCGCCAAGCGACCAATATTTATCGCCAAATTATAAAGCATGTATGACATTATAATAATATTATGTTGAGTAAAAAGTTTTCCGCCAAGGGGAAATACCATCGCGCAAACAGCTGTCATTTGTGCGGTTGTTAGCTTTTCAGCCAACCAATTTTTGCATTCGAAAGTAGAACACAAAAACTACATGAATCTGTAATTTGTTTGTTAAAATTTATTATCTTGTGCTACAAAAAAGTGTTTCATGGAGCTATCACGTCAGCAGATCAGAACGATTATTTACTATGAGTTCGGTAATAAACTCAGTGCGACTGAATACCATAGAAAGATGTGTGAAAGTTTAGGAATCAAAACTATTTCTTATGATACAGTTAATGGTTTCGGAAGTTTAAATCTGGATATTTCGACAGTGAAGATGCACCACGTTCCGGCCGCCCTATTGAAGTTGATTGTGAGTAGTTAAAGCAAATCATTGATCAAGGCAGAAATTTTTCAACACGAACTATTGCGTTAGAGTTTAAAGTTTGCCAAAAAACAATAGTTAATGCTCTAAAACGCATAAACATAACGTTTAAGTTCAACCGCTGGGTGCCTCATGAATTGAAGCTGAAGACAAGCGCAGGAGAAAAAAACTGTTGTTTGGCTCTGCTCAGAGATCAAAGGAAAGAGAACATTCTGGACAGAATTGTGACTTGTGATGAAAAATGGGTGTACTACAACAATACAAGCCATAAAGGAGGGTGGTCAGCACCTGGGGAATCAGCTGGCTCGGCTGAAAGACGTGCCTTAACTAACAAGAATGTGCTCCTCTGCATCTGGTGGGATTGTCGTGGAATTCTGTACAAAGAGTACTTGAAAAGCGGACAGACTATCAACAGTGCAATACAGAGCAACATGCTAATCAAAGTTCGCGATGCCATTCACGAAAAACGAAGAAACGAGTTCAGAAGGAAGGTGGTTCTCTTTCATCAAGATAACATCCGGCCACACGTTAGTACGATGACCAGCTGGACACTATACAAGCTGGAGTGGGATTTGATGCAACATCCACCGTACAGCCCCAAAATGACCCAATCAGATTTCTAACTCTTTTCACATCTGCAGCTGCATCTTGATATACACACAATCTTCCATTCAAATTAGGAGGTCATAAATGAGGTTGATCTCTTTCTGGACTCGCGCACGCCCCAATTTTTTGCAGAAGGGATTGAAAAGTTGCCAAAACTTTGGCAAACAATTGCAGATTTAAATGGAGATTACTATCCTCATTAGATTTGATGATTTCGTCTGTATTTATCATTTTACAATAAAAAAAAAATTTGGCGGAAAACTTTTTACTCAACGTGATATATGATATATATATATATATATATATATATATATATAACATTTCTTGATGTATGTGGCCAAGTTATAGTCATATATGATTATATATATACATATATGACATGTGTATATGATGTATGACATATAAGAAATAATATGTGTATAATGTTGTATATGACACATATAGGAATGTTTAATATATCTATACGTATATAGGATGCATGTATAATCTTTGCGATGATCTTGGCGAAATCATAACTGCAACCCTGGCATAATCATAATTCTGGGGGCCGCTATAACACCAAATACGGTAATTCTTTTTCTTTAAGCTTCCGGAACATTTTTTCAATGGTTATTGTAATTTGTTAATTTATATATTTTTATTTTTTTATGTTACTCTGTGAAATAAGAAATATCTTTTTATTCTGCAAAATTTAATTTTGCAGTAAAACTTTCTTTTAGCAATTGATACGAAAATTGAAAAATCCATATTGTGCTTGTAAAATCTCCTGAAAAAATATATTTCTAGCCATTGTATGTCGAAATGTTTCTTTCCTTTCTCTGAACTGCAGTGTAAAAGAGAACAATTTTCCGTCTATGTCTCCACTTTTTTCGTTAATAAATTTACACTGAAAAAGTATTTTTTTCCTTCAGTATCTAAAATTACTGCCACTCACATGAGCAATACATTTCCGTTAAAGCTACTTACATAGCTAATCTGGTTAAGTGCTTCATTTTTTTCTGAAGTGCTCCAAATAAAATGAAGCTGTTGGGTCTATTGATTTTTATTAGACTGTGTTATATATTATGTATGTTCGTTTTCTCGAGGAACAAACGAAAAATAAAATAAGGTATATTTTAGATAAAGTAAAAAATAATAATAGTAGAAGGAAAATTAAAAAAATAAAATAAAAAACATTACTGACAATAATAAAATATCAAAGAAAATGTTTTGTTATGTAAACAAAATCCCATGCAGCGAAATCCTATACGAAATGACTAATGTCTTCTAACTGAATAATCTTTAAAACATACCGTTTTTGTTACAAACCATTAACGGTACATTTTTCCGTGAATTCTCCTCGATATTCGAAAGAAGAGGAAAAAATTCCGTTTACCCCCTGCACAGATGCATATTGGTTATTTTCGTACAAACTAAAAATTCCACTTGCACAAGTATGCTCTGAAATATTTATTTTACTATATTTATCTTCTGAAAATTCGTACTATCTTCATTCTTATACTAACATTAATCTAACTAAGGTAAAGCTAGGATAGTCGGCGCACAATTCAAAAGAATAGCAATAAAAAATCTAGATATTAATTTTTTGCTAAACTATTCATGAATAATTTTTACTTCATTTGTTTTTTATGCATTTCCATTGCTATTTTGTTGTTATGTTACAATTTAATAGAACAGTTGTAATAAAAACCAAGAATGTTATTTTGCGCAATCTCTCCTTACAGGGTTGGTGTGATTGCGCACATGGGTAGGAGAGATTGTTACTAATAATAACTACAATTAAATTGTTAACAATAACAATTACACTTAAATGACATTGCTGTAAGGCTTTTGTGAAAAAATATTATTGTATTAGGAGTGAATATTTCAAACTAATGATTAAAGAATCAGAAAAAGGAAGTAATTTTAAAAACGATTAAAAAATTTTAATTAAAGAAAAAAAAAATAAAGAATCAGAAAAAGCAAGTCCAGATGAGATTACAAAATAAAATTATGTTACTTAATAACACGTTTAATTTAAAATTAGTCCATTTTCATTTTTCATTTTTTATGCAAATTTACCAATAAGCTGCGTAATCTCTTCTAGGATAGAAACTAATGGGAACACTGCACCATCTCTCCTAAGTAGCAGATGCACAAACTCTCCAATTTCGGTAGGAGAGATTGCGCGCCCTTTTATTTAAACATGACCTCTTCTAAAACGAACTGTTGATGCTCATATTGTTAGTCTAGATTAGTAGTTTATAAGAAATCGTTTAAGTTTAAAATATTTTGTACTATTGACATTGTATAAAAATTCTGATGAATAGTTATGAAAATTCAAGCACTTACTTTGAAAAAACGAAACAAACTAGCAAGACTTGATCTTAGACGCTCAAAGCAATCAACGTGCACTTTCAAGTAGACACGCCACTACTCTTGTTGTACTACTACCTGGAGTCGCTGCGCGCTCACTCTACTCCTTCCCCCCGAACCTCTATGTGCGCAATCTCTCCGACCGCGTCATCTCTCCTGTCTTTACCTTATACTTAAATGTATAACAATGAAAACTGGCTTTTTATTTAAAACTGGAGTAGATGTCCGCTTTATCTGATTTACTTTGCCTTTATTGCGAACAATTCACCTTTAGAAACAGTTAAACATCTTTTCTCATCATCTATTTACTAATTTTTCTACGAATTTATTCGTATTTAATGCATTTCTACTCATTTTTAATTTTTTTCCCTCCTCATTCCACTTTTAAACTGTGTAAAATAAGTCTTAAAAACTTGAATTTTTATATGCAAATGAAATCATCAATAATGAATTTTTTTTAATTACAAAATTATAAATACGTACTCCTAGTCATAAAATCATGTGCAAGAAAATGTAAAAACAATAATCATATAATATGCATCGCCTTATTGTTCTAAATTGCATACAGAGATATTTATAGAGAGACTTTTATAATAGATAGATTTATTATATGATAATTTAAATAAATTTCCTACTCTAAATCACATAAATACACAAAAATACGGGTCCAGTTCATTTTGCAATTCAGTGACTTCTTCTAGTTGCATGTTTCGTTATCGATGTTACAAGGCAAGAACACCGAAGAATGCCTGTAAATTTGTGCATGAATAACACAATTATCTTTGTATAGTTTTATAATAAAAATATATTTGAATAATACATGGTTAGCCTGAGTGATTCATCGGGTTTCAGAACACTGTGTATTCAGAGGTATACGACCTACAAAAACGGGGAATACATGACAAGATACATACACTCACCAATTTTAAAAGTCCGCGACTTTCTCAACAGAGAACTGCCACATCGTTGGACAAAGCGCGCTGGTCTGGGTTCCTATGTTGCCATGGCCTCCCATGTTGCCAGATCTCACACAATGCGATTTCTCCATGTAGGGTTATGTGTAGGGTAATGTTTATGTACCCCCAATGCCAACAACACTGCAAGTATGGCAGAAACGCATAACTGCCGCTGTGACGGACATTGACAGATGCAAGCTATTGAACGTACGGAGGGTCATTTAAAATACGTAGTATGTACCAGAAACTTAGTGAGTGTATGTATCTTGTCATCCATCATCCGGCTTTGTAAGTCGTATACTTGTAAATATTCTTTTGAAACCCGATGAATCATTAAGCTAACATTTAAAATGATTGCAATTATAATTTTATCTGACAGAGAACATTTAATTTATTATAGTTTATATGCTTTACGATAAAAGTGTAATTGAAAATCTAAAATTAAAAATGCATTTTTTTCATCTCAAATAGAGTTCGGAAACCCACGTAAATATATGTATATATATCTTGCAGGTCTAAAAGTCTAAACTCAACATTAGGAAATCTAAACTTTAAATCTGCATAATTCCTTAACTGCTTGACAGAATTAATTCCCGTTTAGTACGCTAAAGTAAAAATTACTCAAAAATGAAAATATGATATAAAAACTAGGTGTTTTTACAGAAATAAAAAATATTTTCAATTCGAATGCTTCACTCCCTATGCTTATTAAAAAATATCGATAGAAGACTTAAATTGTTGTTGAATGAATATTTCCGTGTTTTTGTGACAATTTGGATAGTAAAATGCATTGGTTGTTCTCTTTTTTTGGCAGACTGTACATCTATTGTAATCTCATCTTTGGAAAAAAAATCCATCATAGCGTTCTAATATGAGATATTGCAAAGAATGTAATTTATAATCTGCACCCCCCTCCCATAAAAAAAAAACTTAGAAATTGTACGTTAAACGTGACATATTCGTTTTATAACTAGTATCACAATGTAAAAAAAAAAAAAAAAAATCATCCCTATTGTTTCAGAGAAATAAATAAATAATGTTGTCTACTAGGAACGAAATGAGCATGCCTTATTTTTTTTTTCCTTATTACACATGCCACGTTTACAAATGCAATTTTTTTTTCACCATGGCACTGTTATAGGCGGACAGACGAACGGACGGAAAAGACGACGACTATAGATGTTACGTATTTATATAATTACGAACGCACCTAAAAAGAACAAAAAAGGCATTTTGAAAGCAGTTAATATGATTTCATATTTGTTACAAAATAATAAATCTGCATTATGACTTTGTTGAAAAATGTTCGTCGTATGCACAAAAAATCCGAGGCTAACGAAAAAGAAAGGCTACCGCGGTGCTTTACGCATATCTTTTTTTACAGACCGTCGGAGTCACGTGATGCTTGAATGCAACAATGCAAGTGTACGAAAAAAGCATCACGTCATTCTAGCAGTCTGTAAAAAAAGATAAGTGGAATGCACCGCGGTAGAACTGTCTTTTTCGTTAGCCTCGAAAAAATCACATATTTAGTATTTTTGAAAACCTGTAACAATTTTGCTTCTGACCAACATGTTACCATGAAATAATACAATTCAGTTATTTAAACGTATTTTATAATTTTTAAGTGAAAAATATTCAGGCATTTTAAACCGAAAGATTCTCGGTCTATTTTAAGACAATCCATTCAATTTTTATCGCAGAGAACGAGATTGGCAAACAATATGGTTATTAACAAAATTATGTTTCACACCTAGAATAATTCGGTATGATTTTTGAAAAGTAAGTATCTCGTACTAAAGATTCTTAGGTTTTTAAGTTAATAAATTAGAAAACTTAAAACTTAATGAAACATTAGGCTATGGCCGTTTCGCTGGTTTATTCTCCCAAACGATCCTCGAATGATGAAGTTTTAGTTGATTATGTTAATGATGAACTTTTAGTTGATCATGTTAATGATGAACTTTTAGTTCAACCTTCAACCACCAGGGGGCATATTCTGTTCTAAACAAACCTTTTTGCGAACGAATATTTTGTAAACGAATAGATATTTACAATGGATGGATATTTACAAAGTTATGTTCACACGTAAGAATAATTCGGTAAGTATTTTTGAAAAGTAAGGTTTTTACTCTCGTATTAAAGAATCTTAGGTTTTTACGTTAATAAATTAAAAAACTTAAAACTTAATGAAACATTAGTTTATTAAAATCCAGTAGGCTACGTCCACTTCGCAATACGCTTCCACTACGCTTCCACTACGTCCATTTTCCCAAACGAACCTCGTATGATCAAAACATCTTTTAATTCAACCTTCCACAACCAGGGGGCATATTCTATTCTAAACAAACCTTTTTCCGAACGAACCTCCGGAAAATATCCCCGTTGCCTACGGCACCATATAGCACGCAAGCTGGGAATTCACTGAAAAAATAAATTAGTTCAACTAACGCCAGGGGCGCCAGATCTATATACCTTAAACATATTTAATTTACGACCAAACACCCCTAAAAAGGAAACTAATGATTTTTTTTGTTTAACATCTCACTTTATCTTCTTTTCTTTTCAGAAAGTTGCTAGTTTTTTCAAAATTTTAGAAAAAAATATCGGCTGATTCTTATAAAAATTGGATTTCGGATGAATAATTTTTTCTACATATCTGTGGTGTACTTCAAATACTTTTCTTAAAATTCGCAAATTAGTGAAAACAAACCACTCGTTGCCATCGGCAAAAGAGAAATAACCACTTTTTCGCCGCCAACATATCTTAGCGTTTTATATATATAAATTATGCTGTAAATATATCATCTAATTTCACTCTGTCACATTAAGACTTCATTAAGACATTTTGCGATATCTAATTAAGGAGACCAGAATATATATTTACAATTTAACCAATTTGGTTTATAATATAAAAAACGCACATTTTGCATTTATTTTTAAATTTGAAGTATTCTAATGAATGTAAAATGAATTTAAAATGAATTTAAATGAATGTAAATGAATGTAAATGAATTTATACTGTAAAATGATTAAAGTATATGATTTTTTCAATTACAAGAATAAATAAAGTAAAACGAAATTTTAAAATTACTAAAGAATCTAAAATGAAATGAATGAAAAATAACTACATTACTGAAAGATAAAAAAAACAAATAAAAAAACTCGAATCTAAGAAATATACATCGAACTCTTTTCTACTCAAATGTAATCTGATAAAAAGGCTTTTCATGCAGTAAATATTTTGAATTATTTTTTTCAGATCTCAAACAAGTTTACATGCGAATATAAAGGTTAAAAAAAAAGTCTTTGAATTACATTCAACTTTGAAGTTTCGGAAATCTAGCTATTTGCTGGAGTTGGATTTATTTACAAGTAGAGAATCTGTTTAGTTTATTCCAGTATTACGTTTAAAATCAGAACATATATGACGTCTTTTTATGTAGGTACTATAATGGAAATTTTAAGTAAAAAAAACCTGATATTAAATGTTTATTGTTTACTTACTTGTCAGACATATGCATTTTATGTAACATATACTTTTTATGCAATGCAATACTTTTATACCAATAAAGAATATTCAAATGTTATAAACATTTTTTTTTCATATATGTTTACCATTGCAAAGTACTAATACGTCTGCCTCCGAATAATGAAGAAAAAAAACTTTGACTGCAAACTTGTAAGAATACTTCAAATAACTTTGAATGTCAAACAACTTTTTAACGTCAAATAGATTTGGTTTTTACCGGCGTGTACGTGCAAAAATCAAATCTATTTTAAATTAAAAAGTTGTTCAAATGGGAAAAAAAAACTTATGAATAGAAAAACGGGAATGTTTTCGTAATGCGGGAATGTTTCGTCATTGAATGTTTTCGTAATCATGAAAATAATGATAGTCATATAGTTTAAGAAAAGTAAAAAGAATCGGGAAATGTGGTCGAGGTCGCTGTTTTTGCAAAATTGTTTTTAGAGTTAATTCATACTTTGGTCTATATAACTCTAAAATATTGGTCGAAATTCTAAACTATAAGCGTTTATTTCACTGAGAAATATAACACTTTTAAATCTGAGTAAATTCATGTTTTAATTCTGTTATGAAACTTTCCATTTCAAATATGACGACACAATGCTTTCAATTCTGAAATATCAGAAATATTCAGAATATTGAAATATGGGATAGGCTCAAAACTGAGCACACAGAGGTCAGTTCATACTCATTTTTGAAACATAGACATACTCAAAAATGATTAGAATAAGTTCAAACACATTTTTGAAACATGGAAATACTCAAAAATGAGCACATTGAAGTCAGTTCATACTCATTTTTGAAACATGGACATACTCAAATATGAGCACAGGCTGTTTTATTCTTGAGTGTGTGTATGTTTTCATAACTGAGTATACACATGTTTCAAACTTGAGTAATTTTGATTCGGGGCCATTTTGACTATGCGACATACTCAGATTTGAGTATTTTTTGCTCAGTTTTGAAAATGTCGTTTTTAGTGAGTTTAGGTTTAATTATGAAATGAAAAATGTGCACATTGCCTGGTTACATTATGTATCAATTAAACATTTTTAAGCATGAATAAATGAAACACAGGAAAATAAGAACGCTTCGATTTGACAGACTTCTGTATTGTTCCATAAAATTTACAGTTTGAAACAAACTAAGAAAAGCCGACCAGGTTTTTACCGAAATGTTGAACTCTAGAAATATTGGAGTTATTAAAAGACTTATACATGCAAAACATTATACAACGTGCTAATGTAAAGTACTAAGACAAAACTGCTTGTAGCTCACTAACTTCTGTAATTTTCATTATACCTAATGTGCACATTTACTATATACTTATAGAAGTAATATGTTTTCGCAATCACAAGCTATTTTCTTTTGATATGCTAATTTTGAATTTAACCATTGTAAAAATTCGAATTTATTGAATAAAGCTTATTGTCTGGGCATAATAAATGATCATACCGAAAAATAATATTTAACGTAGCAATCATTCTTTAAATTTCCATTATGAATAGAATAATAAATTTTGTCAATAAAATTATGCAACGTAAAAATCTCATAGATAAAAATATATTCTTTCCTTTTTCAGTGTTATTTCCTCGAACTGTATATATTCCCATTTAGTGTAAAGCTTAACGTAGCATTCATTCCTTAAATTTGCATTATGACTAAAAGAATAAATTTTTGTCAATAAAATGACATCCAAACTAAATAGTGCAACGTAAAAATCTCTTAACCGAAAATATATTGTTTCCTTTTTCAATGTTATATCATCAAACTGTATATATTCCTATTTAGTGTATTGTTTAACGTAGCATTCATTCATTAAATTTACATTATAAATCGAATCATAAATTTTTGTGAATAAAATGACATCCAAACTAAATAGTGCAACGTAAAAATCTTATAGGCGAAAATACGTTGTTTCCTTTTTCAGTGTTATATCCTCGAACGGTATATATTCCCATTTAGTGTATTATTTGACGTAGCATTCATTCTTTAAATTTTAATTATGAATAGAATAATAAAATTTTGTCAATAAAGTGACATCCAAACTAAATAGCAACGTAACAATCTCATAGACGAAAATATGTTGTTTCCTTTTTCAGTGTTATATACTCAAACTGTATATATTCCCATTTAGTGTATTATTTAACGTAACATTCATTCTTTAAATTTCCATTATGAATAGAATAATAAAATTTTGGCAATAAAATGACATCCAAACTAAATAGTGCAACATAAAAATCTCATAGACGAAAATATGTTGTTTCCTTTTTCAGTGTTATATCCTCAAACTGTATATATTACCATTTAGTGTATTGTTTAACGTAGCATTCACTCTTTAAATTTACGTTATCAATAGAAGCATAAATTGTTGTCAGTAAAATGACATCCAAACTAAATAGTGCTATGTAAAAGATCCATAGACGAAAATATGTTGTTGTTTTTTCAGTGTTATATCCTCGAACTATTTATATTCCCATTTAGTGTATTGTTTAAAGTAGCATTCATTTTTTAAATTTCCCTTATGAATAGAAGAATAAAATTTTGTCAATAAAATGACAGCCAAACTAAATAGTGCAACGTAAAAATCTCATAGACGAAAATATATTCTTTCCTTTTTCAGTGTTATTTCCTCGAACTGTATATATTCTCATTTAGTGTAAAGCTTAACGTAGCATTCATTCTTTAAATTCCCATTATGAATAGAAGAATAAAATTTTGTCAATAAAATGACATCCAAACTAAACAGCGCAAAGTAAAAATCTTACAGATGAAAATATGTTGTTCCCTTTTTAGTGTTACATCCTCGAACGGTATATATTCCCATTTAGTGTATTGTTTAGCGTAGCATTCACTCTTCTAATTTACGTTATCAATAGAAGCATATAATTTTGTCAGTAAAATGACTTCCAAACTAAATAGTCCCACGTAAAAATTTCATTGACGAAAATGTGTTTTTTCCTTTTTCAGTGTTATATCCTCGAACTGTCTATATTCCCATTTAGTGTATTGTTTAACGTAGCATTCATTCTTTAAATTTACATTATGAATAGAAGCATAAATTGTTGTCAATAAAAAGACACCCAAACAAAGTATAGGCGTGTGTGAAATTTGATAGAAATATTATTTATTATTTTTTGTAAAAAATACTTTCTTAAAAATTGCGTGTAGAACTTAGTGTATAGAGCAGTTATCAAACATCAATGCAACGCCGCAATAATAAAGGTACATGGTAATTTTGAACAATATTTTGCGACCCTCTCAACCTTCAGATTTTCTTTTCTGTTCTAAATCGTGAAATATCACAAGTTAGTTAAATGAACTCCCTGAAGTTGTGAAAAGTAAAAATTACTCTTAAAATCCAAAAACTAGAATTCACACTTAGGTATAAATTCTATACATTCCGCAGTAATAAGTAAGTATTCTACAATACAGGAATAAAGAATACAGATTTGAATTTTCTATGCATTGCTTATTTACAACTATTTAAATATACATAGATTTGACTTTTTCATTTCAATAAAACGCACTAGAATATTTATTCCTTTGAAAAATAAAAATATTTCAACAAAGTCTTAATTTAAGATCGGCACGTAGAATTAATAATTTGATCGTTATTTAGAGGAATTTATTCCACATTTGTGTTAATGATAAATATAACGCTTAAAGATTCAAAATTCCTATTTTATATAATCAATAAAAACGTTTCTTTTTTTCAGAATAAAACATAGGCATTTCCGAAATTTATTATAAATATAAATTGAATTTTACTGATTAATGTAAAACAAAAACACATCGGCGAATTTCAAGATATTAGTGTAGTTTTGATCAAACATTAAAAACAAAAAAAGTTATAATCTTTGAAATTTATATATTTTAATCGAATTTGAAATATCGAATCATAAAAATAGCGCTTTTAAATTAATTATGCATATTTATAAAAAATTATTTCAAACGTCATAAAGAAATATATATTATTTAAAGAAATAAAAGTAACTACTGCAGTAGACATTCAAATTTAATCCACAAGCAAAAGAACTGTAAAATTAATTTTTAAAACAAAATATGAAGTAAATGCTTAGTAAAACATCTCTTAAAATTATGAAACCTCAGCGCAATTAATAATTTATTTTACTTAAATGTTGCACATTTTTTTAATCGTCATTTCTTTCTAATTCATTATTTAAATATTAAAAACATGCAGTTCTCTGTTTTAGAAGTAAATATATATATATATATTTTGACTTTTGTTTAACTTCCTTTAAACTGGGGATCTTTTAGAAATGGTTTATTTTTATTAAAAGAATGACGAAAAACATATTTTTAAGAAGATTTCTCATAGTTATCTATTTAATAGTTTATTATTTGATTTTAATTTACAAAACAGAGAACGAATATATTTAAAATTTCGATGCGCCTTGAAATAAAATAACAAAAATAAGAATAAAAAGTATTAAAATGTAGTCTTTTCATCGTTTAAACCATAAACATAAACATTAAGGTAAAGTTTTATAAAAAATAATTAAATATAGAACTGAATTCAGACGGCAGATATATGATGGATTTAGATTTGTCTTAAAATGGAATTGTATATTTTTGAATTACTAACAAGAAATTAAAAAAATCAATTTGAGATTTAAAACTTAAAGCTATTTATCATCATTTTGCTTCTTTTTCAGCAAAAATGTTTATTTTTTCAATGAAAAGTAAACATAAAGAACACTTTTATTGATAAACACTTAGGCACTAGGAACCAAAGGACAAAATCATGTTTTACTTTTTTACATTTTTATATTATAAATACTTTTTATTATGTTAGGAAATTTCGAGTTTGTTTCTAACCAACTAACATCAAATAATGCCATGTCATAATAAATCAGAAAGAAAATTTAATGTAAAAAACAGTTCAGTTCTGAAATAAAGAAAGAAAACTATTTCAAAATACTCTTTTTAGAAAGCAAAGTCTTCAAAAACAAAATAAAAAATCAACTTAAAAGTAACATTTCACAATTTGGTTCAATTCAAAACTTAATTATCATGTCACTACAAAAACAAACAAGAGTTCAATAAGTTGCTTCAAAAATCTACTGAAACTCGAATTATACATTTTGCTTTAAAAGACATTAGCATATTTCACTCCATCTAGAAAAAGAAGAACTTCATATACTTTAAATTTTGATTATTCATTGTATACTGTGTTTTGAAGATAAATTAAGTAAGTAAATATACATAATCAATGAGGTGAACAAAATTAATTACTTTACACATTTTAATTAACATCACATCACAAGTACATATACATGACACATCACATCACAGAACTACATCTACATCCTATGGGTACTGCAGTGAAACAAAAACATCTGAACGATAGCTGTCAGTACTGTCTGGAGAGACATTTCTGTGGTACCGCCATCTGGAATTTATTCTTAAAAGTAAAATATCATGCATAGAAATATGGTGAATTTCATATAAGTAAAAAGTATTACGAAGTAGGAGAAAATTGATCTAAACACTGTAAAATATGCCATCACAATAATCAAGGAATAACGTGAAAGTTCATAAACTTCTAAAATAAAATGAAAGCATACAGCAGGCATATGAATCTCTCTCTCTCAAAATAGCCACTCGTAAAAATTTCAAATCATTTTACATAGGAACTGCAACTAAAACTAGTTCATTTGGCTCAGTCGAGATAATAGGCTGAATTATTTTATTTTAAAGTACATGCATCATTAACACAAATTAGTCTGACTTCTTCTTCGAATTTCACCATTATGACGACAAAGGTAATTTGTAGGAAATTTTTATATTTGTCTTACCAGGAGTAATTAAATGAATATAAAGTAATGATATCTTATATAATCAGATATAATGATGAAACAAAATATCAATTTTTAAACAAATATTATACATTGTACATTTTTATAGTTTTATGTGTAGTTAACAGTTCAAAATAACTCCAAGATTACTACAGAAAATTTAACAAGACTCCTGAAGAATTTTTTTGATGTTCAACTGAGCAGCGGTTGTTGTTATTTTTCTGAATAAGATTTATATATATTAAATCGTGGGCGAACACCATACAACATTTTTATAATTAACATAAAAAGATGGCATCTTTGAAATTATTAAAACTTTTCTGTCATATCTTACACGTAATCATAGGCGAACTAATCATGAAATAACAATACAAAGGATATGTCCGTGCTTTTTGAAATCATACTGAAAAAGCATTGTTCAAAAATTACTTTCTATAGACAGCTAGGATATTTTCCATGTGGAAATTGAATTTTCCCTAGAAATGTTGAATTTCTTTTAACTACTTTCCTTTAAAAAATAATTTTAAATATGTATCCTTTGCGTTAAAATAGTTATACATTTTAGTTAATGTCATTTAAATCGTTAATTGATAGACATTATTAATCTATGTGTGAGTTGTCTGGATTTCATACATCAACATGAATACTACATAATTATTCTATGTTCACTCATCCATTAATATTCAACTAAGCTCTTATGATTTAATGTCATGAAAGGATTACTTAGACTTTCAGGTTCCGAAAAGATTTGCTATCGGTAGTATAATAACTAGATATTTGTGTAAGTTGTATATTAATGATTATCCAATGGGTTGATATATTTAGTTTTTCAAAAGTAAAATATGTATTTATTTCTAACTTTATAGCAATATAATAAATTATAACACCTTATAATAATTTATTTGTTTTAAATGCTAAAAGGTGTGAATTAGCAACATAAAACAAATTAAAATAACTTTTATTAGGTTGATTTACATGTTTCGACTCACTCTGAGTCATTTTCAAAAACAAATGAGAATAATCCATAATTGCACGGGCTTTGAAGTCATTATTTTCATGTACTTTTTTAGAAATTACGCACGTTATCTTTTATTTTTACTCGGTTGTTTGTTTTCATTACTGTGACCATGGAGTAACTCGAGCCACAGTTTCGGCAAATTAAAAGATGCCGCATCGTTACATATTGTATTTTTGCGTGTTAGTAACAAATAAACTTTATAGCACATTTACGAAATTCTTGCTAGAGTTCTAGAAGTGCAGTTATATATTAGTTAAGTACATAAGTTATATTAATACGACAACTTAAAAACCATTTTAAACATGAATTGCATTTTTTTAATACAAGATACTATATGTATTTGAATCAAATGTGAATATTCTTAAATATATCCACATTATGTCTTAAAAAAATGTACATTCTTATTTTCTTTCTAATTTTTTAAAAGTTTCTATGAAGTCTGAAGTCTTATTTAAAGGAAATATACAATTCTTACATTTTATGACAATATACAGAATTTTTAGGTGGTTCGTAATTGTATAAATACATAGCACTTATAGTCGTTATCTGGTCCGCTCGTCTGTCTGTCTGTCGTATGTCTGTCCATCCCTCCGCATATAACAGCGAAAAACTACCCAACGGAATGGTTTGAAATTTAATATATATTACCGTTTCAAAATTTTGTAGAGTCATTTCAAATTTAATGAAAATCGAAGAAAAACTTAAAAATATATTAATAAAAATAGTTCTTTATTCTATTAAATCTTATCGTACGTAATCTATATATCTGTAAAAGCGCAAGTCATGTGCCTTAGGAAAACAAATACGGGCAAACCACTTCTTTTTTCATATACCAGGCGCAGGGGCGTGCCTAGCGGGGGGGTGTTGGGGGTGTAACACCCCCCCACTTATTTGTAAGAGTTGGTAAAATTTAGAATAGTCGGTAAGTCAGAAAGTTAAGAACACTACCCGCAAGAAAGTCCCCTCCGTGTGCCGTCCTCAGTTTCATTTCAATGCTCTGTTGTCCATATTTAAAGGGGAAAAGAAAGAGCTTCTCACACAGAACGGAAGATTGTGTATGATTCTGTGTGGGAGAGAGGGGGTGTCAGTGAGCTGGGGTGATTTTCAGGGCTAAGATAGAGAGAGAGAATCGCTTTTGTGAGAATTTGAGACTTTGGTGAAATGAAGAAGGGAGAAGTTTCAATGTCTATAGTGAGTTTCCCCACCTAGCATCTTTAATTGTTCCCTTCTGCTATGGACTGATTCTTAGAATTTGGGAACCTGACAATCTGGTAAGTAAAATTTTCAGTGCAGCCAAATAAGATAAATACTGAAGAAAAACGAGAAGTTCCATAGGCTGTATTGGTAATGACAACTTACGGCGGCAGAAGGCAGTTGTACTCCACCGCCGAATCCAGATTCTCATGAATTCATATGAGAACGCGACCAATAGAGGGCCAGTTTATGCGATGCACCTCCACAGGTGGCACTCTTTGGCCGGAGAAGAGACGGGTACGTGAGCTCCTGCGTTTCTCGACCCTTTCCCAAATGAATTGACGACAAAGGTCGATGCAACATGCGGTGGAGCCCAAACTCAGAAGACACCACCACACAACACTTGGGCGGACGTAGAAGTGATCCGACGGCTTTATTGCCGGAACCCCATAAAAGGAACCGGGTCCTAGGCCAATGCCAAACCCACCCCCACGACCCATTACTGTAACTGAAACTTCCAATTATTGAGTCCTAGGGAGGGTGAAAACGATTAGTTCATGGGTTGCAACGGGAGCTTCTCGCCAACCCGGGACTTCGAAGAAAACCAGTCCCTGACGCATAGACACGGCTTGGCTAGGGTTGTCTCCTTCCAATGGCTTTGCTTTCGGTGATCCCGCAGGAGGTCTCCGATCGACTCATAAGAGGATCATTCACATATAAAACAACACAAACAAACAAAAAACAAAACATATCACAAAATTGTTAGATACCACGGAAAATTAGTTTTAGAACCACTATCGGACATGGAAACTCCCTTCAAAAGCACCAAAGATGTGTTCTCGATCGAGATTAGTAGCGTGAAAATTAGGTGGTTTGCCGGCTAGCCCCTACCGCCAGGCACAGAAAATTCTAGCTACGCATAGATGCGCTGGACTGGTTTCGGCCCAAGGTTCGACTTAGGTCTGGACACCGTCACTTGACTGACGAGCCCCTTGCCCGTTTTCCTCGTAATCAGCCGGTCAGGGAAGAGGGTTAGACCCCCCTCCAGAGAAGGTAATACGAGCCACAGACCTCAGATCTGAGTAGCCCTCCGTGACATGAACTTCTGTTGGCACAAACGGGCATCTTCCCTTTCCAACAGAAATTTGAGGAGAACTCACAACTACTCCAGCTACAGAGGGAGTCGCAAGGGACGATCGGGAAGGAGGTCATCATTGGGTGCGTCGCCCTTCACCCACACCATCCGTCACATACACGTTCTACCGCCTGCACGGTGCCGAGGATTGCTGCACGCCGCCGCCTCACTCACCGACAAGCGTCACAATAGAACCCGAGCGGTCCTTGTCATACGAAGTCTACCCTCGCCTTAGATAAATGTGGAAGCTGTCCTATCCCCGTTAGCTAGCCGTTGCCTTCACATCACTTTTTCGGGTGTGCCGTCCACTAAGGCACGACCACCAGGCGAGAGGGATTGGCCTACGCAGTGTCCTTTTACCACCCGGCTGTCCCAAGATCCCTTGGAGCCAAAGTCCTTCATCGGCGGGCGTTACCAGCAAGGAACTAGAGCTCTGCACGTGAGACCTCAAAGGACAACCTAAAGCCGCAAGCTTCTTGCAGCCGAGAACCGGCCCAAAGGAGGGGACGGCCCAGACCCTCGTGGTATTAGCTCCCCACATTCGGTGCCGTCGGCTAGACACCACTTTACCATCCGATCACCACGTTGAGATGGCGATTCGTCAGCTTACCTGTCCCCGTCGTGTCGGAGAACATCTCGCAATGCCAGAAGCCGTAATGGTAAAACGCATTCCCTCCGATTGCCCCTCTCTCCTCCTCTCTTCCGACACCATGGCCATATGGCAGTAAAGCAATTTTACAGTATGAATTTAGGATAATTTTTAGTCTCCATTTTTAACAAGCAAAATTTTAATTTTTATGTACTATTTTAAAATGTATACACTTACATTAGACAACAGCATGCGATTTTATTTATAGAAACATAAATTCCGAAATACTTCAATGTTCTTAAATTGTTACTTTTGAGAACTGGTTAATGTAAGGTACATCCGCCCACATTTCCTTTTAAATCGTAAGCAGAATCCTAGTTAAAAACAGGATTCTCAACACTACTTATATAGTAAAACAATAAACATTTTTTAACATACTGAATAACAGCATTTAATTTTTACTGTGTCAACAGAGTGTAGTTTGGCCGAATGCAGGTGAGCACTTAGGACTTTTAGTGTTTTTTTAAATTAACAGTATTGTAGAACAGTTGACTCCGTCACTAAGGGGTGGGGGGACTATCACTAAGCCTTTCTCACCCCGATCTCGTACTCGGCAAAAATCCTTTCACACCCCCCCACTAAATCAGCCTTCGGCACGCCCCTGACGCCTATTTTTATTCAAATTTAATTTTTCATATAAACTTTCAAAAAAGTTATATTTTTAGAAAGATCGCTCAAAAAAATTGTTTGCTTGAGAGATGACATACATTAAAAAAATGTATAGATTCTGAGATAACTTCAGCGGAAATTACGTTAACAGCCGAATATCTCAATCCATTAGAGTAAAAAATCACAGGAGATTCGTTCATTATGAGTCATAAAAATATTAAACCATGGAGGTAATCATTCGCAAAGTTTGAAAGCCATAGTGAATTTTGCATCGCTGTCTGGTGTAAAAAAAATCGCATTTGTAAACGTGGCATAGGTAATAATAATAATAAAAAGGTATGCTCATTTAGCTTATAGTAGACGATATAATTCATTTCATTGAAATATTAAAGATGATTTTTTTTTTTACTTTTTGAAACTAGTTACAAAAAGAACGCACCTCATTAGTCAGGTTTACCGTACAATTTTCAACTTGCTTAAACTTGTATGTGCTGTCTAAATATTTTACGACGTTCTTTTACAAAGGCATGCTTAAAAATAAAACAAATTAAAGAAGAATAAATTTACGTATTCTCCGCTACATTACATTAGGCTGTATCGAAAGTGTTTTCGTTTTTTGAATGTTTTTGTACTAAACCTGTAGCTGAAATTTTATCAACCCTATTGTTAACTTGAAATGTCATTTAAGAGAATACATGTCCCTCTATATTCTATATCCATACGTACTTCTTTCTTCTATTTTTAGATTATGTAAAAAGTGATATATACATATAATAAGTTATAACACCTTGTAATAATATATTTCTTTTAAATGCTAAAAGGTGTAAATTAACAACATAATACAAATTAAAATAACTTTTATTAAGTTGTTTTACATGTTTTGACTCACTCCGAGTCATTTTATTTTTTTTTTTTATTTTTTTTTTTTGAAAATGCACCCAGAAAAAAGTTTTGTTGAGTCAACAAAAATATGGTTGACCCAACAAAAATGTTTGTTTAAATATAAGTCAATGGAAATTTTGTTTGAATAAAAAAAAAATCTTTTTGCAATTCCCAAAAAAATTTTTGTATCATCAGCAAAAAATGTTTTGTTAATTCAAGTAAAATGGTTCAATTTTACGTGAATTTTGCTAAAACAACCAAAATGTACTCAACAAAACATATTTTGTAGTTTTAATCAATTCCTTTTTCTGGGTGTGACTGGGAGTGAGTCGAAACATGTAAAACTACCTACCAAAACTTATTTTAATTTGTATTATGTTGTTAATTTACACCTTTTAGCATTTAAAAGAAATATAAAGTGATACATATGTTGAGAATTTATGCAACTTCAGACATGTTTTTAAACTAGGCCTTAAAAACAATGAAGCTGTCCCCAAAACTCGTGCAGTTGGAGGCCACGACAGAATTAGTGTCCGGACAGTTCAAAACAAATCCAAACCTTTTATGGAATGAGATCTCAGACATAAAATCAAAGCCAGAAGTGACAGGTGAACTTTGACTAGTTTAAGAGAGAGAAAAAAAAGAAAGAAAATCCATCCTTCGCAATAAATTTTTATGCTTAAAATTAACAAAACTACACATTCAAACATTCATAATTGTTGAGAATATATTTGATAGCGAACCATTTTCTGAAGTAATTATACCAAAAGATACATTTTAAGCTCTATACAGATTGAATTAACGTTAATATACCTATACATAATTACACATTATACGTAATGTAATTTAAACATAGGTAAAAATTCAAAGTCAATGTTTTTTATTCTTATTTTTAGGCTTTATGTTTTTTTTTTTTTTTTTTTTTTTTTTTTTTTTTTTTTTACAATTTCCTACTATACGGAAAATTGTAGTGTATGATTAGCCTAAAAGCTATTCCCAGGTCAGTAAATAAATTAAAAAAAATATATTCGTAATTTTAAAATATTAATTTAAAATTTTGTTAATGAATTATTATTACATTAATTGCATAAATAAAAATTATTATTGTTATTATTAAATGTTACATCAAAATAATACATCACATAGTAAAATATTTACTGTGTATAGAAATTGGCTATTCAAAATAACAGTGTAACTTTTCAGATTTTCTCTTTTATATAACTATTTTCCAATGTTTAACTGAAAAATCCTGAGGAATTTTTTTTTTTTTGCTCGGAGTAATTACTTTTCGAAAGCCATGAAATATTTTTAAATTAATGTAACGGAATTACACGGATATGTTTCAGTTAAAGGGATACTAGATTAAATTAACTGATTGTTTCTTTTTTTGGAAAAGAAAGGACGAAACTTTCTGTAACAAATTCATTATTTCTTACAAACTTTTGCGCTACTTCATAGTAATTTTATAAAATACAAGTAACATTTATCTTTATAATCCATTTCCTTCTAATGAAATTTAGATGTTCTTATTTAATGCTGGAAAATAATGTTATTGTTTTACGAAGAAAAATCTGATACAATATTTTTTGCTTTATGATTTCCTTTGGTTTATTTATTGTGTCCGTGGATTTGATTTAAAATTGTAAACTATTTATTTTTTAAATGTTGAATAACAAAATTTTCTGTTTGTGCACTAAATATAAATGATCAATACAAAATTAAATATTAAAAAAAATTGACTTAAAGTGTAATTATTGAACTGGAAAACTTGAAAATTATTATTTATTTCTATTTTTATTATAAATAAATAATAATTTCCACGTTTTCCAGTTTGACCAATTTAAGCACCTGTTTGCATTGGAAATGTGATCTCGTGATTTTTGTTTACCATTTTCAGAAACTTTGCGAGAATATTTTATTTATCATTTTGATCTGAAGATGTCGCCGTTAGATCGAATGAAACATATGTAATCTATATTAAAAGGTATTTTTAAGCCTTTTGTGTTATGTTTTTAGCACTTTAAGCAATAATTACACTTTAATTTAAAGTTAACAAGTTATTTTTTTTTATATTATAAATGTTGACATCATTCGTCGCTACCATGTCAAACTATCGAATTTGAAAAAATGTATTTTTTATTACTTTTAAAAATGGGCGATTGTCACCACTAAATTTTAATAGCCATTTAATGTCAGCAGGGTTGCCAGTTTGGCCTCTTTTTTCATTCAGAAATTCCGAATCCGTACCATAAATTTTAAATAGAATTTTTTGCTTTATTTAATGACAGACATGTCGTGATTGCTTAAAGTAAAAGTATTTTCTTCAAAATTTCCGGTATGAATTCGGCATCCCTGAATGAAAATTAAGGCCAAACTGGCAACACGTTCTTCACAGAAATTTTATTACTATTTTTACTAGGCGAATAATTCTAATAAAATTTATTGGTGACAATCGGCCCATTTTTAAAACTAATGAAAAATGCTTGTTTTAATGCAACATAATACTTAAAGTGAATACTGTAAAATATAAGAAAAATTGTCTTTAATATTAAAGAAATTCCGCATTTCTAAAAATTGGATGTTTGCATGTGTAAAACAAACTTTTTATTAAAATGTTTTTTTTTTTTCATTATCAAATATTGAATTTTCTGTCAAAACATCAGAGTTCTGTTACGTCAAATCCTTCTTTGAAAAAATATCATTTTTACATTCTTCAGAAAAAACAAATTATATATTTGAAAAATTTCATCAAATATCGCTTTCGTTTATATTGAATTTCATTTCAAATGTCAGAAAATTTCATTAATCAATGGATAAAAAACGTTTATATTTCTTTATTTCAAAATACTTAATTGGAATGCTATGACAGTTTAATGTTAGATTGAAATGGCATTGATTTCAAATAAACTTTTATTTTTTCCTTTAAGCGAATGCAAATTGCTTTCTCATTTTACGTAAATTAATGCCCTTAAGAATTTTTCTTCAAATATCAAATTTCTGAAGTGAAAAAAATACATTGGTATATATCTAATCAATTAATTATTCTATTCAAAACAAGTTTATTAACTGATAATGATTTTTAAAAAAACTAACAGGGAAATTCTTTCTCAATATCATATATTTTTCTCTGATATTTATATATTAATATTTTATTCAACAGTATTTTTTATTAAATCAAATTAACATTAAATAAAGTGCAGCAGAAATTGTATACAATTGTGTTACTGTAAAAATTTTGCATATTATTTTTTAATATTTCAAGCTTTTGTACAAACTTATACTTTTCAAATGTAATATGTTAATATAGAGAAATATTTACACTTTTAATTATGATAAGTCAGTTGTGAAGCATATATATCCTACATTTAAATAAACATTACAATATTTAAACATAACACCAATCTGCTCATAATGATGTTGAAAGATTTTTTTTTTTTCAAATTTTTGAAAAGACTGGACGATATAAAGTATATAAGTAAATATAAATAACTCTTTGAGCATCGAATGATTTACGAAATATTGAATGCTGGTTTTGGTTGCTTTTGTCATACCGTGATCTGTGGGAAAAAGAAAGCGTAGAAATTCGAATTCAAAACACTAAATAAAACCTATTTAAGGAGGATTTAACATAACAGTCGGATAACAGTCTGACAAGGGGGGCACAGGGAATTCATAGATAACAGAACTTATCATTTTTATAGATATGAAATATTTTTAGAATAACAAGATCGAGAACATACGTGGGAATACACATAGTTTAGCATAATCGGTGTTTAACGTATGATTAATCATCTAGCATGGTATTTCTGGAGTCAATGTATCTCAAGAAAAATGTATTACACACAATTTAAGTGATTGTAAACTACTTTTGTTAACGCACTATTCATTAAATTTGTGAAATAGAACTATATTAATGAAGGTTTTATAAAAATAACACCTAACTATCATATACTGGTGGCCGTTTTGGTGCAAGAAATGGTAATAACTTTAAATAGTGGTATTCCAATACAGTCTCACTTCATTTATGGGTTTTTTGATGGCCGTGAATTTCTGAAAAGTTGCTTAAACAATATTTTGTGTAGCTTCATGTGCCTCAATTGTGTTTCGAATTCAAACGATTGTAATATAGTTAAACTCTGTTCTGAATATTGTGTGCACTGCAGCTACGAATTCAAAGTATCATTTTTTGATAAATTATCTTTGCTCAAATCTTTGTATTTTTCCAATTATTGCTTCAAGTTCGTTTATCGTACATGGAAAATAAGACGCACATGCCAGATATTAGCTCATATTTGTCTGAAACAACTTGTATGGCATACGCTTTATTGTTCCGAATTTTAAAGAACTTTACTTTTGCCAATAGAAAGAACACTACACTGAAACATAATACAGTGTGTTTTTAAATGAATATCGGGGTTTTAACGCTTTGTAGAATCTATTATATAAAACTTAAAATTATACTTAATACATAAAGTGAAAGAGCAACTCAAACACTTTAGCATGCGCATACGCTGTTTCTTCCGTCATGCGTTAGAAAGTGCTAGTAGCAAAAATGGCCACTAGTGAACAGAAAACATTTTGTATTCTGCAGTTTGCAAATACCGAATCTGTAGTTACTGGCTCCAATACCAGATGACCTACCCGACCTAAGAAACAGGATTGAGGCAGCTGTTACAACAATTACCCCACAAACACTAATTAATGTTTGGGAAGAACTGAGCTATCGACTTCATGTGTACCGTGTGACGAAAGGTGTTCACATTGAACAGTTTGTAGGTAAAACTGTTTGAGTTGCTCTTGCATTTTATGTATTAATTATAATTTTAAGTTGTATGTAATAAATACTACCAAGCGTTAAAACCCCGATATTCCTTTAGAAACACCCTGTATTATAGATACCTCAAGAATCAGAAATGAATATTGAGAGTATTTCATCCTGCAGAAAGTGAGTTTATTGGCAGAGATAAAATGTAATTTGGAATGAAATTGCTTAAGAAATTTAGCAATGACAAGACTGGAGTGGGTAAAGTATGTAAATCAGTACTTGCTAGAAAAACATGTAAATTAAAGTGAACGTGAGGAAAGGTCGCAGCTCCTATTTCAGTAGAGCAGTATCAAATATGTGAATGTTTTAACTTCTATCAGTAGCAAAGGTTTTAAAGTTGAATATAATAATTTCTCTGAAACAGGAAAACTTTCATTGATCTAAAGCAGTAGCAATAAATCCTTGGTTCACCGGTAATTGGAGGCAAAAATGTTTTAAGGAATGTGTGTATGTAATGTGTAGTTTCCCTTGAATATCTATTAAATTTAATTAAATCCTTAAAAGTGCTTTATAAATTATACAGGGAAATGCAGCGTAAACTACACGAAATTATTTTATTGGCAAAACATTCCTATTTAGTTGTCCTATTTATCTGTTTAAAGGTCATTTGTAACATTTATTATCACTTATTTTTATTTGTAAGACAGAAAGAAATATATATTTATACAGAAATGTGAACTAAAAATTTTTTTACCAAAGATAAATTTATTTCGGTTATTGGAAATTCCCAGTTTTTAAAAGATGAATTCTTATTACTATATTAAAAATATGCATGCATATTTTAATCTGAAAGTCATTTTATTATGCTAGATGAATTTCATTTGTAATTAAACATTTATATCATTTAAATGAAAATATTTTAGATGGAAAGTATTAGGAAAACAGTTATAAAATGCGAATAACACCCTTTTTTTATATTAGTAACGCATGATATTTTCGAAGCAATATGTTTATTTTTCGACGATAGTATAAATTACAATAACATGGCTGAACTAAATTTCTGAGTTTTCTCCTTTAAATTGCAATTACATATATATTTATTTTTTTAAATATACAATGGTAATTTCCAACATTTGTTATACTAAATTCTATCCTAACAAATCATTTAAATTTCTATTTTATTTTAGCAGTTTTAGTACAGTTAGATAGCCACAAAGTAGCTTTTTAAAAAGTATATAATAAAACATTTTTTCGGTACACCGAAATATATGCGCAAAATTTCTTTGAAAGAAAATGTAGGTATGTGATTTTATATTTGATCATTTTATTCATCAGTTTTGGAAAAAAATATATTTACACCCTCTCTCGATAAATTAGTCAAATATGGAAATTATATGTCTGTATTTGCTGATATTTATTATTCCATACGAACATTTTAAAATATTACAAGTCAATAATATTTGTATGTAGATGCATTTTAATATAAGATAATTTTTGTATTTGTAAGTTTTAAATTATGTCAAAGATAAAACTATATACAATTTTACATTCATGAAATTCTGATAAATGTAAAATGTATCCTTCTTACAGATGAACATATTTCAAATATAATCTTAGTATTTTCGAAATTTCAGATAGAAATGTATAAAGAAAATGCATATATCTACTTACTCGAAATATTTTGTGTTTCAGACGACATCATGACAAGCAAAGATACAAAACGTCGTGATCTGAAAACGTGAAATGTCATGGCCCAATGTAGCAATTCCTGTTTTCCATTTTCAGATATAAACAGGTACATTTTGAATTTTATTTCAAGGAAAGATTGAAAGAAAGATCTAGAATGCCATTTTAAAATTCGTTTTTCAGAGTCGAAAGCAATGAGGCTTTATGCGAAATCATTTTTATTTTTCTATTTTATATCAGAATATTATGATATTACCTTTATTATATGTGTAGTATTTTTGATAAGTTTAATTGTAAAATATGTTTAGTTAACACCGAAAAGAATTTGCCACATAAAATTTCATATATATATATATATATATATATATATGTCTGTACAATTAAATGGAGAGGAAATGGATTTAATGAAATGAAAAAAATAATGCTTTATAATAATAATAATAATAATAATAATATATATATATATATATATATATATATATATTATATACATTACTTAACTATGGAAATTTAAAAAAATAGTGTGGGCATACAATATGAATTGAATAAATTCATTTCACAAACAAAAATAATTCTCTCAAAAATATTTATTCATGCCGATAATAAAAATATTTTGTGTATATTAAGTAATTTATTTTAAAACATTCTAATATTACATTTACGTTAATTTGTTTTACGAGAAATCTTCTGGGAAGAATAGGAATTTAATAAAACTAGTGCTGAATTTATTTTATTGTTGAATGTATTCCAATATACTCCAATGAGAACTGAATTCCGAAATTTAGAGTATAGTCACTTTTAGAATTTTATGGTCTAATTTTAATATATAAATTAAAATTCTCCTCATAAGAATACAACAAAAATTGATCTTTCGTTTAAACAGACATTCTTATTAAAACTGTACATTAAGTACTTTCGTACTTAGTCTTTTTGCAGCCGATATCAGTTAACTTCTCCTAACCCATTTTTACTTGAATTTTCCTTGAATGTTTTCGCCCTATTACGTTAAATTTCCCGGATATTCCTCTGTTTATTTTATGTAAATATTGGAAAGCAAGGTTAAATGTTTTCGAAAAGTTAGTTACAGGTCACTAATATTACTTAATTTTTGCTCTTTTCCAGTCTTTCAAATATAGTTTGAAAAGTTTATAGCTTCACTAAACTGAAACTTTCTAATTTCATTGAAAAATAATATTCGAATAATAAATAAAAATTGCTTCTTATTTCTCTTCTTCCAGCGGACGCTAGGCAATTAAAGCGAACGCGACCTATAGCGTTATAACTAAAACGCTACTATTTCGTGTTAAGTATCATATTTCATATAGACAGGTTACACTCTAAAAATGACATTTTCAAAAATGTGCCAAATATACTCAAATCTGAGTAAGTCGCATAGTCAAAATGGCTCCAAATCTAAATTACTCAAGTTTGAAACATGTATATACTCATTTCTGAAAACATGCACACACTCAAGAATAAAACATTTTGTGCTCATTTTTGAGTATGTCAATGTTTTAAAAATTAGTATGAACTGACCTCTATGTGCTCAGTTTTCAGTATGTCCATGTTTCACTATTCTGAGTATTTATGGTATTTCAAAATTAAAAGAATTGGATCGTCATATTTGAAACAAAAAGTTTCATAACAAAATGAAAACGTCGATTTACTCAAATTTGAAAGTGTAATTTTTCTCAGTGTACACATAGACCTATGGACAGCATATAAAACTTCTTCCATAATATACAAGGAAGAAAAATCGAGCGTCACGCATATTTTAGGAAACACTCTCCAACACTTCCAGAATAATGTAACGAAACTTCGCTATTTAATGAAAGAAAGTATATAAAAAAAAAAAAAAAATAGAGAACTGATAACACTGTTGCACACAGTATAATCGATTTATTAAGAGTACTGTAACGAACTTATTTTATGTCCCTGTAAAGGATTATATAATTTCTATGCAATCCATATCCAGTATGCATCTTACAGTGAACCTCGGCAATGCACATCAATTTCATCATTTTCGAAATAGAGTAACATTTTAAAAATCTACTTTCAATGATTCATTGTTCATACTGCAACAAAATTACTGTGTGTGCCTTCTAAATAAATGATAAATATTACGCACTCATACATGTCATATTCTGCAGAAAGGAATTTATATTCGACTTCCATAATGTATATCAATTTAGGTATGTTTTATATAGTTTAACTTTAATAAAATACACTGAAAACAATTTTACTCACACTGTATAATTTAACGGACTTCTTTTGTGTGTCCATGTGAACGGAATATACATGTTATAGATTCCCTTTTCTACGATAGCTTCGGAACCGTATACCCGGCATGCTCGTACGCTCTAGAAAATCTTTTATTTCCCCGTACCACCGCCAGGGGAGCATTCTGTTCTAAACAAACCTCTTCTGAGACAGGTCCCCGCTGCCTACGTTACTGTATAGTAGGCGCACTACAAAATTGAGCTAGTTTCGAGAAGATTGGAACATTATTAGCCCAGTTATTGCAATAAGGCACAGTTAGAGAAAATAACCTTGAGGGAGGTGCCGAACGGAGGAGATGTTCGAGTGTCCTTCAGAAAATGACTAATTAGGAGGCCCACTATGCATGCATAAATATTCGTTCGTTTTGTTAAGCTAGGAACTTAATTACAAAGTTGGCTTAAACTATTTTTCGTAAATAGTGGTAACCGCTACTCATAATTTTAGTTTAATGTTATAAAGAGTGACAATTAAGTTAATTATAATGTTTGGAATCACTTGTTTTGAAATCGGAAAAATAGTTGCTGAGATATGGAAACGGAGCATAGTTAGAGAAAAAACCTTGAAGGACGGGCCGTGAGGGGTGGGTGGGTTGTTCAAGTGGCCTTCAGCAAATAACTAATTAGGAGGACCACTATGCATCTTTCAAAATTCGTTCGTTTCCTTAAGCTTTGCATTTAATTACAAATTTGGCTTAAACTGTTATTCGTAAATAGTGGTAACCGCTATTCATAAATTTAGTTTAATGTTATAAAGGGTGACTATTAAGTTAATTATAATGTTTGAAATCACTTGCGTTGAAATCGGAAAGATAGTTGCTGAGATATGGAAACGGAGCATAGTTAGAGAAAAAACCTTGAAGGACGGGCCGAGAGGGGTGGGTGGGAGGGGGTTGTTCAAGTGGCCTTCAGCAAATAACTAATTAGGAGGACCACTATTCATCTTTCAAAATTCGTTCGTTTCCTTAAGCTTTGAATTTAATTACAAATTTGGCCTAAACTGTTATTCGTAAATAGTGGTAACCGCTACTCATAAATTTAGTTTAATGTTATAAAGGGTGACTATTAAGTTAATTATAATGTTTGAAATCACTTGCGTTGAAATCGGAAAGATAGTTGCTGAGATATAGAAACGGAGCAGAGTTAGAGAAAAAACCTTGAAGGACGGGCCGAGAGGGGTGGGTGGGAGGGGGTTGTTCAAGTGGCCTTCAGCAAATAACTAATTAGGAGGACCACTATTCATCTTTAATGATTGATTCATTTGGTTAAGCTAGGAATTTAATTTGAAATTTGGCTGACACTATTATTCGGAAATTCTGGTAACTGCTTTCTAGAAATACACCTTGAAGCTTAAATGTAATTAGACCCTTGCCCCTCTTCATTCCCGCAAATATAAAAAAACAATCTATTAAATAAAGTTTTAATCTCCATCATAATAATAAATGTCATGTAAAAAAGAAAAAAAAAAACTTAAACCCGACTAATTGTTATGAAGAAAAATATGCCTGCAAAATATTTTAATCAGTGGGACGTATGTGTAATTTGTCATGCACAGGTGGCGCGACAATCGCATGGCTCCTCTACGTTGATAACTTCAATCCATGTTCACACTATTTAGTTAGAAATCCTTATTTATGCATCGCTACTCTGGTTCATTTAATTACTTCTGTGAAGAATCGATGCAACCAACCAGTGAACCAACCAACCCAAGAGAATAAAAGCGTATTTTTAATGAGAGTTAAAAACACCAATTAAAATAATTTAAGACAGACATGAGTACACATAAAATAAAAATTTATAAAAAAATATATACTTAAAAACAGTTAAAAATACAAAATAGTAGACGTTTCGCCAAGCGACACGCAAGGCATCATCAGTACAAAAACAATCTATTGCATAACAAACCACAGAACAAGGAAAAAGAAAAGGTTTGAAATCAAGGAAAGTTGAAGTTATTTTAAAAACAGATAATATTCATTAGGGACAGAACGAGCTTCATTCAACGTCTGCGATCGCAATTGAGTGAACCAACTCTCAAGGAGTAATCGACCATGGTAGCTGTTACAACCTGATTTCAAAATACTGGCGTAAGATGAACATTATCATTTCCAAATTTGAAAAACTTAAGAAAATCCCCCCTAACTCTGCTTCGAAATTGAAATGTTACACCGGTCTTGTCCCTCGCTTTTATGGGTTACCAAAGATTCATAAACCATCTATCCCACTCCGCCCCATTATTGATTTTTCTAATTCCCCTTTATATAATCTTTCTAGTTACTTATCCGCGCTTCTTAAACCTCTTATGCTTAACTCCAGTTATAGTATTAATTCACCTTACAAATTTCTCGATGATTTACAGAGTTTTGTTTTCCCTACCGGTTATATCATGGCTTCCCTTGATGTTGTTTCGCTGTTTACTTCAATCCCTTTCGATCTGGTTTGTAAAGTAATTAAAGATATCTGGCCCACTCCGACACAACCTACTGATTTTAATGTCGATGAGATTGTTGAATTAGTTAGTTTTTGTTTGACCTCAAACTGTTTTATATTTAATAATTGTTTTTATAGTCAAATTTCTGGTACCGCTATGGGGTCCCCCCTCTCTGTTGTAATTGCTGAACTTGTAATGCAGAATATTGAAAATAAGATTAATTCTGAACTTGGTTCACGTATTCTTTTTTGGAGACGTTATGTTGATGACATTTTTTTGATAGTGAAAGAAGCTGATTTAAATAATATTCTCACGATTTCTAACTCTATTGGTGACCCTATTAAGTTTACTGTTGAAATTGAAAATAATGCTGAATTACCATTTCTCGACATTCTAGTCCGCAGACACATTGCTGATACCTCTCAATCTATCACCACTACTGTTTACAGAAAACCTACATCTACTGGTCAATATACTAATTGTCCCGCAGTGGCGCGGACGGTAAAAGCTCGGCTCTCGTAAGATCGCCGAAAGCCAAGCAGCATCGACCAAGGTCAGTGCTTGGGAGGGTGCATCGTCTATCCTCTCTCGTCTGTCACTGCTGTGGGACCGTGTACGTTCATGGGAGCTGGTGCACGTTAAATCTGTTCGTGGCTCCAAAGTCCTCCAAGTTCTATATAAGCGCTACCTCTGGGGGTGCCAATCCAGATGCAAATCTCTCATCTGGAATTGGTTCAAAATTAGGAGATTTAGGTGTCAGGATTATGGAATTAGCGTAGTGGATTATGACAGCTATATAGAAATAGAAAGCTGCAAAACTGGGCCCTTTGGGTCATTTCAACAACAACAATATACTAATTTCAATTCAATTTGCCCTTTCAGCCATAAAATAGCCGTTATTAAGACTTTAGCCTTCAGGGCCATTAGATATTGCAGTTCCAGTAATGATTTTGAAATTGAGAAGTGTAAAATTTATCGCGATTTGGTTAATAATAGCTATCCTATAGGTCTTGTTAAAAAAATCTTTAAAAATACTTTAAATTTTGTGAATTCTACTCCCCCCCCTTTTCAACGTAGTAAACCAAACTCTTTTATCTGTATCCCTTATTATAAGAACATTTCTGAAAAAATTTCTGGCATTCTAAAATCATTCAATATTGGGGTTTCTTTTAAACCAATTAATAAAGTGAGTTCCTTTTTCACTAAGCATAAATTTCAATATGATAAGTCTAAATTACCCGATGTTGTTTATATTATTCCCTGTAAAGATTGCAATAGTGTCTACATTGGTGAAACAGGTAGATCATTGGAAATTCGCCTAAAAGAACATACTAGTGCTTTAAAAAATAGTAATTTGAATTCAAAAATTGTCCAGCATTCACTTCAAACGAATCACATCCCGCTAATTTCGAACGCCAGTATTTTGAAATCAGGTTGTAACAGCTACCATGGTCGATTACTCCTTGAGAGTTGGTTCACTCAATTGCGATCGCAGACGTTGAATGAAGCTCGTTCTGTCCCTAATGAATATTATCTGTTTTTAAAATAACTTCAACTTTCCTTGATTTCAAACCTTTTCTTTTTCCTTGTTCTGTGGTTTGTTATGCAATAGATTGTTTTTGACCTGATGATGCCTTGCGTGTCGCTTGGCGAAACGTCTACTATTTTGTATTTTTAACTGTTTTTAAGTATATATTTTTCTATAAATTTTTATTTTATGTGTACTCATGTCTGTCTTAAATTATTTTAATTGGTGTTTTTAATATTTTTCACATTCAGACGTTAAAATGTATACATTTTGCAAATTAATGAGAGTTCTTTGTGCATTTTAATTAATATTTCAGAAAGTAATTAAAATATTAAAATTCTGAAGTAATGTTGCAACAGGAGAGGGTTTGGACTACCTAAATCTTAATTTCTAGCCTTCTAGGTGGGCCAGATTTTCCTAGCCATCGCCAACAGACACACACACACACAGACACACAGAGCGAAACTTTCTTTTATTAGTTTAGATCTTATCTTTACTTGCTTTTTCCGATTCTTTAAATTTTTTTTTCCTTTAATTAAAAAATTTTAATCGTTTTTAAACTTATTTCCTTCTTCTGATTCTTTAAGCATTAGGTTGAAATATTCACTCTCAATACAATAAAATTTGTTCACAAAAACCTTACAGCAATGTCATTTAAGTGTAATTATTCTTGTTAACAATTTAATTGTAGTTATCATTAGTAACAATCTCTCCTACCCATGTGCGCAATCACACCAAACCTGTAAAGAGAGACTGCGCAAAATAACTTTCTTGGTTTTATTACAACTGTTCTATTAAATTGCATCATAACAACAAAATAGCAATGGAAATGCATAAAAAACAAATTAAGTAAAAATTATTCATGGATATTTTAGCAAAAAAAATAATAGTTAGATTTTTTGATTGCTATTCTTTTGAATTGTGCGCAGACTATCCTAGCTTTACCTTATTTACGCGAGATAGAGCCCGTGCAGGCAGAAATACAGACGGCCGGACAAACCGACTTGATAAACAATTATGAACTATGTCAGAAAGCGTTAAATAAAGTAAAGTGACATTAAATGTAAAATGCATTTATATTAGAATAAATGAAAAAGCAGGAAAGTTTCCATTTTTTTCCATACTGATCCATTTTTATACTTTAAATTGTGACAGTTTACTCATAAGATTTTTGACAGAAAGTTAATGATTTAACGTTGTTTACGTTTGTCGTGTCCTTTCGTTTAAATTTTTTTTAAGAACTCTTTTTGAAAATTCTTCTTAAATGATATTTATTCAACCTTTTGGTTTTTTTATATTTTGAAATTTTTTTTATCCGATTAATTATTTTATCCCATTGTGGCTTTTATTGCGTCTTTCTGCTCATATTTTTTTAAACACTCATTTGTGTTTAACTGTTTTCATTTTGTTTTAACGTTATCAAAACTTGTTATGTTTAGTAATTCTAAGTAATGTTTGCCTGGAATATAAAAGATGGAATTTATAAGTTTAAAACAAATCACAACAACTAGAGGTGTCTTTAAAAAAATACTTACTTTACTAATAAATTTTATGATACATTTATCAATTCATTTGATACAATTTAATGTTAAAATTCTGAGGAAAAGCTCAACATTAGTCCTTGATGACATTTATTTATTTATTTATTTATTTTTGTTGAAAACTATCCAAGTAATTTGTTTGGACAGATTCATACACATAAACATGAAGGGAAAAAATGTAAGTTTATATATTTCAGTAAATGTTTAAAAATAATTGCACACTTCACAATTTAACGTCATGCTTTTACTGCTTGAGACATGATATATAATCTCCAGTTCATCACAGTAAATTCCAGACTCTTTTTCTAAATTATACTTGGGTATTGCATATATAATGTTTTTGGTAATTGCAACACTTTTTGTTCTTGTTAAAATTATCCTTACGTGTTTCTTTTTACAGAAACGATGTAAATTCTGCATTTTTCATTAAAACCACGGGCGGCGTTGCGAGAGCACACCCAGTGAAAAACAAATTAAAACAAAATAGTTCCTTTATTGTTAAACGAATGTTTAAAGTTGAAATTATCATCTTTTCTTCTCTGCATCGTTATTTTTAATGGAAAATCACCTATAGAGTACGTAATATGCCACCCGCATATTAGAATGTAATGTATTCTATCTTTTATTTTATTTAAACATTTTTCTAGAAACTTGATCTGTATTATTGTCATACAAACAATAGCGAAATGGTTATTGTTACCAAAAATTAGATATTATTCATTTTTTGTCATCAAAAGTTAATATTTAAAATGTGTTGGCGCATAGACTACTCCCTCCATCTCCTTATTTTACTATGTGTTATATTAAAATAGTTTTTTAACCCTTTCACTGACAATTCCTTGTTAATACGTTCACTCAGCTCCAGGGTTCACTGCAATACACGCAATTTAAAAATTAATATAATTCTACAATATAATGCAGTTTTTATACATTGAGTGATGATTGATAACCTCACGATTTAGGGTTTACATTCATATATATAAATAATTTTTTATGTAATTTTGGAATAATCACTTTTTATTAGCATTTAAAATAAAATATAGAGAAAAAAAAACATTACAATTTAGCCCTTTTGCTGGACCGTCAGAGGTTTAAACTATTTCATGTTTATTTGTTTTATACTACTACTGGAAATTTTGTTGCAAAAGGATATAATTAAAATTTGTTGTACACACTTTAAGAACGTATGGCATATATATGTGTCTTTTTGTTACTTCAAACCGCGCGTTTCTTTAAAGGTTAAAAAAATAATAATAAACGATATATATTAAATAAAACAAACTTCACCAAAAGGCGCAACATCAAAAAAGTATTTGTAGTCTTTTAACTTTGAAAACTCCTCTGTGATTCATTTATAACGGAAACGTGCAATCCAAATGTGACAACTTTCTGACAAAACTTTTGACAGAAGATAAACGATTTGACTTTGTCTCTTAATGGCATGTTCGATTCTGTTTTCTTTATATTCTTCGTTCTTAATGTGATATGTCGACAAAATGTTACATATTTGTTTTGAGATATAATGAAAATCACTCTTCTATTCTTTATATCCTTTTTATTTTATTTTTTTTCCCATAAAGTTTGCATACATCCCAATTCTTAGTGATATTTTAGAAATGGATCATTCGTATCAGCGAAAAGCTCTGAAACATTAATAAAGAGGATTTGTATAATCTCAATTTTTATTATACAAAATTACATAATTCATTATTCGCTCTTTTTTATTAATAAATGTAAATGTACATTTTACAATACTTATTGGAAAAAAACTTTTTACTGCTTTATTAATTTTTAATAACTAGTAAATCCATTTATATAAGCATAATATGTAGAATTATCTATTTATTAAACGATAAGTATATTTTGTATGTAAAACCATATACATTATTGTAAAACGATTGATTTATTTTACTTAAAACAAAGTCGGTTTTATAATTCGATCTTATTTTTTATGTTTGTGTACTCCTAACCATAAATGATAATTTCGCCTTATAATTCTCTCATTAAAAGTGTATATCCGGAGCATTTTATTTTTATAGTTACATATAAAAATAATTTTGTTTTATTTTGTCACAGCGATATAGTTATCAAGCTACATAAGTAATTTACTAAGCAACGCTTATTCCCTATAATAACCTACATTCTCCTACCTTTGGGGTTGTACATACGTTATCAACATTTGATAATGTTGGACCTCTTCCCTCCCCCAAGTACGATATCATACGTTATCATTCCTCGAATCCCCCTCCCCCCGTTAATGATATCGTTATTATAGTCTAAAAACATTCTTTTTATTTTATTTTTTTCGTGTTTTTCATTTATATACGTTTGCAGTGATATACAGATATGGTTATATATTTATTATTCGCATACTTTATGATTCAAATGAAGATAATATGTCAATAAAGTATCACTATAATATATATAGAAAAACTTTATATCAAATAACATCTAAAAGAGATAGTTACTATTTTAAAGTATTTAAAAATAGCTTATCCTATATATTATTTCTCCTGTCAACATCCCTTTTTCTAAGAAAATACGAAACGCAGAACGACGAATGAGAGATTATATGAAAGGATTTTGAACAGGCTTCTGACATCGCACACTTAATATTTCGTTAAAACATCTTTTTGATTAAAATTTGCTGAAAAGAAAAAATTAAATCGGCATTGTTTTCATAAAAGAAATGAAAGTTTTTCCGCAAATTATTCTTGCCACAAAAAAGAAATACCACATTATATGATGCTCAGCAATTATAATAAAAAACACCGCACGGGTTTACTTTATATTTATGATTAAAAAGCGAAATTGAAATTGAAATGTTTAGATTTATATTTCTATGTCCCATGGTTTTCCCGAAGCGGTTGACGTCATCCTCTAATGCAGTCAAAATACGATTGTTAATTTTTTTTTTCTCTAGCGTGCCTTTTGCAATCTTGGATCAGTTTTTACTCTAACTTTGATGGAATAAATTAGATGATATTCTGGCTTGACTAAAAATTAAATGTTGTTTGCAGATATTTTTATCCTTACTTTTTCATTAGAAGTTTAAACCTGCATTTAATAAATATTACATATTGATAAAAAATGGCACTTCTTTATTATCCCTTCGACCGCTTTTCATAACAAAAAGCTATCGCCAAATAAACGGGAGAACGTTGCCATTGGAATACCAATATAAATAAATAAATAAAATATAAGAATTTAAGTACACAATTGTTATTTTAATTAATAAAATAACTAATAAATCAGTAAAACATACTGAAAAATACACGCAAATGTCTAATTAAAAATCACTTGATGGCGTAACAAACACGTATAATGCTTCTGACATCAAGTAAATGGGACTTCATTTTTTGCGTTTAATCTTACAGTTTGGCGATAGTTTTTCGTTATGAAAAGTGATCGACAGGATAATAGAGAAGTACCTAAAAATAATAGATTTCAGTGCGAAATCCTCGCATGGGTCCTCTGGTTTTTATATAATACGGTCAACAATAACGTTAATAATTGTCGTCTTGCTCTTGCCCCTTGTACGGGGTGGATGAAATCATAACAGGTGGACAGCATTGTCTCCTGTCCAATAAATACTAGTAAACACAAGTATCATTTCAAACATTTTTCGCATTTTGTTTCCCCAGCAACGGAATATATGCGCTTATGACTGACTGAAGAACAACAGGAATAACGAACGTTGGGGTATTCCAAGTTTTGAAGTGAAATGATTTTAAAATCAATAACTGGCTTTTATAATAACATCGTATTTTCCTAACAATAAATAAGACTAAAAAAAAATACCGATGTAGAGAAAAGGAAAATGTGACATTTTTTTTTGTTTGGAACAAAAATGATAACGATATCAAAAGGCATATGCCCCTCCCCCTACAAATATCTTACGATATCAAGAGCCAGACCCCCCCCTCCCCCTAGAGATATCTTACGATATCAAGAGCCAGACCTCTCCCTCCCCCTTAAAGTAATAACGTTATATATGCACAGCCCCTTTAGACACATCAGGAGGGAACTATTTCTCCCCTCACCCTCCTCCCGTCAAATGTATATATATATATATATATATATATATATATATATATATATATATATATATATATATATATATATAAATTATTTTCTTCGCATTTATTTCGCATTAGTCCTTTAAATTAATCTAACTTCTGACATAGAAAGTGTTTCCTTAATTCTTAATAATATTTATTCCTATTTAATGTCCTTTTAAAAGTAATAACCCGTATATTAATAATTATCTTATTCGAAATTTCAATCTAAAACTTTAAGTTCATTCGTAACTTTTATCAACTCCCCAATCTATAAAATTCTGACAGACGTTTTTGTCACTTCGAATGTTTTTAAAAGACATTTTTTTCTATTCCATGCTTTTCTTCGCGCGCTGGGTATTTTTCACTTCATAATCAATGCGCGGCTACGAGGGGGATTCTTTCGTGTTAAATCTTCTCCCTCGCACCACATTTGCTTGGCTTGAATTTGCCTCTCACTCATTGGATAGTGTCCTCGTTACGTCGTCGTCAGTAACCCTACGCGCGGTTAACAAAATGTATATATTTCATTTGCTTGCAATTTTTTTCTTTCTTCCTCTTAACTTACTTCCAGACATCCTAGGAGATTCTTCGTTTATTCACAAGCGTTTTTAACAGAGAATAGATAATACATAATTTAGATCAAAGTGTAATTACTGCTTAAAGTTATAAAAACATAACACAAAAGCATTAAAAATACCTTTTAATGTATAGATGACATATGTTTCATACGCTCAAACGCCGAGTACTTCAACATCAAAATGATAATTAAACTATTTTCACAAAGTTTTTACAAATGATAAATATAAATCAGGAGATCACATAATGTAAGCAAGTGCTTAAATTGTTCATACGTGACAAACGTGAATATTATTATTTTATTGCTTTTTTAATTTTGTAAATCATCGCATGCCAAATTTTAGGTAATTAAACAAAAAAAAAAATGATTCGCAGAGTGGCCAAGTCTCCGGCTTTTTGAACACCAGTAATTTTTTGAAGAAAATGTTGTTCTTCTAAATCGCAAAATGCTTCGATTCAATAAAACAACATTTTCTGTACTAAATTACTGGGATCCAAAAGCGGTCTGGCATCCTTGGCAGGTCTGGATTCGTTGTATATGTTCTCGTTTCGACAATATATTTCTATTGATTTACGGATAATGGGTGGGAAATAAACTCTTGGTGAAAATTGATTTTACTATTCTTGAAATAAATCTGCAAAGGCTCTATTCTATGTAGTTGAGCCACGGATGTAGTTCTTCTGTCAAGGACTATGAGAATTTTTTCATTTAGTTTTTAGTTCTCATCCCTTATCTGTGAATCAATAGAAATATGATTGCGAAACGAGAACATATGCAACGAATCAGCTACTTTAGAATTACCTAAAATTTAGCACGCGGTGATTTACAAATAAAAAATAAAATAAAATAATAATTTTCACGTTTTGCAGTTTAACCTATTTAAGCACCTTCTTACATTAGACATGTGATCGCGTGGTTTGTGTTTATCATTTCGAAAAACTTTGTAAAAATTTGTTTATTTATAATTTTGATCTGGAAGAAGTCGGCGTTAGAGCGCAAGAAACATACCTCATCTGTATATTAAAAGGTATTTTTAAGCCTTTTGTGTTATGTCCTTATCACTTTAAGCAGTAATTACAATTTAATATAAAGTTAGAATGTGATTTTATTATATTACTTCGAGATAATTTAGTTTTATAAAAAAATAATATAAGACGTTTTTCTATTCATTTATGTTATTGTTTCCTTTTTGATTATGTTATTAACCCCTTGAAGGGTACCGGTATATTATATATACCACTTAATTTTAATCCCAAAATGCCCAATGACACCAGCATTTTATAATCAAATTTTGAATTTATAAAGTACATGAGGAAAAACTTGTACATATATTAAAATAAATTCGTTCATGAATCCTGGTGTCAATCAATCATTTCAATATTTTAGCTACAAGAGTGCTTTGCCCCTGAAGGGGTTAACCATTCGGGACCATGGTTGCATATATGCACCCTCAAAAAGAGCATACAGAATTTGTTTTAGGCACCAGTAAAAAATAAAAGTAATATTTGCTTTCACTAATTTGAGCACTTTTGCGATAGTTTCAGTAAAAGTATCTTTTTTAAAAAATAGTGGTGCCAACCGAATAAAATTTGTGTAAAAGCCGCCGGTCTCGAAGGGGTTAACTTTATGTGTGTCGGATTTATATATCCAACATATACATACTATGGTAAAATTTCATTTTCATGGGCATTGGGAAGTTTGGGAGTTTGGGAGAATTCGCGTAATCGGAAATCGTTAATATGCGAAATGTCATTTATCGATAACAATAGAGGAACAATCAAACAATTCATTTTATAAATAGTTATAAAATTACCTAACAGAGATTCAATGTAAGAATTCAGTACAAAATACATGAAACAAATTATCTTACACATTCAATTGAGGAGAAATGAAAATGTAGGAGAGGAGAGATCAGACTTTAGTATTGTTAAAATTAGACTGCTACTAATGTAAAATTTCGTTATTCGTTCAGTTTCTTTTTACATTCTTTTTAGGTGCGTTCGTAATTATATAAATACGTAGCACCTATAGTCGTCATCTAGTCGTCCGTTCGTCCGCATATAACAGCGCAAAACTACCCAACCGAAGGGTTTGCAATTTAATATATATTATCGTTGCAGAATTTTGTCGAGTCATTTCAAATTTTATGAAAATTTTTCCTTTTATACTTATTTTTTTCTTTCATGATACTTTTAAAAAACTTTTGACAAACTCTACATGTCTGTATTACTTTTTGAAAATATCACCGAAATAACGAATTAAGTTTTCTATAGACAGCCATCACTCACACTGCTATAACCAATGTTGAATTCAGACATATTTCCCATAGCAAGTCTCCCAAATGGTCCGCTTTTTGAATACCTGTATTTTCTTAGAAAAAAATTATTTTTAGATTTTTTTTTCTTGCAAATTTCGCAGAAACCACCTTCGGAGGTAAATTAATGCGGAAATGTTGTAGAAACCCACCATGAAATTTTCTGCTAAAAAATATTGGTATTTAGTTGGCGGAGCATTTGGGAGCCCTGCATAGGAATGTTTCTAGATCTTCTCGAGAGATACGCTGTTCAAAAATTATTTTTTGCACATTAAGAATATCAGCCCTGTCTCTAATTCTCTCTCCTATGTTAACCTATAGCAACACAATGTATTCGCATTTTTTAAACTTCTCCTCAGAAAATTAATATTTGTAAATCTGTTTCTCTCTGTACTCATCGTAAAACACACATCCTTTTTTTAGTCAACAAAATATTTCTAATTTTTTTTCTTAATTTAATATTTTATGTCTTAAAGTATTAGCAAAGACGAGATACGAGTAACATTTTAACATTTTGAATAAATATAAGTATATCTTTTAGAAAAGTTTTGTCAAATTAAAAAGAAAATTGCGTCTTTTAAGATGAGTACAGAGAAAAAAGAAGTTAAAATATTAATTTACTAATGAGATTAAAAAAATAAAAAGGATGAATTCCACGCCTAGGTCTTTAACATTACCGAAAAGAATATGAGATCGCGTTGTCCAAAATTTTTAAAACCAATAGCAAGTATCCATTAATTTCTGTGTTTGATTTCCTCGCAGACAATCCACTGAATGTGTTACTGGCTATAATAAAGACGTTATTTTACAGTTAGTGATAAGTTTGACATAAACTAAAAAAGTAATAAAATTTTGCATGATGTAAAAACTGATGTAAATTCATTAGTTTTGAGATCAAGAATTAGTTTTCCAAAGTTACCTAAATATAAATAATTAAATAAATAAAGTACAAAAAATAATATTTGAAGTCGAAAAGTTTCTTACGGAATTTCTGTATAAAAACAATCTGTTCATGTGAAGATAAAAGATCATAATTTTTAATAATACAGATATACTAGCTAACCCTCCCGGCGTTGCCCGGGCCCGAGATAATTACAATTTTAGAGAAAGGCGTTAACCCCCTCCCTCCCCATACCCGAAAGTATAAAGAAGAATTTGTTCAAGAAAACCACCGTCACCTACATTAACGCGATCATTAAAAAAAGAATTACATTTTTCTGATAATTAGAACATAACGAAGACGCTACGCTAAAATAGCTGGCAGATGACACTCCTTCCCAACCTCAATTTCAAATCTATATCTTAATTAGTTACCTAAATTTTTGTTCATTAGTAAAAATTGGCAATTATTTCCTGTCATTTTCGCAAACTAAATTGAGGGATCAGCCAGAAAAACAGATCTCTTTGTAGTTCAGTTTTTAATGAAAGCAGATCTCTGTCTGAAACTTTCTCGTATTGTTTTCACTGGCGCCGGCAGATTTTTGGCAGTTTTCTGCATAAATTAAGAAAATTTGCCGACCGATTTCTTCAAAAATCACATAGTCAGATGCATATTTTTTGTTTACATATGCTCAGAAATTTTCAAATTAATATCTCATTTAGTAAAATAATTTTGAATTCGTTCATTTCCGCTTGCAAATCCAGTTCTTTTTTTTAGCCATTTTGATTTAAAATATGTCATTTTAGAAGCGATGGTTAATGAGAATCTAATAAATATCTTGCGTAATTATCAAAATATTAAAATTCTGAGACTCAGGTGCACATGGCTAGACCTTGGATTGTCCACACCTAGATTTTCAGACTTCTAGGTGGGCTAGATTTTGCTAGCCATCGCACACAGACAAACAAACACACACACACACACACACACAGAGCGAAACTTTCTTTTATTAGTATAGATATATTATATATATATATATATATATATATATATATATATATATATTAAATATTGTTTATATTCCTGTTTAGAAAAATAACTACTAATGAATTAGTAATTGGGCGATATATACTTCATATATTAAATTATAATATTAATTTGTGATTTTTTCCAGAATACTAAAAGTATAATATCATTAATTGAAAAAACTAATTTGCGGAGAATATATTTCCATTTGATTATATTTAAACCAAATAACGATTTAAAAAAATGTCTTTCTACCAATCTATATTTAATATTAAAACAAGAAATTCACAAAATATGAAGAAGTTCCTCTAGTTAAAAATGTCATAACGAAATAATGAATATATTATATCTATTATATAATTTAAAGTTCACGCTAAAATCACCATTTCCAATTATTATAAATATTATGAAAAGAAATCCAAAAAAATCGAAGACTTTATTGATTATTAAAAGGAATGTTTCCTTTATTATAACCGCTCCCTTTTAATTCAGGAAATTATACCTAAATTGAATTATTTTATAATTTCGATTTCGCATTTTAATTTTTCGAAGCTAGTTCTGCTCTTTCGAGACAATAATTTACTTTCTTATTCAATTTTCGCTGTTCTCCTAAAATAAGAGCTTAAAAGCCATTACAAATTTAATTGTCGTTCTGATGTGAAATCATATTATAATTCCGAAAGTGTATTTCATAGCATTGATTTTTTTTTCATTAAATTAATTTAATTAATTAATTAATTAAAAAAATAATATTAAAATAAAAATGGAAAAATAATAAGTATAATTATAATAGAGATATATTTATAAATTTATATGATAGCATAATAAATTTATTGGAGAGCAATAGTTTTCTTTCTTTTTTTAAAGCTATAAAAGAAAGAAAACTATTGCTTTCCAATAAATTTATTTGAGCTGCTCTGCCGCTAAAATTAAAATGTAATTAATTTTATTTTTCATTTTATTTTACTAAGCAACTCTAAAGCCACGTTTTCCGCGGCATAGCGAATCAAAAAAAAAAAGTTTTTTTTTGGCCCACCATAATATATATACTAGATACTTTGATAGATAGATAGATAGATAGATAGATTTTTCATCATTTCTTCATCCGCCATCTTGTTTCAAAATGGCAGCCAGTTAAAAAATTTTAATTTTTTAAAATTCAAAATGGTATACAAAAGAATTGTAAATTGAAAAAAATGTTTCCGTTAAGCGTTAAAACGTGATACAAGAATTCTGGAACATTTTTTGTTTTGGCTATATCTTTTTTTTGAGACCGGCGACCAGTCCCCTACCTGCCAGGTTTTCCTAGCTTAAACGGGTTTAGTGCCTGGCACTGGAGCGCGTAGCGCCACTGAAGGGATGCCGCGTAGCGGCTGGCCATTGCTGCCCGGACGGCTATGTGGAGGACTTTGTTTTGTTCCCATTTTTGTTTTGCTGCTAATTGATGTTATTCTTTTTGTATGGACCTGCGCTTGGCATCACACCCATACGTCATGCCATCGTTATGCGAGTTGTTCTCGTAATTTAGAGCCTTGATCAGGTGACGAGACCTTCACCTGATTAGGCACCTCCAGAGGTATACCACAGGGAACTTGGAGGACTTTACACGGCGGCGGATTTTACATAAACCGGGCGCCATTAACGTACATGATTAAAAAAAAAATTAATAAACTTTACATAAGAAATAGCAGAAAATGATTACTTTTACTTGTGTTGGATTGTTTTTTTCCTTTTCCCTTACATTTTTCTACTGTACTTTCGTTTACCTGTTGTTTTTCTTTTGCTGCTCTATTTTTGTTGCATATTTAGGTTTAACTCGTTGCTTTTTGGTTTCTCATGTGTTGCGGTTGTTTCTCTTTTGTTGCATTTATTTTGGTTTCTCATTTGTTGCAGGTTTCTCTTTGTGATTTGGGTTTCTCATATTTCGCTGTTGATTTTATACTCTTTTGCATCACTGGTAACCGTTGAATTTGTTGTCATGAATGCGCTCTAGTGGCGATCAGTCCACATATACCTTATGGCTGTTTTCATGAAGTCGATGAAGATGTTTGAGGACTTGGTGCGCTGTGGGGTGGGGCATATTCCTTGGCCAAATAGTCCGTTAATTAGTTTATTAAGTTCCACCCTCTTAGACGCTAAAAGAACGATTTTGTTCGCAGGAAAAATGTATCCTTTACACTGCTATTTTTATTATATATACATATATATACTATATATATATTTCCTTTTTTCTGTTTTTTTTTCCTGAAAGAGAAGATAAATTAGGCAGAGGTTGTATACACTTTGAATATAGAGGTATGGTGACTGCTGGGACTTTTATGTTTTTTGTTGTTGTTGTTGTATTAAACTATGTTTGTATGTTTCATGTCGTCTACATTGTTCATTAGCCATCTGATCACTGCTCTACCTTTGTTTTGTACATGTTTTTTGTTTGCAAGTTGTCTGTGCCATAGTATATCGTTATTAACTGTGATAGTGACCAGATGGTGTGGTTGTGTGAGTGGGCAGGACGTAAGGTAGTGTTTTGGGGACCCTAATTCCCCACATATGCATTCTGGAGAGCTAAATTTAGTAAATCTATGTAGGTATTGTGGGAATGCTCCATCTTCTGTGTAGATTTGGCTCAGTAATTTACAGCTTATAAGTCTTTTTGTGTATACTTTTGGGATTGGGAAGTATCCATGCGTAGTCCCACTCGAACTGCCATTGTTTTATCTTTAGCTCTTTTAATGTACGTTTAAGGTTTGATATTGGTCTTTCTATGTAGAAGGGTGTGTAATTTTTTTTTTTAATTTTTAGCCGCTTCTTTTGCTAATTCGTCAGCATCCTCGTTTCCTTGGATGCCAACGTGTGCCTTAACCCAATTAATTTTTAATTTGTTGTTTGATTTTCTTATTTTGTTTTGTATGTCTGCAATTAGTTTTACTGTGTTGAATGGTTTGCTGAGTGCTAGTATTGCTGATAGGCAATCCGAACGAATGCTATAATCCATCCCTGTTTTGTTGCCCCATTCTGTTGCCTTTAGTATCGACAGTAGTTCGGCTTGGAAGACACTGTTATGTTTCCGCAATGATGTTGACCAAAGTTTAATTTTTTTGTCGTTTTTGTATGCTACGAAAGCCGATCCCGTAGCGCCTGATTCCAATTTTGAGCCGTCTGTATAAATTGTTATATCTGTTTCGTTGTAGCCTATCTTTGGTTCTGTTGTTTCTGCTGGGTGCGTTTCCCATATGTTTATTTTGCTATCGTAGACTGTTGGTTGAATTGTATTACCTTATAATTTGCATGTTTCTCTTAACCTTGTTATTGTTCCATATGTTACTTCATATTTGTCCTGTAGGTGTATTAGAATCAGGCCCGCCAGTACCTGAAGGGCTGCTGTCGGGGCAGTTTTGTGTGCCTTGACAGCAGAAAATGTCTTTGGCAAGTGGTTAGGGCCGCTCTGCTTTTGGCATTTAATTTGCGTCCCCATATTGGGGTTTGCATATGGGAGCCTTTTTTCCGCTACTGTTCGATACCAAATTTTTATGATGTCTGGCTTTATTCCCCAACCTCTTTTTGCCATTTGCCCCAGCATATTGAATGATTTGCGTACTTTGGTTGTTTGGTGTTGGCAATGTGGCAGCCAGTTTATGTTACGTTGTATTATGTCTCCTAGGTATTTGATTTGGTCTTTACCTTCTAGATCCTTGTCCTCTAATTTGATTCCCTCTATCTTTCCCGAGACTTGATCTGGGAGGTTGTGTAAGCGAGGTCTGTTTATATACAGCAGTTCTGTTTTTCCCTGTTTAGCGTAAGATTGTTTCTTTTTTTCTTAAAACATGACTGAGATATGGCAGTTTGAAATTCTAGGGTGGTTGAGATTTTGAAACAATCTGATTTTTGTTATGTTGTAACTCTCGTATTTATGAACCGATATGAATGTGACTGATCATGTGTACAGAACTTACCAAGGACTCGACCGAATTCGTTAGACAGCTTGATACGCCATCTTGTTTCAAAATGGCACCAGTTAAACATTTTTTAATTTTTAAAAATTCAAAAAGATGTACAAAAAATTATAAATAAAATTTGTTTACGTTAAGCGTTATATTGTGATACAAGGATTTCAGAACATTTTTCTTTTGCGCCAGATTGTTTCAAAATGGCGGTAAGTTATTTTTTTTAAATTATTTTTTTTAATTGAAAAATATATGTATAAAAAATTGTAAATTGAGAAAGCTGTTTACGTTATGTGTTAGATCGTGATACAAGGATTCCAGAACATTTGTAGTTTTTGCTTTATCTTAAAAAATGGCTTATATATTGTAGTTTGAAATTATAGGGTGGCTGACATTTTGAAACAATCTGATTTTTTTGTGCTGAAATTCGCATTCAAATTCAGTATTAACGAAAACCGGGATTGAATCTTCTATAATCGGATTCCAAGCATTTTAGCTTCAGGTATTTAAGTAAAATGAGTCGGACATTTAAAAACATGGACTATGAAAGCTACATTTTTCTCCTGGCTAAGGCCGGAGGGACTTTTTTTACCGGTATTATGGGAATCAATAAAATCAAATCTTGAATGATTCTCTAGAAGTCTAGTTTTTTTTTCAGTATTTTCTCTCTTTCGTTTTATGGAAATTCAAATAAAAAATAAAACAATTTATTATTTCAATAAAAAATTTATAAACAGTTATTCGGAAAATGAAAAGATGAAAATAAAGCATGCTTAATTTTTGCAAAGTAAGCGCATTAATGTCATTATAAATTCTATCATCTTCTAATATAAATTCTTAAAATATACCGAGGACTGTTATTTTAATGCATCGATTTATTACTCTGGTCAATTCACGATACATTCTCAATAATTTGAAAAATTAAAACGTATGTCGTTTGAAAAAAAAAAGTATATTAAATATCTCTAATGCAATCTAGTCCGTCAAAAATATGCAAGATACAAATATCGCCTACAATCGTACCCTTTTCTTGTAAATTCGACTGACGGGTTTGCGATTTTTAAAAGAACAGTATAATATTACGACTATCAGTTAAAAAATATATATATTAAGTACGATGTATATATTTTTGATATTCTAAATTTAAAGAATAGATGAATATATGAGACTTCTAGATTATAAATGTGCATTTTGGACATATTATTTGTAAAATTACTCATCAGTCTGATTTCGGATAATATTAGGAACTTTCAAAAAGTAACGAGCCGAAGGCCTAGGAACAGAAACTAGTACATGTATTTCTGAAATATTGGCACTGGCTGTTGAGGCACTTGTCCCACTGAGACACAAGGTGAATTTAGAAAACATGGAAAATTTCCATTTGATATAATAATCAAGTGTACTTGTTATGTAAATTGTACTTTTAAAGGTAAATTTTAAAGGTGAATGGCTGTCTCGTAAAATTCCTGAGGCTGAGATGTGAACCAGTTCGGCACGTACTGCTTGACGTCGTCGTTCGAGGTGAATCATTTGCCCCTCAGAGTCATCCACATGTGTGGATGGCCTTGGATTTTCTTGGTGATGGTGACCCTCGATGTTTCCACTGGATACTTTGTCGTTTAGATTGTAGTTCGAAGTGATGACACCAAGACTCTTCTCCAGTCACCACTCGAGCCAGGGACTCATTCCCTTCCCTAACATAGCGCTGCAGATGATCAAGGCAGTGGGCCATTCGACGTGCTTTCTGTTGTGGCTGAAGACTGTAGGGCACCCATTGGGCGCACACTTTGCGCCAGTTCAGTCGTTCCGTCATGATGGTGTCAACACTTCCGACGCTCAATCCGACCTCGGCGGCTAGGGCTTTCACTGTAACTCGGGATCCTGCGTAACGACTCCATCAACCAGCTGGACGATATCATAGGTAATGCTATTTGGTGTTCCAGACCATGCATCATTGGCTAAGGAAACCCGTCCTTCCCTGAAGCGCTTGTACCACGCCTTGACCCTTGCAAGGGACATGCAGTGTTCACCGTACACTTGTGACGTTCTTCGATTAATGTCCGTTCCCCTTACTCCTTCCGCTGTCATAAAACGAACAACACATATTTGCTCTTCTTTTGACGCCTCCATTTCACTGCTTACAACACGAATGAGCGTTGGACGACTGATGCATGCTTCTGCTAGCTTTGTAGTCACGTGGCTTCCACTCGTTTCCCTCTAACGGCGGACATGTGGACTTCCGCGCTCTTGTCGGAAACTCTCTTTGTTACTGCCGCAACGATATTACCATTCTGTCACCGGTTTTCAGATTTCAGACTCCGGCTCGTTTCTTTTTGAACGTCCCTTATAAATTTCGTAAAAATTCATAACGACAAAAATCTTAACAAATGTCAGCAAAACAATATTATTTTACTCAGTGTTTTAAGGGATTCGGTACCTTTTGAACTTTCTTTGGTTAGTATTTAATATTATTTAGTATTATTTAGTATTATTTACTATTATTGATTATTTAGTATTTTAATACTGTTGGTATTATTGGCATATTAATAAATGAATTATGAAAGAAAAAAATAAACAAGGCAAAATGTTATTCCTGTAGTAAACATTTTAAACAAGAACGAAAAATCATGCGCCACGCATAGATTCTGTAATACATTCAAACACTTCAAACTAATTTTACAAATCTTTACCTTTTAATATAATGTGACAGGCATTACGTATTTAAAAACACAATTTCAGAAATTACCAACAATAGTAGGAAAAATAACCAAAATATTTTGTGCAGCCCTGTATATGATCTATAGATTTCTATATATACTATATAAAAGGCTTAAATTTAGTTCAGTTAGGAAAGGCGTAGCACAGTTTAAAATCCCCCTTCTGAAATTTCCGTCAATAAACGGAAATGTAATCGATAACTTTTGTGCTGACCTATCTATAGAATTTATACACACCAAGTATTAGACAAAAAAATAGTTAAATTTAGAAACGCGTTCAGCAGCTAAAACGCACAAATTCATTCAACGTTAAAATTCTAAATTCATTTTAATCAAAAAGTTCGAATATTGATATTTTCATAATTTTTCGCAAAATGAAGTGTTGGTACCCTTCATTTTGCGAAAAATTATAAATCTTACACTGTAAAAAATTTTCGTAAAATTTTAGTAGATGTACCGTAAATTAATGGTACTTGTACCGTTTTCACTCTTTACGGTATGAGTACCGTACTTGTAAGGTATATTAAGCGTAAAAAACACCGTATATGTGCCATTTCGATTATAAACGGTATTTATACCGTACAATGATTGTTTTTCAGTAAAAGTCACTATTTATAGCGTAAAATAATTATTTTTCAGTAAGGAAAAAGTTGGAAGCCCCGCCTCGGTGTACGGAAACACCTGAAGTGACGCTCTTGCTCTTGTTACGTAATGGGTGCAGCCCTGATAAGAGAGGGGAGTGCAGCCATTACATATACTTTAAATATTTTACGGTACATATACCATCCAGTTAAATTACGGTATATATACTGGTCACAAAGTTGCCAGTATATGTACCGTAATTGTTGACCAACATTTTTTACAGTGTACTTACCCCTTAAGAAATATTCACTCACTTCAACAAGTTGTGAATTACACGTGAATGAAAAGAAATTATATTACGAGGGAAAGTCATTAAGTAAGTCACAAACGATAATTAAATAATAACTTACAATGATATCACTTCAAAACTAATTTTATTTCTCAACATATTCTTCACCAATATTTATGCACATATATCTCCGTTTTATCAGTGCCCCAACACTAGCTGCATACAATTCTTTGGGTTGCTGTCTCAGCCACATTATTAGTTCAAGTTGAAAATTTTCATCATCTGTGAACATCATCTTGCAGCTTCTTCAACAACCGCCATACAGCTTTGACTTAGCCCCAAGCGATTTTCATCTGTTTAGTCCACTAAAAAACCATCTTGGAAGCAAGATGATGTTCACAGATGATCAAAACGTTCAACTTGAAGTCCTAATGTGGCTAAGACAGCAACTCAAAGAATTGTATGCAGCTGGTGTTGGGGCACTGATCAAACGGAGATATTAGTGCATAAATATTGGTGGAGAATATGTTGAGAAACAAAAATAGTTTTCAAGTGAATATCATTGTAAGTTATAATTTAATTATCTTTTGTGACTTACTTAATGACTTTCCCTCGTATTTTGATTATTAAATTTAATGTACGTGATTAAAATGCACTTTCTATTTAACCATTATGAGAAACAAATCGTTTCAGTCAAATTCCATAATTAAAAAAGAAAATTGGTTATTTTAATATGTTTTCTTTCATTCAGATTATACAGACAGAATAATTGTAAAAAAATCCTCCATTATTGAATTTGATTGTCATTTCAATTTATAATTCGGAAGCCATTCTTTGCTAATGATAATTGATTTTTGCATAACTGTTCTTTTCTAAATGAGTGCATAAATTTATTTATAAATTTAGTTGCTTCTGTAATACATATAGTTTTGTATATAGTTAAATTGTAATCATATTTTTTTCTGGACATGCCTTTAACGACATTAATTATTGTCGTCAATTCGTATTACTTTATTTGAAAATTTAAATACTATGTTATTTAATGGTGTCTTTTCTTTATAATAATATATTGAGCAATATAAATTTCATGTATTCAAATATTTTATGTTGTTAAATACAAAAACTTTAATATAATTTAAGTTAATTAAATTTGTTTAGAACAAATATATAAAAAAACTTTAATATAATTTCAGTTACTTAAATTTGTTTAGAAAAATATATACTAAAACTTTAATGTAATTTCAGATACTTAAATTTGTTTAGAAAAATATACTTAAGCCATCTGTTAAACATTACCATTTTAATATTTTATCATTCGATGTTGCTTAAATTATTTAACTGCAAACATTTTAAACGTAGAATAGTTTTCTCCTTTAATGAATTAATGATTATATATGCATACTTTGCAGAAATTGAATTCATCCTTAGAAATAATAATTTAAATTATAATTGCTTGAATTTTTATTTAAATTGATTATTAGGCGTGAAAACCAACAAAATGAAAAAAGTGTCCAATCCAGAATCCGAATGTGTATTATTTGCATTATGCGCCAACGCTGTGACCTACCCGGATGTTACCTATTCTGGATTCCTGCAGTGAGTAGCGTCAGATTGGATATCACATATATACATATAACATATATACCAACATATAACAGTTTATATGTTGGCAAGA